>OX439348.1:6392506-8796256 GCA_949319445.1 Mythimna lalbum | reverse complement strand
GGAGGCGCCAATGGACTCGATCACACCAAAATGGAGGTCCATGACAGCGTGTGTGGACTTGATTCTACTGAAGGTAACTGATTAATCATTATTGCATTAGTAGAATGGACTAATAGAAGTATTTATTTTGTTGGCCTTTTCCATGTATACTTTTTAGGGTTCCATACCCAAAGGGTAAATACGGGACGGGTTATTGATAAGACTCCGCTGTCCGTCTGCCTATCTGTAGGAGACGCGACCGAAGTGGTATGGACTGTTATGCTATTAAATTAAATACTTTAATAACTTTAAAGATTTATTTATAAACGATATAATTATGCTGTATGTTACGCCTGTAGATCCATAGGTCGCTGGTTCATATCCGGCTCGAAGGACCAAAATGTAGGAGACGCGACCGAAGTGGTATGGACTGCTATGCTATTAAATTGAATACTTTAATAACTTATAAGATTTATTTATAAACGATATAATTATGCTGTATGTTACGCTAAATGATATGATATGCTAATGAGTACGAAATCACCCGGTTTGCTGTCCGAATATGTACTGATGCCGCGCTGCACTTAGCGTGAAGTAATTGTGTAGCTAGATCAGCAAAATGTGTTCGATCGTGATGATTGTATCGAACACTATCACTACACTGTATCTCATGAACCATGATGGCTAGACAACTGTTTTCACAAATCATGTATTTCTATTTCCACCACAATAACGTATACTAAAAACAGAATCAAATAAATATTTATGCGGTACAGTAAAAAAAAGTGTACTGTATGGGGGCCCAATGCAGTACACTTTTTTTTACTGTTTTTTTAATACTGATGGTACGGAATCCTTCGTGTGTGTGTCCGACTCGCACTTTGCCGGATTTTTTGGCATAGATAGTCGCTAAGTTTCCTGAAATAGGTTATAGGTATAGGTTTAGGGTAACTGGATCTGATAACGCTTTAACATTGTTATCTACACTCAGACTTTCTTTGAAGCGTCAACGACAAGTTAGTTCAGCTACAACGTTGGAAAAAGGAACTTATTAGGTTTAGGACGACTAAAACTAATTTAACCGTTAAAGGAAGTACTGACGGACTTGAAAGCATATTCCCTAAGAGAATACTAGGAAAATCTAATTTTCGAATATTTATTTGGAAATTAGATCTCCCTATTCGTGTAAAGTTCGTGCCTACGGACGGCCCATTTACTCGTAATTCATATATTTTTGTTGTTTATTTAAAAAAAGCGATCACTTATAAGGTGGGTAGATATAACAATATAGGTATATATGTATATATGTTTACTAAGAAATACATGGTACGGTATGCATCTTAATGTTGCACAAAATGGAAGTCTAGCTCAGCATATTGTAGGCAAATTTACCTCCATCATCATCATCATATCAGCCAAAAGACGTCTATTGTTGGACATAGGCCTCCACCAAGTGTCACCTCAACGACCGGCCCTGTGCGTCACGCATCCATCATTCCCGCGACCCTGACCAGGTCATCGGTCCGCCTTGTTGGAGGCCTTCTAACGCTGCGTCTTCCGGTAAATTTACCTGACGCTGATAAATTCTGTTGGAACCCTGCGGCGTCATGGGTAGTGAAAAAGTGAAACTCGGAGCCCTAGGACAAAGGCAAAGAAGGAACAGGAGTGGGTTTTAAGTCAGTAAAAATCTGACATCCCTCTCGCTGCCTATCCTGTATTCTTTTGAAAGTTTCTCACTATGGAATAAAAACTAGTTTTCCCTTGTGTATGTAGTGTTCAAAGAAATGTGTAGCGTAGAATAAGTAGTTACTTATAGTTCTTTGTAAGAAAATACGGCTCTTTCATCTTCCATCCTCGACGACAAAGAGCGAAATCTCAAGGCGAAATGTATTTTAGATTACCTTATTAATAAATGATAGGTAAGAACTAATAAAGGTATGTTTCTGTATGATTTTCCGCATAAATAATACAATAAAATCCTAAAGTCTGTCTGTCTGTAACATATCGTTTTCAAGGTCAAATTATCAGCTCATATGTAGGTAATGTTATTTGGTAAAGGGTGATTTCGCGCTATGCAACCTTTTCTCATTTTATTTTTTTTCGGAAGGAAAAGTATCTTATGTCCCGGAAAATTAGATATATTTCACCAAATTTCAGAGCCAATCATCTTTAAATTCTGTCTGATATATTATGTCCTATAGTATCTGCCAGTGGCTTCACCCGTGTTAGTCAAACACTATCTCAAGGTTACATCCTATAAGAATAAAAAATATGAGATATTCCAGGACATAATATACCTGCGTGCCAAATTTTACCCAAACCCGTTCAGCCGGATCAAACATTAAGAAGTAACAAACAAACACATTTACGAAATTTCGGTTTTATAATATTCGAACTATAAGTTTTCCGGTAAAAGTTTCGAGACAAAGTGACTTATATTGTCAAAAAGTCATAATGTAACAATGACATGCGCTACCGAAATGTCACGAGTTAAATTATTTTAAAGAGGCTGAACAAATGATTTTCAACAATAAAAATAGTGTAAAAAAGCAAATGCAGGTAAAAATGCAAATGCCAATCGACTGTCAGTGACAACGAGAAGAAATCATTCACACTGTGCATAAGAAACAAAAAAAAATTTATATGCTAATGTTCCTTGAATTAACACAAGGCCAATTGTTTATGATTTTTTTCTAAACAGCCTTCATGGGGAATGGCGCCCAATTTGCTTTTCTGTCGACTTTTCACACTATATTGCTTTTTATTGTCCTCACAATCAGACACTTAAAGGGCCAAAAAGCTTATTGCATGTTGTAAAATGCAAATGTATGGTAAACTGTTGCTGGGCAAGGCTGTACACACACATCAGTCACGATACGGTCAAGCTGCCGAACTATCACGTCAAAAAAAATAGAGTATTGTAGAAGTAGGAAATACAGAAAAAATACAGCAAACTTCAAAATGTACAAAAACCCGTTTCGCGTGCGTATTCTACGCATTACAATACTGCCGCGCTAACGATATTAGCAGTAAGTGAAATTTTTGGAATAAAAGGAAAATCCTTTTATTCCAAAAACTATTCTAATATATATACAATTTGATTGAGTGAAGAATATAAAAGCGCTTTATTTGGGCTACACGTTAACTTAACCCTTCAGATACCGTCAATTAGAGACACAATAGTAAGACAATAGATGCGCGGCCACCGGGTGTCGCTTGGGGATTCATGAATTAAAAAAGAAGTCCGGAAAAACAAAAACTTTGCGCGACAGTTACTTAAACCACAAAAAACATACTGCTCTTATCGCTAGCGCTGCAGAATAAATACTTGTATGAAATGGACATTTGCGGGGGTTATGCGTGCGGAGCAATCTCGCATGCGTGATCAAAACTACACGATATTAATTCATGAATCCCCAAGCGACCACCGGTGGCCGCGCATCTATTATCTTACTATTGTGTCTCTAATTGACGGTATCTGAAGGGTTAAAAACACCTTAAGAAATCATTACAAATAGTTACTCGTATATTTAAATTCAGAATTCAATAATGTTATTTAATTTTAGAACGATCAAATCAATACTTAAACATTTCGTGTCACAGTGCTTTGTAATCGAACTCTTCTGAAAAGGTTTGACCGGTTTTTATGTTTTTTTTTTTTTTGTATATTTATTTGGATGATCTAAGTTGGAGAGATTGTAGGCTATTTTTTACCCTCCTCACTTATCCGCCATTTACATGGCAGAGCAACGTTTGCTCGTGTCACAGTATTTGTTATTCATTAAAAAGCTTTTGCCCGCAGCTTTATCTGCGAATATAAAATATAACCAATCGGACCAGAACTTCCAGAGATTATCTCCAACAAACTTTACCTCTTTATAATATTACAGTAGATTTTTATTTATTCTTCAAATTATGGCAATTACATATATGGTTTGATTTAGAATTTTTGTTTATAATTTTATTTTAATTTAAGGTTTAACCCTTCAGATACCGTCAATTAGAAACACAATAGTAAGACAATAGATGCGCGGCCACCGGTGGTCGCTTGGGGATTCATGAATTAAGAAAAACTTTATTTCTCATAAAGAATTGCATACATAATTCACTTACTGAGAAACACTGTCTAAAACTAATAATTAGAGCGCACAAATGTTCGTATATAACAAAACAAAATAGCGAGCAAAATAAAAATAAACAAAATGTGGGTAATCCTAAACATACATATAACATTTTGGTTAGGTATATTTGTAATTAGATATTTCTGTTTTCGCCATACCTGTATTTTGTTTTTATACTTACGGTTTCCAACATAAACACTGTGCTTAATTTTTGGGATCCACGACTATTTATAGTGTGTGTTTAATATTAAAAATACACAGAGGTACTAATATGATTTGTATGTGTAAAATGTGTGTGTACTACGTTGATACTTCATTGATGATGATAAATTAGAATAATCTTAAATTAAAAATTCAAATACAATTATGGTTTATTTGACTTTACTTCACTGTTTCGTGTGCATGAACCTTTACTCAAAGTGTTTTATTTCCAGCTCGTCGCCCCGCGTTCATCGCTTGCGAGGACACCGTGGTCCGGCTGGTGTCCAGCGGACGCTACCACAACTCTGCGACCCTCGCCTTCGCACCCCTCCCACTCGAGGACCTCGAACACGCCGACCTCATGTGCGGCCTCAACGACCTCTAAATGAAAACACACCTCTCGACTTTGGCTCCAGGGATGATGTTTGAATGCAATTTATTTATTTCACGTTCTACAAGTGCGTGAAGATTTATAAACTGACCGTTGTTTTTTCTGTTTTTAAAATAAAAATTCTTCTTTATTCGTAATTTTACTGAATGGATGTAGATAGAATAGAGTTTTAAAAGCTGACGTTATCTATAATACCTACACTTATCACTACGGTAAATTATCTGTATTAGCAAAAAAATATAAGACCTAGATAAGATTAACCAATCAATTAATCTATGAAATTTTAGGCTGTATTGGACGTAGCCACAAACTTTGGTCAATCAATTCAACTCTGTTAGAGGTAAGTTACAGTACTTAGCGTCATCGCCAGATTTAAACAGAACCTTTCTCGAGACGCGTGATCGCATCCAATCAGGGGATCAGTGGAAATAATGGCTACAAATTGATTCTAAACTGTAATTTATCACTAAATATTATCAACACCGTGTCAGTTTAGGCATAAGTTAATATTACCTACAAGTAGTAAATACCATCACATCTTAATGTAGTATTAAGAAACTAATTGGTAATAAGTTTTCCGTAATGTTACGTAGTTCGTGTGTTACCGAAATAAAATATTAAAATTTATTACCATATTCATTATCACTATCTAGTCATGCGTTAAGATGATCGCGTTAAATGTTAACGCTTTAGCTATTTGTCAATAAATAAATGTACATGTTCAATTGTTTTATTTTTACTTGACTTGACTTTATTAAATACGACCAACATGATATACCTTGAGTGTTATACACCCAGTTCTTCAGTTCCATCCCATAGATTGCCTAAGGCGTTAAGTCAGCCGTTGTACAGTGTTTTTTACTAGTGTAAAAAGTTTTAATATATAAATAAATAGGTATAATGGTTGGTCAGCTTATCGAATCAACTGGGACGCAGCACTGATACCTAGCCAAGCTACGACCGTTTCGAATCGCTTTCTGTAGTCGGTAAAACCTCCGATTCCTTTGTTCTGACCGTCACGACGCTATGACAACGCTACGGTACTGCTACACATCAACGCTACGACACCGCTACAATGCCGCTATTGTACTGCTACGACACCTTCTCATCGCTACGACAGAGTTTATACAGCGCTACGCCAATGCTACGACGCGGCAATAAGGCAGTTAGGATACCATCACATACCACTACGATGCTGGCTGCTACGACTCCTTTTTGTATCGGTACGACAGTTTATACAGCGCTACGCCAATGCTACGACGCTGCTACAAGGCAGTTAGGATAACATCACGTACTGCTACGATGCTACTATTGTACTGCTACGACTCCACTGCGCACCTCTGCGATACTGCTAAGCCAGGTACAGACTGGTATAACGTAACTGCAATGTATCAGAATTCCCATAGTGTAGGCGCCGTGTGTGCACGAATTATGCACACAACGCGCGCGAACAGAGCATTTCAACTATGTAAGTAGGTAAATTTTCAGTTCATGCGCGCGCTGTGTTCATACTTTGAAATGCTCTTTTAATGTTACCTTAAATGTTACTTTAAAGCAGTCTGTATCCGGGTCTCCATACAGCGCTAAGCCAAAACTACGACACTGCTACAATACTGCTAGGAAACCATCAAGTACTGCTACGATGCTGTTATGACTCCATTGCGCATCGCTACGACATTAGTTATACCACACTACGCCAACGCTACGAAGCTGCTACAATACCATCACGTACAGCTACGATGCTGCTCAGACTCTACGCATCGCTACGACAACGCCACAATACAGATACATGGCCGGGGCTGCTCTCAAGCGGCTCCTGCCCAACCTTGGGGGTCCAGACGCCTCCTGCCGGAGGCTCTACGCGGGGATCGTTCGGTCCATGGCCCTCTACGGGGCGCCGGTGTGGGCGCCGTCGCTGGCAAAGCGACCGGCGTCCGAACTGAACGCCTGCCAGAGGGTCATGGCAATACGGATGGTGCGGGGTTACCGCACGATCTCCCGGGAAGCGGCGAGCCTTCTGGCTGGCCTACCACCGTGGGATCTGGAGC
The DNA here is from genome assembly GCA_949319445.1 of Mythimna lalbum. Taxonomy (NCBI): domain Eukaryota; kingdom Metazoa; phylum Arthropoda; class Insecta; order Lepidoptera; family Noctuidae; genus Mythimna; species Mythimna lalbum. The sequence goes on along the minus strand of OX439348.1, from coordinate 8,789,516 downwards.
ACACATCAGTCCTTGCACACATGCACGATAAGCGCGTGGAGATGCAACGCCGGGGTGAAAGTCCACTACCGCGACAGGTCGAGGTATGGCGGACAGAGCTCCGGCGGGATCTCACGGTGAAATGGCGTCAGCGACTATCGCAACCCAGTGCTGGGCACGCCACAATTATGGCGGTAAGTCCCCTCTTTGAGGCGTGGCTGGAAAGACCTCACGGCGTCCTTACCTTCCGCATGACGCAGGTCCTCACCGGACATGGCAAGTTCGGGAGGTTCCTGCATCGGATTCGAGCGGAAGAGACGCCCGGGTGCCGCCACTGTGCGGAACGCCCGGAGGACACGGTGGAGCACACAGTTGAGGTGTGCCCTGCTTGGGCGGAGCAACGCCGTGTCCTCGTGGGGGTGATCGGCGGCGGAGACCTCTCGCGCCGGGCCTTGGTTCAGGCCATGGTCCGGAGCGAGGAGGAGTGGCAGGCGGTCGCCTCCTTCTGCGAAGCAGTAATGCTAGCAAAGGAGGAGGCAGACCGCATCAGGCAACGGCGCCCCCACCGCCGCCGCCGGGATTCCGATCCCGATTTCCAGCCACCGTAGACGCGGGCTCGCGGACGGCGAGCCATGGGTAGCTCGCTGTCCGACCGTCCGGTAACTGTCCGGACCGAGCCAAGGCGTCGACGGCGCGCACTGTTCCCGCGCGCCTCAAGGAGTTGTCAGCAACAGGAGGGGCCCATCGGGGTCGAAGCCTACCGGGGTCGGGGTTATCCGAAAGGAAACTAGAGCCCCGGTATGAAGGCTAGAAGGAACGGCGCGGGGTTTTTAGTCAGTAAGACTCTGACACTGTCTCCCGCTCCACCCAAGAGCGGGTTTCGTCAATGATGATTTTCCCCGTCGACAGAAAAAAAAAAAAAAAAAAAAAAAACAATACAGATACATAGACTACTAGAAAGTCACTAAGTAGACTGGAACTATTCGTGTTTATAATAAAAAAAACAACAGCACTTTTTTGTTTTGGGTTTTGCGAATCTTATCAAGAGTTTCTGTGGTCATGGCAACTTAATTCATTAGACCCCAAGCGAACGCCAGCGTTTGATCTCTCATTGTCTTTTTAATGTGTCTCTAATTACGGTACATATAAAATACTGGTATCCAACTGCCTGCAAGTACCTACATACCTTGGACTTCCCAACTTAGTTGAACAAGGCTGGGCAGAAAGATGAGCCAATAAATCAATGAATATAACCAGCTGGCTTAGAAAAAATACTTCTAGATGCGTCCCGCCAAACGCTAAGTAAGTACTAAACGTATGGCTATGACATTACCTGTCACGTCACTTGTCATGTGATTTCTCCGCAGGTAATGTGGACAGTGATCGAAAAGTCTAAAGGCCCTTAAAAGAACTGTTTTCCTTAATTAAGTTGGTAATTACATACGCATAGTTAAAGAACACTACATAATAATATAAGTCTATAGAGGTCACTATTAATAACTTTAATAGCGACCTCTATAGACTTATAGCGACCTCTACAGACTTATAACTAACCTAATAAATGAGACGCCCTCACTCTTTCGTCTTGCATGAGCAACGGTGTTATGCAAGGTACAACTTTGTCAGGGAGTGCCTATAAAGTACTGTTCGTTAAACACAGATGTCGCTGTAGTCTGGTGGAGACTTTAAGAATTATAATAATATTTGCTACCAAGTGCCACATAAATAGGAATCTAGTTCTCTTTTTAGAATTTTTCATAAAAACTTTAACATTCTTTAAACTGTGTTTTGAGAATAGTCTTGAAAAACTTATGTTAACAGCCTTTGTTATTAATTTTTCATTAAAATTCATACCAAGTATTGAGTTTATTAAGGATTTTTATCAACTTTATGAATGTTTGAATAACGAATAATGAAAATCTTTTTTTATTTACTGGGGTTATTATTTATGCTAAATTTCAAGTATAATTTCATTGCATAGGTTTAAAAGAATTTGCCCTTGAAGGTAGAATTTTCAAAAAAAATCGTAGTGCTTTTCTACACCATAATAGGAAACCTTGTTTTCACAATTCTAGTCCCAGCAGTTTCGGCTGTGCGTTGATAATATGTCGATCAATCAGTTTCTCCTTTTATAGAATATAACAATAAAAATGTAACCAGTACATTCTAATCACACTAATATTTTAAAGTCAAAAGTTTCTATGCATTTGTGTATAATATACATAGTTAGTTTAATAAAAGCATGAAGGAGACACACACCACACACACACACAACACACACATAACAGACACACACACATAATTATTGTTTTTTACTCCTTAAATGGCAAAATCATCATCATCGTCATCATCATTTCAGCCCAAAGACGTCCACTGTTGGACATAAGTAAGCTTCCAACGGCAAAATAATTTTGGATACATTTTTGCACAAAAATATAGATCGTGTACGGGAATTTTAATAAATTTTACTACACGAGTAGTCCATGTCTACAGGAATTCGGATTAGCCCACGGGTAGATCATGTACTGGAATAGCACATAGGATACTTTTTATTCGGGGAGTATGTTCCCTTCGATTAGTTAAGTTGGGTTTTTTTTTATGGTGGGCAAAAATCATCAAAATCATCTAACATCTCTTGAGTGGAGCGGGAGATAGTGTCAGACTCTTACTGACTAAAAACCCACCCCGTTCCTTCTAGCCTTGATACCGGGGCTCAAGCTCCCTTTCGGATAACCCTGGCCCCAGTAGGCTTCGAACCAGCTGGGTGCTGTTGCTGACAACTCCTTGAGGCGCGCGGGAATTCGGGCTCGGTCGGGGTAAGTTAAGTTAACCGTGATAGACCTACAGATATAATTAAGCTGGCGAATATTAAGGGAAAGGCTATTTTTAACGAACAACTGAATAAAAAAACAAGCATTTTAATTAAATTTTATTGAGTAATTTTTTGGATAGAGACAATAAACAAATACTTATTTAAAAGCAATTTATACCACTATTGTGTAACAGTATTCTGACAAAAATAGTTTATTCCCGCTACGGTGAAATAAATATTCATGCAACTGTACAAACGAATTTACATAATAATAAAAATATACTAGATTTCCGACATTTAAACTCTATGACAATAATAACTAATATTGATAGTAATTTTAGCGTTACAATTAGATGAACATGTGAAGAAAACAAGTTAGAAAACGTTGTTTTTTTTTCACCTACAGAAAGCGCTAACAGCACACGACACCGGATCCAACATATAAAACACATATTGTCGACGTCATTCGCATTTTTTCCAGGAATAAAACGATTAAGTGCACACCCATGTATACACCCATTAAATTAGCACCTAATTTGTAAAGCAGTAACTACTATTATCGTTTGCATAACATATATAAGCTTTTACACAAATAACATTAAACATTTATTTTACCTAACAAATAATACCGTTGTAGATCTCTAATTGACTACACATTCAAGAGCGGTTTTACTTACATACAGTGTCATTGAGTATCGTTATTTTACGCATTATATATATCATAGATTTTTTCTGATCGACAGTATGAAGAGGCTGCCTACATAGCCGTGTTTGCAGAATAGAGAAAATAAGTAAGTCCAGTATTAGTTACATAAAATTCTAATGGCAATCACATCAAATCTAAGTCTTAATGCTATGCTATACACTACGCCTAATGAGTAGCTTATTCAACAAATATATATCAACAAACAGTACGTATCGATATCGTCTCATACAGCGATAGAATATAGGGTTGACCCTACCACTTATTCTAGGACATATATCTAAGAGCAAAAACATAATTTAGGCCCTATTGAAAAACAACAATGACCAGGTTTTATATATCCAGTAACATATTTCTAACTACAGTCGGTTCATATTATTTTTATTATAAGACTTATTTTATAAATTTTTGAAAATGAAGACGAAACCTAATCATAATTCTTTTTACTGTATAATAATTGTCATATTTTTGAACTTATATCAATGATTGATTATACAAATGATCAGTGTTCGATATACATTTTTAGTGTAAAACAGTAAGGGCTGACTGTACATTACTTAAGTTTGACACAAATAAGTAACAAGAATTTCTTATAATACAGAGTGTTTGCAGTTAAATTTAAAAGTTAAACCGTGTTCAAAATAAGTGCAATACTTCATTTTATATTATAAATGTGAACGGAAACGTATTTCCTATTTATATTTCTACAAAATATATAATATTTGTATACAGTTTACGTAAATTTGATGAAGCATTATTATTACAATATTTTTTTAAATAATATTTTGGTTAAAACAAATCTTAACATTATTTGAAATTGCTACTTATATTACAATCCTTATTTAGATCACTTTACATCTTACCCTTACTAATTAAAGCTATCCCATACAACTTCTCAAATTGTGCTTAATTCAACAAGAAAGCGAGTGTGGTGCATTTTTTTGCCAATGTTAATATATTTTCTATATTTTGTTAATAAAGACAATACACTGTAAGGGTTTGTAAAAGTAGGTAATGTAAAAATGGTTTATCAAATTATAAAGCTACTTTGTGCATATAAAAAGGGTATAGTGTGTTTAGGGTAGTCCAGAATATATTACTGTTAGGGATAGGGTAATCTCAATATTATTCAGTACTAAATCAACATTTTTCTTGTCGTTTTGTGTAAGCATGGCCACTTTCTCTTTCAATATCCCACCGCTTTTCCATCTTGTTCAAGGATAGTAATTGACAATCGCATAGGTATAAATATTTTATTACCGCTAACGTTTCATTAGTACAAATATTATGTTAAAAGTATAAAATTGTTACTAAGTTCATAAGATAATTTTTCACTTAAAGCATTATTAAGCTACGAATTTCGTACTGTTTCGGAATTCACGGCTATTGTGAAGACGAATAGATTTCCTGTATATAATTCTACACACGTACGTTTTACATTACTGATATGTATATTGATTTTGACATTTCCAAGGCAAAAATACTCAACCATTATCAATAATAAGTGTTGGAATAGTGTGACTTAGTTGTACTAAATTGATTTACGGTATCTTGTGCTTTGCCTATTAAATACAATAAGTAAGGTACAGATAAGTCTACTCAGCGCTCAGAATATCGCAACCTATTCTAAAGAAGGGACTATTCACAAAATATACTATTATCTGTTCGAAGTCATAAGAATTTGGAGTTCATAAGATCCTCAAGTGGTACGAATTATTAGCGTCCTAAATACAATAGTAGTAAATATATTGATAAAAATTCATCTCACAGTATACACTCGACTTCTATATTACCATTAATATATAAAATCGTAAAATTTTGCTACGAATAAGATATGTCATTTTGCTATTTAAGCAGAGGCACACTTTGATATGTATAGTGATTCCTATCAAACTGTCGAGTGTGAAAGCTTCGCTTTAACAATGAAAGCCGACGTATAAATACTTTCTCTAAGTATAACTTACATTATTATATACGCACAGGTATTATAATAATTCGCCGACATTTATATTTCCATACTCATAACATGAAATGCACATTAACTAAACATATAAGACATCAAACATACGAAACAACTAGTTACAGGAACATCGTAAACTAAATTATTTAACATTCAACATACTTTTGCTACGATAATATTATTATGATACAGAAAAAGAAATATAATATAATCAGCTTTTATTTATGTCCTTTTTTCATTTCCACGTACAAATTCACATCACGATTTCACTTTCATAAGTTCCATTTTTGTAATGTTCCTTTCATCGTCCATTTTGTTTTCATTTCGCGTTCCACACTCCTTTGATATGTTAGATTGTGATAAAAATATATTTAATTAATACAACAATTACTTCTAGTACTTTAGTAGCCGATATTAAAATTAGAGATGCGTTTTGCATACTCATCTAGATCTTCACTGAGAATTATAAAATTTCAGTTTTTGTGAGACCAATATATTCAAGAAATTCCGTTTCTTTATGGAACCGAAATTTTATAATAATTTGTGAAGTAAAACATTTATTCGCATTGTTATTGTACTAGTTTGTATAAATAATTTGTCTACTCTTTCCTAATGCGTAAATATTCACTTGAGTGGTACAAGTGCGGCGCCGTGCCTCGTTTACAACGCGACAGTAGTGGCAAGCGTTGTCAGCAGGACTACTGGCAGAGTGGTGCCCGCCACGCTGCTATAGGGCCCTGTCACCGCTCCGTCACAGGGCATGTGCTCCAGTTCTGGAAAAAAAAAACAAACATTTTAGTCGATCAAAAAACAGAACCGATTAGTGTAGAAGACTATTTTTTACATTCATATATACTATAATTTATAATACCTATACAGTGTGCATGCGACCCGCTTTGACTTCTCATGGGTTCAAATTGTTATATATGCACGAACCTTCCTTGTGTGGTTTAGGAGAAGTAAGCGAATAAACAAAAATAGAGAACAGTCCTCACGCCCCAGTCGCTGGTATCCCAACCCCCCCTAGGCTTGGGCTTATGGACGGCGAGCAATAGATAGCTGGTATAATAATAATATTTTTTATTCAGGTCAATTATCGACATCCAGGACACCATATACGAACTAAAATTTAAAATCTCGGTATTCTCGGTTTTATATTTCTCCGCGGGATTAGAACATATACAACAGCCCGAAGCAAAGAGGGCAGTTGCCCGGACCAGATATGATATCCGTCTGGTCGGTGGGTCCTTCTTTTTTAAAGGAGGTTTGCGGGACTTGCCACCCTGTTCCGTATACCTCCTACCATAAGTAAAAGCGATGTGATTCAAGTCTTTACGGATAGTCGGAAGCCAGGAAATCTGACACCAGTCTTAGCAAGAGTTATCGTGATATATATTTACTGGGTTATAGAGGTCAAACAGGCAATTGCTCCATGTTGCGGTTACTTAGAGAGAGGGATCGTAGATCGTGGGTTTAAACCCAGCCAGGTGCATTACTTTGCTTTTTTATGTTCGCTGCACATCCTGGAACCAAAAATTCGAAGACTTATTGTGACATCCACCAGGTCGCACTGAGTCTGCATGGATTACAGCCTAATTTCTCTCCTTGAGAGGAAGTCTGAATCCCAGCAGTACGGCTACTTAAGCTACTTGAACGCAGTCAAATAGATAATCTCTTAGTTTGACGTAGATACTTCACCCAGTTTTGAATAAGCAATTGTTCTATGTGTTACTAACACTAATTCTAGCTTTAAAATTGTTATTAAAAATATACAAATTCCGAAATAAAAGTTTTCTTTAATATATATTTCTTTTAACCCTTCAGATACCGTCAATTAGAGACACAATAGTAAGACAATAGATGCGCGGCCACCGGTTGTCGCTTGGGGATTCATGAATTAAGACCGCATAGCCGTCAGACTTACATTAAATATTTAACCTAATTTTCAAGTCTAAAACTATCACCATCAACGCCATAAAGTCTAGTCTCAACATAAGTGGATAATAAAACTCCACTATAGTTCCAAACTTACTTAAAGTAACACTTAGTAGAAGTTTTAATGCGTTGAATGTACAATTTCACTAACTACCAGACAGTTTTAAGTTGTTGAGTGGTCACTTACAAGTTATAAACTCGGACTACGACCTAAAGTACCAGACATGTGCTACAAAATTAAAAGGTGTGAGGCAGTCACATTCAATAAACAAAATTAGGTCGAAAGGATTTTTACAAGAAATTTGAAACGAAATGAAATTACATCATATAGCTACATTATTAAAATGTTGAAATATTTTACAGTCGTGCCAATACTTTTAGAACATGTGTAATAATATAATAATGTCATGAAATTTCATCACTGTCATTAGTCACATTAGTCAAACATAATACAATGTACAGTCAATTATATAGGATTAATTGGGCACAATACTATTATAAAAAATAGTGTAGAATTTATTGATTAGAAAATGTATAAATATTGTCAATAGTTATAATTTAAATAAATATTCTTAGGTTATAATATAGGTAGTAAGTCTGTTTGTGTTAAAAAATTAAGTCTGTTTAAAATTTTAATAATCATCTATTGAATAAAAACATCTGTCACAAAGTCATTCAATTTTCGCATTTTTTTCAGGTAGTTTATTATAAATGTTCACCGCCATGATATAGCAGTTTTTGTTACACAACTTTAATATGTTTCTTTGTTTCAATTGCCGTAAATGAAAACTGGATTTTTGATATATTATTAAGTCCCTTGAAGCCTTTAGGGTTGATTCATTGAAACCAAGAGAATCTCTCATTTATCTGACTGGCCTGTTGGTCTAGTGGTTAGTGGCCCTGACTGCTATGCCGGAGGTCGTGGGTTCGATTCCCACCCAGGACAAATGTTTATGTGATGAGCATGATCATTTGTTCTGTGTCTGGGTGTAGTTTATCTACATATATTATGTATGTATTTAGAAATATATAAGTATAGTTGTCTAGTACCCATAACACAAGCTCTGCTTAGCTTGGGACTAGATGGCGTTGTGTGACAGTTTTGGAATATTATTATTATTATTTTCGGGTACATTTTCTTTTCTCAGCTCTTTAGCTGGTGTCGACTACATTTACGGGCCAAGCCAAGTAAATTTAGTGTGTAACATTTTAATGTGTGTGTGTGTAAGTCACTGGACGCAAACGAGTGCCTTTGATACATTTAGTGATCGGATAAAACTAATTAATATACAAATAATAGTATCAAATTGTAAAGAAAAAACAACTTTTTACAAAAAAAATATAACCGACTTCAATGATAAAAAAAAAAAACTGAAAAGTACAAAATAACTTTAATTTTGGAGGTCAGTGTTTCTATAATAGTTTATTCTCTTCGTTATTTAACACCGACTTCCAAAATTAAAGTTATTTTCTTCTTTTATAACAATAATTTGGACCAGACAAGGAAATGCAAAATCAGATACCTAATTTATTTAGAAAAATTCATTAACTTATTTTACTTAAGTATGTAAACAAAGTACTTAGCGGTATAAACATACTTTACAATCGTGGTATATCAAATACTTCCATATGCACATGACATTCTGACATTATGAAACCTTAAGGCCTTAGTAGGCCAAGGATAAAACCATTTCTATAATAATGGCAACAAAGGAAATCGTAGAAACTATACCAGGAAGCAGATAAGTGACTCAAATTGATATATTAACTAGGGGGAGTTTTCCTTGCGTATGACATTATCAAATAGGGTTGGTCGTAAAACTGTCATGGTAAAGATGGTGATCAAAGGTATGTTACAAAGTAGCTATTATAACATATGGTTTATATTATGATTGTAAAAACTTCATGCAACACAAAGGTACAAAGGCGGAGTTAATAGAAACAGTACCTCTAGCCAAGTTCCTAATCTGCAATAGTTAACGCTAGTAGAAAGCTTCAAATGTTCGGGAATGACGTCATCTCAACGCTCAGTCACGTCGTCAGAACAGAAAAATTGGCGGCAGGTCAACTCGAAGCGTTCAACGCAAACGAAACGGTTGTAAATTGGCTAGGGGGGCAGGAGCTAATCGCGAGTTTTACATTGCGCAAAAATGTTTGATCCACTGCAGAAAACTGAATTAGAAATATAAAAGTTTATACTAAAAATTTGGTGTTACCTCACAAAATACTTTTATACATACAAAACTGGACTAATATACATGCGATCAATCTAATTGTTTGTCAGATAATTCTAAAAGCAAATGTTCACCGTTATACTCGTAATAATTTAATTTTATAATCAAATCTGTAGATTTCTAGTAAATCGCTAAAAACTACATATTTGCAAGCACTGTGTCTTTGCTCATCTCTTTCGTTTGTATGTAGTCCGAGAGTGACCGCGCTTAGTTCTCTTAATGCCTTAGGCATTCTCTACCAGTCAATCAAGGTAATCAATACAATCCTGTTCTTGAGCTACCTGTTCAGGCAAGCCCCAAAAAAAGGCTTGGAATCCTCTCTCCAAGGCCTTTAATTATGTTGGTAGTTTTTGCCAATCTGTCTACTCGTGTTATATTCAGTAGTGTTTTAAATTTAAACTAGCTCTTTTGTAAAACTTATCTTGTCAAAAACTGTCAATTACTAGGAACAACCTAGTAAGTACTTTCGTGTTGACGAAGAGCTGTACATTTCTTGTAATGCAATGTGACTGACAACAGACTGATTCTGTGATTTTTTGTGTATATAGGGTAACTGGTAATTAGTGACCGATAATTATACACGTATAATAATTATACACGCATAAGGGGTGTATACGAGGTCCCAATCAACATCTGTCGGGACCCAAGCCAACCTCACCTGCACGTGGTCACCCTGCTGAAAAACGGATGAGGCTATGGCGACCTTACATTTAAGCGTACGTCCCGAATGACACATGCTCAAGCTGAGCACGCAAACCAGCACGGACGGTGTTCGTCAGTAGAAAACGCACAACACCTGTCCGTCCACACGGAGTGCACGGCTCATACTGAGGTGGCGTTCGCAACGATCGCAAATGCTCACTGTGAGCACATACATCCACACAGCCTGAGGCATGTGAGACGAACCATTTGCGATGCGCGCCTCGCCATATCTGTACGCGGCTTTATAGTATTTTAGACGTGTCTCTTACCATTGAGCTTGTTGAGGAAGTCATTCCAGAAGGCGCAAGCGGAGGCGCGGGGCCCACGGGGCCCGGCGGGGCCGCTGGTGCCATCCGCGGTGTACGTGTAGTAGTGAGGAGATGAGCGCGAGTATAGCGGCCATTTCTCATCAGGCTTGTGTGGTTTACTGGAAAAGTTTAGGAGGTTGGGATTAGTTTGGGTTCGTTGGTACGTGGTATTTGAGATCTTCATGCATTCAAAACATATGTATATAACAGTTCGAAATTAACTATCGGGCAGAAGCCCATTCCAGACAAACCAACCGTCTGGTCTGAGGATCCTCCCTTTTCAATGGAGATTTGCGGAACTTAACACCCTGTTTCGCATACCTCTAAAAATGGAGGAAGTAGTTTCTAAATACACTGTATTTAAAGAGTTACTATAAGTTGTTTTACTAGACTTACTTGGAGAACAGGCAAAGGGAATATAACTAAAGCTATAATGATTATCGAACTTTGTATCTAGATAGTTTTTTTTTTGTCTAAACAACCTACGACCACGTGACTGAGCATTGAGATGACGTCATTCCCGTATATTTGAAGTTTTCTACAAGTATTAACGATTGCAGATTATCAACTTGACTGGGGGACAGTGAGTCATATTCATTGTAAGTTCTTTTTTATAAAAAAAAAACATCATAAATTTATCACCGAAGAAAAAAAATGTCAGGAGCCTCTTCGTTAGGAGGAGGCTACTGACATTTTTTTTCCATATTTCCCGTCTGTTACGTCTAAACGTGATTTATATTATAAAAATACTCTTGGTATATATTACCAAAATACAAAAGGTTTGCTGCATCGCTTATCAGATGAGAAAGTGTTCAAACGCGAGCCTATCCAAAAAAAAAGTAAAAAATATATTATTCGTCCACTCATGGGTAAAGTTCTACAAATAACAAAGACGACAATCAGACTTTGAATCCTAGTAACCTTTTCAGAGATGAATAATGTAAGAGGCTACACCAAGTTCTATTTATATCTAGGCGGTAGATAGAAAGTATGTCACGGATTGTAGGGGTAGGCCCCAGAGCGCTATCGGTTACATTGATGAATGGCCTTATCGATCCCAAAGATTATCGAACCCTGGCCCATATAACTTCATAACCAGTTGAAAGCTTATCCCAAAAATAATTCAGCAAAATCTTCACCTCGAAAATTATAATGAACATCGGACAGTCGACCATTTTAGCTGCTTAAAAATTCAGATCAATATACCTAAAATAGTCAGTTTTGTGCTGAAACTTCATATTGTAACGAATTTAGACTGAAATCGATAGACTAACATTTGAACGTGGAGAACTTTCCAATATAATTTGGCCTCAATCTCAAAGAGTATCTGGTTTTTAATTGATGTAAATTCGTGCTTGACTGCGATCCCACCTGATGGTAAACAGTGATGTAATCGTTGATGGTGAGGGGCACATGTAGTTTACTAATAGCCTATCTATTCACTTTAGTCTTGAAGACACTCAAATTACATAATATAATCGTCTTTGGGTGTACGTGGTATAAAAGACGCGTGACGAGGCGATACGCTTAGTCCGGACCGTAGAGGTTTCAACAACGTAAGGGCAACAATGTATTAAGCTCTACTTAACATCATCTTATTAGGTTAAAGGTTCACAAGTGGTAGAACTGCGACGAATAACTTAGGCCTACTGACCACGGACGCATAGCTTCATACACGCGTATTCGTCATTATACGCCTGGTGTACGCCAGCTCACAGATTATATACAGAAAGTATGAAACTCTGTCAACGACGGAGCGGCAACTTGGTACCTACTTGCGTCGCTGCATGCAGGTTTCATGACGCTTGATGTACCGCATGTTATACGTCGGCGCGTACAATGAGCAAAAGCACGTTTTTATTGGCAGATACACCTTCGTCATCCGACGGCATTGACACAGATGATTAAAAACATACGCTTGTAATACGCCTCGCAGACAGGGTTCAGTACGCTGGGCTATTCAAGCGCTCTAGCGTATTTTAAAAGCTACGCATCCGTGGAAAGTAGGTCTTAGAAAGTCAATTAGACTAATAAGAAAAAGGTGAAAGTATAAAATTATAATTATGTGTGTGAATATGTTTGTTACTCCTTCACACTTAAACCGCTTAACGGATTTGAATGGGATTCCGGGTAGACCATGTCCTGGTCCTATACTTTTTTCCTGAAGTGTTAAATAATATAGGAAGAGGGTGCTATTTGTTATGTTCGTAATGCCAAGTGATCAAAACCATTAAAGCAATAGAAATCCAATACGACTTAACCCTATCAAGGAAATGGGGTTGATCATTCAATATGGATGTAACTGGAATATTTTGGCGAAAACTATAGGATTAAGTTGCAGTTAGAATATGTTTTTTTTAGCTAATGTATCTATGGTACATAGATGTAAAATAATTAAGCTGTTTACAGATTACATTTATAATTGATAAATTTAGTCACTATAAACTAAATGAGGTCAGTATTTTCTAGCTGACTACCCTGACAAGACACTCTGAAACAAACTCAGAGACCAGTGTCTTTTAATGTCCATACAGTAAACATGTAATGGTCACATCATATGAGAACCTTGCAAATTCGTGTCTCAAATGGTCTTTTGAGGAAAGAACCACCCAGATTTGAGTGGACCTGTACAGTCAGTACACGCATTTGTCAATATTCGAGTAGTAAAACAATTTAAGATTTACAGTGTTTAATAGGGGTAGTAGATTTCTAGCCGTCAGATTTTAGAACAAAAAAAGTGGCTTACCCAGTAAGAGCGAATCTGGTGAAAGACTGCATGATGTGCGCAGCAAGGTCCCTCTCCCTGGTATGGTACTGAAGAGACATGTTCAAGGGATGTCCGAAGACGTACTCCATCTCGTCGCCATGCATCACGCCCATCCATTCACCCCACAGGCTCGTACTGGTGCGCTATAATTTAACAAAAAGAGGTATTTTATAGAAAATATAGAAACAAATTAATCAACTTTTAACTAAACGGGTAACTCTGTCAACTGCAAAAAAGATGGTGGAGAACTTTAGGGCGAACTGTTTTGATATGTATTAAAACGTCTAGACACTAAAAATAATAACGAAACGATAATGTGTTGTTCAATCGATTGGTTTGTAATGAAATCTGTGATGCCACATGAATTAAACTACGCAATCTTGCATCATGCAATTAGAATTCTGCGCGCGATTTGAACATATACCTACAACAGCCCGAATCATCTCTCGGAAAGTTGCCCAGATCAGCCTAAACACCTGTCTGGTCGGAAAATCCTACCTTTTCAACGAAGGCATGTGGGTCTTTACACTGTATTCCGCATACCTCTAAAGTTTAAGAAATACGAAGAAATTAATATAGGTATGTAATTAGTTACTACTTTATAACTGGAGGAGGGATAACTGAGGCCCAAAAAACTGACCCTCGCTTGGCTACCTCGAAAATTGGGCACAAGAGTTCAGGCTGAAAACAAACCTAGAGGATCATCTGAAGCCCGTTTGGGGATATTGATTTAGCTAAGTTTATGTACTTGTGTAGAATGTAAGTACGTAATTATTTTATCTATTGACACGAGAAATTGAGATACGAATAGGTTTGTTCACTCCCTTTAATGTCTTAACTTAAAACATTTTCTCAAAACCTTAATGGAGTAACGAAGAACACTTTAAAGTCGTTAAAAATCATTTCATTAACACATTATAGAATGTAAACGTCTTTCCCAGAGCCATTTATCTAACGCAAGCAAACATCCAGTATATTTTGACAGGTGACGAAAAAAGGAACTACGTTTAAAACGACTCAGTTTGACGTTCTCTTGACATTTGCCCTAACAACCAGCGCCGCCATGAAATGTCAAGTTACATTGGCCATCGGTACATACGGTGGAATTAAAGATTAACTACACGTATTATGGTTCTGCAAGGGTTGAGCTCGACAGTTTACGAGCACCATGCATTTATCTTTCAGTACGCTTTTATAGCTTTTCCCAGAAAGGTAAGCGAAGGGTACTTATTGTTATAATGTGTGGATCTTTTAGAAATATTATTACGATAAATTCAAAGATGAACAGAAATTGTTACATATTGTGATCAAGTGTATACTATTCAGGGGCTCATCACCCATCGGGAGTGACAGAGTAATCTCCGGTTACCGCAGGCTTGCGTCCGACTAGCGATTGATAGCTCACCGTCCCAACGTACGTTAGGGACCGAGCCTGAGTCGTCGACAGCACGTAGCGTTCCAATCACACCTCAAGGTCATCTCAGTAAAACCGTAAGGGCCCAACAGGGCCGATGCCTGTTTGAGCCACGGGGAATTTCTGAAAGAGAAATCGTGATCCTGAAACGCAAAGGGCAACTGAAGGGCACAGGTTTGGTTTTAATCAGTAAAAAAGTACCCTTAAAAATCAAAGAATCAAATCATTTATTTCAAATAAACCATTTACAGGCACTTTTTAAGTGTCAAGAAGTCGGTTAGTCAAAAAAGAAAAATGGTATTTGTACATTCCATTCTCTTTATAGAAGAACTAGCTTTTGGCCGCAGCTTCGCCCGCGTAGGTACATAAAATATAGCCTATGTCACTCAGGAATAAAGCGGCTTTCTATTAGTGAAAGAATTTTAGCAATCGTACCAATACTTCCAGAGATTACCCCCTACATACAAACTTACAAATTTTACCTCTTTATAATATTTGCACATGTATATGTGAAAAAACGCCAAGCACACTTCAATTCAATCATGTTAAGGGTTACAAATATAAATATAGATCTCAAGAATTCATCGGATGGTTTAGATAAGTGTATTATTACCTTGGATTGAAACACGATTTATGGCCTAACCTAGTCTGAACTGTAAATTGCTAATTTAGAACTTGGCGTCGACGTCGTGAACCGCTGAGTTTAGATTGAGACTTAATGGCGTCCCAGGCCAAACCGCATGGCGGTTTCATTGGTTCGTACCATGACGCGACGTTGTTGCAATATCGTTGTTAGTATCGCATTCTGTTTAGAACTTAACCTGGATTATATGCTAGTACATTCATAAATTATAAACTATGGAAATATCGTAGAGGCCCAGCAGGGTCGAAAGCCACTGGAGCCAAGGGTCTGTTACCGAAAGGGAGGCTCGGCCCCGGTATGAAAGGCAACGAAAAAACGGGGTGGGTTTTTTAGTCAATAAGAATCTGACACTATCTCCCGCTCCGCTCGAAGGCGGGGGATGTCATCTGGATGACTTTTTAACCACCGAAAGAAAAGAAAAACTGTGGAAATAAATGTTCCCGGTTAAATAATTGTTTGTAACGTAATATACTACTGATTATAATATAAATTCAGTAATCAATAACAAGAAAGATTTACGTCAAATCAATTAACGCGTGAACTCTCAAGCAGCGTGGGCGAGCATGGATGTAACTAATCAAATGCGATCCAATTCCTCCATATCTCGGGTTACCCTATTATACTGCTGGCATTAATTAGTAATGGAAATACGCTATGTATCTTATTGATTTATCAATTTTCGATTTAATTATTCTAGAACCTTCTGAAGAGGGTTCTTCGAAAACTAGTTAAAATTAAATACTTCATTTGGCAGTACACCGCAGACTACCCATTTTTTTATTTTAAGGCTAGGTTCTACTCATTTTGAACTTTTTTAAATTTCTGTTAATCCACAACTATTAAAGAAAATCATGAAAAATTATTTTATTAAAGTTGACCATATGACCAACCGCTGGGCAAAAATCAAAACATGATATAAATTAATTGGCTCGATAAAAAAAAATCGCGAATCTGACCCTAACACTTTTCAAACGTGTGTGTCAGATTCCGTCACGGAAATATTTGAAAGTTACAAAAAATAATAAAGCTTGTTTTTAAAAAGGGCCTCGCAAAAATCTTGAATGGTTGTTTTTTTTTTATAAAAATAAAACCGCTGTCGCAGTGCCGCAAAATCCAATCGACGGACAGACGGAGTTCATACAAAATACTCAGTGACTAAACCGGCTCTTAAGTTCTTACAGTGCATCCTAAGGTTGGCTGGTAGATATCGCTATCAACGATAAGACTACCATTGTAACTGTAGATTTAAGTGTGTGTAAAAATTGTGTTACTGTTTTGGTTTACAATAAATTTTATTTTATTCTATTCTATTCTAAAAAAAATGTTTCAGAAAAAAGTCACTTGAAACAAGCTTTTAAGAGGGTCCTTCTCCACTCGCTTATCGTAAACATCGAAAATGGTTTAAAAGCTTGTTACTTCATTTAATGCAATCCAACGCGATGTTTGACGAAAAGGCAACGCAAAAAAAGAGAGATAACGCCTGGAAACTCTGTTAGTATTCGGTAATTCCGAGATTTACTCGAAAATTTCACAAAACTTGCTCCAGGAAATAGCTGTTTTTTTTAAACCCTTAAAAGTTTTTGGAATAAGTTGTCGTCGTTTAGAATCTTAAAAAAAATTGCAAGGTCTCTAGAGGATTACTATTTTTGACTTTTTTATTTTTTAGGCAAATTATGAAGTGTCAAAGTTCATACAAAATAGGACATTTTCAGAGGTTTTTACTGGATTAGTTTTACACAAATTTAGAAATTGGTTTCTTTAGAAACCTAGATAATATCCACAAGATACTGTGTTTCCAAAATATCTAATAAAAAATGTGTAATAACGTCATAATCAGTTATGAGCGGTTGTATGAAAAACAGTGAAAATGTGAGTCGTGATGCACCACCTTAATGAAAATGATTTTTCTATAGCTAGTGTCGTTTAATTCATGAATCCCCAAGCGACCACCGGTGGCCGCGCATCTATTGTCTTACTATTGTGTTTCTAATTGACGGTATCTGAAGGGTTAACTACCAAGTTCCTATAGCCACCTTCCTGTTCCATCATCAGTTTCTTGTCATAAATCATCATCTGATTTGCACGTGCATGCAAAATTTCAGCTCAATAGGAAAAATGACGGGAAATGGGTCAGATTTAATTTACAAGATTTGATGATAGACAAACATCGGGACAGGTGAAACTAAATAATAACTTGTAACAAGCTTTTAATGAAAATCATTTTTTCATAGCAAGCTTTTACGTACATACGAGCCCAAACTCAATGAAGTGTTGTCGTTTAACTATCAATTTCCTATAACCACCTTCTGGTTCAATCTTCAGATCAGCTCCATGACATAATAATTTTGCTTTTTCACCTGATTTAGACGTGCATGCAAAATTTCAGCTCAATCGGTAACCGGGGAGTGGGTCAAATCTAATTTACAAGATTTGATGACAGAAAAACATTGGGACAGGTGAAACTAAATGAAAGCTTGTGAAAAGGAGTCTAAGTACTCGTACATCTACAACTTGTAAAATTGCTTTTAGTTTATTAAAAATACTAACGTTATAATATCGTCGTATACAACGTGTAACTTTAAATGTGCAAAACCTTTTTTTTTTCGATGGGGAAAATCATCTTATGACAAAACCCGCTCTTGAGAGGAGCGGGAGATAGTGTCAGACTATTACTGACAAAAACCTCATCCTGTTCCTTCTAGCCTTCATACCGGGGCACGAGCTCCCTTTCAGATAACCCAGTCCCCAGTAGGCTTCGACCCAGCTGGGCCCCTCCTGCTGCTGACAACTCCTTGAGACGCGCGGGAACAGTGCGCGCCGTCGACGTCTTGGGCTCGGTCCATTACCGGACGATCGGCCAGCGAGCTACCCATGGCTCGCCGTCCGCGAGCCCGCGTCTACGGTAGCCGGAAATCGGGATCGGACTCCCAGTTGCGGCGGCTAGGGCGCCGTCTACCTGTCCTTTACTAGCATTACTGCTTCACAGAAGGAGGCGCCCGCCTGCCATTCCTCCTCGCTCCGGACCATGGCCTCGACCAGGGCCCGGCGTGAGAGGCCGATTGCCCCCACGAGGGCACGGCGATGCTCCGCCCAGCTCGACTGTGTGCTCGGTCGTGTCTTCCGGGCGTTGCGCACAGTGGCGACATCCGGGCGTCTCTTCCGACTTGATCGGAAACAGGTACTTCCCGAACGTGCCATGTCCGGTGAGGACCTGCGTCATGCGGTAGGTAAGGACGCCGTGAGGTCTTTCCAGCCACGCCTCAAAGAGGGGATTTACCGAAATGTGCAAAACCTGAAAATAGTTTGATCACAATAAGGAGTAGAATCAATTAAACCATTTTTACCGACTTCCCAAAAAGGAGGAGGTACTACGTTCGGCTGTTTGTATGTTTTTTTTTTTTTGTATGTTTGTTCGTCGAATACTCCCCCAAATGTGGACGGATTTTCAAATTTTTTTTTTTGTTCGAAAGTAGATAGTTCTGAGGTGGTCCCATTATCACCAAATTAGAATCTGATGATGGGATCTTGGAGAAATCGAGGGCAACCTTCAAATTTTATAGGCTCACTAATTGATTTTCGCATATTTTATGAAGTATCTTGTGTATTTGCGTATGGTCGTCACCATCTCAGGTAGCTGGGCTGATGATGGAAGGTACAACTCCTTAACAGTAAGAAGTTACTCGAACAGGCAAGGACTGTTTTAGTAAATTGTTTTGATGTTTGCAAAAAATCAAATGCCCTATGCATTTGCCACATTTGGTCTCATGATCATCAAGTCATGACCTGATGCTGCAGTCAGGATAGTCTGCAGAGTACCTAAGTCCTCGACAACAAACAGCAGATATATCGAGTTTAGGCTCATTGAAAACGGCTCGATGTGTGGATTAACGTATTGCTAATAAAGAACACCGAAGTACATAGAGACCTGATGCTGAAGCCAGGAGCATCAGGAAAAGTACAAACCTTGAAATTACAGCACCGTAGTCGTGTTTGGGCTCATTTTAAACAGGACTAAATTTTAAGTTCATTGCAATGTTGACATAAATCTGGCCTGATGCTACAGCCGGGATTATCAGCATCTAGTCTAATGACTGATTGAAAGATTTACCTTTTGGCTTCATCATCAGATCAGTTCGATATATCCTTTCCCTCTCCAGCATCTAGTCTAATGACTGTTTGAAAGAAGAGGGGGAGAGGATATATCAAACTGATCTGATGATGAAGCCGAAAGGTAAATTAATGTAATCTAACCGTGTTTGGGATTATTAGAACCGTTATGAGATGCGCTCTGACTATAAGGTATTTAAGTTTGACTGAGGGGTACTTTTTAGTGGTGGTACCATAACTAAAAAGTGTAAAATAAAAAAAACTTTTTACAAAAAAAATATAACCGACTTCAATGATAAAAAACACTGAAAAGTATCAAATAACTTTAATTTTGGAAGTCGGTGTTAAATAACGAAGAGACTAAACTATTATAGAAACACCGACTTCCAAAATTAAAGTTATTTGAAATTTTTTTGTGTTTTTTATCATTGAAGACGGTTATATTTTTTTTGTAAAAAGTTTTTTTTTTAATATAGGTTACATTATTCAAAAAAAAATTCATTAACAATTTCGCCCTGTCAAAGGTAAACAAACACAAATGGTTGTAGTCCAATCTCTCATACACGGTATAATAAAAGTTTTATTTCAATGCAGATATGAATTTTAAACAAACTAAAACTGCAAATAAAACCTTTCATTTTTTTTAGATTTTTTTTCACAGAATTAGGTCTTTTAAATTAAAAATCATTTAGGGTGTCTGAGGTTTTGCGCATTTAACGTTACACGTTGTATAACATCAAAACAGACAACATTAAACAAATAATTTTCTGATAAGCTATTCAAATGCAGTTCAGTGGAAAATGTGAACAAACGCATATTTTTTATTCAGCGTATTAATCAAAACAAACTGTTAATTAAACTGATTGATATACCCATTATTGACATGCCATAAAATATTTCAGAAGCTTTTTGATTCTGATTATAATTGCTACCTATCCATTTCGTCATAGTTGCATTACCAATATGCAACTATGACGAAATGGATAGGTAGCAATGTATTATTTTTTTATATTATTTAGTAAGTATTTTTGTGATATTTATTTTACTATGTGTATGTAAATTATTATATCTGTTTTTTGCCTGTTATATTGTTAGCTATGTTTTTTTTTGTGTGTAGGTACTCGCTCTCCTCGTACTTTTACACACATTGTCTACATCTCTTTTTTCTTCAATTTTCCTTTCGCAGGTGTGCTGGAAGAGATTTCTTTAGAAATAAGCATCACCTTTGTACTATTCTTCTGTTTCCTTCAACTGTTCTCTTATTATTGTGTGTACATAAACTGTTAAATAAATAAATTATTAATTAAGGTGGGAAAATCATCGAATGACTTCTTCCACTCTAGCGTAGAGCGGTAGGGTGTGTCAAACGTTTACTGACTAAAAACAAACCTTGGTCGCCTTTTGCGTCCTAGGAAAACTCTTTAAGAAATCGACTCATGGCTCCAGAAAATAATCTTAGGGGCTAAATCACAATTAACTTGTGATAAGCGTCACAACGTGCAGTGTACGTTTTTTAGCCTTAAGGCACGGTAATAATATCATACAGTATTCCAACTTCATACAAACGGACGAAACGCGAGCTATACCTACGCGCCTCGATTGTAGCATGGGCTCGGCATGGAGACAGTCGCGACCGTCGCAACTGTGCTGCAGTGACGAACGGACACGACGGTTTTTTTTAACAATAATCGCGTGATTATTAATAGTTTGTATAATTCAAAGTAAAGACGTGGTATTTTATTATTAATAATAGTGGTTTATTGTAATATTTGTATGAATAATACTAGAAAAAGCATTTTATTTAAATCTACCAATCAAAAAACTACACGCATTTTTATTGAACACTTCCTATTCAATCCACAAAGTATTTTGTTTCTATAAAAAAGTAAGTATATTTACAATCACAAAAATAAATGGAAATAAACTAGGCAAATGTAATTAGATTGCTGGAGGCGGGTAGCCCTAACGCATGTTTACGTACCGCGCGGCTGTAGGCATTTATTTCAAAGATACGGCCGAGTTACAATACTGTATGATACTATTACCGTGCTTAAGGTCTACTGGCCATGGCCGCGTAGCTTCGTAGACGCGTAGTATACGGGACGACGTTGCCGCTTCGTGGAAAGAGTTTCAAAGTTTTGTGTATAAGCTGTGACATAATCTGCGCCAGATAAACTTGGAATAACAGTCATTGACGCTCCTACATTTGTTAATATTCTTAATTTCAAAAACGGAAATAAATGCATACAGCTGTCTTGAATCGATACTATCACAATCCTATACATTTTCTAATACTGAAAAACAGTACGCAGAGATATTAGGAAAAGGTCAATGAGTTTCTCGTTTATCTGGCGCTTTGTATAGCATATAAGACGAATACGCGTCTCTTAAGCTACGCGTCCATGGCCTAACTCGTAATAGCAGCAAACATACACAGCTAACATACATAGCTACTTAGGCAATATTACTAAATTCCACATCACATATAAACTAATTAAACATAGCTTTTATGAACTCTGACATTCCAACTGTAAGTATTATTTCGGGTAAAAATAACACTAGGTGTTTGTAAAGGCAGTTCAAATGTAGAAATTTAACACGCTTGAAATTAAGTGCGTGAATGTAAATTTAAAAGCTACTTTAGGAGTAATTATGTATGAATTATTAAGAGATGATACGAAATATCATAGACGTGTATTGGTGTAATAATATCAAGTGTTCAGACGATTCCGACACAAAATAGATTAGTACAGAAGACAATCTCATGTATGTACTTTACTTTTTATACCTATGCTTGGTGGACGCACACTAATAAGCGTTTGAGCCGGAAATGTTCGACCAGTGGGCCGAAAGGCTACCGAGATATCGTGTCCGTGAGCGGTGTCTATGTATGCGTTGCCAGAGCGCGCTTTGTATGTAGATTGATTTCTGTACCTATGTATATATTTTGTGATTCCGACCTTAAATGATTTAGAAATGTGAGGTTCAATGTAGATTAGTTTAACAAAATATTACGTTGCGTAATTTACTGGGTTATTTGTAAAACACTGGCTTTCAGGACTAAGTTAGTAATATCATAAACAACAACTTTTGTTCTATGTGACCTTTAAATATTTTAGTTCAATAGATTTTCATACAAATATAAAAACATTTAAATGGAACGATCTAAATATTAATAATTCTATGCGAAGCAAGCGATAGTACAATATCGCAGGAAAGCGGAGATCGGGCGGCAGGGGAGCTTGATGCGCTTGCGTCGTACAGACGTAAGTAGGTATAGCCAAATACAGAGATGAAATGTTTTACATAAAACAACGCAATTTTGAAGGTTTTTTTTTTGGTAAATGAATTCATTTTTCATTTTTTTCATTATTCATATTTTGTAAAAGTCATAAACAACAGTCGTTGTTTATGATTTTAGTAATATAGTCTTGTGTAGGTGCGAAATCATCCCATGTCATCTCCCACGTGCGAACTTCTTATAGATTTTACCCGTATCCTTCGCTTACATTTTTCGTGAAATGATCGTGGCCCTAGCAAGCATTGGCCTTACTGGGCTTCTATCGTGAATCAACTAGACATGCGGAGTTTTTGGTGAAGAGCTATGAAATAATTGCTGGTCAGGATGTGGTATAAATAATGAAACAGGAAGGAGGTTACTGAGATGACGACTGGAACAAACAACAAAGAAAGAAAGAAATACAAAACGAAAGGAAAAAGAAATTAAGTTTTTTTTTAATATCGAAGTATACCACATGATCTGGGATAAGAACAAGAGACTGATCATGATAACGACGAGACTCAAGAAGACAAACGAAGGATGAATCCAAGAAATATCATGCGTTTCACGTAAGAATTCCTTTCACCGTAATGTTGGCAATACAGAAAAACAGTGTTGCTATATTGTCAGCAATGAACTTATTTAATAATAGGGAGATATACTGATATTTTGTTACTTTAACAATTGACTTTAAATTTTCTTTTTTTTTCTTTTGGAAACTGTAAAAACTATTTTTCAATATCTGTCGTGCGTATCTGTAGATGTCTATAACTTAACTTACTGTACAGGAATTCAGAACAAATCATAGCTTCATTGGAGTAGGCACTCATAGAATGAAACCACAGATTGTCAAGTGCACACCGGAGATTTTGCTATCAACCGTACTCATATCATAACAAAAATCACTACCATTAGAAGAATCACTATCGTCTTCAACTTTAATAAATTATAAACCTGTGTATTTCTTTGTCTACAGATATTCCGTCATTATAGTATTTGTTGAGACAGACGCTGGTCTCCTTTTCAATTGACCTGCTTCACGAAATATATAAGATACAGAAGTCAATCTACATACAAAGCGCGCTCGAGCAACGCACACACAAACACCGCTCACGGACACGATATCTTGGTAGCGTCTCGGCCCGCTCGACGAACAGTTCCAGCTCAAACGCTCCGCCGAGCGTAGGTATAAAAAGTTAAGTACATATATGAGATTGTCTTCTGTACCTATCTGTTTTGTGCCTGCATGCAGCATTCATTCAGGTAACACAGATCATCAACCACAGATAAAAAAAAAATTACTAAGAATCGATTACCAATAATAAATTTTGTAATTGAAAACCCAAAACAACGAAAACCAATCACATCAGTTGACCTTATAGAACTAAAGATCCTTTCAGAAACCGAGGATTATTCAGAAGAAAGCATACTTACGTAAATGGATAGATTCATGTCCTTAATGTAGCATGTGGGCAGTTTTTATATTTGTTTTCAACTTACAAAGACAAAGCTTCTTTGTACAAAAGATAATTCCACAACGACATCTGTTGGTTCGTAAGAAAGCGATGTTTTGACCTCCTTTGTGTTTTATAGAACAACGAGCTACTTCACACATTATATGATAATGTTTCGAAGAAATAACCTTTACAGCTATGTAGTTTCATTGTTAAGAAGATAATATAATCAATAGATTTGGACCTCGACTTGGTCAAGACTTTTTATCATTTTTTTAATATTTTTTTCAATGCACTTACTCGAAAACCCGCTCCTATCCCTATAGCTTTTAGGCATTCAATTTATTATTTTCCGCACTAATGCAAGAAACTGCGCTATTTTACCCCCAACACAATTTATTGTATCTATCGTATTAGGCTGGGAGCGAAGTATCCCCCACGCGTCGCTGGTCAACCCTAGTTCATTTATACCTTCAGTGTATTGGAAAACGTAGTTTGATGCACGTGAAAAGTCACTGTAGCATAAAGTTCCATAACGCCATCGCCTGCGGCTTGGACAATTTCCGCCTCGATCGCAATGACAAACTTTCCGCACTTGTATCAAAATGTCCTATTCCCATTCTTCTATTCTATTGAAAATGTCCTATTCTCATTAACTTGGACTCGACATCTAGTCTAGTTTTACCAGTTGCTGGTGAATCACTGGTATTCATCAGCATCTTGTAAGTACATTGAATGACAATCTATATGACTCATCATGATCATCATTTCAGCCGATAGTCGACCACTGTTGGACGTATGCCACCCCCAAGTGTCGCCACAATGAACGATCATATGCGTCCCGCATCCATCGGATTCCCGCCACCTTTTACCAGGTAATCGGCCACCTCGTAGGAGGCCTTCCAACGCTGCATCTTACGGTACGCCGTCAACACGCCAGAACCTTTGGCCCCAACGGTCATCTGTTCTGCGAGCAATGTGTCCTGCTCATTGCCACTTAAGTTTCGCTGTTCTAAGTGCCATATTGGTAACTTTGGTTCTCCTGCGAATATCTTCATTTCTGATTCGATGACGCAAGAAAACCCCGAGCTTAGCCCTTTCCTTTTAGTACGTTAGTAGGTGTTATTAAATAAAAAAAATATAACCTTGGTCTTTGGTCAGTAGGCCAGTAGCAGTTTTTAAACAAGAAGCTACTAATTGACAATACCTTGATGGGAAAAGTTACATAAATAATTAATCGATAGGCCGACCAACTAGAGCAATCTAATTTTAAATCTAGAAACCGCCTAGATCAGTTTAAAGTTTGGTTCAGTGGTTATCTAACTTCAGCTTGGACTGGAAAACGATTTTTAACAAAGTTTTCCTGTGCCGACATTATTAGCTGTTTTTAGGGTTCCATAGTCCTAATGAGGAAACCCTTGTAGTTTTACCAAGTCTTTCTATCCGTCTAGTTGTCTGGGGTTTAGTTATTTTGCAGGGGTATTACCCATTGATATAATAAGGAAAAGGTACAATACACGGTAACATCGCAATCAGAAAACCTGGACTCTATGCACGTCTACATGCACCGAAATTGGTACATCTTTGATCAGTGTCATCTCAGTCGCATACCTACAGTCACTGATAGTACAAGGACAAAGATAACCGGCACTGTCCTGCGAGCGAAATTGCGTTAACCACCGCTTAAAACAAAAAAAAAAGTATTTTTGCGTGAAATACCCGTACATTTATCAATTAGGCGAGGGGAACCTGATTTTTGCGGTCCCCATGCGGAAGATAGGAGACAAGTCTTCCACTGTTTTGATTTAATCTAAGGTATTACTCAACTACGCCACGTCTTCCGGTACGTGGTCGCCATTCCAGAACCTTTCGGCCCCAACGGCCAACCGTTCTGCGAGCAATGTGCCCTGCCCATCGCCACTTAAGTTTGGCGATTCTTCGTGCTTCACAAGGCTTAAAGTCACCCAAAGGGCAATGAAAAGGGCTATACTCGTAGTTTCTTTGCGTGATCGAGTCAGGAATGAGGATATCCGCAGAGGAACCAAGGTTATCGACGTAGCACGAAGAATCGCCAAACTTCTAAACAAATATTTAATTAAATATTAGAACTGAATACTATGATCAACTACCTATAAGGGAGTAAGCTGATGAGCTTACTGCCTAGGTAGATAGCTATCTGCCTAGACTTTTTCTTAATTATGTTAGAGTCAGCCTAAACTAGTACAATTCACAATCAACGATTGCATCATTGATTACCATCAGGTGGTATCGGTTACTGCGATCCCACCTGAAGGTAACCGCTACTCTATGTATTAAAAAAAACAGATGTAGCTGAATTCCTACTAGTATTTTAGATGAACGATCTCTTAGTTGAACAAGCTTTTGCCCACGGCTTCGCTCGAGTACATAAAATATACCACTTAGGAATAACGCAGCTTTCTATTGGCGAAAAAAATTTTACAATCAGATCAGTGCTTTTAGAGATTACCTCCTACAAACAAAAAAAAAAAACAATCTTTACCTCTTATTAGTGTCGATAAAATGTGGAAAGTCAATATAAGTGTAAGATATCAAGAAAAGCCTGATTATCTGTACCTATTTGTTTAAGTGTAAACTTTTGCAAGGTAAAGACAAAGTGAGTTCAGCCATGATGCCATTTACGCCATGGTACAAAGTTTTGTTGACATTGTAAAGTTCAAATTCAATCAAAGTAATCAAAAGGTCATCAAGTTTGTAAATGGCAGGAGATCTCGTTAAAATAGGTATTAAGAGGGTCCTTCTCCACTCGTTTATCGTAAACATCGAAAATGGTTTAAAAGCTTGTTACTTCATTTAATGCATTCCAACGGAATGTTTGACGAAAAGGCAACGCAAAAAAAGAGAGATAACGCCTAGAAACTCTGTTAGTATTTGGTAATTCCGAGATTTAATCTAAAATTTCACGAAACTTGCTCCAGAAAATAGCTGTTTTTTTTTAAACCCTTAAAAGTTTTTGGAAAAAGTTGTCGTCATTTAGAATTTTAATAAATTTGCAAGGTCTCTAGAGGATTACTTTTTTGACTTTTTAAATTTTTAGGCAAATTATGAAGTGTCAAAGTTCATACAAAAAAGGACATTTTCAGAGGTTTTTACTGGATTAGTTTTACACAAATTTAGAAATTGGTTTCTTTAGAAACCTAGATAATGTCCACACACAATATCTAATGAAAAATGTGTAATAACGTCATAATCAGTTATGAGCGGTTGTATGAAAAACAGTGAAAATGTGAGTCATGATGCACCACCTTATTCATTATTTAGAAATAATCTTAGATTTTTAACTCAGTTTCATTTAGTGTAATCTTTTGTATTTTCTAACAACCCGTCTCGGCTTTACATGAGTGATACGCCTTTGGAATTCTCGTATTATACAAAAAACTTACTCATTGATAAGTTTGGCTATTGATGAAAACCGCATCAAAATCCGTTCAATACTTTTAATGTTTACTACGAACATACTGACACACCCACCGCATCTGTCTGTTTATGTAAGAATACTCAATACTCAATACTCAATACTTTATTGCATTCCATATGTGTTTATGATGGTATAAAAAAAAAGAATCAATATGGACCCTGTCGGGCACAGCAAAGCTAGGAGAGAGGACGAAGGCTAACTTGTCATCATTATTAAAAAAAAATATATATATATATATATATGTATCCTGTAAATTAATTACCTATCTATTTAAATTAAATTAAATTGTTTAAAATGATTTAAATTAAATTGTGTATGCATGTTATTGTATTATTATGTCTCTGCATAAGTATTGGTTTATTTTATTTATTTATTTTCGTCATTATTAATACATTTTATTATCATTGAAATTAATTTGTGTATATATGTATATTTATGTATATTTGTGTATTATTATAATTAACTAAATTATGCTAGGTATTTTTATTTATTTTATATGTTTATGAATGTTATATGATAATAAATAGTATCTCTGTCAATGTTTTAATTACAACAATTTTACCTTCTATTATTTCGTCATTGTTTAGGACATCAAAAACCACATTGAAAACAAAAAGATGCGTGATGATACAATGCTTGCAATTTGTTGCTATATATTTGATTAAATAGCTCTATTTGTTGAGTTTTTTAGAATCTAAAACAACCAAGATTTGCTTTGTTTCGATTCACTATTTGTTATTAATTTCGGCGATGTACGTAAGCTAGTAATACAGAAAAAAGTCAAGGGTTTGATGTTTTTTTTTTTGTTTAACCATGTTGCCAAAACAATCAAGTTTTCAAAAATATTAATCAAGATTAACATATAATTTATTTCTGTTTTTCTGTATTTTCAAGTTTGAATTTAGCAATTCACTGATATAGACCGTAATTAATAAATTAAATGACTTTCAAAACCATTAATCTTGTTACATTTTTATTTATCAATAACCAAATTATGCGAAGGCCTGAGCTATCAATCAAACTAGGTTACCTATTAATCTAGGTCAAAACCCCAGATCGATGATAAGGAAAATCACACCCCTAGTTCACAAGACTCACGCACATAATGGTAGATAAGGTAATTGCCGCGTTTCGGTCTACAAACGAGGGCCTTAATTGTTGCCACATTAGTTTGGCAGTCAACGGATACCCTTCGTCCAAAATACCCCACAAACAATGCTAACTTTTGAATTAAAACCTTGAAAACAATTCCCCAGTGCTTAGAAACGTTTTTAGACACAGACATTAAATTAAAAGCGGCCGTTTGGTACGTGAGGCCCTTTTAATAATGCACGCGGTCGGCAGCTAACATTATGCGTTGTCATGCATGAGTGTGACGTAGGTAGCCACCTAAAGCTACCCACCCATGTGCCCGCGAAAGGTCAGCTCTTACACAAAGTAACACGCCTTACATAACTTCACAGGAACTACCAAATATAGGCTATCTTTCCCACTTAAAATAACATCTGCCTAATCCAGACACGGATCCCCACACGTCATTTGACATGTACGCATTTGTAACGACATGTTGTCCAGGTGTGATCGCACAGTATTACGTTGAAAAAGGTTTATCACCTGACAAAAGGCCCGCCTACGCACACGTCATAACAATGCGTATCGAGGGATAGCTGTGATTTAGTTTCGTAACATATTTCGAAATAATTTAGGCTGAGAATTTCATAATATGTAGGATAAAAAAATTTGGTCACAAAATAAATTGAACATCAAAATTTCGTTCTGTGTAATCTGGAGGCATTTTTGTTGAAAAGTCTTCGTACGACAACGTCTTAATCGCTTCACCGTGCGAGGGAAATAGAAATGTAGGCCAAGGTCAAAGAAAATTGAATAATGAATGCGAATTCTACATGTGTGTTTCAAGTTTTTCTTTTTGCGAGATACGTGGGAAAAATTGTTTCAGAGCTTATTACGCCAAGCTTATAATATTTGGAGGAAACTTGGTTTCGTATCGATTTTAACCAGAGTAACATTTGGTTCACGAGTCTTATAAATCTTTGCTATAAATTGGATGTCTTCATAGTACACCCGGGTAATTAGTTGATTAGGTAATTAAAGCTGCTCAAAAGCGGTTATTAATTACGACAGTCTAATTGTATTATTGTCCGTTCTGTAGCTATAGTATGATACTATTACCGTGCTATAGTCATTTTTAAAAACTGTATGCGTAGGTACATTATTTATTACTCGTGCAGTCATGCCTAAGGAGCCTAAAATAATACTAACTGAATACCATAATTAGAGACACAATAGAAAGACAATGAGAGAGAGAACGCCGGCGTTTGCTTGGGTGACCAACTGACCAGGCTAATACCAAGATTCATCCGTGTCTCGAAAAGCATATTAAGCCGATGGTCCCTTCTGCCATTTCTGTTTTCCAATTACTGGATTGTGGCGGTCAGTCACTTCATTTAAATTACTGGTATTCCATCTACCTTTGGCCTTTAGTCTATAGAATGAAACCCGAATGCCAGCTGCATTCATTGGTTTCATTCTATTGATTGAAGACCGACGAAGATAGTTGGGAAAGGTTAGGCTGAATTATTGATATATGTATAGTTACCGATGATTTTTAGGTTTTAAAATACGAGAGTTAAATTTTCAAAATTATTTACTTGAGAACTATTGATAATCTAATAATGCGTCACCGTACAACACATAAGAGAGAAATATTTTTAACTGTGCTTCGTGCGTAAAAATTCTTATTTTTTACTAAAAATACTCGACTAGACTTGAGGTACCCCGACTCGGACAGCGAAAGGAAGAAGAATATTAGAAGGGGA
This sequence comes from Mythimna lalbum, assembly GCA_949319445.1. Lineage (NCBI taxonomy): Eukaryota > Metazoa > Arthropoda > Insecta > Lepidoptera > Noctuidae > Mythimna > Mythimna lalbum. The sequence goes on along the minus strand of OX439348.1, from coordinate 8,758,924 downwards.
CGGCGGGGTGTTTGTTCGCTTCGCTCGCTCTGTCTATACTCTTCCGTCCCCTACATGGTTATTTTTTTAATCCATCCAGAAGAGCATATTTTAGTACAAATAAAAAAGTTAAAAAAAAAACAAGAATAAATTGAACCATTAAACCCGCTATGAATATATTCGTTTCACTCATCCAATACATTCAATCTTTAAGTGGATTTATTATTGGTATAGTGTATTTTTTGTTTATAATGTCTTGTCTTCCCAAATGACGCAATACAAAATAGAAAACAAAATATGACATCTATATATATAAAAATCAATGCCACATTTCGTTGTTATTTTATAACTCAAGAACGAGCTCACCTATCCAAACCAAATTTTTAGGCTTTGTTCGGAATATTTAGTAGATGGTTTATGTGAAGTTTGGTAGGGTAGAGTAGGGTATAGTAGGGTAGAGTAGGGTAGAGTAGGGTAGAGTAGGGTAGAGTAGGGTAGAGTAGGGTAGAGTAGGGTAGAGTAGGGTAGAGTAGGGTAGAGTATGGTAGAGTAGGGTCGAGTAGGGTAGAGTAGGGTAGAGCGGGTAGAGTAGGGAAGAGCGGGAGCGAAGCCGTGCGGGCAAAAGCTAGTAGAATATATCTATCTATCTACATATTATAACATTCATGGTGTCAATACCAATCACATCAACCTAACAACACGACAGATGAGTCAAGAATGGCTACAGAAGAAAGAACGTGCAATGGCTATGAATTTTCCTAACCAACTTGTTAGCGGAAATCAAGTTCGCCTCTACGTAATATTTTTACTTGAAATTAGGTTATCGCTTGTCAAGCGTTTTATTGGCAGAGTAAACGTTGTTAGTGTCCGCCTACATGCGTCGTTTTTATGAAATTATAGATGCTCATAGCTGTCGCCGCGGTTCCGTTCGGGAAAAAAGTCTTGTTCGTCCGTGAAGAGAAAAAAACACCTTAACTAGGATTCATTTTTGCATCTCAGTTCAAGAGTAGCTGAAGAACAGAGCTTAATAATTAGTTCCAAAAGGTATTGAAGAATAAACTTCTAAGATACTCGTGTCCATCATCGCAACCATCTCGACGATGCAAGGAGTAAACTGGAGTAGAGTGTAGTTTGGGTTGGATGGTGATTGGATGTAGGGAGTCACAATCATCATCATCAGCATTTTTTAATGTTCCCACTGCTGGGACTCAGGCCTCCTCTCTAGTAGAGGGAATGGGCTGTAATCCACCACGCGGGCCATGTGCGGGTTGGTGAATGTCACATGTCTTCGAATTTTTGGTTATAAGACATGTTTGTTTCCTCACGATGAGAGTAGTGGTAATGAAATAAATTACACAAAGTAATGCGCCTGACTGGGTTCGTATCCGCGACCTACAACTCGTAAGTCGGGGCCATTATCACTCGGCCACCACAGCTCTCAATATTTCGCAATATAGAGTCACAATATTTCTATTTTATAAGTACTTACAAAAGCCCACGATTTCATCCGCGTGAAAGTAGGTTTCGTCATTCAAAAGGTTTGTGCACTAGTCTTAGTAGTTTCGGATGTGCGTTGATTTGTCAGTCAGTTTCTCTGTAAATTCCAGCAAGCTTTCTCTCATGTTTATCAACTGTTCCAAGATTTTGATAGGAAACGGCAACCTAATTTAGAACGTTTTAATTAATTTTCACCGTCCAATATATGCACGAAACTCCTGGATGTCTAATTAAATTCGTAATAATATTGTGCACCGTATGCAGGTCTGTTTACACGTTGGAAATTCAAACGTTAACATTTCTGAACGATATAAATTTAATTCCGTGAACTACTGTAATAAAACAGAGAGTACATAATGTACATTAACTTCAAGCGTTGCCTGCTGTGCAAGTTGAAGTAGGACCGCTTTAAATATGTTAGTAGGTGGTGTGTTAAAATATAAAACGCAAAAAAGTTTTCTTCGTTATTAGCCTAAACAATACTGAGCTTAGATTGATTGTGGTGTATTAGCAGTGACGGTAGTCCAAGAACCTTGTATATAAAATCTTTGGGGTAGTCTCAAGCATGATGATAGTCATGATGTATTGGACACGTGTCACTGGCTATCCGGTGATTGACTGGAGCAATTATGTTGTTGCGAGTATGTTTGTCACTCTGTTGGTGAGCCTTAAAAAAACTCTAAAACGCATTACTATACACTGATCATACAGTTATTAATGTATATTAAATGCTGTTTTCAATGCACTTGCTCATAAACTGACTCTTATTGCACTGCACTTAATATAATGGCACTTGTTACCAAACTGTGACATTTTGATTACCATTACGCTCTAGTGTTATAATGTGGTTAAAATCTCAACCTCTCCCCCGTCATAATTTTATTATATTTATCGTATCATGATGGGCGCCTCGTCCCCGACGAGGAAAAAAAAATGGACGCGCATATGAAAACAGATTTTTACCGCCACAAAAGTTTACTATTTTTTCAGGTATTTTCTTCACAAGTGTATTGAAAAACGTCGTGTGATACACGTGCGTAATTAATGATTACCGTTCTCGGCTCTCTTAAGACCCTCGCCGTGGCTCGGGTCTAACCCGTATGACTCGGTCCAGGCAGTCGGTATCGACCAGTATATACCCTGTTTCTTTATAATTTGGCGCATAAGAACACACGGGAGAATTATACCTGCACCGATCGGTACCGACCCGCACAGACTGGCCTGCACCGGTAACCTGTTTCTTTACGTTTGCACCCAATCTAAAGGAAAACTAGAGAACTATTTGAATACATACATCACGTAGCCGATACATTATCCTACTATCTAAGGACGAAAAGGCGATCCAGCTTTCTGTACACCGATGCGTGGGACACAAATCGATTGTTTTAATGGTCCCATCTAAGATATAGAGGAAATAAAGCTATAAAGTGGAATGGACGCACTGTCGGGAGCAGAAATGGAACGGCGACGGGTCACAACCCAAAATAGCTGGCTGTTAATCTGTGACCTTTGGCTCCGCGACCAGGGCTGACCCATGCCTAATTTATTAAAGGTGCCTACAGCCGTTTGTTACCGACATCTACACGTCGTCGTCTGCTTTGCTACTTATCATGTTAATTTTAGTGCGTACCTTGAAATGAGGGACATGTTTTTAGTCAGTCATTTTTAAAGTTCCGTACCTCATAAAGAAAAAACGGAATCCTAATTGGATCGCTTTATTATCCGTCCGTCCGTCTGTCTGTCTGTGAAGACCCTGTATCTCGAGAACGCGTGGAAGTGTCCAGTTAAAATTGAAACCATATAGGTACTCAGGTTTGCGGTCCCTTGAAGCTGTGACAAAATCATAGGTACTTCTAAATTAACGAGAAAAATATCGGCCTTTTATATCGCAAAAACGTGTATTTTGACACTCTCAAGGAATCAAAGTTCATGGGATACTTCCCATTGACCTAGAATCCTGAAATTTGGCATAAAGCAAGGTTTCATAGCACAGCTATAGGATGGATGGAAAACTCGCAGAACGGATGGTCGATGGAGACGATGGGTTCTGGTATAGCGACCACGTAGCAGAAGACGCAATTACGTTGGAAGGCCTCCCTCAAGGTGGACAGATGACCTAGCGAAGGTCGCGAGAATCCGATGTATGCGAGACAGCACATACACACAGGACCAGTCATCAGGGCGACACTTGGGGGAAGAGACTATGTCCAACAGTGAACGTCTTTCGGTTGAAATAATGATGATAATGATGATGATGATGAACTAATAACATTTTTACTTACTTTGTAAACAAGATAACCTCCAGCAACTATTTATTAATCTTCAATGAAAGCACCTAATCGATTATGTAGTTCCTACAGCAGACTTTAAAGCAACTTATTTAGTATTCATAATGTTTTATACCAAAACCAGTGGGCTGGTTTGTTTGTGCGTCGTGACTTGACCTACAAAGCGGTTCTGAAGCCGCCAGTGTCCGTCAAATCGTTATTTCGACGACAAATCGCGAGCCCGGTCGAGTCGTGCCGTCGCGCTAACTTCCTGATTTATAGGCGGCCATTTATCTCGATATTCTTATATCGGGATCATTGTGGACACCTTTTGCATTTTAAGTGAGCTGATGGGCTGTCGTTTTTCATATTTTCGTTGAGTTTCACGGTATCAGTAGCTAGTAGTTGATGATGAAGGTAACCAAATAATTTGAATACTAAATAAAAACATGCTGCGGTTTAATCATAATTATTTGTCTCTGTTATGCGAAAATAACATTGGATATGGTTTAAAATTGTCTGCAGTTATTGGCTCTTTTATATACAACAATAATTTTAGTATATGCGAATATGTTACCATGGAAAATCACAAAGTTAAAAGCATGTTAGGTCAGCAAAAATACATGGTCACCGGGCCATCCAGACGGCTGAGGGGTCGTTTTGAACTTGTACCCAGCTGTTTGCCGGCTCCTAATGCCCGCTATGTCTTGCCGGTGTCGATGGTGTCCAAATTGTGACCTTTTAAAATATTTTTGGGAAAAAATATAACATAATGTAAAAATTATTGGAATCCATTCAGTTACTGATTCTGAACAAACTGCATTCAGGTTTCGCATAAACTACAAATAATGTTATATACCTACACCAGTAATGCGAGATTCAAATAAACCATCCGTGTTCTGGAGACAAAATATCATTCTGTCAGCAATTAACGTTGGAATTAAGCATATAAGCACGTAATACGAAAACTATGTAGTCATTTCGGGGAGTGAGCATCGAAATTGCATAATTAGACGACAAGTCCGTTCCACTATAGGACCACTAAACGTACGCTGCTTAACGACCAGCATGTCCGGTCTCGGCGGCGGAGACCTCTCGCGCCGGGCCTTGGTTCAGGCCATGGTCCGGAGCGAGGAGGAGTGGCAGGCGGTCGCCTCCTTCTGCGAAGCAGTAATGCTAGCAAAGGAGGAGGCAGACCGCATCAGGCAACGGCGCCCCCGCCGCCGCCGCCGGGATTCCGATCCCGATTTCCAGCCACCGTAGACGCGGGCTCGCGGACGGCGAGCCATGGGTAGCTCGCTGTCCGATCGTCCGGTAACTGTCCGGACCGAGCCAAGGCGTCGACGGCGCGCACTGTTCCCGCGCGCCTCAAGGAGTTGTCAGCAACAGGAGGGGCCCATCTGGGTCGAAGCCTACTGGGGACAGGGTTGTCCGAAAGGGAGCTCGTGCCCCGGTATGAAGGCTAGAAGGAACGTCGCAGGGTTTTTAGTCAGTAAGACTCTGAACCTGTCTCCCGCTCCACCCAAGAGCGGGTTTCGTCAATGATGATTTTCCCCGTCGAGAGAGAAAAAAAAAAAAAAAAGCATGTCCGGTCTCTTTTCTCTCTCCATTTTCTACTTGAGTCTTTTTCCTGTATTTAGGCGTAGTAATGTAACCTTTAATCTCTCTAATACCGTCAATTAGAGACAATAGAAAGACAATGACAGCGCGAACGCCGTTCGCTTGAGGTTTAATGAATTAAGTCAAGAGTAAATAGTTAACTTCTAAGCAAGTGTGCTCCAATGTCAACGACATCATCGTTAACCATCAGGTGAGATATGTAACGCGAGCCTAAAACAAAATACATATATGTCGTGCCTAGATCTTAGTAATTGATCACGTTTTTGAGGTAGACGGAACAGAGAGTAAAGTCCCACAAACCTCCGTTGAAAAGGGAGGATCCTCCGACCAGACAGGTGTTATAGTCTGGCGGGTGACTGCCCGATAGTTGATTTCGGGCTGTCGTAAATATTCAAATCACGCGGAGAACTTTGATTGCGCGATGCAGAATTTCGTATTTTCTTCGTAGTTCTTATATTGTGTCATAGATGTCGCTACAACGTCATGATATGAAACGTTAAAATTTGGTGATATTTCAATCTTAATTTAGCCTACTTTCTTTACGTCTTTTATTATCATTGAAATCCCACATCAATGATATGGTCAAACAAGGATTGACAAAATCATCAAATATTAACGTTTAACCGATCTGGCCAGTTGTAGTTGGCCATATCATAAAGTGATCAATTCAAAGAATTGCCCACGACATACACATACGTATATATTATTCACCAGAACAAAATCGCTTTATTGAAAATCGTTACGGCAGGTTAAATTTTGACCAAAATGCAATGGAACAGATTTTACAAGCTTTTATTTAGTTTCACCCGTCCCGATGTTTGTCTGTAATGAAATCTTGCAAATAAAATTTGATCCACTTTCCGGTTACCAATTGAGCTGAAATATTGCATGCATGTATAGATCAGATAACAATACAATATTATTATGACATGGAGCTGATCTGATGGAACCGGGAGGTGGCTATAGGAACTTGGTAGTTATACGACACAACCCCATCTAGTTTGGGCTCGTATGAGTCGTTTCGATGAGTATTAATTATATAGGTATCGAGCCATAAAAGCTTGCTATAAAAAAAAAACATTAAAAGCTTGTTTTCATTAGTAAAATAACGTCTATCCCTGTACTTTGAGGAAAGTTTGCATTCGCATCTCAGTTGAGAACTGTCAAAAACGCCACAAATTCCCATACACTGACAAGTTTCTGACATTAATTATCGCCAAAACGAGATTGCGAACGTTTTTCAAGTACGGGATTGGCCTTCTGGTAACCCTTTCATTACTTTCACGACATATTGAACAAATACTTATTAAAGCGTCAAAAGGAAAAAAGGCTTTGATCTCTTTCTTGGAGGTAGGCGTATCTCAAAAAAAAAATCAGTCAACCCAAAGACTTTTGACCGGTTCAAAGGATAGATAGGTACAAAGGTCACCTCACATATATACTTTCTATCTACCTCTGTCTCTTTGTTTGAATTTGCAATTACTTGATTTTTGTATGAGACCTCCCTTAGGGTTACCAACGCGGACAATTTTGCCTGATCACTTTAAAAAAAAATATCCCTTGAATCCTGTTTCGCAACGCCAAACCAAACCCTTTGAAGTTTTCGTTTCGAGTGCAAGCAAAAATAAACTTAGTGGTGGTCAGACGAAAGTGTATTTAGTGGTACATAAATGGGTAGTAAACGGGATAGTCGAGCGGTAAATCCGCTTATTTGCAGATAAATATTTAGGAATTACGAAAAGCTCCGCTACCCCATACGAATTACCTATCATAACCATTCCTGTCATAAGACGTTCACTGTTGGACTTAGGCCTCTCCCAAGTGTCACCACAATGAACGGTTCTGTGTGTCTCACATTAATCGAATTCCCACGAGTATCACCAGGTTGTTGGTCCACCGTGTGAGAGGTCATCTAACGCTACGTCTCGCGGTCGCCAGTCCGAAATCTTTCGGCCCCAACGGTCATCTGTTCTGCGACATATACTAGGCATGCCTTTTAAGTTCTGTCGTTTAAATATTTCCCGCTAATGTTGAATGTAGAAATGTTCAATTTTCAAATTTGTTTGAATTTAGAATGGTAAAACAATTGAAATAATTAGAATTGATGCAACTATTTAGTCACAGCGTTGTTTTGAATCTATCAAGTCGCGCATAAAAATGAATCTCTCTAAGGAAAACGTTCGTGCGATAATTTTTTACAACTTTTGAAGAGGCCTAAATCGGATTCAATGTTTTAAAGAGTTAAGTTCTGTATTGTATGGTGAAGTTCCTTGTCTACGGACTGTCGAACGCTGGTATTTAGAATTCCAGCGTGGAAATACTAGTCTTAGTGACAAATCTCGTGAAGGACGTCCAAAATCCGCCTTTACTAAAGAAAACATCGTTGCTGTGAGACAACTGATATTCGAAGATCGGCATGTGACATATCGGGAGATAGAGGCGGTAATAGGCATTTCAGGGACAACCATTCAAAATATCTTGCATGAAGAGCTTGGTGTGAGAAAGCTAGTTTGCCGATGGATTCCGCATTTCGTTTCCGATGATCGTAAGGCGACCCGCGTCAGATGGTGTAAGAAATCTTTCCAATGGTTTAAGCGAGGAGAGTCAAATTACGTCTACGACATTACAGTGGTGACGAATCTTGGATTTATACCTACGACCCTGATTCCAAAGAGCAATCCACAACCAGGGTCTTCCGAGATGAGCAAAAGCCGACTAAAGTTTTTCGCTCTCGAAGCACTTCGAAGAAGATGTAGGCTACGTTCGTGGCAAAAACCAGTTAAGTTGCAAGAATTGCGCTTGAAGATCGTAGAACGGTTAATGCAGAGTGGCATACTACAATTTGTTTACCACAAGTCATCGCTGAAGTCCGGAAATCAAACCCAAAGCGAGGCATCATCCTACACCATGACAACGCAAGCTCACATACCGCTGGTAAAACAATTGATTATTTGAAGCAGGAAAACGTAGAAATTCTTGACTATCCCCCATGCAGTCTTGACCTAAGCCCTAACGATTTCTTTACATTTCCTAAAATTAAGAAAACTCTTCGTGGGCAAAGGTTCCAGTCCAGTGAAGAAGCAGTCAACGCTTTCAAGTCGGCCATTTTGGACATACCGACTTTGGAGTAGAATATGAGTTTTAATAACTGGATCGATCGAAGATCGAATAGAAAAATGTATTAAACTTCGAGATGAATACTTTGAAAAACAATAAATAATACTTTAAGGTTCTAGTTGTGCTGCCCACTGCCACGTAAATTTAGCGATTTTTCAGGCTATGTCGGTAACCTTAGTTTACCTGCGGTTATCTTCATTCCTGATACGATCACGCACGTAAACTCCGAGCAGAGCCCTTTCTATTGCCCTTTCGGTGACTTTAAACCTTCTGATGAGTCCCATTGATAGTGACCACAATGAACTAATCGACCCGAATGGATGGGTTTATATGCACAAGTCGATGGAAACCGAACAAATGCAGTGATTGCTTTGGTTTGACAAATAAACTGTCGAACTAATGTCAGCCCGCATGTGAATTGTGCGTAGCAACCCTTACTCATAACGCGATATCAGATCAGTCAGCCATTTCCATTAATATGGATTAAGGCAACAAAGTTCGTGGGTTGATTGTTTTAGAACAGTACTTAGATATGAATCTCAAAATACTAAGTACACACAATGTATTTTCTATTTTAATCATCATTTATTCTTTCATAAATCAATAGCTTGTACCTACAATATTTTCATAAATTTTGTGACATTTTGGGATATAAACAAACACTAATAACTTAGCTGTTTATGAATATTATTTATTGAGACTTTCATCTTTCATTTATCATTTCAGCCGAAAGACGTCCACTGTTGGACATAGGCCTCCCCCAAGTATCGCCACAATGAACGGTCATGCGCGTCTCGCATCCATCGGATACCCGCAACCCTTACCAAGTCATCAGCCCAACTTGTAGGAGGCCTTCCAACGCTAAGTTTTCTGGTACGTGGTTCCAGAACTTTTCGGCCCCAACAGGTATCTGTTCTGCGAGCAATATGGCCCTGCCCATTACCAATGAAGATTGACGATTCTCCGTGCTATGTCGGTAACCTTGGTTCCTACAAGGACTAGGAGTGGGAAATTTTGCACAAGATTTCCTTTTATGACGTTGGCGAGCACTGCGAAAGGATTTTCCAAAATTCACCCCCTAGGGGGATAAAACGTGGGTCCAAAGTTTATATGGAGAAACATACTTTCACTGTTTTAAAGCTGTCTGTTTGTTATCATCTCACATCTTGACAGCTGAACGGATTTGAATAAAATCTGGCACACGAGTAGACCGTATCCTGGAATAGGACATAGTATATCTATTTTTTTTTTTTGTACCTTAGAATAAAACACTGACAGAAGCTAGTCTTAAAATAATTCATCGCATTGGCCTCGACTTTAATTTACAGATCCACAATTCATGTGGCTCTTCGTTAGCAATTCAGCATCGATCTAGTGTGTTTAATAGTTAATCAGTTGGTTTTATATCTGAACAGTCGGTTAATGAATTAAGGATTCTGTTGCACTGTACCGTATCATACTATGAACGTAACAAGCACAGATAGAAACACAACACGGAATAATATCATCGACTGATATTGCGTCCCTTAATATAATATTTTTTTCTGAATTATAAATAAACGATTGTCGCCCATATCGTCGCTTTCCTGATGGTGATGGTGAGATACTGGTCAAGCGCAAATCATCCAAAAAAAAAACAAGAGTGAGTTAACCTCTAAACAATTTAGGACAAATATTTTTTATCATCATCAGCCTTTTTAATGTTCCCACTGCCGACACTGTTCTCTAGGAGAGGGAATGGGCCTTAATCCACCACGTGAGCCCAGTGCGGGTTGGTGAATGTCATATGTCTTCGAATTATATATTCTTGGACATGCCGGTTTCCTCACGACATTTTCCATCTCCGTTTTAATCGTTTTAGTCGTATTTGATCACAAATAACATAACAGGAAATTATTTTACGTAAAATCAAAATGATTACCAAATTCATCTCACAAACCCAACATTGGGCACCAACATTTTTGACCAAAGATAAACGTGAGAAAATTCGAATGCTGTCCTCTATCCACAATAGGGGCACGTTGAGTGGTATTCCACAGAATTGAATAACAAAGGGAGCAAAACTACGCGAGGTTGGGGTGGGATCAGCGGACAATAGCCAGCTCGCAGTGCAATTGAATACCGCACTTGACGCGCCCATGAAATATGTATTGGACCCATCCTTGGTGACAGTTGTGGTTGTAATAAGTAGCTGCTCTGACTTGCGTACTGATAGAGTCTAGTTTCCTGTGGTATGAAGACTGGGACTGCATTTGGTTGCAGTAGCTGTGATAGACATACTTTATTTTTCTGTCGAAACAATATTGAAGTGTCATGTAGCTGGAATAATGCACACTCTTATACATCCCAACTAGAAAATTAAGTTACAATTATAATATAAGCACTGAAATTTTACTTAGATACACTTAGGTAAAGATCGCAGGAACGAAGATAACTGCAAGTGAACCAAGGTTACCGACATAGCCTGAAAAATTGCTAAACTTAAGTGGCAGTGGCCGAAAGGTTCTGGGTTGGCGACTGCGTACCTAAAGATTTCCCACAAGGTGGACCGACGACTTGGTGAAGGTCGCGATACTCCGACAGATGCGAATTTTTGTGACACTTGGGGGGAATTTCTATATCCAAAACGCTGATGATTATGGTGACTTTGCTTCCCACATTAGAATTTTTCGTGTAGCGTTGATGAGTTTACACATATTTAAACTTACAAGCAACATTGCAAACTATCTGAAGGCCAAAAAAAAGCATTTATTTCGTAAGTGCACTTCACTAACCCTATTGACAATTCCTGCATTGTACAAAATATGACAAGGAATTTTTTCTTTTGTTTCAATGAAGCTAGCTGAAAAACTGATCACACAATTTTTATTGTACCTATATATTCTATAGAAGCTACACGAGCGAGCCCTTCAGAAAATTGCGTCAAGTTTAGGTCCCTAAAAGACTTTTAATAGACCTTTCTGAAACAATCTCATTTTATCTTATAAGAGAGACTAGTTTGCTCGCCTCGGCCTAAGTTTTTTCGAGTGAAAAGTTTTCGTTACCGTCCATATAGGTAAGTATTGTCTGTCTATGTGCCAGGTGCGTTTGTCTGAACAGTTTTAGGCAGAAGTATTACAGTGTGTGAAATTTAAAAGGTGGGAGATCATCTAATGACTTCTCCCGCTCTAGGGCGGAGCGGGAGGACGCGTTAGATTTTTACTGACTATAACAACATCTATTCCTTCTTTGCCCCTTACGTTCCAGGACTACGGGTAAACTTTCGGAAGTAAAACAATGGTCTCAGTAGGCTTCGACCCTGTTGGACCTGTAGCGACATCTATGACGCCACATAAGAACTACGAAGAAGATACAAAATCCTGCATCGCGCAATCAAAGTTCTCCGCGCGATTTGAACATATACGACAGCCCGACATCAACTATCGGGCAGTCGCCCACCAGACCATAACACCCTGTCTGGACGGAGGATCTTCCCTTTCAAAGGAGGTATGTGGGACTTTACTCTCTGTTCCGCTTACCTCTAAACTGGTGACCCTCGACAAAGAACGTCAGCGCAGCCTTCGTGCAGCTACTACTTCATGACGTCATCATCACTTCCTCGAGCTTTCGAGCAACGAGCCATACAGCCAGCACCCTCGGCTAAGGGTATCCTGACCATCAGTATGCCTACCTGGTCATACCTGGTCACCACCTCAGCCGCATCAGCGACCTTGGCACACAGCACCTTCGGCCAGTCATATGAAGAGCCATGAAGAACCTCTCCTGGTCGACGCCAGCAATCAAGCCCTACGTCGCACAAGCACCGCTCCGACTCACTGGAGCCAGCAGCACTACTCCGACTCACTGGAGCCTGCAGCATCGTCCCGACTCACTGGGACAGCACCACCCCGACTCACTGGGGCATCATCCCGACTCACTGGGACAGCACCACCCCGACTCACTGGGGCATCATCCCGACTCACTGGGACATCATCACCCCGACTCACTGGGGCATTATCCCGACTCACTGGGATATCATCACCCCGACTCACTGGGGTATCACCGCAGACAGTTCCGACTCACCGAGAACTATGCGGCATCGGTTCCGACTCACTGGAACCAACCTACCGCTGGCCTGGCACACATCAAGAAGCATCAAGAATCATCGATCTCCGATCTCCGGAGGGGAGTGATGTAGCGACATCTATGACGCCACATAAGAACTACGAAGAAGATACAAAATCCTGCATCGCGCAATCAAAGTTCTCCGCGCGAATTGAACATATACGACAGCCCGACATCAACTATCGGGCAGTCGCCCACCAGACCATAACACCCTGTCTGGACGGAGGATCTTCCCTTTCAAAGGAGGTATGTGGGACTTTACTCTCTGTTCCGCTTACCCCCAAAGACCCCTACGGCTTTTCTGACATCACTTTGAGGCGTGCGTCAACGACTTAGGCTCGGTCCGGACGATTACCGGATAACCGGACGGCGAGCTACCTATTGCTCATCTTTCGCAAGCTACGATGACTGCGATGACTACGGTAACTAGAAATTCGGACCATGACGCCGGCGGCTAGAGTGTGACGACGTCCATTTCCTCACGCGTGCAACCAACTTCTACGCTAGCATTGCTACTTCGCAGAAGAAGGCCACCGCCGTCCATTCCTATTACAGTGTAGTTAAGTAGGTATATAATACCTGAAACGCTACTTGATTTTGCATTTATATTTTGTTAAATAATAATCTACTATGCTCTTTTGTTTTGTATCTTCGTACACGTGTACCACGTCATCTGGCAACTACGTTTTATTAAAAAGAAAAATTAATTATTTTAATGAACAGTCTCCGCCGCGCAAAAGGCTCGACAAGCTTGAGTAAAGTAGTATCTTATAAAATAAAGAATAATGGATATTGCGTAAATGTGTAGTGAGTATAAAGATACTACTAAACTACATTGTGCACACGTAATCTTCGAGTCGAGGCTTCGAAGTCTTGAGCATCGCCGCCAAGTCGCTAGCCTGTCGGTTTTCTACCGGTTACATTTTGGGGAGTGTGCGTCCAAAGTGCATGGCCTAATTCCGCTTAGCCCGTTCCATCATTGAACCACCAGGCGTACGGCAATGCGCCACCGGTACATGGTGGACTTCCCACCAATACGCACAAAATGTTTTGGGAACACATTGTTCATTGTGCGTAAATTTTATCATTTGTCTAGGTAAGCGCAGTGCAGAGCAGTGGTGGCCGAGTGGTAGCGGCCCAGACTTACGAGTTGTAGGTCGCGGGTTCAAACCCAGCCAGGCGCATTACTTTGTGTAATTTATTTCATCACCACTGCTCTCAAAACGGTGAAGGAAAACATCGTGAGGAAACCGGCATGTCCTAGAACCACAAAATTCGAAGACATGTGACATCCACCAACCCGCACTGGGCCCGCGTGGTGGATTACGGCCCTTTCCCTCTCCTAGAGAGGAGGCCGGAGTCCCAACAGTGGGAACATTATAAGGCCGACTATGCTATGCTAGGTAAGCGTCCCATCGTCGACCGCATAGTCGCTTTCCATCAGGTGAGATAGTAGTTGCAGAAGCGCAATCCTATCTATCTACATTAAAAAAAAAAAAACGTGTGTCACACACGCCGATCTGGGCGCGTCGGTCCCCATACATTTTATATGGAAATAAGACTTGTAGAGCTACACTTGATCCACGCCACGTAACGCCGAAAAAATGCGAGAGCAGTGGTGGCCGAGTGAAAACATCGTGAGGAAACCGGCATGTCCTAGAACCATGGTGATTACGGCCCATTCCCTCTCCTAGAGAGGAGGCCTGAGTCCCAGCAGTGGTAACATTGCTGATGATGATGATGATGACGTAACGCCACCAGATGTCGTTTTACGTATATATCAGGCGAGCTACACGTGTGAGTTGATCTAATGTAGTTCTTAATTCTTGCTATTTAGGGTTCCATACCTCAGTCAGTAAAACGGATAGGATCACTTTGTTGTTCATCTGTCTGTCTGTCAAGACCCTTTTCATCAGGAAGGATTTTGTGGAGGTGTTCAGCTGTAATTAATATCAAATACTCAGATTTGCTCCCCTTGGAGCAATACATAATTACTGTTTTGCAACGACTCGTACTTGACTGGTTTTTTTTAATCCTACAGAAACAAACTCTCAGTGACATTGTATACCAAATCCGTGATTGATTAACATACAAACTTTTACATCCCAACATATTATAAAACAAAGTCCCTCCCCGAGTCTGTCTGTCTGTTCGCGATAAACTTATGCGGTTTTCACTAATAGACAGAGATTGACGAAGAATGTTTTAATGTATAATACATGTAAAAATTAATAAAAGAGAAAATTCGTGAATTTAAATGACTTTTAACAAACCGTACAAATCTAATGCGGTTTGCTAGTTTATTTTATTGTTTATTATGAATACGTTTGCGTCTAACGTGATGGAAAGTGATGATGTGAAGCAACCTATTCACTCTTGACTTAAAAACCCCTAGGTTATAGCTATCAGGAAACACAGACCCCGATAGGTCATTTCACACCTTAGCTGTACGCATAATGAATGTGTTCTCAAAACGCTTTGTACGTATGGGTGGGATGTCTTAGTTACATACATTAATAATGTAAAAGCGAATTTTTGTGAGAGTGTGTTTGTTACTTCGTCACACTCAAACGGCTGAACGGATTTGAATGCAATTTGGCATACGGGTAGACCATGTCCTGAAATTGTATCACATAGGGTACTTTTTATACCGGGACTGTGACAGGAGCTAGTCTGATTATAACTAACTAATTTTATAGCAAGCTTCATCGTTATACAACTGAGGAAAGTATTCACATTTTATAAATTCCTTTAGAAAGGAAACACTTTTCAATTTGTACTACAACTAGTTTAGCCGCTTGTCTTACACCTTTAACTCTACTACAGGTAATAAACCAATACGAACGCGTATTACGCAACTTAGACGCACACTGAGATAGCAAGTGTGCTATTGGTAGTTGTACTAAGAGCATTGCCCTGCTTTATGGCACAAGGCCATTATTCTAACCTTTATCATCTGTCATGTGCTTTTATAGTACTAGTTTCAGAACCAGAACACTAATATGTCAAAGTCAATAAATCTAGGTTGCATTCACATTACTTAATCGCGTGACCTAATTTGATGACCGAATATAGGCAGCTTTTACTGTATATTTATTCAGGCCATGTATAAATTGGTTGTCTATTCGAGGTAGTGTTGCATTTTTAGTAACGTTTCATCGATTTCTGCTGGCGACGGGTCACTGGAATATTGAAGAGAACTACAGTTTGCATCTTTTCGTTACCTATTTGTATAGTCGTGTTGTTTCATATTAATCAAGATCACCTTTCTATAAAACACGGGTAAGTGATTCAAAGCATTCTCCCTACACTAATGTAATTAAGAGGTAAAGTTTTTTTTTTTTTTGTTTGTAGGAGGTAATCTCTGGAAGTACTGGTTCGATTGCTAAAATTTTTTCACCGATAGAAAGCTGCTTTTTTTCTGAGTGAGGCTATATTTTATGTAC
The DNA here is from genome assembly GCA_949319445.1 of Mythimna lalbum. Lineage (NCBI taxonomy): Eukaryota > Metazoa > Arthropoda > Insecta > Lepidoptera > Noctuidae > Mythimna > Mythimna lalbum. Next base: position 8,742,894 of record OX439348.1, on the reverse strand, counting down.
GCGGTCGATGTCGCGGCCAAAAGCTAGTTTCAAGTAAAAGCTTTACAGGCACTTTTGAAATGTCATTCAGTCCAAAAAATATGTTAATTGAACATTCCAAAGCGTAGATCTCTATGAAGAAAAATGTGCAAAAAAATCCATGGACACTCTGGAAGAAGTAGTGAAGTGAAATATAGGTATGTAGGTAGTAATGAACTGTTTTTATTCCGCTAAACAACACTCCAGTAACTTTAAAAAATCAAGTGAAGAAATTTTGTCATTGACACCTAGGCGAAATTCGCCCGAGCCGTACGCGAGGGCGCTATGAAGTCGCGTACAAATTTCACGTGTATCGCCGAGAATCGTTTAGTGTGCACGGTGATACGATAAATACAATTGATTGTGACGGGGACACGCTCACGCAATTTTACGCACTAGTGCAAAAACCAGTCAGGTACCTAAAAGCGGTAGGATTATGAGCAGGTTTACAAGTAAGTGTATTGAAAAGTCTATATTAATTCATGAATCCCCATGCGACCATCGGTGGCCGCGCATCTATGGTCTTACTATTGTGTCTCTAATTGACGGTATCTGAAGGGTTAATATTGGAACATCATACTATTATATCATAAACCTGTAATAGTAATTGTACGCCTACAAAAACTAGATACCTTTTTATCAAATTACACAGACAAAATCAAACCTATAGATAATTTTGTACATCCTTGAAAGTTACTTTCGAATATAAAAAAGAACACCGTTTTAGAGATATTTCGAATGAACGAACGATATTAGAGAAATTATAGGCTGGAAGCCAGGCTGACAATCTTAGGTTATTTTTTATACCTAATGATAAGTAGGTACATAATATGTACTTATCAATAGGTCAAAAACATCAATATAATAACGGGGCCTATTTATTAGTCAACATCTCTTACAAGATACTACAATAAAAAATAAACTTACGGACACAAATAATGACCGCCTTCAAGTCTACAATTTATTTTATATTCCATTTCAAATCTCGACCCACATACGTATTTATAATTTAAACATTACGTGAACATGTCTCATCATCAGCCTTTTTAATGTTCGCATTGCTGGGACTCAGACCTCTTCTGTAGGAGAGGGAAGGGGACGTAATCCACCACGCAGGCCCAGTGTGGATTGGTGAATGTCACATGTCTTCAAATTTGTGGTTCTAGAACATGCCGGTTTCCTCACGATGTTTTCCTTCACCGTTTTGAGAGCAGTAGTAATGCAATAAATTACACAAAGTAATGCGCCTGGCAGGTTTTGAACCCGCGACCTACAACTCGTAAGTCAGAGCCATTACCACTCGGCCAACACTGTTCTCAACACAGGCTACAATAAAACATAAACTTACGGACAAAAATAATGGCCGCCTTCAAGTCTACAATTTATTTTATATTCCATTTCGAATCTCGACCCACATACGTATTTATAATTTAAACATTACGCAAATGTGCTTACCCGTCCTTTATTCAAAAAAAGTGCTAAAGTAAAAAGCAGATGTTTCTGGCAGGCTATAAGGGCACTCGAGTTTGGTTCGTTAGCCAAATTAACGTGTTAGCCCCAGACCGGTTTTGCAGTTTCAAGTGCGTCTTCGTCACAGGAATGCCTTTGAAATGTTTACCCTGCATGTCTGTTGGCCACTACACTTTGACGTTATCGTTTAGATAGGTATTCGAATGAAACCTTTTTATTTTACGTAGTTGGTAAGGGTTAAATTGGTCGACGTTTTGTGCTAGCAAAAGTTTATTTGCTACTTTTGTTAAACTGTTGTGAATGTTGCGAATAAATGGACCTACGTCTTGTTCATGACATGTTTGTGAAGGTTAGTTAATTTTGAAAGTAACGTTAGATTTTATTTTGATTACAGAACGTTTTCTATTAAAAGCACATGTATCGTACACGTCCCAAAACGAAGACAGTTTTTTATAATGAACCTCTAAAAATATGGCATTCAAAATGTACTTACATGAGTGAAGTAGTAATAGTAGACATCGACTCCTGAATCCGCCAGTATTTCCGCGAAGTAGTTCGTAGGGCACACGAAGAAGTAGTCGCCTACCACGTCAGCAATCATTTTCTGGTTCAGATAGCCATCGGTAATTTCCTCCCAGTCCGTATACTGGAACAGAAATAATCTATTAAAGACCAGAAAAAAAAAAACAAATGAGCATCACTTAGTTTGGCTAGACTAGAATTATGTACTTATGCTACAGTGTATGTTTTAGTTGACGAAAGTTTTACACTAACTTCTACAATATATTACGATGTTCCCTTAATTGTGCACCACAGTGTAATTTATGACAGGTGCTTCAGAGAAGTTCTGTCTCTTTCACGCATTACTCATTACAATCATCTCTCTTTGTCTAAACTTCAAACTAAATTATAGAGCTGTACCTACATCACTAAAGCACCATTTAGTATTTAATTGCCCACGTATGTTTCCTCATTCAAGGCTGTTCATTAACGTCGATAACTCTTTAACAAGTAAATTAGGAATACAAAGTGCAGCAATGAGAAAAGTATTTTCGCATTATTGACGGTAATTTGAGATGGACATCCTTTTTAGTGGGTAGTCGGGATGTGATGAAATCACACCAATTTCTACGAACAAAGTATCGGAGCGTGCATTTAAGTGCTACGATTGAGATTACAGAGATAAAGTCTTTGGGCAGGGCACCGCTGTGTCTTCGCGAAGGCGAGCGCTGGCGGTAATCTCTCTCGCATGGTCCTGGTTTATGCCATGGTGCAGAGCGAGGAAGAATAGTAGGCTAGGATGCTAGTAAACCGACGGACATCCGCATTCCTTAGCCGCCGTGTCCTCAACCCTGATTACTAGCCACGATAGGCGCGGGTTTACAGACGACAGGCAACGGGTAACTCGCCGTCCGATCGTTCGTTATCCGTAATCGTAATCATCCAGATCAAACCCAAGTCTTCACCGAAGCTAACTGTTACCTTGAGAGCCAAACACGGCCTGGCTGGGCAATACTTTACTCCTTGGATAGATTGATGGTCACTTTCTGGCGTCTACCTATAAAGACGGTCAAAGATTAACGAATGACTACCGGAACCAACGGCTTTACTTGCTTTCCAAGGCACGGCGAGTCAGTAATGTCGTAGTTTTCAATTCATTTATACTTTTCTAAGTTTATCTAGAACTTAGAAAAGTATAAATGAATTGAAAACTTTAAATGTTGATGAAAGGCCTGTTGGTCTAGTGGTTAGTGGCCCTGACTACTATGCCGGTGGTCGTGGGTTCGATTCCCACCCAGGAAAAATGTTTATGTGATGAGCATGATCATTTGTTCTGTGTCTAGGTGTAATTTATCTTTAATATGTATGTATTTAGAAATATATAAGCATGTTTATCAGTTGTCTAGTACACAACACAAGCTCTGCTTAGCTTGGGACTAGACAACGTTGTGTGTTAGTTGTGGAAAAAAAAATATAGTAACAATATCTGGATCATGTTCCAGACAGTGACGTCATTTAACATTCAAACCGTCTCATACAATCGATACGATGATAAGTAACTAGTACATGACTTACATTGTTAGTGTTTATAATGAACTGTTATTACACAGAGTACCCCAATTACGTACTGTATTAAAAGTCTTGACCCTCATCATAATGAACAAACTTTGTTTAATTTTAAACAACGTAATCTTTGTAACGTGACCTTTCAACATAGATATGAATTAGTTATAAAGGCCCTGTCACCTTAGCCAAGTTACACTCGTTTTGTGTCGATTCTCTTTCGTCGATCACCTCGAGTCTGCCACGCCTCCGATTCCTTTGTTCTAACGTCACCTTAATACTCGGTCACGTGGTCAGACTCGAGGCGATCGACGAAAGAGAATCGACACGAAACGGTAGTAACTTGTATAGGGGACTGGTTTACATATCACTTACTTGAAAAACAATGGCTTCTCGCTTAATTTTGGAAAATTCTTTGAATATGGTGTCGACGATTTCTAGAAATTTCTCCCGCTGCAAAAAACTGGGTCCATCCTTCTCGAAGTAGTCGAGGAAATCGTAGAGCAAGAAATACGTTCCTGAAACGAGAAATACATAATTTATTATGTTAATGTTGCATTAAAGACGAACCAGGTATGCAAATGTTTAAGATGAAGATGTAGATCCATTTGGGACATGGAACAGCGGAAAATGTTTGCATATTTGATTATTGGTGATTCACCGCATTTCTTTCAACGTTGAATTTTTAAGATTCCTTTGAGTTAACCAGTTATTCCCAAACTGCTCTCCCTGGGCTCCCTAGAGTCTATACAATACATGGGGTTTATAGTAAAGGAAAATATAATTAGGATAGGTAAATAGGGCCACTAGAGGCAAAAAGATGGAAGGCTACTTAAAAAAATCAATTTAGATAGGCCGTAATCGAAGGAAAATCCTCGTTATAATGATAACTCAAATCATATTGTAAAACATTTTATATCATTTTCCTATATATACTAAAAGCTTTTGCCTGCGATGTTTCCAAACAAACTTTGGACACATGGGTGTCCAAAGTTTTCAAAGTCAATCCTTTTGGGAGTGAATTTTGAAAAATCCTTTCTTACTGCTCGCCTACAACACAAAAGGAAGTTTGTGGAAATGTTTTACGCTCCTAGGCCCTATAGTTTCGGCTGTGCTATTTGTCAGTCAATCAGTTTCTCCTTAAACCGGGTTTTTGTAAAACACTAACAGCCTTACAGGACTGTATTACTAACATCATCAACAACAACTTTTGTTTTATGATTTTTCACAAAACATAATTCATTTACCAAAATTAGACTTTCAAGCACATTTCAATTCTGTGTTTTGCTTTACCTTCCTACGTCTGTATAACACGACGCAAACACATTAAGCACCCTCGCCGCATGATCCCCGCTTCACCCGCAACTATCGCTTGTTTAGCATACATTTTGTAATATTTAGAAAGTTCAATTTAAAAAAAAAATGTTTGTATGAAAATCTGATGAACTAAAATACGATTAATTTTTAAAAGTCATAGAGCAAAAGTTGTTGTTTATGATGTTAATAATACAGTCCTGTAAGGTGGTTAGTATTTTACAATAATATAGATGAATAAAAATAGTTATGGATTTAACGCCGAATAGTGTCGTTCTACTCAAAACAGGAAAAAACCGCTTATTGATCCTCAAGACACCGCGAGTACAGTTTGAGGACCTCTGGACTAAACGAATATAAGCCAAGAACGTGATTTCACCGAGCATCCTTCTTTTGCTGTCTCAAACTAATTAAATCATCAACGGCGGGCAGCAAATAAAATTAGGTTCCCGTCCATTTCATTCTCGTTTGTTTACGTCTGTTCAAAGTTCTAGCTTTGACTTGGTTCCAGCTTTCATTTAGTTCTTGTTCTTTGTTAATTTGCTCTTTACCCACTTCAGTAATATTTCTACAAGAAAATTCAACCAATTTTTAATGTGGTTTTGTTTTATATTGTACGTTACGTACGTTTGTACTTTTTTTACGGTTGGCAAAAATCATCTTATGACAACTCCCGCTCTTGGGTGGAGCGGGAGATAGTGTCAGACTCTTAATGACTAAAAACCCACCCTGCCTCTTCATACCGGGGCTCGAGTTTCATTTCGGATAACCCTGGCCCTAATAGGCTTCGACCCTGCTGGGCCCCTCCTGTTGCTGACAACTCCTCGAGGCGCGCGGGAACAGTGTGCGCCGCCGACGTCTTGGGCTCAGTCCGGACAGTTGCCGGACTGTCGGACAGCGAGCTACCCATAGCTCACCGTCCGCGAGCCCGCGTCTACGGTGGCCGGAAATCGGGATCGGAATCCCGGCGGCGGTGGTGAGGGCGCCTTTGCCTGATACGTTACGTACGTTTGTACTTGGCGCCTAATTCTAGATTAAAGCTAGAACTACATTAAACCGACGCACACGTGTAACACGCCTGATCTGTACGTAGAACGACGTCGCGTGGCGTGGATGTAGTGTAGCTCTACAAGTCTAGTTTCCATATAAAATGTTTGGAGACCGAAGCGCCTAGATCAGCATGTGTGGCACACGTGTGCGCAGTGTAGTTCTAGCATAAGTTTTTAGGTTACTTTGGTGGGAAATCTGACATTCATTACCACTTCAGGTCAATCGATAACTCACGTCTAGTGATGTTTATGGTGTATCTATAACAACTGCTATTAAAATATAATTATTCAAACAAAAGCAGCATTCGGAAAATAAAAGTTTGAGCCGTTTGGAGTCGAAATGGGTTCCAAGTACAGATTCAAAAACAAAAGGCTATATAATTAATATTAGCTTATACCCACGGCTTTGCCCGAGTACATTAGATATAGCCACTGTTACTCAGGAAGAAAGCAGCTTTCTATCGGTGAAAAAATTATAGCAATCGGACCAGAACTTTCAGATTTTACCTACTACAAACAAAAAAAAAAAAATCTTTACTTTTTTATAATATTAGTGTAGGTTTCACGGTTCAGTTAAGTGTAAATAGTAAGGTAATATTTACGTATACGTATCTTATACAGATACAATAAAATGTAAGTTGATTATTATTGCTGATTTTCAATAATAATATTGTCATCTTTAGAGAAACGACTCGAGCTGACTAAGACGTGTACCACATTTATGGTACGGCGAATGTGGATGTGGAAATGAAGAGATCCTAGAGAAGTACGGGGAAAGACTGCTTTACTCTGAAAATCCCAACTATGGAGAATGAAAAATACAGTACATTAAATGATTACCACTCACTCAAATTTAAGAAAACACGTTTAAGTCTTCTTGAAAACAAGGAAATGTACAGCTGGGATTTTCAAAGGAAAATCTTTGCTTTATTTTGAAAAACACAGCGCGTGAGCAGTATAAATGGAAAAAACAGTACACTATCTTTTGCCTACTACTTTCCTGTACATTCCTGAGTGGCATAGGCTATATTTTAATATAGCCTATGCCACTCAGGTATAAAGCAGCTTTCTACCGGTGAAATAATTTCAGCAATCGGACCAGAACTTTCCGAGATTATCTTTTAGAAACAAAAAAAAACATAAAAACAAACTTTACCACTTTATAAAATATTAATGTATTTCATGACTTGAAATGATTACCATTCGCTCTTTAAGAAAAACCATTTAAGTTTTCCTGAAAATAGGGAAAAGAAATGGACATTTTACGCTCATAATTTTATTAATGTATTTGGATAATAATGAGGCAAAGCTATTGACATTTCCCGGGCACAATTCCAAACCTCTTAGAAACTCTTAGGACGGACGGACTTGTGACCAAAAGAGCAACAACCAACTTCGAGTGGTCATAAGTGGTTTCGTATATTTATTTAATACTAGCTACTGCTGGCGACTTCGCCTGCTTGTTTCTTAAAAATTATCTCCTGGGATAAAAAGTGTTTTATCTGCTATTCAGAACATGGGCTCCCCGTGTGCCACTTTCATTTCATCCAAAGTTTCAGCGTGAAGAAGTAACAGACATACAAACATACACATTTACTAACTTTCGTCTTACAATATTGTCTACTAGCTTTTGCTCACTTATCTGATGACTGTTCCAAATACCCCTTTTCGCCAAGAAAGAATTCTTTTAGTTACTTATACACCATATGCTACTACATATAGTGTAAAATGGGAAACATTCTTTCTAATTTTAGGGCCTAACAATCCTGTTTTCTTCAGTTATTGATAGATCCTAAATATTAGATATGGTTGATCTTCAAAATGTAAGTATTTGGGCCAAAAATTGTCACCCTGCCGACTAACTGTCGTAACTAGCAATTGATATTTTTGGGCGACCGTTTTTCGTTCGGACAATCATGTTCCTGTAATTGCGTGAGCTAGCTTTATTAATTAATCAATAAGTGTTTAATATTGCTCATGGCTTATTCTTTAAGTTAGTAGTTTCTCTAAAGCCCTAAGATACGAAAGTAGTAAGAGTATTTTTTTCCCTTTTTTTACACTTACGCAAATCAAAATACGTGATTATCTTCTAAATGGTAAACGATGCAGATACGACGATTAGAAAGAACTTATTCAAAATAATATTATGATAACGTTGGTTATATCAGTGCAGATACGCCAGTTTATGAGATAGGACAGTTAGCGGGTAGGGCGACGAAATGAACTTACTCAGGCTTGAACCAAAAAAAAAGGTTTTTTCTCCTATAAAGTGGCATTTTTGCATGTACGTTCTTTGAGTGTAAAGGTTACGATTTTTGTTATATATAAAAACTAAATTGTTACATCTTTGTGACACTTATTATTTAATAAACTAGAAAATGTATGAAACAAGATTACAGAATTTTCGCCAGACATGTTCTGTCAGTTTAATTAAATAGGCTTCAGGCAGTCAGACATTACATGTGTCTTCTTATTCGATAACAAAGAATTGTTATAGAAAACAAGCAACAAAGTAACATAGTAGTATATAGTAATAAAGCCAACAAACAAGTAGGTAGGTTCTCGAGTTCTACGTATTTAAGTTACTCTTCGATGAAGCTGTTGCTTTGGGCTCGATAGAAAGTTGTCTTATTCAATAACAATAAATTGTTACGATAAAGTTTAGTAGCAAATAATAATACTTACTATATATAGTAGCTCTAACAAAGCTAACAAATAAGCAGGCGTACTCGGGTACTAGGTACCTATCTAAGTTACCAACGCACGGGTAAGCAATAGTTCATCATTATACAGATTTAGTTTTTGACATTATGTATTGATATTTCCATATTATGTTTACAATTTTTATGATTATTTCAAATGACGCTACTATATAGATTTAGTTTTTGACATTGTGTATTTCCATATATTATTATGATCACTATGAATTTTGTACGCCAACGACGGCTAGACATAGCGTTCCTTTATAACAACAACTAGCTTCTGCCCGCGACTTCGTCCGCGGAAAATTTCTTGTTTTAAAATAAGATTACACTCGATTAGACGATGCGCACGTTCAGCGCTAGATTCCTGAGCACGGGCCTGTGATGTTATGGCATTTTGCCTAGCGAGCCGCTGCGAGCGCTCAGCGCTAGTCTCCCTATCCCTTGTCTCAGAGACATGCTGCCTTAAATGAGATAGACGCTGCGCACGTTCAGCGCTAGATTCCCGAGCACGGGCCTGCGATGTTATGACATTTTGCCTACCAAGCCGCCGCGAGCGTTTAGCGCCAGTCTCCCTATCCCTTGTCTCAGAGACATGCTGCCTTAACTCAGATAGACGGTGCGCACGTTCAGCGCTAGTTCCTCGAGCGCGGGCACGGGCCCGCGATGTCCTCACATTTTGGCTAGCGAGGCGCTGTGAGCGCTCGGAGCTAGATTCTCTAGCGCGTGCTTGCGAAATATATTCTCTATTTCTCGAGAGGCGCTGCTCATTTTCAGGGGCAGATTCTTCCGTACGGCGTACTCGAGCGGCTCTTGTCTGTGATGTCTGCCGGGACAGTTGAGATTTCCTTTTAGACATGCTCTCAACAAACTACGCACAGACTTGAAAACAATTATGAACAAAAGGAGAGCGACTCGAACACCGTCCGCCTTTACAAAACAAAACAATCGTAATATCGAATAACTCGTATCGATTATTACGATAGAACGAAGTACGAAACTACGAACATACAAAAACGTACAACGAAATTACGATATTTTCGATTATGAGGTATCTATCAACAACAACAACCATACGAACGAAACAACCGAAACCAATAAGCAACTGACAGAAGAACTCCAACTAACGACAACGTGGGCATAATAATTCGAGAGGGTCATCAATCCACAGAAAGTCTTAACACCGCGATTCAGAAAACATGGCAAGTTCGGGAGGTTCCTGCACCGAATTAAAGCGGAAGAGACGCCCGAGTGTCGCCACTGTGCGGAACGCCCGGAGGACACGGTGGAGAACACAGTCGAGGTGTGCCCTGCCTGGGCAGAGCATCGCCGTGCCCTCGTGGGGGCGATCGGCGGCGGACACCTCTCGCGGCGGGCTCTGGTTGAGGCCATGGTCCTTAGCGAGGAGGAATGGCAGGCGGTCGCCTCCTTCTGCGAAGCAGTAATGCTAGCAAAGGCGGAGGCAGACCGCATCAGGCAACGGCGCCCCCGCCGCCGCCGCCGGGATTCCGATCCCGATTTCCGGCCACCGTAGACGCGGGCTCGCGGACGGCGAGCCATGGGTAGCTTGCTGTCCGATCGTCCGGTAATGGACCGAGCCCAAGACGTCAACGGCGCGCACTGTTCCCGCGCGCCTCAAGAAGTTGTCAGCAACAGCAGAGGCCCAGCTGGGTCGAAGCCTACCGGGTCCAGGGTTATCCGAAAGAGAACTCGTGCCCTGGTTTGAAGGCTAGAAGGAACGGGGTGGGTTTTTAGTCAGTAAGAGTCTGACACTATCTCTCGCTCCACCCAAGGGCGGGGGTTGTCATAAGATGATTTTTGCCCACCATAAAAAAAAAAATAGGTAAAACGTCTGCACAATGAAAGTTACGCTAGGGGCATTTTGCGTTTTAGTAATTTTATATTATCTTCGAAACTGTATGACCAATTGCTATGCTGTAAATGGCAAATCTTATCTGTATAATGTTCTTGTGATACTGAAATAATTTATTGTCATAAGAATTAATATTTTGTTGCTCAAATAATCAACCAAACGTAAGTATGCCGAAAAAAAATATTTTTAATGCAATAAAAGAAGTATAAAAGATGAAATATAAAAGATAGAGATATGGTACCGCGGACTTTTTTGTAGAAATAATTAAGACGAACCAGGTAGCCATACATTGTTTTTAATTTTAAGCAACTGTTTAGGCAGCGCACGCAAATAATTCTATTTTATGAGGTATTTTTTTCCGACTTGCTAGACAAAAGTTGTGATAGCTCGGTTAATATACATGCTATAGAAACAATTTATAGCCTATAGCACTCAGGAATAATGTAGCTTTCTGCCAGTAAAAAAAAATTTAGAATTGGATTATTAGTTCCAGAGATTACCCCCTACATACAAACTTACAAACTTACAAACTTACAAATTTTACCTCTTTATAATATTAGTATAGATGAACATCTGTATCTAAACCACCTATGTTTAACAAATAAAAATATTTTGTATTTTTGTATTTTGTATCATCAGCTTTTTTAATGTTCCCACTGTTGGGACTCAAGCTGGGCTGTAACCCAGCTGCTACCGAGGAGTAGGCTTCAGAAAGCCACTGTTTTATGACACTAAATGGGGGTAAGAGCCTTAATAGATTTGAAAAATAAATTATATATTTATTATAGAGAGAAAAGTTTTGGAAGGACTTGGGGAAGGAATTTGCCCAGCAGTGGAACTGTAATAGCTAGAAAAAAAAACATATAAATGGGAGTAAGAGCCTTAATAGAAAACAACAAACAAGTCTGCGCACTTGGGTACTACGTATCTAAGTTATCCTTCACAGGAGCGGGTACTAACGCACGAGTAAGCACAGTGACTTAGCATGTATGAATATTTAACGCAACATTAGCTAACTCGATGATATTTTTCAGCATTATCGGTAGGTATAAGCGATTATTTCCGCCCCTGTATAAAGAAAGAAGAAAGAAAAACGTTATTTATTTGAGACTCGCACAGTACAAGCAACAAAATAGAGCATAGTCAGCCTTTTTATTGTTCCCACTGCTGGGGCTCATGCCTCTTCTCTTTAGGAGAGGGAATGGGCCGTAATCCACCACACGGGCCCAGTGCGGGTTGTTGAATGTCACATGTCTTCGAATTATTGGTTCTAGGACATGCCGGTTTCCTTACGATGTTTTCCTTCACCGTTTTGAGAGCAGTGGTGATGAAATAAATTACACAAATGCGCCTGGCAAGGATTAACCTCGCGGCCCTCGTAAATCGGGGCCGTTACCACTCGGCTACCTACGGCTGGTCTCATTCGAAACAAAAAGTAATAATATCTATTTACTAATCATTAAAAACGACCTGTACGAGGATACCCCTGGTATCCTAATAAGGCCTATATCTATCCAATTAGTCCTCCTAATCACCAGATTTGAATTTAGTCCCTGACCTTAATAAATGTAATTTTAACTTTCTTTTTTTTATACTGTAAGAGCTGTACTTTACGGCTCTTGTGGTACCGGAATTTATATGTTTACTATGTGTACGTGTGTAAGCCATTTTAATGATTGAGTGGTGTTATATCTCTGTATCCCTTATCGGAAATCCAATAAATAATGTTAATAAAATTTATTATTCTATGAGAAATTATAAATCAAGCCACATTTTTATTTATTGGGCACGTGATCAAACTTCTTATTTTGTAACTAAGCAACGCGAAAATGAGATAGCCTGTAATAAACTAATTCGTCTTTCGACAACTAAATATTCTTAGGGCCTGCACTAACTTAAAACAAGATTGTCTTAGACAGACTTGTCTACGACGTCGCAAAAGTGTCTAAGACGTCTGCGACAAAACTGTTTTGTCTAAAATATCTCAGACCTATCTACGACGATGCGAGCTCGGATTTTTTTCATAACCACCCAGAAAGTGGCTAACACAGTATCATTCAGATGATTTATTTATTAATTCAATTATGTACACACACACTTAAAAAATTAAAAATATCGTTAATGGTGGCGACATAATAATTTTGAAGGCAATGTAAATTTTTAGAAACGAATAATACAGGGAAGAAAAGAAAAAAAAGAAAAGAAAAAAATAAGTCTGCTTAATTAGCACCCTTATTATAGATTATAATTAGGGCAGATGCTCTTTACTATTATACTGCTGACCAAAGGTGACCCTCTATTTGTCCCCAGCTCTGAGCCACTTCTTGCCAATTCCTAAGGAAGACGTCAATGTAAGTCGTTCTGCCATATCCTTCACGGCCTGCCGCAAACTTATCAATTTCAAAAATTTGCTTCATAAAAACTTTTTCTTCTCTGAACTGATTAAAAACTGTAATTAATATATAAATCCAGAACATTTTTTTGCCCATCCTGTATTCTGTAAGGCTTTTTAGCGAGTTACCTTTATGCTACTTATTTCAAGGATCATAATAATTTAAATTTCAGCACACAAGCTTTAGGGAACCATTAATCATACAGATGTTTTATACCTTCAGTCCTTTTCTCAACTATAGGATCATCTCAGACTCTTAATTCAATATTAAAACACTTTTCATAATGATTACTGACATTTTATCTCAACCCTGAAAAAAAAGGCATGACGATCCGTTCCGACATGAAAACCTTTTATGAACCTTTTAAATTTTAAATGAGCCGTGTTTACGAGACCTTGGTAAAAATGACAATTATTACTGAAGTAGCAGTTATAGGACGTAGGACCTACCTGTAGTGTTGTATGGGTCGATAAGTAGGTCACGTCGCTGGCAAGAGAAATATTAATATTTGGACCTAGACGGTGTTGACACCTGAACTAATAAATAAGACGAAATGAGCTTGTCACGGCGTCGACGCTGAAACTAACGAAGTATCGCACCCAGCGCCAACAAACCGGAAAAATCTTGTTGCTAGTGAAAAAATACGAGTTTGTTGTCGAAGGAAATGATATAAATGAGAACAGATTTCTGGCTGTCAAGCTTGCACGTTAATAATGTCATGTATTAATTAGAACAGAAATGTTTTTGGTAACATTATTGTCTTGTTTTTGTTTTTTTATTATTTCCAAGGTTATTCTTTACTTATTAATATATTAAAAAAAGAATAGTGTATGTACGAGAGAAGTGAAAACTTCATCAGGCAAGGTTGATAACATAAAACTCTAGACTCTAAACTCTTGTCGACTCTACCCGAACGAGCGCTACATATCCGAGCATGGCGGCTCAGTCTCATTTGATACCAACAAAATAAAGTACTTACTTAGCACGCTTAAAGAAACTTTGAGTTTAAAAAAAAATAAAGGCAGACTGATGCTAGGATTAGTTATTTCAGTTTTTTAATAAATAAGTATGTCTTCAAAAAAGAATTTTTACCTAAATATTCTTGTAAGACTGTAAGTGATCATAATAGTCACTAGTTTTTTTTTAGGTAGGAAATCATCCAATAGCTACTTCTGCCGCTCTTGGGCAGAGTGGGATGGCGTGTCAGACTAAAAACCACTTCTACGTTCTTTCTTAGCTGATTCCAGAGCCGCGGGATTCCCTTTTGCAACCCTATAGATAATATTCCATGTTGTGATCTACCTGAATAAGAGCGCATTTTTCAATAGCTTAGTTTACTTGAAGAATAAATATGGCGGGCTGACAGCTTTTGTATGGTTTATATGCTAGACGTATAGTCTACTGTAAACGTTATCCGTCAATTGAAAAATAAACCCTTAGCACAACTATCAAAAGATTATCTTAATAACTAAATAAAGAGCCTCCATATTGTATTTGCCGAAGAATCGATTCGCTTCGAGCAACACAAACTAAACCACGATAACTAACAATAAGACTGTGTAGTTAGGATATAATTCGGATTTATAGATAAAGTTTTCCCAATTGCCATCTAACATTGAACAGTCTTGTGTTGATATGAATTATTACAGGCAGCTTTGACGATATTTGTTGAGTCATAATGGGTTTGTCAAAGTGTGTATTCGTATATCTATTTAGGTATGTGAATATAGACTGAATTCGTTTCCTTCCTTTACCTTTAATCTAAGAATGTGTTGTAGAGTTTTTGGTATGGTTTACATTTTATATTTATTTTTAATTGTTGATAGTTTTGCGTTGACCGCTATCTCACCTGATGGAAAGCGACGATGCGGTCGACGATAGAGCGCTTACCTAGAAGTAACCAATTCATTCTTGACTTAAAGATTCCCGGCCTTCAGGAAATACGAACCGCGGCAGGGAATTCCACTACCTTAGATCATGCAACACAAAGGTATAAAGAACATACTTAACGCCTTAGGCATTCTCTACTAATTAACTACCCATAGTGGTAAGAAAATATTTTATAGGCACACACGACAATTGACTACCGAGTCTTTAGTCTTGGACTTGATTCCTAAGTCGGAGAAGATTGATAATGGTTATTTTTCTATTAGGAATGACTCAGTACCAGTCTGGAGTTTGGATGTTGGTAGTGAGACACCCCCATGCCTCGGAAAGAACGTAAAACTCTTTGGTCCTCCAATGGACGTAAAACGGCTTTACGTTCTGCGCCTGATCTCTCCCTGGTCGTGTCAAATCAGCTGTCCCATTGGTTTGTCCCATTGTCCGATCGAATTTGGTTAAAAGCATTATTTATTTTATTTATTTATGTACACACAAACACTTAAAAAAGAAAAGAACAAATAAGAATAGAAGAGTACAAAGGATCTGCTTATCTCTAAAGAAATTTCTTCCAGCAGACCTGTGACAGGACAGTTGGATAAGAAACGTAGACACAGTGTGTATAAATTAAAAAAATAAACAAAATAAGTAATGAAATAGACTATAATTTTCCAGATTAAATATCACAATACATACATATATAACAATAACAGTAAATAAATATACAAATGAATAGATACAATAGGTAAATTATAAAAATACATATAACTATAATAAATATCTTTACGAGATAGTAGAGAGGTAGTGTTCTTTGACTAGCCTTTTGAAGTCAGAAATATTTTTAGCGTCACGGATCTTAGCTGGAAGTGAGTTCCATAGTCGTACTGCATGAAAAGAGAAGGAATTGGAATAAAATGGGTTTTATGGCCTGGGAAATTGAGATGGTATTTAAGGTGGGATCTGCATGGGGCATCGGCAGGGCGAGTGAACGAAAATCGATCACGCAAGTAGCCAGGATAAGCAGGATTGAATAGGATGTTGTACAGGAGACATAATACCCGAGTGTTCCTACGAAGACGGATAGGGAGCCACTTGAGATCCTTGCGAAACTGGGAGACATGGTCGTATTTTCTTAAACCAAAAACAAAACGGATGCACAAGTTTTGCAAGCGCTCAAGCTTATTTAATAGCTCCTCAGTGGCATCCAGGTAGTAGGCATCTTCAGCATAATCATTATTGTTAAAATATCAAAAAGGTTTTGCCATTATGTGTGGGTTTTGAACGGATTTACCTCGCTGCTCAAAAAGAGACGAAACGTCATACGTTATGATAGCCTTGAAGTGCGCAGTTTGTTGGCGTTGTTGTACTGTACCCAAACAGCTTATACCTAATACCCTCACAAAAAAAAAATATTGTCACAAATTAATTTGCTATAGCCCATTTTCTCTCGTAGTAGATTAAAATCTACTACGCGGTATTGATAGGTGGACCTCACTCTTCGAATTTTTATTTTTAGGTTTCCTTACGATAATATCGTTCACCGTTTTTAAAACAGTGGTGGAGCAATAAATTACACAAAGTAAAACGCATATCTTTCGGTTTTGGACAAATCGTAAGTCGGAGCCGCTAAAACTGCTCCCCATAGAGACTCCTGCCCCTTCTATCCATAAAGTTTTGGTAAATCAACAAAATGTCAATCCTTCAAAGTTTACTTATTTGACGAGAATCTGAGCCTTGTTTGATGAATTTAACAAACAAACAGCGGGTTCGACGTTTTTTACGAAAGTTGATTGATTTACATTCATGTTTGTTGTCGAATAGACGACTATTAATCAGGGAAAATTATTAATGTACGTAGCTTTTTTTGACGGCTGTTCTTCTTGAGCTGACTTAACTCAATAGCAAGTGAGCGGTAACTAAGCACGGGGCACCGAACGGTAAGATCAAAAGTATTTTGGAGGTATACGGAACAGAGAGTAAAGTCCCACAAACTTCCGTTGAAAAGGGAGGATCCTCCGACCAGACAGAATGTTATAGTCTGGTGGGCGACTGCCCGATAGTTGATGTCGGGCTGTCGTATATGTTCAAATCGCGCGGAGAACTTTGATTGCGCGATGCAGGATTTCGTATTTTCTTCTTAGTTCTTATGTGGCGTCATAGATGTCGCTACAGTATGAACATTTTTGAAGCACACCAAGCGTCGCCCCGCTCATAGCGCCCGCTTACCGACACCCGCCCCGCTCACCGAGCCGCTCGCCGCAATAATGGAAGTCGAGTGAATAATAGGCTCTTAATAAACTAGGTCGCCTTACCATTAACGATTGTATCAATGCTTACCATCAGGTGGGATCGCAGTCAAACACTAGTTTATATCAGATTAAAAAAAAAGTCGAGAACAGGCCTTTACAAACTTACGATATTTTTGTGACCACTTTTTTGTTAGTACATTTTACTATTTCATGTCAGTGCTATATATGACATTTATTATAAAATCATATTTGGTTAAGAATTCAAAGCAAAAAGCGCTAAAAACGCCTGAAGGATCTTCTCATAGGAGGTCTCGTAGACAAGAACACAGATTTTAATATGTTTGCGAAAAATTGAGAGACGAGACTATCAGAATGTATGAAATTGGTGATGAATGTAACCCTTCGATCAATAATAGTACTAGATACACAATCCCATGCAAAAGTTCACTTCAAAACTGGCACCAATCGTATTTACCTAATCCTAGTTGAAAAAAATATGCATTAATGTAAATTCAACCTTAAATACAATAACTTAAAGTTATGTTCACAAAGCCATGCAAAAAAAAAACAATAAATTTTTACGACCGAAGCTCGCTGGTCAACATACAGCAAAAGAAATTCAACCTTACACGCATGATTTAAGGTCAGAATTACAAAGTGTCTGTGAATAGTCGATGTTTGTTACAATAGTTGGCGCGTTGTAGCAAACATTGGTCAAACAATCATAATATTTGCTAAGACTTATATTTACTATTTAATTCAGTTTTTATGTTATGATAAAGACATATTGATATAAACTTACCGAAAAAAAGATATTCCTTCCAAAATCTTGGTGTTACGATGATTATTTACACAATTTTTGAACGCGCACTGCGGCATTTTGACGTTTTAACGTTGGCTATGATTGGACCGTACTAATTTGAAATAAGAGCACATCAGTATTTGTGCTCTTATTTTTCTGGCCGTTTTTGAAGCGGTTATCGGGAATCTAGTACTATTATTGATCGAAGATGTAATCCCTAAAAAGCCCTACGAGAAATACATTATATGTCTGTTTTTAATTTTATTTATTGTTCTATATTTTTTGATCACTCAGTGTTCTATGCACACATCTAAAGTGTTTAAATAGTGACGTTGGCTTCGGCTGGTCTATTTAAATCTACACTAATATTATAAAGAGGTAAAGTTCATTTTTATGTTTTTTTGTTTGTAGGAGGTAATCTCTGAAAGTACTGGTCTGATTGCGATTTTTTTTTTCACCGATGGAATGCTGCTTTATTCTTGAGTGGTATAGGCTATATTTTATGTATGCGGGCTAAGCCAAGGGCAAAAGCTAGTTTTAAATCTCCCGCTAAGCCTGAAACGGAAAATTGAGTATTCGCCTATATTTGTTTTTCTTCAATATTTTATTTAAAATAAAGTTTTGTAAACGTTTATCCCGTTAATATGTGAACTGGGGAGATTTTTCATCAGCTATTTTGATACATTTGTCCTGTCAAATCAACAGACAACACAAGACACATTTCAAGCCTGCCGATTTCAAATCAACGTGTTCTATTTAGCTTAACAGGCTTTGTTGGCATTCGCCTTGTGTGTGAAATTTGAACTGGCCACAGACAAATACGAGTGCCGTGTAAACGCTGGTTTCTTCTCAAAGGCAAATTGGGGACATAGCTGACAACATGGCTCCCGGTATTTGAGCGTGGAACCGAGAGACATACCTCCCAATCACGATTGATTTTTGCTGTTTGATTCGCGGTATTGCTGATAGATTCTGTCGTTTTGCAGGCTTTGAGATAATACGATACAGATGGGGCAAGAGCGAGTATCAGACTTTTACTGACTAAACCAACACGTATTTTTAACCCCCGTTGTAAAAGAAGGGTTGTTATTTTGGGGTGTCTGCGTGTATGTGTGTGTGTGTCCGTGGCATCGTAGCTCCTCAGCGAATGGACCGATTTCGATGCGGTTTTTTTTATTTGAAAGCTGACCTAAATGTTGACGATAAGCGAGTGGAAAAGCAGCCTCTTAAAAGTAGAAAATACATTTGCCTTTATACACAAAAAAAACAGGTTAGGGAAAAAAAGTTAAATAAGTATATATAAAAGATTGTGAAATTAAGTTTCTATTGGCAAAAGTTTTCTTCAAAAAAAAAAAGTTGGTACCTATTTGCCAAAGAGGAAACCATACAAAGTAAAACTTTGGAAACATCTGTTTGATTGAACCCATAAAAATGTGATAAAAATATTGCAATACAAGTTATCGAAAGAAAACTTACGAGAAATATAGCTTGTTCGCAATCAGGCCAATTGGTCAAATATAACTACTTCCAAAAATTGTGCAAAGATAATACTAGCCGATATCAGCGACTTTTCCCGCGGGAAAGTAAATAATTGGCCAATGGAAACATACTCGAGGCATAAAAAGGAATATCATGTACCTACCTATAACGCTATTCCAGTAAACACACAATAATACACATATGTACAAAATTACGCCTTCAATATATTTGTGTGATTTGAATTTAATGGGAGAATAATTAGTAAAATTGTTTGAAGTAAATTTTTTAACATACAATAGGAGTGCCGCAAACACATGTATTCAAATAATGTACCCTGAGTTTATTTTCATGAATACCAGATCCCAGGAGCCTGCACCTCGAGCCAGAGCCATTAGGTACCAATTTTTTCTCTCTTTACCAATTTCATCGAATTACTTTATTTTATTACTACCCTCTTACTCTTCGTAAGAGAGCGTGTTTACTTTCGCTGACTAAAACCCACTTTAATTGTTTCTTCAATTTCCCTTTGCGTTTTAGGGCTACAGTAACTCTTTCAAACGTTTCTGCAGCCCTAACATGTGCGCATCCCAAAACAGTACAAAAAAGTAAATAAAAAAATGATAAATATATATATATAAAAAAACTACAAAAAAATACTATAAATAGTTCTAAATACCTACCTTTACCTAATTACCTGACTACTGACAGTTAATTTGCTGTTTTCTGTCTTTGTTTGTTGAACGATGTGGCCACCTTTCATAGTTAAATTCTAATCAAATCCTGTCACTACCCGTGTACATCTCAAGTCTGTCAAAGCGTCGTAACTTTTCTTACAAAGTTATTTGTCTATGACAGACAGGCAGATTGCGAACGTAAGCAAATTACTGCTAAATTCTATTACGTTAATTTGAAAAACAACAAAAAGTCCGAAACAAAAGTAAAGTTAGAAGTCATGAGGAAAACCTATGCCCAGCTGTGGAATGGTTGTAAGGTAGAAAAAAATACATAACATACATCAACTCAAAATTTTCGATATAACCTTTTTAATCCGAAGTTTTGCTAATTGAGAAGGCCTTGTTGCATTATTAGTCTTAAAATTATTTCAAAAAAAAAAACTTTGCCACATTATTATTAGCTGAAATAGTGCATATAGTTTTCTTCTTTAACCCTTCAGATACCGTAAATTAGAGACACAATAGTAAGACAATAGATGCGCGGCCACCGGTGGTCGCTTGGGGATTCATGAATTAATTGATGGGGCACTTAGACTTAAGAGAATTTGTTTTTCCTTTACATAGTGTACTCATTATTGAAGAGCGAAATAAAATTAAAATAAAATAAATTAATATTTTATTTTAAGGGAAAAAGATAACTGCAAATCTCATTAACAAAAACTCTAACAGCTAATAATTGAAGTAAAGTAATCTAGAACAAAAAACAAACGAAGTTCACATAATGCCTTGAACACAACTTCATGATATAGAGCTTAGCGCATTACACTATGATTTATGTACTATACACGCTATAATCACGTAAAAATATGGCCGTCGGGGATATACATGTATATGGCGGTTGACATTGGAAGTTCGCAATCCACGTTGTACGACCAAGGTCAAGGTTGAGTACAAGTGGGCACCCGGGGTGGAATGTTCAAGAAAATCACTTTATAACAATTCTCATATGAAGGGAGAAAATTTGCACGATAACAGTACGTTCTGCATGTCCTCACAAGTACCAATTTTCGTGATTGAATTTGTAATGGAAATGAAGTAAACAAAGCAACAAATGAAATGAAAAATATTTGCTTCGTGTAATTTGATTTGGCTTTATATTTTTTGTTTATAAAAGGCAATGAAATAAGTTCTTTAAAATTTTATCGCTAGCAATGAAAGTCTGTTGCTTACTTAATAAATTTTGTTGATTTTGTACTTATATTACAACATGCAGATCTGGAAATCTAGTCGTATTCTGCGTATATTGTCTTTCTAAACTGTCTTACATTACTCAGATTTAACAAAATCTTAATAAATTCAATCTTTTATTCTAAAACATTATAAAGTAGCTGGATATCGCTCTCATTTTCCTGCCCTTGTATCATGTTATTTGAAGTCGATACAGCCCTTTTTTCTTTCATTCTGTCCTGTCAACCGTCACGCTTTTACTAACTCCCTTTTCTTTTATAAATGTCACTCCTCACACAATCAATGTATACATTAGAAACTAGCCAATATCTGTACGTATTAGTAGTATATGTACAGGCTGTGCACAAGTACACACGGCCACCCTGTCTTTCATTTAAGATTCTAGTAGCGACAAGTACTGGCAAATCCTTTCAAGACTGAATCGTGCCAGTTGCAATATCCAACTAGTACTTTATCGGATATACTGCGTTCGGAAACAGCCTGTATATATTGCATAGCACTACTCCCTGCATTTTCCCCGCTTATTTGAGTACTCGAAGATTATGATTTCATGTTTTCTGCACAGATTTTAGATTTCGTGCTTCAGAATATTAAGTTTTTGATGTCTGTAGTAAGTTTAATGTTAGGATGGTTTACTACTGGATTTTCGTAATGAAAATCGGATATGCAACTTTCTTCTGCATTATGACAAAACTGTGCGTTTACCACGAATTAAATTGTAGTTTATTTTCTTTGTTCTTTGGTTGTCAGGCTACTATGCATGTAATCAACTGGTAGCTGTTGATTCGCTTATCATCGAAAACATTTTTACAATTTTACTCGATCGATGTGCAGTTAAGAACGTCATTGTAATCTTTAAGATATTCATTTAAATAATATCACTTTTTTATATTTTTTGTGGCCTGTTCTTCATATAGAAATTAGCATATTTTCGTTTAGAAACTTCTTGGCTATTAGCTTCATATAAGTATTCTAGTTATAATTTTTCTTGTGCGATAAACCAAAAGTTTTGGTGTTTTACGATCCATCTATCACAAGTTTATCTTTCCTACGAGTCTTGATCCGTAGTTTTTAGGTTGCTTCAGATTTACTACTTCTTCGGGAAATGGTAAGCACAGAAAGCTCTCAGGCGAATTTATGATCTAACAAGACCTAGTTCCAGTCTAGCTTTCAATTTTGCTAATGTCAAATCTTAAAGATGTTGCTGGAGACGCACGGGTGTATTTTAGTTAAATGGGTATACTTGATTACTTTGGTTCTAGTTTGTTAACCAATAAAAATACAGGAAACACAATGTACCATGTTTTTATTGGTTAATGAACTTGGACCAAAGTTACCTGACTTTACTATATTTTTTTATAATTAGTTTATTGTCAACAATCTTATATATAGATTTATGTTGCTTCTTGTTAGACAAGCAAGTTCATCTTGTTAGCAATTTGGGTCGTTTACCTACTCACGCTTAGTGGCAGTTATTAACCGTTCGCTCTAGAAAAGCTCTGGAAATCTTATCAAGTCTTCACTGTACTATGCCTAATGTAGTTTATAAAGGAACCGCAATCTACAAAAGAAATTTCCTTTCAAAGGTCTGTTTCCAATTTGACGGGCAAACTACGACGAAGCTCAGACAAATTAAACTTAAAAACCTGAGATTTGTTCGACTGGTTTAAGGCAAAGCTTCAGGAGGCAATAAAATATCTCATTTTCTACAAGTTGTCTTTTAGAGCAGTCGCTCGAGTGCGGGGTGCGTGGCAACAGTTCAGGGGTGGGGTGTGGGGCGGCGGGGGTGGGGGGAGAGGCGCCGGTACGTGGGCGAGTCTGTAGTACTTGGTAGTACGAACGGCACAACTCACATCTACAGCGTGTTGTTGTTGTGTCTACATAGATTTGCGCAGGCGCGTCGCCCGCTACGTAACTATGTACCACGAACGACCTCGAACTCCACACCAAATATTGATAAGTCGTACTTAAGCTTTTATTCGTTCGTTTTCTAAATGTGTCTGGCTGAACTGTCAGTGTTCCATAACACATTCGCCGCGATATGCCGCGCCAGCTTATTTGCCACCCTCGCTGACACCACGTATGCTGAACTCGTGATGAAAGTCACGTCGCCACGTGTGACTGAGTTTTCTTGATTTGTTTATTACATTTTCTGAACTTAGGTACCTGTGTTTTAACGATTTTTCTTGTAGCAACCAACATTCTCTACTATATTTGAGTAGACGTTTTTCCACTTTATAAGAAATTGATATTTGTTTACATGACATAAACAAACAAACCCTCTTTGATATTACTAAGAGCAGTATGTACTACAATTAATTTATACTATGGCAGCATGAAAGTTTTAGATACAAGGCAAATATTGTTCAACATCAAAAGCTAAGTAAGTGGATTAATATTATCATTGTAAATCTCCTACTAATTTAAGTATACATAGGTAATGGCTACTTATCTCACGACTGTAATGTATAAAATAATGACACCGCTTGTAACTACGCGGAGGCACGTCAGGATCAACAAAAACTTACCTTCGTCTTGATTACTTCCAAGAAGCACCTCGGTATTATGGAAATTGCCTTCTTTCATCATTGTGTCCGGATCTTTGGGCAAAAACACGCCGTCTACGGTTGGCGCTGACGGGAATCCCAATATGCCAGTGTAGGAATTCCATTGCTGTACTGATATGGTTTTTGCGTCAACTCCGCGCATACAGTCCATCACTAAGCTCGGGTCAGCAGCTAACAGACTACTGTTGCAATTACAATCATCCACTAACACTTTCCCTATGTCTTGTGCTCTCTCTCCTGTCATCCAGCTCCACGGAGCGTTTAACGTTCCCGATTGGAGTATACCTCTTTTGAATAATCCTTTCATCTCCGGCGAAAGCATGTGCAAACTCACGCTCCCTCCTCCGGCCGACTCTCCAAATAAAGTTATCAATTCTGGGTCACCACCAAAAGCGCGAGCATTATCTTTAATCCAGCGAATAGCGAGTTGTTGATCCCATAAACCCATGTTTCCCGGAGCTTCTTCACTTCCCGGCGAGAAATATTTATTCAAGTATAAAAATCCGAACGCCCCAACCCTATATTGCATAGATGCTACTATTACATCACTGGAAGAAGCCATTATGTCTGCTTTATATAGGTCGAGTGTAGCCGTGCCACTCATGTAGCCGCCACCGTAAATCCACACTAGTATTGGCACTTTGGGCCTCTCCGTAAGAGGCTTATCTTGATGATGACGGACTCGTAAATGTTGAGGGACCCAAATGTTAAGATAGAGACAGTCTTCTGATATGTTTGTGTTTGGATTCCACATTTCCTCTCCCTCAAAACCGGGGAAATATTCGTACCGTTCTTGGTAGCAGCTATTTGGCATCGCTGTGGCTTCAAGTACTCCATGCCACGGGTCGATGGGTACCGGTTTGCGGAATCTTAACGGTCCTAGAGGAGGCTTCGCGAATGGAATGCCGGTGAAAATGTGTACCTCTCTGCCCATAACTGTTTTAGCGTAGCCTTTGACGGGGCCACTTTTTGTTTCGACGATGAGCGGATCATTGTGAAAGTTCTTTGGTGCTTGACTTGTTGTGGGTGTAGTTTGTGTGGTGGAGGTGGTGGTGTCGTGATGGTTGGCCCATGACCGCGCCCAGGCGCTCGACACGAGGCCGCAGAGCAGGAGCTTGGTGAACACGATCTTCGTGTTGCTGATCATCTCGAATGTTGTGGTTCACGCGAGCATTAACGAGACGTATCGGAGTACAATCTGAAGTAGTCCGCCAGTTTGATGAGATACTTATTAAAACACATTTCTAGTGCCACCTAATTTACTGTTGTGGTCGTACCTGAAACAAAAAAAAATAGTATTAGTCTAGGCAACAGGTTAATTTTTAATGTTTAGGAATGGTTCCTTTACCGATACGATAGTAAACATGTAATTTAACGGGTTTAGAACGGTCATTATACGTAGTAATAAATATAACGTTACGGTGTTGTCGGTGACGAAACGGTCTACTGGGTGTAGTCTCATACGTTTCCAAAGACATTAAATATATTGTACGTTTCAATACAAATGTGTGTCATGGTTAGGGTTGCCAAACGTTCTCTAAAATAGAGTATTGTACTCTATATCAAGTAGGTGTGCTCGGGTTTGCGAACGACGAGCTGGACTTGCGGACGGCGAGTTGGGTTTGCAGATGGCGAGCTATGGGCAGCTCGCTGTCTGACCGTCCGGTAACTGTCCAGACCGAGCCCAAGACGTCGACGGCGCGCACTGTTTCCGCACGCCTCAAGGAATTGTCAGCAATGGCAGGGGCCCAGCTGGGTCGAAGCCTACTGGGGCCAGGATTAGTCCGAAAGGTAGCTCGAGCCGCGGTATGCATATCAGTATTTTTAAAGCTCAACTCGGGACTAATAAGGGCCCTCGCCTCGTGATTTTTTTGTAGCGATGCAGTCGCTAAGCTGTCACGCGTTCGCATCGATATAGACGCGATGCGGTCGCTAGCTGTTTGCCTTCGTCTACACCACGATTATCAGTCGCGATGCCGCGATACTGATTGCTCTCGCCCTCACGACGATTCAATCACGATGCAAACACGATATTGTCGCGCTTCTTTCGCGATGCAAACACCATTAAGTACGGGTACGACTGATGTTCACCACCCTCCCTCTGTTCTCTTTCCGATGTCGTCCAACACGGTCGCGCGTTTGCTTCGATACAATCGCGATGCTGTAGCGCGTTGCAAATGCAACTAACGCGCGCTAGTACAAAAGTCGCTATGGGCGAGAGCCCTAAGGAGCTCAATACGCCTGTTTGTGTGTATCTACTAAATAATAGACTTATGTAAGGTGCCGTGGAAATAATATGATTTCCTTTATTAATTCTATAAAATTACCTAATACTGCCGTTAAAATTACGTATCGTTTACAGCATTAACGGTAGCGAGAAGATTGATTAATTAGTCGATACAGCCGGTGTAGAATAACAAGGCTTTAGGGGATATCAAACTTTATGCCTTTTAAAACTAACCTATGAAGTTTGTTCTGATATTGATATTGTTGTTTGTGATATAATAGACTCTCTGCCGGAAACTTATTTAATTACTAGCTTCTGCTGTTGGCTTTGTCTGCGTGAAACTAGAAAATATATAACCTGTCATCATCATCATCGTTTCAGCCGAAAGACGTCCAGTATTGGAAGTGTCGCCATAATGACCGGTCCTGTGTGACTGGCATCTATCGGCTTCCCGCAACCCCCACCAGGTCATGGATACACTTTGTGGGAGACCTTTTAACGCTGCATCTTCCGATATGCGGTTGCCAATCCTGATCCTTTCAGCTACATCAACAATCTGTTTTACGAGCAATGTGCTCTGCCCACTACCCTTTAAGTTTGTCAATTCTTCAGGCTGTTAGTAACCTTAGTTCTCATGCGGATATCTACATTCCTGATGCGATAAGGCAAGGAAACTCCAAGTATAACTCTTTCTATTGCTACATACACTATGTTACTTTTATGACTGTTATAAGATACTTAAGCCCAAATAGACAACCCTTCTTAATCCCTGCAGTGTCGTAAAATACTACTAGGAGGAACATAAAATAGACGAAGTAGGCATTAGTCAGGACCATAAATAAAAACCGATACTGAACCAGACGTAATCGTAATACGTAACCAATCAATTTAATGAGCATAAAATGGTCAAGCCGAATTTGAAAAGAAATTAGGGTATAAACAAGTAGATAAAAATCGATAAAACCCAATCTCGTTTATGTAGCTTTCAGTAGTAAGTATATAACAAAGATAAAGCTACAAAAGACCTGAGCAAATTAGAGAAAAAAAAAACAATGCTAGCGGCAACAAGTTTACCTTTTCGTAACTTTATCTTCTTCTTTTCATGTCGATAAACTCAAATTATATTTTCTAAACCGGACAGCTTTATCATTACGCTTGTACAAATACTGAGAGGCGCAGATGATTATGTTTTCTAACTGCTGTTGTGTGAAAATGTGAAGGGACCCAACATTGGCACTTTTTTTTTAAAGTGGGAAGTCATAATAATATAATATCTTCCCGGTGGAGTAGAGGAAAAGGGCGTGTCAGACTGTTACTGACTAAAACCAAAACTGTTTTCATTCACCTGTCCTTTGCGTTCCTGTACGACTACGGTTTATCCTTTTAAAAGTTAACTCCCATGAGTAAGCTTTTAAAAGGAATTCATTCCCAGGAGACCTCGGTCCTTGCTTCCTTTGGTTTTACTGACACCTCTTTGAGGTACGCGAGGAACACAACGCACTGTCGATGACTCAAGCTTGGCCCGGTAGATAACCAGAGGGCCGACCCATTGCTCGTCATCCGCAAGTTCACGCCTACGGTGTTTGGAAGACAAGGGCCAAGGTACAAGGGCCAAAGTACCCTGTCCCGGCGGCTGGGGCAAGAGGATGTCCATTCCCTCACGTGTGTAGCCGTTTCCTTCGCTAGCATTACTGCTTCGCAGAAGGAGGACACGTCCATCATATGCTCCACGGTGCACTCCGAGCGATTCGCACAATGGTGACACCCGAGCCTATCTGCCGCTTGTATCAGGTGCATGAACTTCCCTACCTTACTATGTCCGATGAGAATCTACGTCATGAGGAAGTTGAGGACGTCATGACGTCTCTCCGACCATTCCTCAAAGAGGGAACTTACTGCTATGATTATGGCATGCCCACTCCATACACTTGTTGACACTGTGTTAGAGGTGAATCGAGGAAGCCCCATTTGGCCAGATTGTGTAGCGGTCGGAAATTTTCCCCTTACAAACCCTTTTTAAAACACTACCTCAGATTTTACCCTAATAACTAAAGGTTTACCATAAATCGTTCGTTTTCGCTTAACCCTAGATTTGTATTCTCTCAGCTCGTCGTCCTTCAATTTACCATTGAGCGACAGAAATTGATTGAAGGGTACTTGTGCACAAAGACCCGATTTGTATAATAGCATTGTAGGGTTGATGTATGGGGTTGTTGGTCGAGTAAGAGGTTTGTAGTTTACTGTCCTTGGTAATTAGAATATCAGTACAATAAATTCGTTGATAATGGCGATTCAAGTGCCTAGTTGTTGTGATATTGACGTTTTTAAATCTCATTTTACTATAGACCAACCCGAGATACATTGCCTACTGGGGCCAGGGTTATCCAAAAAGGAAGCTCGGCCCCGGTACGAAAGGCAAAAAGGAGCGTAGTGGGTTTTTTAGTCAGTAAGAGTCTGACACTATCGCCCGCTCCGCCCAAGGGCGGGGGATGTCATTTGGATGACGTTTATCTACCAAAAAAAAAACCCCAGATACATTTCATTTGACTGGCCTGTATTGTGTGATAGTTGTGGAATATTATTATTCTCTTTATTCACTATACAAACATATAAATTATATTTTTAAATATTTAAATAAAAAATAAAAAATGTAAAAATTCTATAATAGATACCTAATCTTGTCTTTTCGTTATTTAACACCGACTTCCGAAATTAAAGTTATTTTGTACTTTTTGAAGTCGGTTTTTTTTTTTGTAAAAACTTTTTTATATTTCACTTTTTAGTTATGCAGCACCACTAAAAAGTACCTACCCTTCAGCTAAACATAAATTACCTTATAGCCAGAGTGCATCTCATAACGATTCTTATAATCCCAAATACGGTTATATTACATGAATTTACCCCCTACCCCTTTTCTTTCAGTCAGTCATCGACTACACGTATAAACAAAGCAATTTTACTTGTTACGACAATTCTGCTATGATTCTATGAGGAGTTCTGTTCCATATCTTCGAAGTTCATGATCAGATCATAACAATATTTCTATGGTACCAACTTGGAAGCATAACCTTTCAATAAAAAAAAATTCAAAATCGATCTACAATTGACTGAAATATCGGTGAACATAAATACAAAAAAAAAAAAAACATACATTCAGCCGAACATAAAACCTCCTCCTTTTCGAAGTCGGTTAAAAACATTTAAAACATTTATTATTAATATTTCCTTTATTTTCAATAAACACATATAAATTACATTTTTAAATATTTCAATATAAAAAAAAAAAACATTTAAAAATATAAAAAATAGTAGCCCACCGGTATCGGGAACAGGGTCCAAGCTACCGGCGGTCAGGGCTCCAGAGAAAGAAACATTATTTATTATTATTATTATTATTTCCATACAACCGCTCTTACTTGATAATGAGGCTATTACAAGTACCAATACGTCTTTCTCTAGATATTTTGGAAACACAAATGTGTTGTGGATTGATTTCAAAACCTTTTGTGCAAAACTAATCCAAAAACTTCTGAAAATCTGCTATTTAGTTATGAACTTTGGCAATAATCTGCAATATCTATAGAAAAATTGCACAATGAATCAAAATTCTGATTCTGATTCTGTATGTAAAAGTCAGCCAAATGACATCCTCTGCCCTTGGGTGGAGCGGGAGATAGTGTAAGACTCTTACTGACTAAAAAAGCCACCCCATGCCATCTTGCTTTTTATTTCGGGGCCGAGCTTCCCTTTCGGAGTTAACCCTGGCCCCAGTAGACTTCAATCCAGCTGGGCCCCTCCTGTTGCTGACCACTCCTTGAGGCGCGCGGGAACAGTATGCGCCGTCTACGTCTTGAGCTCGGTCCGGACGGTCGGACAGCGAGCTACCCATGGCTTGCCGTCCGCGAGCCCGCGATCACTGATCCATCACAATAACTTATTGTATTGAATGCAAGTGCCTCTAAAACGCAAATTTTGTTTGATGACATAATTTAACTGCGCTTCAACTTCACCGCTCATTATAATTTTGCACGCTGCCGTGTTAAAATAATAAACCTGAAATTGGTGCAATAAACAGTAAAAAAAATAACTCTGTTTTTTACTCATGGAGTCTTTAAGCACAAAAACATAAGCGTCCTTTTAAAACATTATAGCTCAATCACATAAAGAAATTACTTCCGCTTGTGTAGATAATTAACATTAAAATATAATTCCTGTGTTTGTTTTGGTGTTTCTTTTCAGGGTAGTCAGCTAGGAAACACTGCCCTCATGTATTTTAAACTGTAAAAAAAAATAACGTGTTTTTTAAATCTATTTGCAAAATAAATAATTATCATTTATGACTTTTATTAACCCTTCAGATACCGTCAATTAGAGACACAATAGTAAGACAATAGATGCGCGGCCACCGGTGGTCGCTTGGGGATTCATGAATTAAACTTAGTTGAGAAAAAAAGAGAAAAAATAGCGAATTGTCTGCAATTATTATAGGAATTCCTACATTGGTGTCGTAAATACCCTACTTAATAATAAATAAACGCTAACAACTCTTCATTTGTAACTACTGAAATTTATATGCAAATTATTATAAAGTCTTTCTTAAATAACTTTGTAAACCTGTACCTACTTTGCTCAGCTCTAGCTTGGTATCCTATACTCAAGATATCTTAGGGTTCAATATGGTTTTAACAAAGACAATAACCTACAATTTTGTTATCCTCTTCAAGGTATCTACAAGACCTTTATAAGACAAGACTTTGCCTCTTGAAAATGTAATATTCCAATTTATTCTAATAAGACCAAGGCAACACCCTAATTAGTAGCATCTTGAGTTAAAATTTTAGTAAAGAATTACAAATTAGCCTTGTAAAGGCTTAAGTATATAGTTATGTAACTTGAAAAACTACACAATGGAATACAAAAGGTATATTGAAAGTAGATGAACAAATAAATAAATGATCGATTCGTGGCCTGGTTAGAAGGATCAAAATTAGGTAAACAAAGATATATTACTCCCCTTCGTTCCCTAAAGGGTTAGTAGAAGCCTCTTTGATGTATACGCATCGTTACGTATAATTTTATAGATATTGTTGAAATCAATTTTAACACTAGCAACATAGAAGTAGAATTTATTCAGTAAAAGTCTATAACGCCCTAGGGCGGGAGTAGTCATTGGATGATTTTCCACCAAAAAAATAAAACACTCAACGGTTTGGTCTGAGAATGGTCGAACTGAAAACTTCCAACATATTAACCCTTCAGATACCATCAATTAGAGACACAATAGTAAGACAATAGATGCGCGGCCACCGGAGGTCGCTTGGGGATTCATGAATTAAATGGGCAAAAATCACAAGACAACAAAAAGTGAACTACTTATAAAGAAACACAAACACACAGAACAAAAAACAACACAACAATCTTTAATATACTTTTTGACTGGCCCGTTGGTCTAGTGGTTAGTGGTCCTAACTGCTATGCCGGAGGTCGTGGGTTCGATTCCCACCCAGGACAAATGTTTATGTGATGAGCATGATCATTTGTTCTGTGTCTGGGTGTAATTTATACATGATATGTATGTATTTAGAAATATATACGTATGTTTATCAGTTGTCTAGTACCCATAACACAAGCTCTGCTTAGCTTGGGGCTAGACGGCGTTGTGTGATAGTTGTGGAATATTATATTATATTATACAATGTTCGTCAATGTGGATAACATTTTACTTTGCCAATTCCTTTTTTAATTCTAATTGTCTTTGTCTTCACGTTTCTGCGAACAGTTCTTTGTATATTTATTTAAACTCCTTGCAATATACCTTTCCATTAAATTTAAAATTAGGTTATTAAATTTAAAGGCTGATTTAAAACATTCTCTACTAGTGAACCTAGGGTGGTAGCGAGACAATACGCTGGAATAAAATGAAATATTGTTCAATCGACTTCTCCTCGCCTTAAGAATCTTAGTTTCTACCATTACTTATTTTCTGTAATATCAGATTTCAAAACTAATAATCTTAATTGCATGTTGCAGAAAATGCTCGACGATGCTCAACAATAATATCGAGTTCAATGAAACAGTAAACAATTAAATCGATATTACTGAGTTAATATCATAAAATCATATTGCTTTTCAAAATTGAAGAGAGAAGATGGATGGCAAAATGTGTTTACTTCAAACCATTAGCTGATTCTAAAACAAAAAGACTCGACATGTCGTGGAAATGGTAAATCAATCACAATCAAATGTTAGATCGTGAGTGGATTGTAGAGGTAATGACGCTATCTATGTGATGGCTACTGCAGGGCTGGCCGTCATTTGGTTTATTGAAAAGATTTAGAAAAGATTTAAAATAGTATATATCAGAAAGCTGAAAATGATTAAAACGCTGACCAAAATTTAAACTAAAATATTACTATATTCAAAGAACAAATGGATAACATCAAGGAGCAAAAATATTTCAGAGATGAAAGAGAAAGATTACATGACAAAAGAAATGAAATAGACTAAATAACATTTATTAACAGTAGATTTGATGTCCATAGTTAACCATGAGCTTTCTACAATATCGTTAATGAAGACAGAAAAACACAATGCAAAAGAACTAATATAAAAACGACTAAATAAGCCAAGCCAAGCTATATTAAATAAGCCCCTCAGAGTAATGCAATGGTGATTGGCTAGAAAACTACTAGTCGCATAGCTCCTGATATGTTCACCATAAAAGATAACGTGAACGTTTGAAGAAGTTTGCCGCTATTTGAACTTTGGAATGTACAGACAGCATGAATAGTACATGATCTTTGCACAACGTTTCATAGGTAATTTATGAATTAAAAATGGTTTTGTTGACTGGCTAGAATACTTTAAAGAGTGCTGTTTTTAATTTTGAAGAAACTTGGACATAATTTACTTTTGCTGTTTGTACTTCAACCAATATTGTGATATCACAGTAATGCGAGTAATATGTAATATATAAATATATAGTGTACTTTAAATTACCGTGTTTGTGAACAGGTACCGTCAGTTGATACTAGTCATCTCTCAACGGTGTATTGAAATTATTTGTTCTTTGTATTGTTTGTTCCACTCCGGTGTCTTGGTAGGTTTTTTACATCATTATATATATTTTGTACAATTTGTACTTAACGTTCTACGTAGCCATAATTGTTTAGATTTTTTTTGTAGCTTGACTTACCATGGAGTTTCATACACGTTCTTTTTCATAAAGATCTACGCATTTGAACGTGCAAATAGCTTCACTTTTGTTGACTAACCGACCTTGACTATTCAAAAGTGCCTTTAACCCTTCAGATACCGTCAATTACAGACACAATAGTAAGACAATAGATGCGCGGCCACCGGTGGTCGCTTGGGGATTCATGAATTAAATGGTTTTAATTGAATTAAATGCTTTGAGTTTCATGTCTATTAAGATATAGCTGATATTCTGCGGGTTAAGTTTAGTTAGTCTTGAGCAAGGGACTGTTTTATTTGAACAAACAAGTTTTCGGAATTTTCTTTGATTCTGATTTTCGAATCAGCTAAAGATTCATCTTCATACCATGGTTTAGATACATATAATCTCATTCAAGTAAACTGCCGGTAAAAAAATACGACCACGTTTCATACGTAGTATAAAGTTGACAAATAAAACGAAACATTTTTCGCCGTAAAAAGCCAACATTTTTCTAGCTTTTATAACCGTGGTTCCACACGAAGAGCATAAACTGTTATATTAGGCGCAATACCGTTCAGCTAACACATAGTTACAACATTCAACAGATAGTCAATCGAGGGTTATTTTCTATTCACTTGGCTATGAGGTCGCGCTTATCCGCCGATCTCGGTGCCGATCGGGTGATCATTATTTCATCGGCCGCCCGGATCGGCCGCAGGGGACACATAACCGTTGGCAACGGCCACCGACCGAGCCGAGTGAAAATAACGGCCAGTAATAATATTTGTTTCATGGTGATTTTTATTGTCAACCCCTGTAATGAGAATTTGAATGGATTGCGGTTTTGTTCTACATAACAGCATGACATATGACGTTGCTTCCACGGCTGACCCAATTTAAAGCGTTTTGTTGCAACGATTATGTCTGTTACTTTTCTTACCTTTGTTTTAAAAGTAAGGTAGCTAAAGCCTTTAGAAATGAACGTAACAACAACAAATCAGCGGCACGAAACAAAGGGTGATTAACTGAAAGGTATCATTGTGAGGGTCGCGATCGCAAACCTTGTTTTACGGAGCAGAAAAAGGACGAAAGAGCTATTTGTCGAAGCTTCAGTAATTTGTAAACAAATGCCGACTAATTACTACAAAGATTTGTTAGTAATAAATTATAGTAAATAGAGAAGGGCTTTGACCAGAGTTTTATAAACGTGTATTTATTTTATACAAAATGTTTATAAAAAAATCGGGAACAATATGTTGAAATAAGATAGGCTACCTTTGAAATTAATTGTAATTGTTGGATGTAGGAAACGTACAGCTTACAGGTAAAAGGATGAAATAAGATCTTTTGAAATATAAACTAATTTATACACAATGTTTACGAAAATTCATGAGGCGTTAACATAGGACTCGCAACAATATTGAAAACACATAAGTTTATATGTATGTTTGTTTGTTTGTCTCTTCACACATTCCATCTACTGGATGGATTTAGATGAAATCTGGCACACAGTTAAACCATATTTTGGAATAGCTACTACTGTCTTGTCTTTTTTAACCCAAAAATTTACTGGTAGAGAATTCCTGGTTGCAGCATTAAGTTTATATATCATCTTCTACTTCTTCCTGTCCTTGTCCCATAATACTTGGGCTCAGCACAACACGTGTATTTCTTCCATCCTGTCCTGTCACTCGTCACACTATCACTAACTCCTTTTTCTTTCATATCACCCCTAACACAATCCATCCTTTTTTTCTTTGGTCTCCCTCTTCTTCTCCATCCATCTACTTATATTATATAAGATAATGTTTATTTTTTAAGTTTATTTTCTCGGAATAATTTTCTATATTCACAGGGGTGAAGCCGCCGACAGAAGCTAGTTTTACAATCCTCCTGTTTATATTCGCACGATGCTGTACAGAAACATATACACGTGTAGATAGATATACGTATATGTTACACGTGTTGTAGGTAGGAGATTACTAGCAGTAGTACGGTGTTAATACTCAGATTCCCTGATTGTCCTGCCATCTAGAAGTGTAATCCCTTAGTCGGCTTTTACGACGGAAGTGATTGTGTTGGCCGATCTATAGTAAAGGTATAGGAAACCACGTGTTTGCGGCGGGTTCTTGGAACTAACTGAATGGGAATTTAGATGTAATTTACGCGTGATACGATTCACCATCTGTTATGAGTTTTTTGAGGTGAGAAATTATCATATGACTTCTCACGCTCTATGATGGAGTGAGAGGGCGTGTCCAACTTTTACCTACTAACTACAACCAGACCTGTGTTCAGTTGTTCGTTGCTTTCTGGTTCA
This sequence comes from Mythimna lalbum, assembly GCA_949319445.1. Lineage (NCBI taxonomy): Eukaryota > Metazoa > Arthropoda > Insecta > Lepidoptera > Noctuidae > Mythimna > Mythimna lalbum. The sequence continues at coordinate 8,707,387 of OX439348.1, read as the reverse complement.
GAAATTCTCCTCGGCCCTAGTGAGTATCAGCTCTGCTGGGCTCCTACGGTAACTTGTTACCTGAAGGTTATCGGACGGCCGAACAGCGTGTCACCCATTGCTCATCGTCTGCAAGCCCAAGAAGTGGGCAAATATGTTTACCAGGGTCAGGTTCACGGTGTCTGAGGCCTGAGACGTTCCTGTACGCTTGCGGCCACCTCCTTCGCTAGCGTTACTGCTGCGCAGAAGAAGGTGCCCACCTTCTATTTCCTTTTGCTCAAGACTATAGCCTGTCCAGGGACAAAGCTTCTCTGTGACGCTTCTAAAGCCAATCCTCGAAGAGGAGAGTTATCGTTACAGATTGGGCAGGCCATATTCCTGCCCAATCTGTTATGAGCATAGAAACGTCTAAGGACTAAAAAGTAAAAAATATAATGGTAAATGTATGGAGAAGAAGAGTGACCCCAAAGAAAATATTATTGAATTATGTGAGGAATAATGCAAAACAGCAGAAAGACATTGGTAGAATGGCGGTTGACAGAACGAAATAGTAGAAGAAAACCATTTTGTCCTCTACCTATGTTTACTGTTTTTTTGATATTTTCTGGAACATAGTAGAGTAATCCGTCATAAAACAATACCTTACTTACTAGGTTAATCGACTTCTAGTCCATTTACCTATATTTTTATATCGAGCGCCGATTGTATAATGTATCGGTTGAACAACTTGAATGACCTTAAAAAACGCTTAATTGTCATATTGTACACATCGGTGTACGAAATTAATTCGTCCAAAAATATCCCCCCGCGCTTCAGGGGTTTAAATAAAATTTTATGTAGTTTAGTATATAGGGTACCTACCTCATAGAAATTTTCTTATATCTATGGGGTACCTACTAGCTCTCATCTCTCTATGCGAATCTGGCTCAGAGAACAGGGATGTCCCATATCCTCAACCTCGAGAGCTGTTATCCAATCCCAAGTAACGGGAAATAAAAGCAGGAAGATGATAATATGAAAATAGGAACAAATTGCTACAAAACCATAAATAAAATCCACATCGTTCGCAAAAAGAGAGACAGGGTATTACAAACACAAACAATGTATGTACTATACTAAAGTGGTTACACAATTTGTTCAACCGACAAAAACTATTCATTCGACGTCGTACATTTCACCGGCGGCTTCGGTAACACAAGTTTTCAATTCGATCGAAATTCTATCGCTATTTATTTACAGCGAGTGAGTCGAATACAAAGAGCACGTAAACTTGTAAGGCAATCTACAAACGATCACATGTGGAGCGGTGGGCTCAGCGCGCACGAGAAAATCAGCTTATTGGATTTTTTGGGAAAAAAAAGTTTTCATAAACTTTTACTAGAACCTGCACTGAATCGATAATGGTGTCGTTGTTCTTTTGAAGGCTTCTGTCAGTTTTACTGTCTGGTCAGCTTAGGTGTATAAGGGAGAGGAGTAAATGAGCCTTGCCCACAATCAACCCCACGCCTAACATCCTAGGGTCAACGCTAGACCTGGTCTGAGGACGTTGGGCTACCAAACGATATTCCATGATGGACGACAATACTGAATTATTTATTTACTTTAACACGGCCAAAGGCCGATTACAACAGTTAAAGATATGTTATTGATAGAAAATATGAACAAAGTTTTAGCGAGACATGCATACGATAGTCATACAATCATCTCACAATATTGACAAGCAGGCCTAGTCAAGTTACGACCGCTTTGTTTCGATTCTCTTGCCTCGAACGCCTTGAGTTGGCCACACCTCCAATTCATTCGTTCTGACCACGTGACAGAGCGTTGAGATGACGTCACAACAAAGGAATTGAAGGCGTGGCCAACTCGAGGCGTTCGACGCAAGAGAATCGAAACGAAACGATCATAACTTGGCTAGGGGGACTGACCACGTGACTTAACGTTGAGATGATGACATTCCCTTACATTTGAAGTTTTCTACTAGCGCTAACGATTGTATATTATCAACTTGGCTAAGACCTCTGGTGTTCTTCCATTCAGCCGCGAACACATCACAATCAGGTAACTTCGCTCAAAAATCATTTAAAATCAAATAATGATTTGCAGTTGAGAATCGAATGATGGTAAAAGATAATGTGGTCGACCTACATACTTATTATTACACAATTATAAAATTTTGCGAACTATACAGTCACTTTGGGTGTCACAAATTATTTGACACTGACTATACCTATCTACTTTGTGCTAAACCACTGTACCACTGTACGTAACATAAATCATAATAGTATCGTATTTACACTGACTTTATCACTACAATAAACTTCATAAAAAGTGTAAAGCTATTTATGAGTTATGTTATGATACTAATTGCAACTAGTCACTGACTGTATATTAAATTCTATTGTTCACCGACGCGTAGCTTCTTAGACGCGTATTCATCATTATACGCTTAGTGTACGCCTCGCTCACTGTTTACATACAAAACCATGAAACTCTGTCAACGAAGCGGCAACAACACGTCGCGACGCTGCCGCTGACGAATACACGTCTATGAGGCCTCCCCTGAATAATAATCCTCTGCCCGTTCCATCATCGGACTACCAGACGAACGGCGACGCGCCTTCGGTACATGGTGGACATTCCACCTACACGCACAAAACGTTTTAGGAACAGATTCATTGTACGTGCAGCTAAGGAGTGGAATTCCTTGCCGGAGTCTGTTTCCTAATAGCTACAACCGAGTCGAGAGTGAATAGGTTTTTTCTAGGTTAGCGCAATCCATCGTCGACCGCATCGTTGCTTTCTATCAGGTGAGATAGCGGTCAAGCGCAAACTTCCTATCAACAATTAAAAAAATAAAACCTAGATACGCCATTGCTGGTTAGATGAATTAAGAAGAAGAAACGAAAAAAGAAGTGGTGTCAACGGAGATGGTGCGACGAACTAGACAGATTACACCAGAACTGGCAAGAGAAAGCCCGGGGGCGCGAAAGATGGAAGAAGTAGCAGCACTTTTGTAATGTATTCGGTCAATATTGAGTTTTTATTTTAAAGTAATAATTGTAGCATATTCTTCCAAGATTCAAGCATGTTTTTTGCCCTTTATTGGGTCATATTGCTAGACAAAGGGCTAACTTTTTTCCTGCCTGTTTAAGGCGTTCACTGGCCAAATTTTCCCCGTGAAGATGATTAGACCGTCATACCACGTTCTCACTGGAGAAACAAAATTTCACGTGGGTGAAACCGCTGGCAGTAGCTAGTATAAATATATAGGAATTTGAAACTATTTTCTTTTCATAAATTTTATTTAATCGGTTTTTATCTTGGACACGCTAAAACCTTTGTACCAGTAAATTACATAATTTACTGCTATATGCTAATCTACTGCTATTCTATTATATTTTTATTATATAATATTACTAGCTTTTGCCCGCACGGCTTCGCTCCCGCTCTTCCCGGCTACTCTGCCCTACTCTACCCTACTCTACCCTACACTACTCTACACTACTCTACACTACTCTACACTACTCTCCCCTACTCTACCCTAGTCTACCCTACTCTACCCTACTCTACCCTACTCTACCCTACTCTCCCCTACTCTACCCTACTCTACCCTACCAAACTTCACATAAACCATCTACTAAATAGTCCGAACAAAGCCTAAAAATTTGGTTTGGATACGTAAGCCCGTTCTTGAGTTATAAAATAACAACGAAAAGTGGCATTGATTTTTATATACATACTAGCTTTGCCCACGCGGCTTCGCTCCCGCTCTTCCCTACTCCACCCTACTATACCCAACTCTACCCTACTCTACCCTACTCTACCTTACTCTACTCTACTCTACCCTACTCTACCCTACTCTACCCTACTCTACCCTACTCTACCCTACTCTACCCTACTCTACCCTACTCTACCCTACTCTACCCTACTCTACCCTACTCTACCCTACTCTACCCTACTCTACCCTACTCTACCCTACTCTACCCTACTCTACCCTACTCTACCCTACTCTACCCTACTCTACCCTACTCTACCCTACTCTACCCTACTCTACCCTACTCTACCCTACTCTACCCTACTCTACCCTACTCTACCCTACTCTACCCTACTCTACCCTACTCTACCCTACTCTACCCTACTCTACCCTACTCTACCCTACTCTACCCTACTCTACCCTACTCTACCCTACTCTACCCTACTCTACCCTACTCTACCCTACTCTACCCTACTCTACCCTACTCTACCCTACTCTACCCTACTCTACCCTACTCTACCCTACTCTACCCTACTCTACCCTACTCTACCCTACTCTACCCTACTCTACCCTACTCTACCCTACTCTACCCTACTCTACCCTACTCTACCCTACTCTACCCTACTCTACCCTACTCTACCCTACTCTACCCTACTCTACCCTACTCTACCCTACTCTACCCTACTCTACCCTACTCTACCCTACTCTACCCTACTCTACCCTACTACAGTACTCTACCCTACTCTACCCTACTCTACCCTACTCTACCCTACTCTACCCTAATTTTTTTTCCCATAAGAACCTTCTCCTCACAATAACAATCACAACAAAAAAAAATCAGCCAAATCGGTCAAGCCGTTTTCATGCCAAGTCGTGACAACGGAAAACGGGGGTCATTTTTATATATATAGATATAGATTATTTCATTATATCTACATAGATGAAATAATAATATGCGAATAAAACCTCAAGAAATCTAAATAGTAAACAATGTACTGCTTCGTTGATCTAAACATCGTAGGTGCGACTACCGAGACTAAGGAGTCAGATAAGTGATAATGGGTTTTTTATTGCTCCTCTTCTATTGTCATAAAGATCATAAACGATTAAGTCAGCCAGTGAGGATAATATCCGTGTTAACAGCTCTGGGTGTGCCAAACGTACTGTAATATCTTTTGAAGGTAAATTCTAAATAGGAAACAATGATTGTTGAATTATGGTTTAGTAAAGATGGTGATGCTGAGTAAGTCTTTTAGTCAAGTCGAGATACGTTGTAGCGACATAATATTATGGCGTCACATAGAAACTAAAATTCGAAATTCCACGCGATTTGAATAGGAAATCATGTATCGTCCAGTTGCCCTGATCACACGATAATAACCGTCTGGTCGGAGGATCACGCCTTTCCAACGGAGGTTTGTTCCGTATTATACCTCTAAAACGTTACAAAGATACAGATGATGTTAACATTATGTAGTTTTACATAATCGTAATACCTTTATTCAATGATAGTAGTTTTTCTTTTGTCACATGTAGAGCATCATCATTATATCTGCTTAGAAGGCTCAACGATGGGCATAATAGTATAGTATCATAATCTTCCCATGGGTTCGAGACACACAGGACCGTTGGTTGTGCTGATAACGACAATTGGGGTAGGCTATATGTCCAACAGTAGCCATCTTTCAGCTGAAATGATGATGATCTTCATTATGCTTGGGGTCTGCGCAATACGTTTGTCCTTCCATTTATACCGGTCAGCCATCACGCTATCTTCGACTCCCTTTTCTTTCACATCACTTCCCACGCAATCTATCCATCTATGGTCTTCCTCTCTCTCTTTATTCATCTACACGTAGCCTCGTAATTTTTTAGTAACATTCATACCTCTTCTTTACAAAGTATTTTCTTTCAACTTTTCAGTCACTGGCGCCTCTTTCACTTCCTCTAATATACTCATAATGACAATTTACAGAACCGTAAACAGAGTAGATAGAAAGACTACAACATATTGGTGAGTAAGGTGCTGTATTCCTAACTAGGTTAATATTTAACCTATGTTAAGGAGTACAGTACCAGTTTCCAAGGAAAGAAAACAATAACATCGTTTACAGTATGCGTATACATCATGATATGCTTATTACGAAAATATCTTGACAGAACAACAAAAAGCAATTAAAGTTTTTTGTTATCTTTTATAGTTTGAAACTAAAAGAGTACAATACTAGGTAAAGAAAATAAAACAATAACGTAAGCATAATATTCCTCACTTGACGCGGGCGTTATTAATATCGTGCGGTTTTAATCACGCATGCGGGATTGCCCCGCACGCGTAACCCCCGCAAATGTCCATTTCATACAAGTATTTATTGTAATGCGTGGAATACGAATGCGGGAAGCGTTTTTTTTTGCATTTTGAAATTTTCTACATGCGGTGCAAACCCGTATGTGTGATGAAATCCGCAGGATATTAAAAGCACTCTAATCCATTCTCGTCACTTCACACATTCATCTCAACATTCATCTCCACCACATGCAATAGGTACTTACAACATAAAAGTATTATGTAATCACCACACAACACTCGACAGATATACATAATCTTATTACACTAACTACTACATAATGATTTATTACTATAAATCATAGACATTGAAATGAGAATGATAAAAATGCTACAATATAGGTTGCCTTTTAAGACCATAATTGGCACAAATATTTGAGGTGTATCACGAATGTTTGTAGAAGTGATAGGGTTGGTTGCGGACAATGAATTAATGATGACGCGATCGGCTCGGATCCCGGATCAGCTGATGGGTGCGACCTAGTTGTACATTAGACCTATGATGCTGTGCGAATCAACATCGGTATTTAGTTCACAATATGTTTACTAGAATTGGTTTATGATTGAAATATTGATGCTATATTTCGTCAACGCTGTAATCTAGTAGATTGACAAGTGAGTAAAATATAGGTTTAAAGAATTTTATTACTCATGTTCTTATTATTACTTTTTATAGTTTATTTAAAATGAGATAACCAGATTTTAACAGAACAGATTTCGTGAAAGCCCCAACAGCATTCTACGTGTTGTGGCCGAAAGGCAAGAAAGCCCGCTTGTCAGGGCGTTGGTGGACCGTACATTTTCACGATTGATAATTAAGTACTTACATAGGATAAGAATATTTGTTACTAACTTCATAGATCTGTGTTGTCTGTTCACAAAATAAATTATTCTTTAATTAGAACAGATTATGGCGTCATAGTGTATATATTATTATACATGGTTTAATTTAAATTTAAATGTGTTAATATTCTCAACAAAATATAGGTACTAGTAGTAGAATTTAATATTGACTAATTTAGAGTTATTTAGTTAGTTAATTAACTCTAATCCATGATTTGTGCTAAAAAACGATAAGTTAAAATGCATAGTTAACTTTTGTATTTAACTATCTAACACAACAGACATCGCTCTGTCAAAAGCAACACAGGCTTTCGAATTCAAATGTTATATCGTAAAAAGAAAAATAGAGTTAAATCTACGAATAAATTTAAGTAATTTATAAAAATAATTGACATTTAACTCTAATATTGACAGATAACTTTTCTGAGATAAGAAATACTTTAGTAAAAAGTTGGTTGACATTGGTTCAGTCGTTCTCAAGTTTTGCGTCTAGCGACTGATTAAGTCTATATTTTTTATTTATATAGATAGAAGGTAAATTACAATAAATTAGATAAGTTACAAAAATGCAGAAAAACTGGAGCGCAGTAACGACAGAGATCTGATTTTCAAGAGCTTTTCAGTCAAAGAGCTCATGTAAAACGAAAACCACTTAAACTTGAACATTAAAGGTTGTGAATAAATCCTTTCATGTATGACGGTAGCGCATGTCAAAGTACGTTTGAGGAGATCAGTAGCGGCTTCCCTAAGGAGCAGCCCGCTCTAAATTAACTTAAACTCGCTATGTATGCAGACTGTCGTGTTATCTAACGAGGTCCGAGACGACGCAGTACAAGTTTACCAAACGACAATGTGCCGCGCTAACTTATATAGCGTACATCGCTGTTAAATTTTGGGGTCCTAAAGGGGCGAGTTCTGAGACCTCTTGTGAATAAACGTCTGCCATTATTACCGTCATCAAACTTTAAACGAAATACGTATTATGTTGCCTCTTAGATTTTTATGAAAGAATAATTTTTGCTTTAACTTCAAAATTGAAATTTATCACATAGATTAGGCTACTATCAAAATTCTCCAATTACAAATTGTCAATTCTCGCTTTCTTTAAACGTGATATTTATCTTTAAAATCTAAACAAACAACAACACTTATTATGTTTCTTCAAAATTGATTTACTGTACATTTTAATATTCAACGTGATTTTATCAAGCAAGTATAATAATTCCATTTAAAGTTAGTCGTCACGAAGTCTGTGAAACAAGCAGTGCCTTCCAAATATTTTTTCAACGTCGCGAAATGAACGAGCTCATTATTCAGTGTTGACTTCCAGTTTGATGCTTCTCTTTTTCCCTAAAAGTTCGCGTAATCCGTTTTGAGAATATCTCTTGCCTTACTTTTTATCAAGTCCCATTTTTTCCCTTTCTTTCTGATGTAAGTAACTGTGGCACAGAAAATGGATCTACCTGAAATTGTTATAATATATTTCATGTAAAACGTACTAAAAATAATTGTACCCGTATTTCGTATTTGAGACGCTGAAAAACGAGTGTCGTAAAATTGATTTGTTGCTGCTCTACGTTTGAAATTATATTACCATTTTTTAAATCTTTAAAAATATTTAAGTTACTGAAAAAACCTTTTATATTGTAAAAGAAAACAAAAGGCACTCAACGATTTTTCCAACTTAATTCAATTTAAAATATTTTATTTCATATGGGTACTTTAATAACATCAGAAAATAATGCACGGTTACAGCGAGGCATTTTCCATCGAACTCTGAGTTACATTTTAAGCAAAAGGAAACTATTCGGACATCAACGTTAGTCTAGAGACTGTACATAAACCCCATGCTTTATACTTGTTTACAATCTTTGATGACAGACTTGATAAAACCAAAACGTTTTGCACGAAACAGAAAACATTCCCGCTTACCGCGATCGCATCAGCTGTGTGCCCGCTACCTTATAGTGGGGAAAAGAGGTGGCAGGGGAGCGGGAGGCAACGAAGACCCGGCGCGCGCCGTTCGATAAATCGATGTGGGTAATACAATGCTATGTGGTGGGACGGCCTTGGGAGCTTGCAGCCTGCAAGACACACCCCCGATCTACTTTCAAGTTCATTACCAACGAGACGTCTTTACTCGACGACGAATGAATATTATCTGACCTAATTACTCGGTGACGCATGATTAATGTTTGCTACGGTTGGTGATTGGATCAAGTGCTCCCACGCGATCGGCGCCTGAGTTGCTGTGTTGTGGCTTAGCATGTTATTTGAGAATTGTTATTCGCTGTTCTCTTTTTGTGATTTTGAAGTTGAAATTACTTCTAGTTCGCGTCATATAGTTTTACAGCTGTGAACGGTCTTAGTTTTTTTTTTTTCTTGTCATTAAATTAGATTTCATAATTTAAACTGTTACATTATACAGGACTATTAGAAGTACCTACTTACTAAGTAAGTAAGATGGTATTATTTAAATTAGTGCACTTAATAAGACATCAATATAATGGCTTTTAAAGTTGAAATGTTTATAAAATTCAAAAGAATTTTTTGAACCCTAAATTGCTTCGTCTCCCGTCTGAGTAAAATTAATAGGAGATAATAAAATAGTGTTCACTGCTTTCTTTTAAAAGGAGCAAACGTTAACAAGTGAGCAGCCATTTGTAAACGTCTTTGGGCAGCGTGACACTCTATAAATTACAACATTCTTTGAGCAGGTGATATAAAATATTATCTAGTACTGAGAGCACAAAAATCTGTGAACAAATCAAATAATTGGCATGTTTTTGTTTTAAAATATATATTTACCACTTTTTATTTCACAAATCACAATAAAAACTCTACTAAGTATTGTATTTTAAAACAACAGTTTTTTTTTCGTAATTATAGTATATAGTTTTCGTTTTATTTAATTATATGAGTCAAAGAATGATATAATTTAAATTAGAAATCATCCAATGACTTCTACCGCTCTAGGGTGGAGGAAAATACGTGTTTAGACTTTTACTGTCTAAAACTACACATGTCTTGTATCCTACAGTTGTCCTTTGCAAGACTGCGACGACATGATTTTCCAGAACCACGGGTTTCTTAACTGGCAAAGACCCTTAAATTTGTATTTTTGAGGGCATAATGAATGCCATTGATGCTGCAATTAACGAACTCTCCTCCCGAGTCCAAAAAATGAACAAATGATACCTACTTATTTTGCAAATAGGTTTTTTAAAACACTTATGTAAGTCATTTTTTTCGTCAATTTAAACTAGATGAGCCTGGTGTTTCCTAGCTGACTACCCTAGAAACAATTTAAAAGGCTACCATTGACTGGAAAAAAAAATTATTATTTTTCTTTAAAAGATTTGTTCCAAGATACATTCTAAGGATTTTCTCAAAAGTCAAAACTGGCCTTTTTATTTTTTAACGACATGTATATTAGTGTGATATCTTGAAAGGGATATTAAAATTAAACGGTATTTTTTTAATCTCAAACATCCGGGTCAAATTAATCTTAATCGACTCCAAACGTTGAGGAAAATGAGAAATCCTCTAAAATAAATAAACAAGAGGCCAAAATCCAGGAAAATAAATGAAAATCTATCTCTGACATTATTGTAAGAGAATAAACAGTAGTTATACAATCCGTATTACATAAAATGGCCGTGCTTCAGTGAGAAAAGGCGCCCCTCGTGTACCGGAGATGTCGCAGGCAGCGACTAACGGATTATGTCAAGAGGTAGACAAGTAAGACAAGCATCCTACCGAATGGTAATTTAAATGGTAGCTGACCTACATTAGGTATCGGTTTTATAATACGTCTCAGAAATCGTACTGACTACTATACACACTTATATTAAAAGTGAAAGTTTGTCAGTTTCTGATGAAATGAAATTGATAAAAGACGCGTGTTTAGGTTTGGTTTTTTGTTAAATTTTGAAATTTTCAGTCATTTAAAAGCTTTGGGTTGAGCGAGGAATGTCTCTCGCTCAACCCAAAGCGGCTCTGGGTACCTTTTTTATTTATTTTTTAGATGGGAAAATAATCCAATGCCATCTCTTGCACTCGGGCAAAGCGTAAGGCGTGTCAGACTTTTACTGGCTAAAACGCACTCCTGTTCCTTCATTGCTTTCGTTCCAGGGCCCCGGGGTTCATTTTCGCACAACCTATGGCCCCGGTCAGTTTCAGATGAAATGATATTGATTAATTCATTAAACCCCAAGCAAACGCCGGCGTTCGTGCTGTCGTTGTCTTACTATTGTGTCTCTAATTGATGGTATCTGAAGAGGTATAAGTTTTGGATCTAAGTAAAATTTTGAAAACAGTCTGAAGCTCGGCGTCCCGCTCTGAGTACCTGTGTTTCTAGTTGTTTTTTGCATTCCAGCAAAGTTTTTTAATCCCACAGACCTGGCATATTAGCCCTAGTGCGCCCTGTGCATTTTCTGTATAATATCTCTCAAAAGTGCGCGTGTAACATGAGACACCGTCGACCTGGCCTGGCCCTTATCAAACCTTATCAGTGAGTTACCCCTACTCCACTACCATAAGCTTGTAAACAAATACAAAACTGTCATGCACTTTATTTATGACAGTTTATGTTACAAGCGCATGCACAAAAATAAATAAAAAATAAAAGCTTCACTACATATTATAAAACAAAGTCGCTTTTTCTGTCCCTATATCCCTATGTAGGCTTAAATCTGTAAAACTAGGCAACGGATTTTGATGCGGTTTTTTTAATAGATAGAGTGATTCAAGAGGAAGGTTTATATGTATAATAACATCCATTAAATAGTGGAGAAACACCCGAGCGAAGCCGGGGCGGGTCGCTAGTTAATTATAAATTAAAAATTCCATAGCTTTATAATTTTTTCAGTAAGAAATATAAAATTTATGAAAAGCCTCATTCCCACCTATATTTTACACCGAAACCACCAATATTTTACATTAATAAAAATACAGAATAGTGGTGGTCTAGTGGTAACTGCTTCTACTTACAATAATATGATTAAAAAAAGAGTTCTACGATCTGGAACGTGCAATTTAGCTTCACTTTTCTTGGACTGACCGACATTTGACTATTCAAAAGTGCCTGCAAATGGTCTATTTGAAATAAATGTTTTTGATTTGATTTGAATCATAATCGCAGCCGCTTTACTTTATGTGATTTATTTCACCACCACCACTGTTTTCAAAACAGTGTAGGAAAACATCGTGAGGAAACCGATGTGTACTAAAACCAAAGGATTTATGACATATGACGTCTACCAACACGCACTAGGCTAGCGTGTTGATTCCATCTTCTAGAGAGGAAGCCTGATTGCCAAAAGTAGAAACATTATGTTTTTCAGCTGAAATGATGACGATGATGTTTTTCTACATATTTCTGTCGACATATTTTGTTGACATTTTTATAATGGCTCATATCGTCTCCTGTATGGTAAAGTTGTGAATGTGTGTAAGTACAAATTTTACAGAGGAGCAAAAAACACCGTTTTTGTTTTTAAAAAGTAAGCGGTTTGGGATTCCCTGCAGTGGAAACACAATATTAAAAAATATGTCCAAATAAAGCAAAATTTTCTTCAGTACCTACAGCGTTTTCTTGGCTCACTGCCAGAACTCGTTTTACTTACTGAAAATGATGGCTCATTGCTCACTTCTGTATCAATAATGTGGCATTTACTATGTTTTACGAGGTGCGATTGAAAATTGTTCATGCTTACTTTATGATCCATGTGTGGAGTGAAAGTTTACCTTATCTCTTCGTTTTTTTTATCTTCTGTAGAAGGTGATTGTGTAGGATTTGATAGTCTGATAGTGAGTGGATTCAAGAAAAGTTTTAAATTGTTTAGAGGTAAAGTATGAGCTATAAGATTGTACGAAAGAGTCAGCGCTGCCCTAAAACGCAAAAGGCAACAGAACGGACACAGGTGGGTTTTGGTCAGTAAAAGGTTGGCACTCTCTCTCGATCTACCTAGGAGGGAGGGGGTTATTTGTTGAAAAGAATTTTCAGCCACTTTAACGTGTACATTAAAATTACTGAAAAGAAAAGCAATCTTCATAGTTCACACATTCTTGCATACTTTTCAAAATAAATATTCATGTCAAACTTATTTTATAGCCAAATATCACATTGTAAAATAAGAATAAAATCATCAATTTCATAGTAAAATAAACAGCAAGGAATAATATACAGTTAATAGTATACAGCAAACGTAGTTTCATTACAAAAAAAGGAAAAAAAAATAAAGAATCACTAACAGATTTATATAATAAAGAAGAAAAACTTCATAGAATACGTAATAAAATTATTTAACTAAACAAAGTAACGACGCGCAACTTCTGTAGAATAGAATAGAATAGAATAGAATAAACTTTATTGTACACCAAAAAGTAACACAGCTTATACATAAAATTAATTTATAGGTACAATGGCGTAATGTAATCATATTTCAAATAAAATAAACTATTCACAAACCTTTATTCCAGCATTTAGCAGAGTGGAAAAAAAGCAAAAAAAAAATAGTTAGAAAGCGAATAAATTATTTCAAATCATTTAGTGTGGATTAAGAAAAAAAGACCAAATAAAATATTTGTATAAGGAGTAATAAGATGGATAATTGAATCAGTGATAGCGTGACGTTTGACAGCAGGCCTAGCCAACTTACGACTGTTTCGTTTCGAATCTCTTTCTACAATCGGTAACGCCTCCAATTCCTTTGTTCTAACCACGTGACTTAACGTTGAAATAATTTATTTATATATACTTTATGGCACATCAAGTTTAAAAACTTAAAAAAAGGAACCATATAATAAAAAAACACACAATTTAGATAATGTCGTTCCCATACATTTGAAGTTTTCTACTAGTGTTAACTATTGTAGTTTATCAACTTTGCTAAGCCCTTAGACAGTTCTGTGTCCTGACAACGCCTAGTACCAAAAAAAAAAAAACAATTTTACGTTGTTGTAAGCGTTCACTTACCGAGTGTACAGCCCCCCTAGCCAACTTGCTAATCTGCAATAGTTAACGCTAGTAGAAAGCTTCAAATGTACGGAAACGACGTCGCCTCAACGCTCAGTCACGTGGTCAGAACAAAAGAATTGGCGGCAAGGTCAACTTGAAGCGTTCGACGCAAGCGAAACGATTGTAACTTGGCTAGGGGGGGTGAACACAGTGCCACGATTATAGAGAAATAGAAATGACAAAATAATAATTTAATTTAGTAATAATGTTATTTTTTATTCATAGTACGTATGCTAGTTTTAAATTTTTATTTTCACATTGTACTGTCAATCTGTCATAGTCTGTTTTATACCTCAGTGTACCTAATAATGAATTATTAAGATCATCGTGAGCACGGGATGCAACAATCAAATGGCTCTGATCAAGATTACGCTATATCATGATGAGTTTTGTTACCAATCATGTACATCAAAAGACTCCACGACACGACACAACACAATTATATAAACCCAACTTTAGAAAATAAAATATATAACTTTAAAATTAAATATGTATCGTACGTAAAATAATAATAAGTTGGAAGCTAAGAAAGATATCCAAAAACACTGTATCGACAGATCCTCATTAAAAAGCCACAAAGTCACTTATCGACTTCTTCTTTGAACTCAAGATTAGTTTTATGTACTTTTCAAAGCGTAAACACAACGTGGAGTGAAACTTTCAGCCCTAGACTCAATCCGATCTCATTGCTGTATTGAAAATTATGCTTTCTTAAAAGAATTTATATATTTTTTCACAAAACACCAAGTAAGCACTTCAATAATTCTGAAACTTTTTCATTATTTCGTTTTCAAACTTCATAAAGTAAATGCTGTGAAACTAGAAAGTCATTATAGTGATTGAAACTATGCGATTTTTTATATCACAATATAATCATTTAAACACTATAATTATATAAAATTTAAATGTCTGTTTCTACTAAATGAGCGTGAAAGTATTACTGTAAAAAGAGACCTATTATATGTATAATAATTATATAAATCTCTGCTTTTTATTTTTTCACGGGATCAGAAACTAATTCCCGAGGGGCAAAGATTTGCCAAAATATGACAATGTAACCCCACTCGAGTGTGTTATAATGCTGGCTATAATATAAAGCTAAAAGTTTGACGCTTTGTAAAGCATAACGAAAATGTTATAAACATTAATATTTTTCTTGCAGTTACATAAATGTTTAATAACTTTTTAAAATAAATTGTTGTGTTACGTTTATGCATAAGTACATATCCTTACTAATATTATAAAAGCGAAAGTGAGTTTGTTTGTTTGTTACGTCTTCACGCCTAAATGGCTAATCCGATTTTGATTAAACTTGGTACACGGATAGGCCATGTCCTGGAATAGGACATAGGATACTTTTTATCCCAGAAGTATGTTCCCTTGGGATGATTTTCTGCTATCACGCGGGCGAAACCGCTGGGAGCAGCTAGTATATTACATGCGTTAGCTCTTAAAGACTTAGCGTCCCCTTGATGCCGTTATCAGACAGATTATGTAACTATTTCCAGTATGCAGATGTTATTTTAAGGTCAATAAAATAATCCTTTGGTTACTAACAATACCCACAGGGTTTTCAGTCTGTAGACAAATAGGTACCATTACATGCAAATATTTAATGCTGAAATTCGAAAAGGTAATTTTTACTAAGAACTGAAAAAGATAAAATTGTTTAATATCGGTGATTACCTCTGAGGTGATGTGTCGATCTTTAAAAAGCCGAGGACGGTAATCACCAATATTCACGGATATCATACGACGTGTTTCAACATACCTAATTTAATTAATGTTTGTTTAACAAAAGTTGAACTTTAATATTCTAATATTGGGTTGCACCGATCCCAAACAACACGGAATAAGGCCAGGAATGAAGAAATAGTTATTTTGTGAAAGTGAACATCATAAAAAAATTATGTACTATCTTTTGCTCGCGGCTTCGTCCGCGTACATAAAATATAGCATATGTTACTTAGGAATAAAGCAGCTTTCTATTGGTAATTTTTTTTTTCTATCGGGTCAGTATGTACTTTTTCATCTTACAAACAAAAAAAAACATAAATACAAAATTTACCTCTTTATAATGTTAGTGTAGATTATAGAAACATATTAATTTGTACAAATCGAATCCGTGATAACAGTTACGTTAAGTAAACATTAAAAAAATACTTTTGCACAAGTAAAAACTCCTTCTCTTTTCATGCAGTTCGACTGTGGAACTCACTTCCAGCTAAGATCCGTGACGCTAAAACTATATCTGTGTTCAAAAAGCTAGTCAAAGAACATTACCTCTCAACCATCTCGTAAAGTTATATTTTGTATATATACTTATAATTTAATTTATGTATTGTATCTATTTTGATATGTATTATATGATTTAATTTAGATAGTTATAGTAATTTTTTTTCTCCCATTTATTTGTATACACTGTGTCTACATCTCTCATCCAACTCTCCTGTCGCAGGTCTGCTGGAAGAAATTTCATTTGAAATAAGCAGTACCTTTGTACTCTTTTTTCTGTATTTGTTAATTTCATTTTTAAGTGTTTGTGTGTACATAAATGAATAAATAAATAAATAAATATTAATTTGAAAAAGGCGCAATATATGTATGTTAACGAAAATGTTACGCTATCAAGCACATGAATAAGTCACAGTATTACCAAAATTGTGCGCTAAAAGCTCGAGTCCAAGAGCTTTCAACGAGAACATCTCACGTAAGTAAAACAGACCATATATTATATAAAAGCGGCATCAAAGACACGACCTTCATACAATTTTATACGTCAGATTATGTTTACTAAATCAATAAACACTGATGCATCTGCCTCATCTATTATTCATTCGGAATCCGATTGAAGTCTGGCCTTTCCATTTACAATATCGTGTCTAGGCAAAAATATACGGTCTAAGGCTTTGCAAACCCTCCGTGATAAAGTAAGTATCCCTAGCCAAGTTGCTAATCTGCAATCGTTAACGCTAATAGAAAACTTTAAATCACGTGGTCAAAACAAAAGAATTGGAGTCGTAGCCAACTGGAAGCGTTCGACGCAAGCGAAATGGTTTGGGGCTGTGCACTGATTGCAATTTTTTTTTACATTAACACGGGCGAAACATCGCTTTTGCCTCTCAGCCCCCCTTCTCCCTAACCAAGTTACAACCGTTTTGATTCGATTCTCTTTCGTCAACCGATTCTTTTGTTCTGACATCATCCCAACGCTTAGTCACGTGGTCAGAACAAAGGAATAGGAGAAGTGGTTGCCTCAAGGCGATCGATGAAAGATAATCGAAACGAAACGGTCGTAACTTGGCTCTGCCTGCTGATTGGTTAAGAGCTTAGAGCGGGCCAATCGGAGCGCACAACGTCATAAACGTCTCGATCTTGTTAATGTAAAACAAACTCTCGCTAGGCACTCTGATAATAAATAAATCTGTTTGTTTTAATATTTAAACCATTCGAAAATGCAAGTCGACCGACGCTGTGGTACATAGTAAATTATCCCTCGAACTTATGACTAAATAATAGGGATTACTTGTCTCTTGTTTACTTGTACCGTTTTTGTTACAGTAAAATAGATTATCCTCACATAAAAGCGTGGATATTTAAATCTATCTTACAGTAAAGATGATATTTTTTCGTAATAATTCGAGCATCTTGTTCCCATAGGAATATTATATACGGTTCGGTACCTCTTACGAATTATATGTTCTCAAAATACTGTCACATCATATAATACTGTGTTTGCTCTTTTGGGAACCAAAATGATAACTATATCTATGTAGGTATTTTATTTTTTCAGCAATATTATCTAGTATTGAATATCGTATTTATATTCTGATCTACAGAAGTGTGCGATAAAAGGTGTAATCCTTCAATCTCCAAGAAATGGGCTTTCGACCAGACGGGTATTATGTATGGTCTGGACAACTGCCCGATGGTTATTTTTGGACTATTATTTATAAAGAAATCGCGTGGATAACTTTGATACCGTGATGTAGGATTTGTGTGACAATTATTTTATACTAGCTGACCCGGCGAACTTCGTACCGTCTAACAGTCAATGAATGTAATATATCTTTCGATATAGTCTACCGCATCCGATGAAACAAAGGTTAAGTAATATATCAAATTACACACAATTTCTTAGTATAAAAGTTATCTACATTGATTTTGTGTATTTTACGTGATACGCGTACAGCTAAAAACTTCTATAGAATTATTATACAACGTTAGTTTATCCAAAACCCGAAACACGTGTCTAGTATTTTTATTTAAAGAATCTGTGAAAAATTACAAAGTTAAAAGTTTGTTATATCACTAAAAGTACATAGTCACCGGGTTTTGCACTTGCAGCCCGCTGTTTGTTGGCACCTAATGCCTGCTATGACCTGCCATTACCTGTGTTGTACTTAGTGTCGGTGATATCCAACTTGTGACGTTTTTAATTATTTTTGTGAAAAAATATAACATGGTGTAAAAACTATTGGAATCCCTTCAGTTACTGATTCTGAACAAATCATATTCAGGTGTCGCATATACTGAAAATAATGTTGTAGGTATGTATAGATATGTCATATTTTGTACTGAACCATTAATTAAGCCGTCAAAACTAACATTTTAATACGGAAGCGTCAACAAAGTTCAGTATATTTTGAACAATATTGATGGCTACACGTTTAGCCTCGAGCATAAACAAAAGCAATATATGCACATTGTGAAAATAACCATATTTGCATTTAGATCAGATATTTTGAGCTGAAGAAGTCCTTCAAAGCCTGACTCGGTTAGAAATAGCAGCAAGGCCGAGCCGACGAGGCCGCAACGTCATATACCTATATTTACTTAATAATACATCTTAGTTACCTTGTGGAGGCGGGTAAATGAGTGGCTGTTGATTTGGACACAGTGTCCAAATTAACATTTTTTTTTTACTGACCCTTCAGAAATACACTGTTTAGTAAAGTCAGATAAAAAGTTTTAAAATCATAATATATGGGGAAAATCGTTTTTGCAAAACCATTTTAGGGTGAATTTAAGTGGCCATCTTTGAGTAGTAAAAGAGGATGCAAATGCTAGGCTCACCTTCCAATAGATATGTGTATTAAATCACTTTTTATGATGAATAATAGTTACTAGTAGAGTCTGTCTAAAAAGTCAACCCCATATGTGAATATGTAATATTCATATCTCTAGATACCTAGATGCCTAGAACCAGATATGTTACATTTAAATAAATAGCATTGTTTCGTTATTGCCAAAACTAAAATATTAAATAAAACATTACTTCTAGAGAAATTTGAAACTTGGTGCCATAACAATTTTTATTCAGCTCTTAATCGCCTATTCAACGATATAACACACATAGCTTTGAACGGTGGGCCTAGATTTCATAAAAACCCTGGCACTGTTCTTTTTTTATATTATTTTTTATTTTAAAAGTTTTTTTATATATGTATAAACAGCTTCTATAAATTTAGTGGTATACGAAAAAAAAAACAAAATAATATGTGTCGATTCGGACCCTGTGTCCAAATATATTGTGTCCAAATCGTCAGTAACTCGGATAAATAACTCAAAAATATTTATAATTACAATGCATGCCGCCTTATATGTAAAACTGTGGGTGACATCACGTAGCGCCTTGCTCCCTGGTACACTGCTTAGTATTTTCGTCCCGTTGTAAGGGAATATAAAATTCGTATCACGATCTCTGAAGGGTCCTACTCACTGCTTATCTTAATACTATAACAGTCTCTTAAAGAAAATGTTTACTGAATACGAAAAGTAAATGATGCTTTTCTAGGTCGATGATGACAGATAGAGGGAGCGTCGCAAATAAAGAATCTTTTGAAAAAATATGAGAGAAAACTAAAGCCTTATTCTGTAAGTACACACTATCGAGTTCACTTTTGTATTCATAGTGGAAAATGGTAAAACACACCAACGCTGGATACAGACGTGAGTAAAGAGTGAGTTTGATGTTCAGTTTTTACAGAATAGGGAACTCAGTTTCAGCAGCGAACTGTATCGTTCTGAAATAATAAAAAGGTGTAACTTCAACAGTCTGAAGAAATTGCGACTTTTATGTTCGCTTAATTTCAAGGAATTTTATGATATCGCCGACGAATTGGTTTTTTATTTATTTTCAATTTAAACGATTAGGTAAATGTTGTATAGGATTACGTTTTCTCAGATGTTTAAAAAAAGTTTTGTCGTCAATCTTTTTACTTTAACAGCACAGTTGGCGCAGTGTTTAAGCGATTATTCGCTAGTTTGATTCCTGCAACGGAGCAATATTTGTATGCCCTAGAGATTTTATTGGGCGGTCGCCTCCTTCTGCGAAGCAGTAATGCTTGCAAAGGAGGAGGCCGACCGCATCAGGCAACGGCGCCCTCGCCGCCGTCGCCGGGATTCCGATCCCGATTTCCGGCCACCGTAGACGCGGGCTCGCGGACGGCGAGCCATGGGTAGCTCGCTGTCCGATCGTCCGGTAATGGACCGAGTCCAAGACGTCAACGGCGCGCACTGTTCCCGCGCGCCTCAAGGAGTTGTCAGCAGCAGGAGGGGCCCAGCTGGGTCGAAGCCTACTGGGGACAGGGTTGTCCGAAAGGGAACTCGTGCCCCGGTATGAAGGCTAGAAGGAACGGCGCGGGGTTTTTAGTCAGTAAGAGTCTGACACTGTCTCCCGCTCCACCCAAGAGCGGGTTTCGTCAAAGATGATTTTCCCCGTCGACAAAAAAAAAAAAAACTCTGTTCCAGTTGAATATATTCCGTTTTTCCTAAGTAGCAAATTTATTGATATAATTAATGTTAGATACGTAGATACCTAGCTACAACTTCCGCTAGTTGCATTGAAACATTCCCAAAGGGACGTCTGTTCACTAAAGTTTCTCCGAAACCGTTGAGTATGCAAGACAGCTTATTACAATGTTGCACAAGCACACACCGCTAGTATTGATGTTTCTAACTAACCAACCAACCTATACGCCGTGTCCTAGATATCCAGTATCGTCCTAAGTAGCACAACAAGCTGTATATCAACTGCTTAAAGCTTCAAGTGTACTGGTGTATTCTATTGTGTATATTGTGTGCTTGCGCCGAATAAATGCTATTCTATTCTATTCTATTCTATTCTATTCTATTCTATTCTATTCTATTCTATTCTATTCCATTCCATTCCATTCCATTCCATTCCATTCCATTCCATTCCATTCCATTCCATTCCATTCTATTCCATTCCATTCCATTCTATTCCATTCCATTCCATTCCATTCCATTCCATTCCATTCCATTCCATTCCATTCCATTCTATTCTATTCCATTCCATTCCATTCCATTCTATTCTATTCACTATATGGATCCAAAACGAAATTCTGGACTTAGTGATGGAATTTTCCGTCGGCGTCATCAAATTGTACTTTTTCATTTTAAAGGCCAGGAAATCAAAACCTTTAGGGTACTTCCCGTTGATCTACAATCCTGAAAATAGTTATATCACAAAATATTTAATTACTTTTTAGCAATTTGGAAAAATCTTAGAGACTCGATTCGGAAATCAATCTATTTACATGTACATGGGTTCTTTTTAAGTGGAACTTATTCAATAACTTCTCTTGCTTTAGGGCGGAGTGGAAGGGCGGGGAAGACTTTTACTTAGCCTTCGTTTCAGAGAAGCAAAATGAGCAAAAGAGAACCCCGGGGGGTTTACTTTTGCTCAACTCAGTAGGCTTCTTTGACATTTCCTTCAGGCGCGCATGGATTACTACGAGTCCAATTTATTCTTGACCTATATTTTTTGCACATTAGTTCGCAATCATTAAGTTGGTTACCTCTTTCTTCACAAAGTTAGTTAGCAAAACTAAACAATTTTAATGCCAATATGATCATTTCCATATGAGTAAGTATCGTTAGCCCACAAAATGGCTTCGTAATTATATATTTGCTGTTGTTTTTATTATGTTCATAAAATAATGGTAACTTTTTTTTGAATATTAAAGTTAATGTAGGTTTAATTTTTATAATTTTTGAATAAGTAGGTACTTATGTTGCTGCTTAAAAAATTGATCACTTCATTAAATAGCCAAGTAAAACTGGCCAGAACGGTTTAAAACGTTAAAGTTTGATGATATTATGTCAATCCCCGTTTGGCCTACTTTCTTTAGACCTTTTATTGTCATAGAAATCCTTCATCAATGATATGGCCAAAAGAGGATTGGCATAATCATCAAATGTTAACATTTGAACGATCTGGCCGGTTTTAGTTGGCCATCATAAAGTGATCTGGCCACGACATATACATTACTGTTGGTATTTTTTGCGATTTCTAGCAGGTTAACTTAGCCTACATTTAGTATAAAAACCTATCTTTCACGTTTTTTTTTTTACTTTTACAAAAAAAAAAGATATCAATCACATTAATCAACAAGCAACGGATTCATAAAATCAACTGAAAAGTTCAACGTCAAATATACCTACTTACCATTTAAAAAAAAAAGCAATCAATTCCAAATTTACAAACGCATGTTTTACAGCCGATACCGAACAACGGTAAATAATACCGAACAAATAAATTGCGATAAAACTAACGAACGAGGTATACGGTTGTCGGTTATAAAGTCGGCCTTGATAAATGTTTCCCTTGACATTAATGTAGGGGTGCTCGATTTTGAGCTGTTGACTTACAGCGTGGCGCCTTGAATTGTGTCGCTTAGTCACGTCAGGGGAAGCTAAACATGTTATTATTTACCGCTTTATTAGTACATGTTATCGTGATTATGGGCATGAGAATTGAGTGTATGGAATTTTTGCAAACACAAGTATATGGTTGTAAAGAATTAAACCTGCGGAACTTTTCAAAAGAGTTCAGAAAAGAAACAGAAGGAATACAAGCGGATTATTAGTAAAAAAAAGAAAAAACTATTTTATCTGTCACACATTCGTAGATACACACAATGTAGTAACAACATGTAGACACTAATGATTATATTAAAAAGGATACAACTAATAAAGTGTGTCTCAAATACGTCCAGTTCAGCAAAAATGCCAGACAACTAAGTACTCGTAGATGCCTGACGCTATGGTTTCCAACCGACTTTATTTCGAGTGTACGGTTGAAAATTGGTTTATTTTTACTCAGTTATTAGTGTAAGAATTAGGGTGAGAATTTGTCAGTAAAAGTCTGACATATCTCGCTCTACCTAAAGAGTGACCATATATTAGACGGATTTCCAGCTCAAAAAAAGGTTAATAATATTAGTATTGATAATTGTACATATAATTAATATAGGGGTGTTCAGCTTAGAGTTGTGGAGTTAAAGCGTGGCGCCATGACTTATGTCGCTTAGTCACGTCAGGGCTAGCTAAGCAGGAGGAGTTATTAAACGCCTTTCCAGCTCAAAAAAGTACATGAAAATGTACCTCGAAAAGGAGGTTTATAAAACCGTTCTTACGTGATTATGACGTCATAACACATTGTCATCTTCTTCTAGATATTTTAGATATACAGCTATCTTATGGATATAATCTAGGCTTCTATAGAAATCAAAACATGACTTATGACAACTTTTCTGAAGACACTTTTAAGGGTTTAAAATAAACACGTACATATTTCCTTGAACAAGTTTTGTGAAATATTCGAGTAAATCACGAAATCACCGAATGCCAACAGAGTTTTCAGGCGTTATCTCATTTTTTTTGCATTGCCTCTTTATCAAACATTGCGATAGATGAAGTAACAAGCTTTTAAACCATGCTCGATGATGGCGGCAGGCGAGGGGAAAAGAAGTTTTAAAAATTGGTTTCCTTGACGTCAATATCGGGGTGCTCGGTTATGAGCTGTGGAATTACAGTGTGGCACCGTGACTTGTGTCACCTGGTCACGTCAAGGGGAGCTAAACACGTGACCGAGCGACACAAGCTCTGTCACATCTAGATATAATGATATAATGGATGTGATTACTGCCATGTGAGTTGAAAAAATATATTGGTTGTATTGGAGGATAAAATCAATTTTTTTTTTTAATACGGGTTTTTGTGGCTGTAATACTCATTTAAACTTTGACAAGGCCACTCTTTCTTGTTACATCTAATGGCCTAGTGACAACCTCGGTCTTAGCACAGAGCGGCGTGGCGAGCGGGCCGAGATCGGTAAGCGGGTGCCGGGCGCTATAAGCGGCGTCTCGTGGCGTGCTTCAAACATTTTCATACTTTTGGTCTTACCGCTCACCGCCCCGCGCTTAGCTACCGCTCAATAGGTTGTAAACGGGCCGAAATAGTTGAATTGTTCCGCAGTTCAATAACCGTGCGTGTTTTTTAGAGACATTGCATTCATTAGTCACTTAGGGCGTCACTTTATGAAAATAGACATAGGTAGCCAATGCGTTCTCTTATTATTGCAATCGGTAGCGGAGGCCTCTCGCGCATTGGGTCAAGCCATGGTCCGGGACGAGAGGGAATTAGTTAAACCCATGGTTCCGGTACACAAAAGACAACTGAAGGGCAAAAATCTAGTTTTAGTCAATAAAAGTCAGAAACGCCCCCCACTCTACACTAGAGGGGGAGAAGTGATTGGATGATTTCTCAACTTTAACAAAAATGCTCCAAAACTTTTTTCAAAAGCTCATTTGCACATTAGGCCAAAATAGATGCCTATGTTAATTTAGTGAGTTTTTTTTTTTATTATTTAACTAGCTTCTGCCAGCGACTTCGTACGCGGATCCTGTTGCTTATGCCTGCGACAACGGGGTCGTCAAAATCAAAAATCTGAAACGTCTGATGTAGAATTCTAAGATCCCGGAGACTGGAAAACAACGTGATGCGCGAGACGATTCGAGACGTTCCAGATCTCTCCCTTCCACTTACTTTTTTTAATTAGGGATGAGTGAGAGTGTTATAAACGTAAGAGTAGACCAAAATAAACAGAAAGCTCCGAACTGCTAAGCTCTCGGGAGTTCACGTGTTATTGTGAGTCAACCATAAAAGATAGACATATGCTGTTGTGGGATAATTTAATATAATTTTAAGGAGGACATTTTCGTTATACATGATTTCTGTGTAGCTTTAACCATTAACGCTGCAAACGCGACGGAAGCTTAAAAAATGAAGTAATTTCTCCCGTTTCCCCAACATTTCCCTTCACTGCTCTGCTCCTATTGCTCGTAGCGTGATGAAAAGTATACTATAACCTGCCCAGGAGTATGAAGAATGATTGTACAAAGTTTCGTTAAAATCCATCGAGTAGTTTTTGTTTCTATAAAGAACATACAGACAGACAGACAGACAGACAGACAGACAGACAGACAGACAGACAGACAGACAGACAAAAATTTTACTGTTTGCATTTTTGGCATCAGTATCGATCACTAATCACCCCCTGATAGTTATTTTGGAAATATATTTCATGTACAGAATTGACCTCTCTACAGACTTATTATAAGTATAGATATAGATAAATTTAGGGACAAACTGTTTTAGAAATTTGGTAGTATTTCAACCTCTCACTATTAACCTTTCAAGGGCCTATTACCGGGATTAATATCAAAATTCGCGATACAATCACAATAATAGTAACAGAAGGGGATAATTTTGTGAGTTTGTGTGTATAACTGTTACTTCTTTACGCTCAAATGTCTGAACCAATTTCGACGATGCTTGGTACACGGGTAGATCATGTCTTGGAATAGCACATAGGATACTTTTTTATCTCGGTAGCATGTTCCTTTGGGATAACTTTCCACTTTGACGCGGGCGAAGCCATTGGCAGGAGCCAAACTGTTAATTTATTTCATCATCATCATTATCATTTCAGCCGAAAGACGTCAACTATTGGACATAGTCCACCCCAAGCGTCGTTATAAAAACCGATCCTGCGCGTCTGGCATCCATCGGATTCCTGCGAACTTCACTAGCTCTTCGGTCCACGGTCCACCTCGTGGAAGGCCTCCCCACACTACGTCTTCCGGCACGTGGCCACCACTTCAGAACTTTTCATCCACTGGTATTTATTTCAACATATTAATTACAATACCTTTCCAGTTTTCCACACTTCCAACGGTGTACCTACACACATATTCAGATGGCAGCAGACAATGATAGGGCGCCCTAATTCTCATACAAAAACCTGAATGATGAATACACTTAACACAAAGGTTGGGGAAGAACAAAGCCCCTAGTATTGAAAGGCTGTACAATACTATAAATAGGTTCCTATGTAAATTATACATTGGTTTTGTATTTTATTGAATCACGAGGCAACTGTTTGGCGTAAACAATTGATATTCGCGGCGGTTACGAGGTTTTTTATCGCGTGAAAGGGAACCAGGGTCAATCAATTAGGGTACCCAGTGGCAAAAAATATGGACCCTCGTGTGCCGCTTTCAGATTCACGGTGGGGAATCAGAGACAGACAATGGATTAATTACCAGGATGAAGCATACAAATGGATCACTACTTTCTTTTCATGACGAAGCTGCACGTAGCCCACGTACGCAGGTAATTTTTCATAATATAAGCATTTCTGACACAAACTTGGATTTTTTTTAGGTGGCAATGACATCCAATAACATCCCCCGTAGATCAGGTGTCAGACTTTTACTGACTAAAAACCCACTCCTGTACCTTCTTTGCCTTCGTCCCATTTTCGCACTACCCATGGCCTCAGTAGGCTTCGACCCCACTGGGCCCCTACGATTCGCTGACATCTTTTTCAGGCGCGCGTGGAAAACTACGCGCCTAGAAAGATTATACAGTTTGTAAATTAACAAAACGAGAATGAGAGATTGATAGGTTATGATAGTTATGACATTATTTTATTATTTATGAAATAATTTAAGAATTTTTAAACTGACAGTTATGACATTGTAATGATTTCATTGATTGCTGGAATTTTAAATTAAATCTAGTTATAAGAAGAAAACTATTTTTAAGTATCAAACTGTTCAACACATTCATATTTTTATGAATAAAGATACTACAGTAGTAGTACGTAGTAGTAGTAACTACAACGTTTACTACTACAACTATTGTGATGGTTAGAACTTGGCAATTCGTGGTTAGCAAGTAAAATTTATCTTATCTTATCTTATCTCTTTTCTCTGGTGTAAACACTTTTTTGATTGCACGAAAATGACGTCCACATTTTCCTGCAATCAAAAAAGAGTTTCTTACTGACTGGCGGGAAATGGCATCTGGGTAGGTAAGTAGGTACCTAGGTAGTAAGTATTAGGTATTGTAGAGCCTATTTCATCGAACTACCACACGATGAATAACAAAAGGAAACAGTAATTTCGAGTGAGACGAGGTAAGATTCTGTCAGGCGTCCAGGATTCTGACAGGACGATAGACATGTGCCAAATTTCATCCTAACCCCTTCGCAGACAAACAGTTGCAGCGTAAACACACACTTATAAACTTTCGGTTTTATAATATTAGTGTGATATAATATAATAATGTTATACTAAATAAATCTTAAGAATTTAATTCATTAAACCCCAAGCGATCGCAGGCGTTCGGTCTGTCATTGTCTTTCCAATGTATCTCTAATTGACGGTATTCGAAACGTTAACTCCCATAAGCCTTTTCAATATCTGCATCCTAAGATGTAAAGGTAAAGGCGTGCAAAGGCACGACGCCGTGCCGTTGCACGGTGACGGCGCCGTGCCATGGTGATAGGGACGGGCCCTTAGAATAATATACTTTAAAAGTCCGCTAATCTATCCTCAAAGCGTCTGAAAAACAGCGAACACCCGAATTTTTGAAATGTTTAGGAGTAAACGTTCACAGAACAACACAAAGGTGACGACAGACTTATAAGTTCGTTACTTTTCGAACAAAGCCCTGAACGAGGCATACGTCCGCTTTTCCGCCTGGGAAAATTCAATTCATGTTCCCCCGAAACAAACGGAGTTTGTAAAATATAAACGATTAAACGAAAACGGATTTACCTCCACACGGTGGTCCGAAACACGGGGCTTGCCACGCAAAAATATAACTGGAATTATTTAAACTACAGACGCGTGTTACTTTTAAATTCAGAAGATAAATTCGTGAAACAATTAGTGTGAATGTGATTGATAAAAAACATGATATTCGCGAAAAACGGTTTTTTTTTTTTCATGAAACATACAAGCTTTATAATTCTATATAGTGACTGAATAAAATATACAGGTAGGTATTGAAAATTAGTAAAATAACTCAAGGATGGAGGTATACCTTAACGCTGCGGTTACGTTTGAAACATTTACCGTGAAACGCAAAAGGCAACTGAAGGACACAGATGGGTTTTAGTTACAGAAAAAACTAACACCTCTCGCTCTACCTTGTACTTCAAGAAGACATTTGAATAATTTCCGAACGAAGCAGGTCTTGATGTCTCTTAGAAGCGGGTATTTTTCACATATATCATCAGGATTTATTTCATCAGCACTGCTCTCAAAAAGGTGAAGGAAAAAATCGTGAGAAAACTCCTAGAACCAAAAATTCGACATCCACCAACCCGCTCAAAGCCCGCGTTGTGGATTGCGGCCCATCCCCTCTCCTAGAGAGGAAACCTAAGTCCCGACAATGAGAACATTATAAGGCCGGTTATGCTATATGCATTCCATATGGATTTTTATGTGGGATAAAAAAAAATATTTAAAAGAACTGTAGCAACCTATATGTCTATGTAGGTACATTCATATAGCCTTCAAACAAAGTTCGTTGATGGTATTTTTGATAAATACCTATCAAGAAACATCACCTTATAAAAAGAACCCAAATAAATTGAAACGCCTACGACTGACCTACATATAAGTGATATGTTTCGTAACAATTATTATGTTATAGACCGTAAGAAAACTAAACAGTTTTATTCTGTCTTCATTACAATATAAAAATCATGTATATTGTGTTTGTATTTTTTTTCTCTTATTTAACTACATGAACCTACTTCGACTCATCATCTTCATCATCTCCTTGTTGTGTGGTGTTCCGGTGTTCCGCCCAAGCGCGGCACACCTCCACCGTGTCCTCCAAGCCGTCCGCACAATGGTTGCCAACTTGGGGTCAGCTTACAGTCTAACCGAATGTGGCTAAACACCTGTATTTTACATAAAGCGACTGCCTACCAACCCAGTAACTGGGCAAACCGTTACTCCTTAGATAAATAGATGGCCAGACTTTCTGGCGTTTTCCTATAACAACAGTCAAAAATCTACGAATGACAACCTGGACCAAAGTAATTTCATGATAAACTTAGAAAATTTTAGTTATATTACATGAATTTACCCCCTCCTCCTTTCCCCTCCCCCTTTTCTTTCAGTCAGTCATCGACTACACGTATAAACAAAGCAATTTTACTTGTTACGACAATTCTGCTATGATTCTATGAGGAGTTCTGTTCCATATCTTCGAAGTTCATGATCAGATCATAACAATATTTCTATGGGACCAACTTGGAAGCATAACCTTTCAATTGAAAAAAAAAATTTCAAAATCGATCCACAATTGACCGAAATATCGGTGAACATACATACAAAAAAAAAAAAACATACATTCAGCCTAACATAGAACCTCCTCCTTTTCGAAGTCGGTTAAAAAGGAAAATTTCATGGTTGCGAACTTCCAACCTCATCCATGAATGGCGGGTGCTTTAACCAGTATGCCATCACGACTACTTCGTTCATCCCACGTCACGACATTTACTTCAACTATTTACTAAATAAACCAAATACATTAATGCATTAGATTTACCAAAACAGCTAAACTAGGTCAAAAGAGTTTGTATTCTTTAAGCCTAAATTTTTTTTGGGTCGTCCGATTTCCTTTGAAAGCCTTCCCATTTTAATGTTTATAGCCATAATTCTATTCAGTCTGTAAAAGGTTGTATAGTTAAGTAAATAAGTGAAAAGTAAGCCGAGGTTGCGTGCCCGTTATTATAGGTACCTTAGGAGGGCTCGATGGTCGCCCAGATCTATGATAACGGACCATTTTCGATGATGGAAAACAATTTCGCTTTTATCACAACAAATTACGATTGATTTTTAAATACAATTTACGTGTCCTTTACTTCGTTTTGTATTTAATCATTTTTATTATAATTTTGGTGTCTTCAAGGCTAGAGTGAATAGGCTCTTAATAAACTAGAGGGCCTCACTATCAACAATTGCATCACTTCTTACCATCAAGTGTGATCGCAGTCAGGCACTCTACAAGGTGCCAGACAAACTTTAAGTACATTAACTATTTCCTAATATCTCCAATATGTCGAAGGTCAAAAAACATCAATTAACTATTTTTCAGAAAAAGTAAAGGATCACGATAGATGTTGATTCAATACAGCTTTATGTCTACCTTTCGAGTACTGTCAATTAGAGACATAATAGAAAGACAATGACAGCGCGAATGCTTAATAATTAATTCCACTTTTGACATTAAGAATGTCAATAAATGTAGAGTTAATAACCGTTATTTCACGTTTATTTGGCACCTACTTTCGTTTATATTATAAAAAGTACACCTCTAGTATCAGCACTAGAGTGAAATACTATTAAGCATAGAATTAAAAAAATATTTTTACACTAACAATCTTTTGATTCATCTTGCTGTGAACCTTAATATCAAACCGTGTTTGCTGATCACATCTTTTGCTCATTTGAATGATTGAACCAATGACAGTGAAGAATAACGCCACTTAGAACTAGCTATCGTAAAAGTAGATCGCTCACTCACGCAAATAAGGCGGATCGAGGCTACAGTGGCTCATAAAAGTAGTAAATCACACTTAATTCTGACTCCCGGAGCCACTCGTTCCAACCCCTCATTCGTGAACTGAATGCTTATTGAGTTATTTTTAAGAGAAAGACATCTTTTTTCTACGTACGTTTTCTTAGAAGCCAAACTCATCACGCGACGCCATTTTCTAACCATGAGATGTAATGCCGTTCGCACACGATTTCGTAGATGAGACATTTTTTTGGCGTGTGTTTTTTAACACCAGTTATTTGTTGTCCATAATAGTACCTTCACTGCGCTTTATATCGTTTTGGGTAACAAGCTTCCATAGTAAACCATACAACACTCATTGTGCCTACACACAAAAATCAACCTTACTTTTTTCTTCTTTCTGCCCTTATCTCATATGTCTTGGGGTCAGCACAACACGTTTTTTTTTCTTCCATTCTGTCCCGTCACCTGTAACACCATCACATACTCCCTTTTCTTTCATATCACTCCTTACACAATCCATCCACCTTACTTATTTATCACATAAAAAAATCGTGTGTCGACTCAACAAATAATTGCCAACGCCGCGCCGTAAGTTTATAATAAAGCTGATGAAAATATAAACTCTCATTATAACTACAGCTTAATTAATAGATAAAATCAAATGCAATTAATCTCATTTAAATTAGATCATTTACAATATATATTATGCGAGTCTCATTAAAAGTGAAGAGTTTACAATTTCAAGTAATTATCATAAACCGACGGTGTTTCCAATTTGCTGGTGATCTGTACAAGCTGCCTAAGACATTTTACAGTATAGATAATACTGCGTCATGAAATGCGGTAAAAAGGCAACGAAAAAAATAAAATAAAAAAATTGTGTATACAATAAAGAATAAAGAAAGAACGGGGTAAGTTATTTAGTCAGTAACAGTCTGACACTATCTCCCGCTCCGCCCAAGGGCGGAGGATATAAGAAAGAAAGAAAAACGTTTATTCGAACCTCACACATACATTTAAATTTAAAAAAGCAGAAAAATACCATACAATTTAGTAGGAAAACACCAAATAACTATAAAAAAATGGATGTCAATGGTGTATGATTTTAACCACCGAAAAAAAATACTGCGTCATATTTATTCATTATTTTCAAGATTATACGAATGTTTGTAATATGCTCTGTATGAACCTTAATTCCGCGAACCTTTTTCTCTAAATGAGCCACTTAATTCATGAATCCCCAAGCGACACCCGGTGGCCGCGCATCTATTGTCTTACTATTGTGTCTCTAATTGACGGTATCTGAAGGGTTAAACTGAGTTCGCAGGCGAGTCAATACTTCTTCATAAGAAACCCCGAACTGCCCTGGGGGGATCGTTCGGAATCTATCACCATTTTACGTAATCTCGAGCCTCGTGTTCAGTTTCAGTACTTTCCGGAGTGTGGGCGGACACAACTTCACCTGACGTAAGATTGACTTTTAGAGAGCATTTCGAAGAACAAAAGATATTGGGGTTTTATGTAACTTCTGCTTTTATATTGTAAATCAGTGGCTGTAGCCTTGTATCGAACGCTAGATAAATCTCTGATAAAAGGGATGGCGCTCTTTTTTGGTATTACGTATCGGATAGGGTAAAGGAAATTAAAATCACGAAAATCGATTTTAGTGACAGCACATTTAGATTATATCTGGGAGCGATAACATTGGCGTACTCGCTGCGTAGGAACGGTGTCGTGTCAAGTTGGTTATTATTTTCCTGGTTATAAGATATAGCCATTGATTTAACAGGGTAGATTGGTTTTTGGATTTAACATTTTACATAATTATGCTAAGCGTTTGTGGCCGCGTGCCTGTTGACAATTATCACAACTGAATATACTCCTAGGGCCATAAAGTCTATGTTCTTTTCTAGCAACTGATCTATCTATGTGCCAAGTCATATCCAAACCAATTCAGCCGTAAATCTACACTAATATAATAAAGAGGTTAAATTTGTTTTTTTTTTTTGGTTTGTAGGAGGTAATCTCTGGAAGTACTGGTCCGATTGCAAAATTTTTTTCACCGATCGAAAGCTGCTTTATTCTTGATTGATATATTTTATGTACGCGGGCGAAGCTGCGGGCAAATGCTAGTAGATAAATAATGTAATACAAACCTCCGTCATTTTAACATTAGTGTGATAGATATTGTATACATCGGAAAACAGGGAAAGTGTCCTTTGCCCAGCAGTGGGAAACAACAGATTCAGTCATTACCACTATAATTGAGTGGCAATAGTTGAGCTTCTTAGTAGTCCTGAGTTCAGTGGACAGGTCTACTCATATCTGTGTAGTTCTATCCCCAAAAGACCATTTCAGACACAACTCTGTATTGTTCTCATATGATTGAACCATCGTTGACTGTGTTTGCTAAGAGATTTTGATCTCTGAGTTTGTTTCGGTACTTTTTCTTTTAATCAACTAGGAAACACTAGCCTCAACTAGTTTAAACAAGAAAATAATTATCTAAATTCCTAATAGATCCTTAGCTAGAATATTAGATATTGAATTTAGTCTTGTGATTTGTTTATTGTAGGTATTTGGATAAGATATCAAAATGGTTTAATTTTCACTTAAATTACTAAAAATATTGACATGCTAAAACGTTTTTGTAAACCTATTTACAAAATATACACAAACTAGCTTGCTCCTAGCGGTTTCGCCCGCGTGATAGCAGAAAATCATCCCAAGGGAACATACTTCCGGGACAAAAAGTATCCTATGTCCTATTCCAGGATATGGTTTATCCGTCTACCAAGTTTCATCAAAATCGGTTTTGCTATTCAGGCGTGAAGACGTAACAAACTAACTCACTTTCGCTTTTATAATATTAGTAAGGATGCAGATAAAACGATTTTAGTCAACATGGTCTAAAGAAATTGATTGGTCAACTACTTGACTTTTGATCAAGACAGTTTAGCAGTTCGTTAAACCAATTATAAATTATAACAAGCTATATCAACTACACAATGTCCGCTATATTAATTTGTCGCTTTCAAACCGTAGGTAATTAATTTTACGTGTCGCCCCTGTCACCTCGTAAAGCGTCCATTATATCAACTAGATTATTATGTTAACTAATCACTGTGTTAGTATATGACAGATACAATAATCGAGTATAATTACGTTCTGACGTTTTAATTATTTTTGCACAATTTATGAACTTATTTGTTACCCTAATCATATTTAGTCGATTCATTTTTCATGTTGGTAACATTTAAATCGATTTTTTTTTATTGATTTAAATTATAAAGTAGTGCTTGACTGCGTTCCCACCTGATGGTAAGCAGTGATGCAATCTCTGATGGTGAGGCGTAGTTTATCAGCCTATTTATTCTTGCCTTGAAGACACTCAAGTTATATTTGGACGGGAATACCGCAACAGGCAAATTGTTCCAATCCTTCGGCGTACGCGGCATAAACGATCGACAAGGCAAAACGCTTAGTCCGGAACGTAGAGGTTTCAACAACGTATGAGTTGATACTTGCCGTACGTTAAGTTGTCCGTTGGTAGAAATGAGATGGCGGAATCAAGTCATGTAATGCCTGTGCATACTCTCCAAAAGCATCCTGTAATTACTTTATCAAGATTGAAGAACAGTTTTTTTTTTAATTATTTAGCAGGATTTTTTACTACCACGCATTTACAATAAAGTATGTAGGTTATTATCTCCTACTTAGATACCAAAATTTATAAAACTTCATGAGCAGGCAAAGATCAAAAACAGAAAATGAATATCGATTGGCGGTAAATCATAAATAAGACGCGCTGCATGTGAAGTTTGGCATACAAGCGAAGTGAGAGCTTCAATATACCTACAGGGCGGATAAGAGCTAGGTCTTAATTTGGAACTTGCTAATTTTTAGGAATTTTGAAAGTAATACGTTGCCCTACACTAGAAACTGACTCTTGTATTGTAACCACAATACAACCGTAACTGCATACACATATATTTAAACTTACATTCACAAGATCCAAGACCCAGAACAACTAACAGGAAGCTATAAAAGTATTTGTTCTTTGCAGGAATCGAAATTGCGACCCACACTGGCCTATCGTCCTGTCAAAGGATTTACCGTAATTTAAATTTTTACTGTACTTATGCTTTTTTTTCTTTGAAATATGTACTAAACTGAAAAAAACATAAAAACCCCTTGGACTGTATTTCTTCGGGGAAAGTATTATGGTAATACTTTGCATTATGTATCATAGGTACCTTCAACCAGCCATAAACAGCATAACCATTCCTACTGATGGCACGGAGGCCTCCTCTCTATGAGAGGGAATAAGCCATAATCCACCATAAGAGCACAGTGCGGGTTCGTGGATGGTACGTCTTTGAATTATCGATTCTAAGATATGCTGGTTTCCTCACGATGTACCTTTCAAATACCGTTAATTAGAACACAATTGAAAAACAATGACAGCGCGAACGCGCCTTTCGCTTGGGGTTTAATGAATTTATCATTACAATTTTGAGAGCAATGGTGGTAAACAAAATAAAAAAGGAATTAATTTCTTCCAGCGGCTTCGCTCGCTTGAAAGTAGAGTAGAAAGCTTTTCCAATAAAATATAGTCCGGGAATATTACGTATACTAAATATCATCAAAATCCATTCAGCAGTTTGATCGTAGAGGAGTAACAAACATACAGTCATACAAACACATAATACATAATAAACTTTCACCTTTATAACAATAATAATAAACATTTTTATTCAGTAGTCAAATATACTCATTTCCATTTTCATATAAAATATTACAACGCAAACAATACAATAAAATAGAATAACACAAAATGAAATTCAATCAATCACAAATTAAATAAATTAAAAACAAAAAAGACTAATTATTAAATACTTTTTTATTATGTTAGTGAAGTGAAAAATTTGTAGTCGAATTTAAGCGAAATTTCATGTCTAAATGAGAAAACACACCATTTCTAAGGTATCCATAAACCAAACATGTGCCAAACTCGTTCACGTGGACTATTACACAACTCTTGTAACAATATTTACTCAAAAAACGTATTTCTACCTACTAAAGGTTGATCGATACAGGAAGTTTTTTTTTAAAACAAAAGACGAGGGTGGCCTTTCACCGACCAACTTTATATAAGCAGCCAAATAATTTGAGTTTATAAATCAACTCAATAATTTGACATCCGTAACGTTTTAAGGTCAATGACATAACAAATTAGTAGATAATCAGAAGGCCGCTACGTCAAGGATACAAGTTCCGGGTACTCTAATTACTGATTACTTAGATTAGACTACTTAGCTAGTTAAGTTACTAAAGAAATAAGGAACTAACAATATTTGTGTTGTGTGAAAAATATTGTTATTTATTTATTTTTACCGATACATTCAGAGTGTAAGGGATAGGTCTCCGCCAACTTTCAATAGACGAAACTGAACTACCTTCTACATATTCTTTCCATATTATTATTATTTTGTAAGCGTGTTCCATCGTCGACCACATCATCGCTTACCGTCAGGTGAGATGGTGGTCAAACGCAAGCCTATCAATAATGGGGTGCCACGACAGAAAACCTCCACGAGTGCCCGCGGACTGTAGTTCCCTTGCGGATACGTCCTGAGGGAAGACCAGTCTGCGGGACGGTGCACCCTGGGAGGCGGCCATAGACTCCCTTGGGCACTCCTACCCAAGGGCCTCTATGGCCGTCTGCGAATGTTCTGTCAGACGGACCGCTTCAACGCGTGTCCCTCTGCCATGGCAGAGGGCACAGTGGCGAAGCAAGAGCGGGCTCGGTGTGCACTCACACTGCCGCCGGGCAGGCAGGGGGAAGACGTGTTCCTCCTTCTGCCACCGTTAGTCTCGTAGCCCCAGAGATTGTCCAAGGTCATGTTTCTGACTCTTGATGGGGGACGAGGGCCTTGGCTTAACCGCCCGGGCCGCGAGGAAGACAACCTCTATAAAAAATTACCCCAAACCTCCAAGCGGCGGCGCACCGTGAGGGAGGTTGTTAGCTTGACTAATGGGTAGCTTAATTAGTCTCTAGTGCGAACCACTAACTTTGAGCCAGTACCCAAAGATAATACTCGTGGGATCAAATATGGAAAAGACAAATTCAAAATTTTTTAAAAAACCCCTGGAGAGCGACGCGCGGTCGGAGTCCGATGCGCAGTCCGGAAGGAGCTCGGAGGGCTCGGAGTGTGAGGAGGCAGCGGGGACTTCAGGGAGAGGATCAAGTCTCTCCCAGAAGAAGCGCTCCGCTTCCTTTAGGAAGGAGGATGGGTCTTCCTGCTCGGAGGGGCGGGCAAAGATCCCCACCAGCAGCCGTGGCGCGGGCCGAGCCCGTGGGAAGGGACGGGGCCACACGGCTAAAAAATCCGCTGAGCGGGCCAACAGGCTTGCCGCGGAGGGGCGCCACCCCGGCGCGGGCGACTCCGGGAGAGACCTCTCGGAGCCGTCCGGCAGCGAGAGGCGCACCGAGGCGGAGTCAGGCGGGGAGGCGGCCATGCCCTTCAAGGAGCTGGCCGTCACCCTGCTGCGTGACATGGCCCGCCAGCGGGACAAGGCCACGCGGGAGAGGACGATTCGTCGCCACGCCGCATCCCTCCAGGGGGCCCTAGACTCCTCCCTCGAAAAGAGGGTGGAGAGCCTCCGGAGCGAGCTTCGGGCGGAGCTCCGGGCTGAGCTCCGGGCTGAGCTCCGGGCTGAGGTCCGGGCGGAAGTGGCGAGGGCGCCAAACAGAGGCCGCCAGGAACCGATGGACGAGGGGCACGAACAGGAGCAGGGGCAAAGCCAACCCCAGCCCCAGCCCCAGCCCGAGCCGGAGAGTCAGCTGCTGACATTGATGCAGCGGGAACTCGCAGCTTTGCAGCAGGGGCTGCAAAAGCAGCAGCTGGAGTTCCAGCAGCGCATCGAGCGGCAGCTGTCTCTCCTGGAGGGCATTGTCCTGCGCCCTCCACTGGCGGCCTCTGGCCAGAAAAAGGCGATGTCCTATGCCGCTGCCGCGGCTGTGGCTTCTACGCCCAAGGCGGGCCCGTCGGGGCAAGCAGGGCGCAAGGCTGCGGCGCCGGAGCCCGCAGGGCCGAGGCCGGAGCCCGCAACGGCCAAGCAGCAGCAGCAGCGGCGGAAAAAGGGTGCGGCGGTGCCTGCTGCTAAACCGGCAGGAACTCCTGCCGCCGTAGCGACTAGGCCGCGCCTGCCACCTCCTTCACCCGAGGAGTCTGGCGCCGAGTGGACGGTGGTCGGCGCCAAGAAGCAGGCGGGCAAGGTGGCCAGAGCGGCCAAAAAGCGCGCGAGGCGGCAGGAGCGAAAGAAGCGGGCCATGGCGGCGCGTCTTCGCGCCCCGAATTCCGAGGCTGTAGTAATTACGCTACAGCCTGAAGCGGAAAAGAGGGGCGTGACGTACGACATCGTCATGGAGAAGGCGAAGCAGGCGGTGTTGCCCCACCTTGGCGAGCTCGGAGCCGCTGCGGGCTTTCGAATGAGGCACACAATCACCGGGGCCCGAATCCTAGAGGTCCCCGGTGCGGCCAGCGGTCCTGCAGCGGACGCCCTGGCCGCAAGGATCAGGGCGTCCCTCAGTTTGGAAGAGGCCCGAGTGTCCAGGCCCACCAAGTGCATCGACATGCGCATAATGGGCCTGGACGATTCCGTCAAGGTGGACGAGGTGGTGGCCGCCATTGTCAGGGCGGGTGGGTGTACGACCGAACAGGTTCGGGCGGGTGCCATCCGTGCTGACAGCACGGGCATGCGAGCCGTAACGGTGAGCTGCCCCGTGCAGGCGGCCAAGGCCATCACGGCCGAGGGCCAAAGGCTTTTGGTGGGCTGGGTTTCGGCCCAGGTTAAGATGCTGGAGCCCAGACCTCTGCGGTGCTTCCGCTGCCACGTGGGGCACCACGTGGGAGCCCACTGCGCCGCAGAGGATCGCAGTGACCGCTGCCACCAGTGTGGCCAGCCCGGTCACAAGGCCGCAGATTGCCGTGCTACGCCGCACTGCTACGCATGTGCGGCGGCCGGCAAGCCGGCCGACCACCGGGCTGGGGGCAGGTCCTGCGACCCCCCCGCCAAGGCCAAGGGCAAGGCCCGCAGACCCATTCCCGCCGAGGTCCTCGCCGCCGCAGCCACCTCGTTGGCCGCCGCCGCTATCGCCGCCGCACCCGCCGCCGCCGCGGCTGCGCCCCCTAGGGGGGCTCGGGAGGAGACCGTAATGGAGTGTCAATAACGGCCCCATTACGTCTCCTCCAGGCGAATATCAACCACTGCGCCCCCGCTCAGGATCTGTTGCTCCAGAGCATGGCGCAGTGGTTGATCAATGTCGCCGTAGTCACCGAGCCGTATTTTGTCCTGCCCAGTGGTGACTGGGTTCAGGACCTGGACGGCTCGGTGACCTTAATTACGTCGACCGCCGCCGGTACCCCGCCCCCCGAGTCCGTCGCGAGGGGGCGGGGTTGCGTGGCAGCACGGTTCGGGGATATCGCCGTGGTAGGCGTCTACCTGTCCCCGAGCCGATCTCTCGACGAACTCCATGTCTCCCTGATGGAGCTAAATTCCGTCGTCACTGGGTTCGGTTCCCTCCCCATGGTTGTTTGCGGGGACTTCAACGCCTGGAACACGGCTTGGGGTTCCCGGTTCACAAACCAGAGGGGTCGGATGGTGGAGGACTGGGCCTTAGAGCTGGGCCTGGTCGTACTGAACCGGGGTTCTGTCCCCACGTTGGTGCGGATGCGGGGTGAGTCGGTGGTGGACATTTCGTTCGCCAGCCCCGCTCTGTCGCCGCGTGTCGTCGACTGGCGCGTTATGGAGGAGGTGGAGACGTACTCCGACCACCGGTACATCCGGTTTGACGTCTCCGCCGAAACCTCAGCCGCGCCGGTCCGACAGAGCCCTTGCGGTCCGCGATGGGCGCTTAAGCAGATGGACCGGGAGCTCCTCCTGGAAGCCGCGACGGTACAGGCCTGGGTGCAAGCACCGGACAGGCCTGTCGACATCGACGTCGAGGCGGAGTGGTTCCAGGAGGCCATGTCGCAAATTTGCGATGCGGCAATGCCCCGTGTCCGTCCAGGACGAGCTAAGCGCCAGGTGTACTGGTGGTCGCCGGAGATCGGTGCACTGCGCAACGCGTGCAATCACGCGCGACGCCGGTACGCCAGGCACTGCAGGCGCCGCATCCGCCCGCCGGATGCGGAGGCCAGAGAGGCGGAGCTGTATGAGGGATACAGAGAGGCAAAACGCACCCTCCGAACGGAGATCAAGCGGGCCAAACTCGAGGCCCGCAACGTGTGGCTGGGGTCTCTGAACGCGGACCCGTGGGGGCGCCCGTACAAGTTGGTACGGGACAAGCTCCGCCCCTGGGCTCCGCCGCTGACTCAGAGTCTCCGGCCCCAACTCGTGGAGGGTGTGGTAAGCACTCTGTTCCCTGCGCGGGGGGAACACTCCCCCCCGCCCATGGCTCCGCCTCCGCCAGCGGTGTCTGACGCGGACCGCAACAGCGACGACGATGATAATGCTCCGGAAGTGACCGAGGTAGAGTTGAGAGTGGCGGTGAGAAGGCTGAGTGCCAAAAACACCGCCCCAGGACCCGACGGCTTGCCAGGAAAAGCCTGGGTCCTGGCCATGGAGGCTCTCGGGCCTCGACTGAGAGGGCTCTTCAGCGCATGCCTGGAGAGGGGCCAGTTTCCACTTCGCTGGAAGACGGGGAAACTGGTCCTCGTAGCGAAACCAGGGCGCCCTGCGGACTCTCCGTCCGCATACCGGCCCATTGTGCTGCTCGACGAGGTGGGCAAGCTCTTTGAAAGAGTTATTGCAAACCGCCTCGTCGTGCGGCTAACACGGGTGGGGCCGGACTTGTCGGACGGACAGTTCGGCTTTCGCAGGGCGCGCTCTACAATAGACGCCATCATGCGCGTGCGAGCCCTCACGACAGGGGAAGCGGTGTCCCAGGGTAGGTGTGTCGTGGCAGTGTCCTTGGACATTGCCAACGCTTTCAACTCCCTGCCCTGGAGTACGATCCGGGGGGCACTCCGGTACCACCGGGTGCCCGAATACCTCTGTCGAGTGGTCGAGGCGTACCTGTCAGACAGGTACATTGTCTACCCCGGTCACCAGGGAGACTGGAAACGTCGAGAGATGTCGTGCGGTGTTCCGCAGGGGTCGGTTCTAGGCCCACCCTTGTGGAACATCGGCTACGATTACGTGCTGCGCGGCGACTTCCCTGACGGGGTCAGCGTGGTTTGCTACGCAGACGACACGCTGATTCTAGCGCAGGGAAGTTCGCACCAGGCGGCGGTCGCTCTAGCGACACGTGGGGTTGCGATAGCCGTTGGTAGGATCCAGGAGTTGGGACTCGAGGTGGCGCTGCATAAATCCGAGGCAATGTGCTTCCACGGCCCTCGGAACGCGCCACCATCGGACTCCCAGCTTACGGTAGGAGGAGTTCGCATCGGCGTCGGGTCGACGATGAAGTATCTGGGACTCGTCCTCGACAGCCGGTGGAATTTCGTAGAACATTTCCGACGTCTGGCTCCCAAGCTTCTCCGGGCTGGGGCTGCTCTCAAGCGGCTCCTGCCCAACCTTGGGGGTCCAGACGCCTCCTGCCGGAGGCTCTACGCGGGGATCGTTCGGTCCATGGCCCTCTACGGGGCGCCGGTGTGGGCGCCGTCGCTGGCAAAGCGACCGGCGTCCATACTGAACGCCTGCCAGAGGGTCATGGCAATACGGATGGTGCGGGGTTACCGCACGATCTCCCGCGAAGCGGCGAGCCTTCTGGCTGGCCTACCACCGTGGGATCTGGAGGCAACAGTCCTTGCACACATGCACGACATGCGCGTGGAGATGCAACGCCGGGGTGAAAGTCCACTGCCGCAACATGTCAAGGCATGGCGGACAGAGCTCCGGCGGGATCTCATGGTGAAATGGCGTCAGCGGCTATCGCAACCCAGTGCTGGGCACGCCACGATTATGGCGGTAAGTCCCCTCTTTGAGGCGTGGCTGGAAAGACCTCACGGCGTCCTTACCTTCCGCATGACGCAGGTCCTCACCGGACATGGCAAGTTCGGGAGGTTCCTGCATCGGATTCAGGCGGAAGAGACGCCCGGGTGTCGCCACTGTGCGCAACGCCCGGAGGACACGGTGGAGCACACCGTCGAGGTGTGCCCTGCCTGGGCAGAGCATCGCCGTGCCCTCGTGGGGGCGATCGGCGGCGGAGACCTCTCGCGCCGGGCCCTGGTCGAGGCCATGGTCCGGAGCGAGGAGGAATGGCAGGCGGTCGCCTCCTTCTGCGAAGCAGTAATGCTTGCAAAGGAGGAGGCCGACCGCATCAGGCAACGGCGCCCTCGCCGCCGTCGCCGGGATTCCGATCCCGATTTCCGGCCACCGTAGACGCAGGCCCGCGGACGGCGAGCTATGGGTAGCTCGCTGTCCGATCGTCCGGTAATGGACCGAGTCTAAGACGTCGACGGCGCGCACTGTTCCCGCGCGCCTCAAGGAGTTGTCAGCAGCAGGAGGGGCCCAGCTGGGTCGAAGCCTACTGGGGACAGGGTTGTCCGAAAGGGAGCTCGTGCCCCGGTATGAAGGCTAGAAGGAACGGCGCGGGGTTTTTAGTCAGTAAGAGTCTGACACTGTCTCCCGCTCCACCCAAGAGCGGGTTTCGTCAAAGATGATTTTCCCCGTCGAGAAAAAAAAAAAAAAAAAAAAGCCTATCAATAATAATTACTTAAAAAAAATTTTTTTTTGATGTTTCATGTCAACACAACTTAACCTTATTGCAAAAACTATCTACATTTTTATGCAAAATTAAGTTAAATGTAGCTATCGTTTCCTATAATCAAGATTAAATTGCAAGTAAAACTGTTTATTAGCTATGACACTTACCTATTTACAAAGATAACTTCAGTAAATAACCTACAGAATTGCTCGAATATAACATAATACAAA
Organism: Mythimna lalbum; assembly: GCA_949319445.1. Taxonomy (NCBI): domain Eukaryota; kingdom Metazoa; phylum Arthropoda; class Insecta; order Lepidoptera; family Noctuidae; genus Mythimna; species Mythimna lalbum. Next base: position 8,664,799 of record OX439348.1, on the reverse strand, counting down.
AATAAAGATAGTTGGTTTTTGCAATAACAGAACGTCTTTTTTAAATATGTACTGTGCAGCTTATTTTTTATTCGTATTTCTTGGTTGACTCATAACAAAAATAGTTCATAGCAGAAGATATTTTCAGCCCCTAAAGGATTGCAAATGAATAGATAGTCACCGTTTATTTTTTATGCTCATACACTGAACGCAATTCACCTGATAATTTCTTGTCCGAGCACATTCGTAAATATTGTAACACACGCAACATATGTAATCCGGAACACAAAAGCAGCACATACCTAAAGGTTCTATATAACACACAATTCCTTATTTATGTCAAGCAGGTTTATCCTGATCTCGTAAATACGTAATTTGTGAAACTTTTTATTTCTTTTCCATAATTTTCACAGATTTCAAAACTCGCTTTGATATGATTGTCATTGTTGAGCAGGGAACTTTGTGGAGCACAAAATGGAAATTAAATTCCTTATTCCTGTTTAGATACCATTTGTCTATAAGTACTGTGAATTTAACTTTTATATGAAATGAGAACTTTTCTTTCTGAAATCGTAATTATTTTTGTAATATAATTTCTTTTATTCACAACATTGTATATCATTGCAGTGGTTTCGCAGTTTTAGTATGATCGTCAATCTAGAAGCATTTTTGATCTTAATAAAAGCATTTGTAAAAAAAAAAAATTAAAGGCACTTTTGAATGGTCAATAAGTCAGTCAGTCAGAAAAATAATGCTAATTGCTCATCCCAAAGCATAGATCTTTATGGAGAAGCATGTGCAACTCCAAGGACACTGATTCAAATCATGTTATGTGTTACAAATATCTCGTTTGCATATTTCTTGTCGTCTCGAATAGGTAGGAACAAAGTAAAAAAAAAAATCGACTCAAAATATCATAATTCATCATTCAGCCGAAAGAAACATAAAAGAGAGTAAAAGATACCACAACGAACGATCCAGTGTGTCTTGTATCCGTCGGATGCTCGCGTCCCTCACCAGGTCATTGTTCCACCTCGTAGGAGTCCTCCCGGCCCGTGAAATAAAGTAAATCTCAGCACAGATCGTAAAAAAAGTTAAGTCTCTTTCGACATTTATCCTTGTAAACGTTGAATCCTGAAATAACACGGCCACAGAAAGCTTTCCAATAAAGATTATCAAGATATTGATTTAATGGGAGCTTTTATCAAAATGACAACAACATATTAAAAGTACTGTTATTTCAGTTCAACAATGGAGAATTAACAAATGAGGCTTAAAACTTATTGTAGTAATCCTTACTAATATTATAAAAGCGAAAGTTAGTTTGTTTGTTACGCCTTCACGCCTAAATGGCAAAAATGATTTTAATGAAATTTGGTATTGAGATAGTTGGGAGTTGAAGACGGACAAGGGCTATTTTTTTTATTAAAAAAGTGAGAAAAGGGGGAGAAAGAGGGAAGAAAAGGGGAGAGGAAATTAAAGTATATTAATAAACGCGGGTAAAAGCTAGTGTAAAAATATTTGTAAATAAACGAACATGTACGTGAGAAACAGGCAACATTGCCTACAAATTTTAAAACAACTCTAAAAATGTAAAGAATCCAAGAAAATTAAAACTTTTGATTTCCACAAAAGTCTAGTTTCATACAATTCAGTATAGATGGCATTTTTAGTTAAGTAATCAAAACTTTTTGATTACTCAAACTTAACCATTTAATACGACTGGCCAGTACATCTGAAAAAAAAAACTTTGAAACGAATTAAAAAAGAAATGTTTTAATTTTTTCGGTAATGTAAAGGCATTTATAATTCTTTGGTACAGAAGCGGCCAGTATTGCATCTAGTTCAAAGAGTATAAAACCTCCTTTTGCTGTCTTAAAAAAATCAAAAAGTATTTTAATTAAGTAACATGGATAAATCAACACTAATATTAAAAAGAGGTCATTTTCATTTTTTGTTTATAGGAGGTAATCTCTGAAAGTACTGTCTGGTTACTAAAAATTTTCCACCGAGATATGTGAAGCTGCTTTATTCTTGAGTGACATAGACTATATTTTATGTACGCGGACGATGTTGCGGGCAAAAGCTGTTGCGGCTAGTGATAAATATAATTATTCTATAAAAATTGATGTTTACAAAAATATTATAATAGGCTTTTATAAATTATATGTACAACATTAACTTTGTTAGTAAATCACACCATAACGCACAGATTTAGTAAAACCTCCTATAGAGTAGAAAATAAAACTCTCATTTCAACTTATTATATACTTGATAGAAGTATAATCTTCACCATTTCTACTTGCTTTCGAATTTCCTTGAAACGAGTGGGCGTTGTATGCGACCATCCATTTTGTCTTTAAGCGAATTGGCTGCGCGTAAAGTCATCGAACCCTTACAGAACCATTTTTCATTTTTCTCTTTGTGACATTATCAGAAAACGGTGTGCCCAGTCACCTGAGAAAATCCTTTAGTCTATCCTGTTACGTCACTGGGAAGAAACGGGGACGTTTATTTTTACATATTGAACATCGTTATTTAACTTCATCCTAACATAATAAAACTGCTGAATATTTGAATATTTATATTTTTAATAGATAATATTTAATATAATAATAATAATATTCCACAACTATCACATAACGCTGTCTAGACCCAAGCTAAGCAGAGCTTGTGTTATGGGTACTAGACAACTGATAAACATATATATTTCTAAATACATAGGTACATACGAGTATTATAGATAAATTAAACCCAGACAGAACGAATGATCATGCTCATCACATAAACATTAGTCCTGAGTGAGAACCGAACCCACGACCTCCGGCATAGCAGTCAGGGTCACTAACCACTAGACCAACAAGCCAGTCAATTTAAAATTTCTCATTAGTCCCAGTATTTTTTTTGTTATTAAAAGAGTTATGAGTATACATGTGAATAGGTGGAGAGGGAGAGGAAGGCCAAAGAAAAGATGGATGGATTGTGTGAAGAGTGATTTGAAAGAAAAGGAAGTTAATGATAGCATGACAAATGACAGTGCAAAATGGAAGAAAAATACGTGTTGCGCCAACTCCAAATAAGATGGGCCAAGGGCAGGGAGATGATGATGACTCTCAGTTTTGTTATTATAGATAGGCTTACGCTTGACCACTATCTCACCTGATAAACCTGTAAGGGTAGTGTGGTCGAGAATGGAGGATGCTTGCCTAGAAGCAACTTATGCATTTAAATCCCCAAAGATCCCTAGGTTGAAGTATTACAAAACACAGAGGCAGAGGAAACGCAGGGAATTTCACTGGCACTTAACTATACGCTGTGCAAGTATGCATTTAGCATGCCTTTAAAGCTATCAAGAAAATGAGATAGTTTCTGGTAGTGAATTCCACTCCTTAGCTGTACCATAAAATAGATAGGTACAGAAGACAATCTACATACAAAGAGTACTCGAGTATCGAGCATGAGATTGACTTCTGTACCTATCTATTTTGTGGATGTACGCACAATACATTGAAACACACAGGACCTTGGGGAGCAGTGGACGTGATTCGGCTGAAATGACGACGATAATGATGACATCAGTTGAATTAGCCACCAGAAAGGCCATTGCAAAGAAATGCTGGGAAATGCCGCAAACATACAGTTTTACAATAAAACGGGCAACAATTACGTTGAAAACAAAAGACTGGCGCTCGTAAATGGCTATTGCTCTCATTGTTTTGTACCAGTTAACAAAGTTGTCATAAAGTAATGAAAAATGCATTACCTACATAGCTGCTTAAGAGGGTCCTATCTCGTTAAAATAGGTATTAAGAGGGTCCTTCTCCACTCGCCTATCGTCAGCATCGAGCATGGCTTAAAAGCTTGTTGCTTCATCTAACGTAATCCAATGCAATGTTTGATGAAGAGGCAACGCGAAACAAGAGAGATAACGCCTGAAAACTCTGTTAGTATTCGGTAATTCTGTGATTTACTCGAATATTTTACAAAACTCGATCCATAAAATACGTGTATTAAACCCTTAAAAGTTTTGTCTTGTAAATTGACATTTAGAATCTTGATAAAATTTGCTAGGCTTTTATTGTTATACTTTTTGACGTTTTAATTTTTGAGTAATTCTGAAGTGTCAAAGTTCATGCAAAATAGCAGATGAGACTGTATTTCTAAAATAAGTAATGAAAAATGTGTGATTACGTCATAATCGCGTAAGAGCGGTTATATGAAAAACAGTGAAAATATATGTAGAATTGCTGCCCTTAATTATGTATACTTCCTTGGGGCTTATTCGGTTAACCGAAATGCGAGTTTGGAACTTCCTCAAACTTCAAGAGGAATTGAAAACACACGCAGAATGCGTCTAAAAAGTTTACTTATGTTTCAATGAAAAGCCCATAAAAGAGGTTTTCCTTTGTAATTACCATTAGATGTGAAAACAAAACGTAGAATCGTTTTCTTTGTATAAAAGACTTTACAGACGATATTATTTAATCGTTGCTATTTTGCAAGTTTTTCTTTAGTTTCACCTGTGCCTATATCTGGCTGAATATATCGTAGTCTCTTTTGAGCACACGACATTTCATTATATGCATCCTTATACTGTTATTTGTCAGTTTCCCTTGCCACCAGATTTGAAAAGTTTCGAACTTTCCATTGATTTACCGTTAATAAAAACAAATTTGATTTTATTTTTTATTTAAAATTATGGTCACTTTTTGATACAAACAATAAAAAAAATGACCAAGTGTGAGTCGGAGTCGCGATGGTTTCGAATGGTTCCGTATCGTCCATAGCAAAAAATGACAAAAAATTCACATGATTGGTTGTATGAGATCTCTTAAATATTTTTTTTCTTTTTTAAGTATTTATTGTCATAGGCGTCAACATCACTGCTGCTGTCATCCTTTGTGAAAATTTCAAATTTGTGACTATCACGGTTCATGAGTCTGACAAACAGACAGATAGACAAACGGATGGACAGCGGAGTCTTAATATAGGGTCCAGTTTTACCTTTCCGCTACGAAACCCTAAAAAATGGAGTCAAATAGTTAGTTAGTTTATACCCAATTCCATGTTTGGAATTACTCTACTCATAATTACTACCCGTTTAAAACAAACTATCCAAAACAGTCGTACACATCAATCAATTGTAACCCAATTGCTTTTGAATACAACAGTATTATGAGTTAATGTAACAGTGTGACAATAAGTGTAGTTTCCGGAGCGCGGCTGCTCGACAATCGCTGCGGTTCGTTGAGTTCGTGTGGGGAGGCACGATATGGATTTCACACGTAGAATAATACGTTTATTTGGAATTTCACCGCTTCTAAATAGGGGTGTTGAAATTCTAGAGCTTTGTTTGTTTAAGGTGGAATGGAAGCACTAACTAGCCGTTGGCATAGTGAACGACTCAAGATAAACTACATTATCATTTATTTAAGTTCACGTCGTCATAGAATAGAATAGAATAGAATAGAATAGAATAGAATAGAATAGAATAGAATAGAATAGAATAGAATAGAATAGAATAGAATAGAATAGAATAGAATAGAATAGAATTGAATAGACTAACACCAAAAAGTAACATAGCTTATACGTAGCTTATACATCATACATGCCATGAATGGGCATGGACATGTCATACATGAGCTTTAAACTAAAGAACGAATAATTTTGCTTATACTTATAACGCAGATGCAGGTTTTTGCCTGGTTTGGGAGACTGCAAGCTTTGCACTTTTGTGGTATTAACTGTCCCTGTTCGAGTTACTAAGACTTGATTGAAAATTATTATAATTATTTATTGTAATCTAAAAAAAATTGATTCTAGTAGGCAATAGAAGTCAAAGTCTCTTCTAAGGTCCATATAGTGATCATCATCATCATCAGCTTTTTTTAATGATCCCACTTCCGGAACTCAGGCCTCCTCTCTAGGAGAGGGAATGGGCCGTAATCTACCACGCGGGCCCAGTGCGGGTTGGTGGATGTCACATGTCATCGAATATTTGGTTCTAGGACATGCCGGTTAACACACGCTATTTTCCTTCACCGTTTTGAGAGAAGTGGTAATGAACTAAATTAGGTTCGAACCCGCGACTGACCACTCGTAAGTCGGGGCCATTACCATTCGGCCACTACTGCTCTCAATGAAAAAAAGCAGACAAGTATCTCAGATGATATTTTGAAGATAGAACCATACAGATTAGAGTGGACCTGTCCAACCAGTGCAAGCATTTGTCAGTATTCGTGTAGCTCAAACTCAGGACTACTAAGGAGTTCAACGACTCGACGAACAATACCAAAGAAAGCGCAGCGTCGGAAGGCCTCCTACAAGGTAGACCGATGACCTGGTGAAGTTTGCGGGAATCCGATGGATGCGAGACGCGCAGGATCGAACATTGTGGCGACGCTTGAGGGAGGCCTATGTCCAACAGTGGACGTCTGTCGGCTAAAATGATGATGATGACCAAAGAAAGAACATTTTTGTCAGACCATCTTCATGATTGTGGAATAATTCTCCTCCACACTAATATTATTCGAACCATTTATTATATATATCCATGTTAAACAATGGACTACAAGCGTGATACGGGTAAGTAAAAGAGGGTGAATGTTTAATTAATTAATGGTTAGGGCAATCGACTAAATTATTATTCAAGATATAAATCGACTCACAAAAATAGTCTGCTCAAAGTTGTAACAGTAAATTATAAATACGGCTATATGTAAGTGTAATTAAAGACAGGGTTATTTGTAATACACTGGTAACTGGACATCATAAACAACAACTTTTGTTCTATGACTTTTAAAAATTTATCCTATTTAAGCTCATCAGACTTTCATACAAAAACGAACTTAATATTACGAAGTCTATGTGAAGCAAGCGTTAGTACAATAGCGGAAGGAAGGGGGGGTGCTTGATGCGCTTGTATCGCGTCATACAGACGTAGGTAAGCATAGCAAAATACAGAGTTTGTTTTTGGTCATTTAATTTTTTTGTAAAAAGTCGTTATTTATGATGTTAGTAATACAATCCTGTAAGATTGTTAATGTTTTACAAAAAAACTCTTTAAATACATATGAAATGAGAAATTGATTGAGTGACATAACAACGCACAGCTGAAACTACTGGATCTAGGAGCTTGAATTTATTCACAAATTTTCATTTTATGACGTATGCGAGCAACTTAAGGGATAAAACGGGGGTCTAAAGTTTTTATGGAGAAAAGTAAAAAAGAAAGTAGTACTTTTAACAGGAAAAAGACTTAATTGGATATGCCCTTGAATATGATCTCTCTCTGTCACTCAAAGGTTTTCCTAGGAGAAAATTACTCGTTGTTGAGGTAAGCTTGCTGACTTCCCGTTGTTCATAAACAGTCAAATCACTGTGTGTAATAAGTTTTATGTACAATAAAAAATAAAAAATTGATTTCAGTTTAAGAATTTTACGCGCTCAAGCTAATAGTGAGTTTATTTTGGAGTCGTGAAGCTGCAATGACCATAATTCTACATGTGTCAAGTTACGTTTTTCAACACACATACACGGAAAACTCATTGGACATAATTCAAGACGCTACCGATTAATTTTGATATATTGAACTAAAGTATTATAACCTAAAGAATTTTATATGAAGCATTCTTAAACATTGGTCCTGAAAATACAGTAGGAGCGTGTTTTCGAGTAAGTGTATCGAAAATGACATTTTCCGTACTGAATATTTTTAGAAGACTATCCCGCGGGCAGCGCCGGACGTCGCCGCAAATTACCAACGTTAGCCACTACTGCGCAGTTCCTAACCTCGTTACGATACAGCAAAAAGTACACTCACATGACAACAAGAATCGAAAAAGTAGATTTTCTTGCAAGAACAAACCAATGATTAAAGAATATGCTAATGCTATCTAGATTAGTTTTCAATCTTGTAGATCCACTTTTGTAGAAAGAAAGAAAGAAAACTATTTATTTTGGCACACAAAGCATTGTAGACAACAAAAACTCTATACAAACGCAAAACAATAAATAAAAAAGTAACATATATGTCTCACGTTTGCGCCAAAAAAGGTCCTTCACGTAGCAAGAATAACAAGCTTCGTGTAGCAAGAATAGTTACTTCTATTCACCATCGCTTACCATCAAGTGAGATAGACAGTTGTCAAATTGAGACTACCAGTAATAATAAAAAATACATAATAATCATAATCATAATCTTAATCGTTTATTTGCTATTATGGGTAATTACATAAAGATATTAAAAATAGCACCTAATTACATAATCACTACATAGTATAAAATAAAGTCGCTTTTTCTGTCCCTATATCCCTATGTACGCTTAAATCTTTAAAACTACGCAACGGATTTTGATGCGGTTTTTTTTTCATAGATAGAGTGATTCAAGAGAAAGGTTTATATGTATAATAACATCTATTAAATAGTGGAGAAATACTGTTACCCGAGCGAAGCTCGCTAACAGCTCGCTAGTTATATGTATAAATACCTAAAGATGTGTATGTCATCAGCCTAAAGATTTGTAGATATTGATAGGTTTATTTTTATATTGCCTATTTAGAGTATGAAAACACTGTGAACTCTGTTGATTCATAGATAATTTCAAACTTTGACCTTTGACATTTTTGATCGATATTATACTCGTACATATTGTCATAGAAAAATATTGTCCAATCAATCATTTTTTTAAACAGTAAACGTGGTAACGACTAATAAGAACCCTGCACTAGCCTCTGCCGTTTTATAAGTGCCCATATAGGTCAAATAAAAATATTTTTGAAGGCTAATTATTGATGGTATATAATTATCAGAGAATGCGTTCGTAACTTCATCATCATCATATCAGCCGAAAGGCATCCACTGCCTCCATAGGCCTCCCCCAAGCGTCGCCACAACGACCAGTCCTGTACGTCACGCATCCATCGGATTCCCGCAACCCTGACTAGGTCGTCGGTCCACCTTGTTGGAGGCCTATTAAAAACCCCTCCATGAAGTTCGTAACTTAATCCAATTTAATTCAATTCGACTCATAACAATCTATAATATCTAATGGCAACTATAAATCCAGCGAATAAACTGTAAAATTTACATATTTCAAGGGTATTTTTCCTGTAATTTATGCAGCTATAATTATTTTAATAATGGAATTGATTTCCTGCAGCATGAATATTCCAGTAGGTAATTTTCCATGGCCTTGAAAGCTATTACAGTACGTCGATATGACGTCTTGGAACTATAATGGAACTCCAATTTAGTCGTTCGTTCTTATTAGTTGCCTCCAGTTTAAGAGAACTTGGCCATCGACTGTAAGAACTGGAAAATTGGAAACAAAGTTTATTTCTAAAGTAATATAAAAAAAAAAACTAGATTTGATGGGTATAAAGCCCGGTAGATTAAAAAAATTAATAAATCTGCATGAATATTTGAGTGGCCGGTTGGTCTAGTGGTTAGTGACACTGACTGCTATGCTGGAGATGGTGGGTTCGATTCCCATCCAGGACCGAGTTAAAAACTATTCAATCAGTAAATAACTCTTCAGTTTTTTTGGAATTCAACCTCCAACTAAACAGAATACTTTTCATCTAGACCGTTTTCCCCGAAATAGAGAAAAGTGAGCCTTGCAAGTTGTTTTAGACAGAAAATCAAGTGCAAGTTCTTTGTCTTCTTTCTCTGGTCTTTGTTCTTCTTGCATTAGAGTAGGTACCACAACAACAACATTTATTCTTAAGTTTCTTCTTTTATGTATTTTTACTAACACCTTATGGATACTAGTATGAAAATAAAGATAATATATATTGACTGATTGATTGATTTGACGTTAGCAAAGCAGCTAGCAAATGTTAGTTAAAATAAGTGTAAATAAATTGGTAAACAAATGGAAGCAAGCTCATTACTAACAGCATATTATCTTCGTTGTTTGTACTATGTTGTAATGAAAATAGAAAACAAAACACTATCTTAAACTTTTAAGACACTGAAATTCTCTCAGCAACAGTTTCCACTAACCACACAGTGGCTATCGCCGTAATAAAAGGAGAAAACAAAACAATGTTGGCCGGCAATGTACTTTTGTCTACGACAATCCGAATGTCTTTTGTAACAATCTTATTGGTTACGTAACTCAGCGGTTCTCAATCTTTTTTCCAACGTACCTATTGGAAGGTAAAATGTTTGACGGAGTCCTTAAATAAAAAAAAGCATAATGAAAGTGACAATGTTTGTTGTGGAAGACAGAGAACCCAGTTTTACATAAGTATGTGGTTGGGAACGAGAGAAGCATATTTAGAATTATTGTGCCAAAAAGTGGATACTCCTTCCAGATTCAATCACATAACACTAATCGGTTATTTTCGCCACTACTCGCGTCCCGTCGCGAGCGAAACGGGTGCGGTGCTAAACGAGTGGAGAGAACGTGACGCGTTCGGTAGTTGACCAGAGAGAATGAGAACAAATAATGAGGGAAAAAAGTGTAAAAACACCTGGTCTTTTTACTGTTTCCCTTATTGTACCAGTAAACGTTTATTTCAAACAGACCAATTACAGGCACTTCTGGATTGTCAGAATATCGGTCAGTGAAAACAAAAAGTGAAGCTAAATTGCACGTTCCAAAGCGCAGATCTCTATGGAGAAGAACGTGCAAGAAACGTACGCATAGAGGCTTTGCGGAGCCCAGGGGTTCTGCGGAGCACACTTTGAGTATGACTGGACATAACTCAAAATACACTAATAGGATAAGAGCGCTTCAAGTGGAAATATAAGAGGCTATGGTAGGTAATAAATTGTGGGTTGGAAACCTTTTAGTTCGTTATAAGGGCCCAGTTGCGCCACCCCTCATAATATTGATTATCCTTTCTTCACGACCTGTCGAATCGTACCCATGAGGTAGGCTTCGATAATTACGTGAACAATGTCTTCGGAAAGTAATCGATTAAGAGTCGTGGTAAATTTTCTTATCTTGATGAAATAGTAAATCTGCTTATGAACAGGCTCGTTATTTACTGTTACTGAGAAATTCTATTATTTTTCTGCTTAGTTCATTATTCTGTTTCTAGTATAATGAACTAAGCAGAAAAAGAATAGAATTTCACTTTTATTTTAATACTGATATATATTTTATCAGTTTTAAAATAAAAATGGTCGAAATTATCTCAAACCTTATTCTGTTTAGATGGAATAGAATTCTTGTAACAGCAATTTTTGATGTTTTCCAATATTAAGATTTGTACAAATATTAGGTCAGGTAAAATATAAAAGTAGATATTAGTTTATAGTAATATAGGGTTATATTATTATTCTATCGTTAATAAGATGTTGTTTTTGTTTTTCTACCAAAAACTTAAATGATTTTTCAATACAATTACTCAAAAACTCACTCTTTTCTCTACTGCTTTCAGGTACACAACAGTTTACTTATTTCCACTCTAGTGCTTAAAAGTGCGCGTGCTCGCTGTGTCACAATTGATTGTATTTGTAGTAACACAATCACATCAGGCTGAGCGCTAAGCGACCCCCACGAGTTGCGCAAGAACTACCGTTTATTTATTTCTTCGTAAGTGTATTGAAAAACGTCGTTTGATCCAAGTGGTTTGTCACTGGAGCATTTTGTTCAATAACACCCTCACCTGCGGGTGAATTACGCTTCGGTCGCAATGACAAACTTTCTCTATTTGTATCAACATGTATTAACTATTTCATGACCTCGCATTTTTTAAAGCAACTGTTAAACATATAGGTATGGATTTAACTGAAGGCCTTTGAACTATTTGTATAGTCACAAAACTAACTAAGGTACGGCTGGTAGCGATAGTAATTCTTGGTATTATACGTTTTTCCTTTCATTCACGTGAAAAATTATACCATGGAAACTCTGATTCAATCCTTTTCGATACAAAGGTTAGTTATTTGAGGACATGCCCGCCCAACCATCTTTTGGTTTTCCGTCGTGTGCTTATTTTTGGATTTGGTGTAAAGGTGACGCGAAAATAGACTTTTTTGGTGACGAAGTTGGACCTTTGCCTTTGTGTAATCGATAAGCCAAGAATATTTTAAAATATTATATCTACACTACTTTTATTTTAATTTTATTTATTAAAAAAAACAAAGAGGTAGTTTGTTTTTGTTTTACTTTAAACAAGTATAAAAAACAAACTACCTCTTTGTTTTTTTTTACTTCTTTTACCTACCCTTATAGGCTTACCTCACACAAAAAAAAAAACTTTACCTCTCTCTCTCTTCAGTCTCCGAAAGTACTGGTCCAATTACAATTTCTTTTTTCACCGATAGAAAGCTGCCTTATTTCTGAGTGACATAGACTATATTTTATGCACGCGAGCAAAGCTGCAGGAAAAAGCTGGTTATTACATACAATAACATAGAACAATGCGAAAGAAAAAATTCATTATTTCGAGTGATGTATTTTTCTAGAGACCATCACTTGTCCTCTTGATGATATAATAATGAAAATATTGTACTTATGATGGTAATTTATAGGTTACTTAATTCCCTTTTTTATTTGTTTTCTTTGTGATAATAAAATACATACTTTATTAAAAAGTTTTAAATTGGATAATAATGATCTATAATGGTTTTTATATCACACAGTCGACAAATTAAGCTGTTTTGTATTGATCGGTTAGCAATAAAAAAGAAAAAAAACCTTTTTACATTAAAAAAAAAAGATTGTAAGAGCTGGGATAGCACGTGTTACGTGTTTACAAAAAATCTTTCACAGCCACTAAACTACATTATCACTGTAATGTAGGCAGTTGAATAGGCCGGTATTCCCAGAAAAGAACATAAATTTCCTTCAAGATAAGCCTCCGGGAAAAAGCATGTGCTTAGTATTGAAGTCCTGTTCTACTTTTGAGCCGGTTGATGGCAAAAATCACACTAAATATTATAAAGGCGAAAGTTTTACAACATTTTTATAGTTATTGCAAAAACTGAATATAGTTTGTTCAGAATTGAATGGATTCCAATAGCTTTTACACCATGCTATTTTTTTTTTTTCAAAAATATTTAAAAAAGGTCACAAGTCGGACACCACCGACACTAAGTATGACACAGGTCTCGGCAGGTCATAGCGGGCATTAGGAGCAACCACCCCTCAATTTCCTGGATGGCCCGGTCAACAAGCTCATAACTTTGTGATTTTTGATGACACAATTATGTTTTGTACATAGATTCTTTATATAAAAATACTATATATATAATAAATAATAAGGTTGTATTATATAGGTAGATGCATTTGGAAGAATTTTGGAACAAGGGTACACATACCATGGAGTCCCAGGGGTACCCATGAACTCACACTTCGCCTGCATTGTGGATTATAACTCAAGACCTCTCACACCGACAGGAGGTGTGCGTCTTAACAGTAGGAATATTTTATGTTGCTTATGCTTTTTATAGCTGGCCGAACATGTGATACATGGTAATACTTTCTCAAGAGAAAATGCACTTCATATCCGTTATAGTCTCTATTCCAGACTAATAAGAAACTGTAAACATTATCAATACACTTACTCGAAAACTCGCTCTTATATAATGTTCTCCGCACTAGTGCAAAAATTTCTTTGTATTTGTAAAAAGTCATTTGATACACGTGCAAAGTCACTGCAGCCCTCGGCTCCATAACACACTCGCCTACGAATCATGTGAATTTCACCTCGGTTGTAATGACAACCTTTCAGCACTTGTATCAAAATATACTATTTGGGCCACGGCAATGACATCCTCCGACGCTGTCAATAGATCCCTACATGAACAGGTCACTAGGGCATGGTTGGGTCAAGAAGATAGGTTTAAATGCCCTGAACTATAAGTACCTACCTACTAGATCTAGCAATTACCTACAGACTGCTATAGCTGTATACCTAGGTATGTGGTCGACGGAAGGCAGGTCGTAAATTCCAAGTTCACCAGTTGAATTATTATCGTAGTGAGTTTGGTTGAAGCGAGCTTTATCTTGACTTTGCTTGGAACTCTTCATAAAATTATGAAAACGATGCGAACTGTACTAAAATAATATACGTAGTTTTATAGTCTTTTTTTGGGTAAAAATCATCCAAATGACATCCCCGCCGTTGGGTGGAGCAGGAGATAGTGTCAGACTCTTACTGACTAAAAAACCCACCCCATTCCTACTCGCCTTTCATACCGGTTCAGCCTCCCCTTCGGAAACAGACCCTGGCCCTAGTAGGCTTCGACCCAGTTGGCCCCTGTTGTTGCTGATAACTCCTTGAGGCGCGCGGGAACTTGGGCTCAGTTCGGACAGTCATTGGATGGTTGGATAGCAAGCTACCTATTGCTCGCCGTCCGCAAGCTCGCGCCTAAGATGGCCGGAAATCGGGAAGTCAAACGACTTGGGAATTTTGTATAATATTTTAATCAATTAAAATATACTTATATTCGATACATTTTATAAGGTTCTTCTTTTAATAAACAATGACCAAGATCTTTAAATCAACCTTGATTGTTGAACCTTAGTTGATTATATCAGATTTCATTTTACTCTAATAATTACCCAAGTAATTTTACTTTTTAGACTGACTCTAAAGGTGTCTTTTTTGACTTTGATGCATCTATGCAATTAAAGAACTTTTGTATTCATACGTTGAAAATAAATTCAATTATTTCTGAAGACAAGTGAAAGTCACTAAATAAATTGATGTGATTAGTCCATACAAAGGCTTTCAGGAGCTATCAGTGTCAATAGCCTACAATAATAGCGACACTGACAACTTTGAAACGCCGTTCAAATGCGCTGGTTGCATTGTAGCGGGCTATAAGAATTAGTTGAAATATAACACGCACAAAGCGTTTTGGGAACATATTTATTGTGCGTGCAGCTAATGAGCGGAATTCCCTATCGAAATCTGTAATTCCTGCAGTGCAACTCTAATGAAACAGATATAGGGGCAACGCTGGCGACGAAATTCAAATACGTACATTAACAGTCCAATGTATAGGTCCACTGGATTTTTATTCCTATGTATGAATTTGGGTATCTTCGCTGCAGTCAGCGTTGTGCTTAAAGTAGTTTTGTTAGAGAATAGCAATCACTGCTGATAGGTAGAACCTAGGGGTATTTCAGTCAAGAATGAATAGTTTACTTCTAGGCATACATGCTCTATCTTCGGTTACATCATCACTTCCCATTAGGTGAGATGGTGGTCAAACGTGAGCCTACACGTAATAAAAAAAAGTTCATGACTATTGACTTGTAAGACATTGTCTTTCAATTTGAAGTTTCTAGAAATATTTTATAGTAACCACTACAATCTATTTCCGACCATAAAGCCATAATACTGCCACTGTCTTTAACACATGTAAATCCTCGCACCAAACAGTGTCATAATCGTTTGTCAAAACAAAAACTGTGATCCAATAAAATAAAACAGACGTAACAATAACATAAGTTTGTGGTTTCAAGGGCTCCACGACCACGGCCGTAATAAACTGCGTACCTTGCCTTAACAATAGGGTTAAATTAGCAAGAACTAGTTGACATTATTGGTATGTTGGAATGGCTTTTTCTCTAAATATCGTTGTGTGGACTTTATAAAATTTATAAAGTCTTGCGACTCCATTTAATGGAGTCGCGCATTTTTTAGGGATAAAGGGTAGTAAAAAATGATGATGAAATATTTTCTTAAATGTATTAGAATTTAATGGAGTCGCGCATTTTTTAGGGATAAAGGGTAGTAAAAAATGATGATGAAATATTTTCTTAAATGTATTAGAACCTGCAGATTAACTACCAGTAACCCTAGCCAAGTTGCTAATCTGCAATAGTTAACGCTTGTAGAAAGCTTCAAATGTACGGGAAAGACGTCGACTCAACGCTCAGTCACGTGGTCAGAACAAAAGAATTGGCGGCAAGGTCAAGTCGAAGCGTTCGGCGCAAGCGAAACGGTTGTAACTTGTCTAGGGGGGCTAAACATATACATAAACAAGTTTTTAATGAAACATGTTTTTTTCATAGCAAGCTTTTATAGCACGGTATAATATCTATGTAATTAATACGAATATTAATTATGTACGAAGATGAATCATACGAGCCCAATCTCAATGGGGTTGTGTTGTTTAACTACTAAGTTCCTATAGCCACCTGTCCGTTCCATCATCAGATCAGCTCCATGTCATAATAATTTTGCATTGTCGTCTGATTCACACATGCATGCAAAATTTCAGCTCAATTGGTATCCGGGAAGTGGATCAAATTTAATTTACAAGATTTGATTACAGACAAATATCGGGACAGATAAAACTAAATAAAAGCTTGTAATTTGTATTTTTTTCGTTAAAAAAAAACAATCAAATGTAATTTTGCGATGGGTTTCGTACGATTATTATTATTGTTTGTTGCAACAGAAATAATAACACTCTGTGAAAATATCAATTAACCATCACAGTTCATGACTGCTGACAGACAGATGAATGAACGGACAGCAAAAGTTTTAAAATATAGGTCGAAACCCTAGGTATAGGTAAAAAGGTATAGGTAAAACGGGCTGTTATCCGCAACTCCACGACTAAGGCGCGTATTTTGCGAAACCCTAATAACTGATTCTATCAAAAAATATGTATCATAGTACCTACTCGTATTAAATTAATTGAACAAATGATTAACAGAAGAAAAAAAAGCTGCTATAGAAGTAGCACAATACCAGTTGTATTGTGAGAAAAAATGATCAAGGAAAAAATCACGTTTTAATAAATGATCAAGCTGTTGGTAGTCCGTTGATATTTAATTTTTTTCCTGAGTTTTTGATACTGCTTTTTTTAAATTATTTTACATGTTGTTATGCTTTATCAACAGTGATATTTTCATGTTTGAAGCTGTTCCTGTTAATTTATATAGTGCCAACCATTTTATAAAATGTTACTAGCGGTGTCATTTTCACAACTAAGATGAATCTAACGACACCTCCCAAACTAAAACGCAATAGACCGTTTGGGTCTAGGCCATGCCAAAGAACATACATCTATTCAAAAACTCGAAACAACATAACCCACCCCCTGGCGCAAGACCGAGCCCAAGTCGTCGACGACGCACTGTTCCCGCGCAACTCATGGAGTTGTCAGCAACAGCAAGGGCCCAGCTGGGTCGAAGCCTACTGGGGCCAGGGTTAGTTTCGAGAGGTAGCTCAGCCCCATATAAAGGCACGAAGGAACGGGGTGGGTTTTTAGTCAGTAAGAGTCTGATACATCTCCCGCTCAAGACCCCAAACCAACCCCCGCGGTTGACATTGGATGGTTTTCCCACCATAAAAACCCCCTAGCGCAGTCACATAATAGTTATAAACGAAGAAATCCCTCTAAAAATCTTACTCACTTAGGTATTCTTTCAAAACAAAAACCATTATTCATACCATTTGAGCGCTCTAAATTACAAAGTTATATGACTAATTTTATTAACTGTAAGCTCAAGACAATTATCATCTTATTTAAAACTCTGTGTATAAAGATAAATGTTCTTTACTCTGAGTTAAAGGAGCACCTGGTTATGTTAAATAATAAATTTGAACATTGAATTAAAGGTTTTAAGTAGGAGCGTAAGCTTGGAGATTTTGATGGGTGAGATACTTAAGTAATATATTACATTAAGAGATCATGCAGACTTTATTATACGCATTATAAGTCTGATTAATTAAGTCTACAATTTGATGCCTAATCATAATATAATAGCATATTCAGCTTTATAATGTTCCCACTGCTGGGGCCCAAGCCTTCTCTCGAGGAGAGAGATCGTAGGTAATCTACCACGGATATCACATAATGTCTTCGTATTTTTGGTATCTGATTTCCTCAAGATGTTTTCTTTTACCGGTTTGAGAGCAGTGATGGTGAAACACAAAGTAAAGTGCCTGTCGAGGTTACACCACGACTTACAACTCGTAAGGATAAAAATTGTAAAGAAACCAGGAACCCTAGATTATCAAACATACGCAGAACTGATTCAGTTGAAAAAGAAGTACCAGCTCGTAGCTCGTAATGAAAGAATGACGTAAGAATTTGACTAAAAGCACGTAATAGAGTAAGATATAAAAGATAAATTAAAGAAAAAAGGACAAGTCGAAGTGAAACTGATATCAGTTGCAAAAACACAGATCAAAAGCAAAGAGCAATATGAATATTATTGAATACAAGAAGAAGCATTTATAATACAGTTAAATCATAAAAGAGGTAACAAAGAATATGATCTAGCAGTTAAAAGAATAACAACACCGTTGTAAATCTAATCATATTCAACAGCAGACGAGGGAAATAAAACCTTTTGTAACACTAGTACATTCATTCCTTTTACAGACTACGTTCATTATTTTAACCTGAATATGCATCTTTTAAGCAACAAGTCTGCTACGCCAGGTTTTATTTCGAAAATAATTATAACTACATTTTCTTTTAATTATATGCGGAAGGCGAGGCTACATTCTTTGGTTTATAATTATTATGTTGAATTATTTTGTCTTTATACCTGCTAAAATATATTTAACTATATTTACTTTTTCAAATGATTGATTTGTCATATTCTTACCTAATTATTTAGGTTTTTTTTGTGAGGTGAAACATCATCAAAAGACTTCTCGTTTTAGTTGGTTAACCATTTTGAACAATCTTGCACCACAATTACTTCCGTCCAGTGTAGTATCTTTATCTCTTCTTTCTTACATCTCTACAAGCCATTCACACAGATTTTTTTTTCTACCTTCCTAGTCATGTATTATTTCTACTATCTCTACCTCTATGACAATCCATGTCGTCCTATTGTTATTCTAATTCATTCGGTATTAGTGCAGCATATCTTCTTATTCTTCCATATTTCTCGATTCAAGGTAATCCAAAAAATTACTAGCTACTGCCAGCATGAAAGTATAAAAATCTCCCAAACAGGAATATACTGCCATGATAAAAAAAAAACATTCATAAGTGCTATCCCAAAGAAATTTCATTTGAATTCGTTCAGCCGTTTGAGCGTGAAGAAGTAGAATCATACAGACGTTCACCGTTGTAATATTAATGTGATTCGATCAACAAACATTTAGCTATAGCAATTTAGCTACTTAATAATCAATATAACCTTTTTTTATTTACTGCTACAAAAACGAATGCCCATGAAAGTTTAAGTTTTAAAGTTAATTTACGTGTCACGCAAACTTGTCAGACTATACCCGCAGGACCGACCTCCAACAATACAATATAGAATAACGGAGTGATAATGATTTGTTTGCGCGAATACTCCGGCTACCTACTTGTTATATTGTTTATTGTTTCTGACCGCAATGTTGATTAGCTGCTCAATATGGCTTTGTCACAGGGAATGAGAAAGAAGTTGTTATAAATGGTTTACTTGTGTACAATAAATAGCATATTTAACGTTAAATAGAAAGAGACTACACCTACTCATATCACAAGTGGCTATCATTATCCCTATGAGCTAAGGGTA
The DNA here is from genome assembly GCA_949319445.1 of Mythimna lalbum. Taxonomy (NCBI): domain Eukaryota; kingdom Metazoa; phylum Arthropoda; class Insecta; order Lepidoptera; family Noctuidae; genus Mythimna; species Mythimna lalbum. Next base: position 8,645,370 of record OX439348.1, on the reverse strand, counting down.
AAAATTACACATTGGTTTTCAAAAAAGTTGAAATTAGTTCCATTTCAGATCCAAATACAGATGATTTTACCGAAAATATTAGCCTAAAGTTGCAAAATGCAAAAGAGACTTCCGATAATGCTAAGTTTTCTTACAATGTCTTAAATATACTGTTCTATAGGTACATATCTTTTATGAATTTGCGAGGCGATGATGCATTTCTGTCAACGTCAGAACGTGTTTAAAGCTAGACCCACATCCCAGCCGCATGTAGGCATAGTGTTGGGACACTGTCGATAAAAAAAGATTTATTTACCGTATTTTCTTTTGTAAAATTTAAAAAATCATTTGTTTTTGTTCCACATTTTACTTATCTATATCGATTACAGATAGTACTTGAGGTGCTTCGTCAAATTTTTTGTATAAACAACGTTGTTTTTTTAAAGTTATAAAAGTTTTTTTTTATAAGGATACGTAACGAATACATACAATTTCTTTTTCAAGGATTCAATAAACATCATCAAAGTTTTTCAAAGATTTTTCTCTTAGAAAACCTTATTTTCAATAGCGGCGAACCGAACGCGGAATTTATTGAAGTTGGCTTTCATTAATGGAATCAATTTATCAGTGGCTAAGAAAACATTTTCGGGAGCCTGTAAATCCGCGAGGAAAATCTTCTTTTCGGGATAGAGTAGCTAAGTACTCCATTAGTAGATTGCCTTGTAAATTAACCTGTGCTTTGTGTAGTCTACTACTACGACCCGTTCCCAGAAATGGCTGCGGATGGTGCTTAAATTAACAAAGAAAACGATAAGTAAGGAATTTATTGTAGTATAATTGTTTCAACATAACTAGGATGGAATGAGTTCTGATGAAATTTCGTTACTGATAAAAGTCAGAGTTAATGAACAAGGTTAAGATTTTAAAATGGCAGCACAAGGAGAAGACGGTATGCTTCCAGTTTTATGACTATCGTTAAGGTAACTTACAAGAGTCAAATTATTTCTAAGAACACACACTACCAGAAGCTTTTAATTAAGAGAAGATGCATGTCAAAGAGAAATAGGAACGGCTGTGTGATCACACTAATATTATCAAGACGAAAGTTTGTATGTATATAAATGTTTGTTAGTTATTAACGCTCAAACAGCTGGTGATTTGAATGAAATTTGATATTAACATAGCATAGGTCTTAGATTAAAACATAGACTATAATTTTTTAAAGTGAAAAGTGCTAAAGGCCTTTATTTATGGTGTGGAAAATCATCCAGTGACAATCCTCGCTCTTGGGTGGAGCGGGGGATAGTGTCAGACTCTTACTGATTAAAACCACCCTGTTTCTTCGTGCCTTCATACTGGGGCTCGAGCTACCTTTCGGACTGAACCTGGCCCCAGTAGGCTTTAAGTCTTCGACCCAGCTAAACCCCTGCTGTTGCTTACAACTCCTCGAGGCGCGCGGGAACAGTGCGCGCCGTTGAAGTACTAAAGCCTGCTAGCTTTTACTAAAAATAATAGATGGCAATGAAATAAAAGTCAAACCATCACACAAAATCAAATCAAGCATTAATTTGTAAAATAAAGTTAATACAAAAACGAAAGAAACCAAACGCGTATCTAGCAAAGCAAATGTAAATATAGAAAAGAATCTCAGTAAATAAGGTTTCCTCATAACAAAATACATTATAACGGCTTAGACTCTTACTGTCACGAATATTTTTCTAAAGGTTTTCGGGAATTAAAGACGTAAATGGATTTTCAAGAATGCTTTAAGTGCAGAAGATTCAATCATTGACATTATAAAAACTCATCATAAGAAAATACAGGAATAAAAAGAAATGGTAGACACATAACTTGTACGTTGCTAACGTATTTATCAACATGGCATAAGAAGAAATTATAAAAAAGACGAGCCCGTGATGAATTAATCAAAATGTTGATGATGATATTGCTATTAACCAAGTTATCCAACCATCATCAATATAAAACCATCCAAACACAGGAGAAACTGTGGTATATGCTATTGATCACCCTATTACTGAATTTGCCTTTAACGATCTAAAAGGGTTAGAGAGAATTATGGCTCTATCTCTTATATGGTCTATTATATTAATTAACGAATCCCTTGCTCAATTAATGTAAATTATGATCTTAGTTGTATCGAAATATGCCGAATCAAGATTTAACCTTCATAGATGGATGTCAAATTTTTATATGTGGTTCAGTCGCTCAAAATTCAAGAAATATCCAAAATTTTGATACAACTCAAATGTATGACATTATCATTTCAACCAAAAGAACCCTGTGATAAAGCTTATACGCCTCCCCTAAGCGTGGCCGAAACAATCAGTCCTGTGTATCTTGCATCCATCGGAATCCTCCGTGTCTTACCAGGTTTCAGCCTTTCAGAATCTTTTGGCACTGTATCATTGGTAGGCGGTCGCAGCTGTAGAAACTTTCGGCATCATTGACCATCTGTTCTGCAAGCAATGTGCCCTGGCCACTGCCACTTAATGGTAATATCGGTAAACTTGATTCTCCTGCTATCTTCATTTCTAATTCGATTAGGCAAAGAAACTTCAAACATAACCCTCTGCATTTTAAATAGCTATTTGTCTGTAGATACATCAAAAGAAATGTTTTTATCTACAGACAAGAAAGACATCTGCAGGAGAACCAAGATTGCCGACATAGCACGAAGAGTCGTCAAACTTAAGTGGCAATGGGCAGGGCACATTGCTCGCAGAACAGATGACCATTGGGGCCGAAAGATTCTGGAGTGACAACCGCGTACCGGAAGACGCAGAGTCGGAAAGCTTCCTACAAGGTAGACCGATGAACTGGTGAAAACTGTATCTATAACATAAAAATGGTTCCCCAAAAGAAGCAGCTAAAAGCACACTCTGGGCTGTGTCATTTTGCCAAAGACCATGTCATACCCATGTTTATAAATGTGCCTTAAAGGCGACCCTTGTCTACTTATATAACAGGCAAATCATGATATATTGTGATAAGCCTTATATACTTCCTGATTTATATATTACAAACATGAATAATATAAGCTATCTGATAGAAATTTGCTGTAATAGTAACTGTAGTTTGAAAAAAAATACACTACAATTTTGTCCGAACCAAGAATCGAACGCTGAAACATGGCCGACTGTTTAACAAAGCTCTGTTTTTTTTTTTTTATTGATATAAATTAGTGCTTGACTGCGACTGCACCTGATAGTAAGCAGAGAAGCAATCGTTGATGGGAGGCGCACTAGTTTACTAAGAGCCTATTCACTTTAGCCTTGAAGACGTCTAAATTATAATCGGTCGCGTAGACCGTAGCAGGCAAATTGCTCCAGTCCTTCGATGTACGCGGCGATTATGCGGAATAATTACCGAGTATTTAAAACAAGAGCATTTAGGCATCCCTATTTTGAAGTAGCATAAAGTGAGACTGCCCTCAGTTCAACACGAGATTTAATTGAATTATTTGAATGAGCTCGACGCTTCCGCCGGTCGGGCCAGCGCTGGCTCGGCCAACTGTACAGGATATACCAATTGCCACTTTAAAATATGTATTTCTGTTTGTTTGTTTAATGTTTTAAGAGTTGTGTGACGTATTTATTATAAACTTGAGGATTTGATAGCGGTTTTGAACGGTATTATGTAACTGTTGGTAGGAGATAAGAATGTGAACTATGATTTATGTAATCTGGAAGTTAGAGGCGATGAATTGTATTGATTGGATGCTTCTGCTTTCCAAAAATCGTTTATAATAATGTTTAATTGTACAGGCATTCTTTCAAAACTGATACTTATAGCTTAGCAATATGTTGGTAATCAATCGGCAAAGAATCACAAAAAGAAACAATAATCTTTGAAGTTTAAACTGAAGTAGAAGACAATGTTTGTTATGCATACTCGTATAACGTATTAGGCATACGAGCGAACCGTACTGGCCTATAATTTTAATGATAAATCCATAACTATTAAATCCGTCATAACCGGACTGACGATACTATCGATATCAGTTACAAGGTTACTTAATTATCGAATTATTAAAGCCTGAAAGAGAATAAAAAGAAATATCGATCCACAAAAAATAAAAAATTCAAACGACGTCTTAATAAACTAATTATAACTCTAAAACTTCAATCATACTAATAAAAAGACACGCGGTAAGCACTAATCAACTAATTGTCACGTAACCGCGATTAAAGTAATTAATTAGTCGATTAACGTCCGCAAATCAAGTCCACATCAACATAAGCAAATACTTACGATGTTACACAATACTACTGTTTATTTTATTACATATGAAATTACATACATATAGTATATCCACACAACAGGTGTCAAGTTGCTGATGGATGACCTTGGCTGCACAGTTCTTATGGGAAGGGTCTAGTACAACGGCCACTTAAAGTTGGTATAAGTTCACAAGCACTCACTCGCGTTTTGTATAGTAATAAAGTAATATATTTTGGGAGAGCCCGACCGCGATGCGCCTCCACCAACGTACCAGAGTAGACTGAGCGCCGAAGTGAAATTGGCCCGGTGCCTCCGAGGGTTGCAAGCTCTCGGATACGTTTTCCACTTTTCCAATAAATCAGAAGTTGAGCTTTTCGTCTTTATTGATATCTGATGCGCGGTTTCTGATAAAGTTCCTAACTTTGAACGTGTGGTATTTTTTATAGTTCGTTTTCTATTCTGTGAAACCAAGTTTTGCCACAATAACTGAAAATAAATAACAAAAATGCCCTAATGTATGCAATTATGTTAGTACAATATATCAATTCTATTATGTCTATATCTAATGTGTCTGTTATACGATTTCAAAACAGGGAAACCTTTCCAAAAGCCGTAACTTTCTTCTAAATCAATAAACACCTAATCCATTTCATAACAGTTAATAAAATGCTTTTGAATCATTCAGTTACAGAAGGCACTAAGTTGGTAAATTTTTGATAATTTCTGGGTAATTCTCCCACTTTGCCCTCACTCGCCGTGGATGATCACTCTTCCCCGAACGGTATCGCGCCCGGGGCACCCCATACGATGACCTCGTACTACTTCCTCTATATCCAACGCCTCACTCGACGCGCGCCACATCCATTACTCGTTGCATGAACTTCCTCCATTTACTATTCCATTACCAAACTCTGATGTATACCAAACTAGTTGGATTTCACGAGGGATCGCCGATATTGTTATAAATCCACAGTTTCCGTGGAGCAACACCTCGAAAACGATTAAATAATTGCAGATTCGCGGTTGTGGTTCGGCTCTTTCGTGAAATTTCGATGAAATTGGGGCATTCAGTGGGAAGTTTCTTGATTACATTGAACCTAATGAATAAATAATGGAGTGGTTTTGAAGGGTTTTGTTTTCAGTTCTTATTTGCTTTTAGAAAGATTTTGGGTACTTACAAGGGCAGGGATTGGTTTATTGGCTTACTTTAATCAGAAAGTTTAGCCTAGTCTCTTGTATTGATTGGTTTGATTACAGCAGTAGCTCTCCAAACACGGGTATAAACGGCTGTGTTTTCGTTTCATTTGTATTTTTAGCACGTTCCGTACAAAATGTGTGTAGTACGTTAGATTTAAATTTGCTAGTTGCAAGCCACGCTCCAAGTATCATTGTAGGGCGGAGAACGTGCGCAACGAGCCACCATGTAGCCTCTCGTTGCATACATGCTAACGTTCTTATTCATGTATATTTTGTATTCATGGACAGTTTCATAGGGACGAAAATTTAGTGAGAAACTGAGAATCACAACTTCTAAGAGATGGTTCTAAGTGCGCTTTAGAGAATTGTGAAGTTTAAATTGAAGATTAAGAAAGTGTACTAACACGTGTTGGTTGATATCGTTAAAAAGAATTAAAATTTTGGTACCTACCTATAAACACATAGATTATATGAAAAGTAGTATTCATTCAGATTAGCACTACCAATGATCAAATGAATAAGTATCTATATGTCAAGAAAAACATTATGACACTTAATACGCTTAAATTATAGTTCCATCTTTGAGGAGTAACTGAAGAGACGATACGACATCCTTCCGCAGATCCTCACCGAACACGGCAAGATCGAGTGATCCATATTTCGTATTCAGCCCAAAGAACACCCGGGTGACACCATCAGGCGGACCGCCCCGAGGTCGCGGTGGAGGTGTGCCCTGCTTGGGTGGAACGCCACCGTGTTCTTGTGGAGGCGGTAGGTGGCAGCGACTTCTCGTACCAAGCCTTGATTCAGGACATAGTCCGGAGCGAGAGGGAATGTGATTTCGTCGCCTACTTCTATGAAGCAATAATATTAGGGAAAGGAGATGGTGACAACGTGAAGGAAAGAATATTTTCAAGTCTCAGCCGCCGCGACAGGTGACACCCCGGGCGTCAGGAGTCGCAGAGCGATCATCAGACGCGGGCTTATGGACGACGAGTAATAGGTAGTGCGTCGTTCGGCCGACCAGTAAGGACCAAGCTCGAGTCGTGGACGGCGCGTAGTGTTCCAGGTGCACCTCAAAGAGATATCAACAAATCGTAGGGGTCCAGCAGGGCCTATGCTAGTGCCACGATGAAACCGTAGTCCTAGGACGCAAAGGACAACTGAAAGACACCAGTTGATTTTAGTCAGTAAAAGTCTGAAGTCTTGATCTACAGTAAAAGAGAAGTGATTAATTGATTTTCTTCATATAAGTAAGGAAATTAAATCGATTGTAATTTTTCATTCGCTGTCATCAAGATAATTATAGTAGGTTCCGTATCAATCAATACTATAGCTGCCTAGGAAGTACTTTACATTGTACACCTGTCAATGAGACAAGGTAACGTTCTATCGATTTATAGGTAGTAAGTACCTACTACTACAGGTACAGTCACCGGCATAACACCAATCTTATACTTTGCAAAACTCGAACCTTATTATCTCGTAAAATTCGATACTAACTTTGGGTATACCTATAGATTAATGTGGAAAATCAAGATGACTGTACGATTCGTTTATTATAATAGAAACTTGGCACAGCCTAAGGCCCCGAAAGACTTAGGCTACCCGTATCCCAAAAGAATCCTTTGTCCAGATCCATCTGGACAAAGGATACTCTTGGGATACTTTTTAAGGTAAATTTCGCGGGTTTCGTTCTATGCGGGAACAGACGGCTGTACGATTATGTGTGCATAAAATCCATCTACATGTTCGAGGGACTAGATATACGCCTTAAACCGATGAAACCACGGATGATGAAACGTTTTATTAGAATAATAACAAACACTGGATTGGGCGCGGCGATAGTAGATGCAAAGTAACAATTATAAATTGTTTTATTCCTATTTTGATTTTTGAAATATTATGTCTGTAATACAAAAAACAAAAATTCATATAGAGAAATATTCAACAGCTTTTGAATTTTGGGTAATCGTCACAAATCTACGCTCATAACTGTACCTGTAGGTTCTACTGATAATTATTATAGTTTACCCATATCATTATAAGTTCCCAATACGATAGAGGCGAGCCAATTATGCTTTGTCTAGTACAGTTTAACGTCGAGGGGTTTATTATTGTTTCTGTTCTCGGTAAACTAAATTATGTTCTAGATTTTTTGCGTTTTATCTAACAAGATGAGTGGCAGTCAATTCATTGCTAGGATGGTTTATAGATAGGGATATAATCAAGCTAGGTATTTTTTCTAATAATACTTAATGTAGATGGGTCACCGTGTTTATGTAGAGAAACACTGCAATGGGTAATAATATCAAACCCGCGGGTATCACCATCACAGTGTGAACCACCCTGAGGACACGGTAGAGATGAGCCCTACTTGGACGGAGCACCACCGTGCCCTCGTGGAGGCAATAGGAGACAACTAATCTTTCGCGCCGAACTTGGCTTCAAGGTATGGTCCGGGGAGAAGAGGAATGGCAGGCGGTCGCCTCCTTCTGCGAAGCATTACAAATAGCGAAGGTGGAAGCCGCATGTGTAAAGGAACGAACATCCTCACTTCTCAGCCACCGAGACCCCGACCACGACTACCAGCCATGATAGACACAGGCTTGCGGACGTCGAGCAAAAAGTAGCTCGCCGTACCATACCTTGCCGCCGTTCGATAATCGACAGGAATGAGGTCAAAACACGTAGTGATCCACGCGCTCCACAATAAGATGCCAGCAAACCGTAGGTAGGGGCCCAGCAAGCTCGATGCAAGCTAGGCACGCGGGGATTTTCTGAAAAGGAAATCTGTAGTTCTAAAATGAAAGACACAGGTGTGCTTTCACTCAGTACAAGTTTCACGAAAGATCGTGAGAAGTCATTGAATGTTTCTCACCGTATAAAACACCCCCAAATGCCGACAGAACGGTCTTATGCGCTTTGCATCCATCGCTTACCTGCGACCCTCGCCAGATCATCGGTCCATCTTATGGGCCAAAACCCTGGTATTATATAAATTAGGTATCTATAAGTTGTTAAAATTTTGAATATTTATAGAACATGGCAATGGAACATAAGACTATATTTATTTGCCAGTAGATTGGAAAGAAAGATATTAGGTTTAAAAAAGAAAAGAAAGGCAAGGAATTTGAAAGAATATTAGATATTTCTTTCAAATCAACACATTCTAAAATGCTGGTAACAAGGGCACATGAAAATACTACATGAAATTCGCTGAAAGCCTTACAGGACATCCATAATTCTATTACTAGAAACGTTTGGCCCTCTGCGTCGCTTTCGAAACGTAAAAGCGCTTTAACTTTCCGCTGTAGGCGACTGAGTGACTGTACATTTTTAATCAAGTTTAGCCCTTAGGCTGTAGTGGTATGGGTTGTTGCATGAAATACTACATATGACGAGACGAGTAATTGTATAGTAAACTAAGGGTGAGCTGCACATATACCTCACCATGAACAGCTGCTCAAACTTTATCAAGCGCAAGTTCGATCGTGTATGGAGTATTGATCTCATCTTGGGACGGCTGCAGCTGGTATCGGGCAGATGCCCGATACCAGCTTGACGCACTTGAGGCAATTGGGAGGCGAGCCAGAAAGATAATTGGTGATGAAACACTCGTCGAGTCGAGGCTTCAAAGTCTTGAGCATCGACGTCGCGTTGCTAGCCTGTCGGCTTTCTACCGGTTGCATTTCGGGGAGTGTGCATCGGAATTGTATAACCTAATTCCACCTAGCCCGTTCCATCATCGGACTACCATACGGCGATGCGCCACCGGTACATGGTGAACGCCCCACTTACACGCACAAAACGTTTTAGGAACACATTCATAGTGCGTGCAGCTAAGGAGTGGAATTCCTTGCCGGAGTCTGTGTTTTCTGATATCTACAACCCGGGAATCTTTAAGTCGAGAGTGAATTGGTTTCTTCTAGGTAAGCGCGTTCCATCGTCGATCGCATCGTCGCTTTCCATCAGGTGAGATGGCGGTCAAGCGCAAACCTATCAACAACTATAAAATAATAACCACCGACTGTCCGGTTAAGAGCAAGGCCAAGTCGACAGCGTCGTAGGTAAGTATTTAAGAGATGCCAGTAAAATGCATAGCACTCACTAAACCCGATGCCTGCTAAGGCTGCGGGATTGTATGAGAGTTACTGTGACCTAGGAACGCAAATGAGAATACAGGTAGGTTTTAGTCAGTAAAAGTCTGACCCTCCCCTCTCGATCCAATCAGAGCAGGAAGATATTTGATAACTAGCTTTTGCTAGCGGGTTCGCTTGCTTACTTGAAATATAGCCACTCAGTCACTCAGGAATAATATGTCACTCAGCAGCTTTCTATCGTTTAAACTACTTTTCCAACTAATAATAAAAAATAGTTTATTATTATTAGTTGGAAAAGTAGTTAATTGTGTAGATTTCCCACCTCAAAAAATATAGATTTTTTATTTTGAGCAGTTAGACAGTTCAATCGTCATTGATGGTCCACTGTTTAGTTTTCCGGTAAATGATTCGGCTTAGACTAAAACTCACGTGTCCTTCATTTGCCCTTTCCAAGGCTGAAATAATCCCACAGGCTTAGCAAGGGGATACCCATACATTTTATTTTTACCTCCTCAATGCCACAAGTTATACCGTCGCTAAAAGCTAAAGTATGCGAATAAAAAGATGCTCTTTAAATAGAAAGGGTTGAGATGCAAAAAAACCCTTGCATTGACCTGAAAAGCTTTAGAATAGTAGGTTAATGAGGCGGAAAACGTTGTCCATAGCTAGGGCATGAATAACTGAAAAATATTAAAATTTTTAAAAACAAAAAAATATTTTAAGAGTAATAAACTCTCGAAAAACCATTTTGTTGATATTTTTTTTGCTGTCTTGATTTTACTCAATTGAGTTCCCAATTATGATATGTTTTTGCGAAAGTTAACGTAGCCATTAGCTTGATTTGATAAAACTTTATCAATAATTATTTTGCTGGTATATTTCATGGTGACATAATTTAGACACTACTCAAACCAGAAGCGAAAATTCGTGCCATTCGATTTTAAACACCAAGCGAACGCCGGCGTCCCCATAGATTATAATTATAATAATATTAAGCGTTTTATTACAAGCTTTTATTTAGTTTAACCTGTCCCGATGTTTGTCTGTCATCAAATCTTGCAAATTTCATTTGACCCACTTCCCGGTTACAAACGGAAATTTTGCAGGTATGTGTAAATCAGATGATAATACAAAATTATTATGGCATAGACCTGATCTGATGATGGAACCGGAAGGTGGCTATAGGAACTTGATAGTTAAGCGACACAACCTCATCGAGCTCGGGTTCGTATGGTTCGTCTCAACGAATGTTAAATTATAATATGTAGGTATATCGAACTATAAAAGCTTGCTATGGAAAAAACAATTTTCATTAAAAGCTTGTTTATAGTGTATGTATCCAAGAATGTAAATAAGAAATTCTTCATAAAGTAGTCTGTAAATATCGAAAATAAGCAAACCTTTACATTATTTCCTATATGTATATACCTATACATACTCGTACTTATATGCGGGGGCTGTCGGGTTAATAATTTCATCAACAATTTCCTCACCGTTATTCTTTCGAGGCTCACAGGCAGATGTACCAGACAGGTAGGACGATATACTTGTCTAAATGTCTACATTCTTCCACTGGGTCGATAAAGTCGGCTACTTTAAAAAGTCGTTTGTCGTATACTTACTTATGTTTAAGTAGAGAGAGGCATCTATATATGTGGCCGCTTTGTTCTTCTAAAACTAAACTTTCTTCTCTAAACTAAAATGAAGGTTATGGAACTCTAGTAATTTTAGATCGTTGCGTAAATCCAGTTTCATTGTATTTGTAGTTTACTGTTTACTGCAGTTAAAGTTATTTCTTATACTTACATAATCGAAACCTAAATATCTCAAAACTGGCCAAGTGCGAGTTGACCTCGTGCAAGTAGTGATCCATACCGTCTGTAAATTTTTTTTACACATTTTATTTTATCCTGTTTCTAGTATTTTTTGATATAGTGGCAACATAAATACCTACATCATATTATTATGTGAAGGTTTCAACTGTCTATCTTTCACTGTTCATGAGATACTCATCATCATCATCAGCCTTTTTAATGTTCCCACTGCTGGGACTCAGGCCTCCTCTCTAGGAGAGGGAATGGGCCGTAATTCACCACGCGGGCCCAGTGCGGGTTGGTGAATGTCACATGTCTTCGAATTTTTGGTTCTAGGACATGCCGGTTTCCTCAAGATGTTTTCCTTCACCGTTTTGAGAGCAGTGGTGATGAAATAAATTACACAAAGTAATGCGCCTGGTTGAGTTTGAACCCGTGACCTACAACTCGTAAGTCGGGGCCGAGTGGTAGTGCATGAGATACTGCCTGGTGATAAATAGAATGCAATTTTAAATTTTAATTTTAGTAAAATAGGATCTTATTCCAGAATGTAGGTAAGTCGATTATTTAACTAACCTTACATAAAAGAAGGGTTTATTATCAATTCATAATTTACTTAATCCATTTGGCTGATCCCTACGTTTCAAAATACAGGCTAGTCCTAGTTTAAAAGATAGAGTCTACTATTGCATCATAAACTAAATATTAAACAATATACAGAGCAAAGTGCTATGTTTTTGTAAAATAAAAAAAGCTATATTAGATATTATTATTGTAAAGGCAGGCAAAGGCATAGAGAATCCCTGGTAGAAATACACAATGTCATGCCACCGCAGAACAAACTTTTCAATCGTCGTTCCCTTGAGAAAAAGCAGGTGTTCGAAATTGAAACCACTTCATTTTAAGTTTCGGAACACCGAAGACACTGTATCTAGCTGTGATGTCTATATGTTGTAGAACACTGTTGTAGATACAGACTAATCTCTGTTAGTTTATTCTATTTTACTAGGGAAGTATTTTAAATGTTCTTTATTTTACAAGCTTTTATTTAGTTTCACCTGTCCCGATGTTTATCTATCATCAAATCTTGTAAATTAAATTTGATCCACTTCCCGGCTACCGATTGAGCTGAAATTCTGCATGTATGTGTAAATCAGATGACAATGCAAAATTATTATGACATGGGGCTGATCCGATGATGCAATCGGAAGGTGGCTATAGGGACACCAAGTCACCAAGTTGGTAGTTAAACGACACAACCCCATCGAGTTTGGGATCAGATGATTCGTCTTAACGAGTATTAATTCATGAATCCCCAAGCGACCACCGGTGGCCGCGCATCTATTGTCTTACTATTGTGTCTCTAATTGACGGTATCTGAAGGGTTAATTATATAAGTATACCAAGCTTTTTTTATTTTTTCATAGCTAGCTTTTATAGCTAGCTATGAAAAAATAAATAATTAAAAGCTTGTTCAAATATTTGTATTGCCAATAATCCATCTATTTAACCTTTCAATCGTGTCAATTAGAGACAATGGAAAGACAATGACAGCGCGAACGCGTTCGCTTGGGTTAACTAAGTTTAAACAATGTTTACATGTCTTTACCTAAATAAATTACAATTAGGTATTTACCAACACCGATGTTAGCTAATTAACTAAATTTAAATAATGTTTTTATTTCCTTTATACAATGTATCTAACTATCTACAATAAAATAATAAAGAGGTAAAGTTTTTTTTTGTTTTTATGGTTTTTTAAGAGGTAATCTCTGAAAGTACTGGTCCGATTGATAGAATTTTTACACCGATTGAAAGCTGCTTTATTCCTGAGTGGCATAGGCTATATTTTATGTACGCGGGCGAAGCTGCGGGCAAAAGCTAGTGTTCTATATTTTAAAATATTTATATTACCTAGTTAGATACTTGTTTATAAACTTTCATGACAGTAACATATTTTCTCTTATTTATTTACAAAGCCTTTATATTTACGAGCCTTCATCCTACTATTCTAGCAAACACAGTGTCGCTTTAGTTTTGTCTCATTCCGTGTAAACGTCGCAGTTAATAGTAGAAAATACCGTATAAAAATTCGACTAGCCGGTTTACAAAGCGGTGCTGTTTTTGAATGCATATTATTCAGATGGATTACAATTCGCCTGTAAAAAGCAGGTACGTCGCATTTTACATTGTGGCATAATATACAATTAGGGTTGTCATAATTACAAGTATCCTAAGCAGTAGCGTTAGCACTAGATAAAACCAAAAATGGTATTAATTCATGAATCCCCAAGCGACCACCGGTGGCCGCGCATCTATTGTCTTACTATTGTGTTTCTAATTGACGGTATCTGAAGGGTTAAAAACAACAATTGCGTCACAACAAACATATAGGTATGGAGTGGATGCATTAAAACTAAGAGTGTGAATTTAATAAACAGAACGATTTAAACATTAATTATCTTTTTTCGTATGTGTAGTGCGTTATTCATAATCACTCTACATTTTAATCTTTTATTAAACAATGCAGCTAAACGTTTACCGCTACCTCGTAGACAATATCGCGACAACAATCCGTCTAAAAATCAGGTAGCCGTATTAAAAAACAGCGCCGCTTTGCCGCTACCTACGTAATACGATACTCAACAAATCGGCTGCGACATTGGTCTATTTCCTACTGAATTACCAACTAATTTTGCTGTAGGAAAACAGGCCAAGTCGCCGGAAATTACGACTAAACATTTTCAAATGTTTACTACTCTATTATTATGTGTTGAAGGTCTCTTAGAATTACGCTGGTTTTAATTCAGTCATCAAAATGTGGCTAAGCCAGGCTAAGCTGTTGGTAGATTTTATTAAAACTAATAATACGACTGCATTATATTAATTCATGAATCCCCAAGCGACCACCGGTGGCCGCGCATCTATTGTCTTACTATTGTGTCTCTAATTGACGGTATCTGAAGGGTTAAATTAATAAAAAGATACATTTACTAGTCACAATATCTTTTAATTAATGAAGTAGATGCTTCGTTGCGTAAACTATTTCTATATTTAATTAAATAAATAAATAAACTTTCGAATACCGTAATAAGAAACATACTTAATAGAAATACAATGGGGGAGCGAACGCCGGAGTTCGCTTGGGGTTTAATGGACATCATAAAATTCTACCAAAGAATTTTGAAAATTCACTATTCCGTTGTTATTAATAGCATAGTCCTAACTTAATATTATAAAAGCGAAAGTGAGTTGGTTTCTTTTTTTGTTACAGCTTCACGCCTAAATGGCAAAACCTTTTGGTGAAACTTGCTACAGGGATAGATCATGTCCTAGAATAGGACATAGGATACTTTTTATCCCGGAAGTATGTTCCCTTGGGATAATTTTCTGCTATCACGCGGGCGAAGCCGCTGGGAGCAGCTAGTAAAACAAAAAATAATATACATACATAGACTTTTCTTTGAAAATGTTATATCATTAAAATTAATTGATCAAAATAAATACTTCATTATCATTATCTACTTAATAAATTACTTATATGAAATTTTATTATCTCTCATCTCTTCAATCGAGTAAAACGCGCACTAATAAGTACACGTGTATAACTATAATAATAATCCTTTATTGTCAGGCAACTAAGGCCCATAGATAAAATACACAAATAATCTTACAAAATAATAAACTAATACATAAAAAAGATACTATAACTAATTATTATTAAACTATAAACTATTGCACATGAAGTGACGGCGTCGTGTTCCGCTGCGAGGTCGGTATCCTTCCACGAAATCGTCGATACACGACACCCTTCGGCCAAAACTCTTCTTTGAGGAAGGTCTCCAAATGATTAGTTGGCACCCGCACCACAAACGACTTGAAATTCGTATTATGACGCGGCTCCAACTGCTCAACTCTCAAAGTCTAGTTCGTCTTGATTCGTACATACTCCACGATCTCCTCAACCTTCGTGGTGTGATGTAGCCTCGAAACGTACAGCAGCGTCATGGGTATTGCTGGACGCAGCAGCATGTTGGGTCCTGCCAGCGTGGTACCGCACTGGTTCTGACCAGTAGGCTTCTTCCTCTTCTTCTTCTCTACCAACCCACCCACTGCCATCTATTTTGCGTGAATGTGGTAAGTAGTAGATACCATACCACCCATTACATTATATTGAATAATAGTGTTACTTTACTAAATAAAATCACACGCAAGTTGGTCAACCTTCACAAGAAGATAAGAAGACATAGATATGTACCTACATACATTCAGAAGGTAGGTAAAACACAACAAAAAGATTTAGCAAAGTAAAACACCGCTAGAAAAATATAGCAACACGTACAACCTTACGCTCATAGAGACACAATTTCAACCTACAAAAAAGTATCTACATAAAGGGACAAATAGGGGGTAAATTGGCGTACCTTAGCTCTTTTTCACTTCCACCTTCAAATCTGACTTCCCCAACGTGTCTTGAACCTCCTTCCTCACTTTATACCCTTGTTTCGTCACTATTTGTATTCATGACACTGAATTACACAGAATCACGTCCGTGCGGTGAAATTATAACGTTCTCATCAATTTACAACGGAGATGTAGGTAGACGTGTATAATAGGTAGGTAGAACTCCAGCGTCTTGAGTCTTGAGAATATTAATAAACTAGCTTTTGCCCGTGGCTTCGCCTGCTTACATAAAATATAGCCTATGTCACTTCGGAATAAAGCAGCTGTCTATCGGTGAAAAAAAAATTTCAAAATCAGATAATTAATTTCAGAGATTACTTCTACAAACAGAAAAACAAACTACCTCTTTATAAATTAGTGTAGATGACAGTTGCGTTCAGTGGTGGCCCAAAGCTCCTATTTACTAGTCGTACATCGCGGGTTCAATCAAACCCAGGCAAACACTTTGCTTTGTGTAATTTACACCAACGTTGCAACGACAACGTTGGCCACTGCTGTTGCCATTATACATTGCCGGTGTTCTGATGGTGTTTTTCATCACCGTTGCTCTTAATTCATGAATCCCCAAGCGACCACCGGTGGCCGCGCATCTATTGTCTTACTATTGTGTCTCTAATTGACGGTATCTGAAGGGTTAAAAGAAAACATCATGAAAAAATCGGCATGTCGGTGTGGTGAATTACGGCCCATTCTCTCTACCTACCTACTATAGGAAGGAGGTCCGAGTCGCAATTAATGTTATGCCATGAAGCTATATTGTTTAAATATGAATAGATTTCAAGAGAGACAGAGGACAAAGAAAGGATTAAACAATAGTGTTAGGAGTGCATGCAACAGTTGAGCATGGGGTTCTGGGTGCGATATTCAGACTTCTTCTCAGTCTGAGAGTGGACATTGACTAGATTTTTCTATTTTGAAGTTCTGAATAACGTTCTGATAGTGTAGGCTCAAACAAAATAAAGAGGTAGGTACCTACCAGTACCTACTTACCTATTTTTAGGGTTTCGTACCTCACCCTGCAAAAACGGAACCCAACATTCTGTTGTCCATCTATCAAGACCATTGTTACCCGGAACGCAAGCAGGAACGCTGATATGAATATTAAGTACTCAGGTCTGCTACCCCTTTTTTATTTGAAGCAAGAAATCTTCCAATGACTTCTTACGCTCTAGGGTGGAGCGTCTCCTCAGCCTTTTATTGACTTTTTTTTATGTTGTGCAAAAATCATTCAATGAAAACCCCCGCTCTTGGGCAGAGCGGGAGATAGACTCTTACTACTAAACTTCTCTTACTACTTACAGACTAAAACCCCACCCTGTTCCTTCTAGCCTTCATACCGGGGCTCGAGTGTCCTTTCGGATAAACCTGGCCCCTACCCGAAGCCTACTTCGACTCAGCTGGGCCCCTCCTGTTGCTGAAAACTTCTTGAGGCGCGCGGGAACAGTGCACACGGTCGACGTCTTGGGCTCGGTCCGGACAGTACCGGACAGTTACCGGACATTCAGACAGCGAGCTACCCATGGCTCGCCTTCCACGAGCCTGCGACCATGACCGTGCTAGGAACGCATTAAGCGCAATAATACGACACTGACTGCTACTCGACCCCCCCACCCCTACGATTACTATGCGTTCCAAGTAAGAATGGAAAAGTCAATAAACTCGATGTGCTAAAAAATGTTGATTGAAATAACGGTTTTTAGGGTTCCCTAGTCAACTAGTAACCCTTATAGTTTCGCCCAGTCTGTCTGTCTGTCTGTCCGTCCGCGGATAATCTCAGTGACCTTTAGCATATATGCAAGGAATGATTTAACTTAGTTTACATATTTTATTATCCTGAACGTACCTTCTTTTAAATAAATAAAGAAATATTAAAATTGGTTCACGCAATCCAAAACTACCACCGCAAACCCAACATACATATCCCGTCTAGTTTGTATAAATTATTAACCCAATTTCCCGAGAGATGGCGCTGTACTTTGGGCGACTTCTTTCGAACTTTCCATGTGTTGTTGGAATCCATAACTCTTTCTTTAGTTATCACCGTCCTTTGTGAGCCCGTTTTTAAGGTCCCTACACTGAGTGTAGCCCGAAACGCTCTAGGCCGTTTTTTTTGCTTTGTATCACTGAGTTAAGTAGTTAAATCTAGGTAAAGTGGAAACGTTAGTTTAATCTAAATTAGCTAAATATAAATATTGAAATCATAATTAGTTTAAAAAAAAAACTACGTAGGTACTTTTTTTCACAATTTCATTATTCGTAACAATTCGCCTTCTTTCATTTACCACTACTTAGATTTGTAGAACTGTATTTTGATTAAACTTTTTTCGTTCATGATTCCTAACATCATCATTTCAGCTGAATGAGTTCCACTGTTAGATATAGGCCTAAGATTATTTTATGTATTTTTACTATGGGCCTCCGATGCCTGACAATAAAATGTTTATTCCTAGATACCTATAAATATTATATTGCCACATAAGTTTGGCGATTCTTCGAGGTATTTCAGTATCGGTAACCTTGGTTTTCCTGCGGATATCTTTCATTTATATTAAATACTAGCGGCCCGTCCCGGCTTTGCACGGGCAATAAATATAGCCTATGTTACTCAGGGTGAATGTAGCTTTCCAATGGTAAAAGAATTTTTGGAATCGGCACAATCGTTTTTGAGTTTATTCATTACAAACATATGCACAAAAATAAAAATAAATCACTCTTTATAATATTAGTGTAGATTTCCGGAGGATATTCTCATGATTCGTATTCAAATCAATTCAATTTTTAAATGTCTGGCTCCATCAACGAACGTCCGATGATTTTGCCAATGTCAAGTTATGAATGGTGGAACTGATCGGTACTTTATCAAGAATATAATTATCTATTGATCAGTTTTTGTAGCGATGGCATCTATTGACTTGTAAGTGTTTTTTTGAAAACCTATTTACAAAATAAAGATCATTTATCATTTATTGGTCATCATGCTAAAACGTAAATACCTACCTACATATTTATATTTCGATTTATGACGACACAACATTCTTTGCTAGAGGCCGATAACATAATATCAAAGTGAAAACCAAACAAAAGTTTTGTTTTATTCACCCCGTGTGACCCCGTTTTAGGTACCTATAGAATTTACCTAACCATTATAGTTGTTGTAGTACCTAGGTATCTACTTCTCATGACAATTCCATTAATCCAACATGGCTACGATGCCTTATGTTGTTTTATTACGGACCTGATGATGAAGTCAGAAGGTAGGCACGGAAATTTCT
The DNA here is from genome assembly GCA_949319445.1 of Mythimna lalbum. NCBI lineage: Eukaryota > Metazoa > Arthropoda > Insecta > Lepidoptera > Noctuidae > Mythimna > Mythimna lalbum. The sequence goes on along the minus strand of OX439348.1, from coordinate 8,626,299 downwards.
TACCTAACTTCCGGCTTCATCATCAAATCAGTTCGATGGCACCTTATAGCCAAAATGCATCTCATGATGATTCTAATAACACGGCTAGGATATCTACAATCTTTTATAACGGAGTTCCCGTGTCTAAGCTTCCAGCTTCATCATCAGATATCAGTTCGTTCCCGTGTCTAAGCTTCCAGCTTCATCATCAGATATCAGTTCGATGCCAATGGTAGCTTTTCTATCAGAACTCATTGAATTGTCTCTGCATCACCCAAAGGTTGACTGGAACAAAATGCCTAAGGCATTAAGTCCACCTCTGAACTTTTGTGTGCATGAAGTATGCTGCTCGCCCACGTCAAACTTTTTGTAGGACAGATATTCGGGCCGATTTTGTATAAGTATTTGTAACATTGTTCTGTATTTCTGACCGACTTTTTGTAGGTGTACTATTGCTATCAGTGTGTTTTATTTTTCTCCTACAAAAAATCGGTCAGCGATTATCGGACTTGGGCGAGCAGTCTAAATAAATAAATAAATTGTCTATCATAATTATCTGTGTGTGTAAGGTTTATTAGTTTCATCAGTGGTACTTTCTGACTGAAGACACTTGAGTTATTTTTGAAAATAATTATTATAAGTATACCTAATATAATTATGTGAAAAGTCCACTTATTTTCTCATAAATTCCATCATCAGAAGAACTAGATTTTGATATAAAATGGGACAAATCCGAAAGGCCAAAAAAATAATTTTCCAAATTGTTTCAATAACGGAGTTTCGAGGTATTTTTTTTTCTCATCCAAATTCAGAACCTCCTTAGTCATCTCTACCTGTTTACCATCAGCTATGTTACTTTCAAAATGACAGTCGGCTGAAAACTAACATGTACTTATTTTCATTTCATTATCTCGTAACTCAGAAATCCAAGAAAATCATCTATTTTTGTTTTTGTTTTTGTTAGTTGTATAAAAGGAAACATATTTAAGGGAATAATAATAAATAAAAGAACTTCAATTAATGAAACAAATATATTTCATTATGAAATTAATTACCAACAAATCCATTTTCAACACGTTTTCAAACCATTTTCAATATGATAGGGAAATGTGCCTTTTTTATAAGTGCCAAATATTCATTTAATATGCCGTGCAAATGTGGCTGCAGCTAATATTTTGAGATCATTGTAATATTAAACAACATAAAGTGGCCGATACAACAGCATCGTCCAATATATTATTAGCAGCCACAGTTACAAAGCTAAAATTTTACGCCTAATGGTAACACTACAACACACATATTTATTGCACATTTAGAAATTTCGTAAAGTGTTTTTGTCTTTTTTTTTTCTTATTTTTAGAGATCCAAGACATTTACTATAATTTTGCACATCGATATTAAAATGAAATAATATACACAATAGCATTTAAATTTAGACTGTGGTATAATACACATCCAAAATATGGAACTATACCTAAGTTAGTTTGGACAATGGACAAGATATTATAAATTAAATGGACTATTTTATAGACGAATAGTCATATTGCAAAATAAAAATCTTGAAAACAAGTAATAGTTAATCACGATAAAAATATAAAACGATCTGTATAACAATAATAATTATCTGAAATATACAAGTAAAAAAAATATATTATGTAACAGTATGTATGTACTATCAACTAGCTTCCGGATAAACTGACCCAAGACATAAATTAAGTTTGTCAAAAAAACTGTTCGTCGAAGATATACATAAATATATACAATATATTCATCGTTAGTGCCCGCCATTGGTACAATCAACTACGAATATTTATACAAATAATATATCCAATAAAACTGAAACAAATTAAATACTTTTGTCCGATTTTCATTACTTGAACAGGTAAGAAAATTTTAAGTTATTACTATACATACAATTTATTCCGAGATAACTTTATTTTAATAAGGCCATAAAACAATTTACACATAATATTCCAGTATTGTTTGAGAGCCAACACTTCTGACCAGCCAAAACCTAATGAAAATTTACTAACTAGCATTTTCTGCGTTACGTTTAAATACATTAACGATCTCGCCTTATTATGAATGGTAATAAGACTTGGACGTATTTATAAGAAATAATTAATTAAAAAACCTACAATTTTAAAACTCGCACCGCCACGTCGATGGCATTGGTCGACTTAAATCTCATAGAAATAAATTACAAGTGAAAGATACAATATTAAAATTGTGGAATGGTTACACCATCAAAGTCTTACAAACACAATTCCTTACATTATTGGGTACTTTGGTTTCTAAGAGACACATTCGACCAGCCACATGACACCAATAAAATACTGGACAAAATAAATCCTTATGTAATTACCTAAACCAAATTATTGCTGATGTGGGTATATCATAGTGTAATGTGACTATATTATTACCTATGGAAGCTTCAATAAATAAAATGTCTCTGAAGAACAGTTTCTATCACATATCATTACACATTGTAGCACCACGCGGTTAATAGACCCATCTATGTCTACACTTACCTCTATTCATTGTTGTATATGGAGATGTATAAAAATCAATACATCTGAAAAATAATTTAAGATTGGTATATAAAAGATTCTGTATAATTATGTTTAAAAATTAAATAAACTCTCTTATTGTTTTATGTCGTAAGCTATTGAGACTGTGTTTTGGCTTGTTAAACATTTTTAAATCAACACCTATTTATAAATATTACTTATTGACTGCGAAACTTCTGGCCTACTTTACTTCTACCCGAAAATCAGTCTATCTACGTTCGATCGTCGTTGGCTTTTCTGTGAGAGGCCGGTGCCTCGCTCTATGCCTCCTCATAAAATAATATCACATTCGTTGCCTTCTGCGTAAAACATTATTCCTACATTCAATATCCTACAGTTGTCATCAGTTGCGTGGGGTGACAGCCTCCGCATGGCTCGTGTCGACGCTTCCTTGTAATAAGACTTCCACAAATAAAGCTCGGTACAGACAGAGACGTGACCGTTTGCCTCACATCATATAATTAACTAAACCCACCAGATAACATCAGCTACACAAGATTGTCAGTATATTATTTTCCTATTGCAGTACGTAAACATGTAAAAACTTGTAATAAATAGTCGTTGTAACCGTATTTTATAACCATTAATCCTATAGTATCTATTGCATTAGATGTTGAAATAATAAATATTAAATGGAACAATCAGTAATCAGAATTTGACACTACAATGCCATCAGTCGGTGAAAAGAATGAAACAAGACACACAATATTTAGTGGACGGAGATAATATATAAAACGCTTTAAAAAGTGTCAAAATTGTGCGTCACTGTAACACTGTGTATTGTGTAACACTGCACGTTCTTACATTATTCCAGACTGGCGCAATCTTACTTGTCTACCTCCCTTCATGGAAGTTCTCTTAAGATGAAGACTATAAAAAACGTAGTACAATAAATAATGCCCGTGAACCTCACAGTCGACGATTAAAATAGGTATAATTATAATGTTCAAAAATATTATATGCCCATTCTTATACCAAAACTGAAGATATGATAGAGCTTCAACTCATTATGGTAAAATGTTTTCATTTGAAAATCTTTACTGTTCTCAAAGAAATGAAAGATACTTAAATCCTAATTTATCACATTTGACCTGGTTAGCACATGCATATTTACATAACGTTTGCTGTGCTCACTATAGTTTAGAATCTGATTTAAAATTAAATTATCTAATATATATAAGAGTTAAAATGTATGTTACTAGAACAGATATAAAGAATACCACACCAATTTTAACACTACGAGAATTCAAAATGATGAACCACTCAAAGTAAGAGCAACTTTTTTGGAATATCGAAAGAACATTTATATTAAAACTGGCCACTGACATATATCGGACATAGATACACCTGCTAACATGAATACTTTGAGTGGTTTATGACCTTAAACCTATAAGACACTAAATTACACCACAACATCAAGTAACTACCGTTGATATACTTATAAAAACAGTCAACATCAATTTTGAATAATATTTATATTTTAAATTTGAAGTAATGGCAAAATATCTACAATATACACAATGTGAATGCAATTACATTGTTTATTTGATAGTATAAACTCGTCGAGAGTGAATACGAAAACTGGCTGTGACACATTAATAGATGGCAATGTTTAATATACTGTGGCTATGTTTTATAAAAATCGAGTTCTTTCATTAATATATTAGATGACGAGTCTCCGTATTCGCTCCGCTAGCAATTAGAGTATTTCGGTAGTAAAAATAAAAATTCAGAGTATTGCTTCTCGTTTATACTAAAAGTTTTCGACTATCTATCTTACTTATTATATCCCTCTGGCAAAGTCACTATTATATTATTTTAATACACTTTATTTTAACTGCATCATGTATAACAATGAACAAATAAAACTATAAAAAAGTTAATATTCTCAGTTAAAACCGGCTTATGTTAAAAGTACTAACTAAATCAATTACGCTATATTAAAATGTTTACTTTAACATTTCCTGTACCTGAATATTTCGTTGCATTGACTGATATATATCTGATATATATCTAACTCTGGTAAAATGTAGGCTTCTATGGACACGAGTAGTTTAACACTCATTCCTAAAATGTATTGGAAATATTCGCCCGCAGTGTTGATCAATAAAAATATCTGATTACTGTTAGGTTATATAGACAGCATTTTACTTATCCTAGACTTAATTGACAGTATTTTATACAGTATCATTATAGGCTCATTTCCGGACAGACTAAAAGAGAATGATTGAACTATTTTTAAAGAATAAAGCTCTCAGTTGTACATTTAACATTTGAGGTTTTAATTACAAATTGAGGATATTTTTAAGAACTGAAAGGACTCAACGTGTCACCGAAATACAAATAAGAAATGAAATTACATATATTTATGTAAAAATGAAATTAGAAAATAAGAAATATATACATTATATTTTATGTAAATATATATCTATAAGAACAATTAGTTATACAAAATATATTTATAAGTAGTAGAAATTGAACCTATGTACGAAAAAAAACTCATAATTTTTAATATTTATGCATCTATTTTATGAATAAAATACAGCGCATAAGACTGTATTGTAAAGAGAATATCACAAAACCGGCAGTTAAAATTTGTCTTGAAGAGATTTATAATAGTAAATTATTATTAAAATAGAACTTACTTTATAGAATATATCCGGTAAAATAAATAACGATTTATATTCTTGTGAACAATGGTTTCTTAGAAATCAGAAAACATTGATATAAATATATGATTCTTGTAATTCGAAATGGCGCGAATCGACAGACGGGACGCATTTTCTGAAACACTGCGGGAGAATATTTTCCAACTGAATAAAATCCATAGACAATTATAATCTATCCTTTAGGCTCGTAGAATTGTGTAGCTGACTGAACAATTAGTTTGTCTATTATATCTTGTAGTCGATCAGATATCGCAGTGGTAATCTGTACTGTAACATCAAATCTAAAACAAAATGTGTACAAACAATTATTGACAATTAATTTATCTAATTCAGTGTTTATTTTTATGAGGTACATATTTTGGCACAGAGAGATTTCTTAAAACTATAGTTAATTAATACGTAAGTATATTAATTGTTAGATAACGTTATTTTAAATTACATAAAACATTTTTTCGATGTTCTAAAACTTGTTTGACTGGTCTTAATCGTACGAATCACAGTTTTTGCATTCTTCTAATAACCTATCGTCACGACTACCAATTTTCTAGTTCCTCTTTAATGGAATGAGTTATTTAAAAATCTTATTATACGTAGGCATACAAAAATATGGCAAAAGAACTATGCTTCATTAAAACGCAAATGGTGTGCCTTGTTGTAATCACCTGTGGCTGTTCATCGTGATCGATCGGACTGCCTCCGTCCCGCGTCGGTAGATCAACATACAGATAGTCAAATGCTTGTGTTCATGCAAAGCGGGTAACAGTCGGTCCCTCACCTTTAAACAAATGCACTGCATCGCACAACTAAGTCATACAAAACGATGCTAATTACTGGCGTGGTGAGGGACAACCAAACACTTCAGCATTAGTAATGCAAAACTCTTACGTTAAGGATTCAAATGTGCACAAACTTATTCGTGATTAATTTCGGCCTGAAACAGCCAATCAAAATATAAGTAAGCATATTAACTAAGCCACGTGTTTAACACAAAAGATATAGTTGCAGCATGAAAAATAAGCCGTTATATTATTATTATTATTGCTCCGCGGTGAACACAAATAGCTTCCATTCACTATTTGTTCCAGAATCAATATAGAAAATTATTTCATAAATATACATAAACCACTCCAAAACGAAAAATAGTCCTGTAAAATTCTAATTAAACCTGCTTATATCAATAATGTTGTAAAGTTTAAAAACGTTTTTAAAAAATATTCCCATTTACTGTTATAATATGACTCGGTCATTAACTATAGGGGCACAACGTAACTACTGACTCCATACAGCAGTCCATCGCCTTGGATACTGCCGAACCCCTGGAATATGCACAGGGGTGCCAAATGACACATACAATAAATTAAAAAGACCGTCAATATCAATTAGTCGCAACTTCGTACGAAATCGAAACGCGCCAGCCTAAACAGTCCCGAGCGAGTCAGGATGAGACATCAGCCCCGACCATTTCATCTCGCAAACCTAGCACGATTACTCTGCAATATCTATACTGTATGGAGTTCAGTTATATTGTGCCAGAGGTATGCGAAGATCGAGAAAAGGACGGCGCGTTCGTAGATCAGCGTGTGTTGTGTACGTGCGTGGTGAGGTGTTTGGAGAGGTAGTCGGCGCGCGCGAAACACTTGCCGCAAGCCTCGCAGTGGTAGGGCCTCTCGCCTGTGTGGATGCGCAAGTGGCGCGTCAGGTCGCTCTTGCCGCCGAACGCGCGTCCGCAGAACAGACATACGAACGGACGTTCGCCCGTGTGCTTCCGCACGTGCAGCTTCAAGTTCTCCTTAGACCTCACGCACTTTCCGCAGAACGGGCATGCAAACCTCCTCTCCCTGTCCCTCTGTCTTTCATCATTTTGCATGAAGCTTAAGATCCCCGAGTGCGAGCTTGCTGAGCTCTCGTGCTTGCTGCTGTCTGCCCGCGACTCATTCTCCGAGCTATCCGCCATTGAGCTAATGCTCGCAAACGACACTGGCACTCGCCTCTTCTCTTCGGAAGTCGATTCATCATCTCTTTTGCTTTCGCTCTCAGCGCCCGAAGTACGACAGTCTATTGAATCGTCCACTGTGACCACAGAGTCTGAAGCACCGTTCGAGTCAACGGTGCTGTCTTGTTCACCGTCCCGGATCTCAACGGGAGGTGACTTCGCTGCATCATTTCTATTTTTCTTTTTCATGGACAGGTCCATTTCACCGCACTGGCCGATTAGAGCCTCGTTAGTGCTGGAGACTTGGTCGGCGCCTTCGGGTGCGTCTGTATTCTTAGTGTGAAGACGTTCTAGAGTATGGTTGAGGCGGTGTTTTTTGAACGATTTTAGATAGCGGAACTGCATGCCGCAGACATCGCATGTGAAGAGTTTGTCGGCCGGGAGTCGGGCGCGGTGGTTTTGTTCGCGATGTTTGACGTAAGCGGACCTGTACCTGTAACTTTGCCCGCACTGCTCGCAGACGAAGGGCTTATCATCGCAGGGGGTCTGCGAGGCGTGCTGCAGCGCGGCGTGGCGCTCGAGCAGCCAGGCGGACGGGAACGAGGCTAGGCACACGCCGCAGCGGCGCCGCTCCGAGTGCAGCAGGTGGCGGTGCTGGTACATCATGCAGTCGTCGCTGAGGTAGCGGCGCAGGCGGCACGCTTGCAGCGCCAGGAGCGGCGACCACAGCGGCAGCGCCGTGGGCGAGCGCGCTGGGATCGGGCTCGGCATACTCGGAGATACGCAAGACATGTCCAGGCACATCTGGAATTGATGCAAGAATTGATAAGATACAAAATATTTCAGTTTTAATATATAATGATAATTATACGTCCATATTTATTACCTGTGAGAATCCATGAACAAGGGTATGACTTCAATAAAAGAATAAATCTGTAATGATTGTAGAGCTTTTATTTGTCAAAATTGTATTTTTACAGCTATGATATGCTTATATTTGTTTCAAAAGTTACAATGATCAACAGCGATGGGTCTCTGTTTAGATTGTTGCAAAATTGACAAAACATTACACCGTTTGATCCTTGATCCGTTCTGATATACTGTAACACTTTTTCAACAAAACTGTACTGCTCTTTGTTACAACATTATGAACTATTAATAATGTTAAGGCAAAACAGATTTTCTCTAATCTAAAATGTCAACAATGTATGTTAAATAAAAGAGCTTAAGGGGAAACAATCATCGTTTCACTGACGAAGAAACGACAACTAGATTAAGCTCTATAAATAAAGTGGACCTACGTTATTTGAACTTGTGCTGAAAATATTCTATACCAGCATAATATACGAAGTTTATTATACACCTAAGACATTCCTTAATCCAAAAATTTAAACAACAATGATTAAATTTCGAAAATCACTACTGAAACTAAAGCGAGTAAAACCTAATATATTATGCCAATACAAATATTAGTCACGAAAGTTTAACACTAAATAATTTATAATAAACACATTATAATTATTAAAACAAATTGTACCGATATACAATAATTAATACACCTACAGGAACTTAGAAAAATTGCAATATAAGTTCTATATTTAGGTATGCCACTTAAATAAAATGGTAAGTTAAATTACAATGAACCAGCAGTTCAGGCTTCAGCGAACTTTAGCTCGATCATGTCGGACGAAACTTAACGATACTATCTAACACTATACAACACAACGGTATGTAATATTGGTCAAGAACATAATCTAGCACTGGTTGGTATCACGACTGGAATGCGCTAGCTGGGACATGGCCTCGCGGCTATAGGCGCTGCGTACAAATCATTGGACAGAAGAGGGCGCAAGTCACATATCATAACGCAACTTACAATTTTCACCATAAAAATTACAGTTTTTCTCTCTATCTGCTACATATTCTATGTTTATTCCGTGATTTGCAGCCTTTATATAAGTCTTGTATAGGCAAGAGGCACTCTAAATATAAAACTGTGGTCACAATTTATGATAATATAAAAATGAATCTACGTCGTATCTATTTCAACACATGAAATATTTCGTGCTAGTGTTTTCTTAAAAGTTATCATGCTTTGTAGGTACTTGGAAAGATACCTACATAAATTTAAAATATATATATATAATATATATGTATATAATAAGTTTATCAATATATATTTATAATTTATTTGTGCTAACGGCGTGAGAACTCTGCGGGGACGTGGCAACAAATGGCAAATGTTAAAATTTGAATAACTGCACTTGGGGGTAGTATAATCTATTGTTCATGTACCTACTTTATATTTTACTAACAACATTTACCACATTGCCTATATACACGTAAATACATAGATATAAATCTATTTGAATATCATTATTTTAATAATAAATATTACCTCTGAAAGTTAGGAAACAAAATAGTATTTTAAACTGCATTCTGTAGTATTATAAAAAACTATTTCGATAAAAACTCGTACAAACTTGTTAATTCGCATAATTATTAACCATTTATTTATTGCTATTAAGTAAGTATTTCTGTAAATTGTAAATATTTAATCTTTCTTAAAATAAGAAGAGGAACATTAATCAAGGTTTCAATATTGCTATACAGTTTGGTAACGTTCGACTCTGATAAAACAAAAACGAGTGCAGCTTTTCAAATAGCAACATTCTGGTGTCTCATTTTTTTATCATTTTTTATTGAATTTTATTCATTTCTCATTTCTAGCTCCGGAAAGTAGCGCATCTACCAATCTATTATCTAAAATGCATTTTATATACTGTGTGAGTTTTAACAATAGACCAACATTAAATTTTACTTTCCCAAGTTATTTTCATAGTAAATTCGCTAAACTTTACACAGGAGTGTTCGAAATAATGTGTAGATGTGTTATACAAACAATTAATCAATCGTTCGTGAAGGTTTAAATTTACTTAAAACGACGAAGATGTGGCCAAGATCTAGAAGAAAGGAAATTAACGGAAACATGGTCAAACTGCCCAAGTTAGTTTTACATGGAGTGGTATCCTCAGCGCGCAGACGTCGACATACAATTGACGGGATTTATGGAATGTAAATTATATTGCTAGTAATTTTTCAAATCACTTTGACCAATATAAAGCACACATTCTCATCAATGTAATATAAACCATCACATAATACACAGAAAACAAGTTTAACATTACCACGTGCTGGAAGAGCTTCCACTAAAAACACTACCACATCATTAATTCAATAACTATCGTAACATTCCATTTAAACGAAATAAACTTAAGTTTATAAACGAGTTTGAAATGCCCCGGTACTCAAGGCGACCATACTACAAGAATTTAGACAATTCTATATTAAATAGCTCATATAATATTTACCTATAATGTATCGGTGGCATTTGTTATAAAGTAACCAAGTTGACACTGGAATAATTTTGGAATGTTAGGCGTTTGCAATCCAAATATGTATATAGAGTTAAAATAAGTACTTTAGATATACCAAAATTAAATCAACGAGAATAGCGTACTGGCCTTAATTCCTACTTGATGCCTAAAGAACTTATAAATAGCAATGAGATCTGTAGCAGAATTTTTGTTTCCTAATTTTAATGCTTCTCAACCCACAACAATCTTTTTTGCAGTTTTAGATTTGGATTTAAAAAAATAATATTTTTCTATTCAATTCAAAAGTTGCTAACGTTTATAAAATAATTCAGGTCGCAACCTTTAGAAGCTAATTTCTTAATATTGATACAAAAAAAAAGAAATTTAAATCATTAAATTCATCATAATATTAAGATTTAAGATCTCAACTGTGTGGCCTAAAATTCTAAAATATTTGAAATCACATTCTGAGATCGCATCATAAATTCCCAGATGTAATACCCTTACTTGTATTAGACATATATCACAGATCTTTTTCTATATTACCATAATACTTTCTTTTGAGTGAACCCAAAATTATGAATCACTAAATATCTAATTTACAATCAAAGATATTTAAACGCCTACATTCAGAACGAAACGTTTACAAAGAATTTTTAATATCCTACTTTTAAATATATATTTATAAAATAAGTGTAAGTGTAAGTCACCCTTATTTTATCCGTGAAATTTATAGTATTTTTATATAAAAATGATATGTCCCATGACCAAAAGATTATGAAATGATTAGGCAGTTCAGTCTATCTACTAGTACATTACGTAAACCATTTAGGTATATTAAGATAATGATATAAATTTCTATAAAGATATTAGTATGTTCTAGCCAGAGAGTACCGTGGGCAGATCAACAGTATGTATAAGTAATTTCCCATTGAACTTACAGACTATATGAGCCAACATCCAATCAGTTCCAAATCAAAGCTTTAAATTTCTCGGTTGTGATGTCGAAATATGAAACTTTGTATAATAAAAACAAATATTTTCTATAAATTCTGAGCCCAAAAAATAAAGGCTATGTCTAAAATTGTATTTGAACAAAAATATGGTGGTGTTGAAAAATAATGAATCTTACGATCAATAAAATATCCCTGTATTTGACTCTGTTGAATTTGTTGAACACAGCGATTATTGTGAGCCGTTTCAAACTCTGGGTGCGTCCGTCGGGATTGAATGATCAAGTGATTGTCTGATTATTATATTTAACTAATGGAAAAGGGATTATTTCAGACGATAAAATCTAAAGTGCGGTGCTTTCATTAATAAACGTCGGCATTCGCAGAGTTTGAAACTTTTGAATAATCATAAATCAATGTGGTTTTGCAGTATGAAAATAGATAGAAAATTTGATATATACTTATATGTATATACCATGCCTCTTGCATGGTGTGGTTTCACAGGTTTTTATTTGATTATTTTTGACTTTTGAATGAAACAAATCGAGTGTGTTGTTGGCCTGAGCACACAGCAAGAGGCACGGTACTCGGACAGAACAGAAACAGCGCTTAAAGCTTTGATTCCCATGATCACATCCACAACCCTCCCCGTGTATACCGAATACAGAACTACCGAAGCGTTTACATTCTAATAAATTTCCTAAAAATCCGATATTATCAAACTATATGTTATTTACATTTATATGTCATAATATTGCTTTTGAATTATCTCAGGGGAGCGTGCGTCGTAACTTCGAAAGACATAAAATTAGTAAAAATCTCAAATCCCTAACTTCTTAATTGTTACCAACTATGTTGAGTGCAATTTTCGTATGGTCTCTAATAATAATAATTAAAGCACTCTTAATCAATCTTAAATTTTGTTTATAAAATCAACTCTGACAAGATACTACTATAATAAATATGCAAGTCTCTAAAGATTATGCCAGCTCTAAATTAATATGATATTTTACAATTTTCAAAATTGCAACCAATACGACGTCATTAAAAAAAAACATTTTTGTACAAGCAAATAAAACTAAAAAGCATTAAATTTGTTTATTATCTCGAATCTCGAAAGTAACGATACTAAAAAGGATTCATACTTCTCTAGCTAACTTTGGCTATGCCGTCTAATGACCCATCGTAGAATGAGTTTACTTTTATTATAAACTAAAGCGTAAAGAAAGCACCTAACGATCAAAAAACTCTTAAGAAATCGAAGCAAAACAGAATGTAACAGAAAAATGTTCAAATAAATTTAAGAAGTATCAACTTTAGTGTGTCAATTATCTATTAGTGAAATATCAAATATTATTCATATCATTCAGATCACAGTTGCGGCGTTTTAATCACATTCTTAACTAATTACAACATATTGTCCTCCATTTGTTCATTCAATCACTTCTCGCTCACATTGACTACTTCCAGTAATAGTTTGTGTTACTGGTGAATATATCGTGGAAGGCTAATTGTGCACTAAGGGGGTTCCAGGTTCATTGATGCGGGCTCTCCTCCTCGGTGTCGACGGGGCTAGGCGACAGGAACTTGCGCGCGTACTTGGGATAGTGCGTCTTTTCGTGCGCCTTCAGAATCGTCGACCGCGAAAACGTTTTGCCGCAGAGCCCGCAACGAAATGGCCGTTCTCCTGAAATAGGTGACAGTGGTAATGATTAATTATAACTTACAAATATTTAAAGATTTCCATAGAACTCAAAAATATTTAAAAGGTTTTAAAAAGCCTTGCTAAATGGCAATTCAATAAGTGAATATTTTGAGATAAAAATGCGAAATGCAAAAATCACTGCCTCTTTTCTATTAGTTCAACTAAGTACTAGATCCTCTATGACTTAATGTTTTGTAGTGACTGCACTACTGAACTGTAAACTTTAGAAAAACAAGTAAAGAATTGTATTTAATAAAAATGTAGAAGTAAAGGATAAGTAAAAGATGCTTACCTGTGTGAACTCTACAGTGATCCTTCATATGATGCCTTAACTTAAACGCCTTGCCACAGAATTCACACTTAAACGGCCGGTCCCCCGTGTGCACTGGTAAATGTGTTATTAACGACGACACGTCCGGGAAGCTCTTCCCACAAAACTTGCACAGCACGACGTTGCCGGGCTCCACGGCGCCTATGTCCAGCTCTATGGGGGACTCCTCGGCGTGCATGCTCATGTACGTGGGGTCAGTGAACTGGCCTATCATGGGCAAGCCGATGGGCCGGCCCAGCAGCGCGTCGCGGTACTTCAGCGTGTCAAGCGTGTGCGTCGTCAGTATATGCCGCGTCAGTTTGCTCTGGTGTGGAAACGCCGCACCGCAGTGGATACAAGGATACCCCCTCTCCCCTTCATCAATTCGCCCCCTACCGGACCCATCGTACTCCTGCAACCACAAAAAAGAACATCAACTTCTTTTTTCTTGTTCCATTTTACACGGACCAAACTGTGTGCAATATCTCTACCACTACTTTCTAAATTGAGATGCAGTCTCGGTATATTTTTTAATTTCCACTATCTAATTAAGAAGTTGACGCTCATTTTTGCCCAAAAAATGTGCAGGAGTGACCCGGGAGCCGGCTACGCGTAATGCCTTGTTGTTTAGCAACGCGCACGCGTACTGAATCACAGATTCGTACAATAACGTATGCATGTAATATGGCCAAAATTTAAAATAAAAAACTGCCCAAAATATATATCAAACAAAATGAATGGATATAAAAATGATGGCCAACAAAATGAAGGTCAACTTCTTGACAGCAAGGCATAATACTCGATGTTCAAAGTAGCGCAGCATATCAAAAAAGCATGCGTGTAACTAATCAATTTACACATAGACACCAACAGCCAAATTAAATGTTACTCAATTGTTACGGGAGCTTCACAAGACTGTGTTAGTTACTTTATTTTGTGCCACCACTCAAATTAGTAGGCATATTTAACGTTATTCCTGACAAAGTTCCAATGAAGAAGCCAATCACAAAATACATCCAAGTTTTTATACAAACTAAAGGAAGTTATTGGAGTGTTGACAAGCAAAAGGCAGTCTAGACATTTAATTAATTGGGCAAATAAGTTTTAATTTTGTTCAAGACATACTGTTATGTGCAGTAGGCGTTAAACTCTAGCCGTTTTGCTAGATTCTGACAATTCTTTCAGCATTTTACAAAAGTTAAAAACATCAAATATTTTATGATTGTGGAAAAATAAATGAAACATGCAATACAACACAGATCTATCATAATATACAGAGACATTTATTACAAGCTACTTATACACACATGCATTATTATCTACATACTTTAAATAAATACATAAATATTGGTAAATGTCACAGCAATACCGAACACGGGGTGAATAGAAACGAAGGGATGAATAGAAACAGTTTTTTTTTTTGGTATTTTTTTTCACTTTGATACCATATTATCGGCTTCTAACAAAGCATCGACTTTTTAAAATATCAATTCATTAATAAATTGATATAGTTAAATGCTGCAAAAAAATATTCAAATATCGTGAAAATAACCTTTGAAGTTTTGTTTCTATTCACCCCTGAGTTTCTATTCAACCCATTTTACTTGAAAAAAAAAATATTATGACATTCCTCAATATGCAAAAGAACACAATTTTAAAATCAATGATATTATAAAGGCTATTATCATATATTAAAGAATTGAGCTGGCAATTAGATTGGCCAGTGTTTTGACTAAAGAGATAATCTTGGTACTTGATAAAGCTACACTCACAAGTTAGCCACCACAACAAGCCAGTACTAAGATTTCTGATCATTTCAATGTTTCTTTTTTTTTAAATCCTTTTAACCTTTTAATCAACTAAAATCGGATATATTCGACAAACACTCTCGCGTTTATTCTGCCTGCCATATTCATCCATGACCAAATACTCTATCTCATCAGCTTTCCGTCACCTATAGGGATTGTAGCGCTAAACGAGATAGAGTACCTTGCCACAAATACACGACCCTGGCGAATAGGACACGAAAACACTCGTCGAACCATTGCGGAGCAAGTAGTTCAATGATAATTTGTATTCATCATTATTTATTTTTAATGTCTGTTCTCAAAAAATAACTTTGTTTTCCGTTTAGAATTTTTTTTTTAGCAAATCTTATTGAAAATTGTGTTCTATCTACATAAACATACATTTATACACATTTATAATACAGTAACATTACTTACGGATTCATGTTGCATTCGGTACTCCGATGATGTCTCACCACCAACCTTGTCTTCATTGCTCCTGTCCCAGTCTATTTCTTTCTTCAAAGACTGCAATTATTTAAATCTTTATAAGTATTTGCAAGGTCAACATTAACTTTTGTATTTATATCTTTATTGAATTGAACGAATTATTAAAAGTATTACAAAAAAGTTAATTTTAAATTTTGCTAGACTATTGCCAGTTTTTTTATTCTTTCAATCATGGCCCTCTGTAATTTTATGTTTATTGCATGTTTCTTAGTCTTATCTATAGGTTTTACAAATAGTAAACTACAATTCCAAAACATAACTTCACGAGAGAGCTCCTGTAGCCCTAGCGGAAAAGGTAGGTTAATTTAACCCTGAAGTATAACTTTGGCTCCAGTTAATTAGCAAATAGAAACACAGTAAACATACATAAAGCATTAATACTTTAACTTTTTTGAGTTTGGAATTGGGTGTATTCCAATTATTGAATTTGAATAATTCAGTAATCGGAATACACGCAATTCCAAAACTTAAAACAAATATTTTCTCCCGATACATACCAGGGGTACTTGTTGAACAGGAGGTAGTCCAGAGGGGCCTGGTATAGGTTCACTCCTCGGACTAGACAATGAAGCATGTGAAGGGTGTGGCAGTCCAGGGTGCGATATAGTGTTCAGCACACTTAAACGCTGCTCCACAGGGGAGTAATGGGCTCCTAGTACACTGCTACTGCTGTGACTGTTTATCGTCATGTTTAAACCTGGAATACGAATTAGTTTTACTGTTCAAAACAATGTAAGATATGTTTTAAAAATTAAAGTGACACTAAGTATGGTTCTCGGTTTTAGATAATAAAAATGCATGTAATGACACACAAGACATGACCACACACAAGATTATTGTATGATTGACTATATATTAGTGCTCCTAAGAGCATAAACACTCATTTAAGGCCGAAACGAAACATAACAACATCGACTGATAAGGTAAGTTTAAGGTAAAGTTAGTTGATTTATTTTATTAAGAATATCTTAAGGATATTGATATTGATATTGCAGTACCAGGTGAGCTTTAAATACTCTGTTTTATAATTCCACTGCTTAGTTTTTAAACTAATTTAATACAAAAGTTCTACCTTTTCTCAAGTAACTGCACCCAAGTTGCTATACAGTGATAATACGATTCGTTTTGCATGGCTCTGATTCAGATAAATAATTGATATCATGTTTAGGTTTGTTGTCATATCTTGGATATGTTGTTTTTCACTTTATTTCTTATTACTAATCAATTAAAATCCTCTTAGATAAAGACTCCGGTATTATCGTCGGTGATCGGTGTTCAAATATGTCAACAAAACAAAATAAACGTCAAATAAACTAGAGTTTAACCAAACATAATTCGTAAATTCGTAAATATTTACTTAGTCGATTATAAATCTTAATTGTAAATCGGTTACAATCAATAATGTTACTTTAGCTGTTTTTAGGCTTTTTTATACTTTAATACGTTTAGTCAGTATTTTTATTAAATGATAAAATATATCTAACTCGAACTTTTCACAATACTTAAACAAAGAAATTTAAAAAAAGTGTAATAATTGGTGTAGGAAACTTCGGAAAATTATAATGTCAATATTAAAAGGCACCTACGCTACATTTGATTACATTTTTTTAATAGTTTTTTAAATAGTCGAATCATAGACTATGCAAACTTGTTCATATTGGCTAACAGACCTACAGAGAAATATTATTTTGTTTATGGATTTTGGTTGGCGGGATTTTTAAAGTGACAGTGAAGTTCATTAGGTGTTTGAAATATTCGTAAATTGATTCTCAGTGATTGTCGTAATGTTAATGTAGTTTTGTATCTCAAGTGTCTACAGAACTGGATTATATGCAGAATTATTGGAAGTATTGAATCAGAATGATGTGATCTCGGTGTGGAGCGAATGCAGTTAAGAATTATATTGTAATCTACATAATATACAGGTAGGTCCTGTACAAATATTAACTACTTAAGCTTGACTTGAGCATAGATTGCTGAGAATACTTTCTCGATACATTTGCTGCCAAAAACTGTAAAAACATTAGAATATCACATCCGCATTCTAAGAAACTGAAGTGACTGTAAAAACTTTCTAATTTTGACACTGGCTAAATGAACAAACGGTGCGAAACAAAAGCAAAAAAAAAGCGTGGTTACAAAATTTGGAAATTAAACCAAACGACAAATTGATTTTGAACGATGAAATTAGTAACTAGGTACGTACCGATACTTTCATTTTGGGCTCCATTTGATCTAATCGAAACAGTGTCGTCTTCTGGTGACGATGATCGCATGGGCTCGTCAGGAGGCTCATCTTTTGGTATGGGAGGGTGTGAGAGGGTCGGAGTCTCGCCCGTGATATCTGGCCTAAATCGCCGCACTGAAAGCAACGGGGATATCCTCGGGGGCGACGCTTCAGGCATTTCTCTATGATCACGAGTTTCTCGAGATTCACGTAAGTCCCTGGGGTCCCGAACCTCCCTCAAATCTCGCGAAATATCTCTAGATTCTCTGGACTCTCTGTGTTCCCGCAGTTCGCGGGGATCCCTCAAGTCTCGAGGGTCTCTTGGTTCTCTAATGTCTCGAGATTCTCTTAAATCTCGAGGTTCTCTTAATTCTCTGTCTCTGTGTTCTCTTGGTTCTCTCGATTCTCGAGATTCTCTTGTGTGAGTCTCTCTTACGTGAGTTTCTCGTACGTCTCGAGTCTCTTTGTTTTCTCTTTCACGGACTTCCCGTGTGTCTTTCTGTTCACGCCGATCCTCTTTTTCCCGATGTTCTCTGTTGTCCGGCTTTTCATGTGTTTCTGAACTTTCCCTCGTCTCTTGTGGTTGGCACTCGTCCATTGGTTCTTGAACTTTTCTTGTTTCAATGCCGGCGGCGCTTAGGGTAGTCATTTCAGCAAGTCCTTTAACCTGGAAAGTATAAATATTTTATTTAATATCTGGTAATCTAATATTGACTGACTGACATATCAACGCACAGCTGAAACCACAGGGAGAAGAAACATGAAATTTTGCACAAGACTTTCCTTTATGATGTACGTGTGTTATATTTACTATTAGTTTTCAAAAACTACCCTCAAAACACTGTTTAAGCGATATTAAAGTTTTTATGAAAACATCCTCGCAAACGAAGCCGCTGCAAAAGTGCTATTTGACATATAAAGTAGTTGTGCAAAGCTAAATAAACATTACAGTTTCAAAAAAATGTTTGCTGCGTTCACTCAGTAATTGAAATAGACTTGACCTTATTATTTTATTTGCTATACTAGACAGGCTGAAAACCAGTCTCAATAGAAGCTAGTTTTTTATTCAAAGTGGCTTAAATATTCGTGTAGGTGCATAAAAGCCGAACAGATGGTTTTATATAATTATGTAATCACCATCGGGTTATTAAAATTCAATGCTGGATAGCCTTTCCAGGTGCTCGTGCTTTGAGTTCATCTTCGGCTACTCTCGTCCAACTGCTACCAGCGAATGCAGTTATATATTGTTTGTTAAGGAAAAAGATTAAAGAAAATGGTTTGTTGGTACCTGAAGGCTCTCGGCAGTCTTGAGGAGAGCAGGCAGTTGACAGTACTGAACGTTGACTTCACCCTTGTACATGAAGTCGACCAGGGTTCGCAGTTCCTCAAGACCCACGTCCTTGAGAATTACGATGGGATGTCGCGACGGGTGGTCAATGAACAGAGATCGGAAGTACGATGAACACGCAGACAGCACTACCTGAAAACGATGCAAGAGTTTTGCTTATCATTTATTTTAATTATTAAATGTGACAGCCGTCATTGTGGGCATAGGTGTGAAATTGTCACACTTAAACTCGACTCAACATCTAGGTATCAATTCAGTATACTCGTAACAGCCGTAATGGGTCTACAACCACACATCAAATGGAGTTTTTAAGATAATTTCTTCAGTTAAACTCGAAAATTCTGACTGTTTTTAAATTGCGTTTTATAGGCCTACTAATTACTTTCATGTTCATTTAGTTATAAAAGTGTTCTAATACCTATTAAAAACCGACACTTAAAATTTATCTATTTATATCTAATACGTAGGTACCTATCCTACCTATGTATAAATTATTTATTATTGTATTTATCTAATTCGAAAAAAAAAACCAAATGATGCATAGGTAGAGTCTGTCTAAAAAGTCAAACGACTTGGGTAATTATTAAGGTAAAATGAAACCTGGTGTAGTCAACACTGGTCCGATAATTATGATTGATTAAGAGATCTTTATCATAGTTTAGTAATAGAAGAACCTTATAAAAAGTAGCAAATATAAGTATTGTTTACTTAAATGATTAAATATTATACAAAATTCCCGAGTCATTTGACTTTTTAGACAGACTATAGCCTACCTACCGCTAATCTATAAAATAATGCATTCTGTGTCAACGGATTCTTTGTTTCGTCTTCTTTTTCCCTTCGTTGGGATTGAATTGATCTGCATTCTCTCCGACCTACTTAGAATTCAAAAGGTAGGTAGGCAAACCTACGCGGTAAATCGCCTTTGCTATCGCGATTCATAGAACTAAACTGATCTGTTAAAGATGAAAGTATTTCCTCGTATCCCCGATTAATGGCTACTAAATCTCAAACGGGATTGACTGCATAGGTAATTTCCATCGCAGTCGTCCCTTTGACTGATGTTGACTGATTTTTAAGGCTTTTATATATATATATGTTTTTATTTTATAATTTATTATTTTATAAGTGTTATGTATAAAGCATAGGCATAATAGAGTAGCGATGCGCGTAATGCCTGCGCGGACGCCACGGCGCAGCGCCCCGCGCCCCGCACCCGCGCGCTCCTGTGCAAGTGCATTTTTTAATAATAAAGCGTCAGTGCGTTTCCAGCTAGCTGTCGTTTTACTTGTCCCGTATCCAACAGTGGCGACGAGACCGACCCACGCACGCTAATCACAATGGCTCAGTTTAACTTCGGGATATTGGGTAATTTTGACCACACAGTGCACGAATGGAAGGCGTATAAAAGTCGCCTGCGGCAGTGGTTCGTGGCAAACGATATTACGGAAATAAACGACCCAACGGGTTCAAGAAAGCGCGCCATTTTGCTGAGCGCACTCGCAGACGGGACTTACCAGCTGGCAGCAGACTTGGCTTTGCCAAAACAACTGGAGGAGGTGCCAATAGAAGACATATATGAACTCCTGGACACCCATTTTTCTCCGAAAAGATGCGGATTCGGAGAACGTTACTCGTTTTACGCGGCAACGCAACAAGCTAGTGAGACGCATGCGCAGTGGGCGGCACGCCTGCGTGGTCTCACAAAATACTGTAAGTTCGCCAATGTAGAGGAGGCCCTCAGAGATAGGTTCGTGATGGGCATGTCGGCGGGTCCCGAAAGGGACAAACTGTTCACGATGGACACCGATACCTTGACCGTAACGAAGGCAGTGGAGTTGGCGCAGAGCATCCGGTGCGCGCGAGCAGGTGCCGCGGCCGGCGCTTCAACATCAATTGTGTCGACCGTTCAGCAAGAACACACGGTGTTCAAGGTGCAGGGTAAAAGTGCAGCTCTCGAGAAGGACCCGGTAAAAGAAAAGTGTTCCGTGTGCGGCCGAAAGAACCATACATCTGCTCAATGCCGATTCGCGAATTTCACATGTCGAAAGTGCAACACAAAAGGCCACTTACGTAGAATGTGTAAAGTTAAGTGTGTTGTGACCAGTGACGCGAGTGAGGAGGACGATGATGGTAAGGCTTTTTGTTGTAACATCGCTTCACGGCGGGGAGAACCTATGACAGAAATGGTGATAATAAACGGTTCGCAATTAAAATTTGAGGTCGATAGTGGATCAGCAGTAACAGTGATTTCCGATAGTTTATACAAAAGTTGTTTTGGCAGGTTGCCGTTATCAGCGCCTAAGAAAAAGCTATTTACCTACACAGGTAGTAATATCGTGTGTCTCGGTATAGTTCGCCTACCCGTCACATATAGGCAGAGTACACACACACTCGATGTTTACGTGGTACGTAGCAAAGGCCCGCCATTGCTCGGTAGAGATTTTTTATCCAAATTTAATTTAAAATTAGCAGCATGTAATTTCATAAGTAATAAAGCGAAAATAGTCGATGATTTGCAAAATAGGTTTAGTGACGTCTTTTCAGATAAATTAGGTAGGTTTAATAAATTCGAGGTTAAATTACGTTTAAAAGACGACGCAAAACCAATATTTTTTAAGGCTCGCCCTATCGCGTTTGCATTGCGGGACAAGGTGGATAACGAAATCGTCCGTCTAGTAAACCTAGGGATACTAAAACAAGTTGATCACTCGGAGTATGCTTCACCCATAGTGCCAGTGTTAAAACGCAATGGAAGTGTTAGGCTGTGTGCAGACTATTCGGTTACAATAAATAAGCAATTGGTCGTAGAACAATACCCGCTGCCCACGGTTCACGAATTGTTTTCAAAATTACACGGAGGGAAACAGTTTTCAAAGTTAGACATGTCCATGGCTTACAACCAATTCGTTTTAGATGAAAATTCACAAAAAATTACGTGCATTAACACTCATCGCGGCTTATTTCAATATACGCGCATGGTTTTTGGGTTAACCAGCGCGCCGTCTATTTTTCAACGTGCCATGGAAAATTTAATGTCCGGTATAGATGGCGTGTTATGCCTATTAGATGATATACTTATAACAGCTGATAGCCCGGGATTGCATTTACAAAGGTTAACGGAAGTGTTACAGAGGCTGCAAGATGCAGGTTTAACCTTGCAAAGAGAAAAGTGTGAATTCTTTAAGAACGAAATCAGTTATTTGGGTTACGTAATAAATAAAGACGGGTTAAAAAAATCTTCCGAAAAAGTTTTAGCCATTGAAAAAGCTCCAGTACCTACGGATGTAGGCAAACTTCAATCATTTTTGGGGTTAGTAAACTACTACCGTAATTTCGTACCTAAGGCGTCCGAAATCCTTAGCCCCTTATACGACCTTCTGAGAAAGGATGTTAAATGGCATTGGTCTGACGAACACCAAAAAGCGTTTTACGAAATTAAAAAACATTTAACGTCGGATCAAGTTTTAACACATTTCAACCCATCTGCAAAGTTAATCCTCACAGTGGACGCTTCACCGAATGGGTTAGGTGCGATATTGTCGCAAATTGATAAAGACGGATGTGAGCGTCCTATTTCGTTTGCATCCCGCACTCTAAACTCAGCCGAGAAGCGGTATTCACAAATTCAAAAAGAGGCTACAGCCATTATTTTCGGAATTCGACGATTTCATCAGTATTTATACGGTAAGTCAGACCCGTTTGTCCTTCGCACAGACCACAAGCCATTAATTTCGATTTTTGGACCACACAAAGGTATACCGGAAGTTTCGGCTAACCGATTACAACGATACGCCTTGTTTCTCAGTGCTTATAATTATACAATAGAATACGTACGTAGTGAGAACAATAGTGCAGATTATTTATCCCGCGCGAGCTTACCCGACGATTTTGATAAACGGTCAATGACCTCAGACCGAGAGGGCGGGAAAAAAGCACAACACGCGGCGGCCGCCGCTGCTCCCATTGACCGCGCTTCGTATGTTCACTTCGTGATAGACGGTCACATGCCAGTAACGCGAGACGAACTTCGTGAGGAAACCGGCCGAGATGTTATCTTGTCGAAGGTGGTTAATTTCCTCCACAAGGGATGGCCAAGAAGCCTATCGGACGTAAATTTAAAACCGTTCCACGCGTGTAGGAATCAGCTATCATATGAGGACGGATGTATTATGAGAGGGCATAAAATAGTTTTACCCGAAGTTTTAAAACATAAAATATTGAATGAACTTCACACTTCCCACCTAGGAATCGTAAAAACAAAAGCCGAAGCTCGTTCTAGGTTTTGGTTTCCGGGTATTGATAAGGAAATTGAAACTATGATCAACTCGTGTAGTGTTTGCATTCATTTACGACCTACACCCCCACGGGCCCCACTTGCCCCTTGGCAATACCCACCGCGACCATTTCACCGCGTACACATAGATTTTTTGGGTCCGTTAGATAATAGGCATTATTTAATTGTAGTGGATGCGTACACGAAATGGGTGGAAGTTTACGATATGTGTGGTACAACGACCTCATCAGCTGCAGTAGACAAACTATACGAGTTTGTTTCAAGGTTTGGGTTACCAAATACTATTGTCAGTGATAACGGCACGGCTTTTACGTCACAGGAATTCAAACGCTTTTGCTCAGTTAACGGGATTGAACACGTGACATCACCGCCCTATAATCCAGCGAGCAATGGTCAGGCCGAGAGCTATGTAAAGATCGCCAAGAGAGGTATAAAAGCATGCATTCTATCGAGTGACAGCCAAAAGGACAGAAGGGTCAGACTATTAAAGTACCTTTTTGATTACCGGAACTCAATACATTCTGTCACAGGGTTCTCTCCGGCACAATTAGTTTTTGGGCACAATCTGAGATGTAGGTTAGATCTGTTGTCGTCCAAACCATTGTCGTCGTCCTCAAACGCGTCTCTGGACAGCGTAATAAAATCAAAACAGTGTTCGCAGATTAAATACAGTGGTGGCAAAAATAAACAATGTTTCAAACACGGCGATGAAGTGCTGTTCAAAAAATTTAATATAAACGGTAAATTCACATGGTGCAGAGGCACAATAAGAGACAAAATTGGTAAAGTGCTTTACTTAATTAACGATCCTCTAACAGGAAATATATTAAAAAGACATAAAAACCAAATTGTTCTATATAAGGGCTACGCCAATGCACTACAAAATGGGACAACTAGGGGCGCCAATGAAGTGGAAGACATGAGTGACGATGACGACGACAGCATGCTACCAGCGGCATCACTGAGTCTCCAACCCGCACCTGGAACGGACGAGGTGGGGGAGGGGAGTCAAGTTACGAGCACGACGCCACCAGCAACATCGCCCTCGCCACCAGCAACATCGCCCTCGCCACCAGCAACATCGCCCTCGCCACCTAGGCGTTCCCAAATGTCATTGCGTCAGCTCCCAAGGGTTGACTACCGAAGTCTTGCATCGGGCAATGTTAATTAAGATTTTAATATCTGCCTAATAATATTAAGATTTTTATGTAGTACCTAATATTTGTATCTTCTGAATAGATTTAAGATTTTATTATTATTGTATCCATCTATCTTCGAAATAGGGTTGGGAGATGTTATGTATAAAGCATAGGCATAATAGAGTAGCGATGCGCGTAATGCCTGCGCGGACGCCACGGCGCAGCGCCCCGCGCCCCGCACCCGCGCGCTCCTGTGCAAGTGCATTTTTTAATAATAAAGCGTCAGTGCGTTTCCAGCTAGCTGTCGTTTTACTTGTCCCGTATCCAACAATAAGTAGGTATATACAATGAAGAAGATACAACATTATAACAATTTGTACAGGTGCTGCTTAAGTATTTCAAAAAGAAATTTCTTCCAACAGACTTGCGGAAGTAGAGTTCAGAAGAAATGTAGAAAATAGCGTATAGAAATAAAATAGTAAGAGTTAATGAAATCTTAACTAAAACTAAAAACATAAAAATTATCTAAAAATATGCTATATACAAAAAAATATTTACATAATTATTTTTATGATCATTTTAGCAATAAGTATCATCTTATAATCTATATTTATGGATTTCTAACTCTGAGTACCTACACAATTAAATGCATGTTTAATAAAAAAAAAGTATAAGCACAAGTGAACCTTAACAAATCGTAAGGAAAATTAATTCTGTGATAGATTTGCGAGAACTTCTAATCTACCACTCTAGGAGTAAACTTAACCACAAGTTAGTGGCAACACTAAATTTGAGTTAGCTTATGTAGCGTTACCAGATACCTACGGAATTTAAATAGAGTAGCTGGCCTATTCAGGATTTATTATCACTGATACAAAGAAATCTAAATTAGATTTGGTACAGCTATCAAGCGAAAAAAGGACAATAAAATCGTTCAACAAAATGTAATGTAGGCATCATTAACACTCCAAAACTACGGAGACCAGTCAGATACTTCCTAGGATAATCCTTAGGCATCCTACCAGAATAAGATTGATTAACAACTTCCTATACCAAACACGAAACAAAAGGTGGTGGTATCTTCAACACATTCATGGTGATGGCAACATTAGAGCGTGCAGATACAAAATTATGATGCAATTAATAATAATGTAATCGCATTGTAAATGCAATTATATTCTTACATTGGCAATGTCGTGTTGGCCGAGACGTGCATAATAATATAATATATCGGCTAACTTTAAAGTGAGTTAGGTCCGCTTTAAATGTGTGATGGAAAGAGAGGGAGACTACTGGAAACATATACCCTCTCCCCATCGTTTAATTTCGGTAGATACGCTTAGTTTCGTTTAAGCAGAAATAAGAGGGAATTTTTCAGTACGATCAAAAATGGAGAAATCAGACGTGCAAAATTGCAGTTTTAACTAATTACGCCCAGCAATCAGATCTATCTATTTTGCTTCCTCTTACCCTCTACATCATACGGAATTGTTATGAAGACATTCCAATGAGAAAGTGCTTGCAGGATAGGTCAGATAATGTCGATATTGCACTATCAATATCTCTGTTACATGAAAATATTTGGTTAGTCTTAAAATTCAGCATGAATACTTATGCACACACAGTGTCTATGCTGATTCTTTACATAAGCATCTTCAAATCTTCGCCTTTCAGTTCCCTTATCATATTAAAAATTAAAAAAAGGGTCAAATCATAGCTGCTCAGTGGCTTTTGGATCAAGCCCTGGTCTGGCATAGTGATATCAAATCAAGATATGATCCATGGAGACAGTAGTCTCGGTAGAATATAGTAATATTCTTAATAATTTTATCAGTATGAATTCACAAAGCACACAGACGGAAGCTTAAGTACATTACTACCTAATTGGCTCCGTTTTTTCGTCACATTTGTGCATAGTGTCGATACGGTCGCATTTTGTTGACAAGGAAAATCTCACAGCAAAGTCAGTTTCTATGCAGATGCAGGCAAAGGACGCAACGTGTAAACGGCTCTTAATAGCGCGCAGATTAACAATAGGTACCTACAAAGTAATGAAATGAAGCGTAACGAGAGGTTTCTACACGTGCCGCACTAAACAGAAGTCATTAAACTTATACGGAATCACTATCGCTCACTCAATGCCAACTGCCAACTGTGAACTTCAAAGGAAAATCGAAAGTGACATATGTTTTCAAATCTTAGGGGTGCAGATCGTTAAAGTCCAATCGAAAACCCAATCATTGTTTTCGTGGGAGCAATTGTCCACACTGTGGTTGCGTGTGCGATTGCGGTTCTTACCATCTCACAAGCATCGAGTTTTCCTCCTTTCATCGAGACTGAAACCCATTCCATATACCTAAACAACATGTTGAACTTCTCCGAATGTAGGAATTTGAGGCAATGAAAATGGAGGAATTTCAGTAGGCAGGTACTGTGTATATCAATAAAACTCTATTTTTAAAAGTATTTAAACTTTAAGATCTGTAGTGATAAGTACGTAGGCAGGCTTAAATTATCAAAGCATTATCAAGTAGAGACCTTTAACAGCTACTTAGCATAAGCATACTATAAGCTAACTGGGCCACCACTGCTCTTATTAAGTAGGTAAGCCAGTAGGTAGGACTACCAACTTTCCTACCCATAAATAAATTAATGTCGTTTAGATTAGGGTTAATACGGGTACTGTACTTACACATATAGCAAAAATAATAAATAAAACTGTAAGTATCAAATATATCTAAGAGAACTCAACACATTATGATGACTAAAACAATATGTTTAAGAGGAACTTACGCTTGATTGTTTAAATAGAAATGTACGTAATCTAGCTTTTTTTATGAGAAGAGAAAGCTCATTCCAGAGTTGTATTAATAGTTGTAACAGCGTAAAAATTCGTCGAGCAAGACCCTCCCGGTAAAGAAGGAATACGATGAACTAAGTTTTTGGATGCTCGAGAGCTAATTCTTTAAAATATTGTTAACCGTATATCTAATTTGTCTAATCTTTCACATTGTTTTTTTTTTCATTATTAATAGATACTAATGCTTGATCTGCAATCCCACCTGATTGTAAGCAGTCATGCAATCGATGATGGTAAATCGTACTAGTTTATTAAGAGCCTATTCACTCTAGCCTTGAAGACACCCAAATTGTATTCGGACGGAAAGACCGCTGAAGGCAATTGTCATACGACAATTTATCTAACTTTCACTGATCTTCCTCTATCTGAAAACTGTCCATAATCAAACCATAATCGTTCCTTACATTCTAGGTATCCTAAAGGTAAGTACGTAATCTGGAGGAATTATACCTTACCAGGTCAAATGTTAGCTTTATGAGTTCCTACATTATGAATTCACCTTCGGAGCACGCTAATATCCATCCTCCTTGCACATCTGTTACAATATAATATCAGTACATATATTCCAAATGAAGTGACGGGTCATAGATACAGTTTTTTTTTAAATAAATGCACTTTTGATGTTTACCTTGTGAGCCCTAATGGATGCACCTTCGGAGCAGGCTAGCGTGACGTCGACCAGGCTCTCGTCGTGCAGCAACTGGCTGAATACTCCCAGCAGGTTGCTCTGATGATTGTTCCACCTTAGGCAATAGTGCTCACTTCCCATGTCTGAGCTAGCTCCCGCCGCTGTAACATGTAAATGGCATTGTTTTAGTAACTAGCTCATAAAAAATTCACAGCATAGCCTTATATAATATTCTCACTGCTGGGACTCGGGCCTTTTCTTTAGGAGAAGGAAATGGGCCAAAATTCAACATGCAGGCCCGGTGGATGTTACAAAATTTGTAACCTAAAATGTCTTCGAATTGTTATTTCTAGTTAAGTTTGAAAAACGAAGTGATTAAAAAAAAAACTAATTAATAAATCAGAATTACAAAAATCTAGAACAAAACAATCATAATTTAAAATAATAGTTCTGTTTATGTTAAAACTATTAGGTCAATTTATGTACATAATTATGCGTATCCGTATAGCCTGTATCTGAGCTTCCTCTTTCATCCAGCAAAAACTAAATAATAACCACCTAGCCGCTAAAACTTTGGATGGCAGTCTGAAAATCTATAAGGACTAGCTGCAGCCAGATAGTAGACTTATTTATTTAGGGGTACAAAAAATAGCCTACGACCTATTCTCAGATCTATGAAATATATACTAATAACAAAAAACCCTACAAATCGGTCAAACCGTATTCTATAACTAGCACTGTGACACAAGATTTTATACCTATATTTAGATCATAGTAACATGCCCTATACCTAAAAACAAAACACATCTATTAAAGTGGGATTCCCTGCTTGAGTCTGTTTCCTACCTACCCCTAGGTTGTTGCTGTTGTTCACTCTTGAGTGATTAAGTTACTTCTAGGCGAGCGTCCACCATCCACAACCACATTATCACTTATCGTCATGCTAGATAATGATCAAGCGCTAGCCTATCTACAGGTAAAAATAAAAAAAAAAGTCTTGTAAAAGTTCGTAACCCAAAACTAAAACTTAGAAAATTCAATAAAAACACACAAAAAAAGATATTATAAAGCCTGTTGATTTTAGTAACATTAACACGCAAATTATTCATTTTAAAAGTTTTTGAAGACTTTATGAAATAGCACGCCAACGACCTATAACCTTTACCGAATTGCAAATTCAGATTTTTGCTTGCCAAAAGGAATTTCAAATGAAAAACATTTGAAATTTATTTATTCAATCTACACTATTACACTTAATTATCACTTTTTAAAGACCAGGTGTTGTAAATCAAAGGACCCCTAATTGAGTGATTAGGGAGTTGGTTAACCTTATCTGAAATAAAAAATTCTAAGTAATGTATCAAATTGCCTTGCAACGTGTCTCTGTCTAATTCAGGTATTCATCAATACATACTTCAATAAGGTAGTACTTAACATTTTAAAAATGTGAAAGTAACTTTGTCTGTTACGCTTTCACAGATAAACTAGAGAACCGATTTTGATGAATTTTAGTTCAGAGTAGGTAAGCTTAAACCCCAAGGAAGGACATACTTAAGCAACTTTTTGTCTGATTTCGACTTCGTTTCTGTGATCGGTGCTATTCTCTAAGAAAAGTCAAAAACAGTCTTGAGCGCAGCACTGGCCACAGCA
Organism: Mythimna lalbum; assembly: GCA_949319445.1. Taxonomy (NCBI): domain Eukaryota; kingdom Metazoa; phylum Arthropoda; class Insecta; order Lepidoptera; family Noctuidae; genus Mythimna; species Mythimna lalbum. The sequence goes on along the minus strand of OX439348.1, from coordinate 8,596,357 downwards.
ATAAGTCGAGAGCGTAGTACATAGAATTAACCACCTAATGTATAGGTTTGTTGGATTGTTAATGCAGTGTACTTATTTGGATTTCGTCGCTGCGGCCAGCACTGCGCTCAAGGCTGTTTTCTTTAGAGAATAGCACACCTGCCGAATGACCCGAAGTCATTCAGACGGTAGATATCGCGCTCTCTGCCGCGATCGAAGCCTCTGGCAGCAGCTAGGTATTAATAAATATAACGTATAATAAATATAATTGGGCAGGTATTAGGTATAAGTAAGTAGGTATATCCAATTACCCAGCCCAGTCACAATCAGTGGATAATTATGACAACCAAAACAAATAAATAATCTCACGGTGCGTCTCGTATCCGCTTCGGCACAGATAAAGATGTGCATTTAAAAAAAACATCACGTGGTGGTATCTAGGTGAAATGTTCAGCTGAAGATAACAGACACAAGGAACATAATACAAAATAATATTCACATCAGGGTCGTTTTTTACTAGTATCTCCGCAGGTATACAGGTTTCAAAGTCACTGAAATCAATAAATCTAAACTTATAATTTCAAGTACACTACTCTGCCAACTGTTGCTATATACGATACCTATCAACTGCTTTCCTCTTTGCACTAGCTTCTGACGTTTATAAGTGCCCATGTAGGCCTACGTGAAATAAAATGAATTTGAATTTCGAATCGATGGTTAACTCTTTAGAAAATTATGCTTTGGGCCCGGTGGTAGGTGTCCACATTAACAGCATTTATCATTGCAATATCGATAATATTCATCAAGTCCACCAAAGTGTAGGTATATGGGCACTTGATATACTTCAACGTATGGCTCATGTTCTGTACCAGGGTCTTAGCGAGTTCTGTTCAAAGAGTACTGTGAAGTTTTGCTAATAAATTTAATTTGAGTCTGTGCCTGTGTCCAAACAAAAAAATGGGTATAACAAGTCGTTACCGCCTTCAATCTTCAATCTTCATTTCATAGCGGTGAATAAAAATAATTGCGGTAACTCGGGTTTTTACAGGTTCTTATTTGTTAATGCATAAAACATGCGCCCAAGTATTTATGAGTTTGTAACCGCTGCCAATAATTTCTAAATTAAGATGAGGAGTTCTATTGCCATGTGGATGCAAACGGTGACGCATCATTTATGTGTTTATATTTTCTTAGGTAATCCGTTTTTCAACCTTACCTAATTCCCAGGAAACTTGTTAACCAAGTAGGGTTCTACTTCCTAGGAAACGCGTCCTCCAAACCTATTTGAACTGTGAGTTCTAATTTCGGTTTTAAACCGGATCTAAAACCGTCTGTCGCGGAGGCAGTTCCAACCCTATAGTTTAGTATATAGGTACTCATGGTTATCGTTACACGTGTATTTATGTCTGCCACAGACTTATGCGTTATCAATTTAAAGGCCTATTTTCAACACCAGTCACGACTCATTATTCATTTACCGCTTAATAACTGATACAATGTATATATACCTCAACATAGGCACATGTTAAATCATCCACGAACCGTCATACAAGTACAAAAGGTATTGTGTCTAGGTATAATACAAATTTTATATGTGAACATAAACGGTTTTAGTCTGCGACCTCGAAAACATCATGGAATAATATAAATTAATTTTGCTCAACGCAGCCTCGATAGGTATATAAAAAATTTAATCGCCTCGTTGATAAGTCCTTAAATGGTACGCATATTATTTTATTTGGGCCCGCTTAATTTCAGTCGCTATGTGATTTGATGTCCTTTTACGATGTATAACTGTTCTGTAAGTTCAAGATTACAAGGTTCACGGTAACTATAAAACATAATGCACAACTGCAGATGAACATAAAATTCCTTTTTTTTGCGCATCAGCCACGAATTACAACATTTACCTACCCGACGCAGCAGCCGGAACACTTAGATTTGCTAATAAGTACAAAACGCCACTTGTGTATTATTTTTTTTATTCTATGATTACCGCTTCGCGCCTACATGCGCGAAGATAAATATAGCTGCGAGTGTACCTAGTATTTAAACGTAGGTGTTGTGCGCACACGCGTGCGGCCGCGACGCAGTCAAGATCAAGGGCGCACGATTGCGCAAGAGTTGGCGGTCGCACCGCACTGCAACTCGATGTGATGTCATCGGGCCGTCTGTCGCCCCCCACTCCTCACTTCATCACAAGCTCGTTGTAAAGGCCGTAGACGCGGAACATTCTATTTTAAATTTTTGCCCGTACGCTTGATCTTTTTTTCCAAAAGGCTCTAGATCCTTTTCTCATCACATTGGTTCTCAGAAAAACGTCACATCATTGTTCTAGACATAGAGAATGGTTGCAGGTATAATGAGCTAGCTTGCTGTATTGATGGTATCTCGGACAATTTGCTGTAATTTTCAGGAACGGCTTACACTGTAACTACTTTAACTGATAGTTCTAAGTTATTTCCTGTTAATTATTTTTGTAATGGTCTTTAACTGAACGCAGCACTTCTATAAAATGTTTTCCTTTCCAGTTTTTTGTAAAATGAGTAGGGTTAACGCATTTTCTTTCATGATAAGAAAAACGTAATCTATCAACTTATCAGGACACATTTTCCATGATATAAATGACTGTATAATCTTATGACCTTCCTTAAATGCACCAGATAAAAATGCAATAGATTACCGGTAACACGCTACGCAGGCATTTTGATGTTATCTTGTAGATACAATCGACTAATGGCGAGAATTCATGCGTTTTATTCATAAATTATTCAAAGGAATATCTAGGTATAGTTCCGGTTCGTTTACATAGAAAATCCTTTTTTTTTTACAATAATTTCAAAGTTTACTCCAGTCTGAAACCTTGAATCTTTGTAGCCAAAACAAAACAGTTTCAACAGGTAATTTCTCTGATCATTTCATAGTCAAAAAATAAAAAAGAACTCAAAATGGGCTCTGCGATTGTATTATATCTATGTCATCGTCATCTTCTTGCCCTTGTCCCATATTATTTTTTCTTCGATTCTGAGCTATCAGCAGTCTATTGTATATCATTCCTCATACAACCAGTCCATCTTTTTTTGGCCTCTCTCTCCCTGTCCATCTATTCATTCACAATATATTATTTATTATCATGCATATATTTCTCCTCTTCATATGACTAATAAATAATTACCTTTCAATTTTCCAGTAGCTGGTACAACTTTTAAATGGTTATGTCCTTGGAACTTTTAAAAGACTCTGGCTATAAATATCTATGTCATAGGTAGAATATTGATTAAATACTACAGACGCATGTGAAATAAACCCTTATTCTCTCATAACAGCCTGTAGCATGCCTACACCTGTTTATTAAAGGCGTACCCTTATAGCTGAGCAATTAGAGATCGATCAATGAATATACATTTGAACAAATAATTTATTTCTTGGTATGGCTAACTGCCGAGTAGCAGGCATTCTTCTTAATGACTTACTCTTTCAGAATTACTATTTATTTTTCTGTTTTGTGCTGTGTACACTAGTTGGTTGATTTTTATAGGCAGCCAATATTGAATATCATCAAATTATTGGAAATGCCGAATTGAATATTCCGATTGATAATACGAGACAACTGGTTATACTTTGTTGTCATTTTGTAGTGTCTGTTTAATAAGATAATGCGAAAAGGACTCATATGACGAATTTTCGTCTAAGGATTTCATTTAGACATTTCACCAAATTCCTGATGTTAAAGTTTTCTGTGGTGATTATATAATTTATTATACCTGACATTTGCTTATTATATTTTTTTGTTTATACATTTTTTTATATCGCACTGTTCAAGACTAATTTGTTGTATTGACGATGCTATGGAGGCCAAATATACCATGCAATACTTAAAAAAAAGAAGGATAAAACAAGTCATCAATATAATCGAAGAGGAAGTAAGATTAGAGCGCTTAGCTCAAATGCTAGCGCACATTTGTAAACCTAGCTAGGTATAGCTATAGTCGACCTTCGCAGCACAATAGTCTAGCTAACATGTTTAAAGGAGTGGACAGACGAACGCTACATTGTGTTTCTTTTATGTGTATGTAGGTTTAATTAACTCAGTGAGCTAAGGTCTATTATTATTTTTTGAGTGATGACAGAGCGTGCAATAATTTGATTGGATACATGCATTTGTAGGTTTTTATATTTTGCGTTATGAGGATAGTCTGCTAAAAATACAGTCAAGAATGCAGTTGCACTCTTTCAATGCTAAAGGTTCTTAAATTTATTGCTAGTAGATTTTAATAGTCAATATCCATTTAAATTAGATTCTATTCTACATATTTAAAACAGTCTTGGATAATTGACCCTCGTCTATAAAGAAATTTGAGTGCAATTGTATTTTTGACTTGTCAAGCCGGGCTCTGGTTCCGGCCATAGTACGGAGCGAGGAGCGATGTCAGCTGGTCTTACTCTAGGCTAGGCATTTTATAAGATTATTTTATGTATTTTTTTCTATGGGCCTCCGATGCCTGAAAATAAATGATTATTATTATTATTTTAAATTCCCATCAAAAGCAAGAACCCTAACCAGAGCTCAAAACTTGATAGTGGCAATGTTCGATAGGGGCTAATTTGTATGAGAACTTTCGGTATTTTACAGGATGTCGGAGAGGATTGGAGGAGACCGGATGTGTGCGCAGGAATTACATGACTTGATTCCGCCGTCACCTTTCTACTATCGAACAACCCGCTGTACAGCGCCCACCCTTATGTTGCTGACACCTCTACAGTCCGGATTAAGCGTTTTGCCTTGTCGTTTATACCGTTGACATCGAAGGGCTGAAACAATTTGCCTACAGCTGTCTTCCTGTCCGATTATAATTTAGATATCTTAAGCTAGAGTAAATTATAGGCTCTTAATAAACTAGTGCGATTCATCATCAACAATTGCATCCCTGGCAGGATCGCAGTTCAGCACTATGATTGACTGAAAACATACTATATTTAACAATGTTTAAAGGTCCTCTTAGAAAAATGACTCAAAGAATTTGTATCGCACAGAATTACGCAATACTTGAATACAACACATTTATAACACAAATAAAAACAATAGGTAGATGTACAAACCGAGTTTTTGTTGTAGTAATCAGTGTACCCTTGGCTTAACGATGCAGTTCGCATGAGCAGTCCTATGTTAATTTAATGGTACATTAGGTGTCTTTCACACTTGTATGTCACTTTATACATTTTGCGTGAGCAGTTTCCTATACCCTAGGTATTAGGTGCACCTAGATATGTCTGAGTATGTCGTCACGTGGCTAGATATAGGTATGAGCGGTTAAATTGCTAGTGCGAATTGTGGACAGAATTAAGTCTACCTGGTGTGATCTATCAACTATCAGTATTAGTGTTAGCATATTCAAATTTTTATTTGGTTTTTGTACGCATGATTTCCGGCCTATTCTACTTTGACATTTTAGTTCATTTGAATGTGTTGCTGCTGTTTAACCGAAAAGCAAAACACCGTTATTTATTATTTGGTTGATTGCGCATCAAATTGCATAGAAAAAACATTAGCGTGATTTTTAGTTTTTCTTTAAATTAAAAAAAAAAAATTATTGACTGTCAGACCTGTTGAGTAGAGTATTTGATAATCCCTATTCATTACCACTGCTCATTGATCTCAAACCCCATCTAAAACACCAATGCAAATTAAATAAAAAATATTATGAAAATCTATAACAAAACAATCAAACGGGAAACGCGTGCCCACGCACACAGAGGTACATTTATTCATAATAATTCCATTAAACATTTTCTAGTTTTGTTCTGTTCTCGTATCAATAGGATGACATCACACATCGTCCAGCCGTCCAGTTGACCAGTTGTCTTGGAACTGCAGTGTGTGGCAGTGGCCTTACGTAACACGCGCGGATCGAGCCGCGCGGCGTGGGGATCAAGGTCGCGCAAAATAACGCATACGCCCGGTGCAGGTCGCTCGATGTCGACAACGGACGCCGTATCTATGGCCAGGCGAATGGACTTGTCAAAAAATATCGATTAGTCGATTTATCGATGTTTTTAATCGATACATCGATTTTAATGGCGTTGGCTAAATATCGAGAACGTAATAAACAATATTTTTACATAGACCAATAAATGCTCCAACTCATAATGAGATAGATAAGTTTCGCAAAAAATATAACATCGACTAACCTTACCCGTAATATATCGTAGGCAATATCGAAATATATCGATACTTTCGACATCCTTACAGACGACGCTGCCCGACGCCCGACAACGCATGGGTATCCGGTCGCGCCTAAATCTATACCTAACATTTGGTTAGCTCTTATCCAAGCCATGCCATAGGTCTGGTTTTATTTATACCTAACGTGTTTTCTGTAATGCATCCAGTTCCCATTTCCGGGATGTTTTATACAAGTTTTAACCGCATTATAAGGATAATATACTATACCTAGTTATTAAAAATAACATGTTCCTAACAAAAAAAGGATAAATATGGATGTAGCTGGATATTTCAACCACCCATGCCTACTGGAAAATTCGCTTTAAAAACCGCAAACTGCAATACTTTGTATAAACACGTTATTTTGGGGCATTCTAAAAATGTCCTAATGTGGTTGTACAATCTAGATTTGGCATTACCACATATTTGGTACTTTATATATTTTGTATCAATTTTCCTCGTTTATACATGTAGAGGTCATGCATAAATTAAAGAACTTAATAATTACGTATTATTTGGGTGGAACGACCAAAACGACTAAAAGGAAGTGTGGATCAAAATGATGAATTTATTTTAGATCTACAAAAGTCTTCAGTTTTCCATTAAGTGAACAAACTTTGTCTCTATAAAATATTAGTGTAGATTGCACACCGAGGGCTTTCTAACGAATTCTAATGCAATAGTTATCATAAATGTCAACTGAACGAAAGCATGCTACAGATCAATTCAGGTTAACATTTAGGACGATTTCTTCATTGCTCCAGTTTATTTAAATATTAAGATTTTACTAAGACTAAAGATATTCATAAAGGTTTTCATATTTAGAAACGTAGCATTCATGTAAATATCAACCTGTATGAAATAACACTACGATTATTACAGACAAAATATAAATTCAAGGCATTTTTAGTCTCGACTTCTCTAGTTTGATCTATGCGATATATGTAAGTAGCAGAGATGAGAGTTTGGGAAGCATTCGTCCTTCAAGCTGCAATAGAAATATACTTCTAAATATTCATCTTCGGTCGTTCATTGCATCCCATGAAAAAAGCACGTACCTATAAACCAATAGGTCTATTAATGATCAGCATAGTTTGAACATTAAGTGATATCATCTTATCCATCTTTACACACGATGAGCCGGCACTGAAATTAACGAGCTGGTCATGGAAACTGGTATATGCACTTCTGTGAAAAATTTCTCCCGGCTTAGACATGCATTTGCAGCTGAGTAGCGTATTAAGACACCATTGTGCATTACAGAACTACCAGAGCTCTATACCATGTAATGTTTTCAAAATAAGTCTTATTATAAAGCATTGCCTGCTGCAGATCACCACAGTTGATCACTTCTGGGAGCACATCGGTTAGTAGGCAGTCAAAACGTGTGAAATGGGGCTATGAAATTGGACCAAAGTCGATGCGGACTTGATAGGTACCTAAGTGAGTAATGACCCTCTCTGGCAAGACAAGCGAGTCACATGCTACGGTTTTCTTTCACCTTTTATTGGTAGGCAGTGACCTGCCTAATACTAATAATATTACAACCATTTTTAAAAGTCTGAATAGTATGTAGGTACGAAGAGAAAAGAGAGAGTAAATCTCTCTCTTTTCTCTATATGTGTCCAATTACATTAATTCCAGTTTTGTTTTTTCTTTGGATGAAGAGTACACTAGTGCGCCTCACCATCAACGATTGCATCACTGCTTACCATCAGGTGGGATCGCAGTCATGGACTAGTTTATATCAGATAAAAAAAAAACCTATACAAGAATTATGTTTGAGATTTTCATTCAACAGAAACTACAAGTATTTTAGCAATATGTGAATATTAAACTAAGTTTGCATCCTTATCGCCAGACAGACGCCTTAGATGTATCTATAAACAGCCATAATATAGTAATATTCAAATATATGCATAATTATATTTCATAAAAAAAAACACCAACAGTAGTTTTTTAAAAATTCGACGCTAGCACTGTGGCCTTGGTTCTAATCACTCCCAGACTAGTCGGGCAACGACTGACATGCAGTTGGCTGTATTTGCATTTTTTGAACGTTGCTCATTTTATACGCGTATCTAATAAAAAATGGGCAAATGTGAGTCGCCGTCTGCCAATTAAAATAGGCCTACAAATTTGGTAGACGGTTGCATTAAAAAAGGACTAATAATTTAATGCTATACATAAATATGTATAATAAGTTATGTTGTTTTTTAAGTTTGCTCTTTTCATTTAGCTATATATTTGCTAATCGACGCACTCTACAAATATGCTGTCAAAATATATTTCTTAAAAAAACAATAGATAGTATTGCTTTGTATAAGAACGTATCACTAATCCGAACTCTGTTTTTTTTTACTTACTGTAGGCTGAAGACCGAGTGTCTGTGCCTTTACTCCATGTATAGAGATCTCTTATCTGTTTTCCCAGCTTGGTGATTATTGGCACTCTAAGATCATATCATATCCTTCCAAGATTACGCTGTGGTCTAGGGGAGGTCTGTTCACCAGCAGAGCGAGGCGAACTCGCACGATACGTGTTCCTTATTTACATTTTATTTTGTATGTGGAACTGGTAATTATGAACTACAGGCATATCTTGTGGGCGTATACCATTTTTTATCGGGTGGAAAGAGGGGATTGTTGTTATTGTTTAATTCTGTTCTGGTTCGATAAAAATGTAATTCAAGTTATTAAAGGTCAATAAAAAAATGTATGTGTAAACTTAAATAAATATATTACATATACTCTTTTTCTGTGCCATAAATATGTCATCCGCATCAGGCTGATTTTCTATACATACAAAGTTCTTTTATAAAAAGAAATATTAATTATTTCTGCAATAATAATATAATTGAACTGAAAAAGAAAACTTATTTATTCCTACAACTCTAGAATAATACTTAACACGTTCTACGGCTTACGGCATCCCATTAGCGTACCCAAAGGATTACTCATAATTCTTTACACACTTTTCTGATTTGTTTCGAGATCACAATCCAGTAAAAAAAAAGTACATATTAAAAATCAAAAAATACTTCTTACGACAGTCTGCAGATAGAACGGTCTCCCAATTGGTTGATATGCTATAAGTACTTTTGTCGTAGCATAATCCACATGCGTACCTATCTACTTTCTCGTAGCAAATTCGTAGAACGTGCGTAGCTATAATAAAATTATTGTAGCTACCCACAGGAATTTTATTATTATGAGCGTTGATAATAATAAATAAAAGATAGATTGACCGAAAATGTATAAGCCTATGCTAATCATTTGGCCGAATTGCGATTATTTTAAATGTCATTCTATTTTTGTTGAAGGTCACGAATGCAACATACAATTTTTACGATAAAAGTGTTTTATTGAAAATTGCTGACGTTAGATGATAATTTGGCAATATTTATTTTTAAAACAGCTGCTTTGTAAATATTTTGGATTTTTTGCAAAATTTGCAAAAAAAAAAATTGCGAAATATTTGCAAGAGCTCAATGGCCAAACGAAACGTTATAAAATAGTCTTAGAGAAATTCTTAGATTACTTTTAGTTTTTTATTATAATCAGAATCTGCGTATATTTTTCTTCTCTCTCAAATACATTCAAAGGTTGTCTGTAAAAAATGCTTTTAGTGACAAGACCGAACTTGTGTACAATAAAGAGTAGTTGAGACTAAAAATGAGAGAAGTTGAGAATAAAAATGAGCTTTCATACTAGTGGAATGTAGTTTACCATAAAATGTAATCTTATAGTAGCAGTATTTTTTTAATTTATACTATCTGTAAAAAAAGTTATGTTTTTCGAAAACAACTTCGAAATCAAAGCTAGCGATTGCATAATATTTACTTGACGATTTTAAATGTCAAACTTAGTTAAAATTTACATTTAGATGTCAAATTGTAAAGTTGTCATATAATTATATTATGTATCTAATTCATCGTAAATATGTCAAAGTCGATGTTTTACAACAGCATAAGGGTCTTAATAAATTAACGTTGAAAAAAATTAAAGGCATTAATTCATGAATCCCCAAGCGACCACCGGTGGCCGCGCATCTATTGTCTTACTATTGTGTCTCTAATTGACGGTATCTGAAGGGTTAATAAGGTTTATTTGAAAAAAAAAAAAAACGGCTCGAGGTAATTAGCCTGCAGCTCTCTTTTGCACTTATATAGGCCTGGGTTCGACAATTATCTCACGTTTTATAAAAATTACTTCTATCTATCACTCAATTAACTTTTTACGTAATTTAATTAAAATTAACGCATACTTCTTATGTGCTGCACTACTTTTTATCGAAGGATGTAAATTAAGTTGTGACATGAAGGGCCCTCGGTCACCTTGTCTATACAAATGCGCGTCGCTCTCACGCCGATCAGAGGGTAAATTTACGGTTTTTAAATGTAGTACAGGTAATAAAAAACTTCTGTATGCAAAGGAAAGGAGAAAAACGCTAGCATCGATGGCATTTTTAGTTTTTTGAATTCGGATTTCTTTTATAAACGTAATGAAACTTGTCATAATATTTTTGGCATTCATAGTAATAATAAATATGCCTACCCCAATTATCTACGTTATCATGGATGCAGTACCTTAAAATAAGATATTGCAATGCGTACGAGTTCAGTGATGGGGTACACAAATAGCGCGGGCGGAGCATATGTTGCGCCTACGCAAAATTTTTGCACGGAACGCCGCCTATCCAACATCACAGCAATAAATCCACTATTATTGTAGGAAACCTTGTCACAAGCTTGGGCGTGACACTGCGAAATGTCCGATTTATATCCCCTCATATTGATACGGTTACAGTTTGATGAATCACGCAATATTGTTCTGGATATCCGATGATATATTTGGACAGACAGAAATAAGGGAAGTATATTCCGTATTCTGTGCTTGTAGATATATCGGACGGGAAAAGAACGTATGTATATGATTATGTCTATACATAGGCCTTTCACATGGGTACGCTTATTTATTCTGTTAGATTAACCGATGCAAATCAGAAGCCAAGCGTGGGAAAAATCACTTCCTGGTTTAAAGGAAAGATTATAGAATTTTCAGGTTGGTAGTGTTTGTCTACTCGAGAGTCTAAAGCTGCTTACACACGGTTGTAAAATATATGATTGGGTTCTTAGATATCCTGCGGAAGCGTGCTATACTCACTATTACGACCGAACGCTATAATAATAAATAACATGCTATAATTTACACATGCTAGAACAATAAATAAAATTAGATTGGTTCGATAAACTTCTCCGAAAATTTGCAATCTTACTTGCATCTTTATTAAATAGGGTTTCCAATTTTTTTATTGTTAATTCATGAATCCCCAAGCGACACCCGGTGGCCGCGCATCTATTGTCTTACTATTGTGTCTCTAATTGACGGTATCTGAAGGGTTAATCCAATTTGAAGCAAATTTTTGTTGTTGTTTGATATAAATTTTTGAGTCTAAGACTTATTATATTGGTTAAGTATAGTTTTGAATAGTAAAAACACTTTATTAATTTCAGTCACTAATATTGTAAAGTTTCAACATTAATTGAAAAACAACCCGACTTTATATGTTCAATATTTTCGGATCGATCAATTGATGAGTTTTTTCTATAGATAAAAAAATATTTACATTTAAACTCGTATATTCTGTAAAACCAGAATACTCATATTCACACACCCGTCACATTTTAATCTTTATAAATAAATCAAAACAAGATGGTGTAAAAAATATACGATTCAGAGTTTGAAATCGAATTATAATTATCTAATCTAACCAATTAAATTGAAGTCCGGCCCGTGAAAGTTCATAAAATGACTGTAGCCTCCAAATTGGATTTCTTGCTGTAGATAGATTAGTAAATAATAATAATATAAATGTTGATAACCACGTCTGGGTGCCAGGCAAATTAAAAGTAATTCACTCATTTGATGTGCGTTAGTAATTTACTGATATGAAAGAAAAGAAAATTAGTGATAGCATGATAGGTGACAGGATAGAATGGAAGAATAAAACGTGTTGCGCTGACCCCAAATAACACGGGACAAAGGCAGGAAAATGATGATGAGTCATTTTGTTAGTTGAACATTCTTTGTAACTGACATTTTCTTTCCCTAGGTACTTATTATCATTACTGACGTGCCGTGAAATGATGCATGTGTTAATAAATATTCAGCAGATAAAAATAACTACAATAATGATAAGTATTACGTGATCGATACGAGAATCATGCAATTTGCAAAAAATTTGGTATGTTATTTTCTTTTTAGTTTGACGTATGGGTCTTGGATTTTTTCATTTGCATAATATGTGCCTACCTAGGGTACAATATGACTGCGGGATGTTTAAACGAGTCACCACAGTCACCCTTTTTTTAAAGGTGAGAAATCATTTACTGTGATCGCTCTGCGATTTGCGAGTTCCTGACGCCTAGGGCGCCTTCTGTCGCGGCAGTTGGAGAATGAGGATTTAAGTTCCCTCACTTTTGCGGCCGCCTTCCTTTTCTAGCATTACTACGTCGCAAAGGATGCGACCTGGAACGCAAAGAACAACTGAAGGACTCAAACTTATTTACTGACTAAATCCCACTGTGGTTTGACACTGCCTCTCCTTCCACCCGGAGCAGGAGGAGTAACCTAATAATTTTCAAACCCAAAAAAAATCTAACGAGAAAAACAAAAGATCACAAAAGAATAAAGCATTTTTTTTTTCAATAAAACAAACTCCTGCCAAGTTCTAGTCAATGAATGCACCTACTTCAGTCGTGTGAGGATATAATCTAGCAGAAGCGTCTAAATATACATATCTACGAAGATTTCGGCTGGTTTTTTGTTTATATTCTGGCGCGTAAAACCTGTCTAGCCCGCTCAGACTTAGACTACACGTGATCAGTTCGGTACATTTAAAATTTAGCTCGAAAAGTTGATTCGATAAAGTCTTATAATGAAAACGGGTAATGCGGAAGTAGGTAGATTGCCTCTGGTATATTCTATGTCTTCATAAGTTTTTTTATTATTATTTCAAATATAGAATACCGTAATTTAATTTAAGAATCTCAAGTTAAGAAGGTCTGTTGGTCATTCTAATTGCTGAACTAAAAATAGACATATTTATGTGTAACAATAAAATGATGCTCAATGTTTGTATATATTTTTGGTTCATATATTGTTGGCTTGCTGTTTTGTTTAAACTTATGTTTGACTTGGAATTATAAGTTCAATTAAATTTTGTATTAAAGGTACATTATTCTTTTTTCGAAATTAGGTATTTATTGGTTTCCTTGTGTTTTGTATTTTCTGTAATATCGCAGTATCTACTTATGATCATTTTTGTATGAAATCTAAGTAATCTCGCATTATTTTATAATTTAATAAAATAATAAGAAATTAATAAGGGTATTATTGTGTGAAAATTTTATTTATTTTTAGAGACGCAGCGTCGCTAGCCTAATATACAACTTTTTTTTTACTGCTCTTAAAGGCAATTCATTACATTTAAATCAAATATTACCTCTTGTGGTCTTAAAAATAATGCTTATTGCTCCTTTAGTAGTAAGTGCTGTGTTATTATTTCTAAATTATACATCAACAACAGCTCGGAGGTGGGATTCCCAAAATTTATGAGAACGGCAAAAAAATTCGCTGTCGAGGTCGTCGTGCCAGTTAGGCGATGAGCAATAAAAGGAACTTCCACTGCTTTACTGGAAGTAGATGTAATCCATGTCTTAGACTTATGTACTGGACAATGATTATTTATTTGATCCATCTGGAATAATGATTAAAGGTGGACCGTTTGTGGCAAAACATTTTTTTTTTGTGTTTTGACTGCGATCCTACTTGATGGTAAGCAGTGATGCAATCTCTGATGGAGAGGCGCACTAGTAAATGTTAAGTCTTTAAAATGTCAAGCATCTTTTTGATAATAATAAATCTTTTATATAATTTGTTACATGTAATCGCCACAAGTAAATCTTAAACAAATAATTATACTAGTGCCTAACGAATAACTATGTGTTTATCTAAATTATCAATATGACTCTAAGTCCAGCTTGGTTTTTACAAGCTTTTATTTTATTTTTTTATATCTACCTGTCCCAATGTTTGTCTGTAATCGAATCTTGTAAATTAAATTTGATTCACTTCCCGGTTACCGATTGAGCTGAAACTTTGCATGTGTAAATCAGATGACAATGCAAAATTATCATGAAAAGGAGCTGATCTGATGATGGAACTGGAAGAATAGGAACTTGGTAGTTAAACGACAGATCCTTGGGACAGAATTTTGGGCTTCGTCTTGACCGAGTAGAGTATTATATAGAGTATACCGAGCTATAAAAGGTTGCTATGAAATTTAACCTACATAAAATAATTGTTTTTTGTTTAGTATTCAATTGATAAAGTTTTAATATTTACTAGCGTTTAAATTTACAACACCTATTATTTCCGTCTGTCTCAATTAGGTTAATTTGATATATTTTGACGGAAAAACATTAAAAACAGGAACAAATGCAGCAAAATCGTCGCGATAGCGTTACATTTGACGCAAAAATGAAAATAACGGTAATACGATAAACAAAAAATGATAAGCTTAACTCTATTTAATAATTTAGTTCAGCGTCAGCCTCAACATGTTTTTAATCCGCGTCTACAATACTGCATACAGAATTATGTAACTACAGTCTACAGAACTACAGATGCTCTTAGTATTTCTCTGTGTGCGTCTAAGACAAGAAAAATACTGGCTCGTGACTCACACACACATGCAACACGCGAAGGCGTTGTTATAGTGATGCGAATAGACGCTCGTGGAAGTAACAGTTATGGGTTTTTTATTACATATATAGACAGTCCCATGACGTTGACTATTGAACTTGTTTTAATAGGGGCAGGGGCGGATTGTGAAATTGTTGGGCTCTGGGCTAACACGACTTAGGATCCCACCTAAGTAATCAAACTAATTGGCATTTTGCAAATGTTTAAGTATTGCCAGAAGTATACTTTGTCGTCCTAAGGGAACGAGAAACCTTCAACTGTTCATGAGTAACTATGGATAAATAAAAAGTCTGAAAAACAAACTTTGAACACATACCGTATACATGAACATCAAAGTTGACCGCTTGCAAGCCATTGTGGTGACCCGCCATATTATTATTATATCTAAGACTGCTTCGTATAATTAAACAGTAGCACTCCAATTATTCTACAACGTTTTGTCGAATAGATTAAGTCGTCTTGCAGATTATTTTCTATAATGTCTAGGGGCCCTCTATATCGATGGGGCTCATTTAGCCATTAGGTAGATCCGGCTATGGGCAGGGGTGAACACCGTTTTGTGTACCTACGATGGGCACGCACGCTACCCTAATTGAGATCGGCTGAAAGCCAATTTTAGTATTTAGATATAAGTTTCTTGGCTTCTTGACTTTTAAAAGATAATCGAACTTATGCGAGGCTTGGAAGTTAATTTTCGAAATCACCTCGCTTGTTTTTGCAAGCTTAGCTTAGAAGCCATGTCTATATCATGCATATCAGAGATAGGGTGCTAACATTTTCGAGCTTGACGCTTAAAATTTCACTCTGCGACTTTCGCTGTGCAATATAAATTTTGTAAGCATCTCTATTGTATGGTATGAATGCAATATATCAATTATGAACAAATCTGTAATCCAACTTACAAAAGACTGACTTTTGGGTGCATGACCACAGCGGGTTATTTTTTTTTTGTTAGTTGGGAAAATTATCCAATGATATCTCTCGCTCTTGGGCAGAACGAAAGAGTGGTTCAGACTTTTACTAACTAAAAACCAACTCCTTTTCCTTCTTTGCCTTCGTTCCAGGGCCGCGGGGTTCACTTTCACACAACCCGTTTTTTGTGAGTTGGATCCACCCTTGAACAGGGGAAATGCAAAGCTCCTCCATTTGAATAGTTAGACGGTTAATTAAACGTTAAAGTTCGCTGCAATTATATGTGTATAATGAGTACGTTAAGGACGATTTAGTGTCGGGCAATTAGTAGCAGAACATTAGTGTTTTTATACCACGTATCGGGTATCGATTAGAATCTTATTTTACTCGATTTGCATGTTTAATGTTATGACATTAAAATAACTTGGGCTCGCATTCTGCGTTTTGAATAAGAGGGTACGCGAGGAAACCATGATAGTATGTACAAATAAAAGTTCATCGTTTCAGAACGTGATAGTTCGACGCTTTCAATTGTTGAGGCTAGTGATGTTCCACTCACTAAATCTGTCGATAAAGTTATTAAATACACTTACTCGAGAACTAGCTATTATCCCTATCGCATTTAGGCATGCAATTTACTGTTTTTAGCACAAGTGCGGAAAAGACGCGAGCTCTCCCTTGCCACAATTTATTACATTTATCGTATCAGCCCGGGCGCTAAAACGATCCCCATGAGTCGCGCGTCAACCCACATTTATTTATATCTTCGCAAGTGTTTTAAACTTCTCTCCAATCAATTCTTGCTGCGCTCGACTGCATGACACCCTCGCGTACGGCTCGGGCAGTTTTTTATCCACTTGTATCAAAATGTACCTACTATTTTCTACAAATAATTGTTAACAGGTCCAAGTGTGGACGTCTTTCGGCTGAAATGATGATGAATTGTTAACAATGCCAGTGTGATAACTTATATGTGTTTATAAAAGAATTTGAAAAAGATGGTATTGGGGCAGTGAACACGAGTATACCTATATACCATGAGCTTCAGGGGTTTTATCGACCAAAAGTCACTAGTTGTCTATCGAATCCGGTAATAATTCAAGTTGATAATTACGAGCGGCGAGGTAATAATAACGTTGTCAACAGCTGTTGCAGGGCAAAACATCTCTATAAAAGTCACAGGTTAATGATAGAACGAGATGGCTAATGGCGCCACCTGTCAGTTCCGGCGTGAGCATCAGCCATTTTGGCGATGCGGAAACCATTTAGGACTTTTTTTTTAAATGTTGGCTTCGCACGGTGTCTGCATTTAGCCAGAGGTTTAGAAAGTATAAGTTTTCAGTTACTTACTAAGCAACAATTTACACTCGTGATCTAACTTTTAAAAGACGAATATAGACAAGTTTAAGAATAGTAGATAATAAGATGACATAACACAGCCTTTAAGAGCGTTACATAAGAGCAGTAATCATTTATTTTTAACCTGACTTGACACAGTCATGGATTTTCCTAAGTACCCACGATGTTTCCGGAAAAACCTTCCGGAAACATCGTTTGTAATTATCATCATTCTACATCTTAACTTAGCCAGGGCTGCGGGATTGTTGAAATAAGTAAAAAAATCCTGGAACGCAAAAGGCAATTGAAGAAATAATAGTGAATTTTAGTCAGTAAAAGTTTGACATTCTTGTTTTCCTATCCACCGCCTCGCGTTACCCAGGTCGCAAGAAAATTTTGAAAATATCCAATAGGTTGGATCACTACGGTTTGCGTACATTTCTTTGAGGCGCTTGTGACGACTCGAGCTCAGTCCGGACAGCTACCGGACGTCCGGACGGCGAGCGGGAATAGGGCTATGGTTTTAAGAGACTTAAGTGGACTAGTTACCAAAACCTGCTACATTTTGATATAATTACGTAAAGCATTAGTACTAACTGTAATATTAAAGCTAGCAAGGAGAACAGCCACGACACACCCACTTGATTGTCAGAAATATAATATTACCCACTTTGTGAAAAATATAAGATGTACTACAATCTGTTTTTTATATAAAAAAATAAAGATTATTATTAATATAAAAAAAATGGAGTAACAAAAAAACTTTTTACAAAAAAAAATTGAACCGACTTCAAAAAGCACAAAATAACTTTAATTTCGGAAGTCGGTGTTTCTATAATAGATACCTAATCTTGTCTCCGTTATTTAACACCGACTTCCGAAATTTAAGTTATTTTGTGCTTTTTGAAGTCGGTTTAATTTTTTTTTGTAAAAAGTTTTTTATTTTTCACTTTTTAGTTATGGTACCACTAAAAAGTGAAAACCTACCCTTCAGCTAAACATAAATTACCTTATAGCCAGAATGCATCTCATAACGATTCTTATAATCCCAAATACGGTAAATATTACATGAATTTACCCCCTCCCCCTTTTCTTTCAGTCAGTCATCGACTACACGTATAAACAAAGCAATTTTACTTGTTACAACAATTCTGCTATGATTCTATGAGGAGTTCTGTTCCATATCTTCGAAGTTCATGATCAGATCAAAAAAAAAAATTTCGAAATCGGTCCACAATTGACCGAAATATCGGTGAACATACATACAAAAAAAAAAAAACATACATTCAGCCGACCTCCTCCTTTTCGAAGTCGGTTAAAAAAGCATATTAGTCGTAGATCTATAGAACACAATGAACAGAACAGCACGCTATTACAGCTGAATGAAGGTTAGTGTTCTACGTCATAGGCTTATTGTGGATCTCCGACTCTACAACTGACATCATCTCGACATTACTGCGATAATAAATTTTCGTTTTCAAAACTGAGTCTTAGTTTTGTTAGTTATATATTTCGTTCCAATTGAAATAAATATAACAGAACGAGAGCAGTGGTGGCCGAGTGGTAACGGCCCCGACTTACAAGTCGTAGGTCGCGGGTTCAAACCCAGCCAGGCGCATTACTTTGTGTAATTTATTTCATCACCACTACTCTCAAAACAGTTAAGGAAAACATCGTGAGAAAAGCGGCATGTCCTAGAATCACAAAATTCGAAGACATGTGACATCCACCAACCAGCACTGGGCCCGCGTGGTGGATTACGGCCCATTCCCTTTCCTAGAGAGGAATATAACCTATGCAATATAACAATGAGGCCAAATAAAAAACTTATCAGAAAAACTGCGTAGACGCACATTATTCGCAGATCTATAGACTACAATGAACAAGCACGATAGACGACTTAAATGAAGGTTAGTATTTCACGTCATAGGCTTATTGTAATTTTGCGAGTCTACAGCTGATATCATCTTGACATTTTTGCGATAATTCTTGTAAGAAACCGTGCTAAGTTTTTCTGCTTATATATTTCGTTTTAATTAAGATAAACGTAACAATAAATTAAAACCGGGCAAGTGTGAGTCGGATATCCTCGCATATCCTACCACTTATAAGTCGTTATTGTTATTTGTTTTTTAAGGTATGCGCCATGTTTGACATAAATAAACTCTTTTTCTTTCTTTTTTTTTTTCTGGTTGAAAAAAAGACGTATGTTTTATGGGAGCTACTACTTAAATATTTATTTTATTATGATTTTAGTAATTGATGTAATAGCAGTAACAGATATCTGGGACCTACGTCTTCTGTGAAGAAATTTTAACTCTGAGGTATACAGCCTGGTGACAGACAGAAAGACAGCGGAGTATTAGCAATAGGTTCTCCTTTTTACTGTTTAAGTGAAGTCAAAATGTAAATCAAATAAAAAATAATTCACAAAAAACTGTGTAGACGCACATTAGTCGCAGGTCTATAGAGTACAATGAATGGACCAAAAATGTATGGGCCGTGGGTGAGCTCCTTTCAACTCTTTAGCTATCACGGTTCAAGTGATATAGACTGGTGACAGGCAGAAAGACAGAGGAGTCTTAGCAATAGGTTTAAGTCAAGTCAAAATGTAAGTCAAATATAACACAAATAAAAAATAATTCACAAAAACTGCGTAAACGTTTAGATGAAACACATTAGTCGCAGATCTTTAGAGCATAATGAACAAGCGCGCTAGAAGAGTCGTTTGAAGGTTAGTGCTCCACGTCATAGGCTTTTTGTATATCTGAGAGCGACATCATCGCGACCCGCTAGCCTTGAGATTTTTTAATGGCTAACCATGACATTACCTGGTTTCTCCAAGCAAATAATGTTTTGCCGATTTTTGAATCACTATTTGATTTATTTGACGTCATTTTAAATAAATAAAATTACAAAAGTGTTGCATAGTTTTTTTTTTCAATTTCGAATTATATTACAACGATTTTATTTATAAGAAACAAGCTTTAAATCTATAAGACATTTAAATACTAAATTTTTACCGTAGAAGAGACTTATTTTGTCAGTGTATGTCTATAGGTAATTATTGAAAGGCTAATCAATATAAATGAGTCGAGTGCTTCATCTTCGACGATTTCATCACTGCTTACCATCAAGAAGGATGGCAGTCAAGCACTAGCATACATAGTTTAAAAAAAACTATGTTTTGTGGCAAAAAAGTCTACTTCAGATTAAACGTGCACTGTTGACGATGTATATTACCCGACAATCATGGTACAGTAATTCTATTTTAAACAAAGCTAAAAATAAGTGTTCTAAAAATAAACTTAGGTATACATACACGATGCAGGTGTCCGACATATAACATTAGGTAATTACAGTAATTTGGAAAAGAAACAAAAAGTGACTCAAAAAATGTCGTTCAAATTTTGATAACACTTTTCATATTGACTGTCCCTAGCTATAGAATAAGGAAACCCTTCAATAGACATCAACGGGCGCGTGAAAATAATTATTCAAATTTTGTTTAGAATTTTAATTTTAATTTTTTGTGAGATTGTATAATGGATGCGAGAGGCACAGGATTGTTCGTTGTGGCGACGCTTGGGGAAGGCCAATGTCCAACAGTCCACTGTTGAACATAGGCCTCCACTCTAAGAGAGAGAATGGGCCGTAATAATAAAATCCATCACGCGGGCCCAGTGCGGGTTGGTGGAGGTCACATGTCTTCGAAGTTTTTGGTTTTAGGACCTGCCGTTTTCCTCACGATGTTTTCCTTCACCGTTTTGAGAGCAGTGGTGATGAAATAAATTATACAAAGTAATGCGCCTGGCTGGGTTTGAACCCGCGACCAATAACTCGTAAGTCGGGGCCGTTACTACTCGGCCAACACTGCTCTCTACACCCGCGTGAAAGCTGAAAATTGTCCCAAAGGAATATACTAGCGGGATAAAAGGTGCCATTACTTGATATCATGTATTGGGATTTCATGACATATAAATCTATCAACTAGCCAAAGCGTGAAAGCTTAATAAACAAACAAACCCAAAACAGCACGGTTGGCGGAGTGGCGGGGCGATTGGCTGCTGCGTTGCGTGTCGCGGATTCGATTTCCGCACAAAACAAATACAAACGCTGTATGGCCTACAGATAGTTGTTCCGGGTCTATGTGTCTTGGCTATGTGAGTTTACATGTTTGTGTTTTTTAAATCTTTTAATTAGTTCATTAAACCCCAAGCAAACGCGCTGTCATTGTCTTACTATTGTGTCTCTAATTGACAGTATCTGAGATTCTTTTTTTTAAGCTTTGTCTCAATTTAGACTTTGTCGCTCCATTGTCGCCAAATTTTGTGTTATGGTTTAAGTGGTTGTAAAAATTTTGTATAGACCTCTTGCGTCGTCTGACGCAGGCTGCGTTACAGGAGTCATTCTTAGTGTAGGGCAACGATTTTTATTAAAAAAAAAAACATGCATTTTTTTAATACGATATACCTAACTAGTGCTTGACTGCGATCCCACATGTTGGTTAGCAGTGATGCATTGGCATGTATTTATTGATTAATTATTAGGGCGCTCATCCACGACGACTTTTTGTAGCGAAACTGTCGCGCGTTTTGTAAGTGCGCGTCAGCATCGCTACTAACGCGCGTTAGTTACATTTGGAAGCGCTATAGACAAAATGTAAACGTGCTACAGCATCATGATTGTATCGGTGCGAACGCGCTACTGCATCGCTATAAAAACTCGCCGTGGACGAGCGACCTTAGGATTATGTAATAAAATAATCCTATAAAATAACGAATATACACGTCTCTTAATAACCTCTTAAAAAAATCCTTAAGCGCACACACAATCCTTTTTGCAACACGCAGTTACGCTATCGCCGCCATAGTGATTGATTCGATAAGGTAGGTATCGATAAAAGTGACTTTTGAAATATTTATTATCGATACCCTTATCCGTATCGTAAAGGCGTTGGGAGTTCTTGCTACATTAAAAGCTGAATGTCGGAAGCTAAGGACGCCTTCCATTTTTGAATTTGAGATTTATATTTTGTGATGTGTTATGTCATCTTCTTCCTTGCTATTTAGGGTTCCGTACAGGTTGCCCACGGAATCCTATTACTAAGCCTCCGCTGTCCGCTCGTCAGTCCGTGTGTCTGTCTCTACGGCCTTACATCAGCGGGCTGTATTTCATAAGCCGTAAGAGGTAGAGAGTTCAAAGTAAAAAAATAAAGGAGATTCTCATACAAGAAACGTTATTTTGTCGGTATTTTTTACTCGATTTTAATATTCTAGTACAGAAATCTTCCTGTACGAGTCAGACCCGTACTTTGCCATCCTTTTTTTTTTTTGTGGAACCAGGAAAGTTGTCATGGGTTGTTGAATAGCAGGAGGTATCTTTCTTCTGTTCAGGCAGTTGCAATACTTTTTTTTGTGATTGTAAGCTGATTCCATGTTTGAATCAAGAACTGATTTGTTTGAGGGATAGTTACGGACAGGAAAACTTTTTTTTTTGTTAATATTTTTGGCTTTGGCACAAAGTCCTTTAAGCCATTTCTTCGTATAGTTATTTTCTTTATAATTAGAATATGGAGGTACATATTCTAATTTTTTTCTAGTGTTTCCTAGCATATGTATCAAGTCAACGCTACAATAAACACAAAAAATTCTCATCTCTATTTTATCGAAATATCTGTTTCAATGATTCCACATACTCTCCAGTTGCGCAGACACTTAGTAACAAAACTATTTTTTATTTCCAAATAATTAAAAAAAGCCACTAAACTCTACTAGTACCTATGGTACGTTCCCAAGAGACAAAATGCGCGCGAAACAAAAACTGCTGGCAACATAAATTACAAAAAAAAAGAATAATTATCGCATAATAATATTAATTATTAAAGGAATTCAAGTTATTAAAATTAATCGCATCAATATTGACGAATAGACAGACAGGTAACTCATAAAACCTAGAATGTTTATTTCTGTCTCGTAATAACTGCGTAAATTCAAAAGTTCTTTTCAAAAGCAAATGAGAACGCGTTGAGGTAGGTTCTTTAGATAAAATTACTACGCAGGCATGCCATTATAATGTTCATTTATGCAAAACTTTATGTTAGTTTACTCTTCCGTATTATACAAAATAATCTTTTAATAAAAAAACGTCATTGTCTAGTTTTGTTCGCACTAAAATTTATGCTAATTTAGTATTTATGGATATCACGTACAACATATAATAGTTAAAAGATAATAACCGTATATATAAAATATTTTGATGCATTCCGAAGGTTAAATTGTAAAGGAATATTTGAAATATTTACAATGCCGATAGCCAAATCCTGAAATAATTATATTTCGCTGAAATCTGGCAATAATCTTGTGATAGTTATCATCAATGTCAATTTCCATTGCTAGGGATAAGTATGGATATAAAGCGATGAGTAATGTAAGCAAGAACATCGATCGCAGGAATTAGATATGCATTTATAGATACTGTCAGTTCCATTGAGAACATTTTGAATTATTCCGAAATTGTATCTTCGAGACGTTTGGGATTGAAACTCTTAGATCGTAGGGTCCAAGTATTCATAAATTATATAAAAATCTGCCTAAACGCTATGTTGACTCTTTGTTTGACCCAAGGGCTGGCTTTTACCTCGGACTGAGAACTAAGTATTGCCATACAGTCTGATAATGCCACCAGTATTTTGGGCACATTACCAGTCGAGTAGTTTTCCGTCCGTATTTTAGATTGTTTTTATTATTTAAGGGTACATAACACTGAATGAATTGAGTGCGAGAAAGTTTTCGTAATATTTCCAAAAACTCGTTCTTAATGCTCGCCTACGTCATAAAAAAATCACTTTTGCAATTTCATTTTCCTAGTCCCAGTAGTTTTGTCATATGTCAGTCAGTCAGATTCTCTTTTAAATATATATATATTTTCATATATTTTGTGTAATTATAGGTATTTGTTTTATTATATACATAACTAAGTAATTATTATTAATTAACCTATAAACTTTGGCGGTTATTTTTACTAATGTAATTTATTTTCGCAATACCTACTTTGGTAGTCTGATTATCCTTGCTAATATTATAAAAGCGAGAGTGAGCTTGTTTGTTTGTTACGTCCTTCACGCCTAAATGGCAAAACCGATTTTGTTGAAACTTGGTACACGCATAGACTATGTCCTGGAATAGGACATAGGATACTTTTTATCCCGGAAGTATGTTCCCTTGGGATAATTTTCTGCTATAACGCGGGCGAAGCCGCTGGGATCAGGTAGTAAAATAATATACTTACACAATTCTAACACTGATAAGAGTAAATGACTTCAATAATAATTTTAATAATAATATGATCAAGGAAGTGCAGTGTATCCTTAATATTATTTATTTATTTAATTAAAGTTACATTTATGTCATAAATACCAATTAATTAAAGTAATATTAGTTTTGCCGTGTTGATTCTAAATTTAAAAATCCGAATAGTAAGTATAAATTATTTTTTTGCATTTTTAAATGTAATTCAAATAGCAAGGTGGTGGTATGCAAAAAACGACTAGTGCTAAGTTTTTTTCCATGAGTGAATAAAATAAAAGCACACTGTATAATTCGTATGTTGACCTCATCAATGTTTTCTAATTTTAGAACTAAATTCACATAAAAACCTATCAGTCACGCATGTCAAATGCATATGACCTAATTTATTATGCTCAATAGTCGGTAACCTAGGTCGACTTGATTTTGAAATCAGCTAATTAACAGTCAATTCGGTCTAGGTGAACTTCATTTAATTTGAAAATGGAACAGGAAATCTTGATCAGTAAAGTCACTATTAGACTAAACAAACAGGTTTTAATATAAGTTTAATGTACCAAGTAAACCAACACTCTACTGAAAAAAACAAGAGAACTCTTCAAATTGTATAAACACACATTTTATGGTTGTTCCATACTGTACCTTACTATAGAACTTGCACACTTAGTAGAACAACTAAAAAGTGTATAAAAACTTTTTGCAAAAAAATACAACAGACTAAAAAAAAAACCTAATAGATGGAAAATAGCTTTAATTTTGTAAGTCATGTCATCGTGTGACAAAGAAACCAGAAACGGCAACTTTGTAAAAAGTTTTACGTTACAGTATATACTTTAAATCAATTTTAGAATAAATTAAAACAGGTGAAAAAAAAAAGGATAATTATTTAATTTGTTTTCATTGAAAATTTAAAATATCCAAACATTTTATGGAGTAAGTACGTTCCTAGATACGTAAAAACTTGGACTATAAAACAAAGCTCAAAACTTTATTTAGTGAAACAAAATATAATTACTAAGTAGCATGATTCTAATTAAATTATTTAATTAAAAATGCAAATACAGTGCCTGCCTAATGTTAATTATTTTGGTAAGTACCTTTGAATATGTCAAAATTTTATCATTTATATTATATTCATTTGAATAGACTCGCAGAATAAAATTACGATCAAGATGGCGGATGCAACTATTTAAATCAAATTCTAGTCCAAGTTTGGGTTTTTACATATTTCTTGCGTACGCGGACTTATGTGATACGGACTAATAGTGTGCAAAGTAATAAAAATACAATATCAGGAGTTTCTAAAATAGTTTTATTATGATCTGTAGCTTTTAATATTACTTTTTTAATTCATGAATCCCCAAGCGACACCCGGTGGCCGCGCATCTATTGTCTTACTATTGTGTCTCTAATTGACGGTATCTGAAGGGTTAAGCCGACCAATTCATGTCAGTCCGTCATCCATAAATGCGAATGTAACTTAGTCTATTTGTTACCTCTTCACGTTGCAAAGGTTGAACGGATTCGCACCTTTTTTACACACATTCTATGTTTGATCATGTCTTAAAATTGGACATGAACAAGGCTTTTTATCCCGAAAGTATGTTCCCATGGGATAAGGTACGACTTTCACGCGGGCGAAGCCGCTGTCAGAAGCTAGTGAACAATAAAGCTTATTTCTTAGAACTTCGTTAGTTAGCAATAAAATTAACGATACTCAATCACAAAACTACTAAAAGAGAAGACATAAAAAGCCTACGAGTTACCTAGAACTTATACAAAGAACTTTTGATAAAGATAGTTTAGAACGAGCTAATCTAATACGGGGAAGGCAATTGTTCGCACGCATCGTGCAATCGAATTCAAGTTGGTCGACACTCCTCACTGACTAATTCGTTTGAAGTCTACCACTTTGTCCGCTGTCACTCGTCGTGACGATTCTAGACGTATTGCGTAAGTGTTGCAAAATAAATTTTTGTTTTGT
This sequence comes from Mythimna lalbum, assembly GCA_949319445.1. Lineage (NCBI taxonomy): Eukaryota > Metazoa > Arthropoda > Insecta > Lepidoptera > Noctuidae > Mythimna > Mythimna lalbum. The sequence goes on along the minus strand of OX439348.1, from coordinate 8,569,846 downwards.
ATTTCATTATAACTTGAATATTATACATTTACATGGATACTCACGCTACCGGTAGCGTGATTACTGAAAGAAAAATTTCAATTATCTACCTGTATAATTTTAAAATAAATTTTATTATTTTTATTTCACTATTAGTTTTTATATTTTGAAAATATAAAATCATCGTTGTAAAGTCGCAATTAGGTACTCTAGATAAATAGGCTCGATACATAAATTGCACGAAGTGCTGCCAAAATCGTAATTGCAGCTTCATAACATACATTTTTATTTTTGAGTTCGATAAAAATCTGTTGAGTAATTTACGATATGAGTTCGTGGCTCTCATGCCTAGAAACAAAATCACATTGACATTTCTTTGTCTAGCTTTATAGATGTGTAATTCTAATAAATTTTACTGCATTTTTTATGATACTATAACTATAAAAAATGAAAATATTATAAAGTAGGTATGTCATCGCTGAAACCTGCCAACAGTTGATTCAGGTTATCATTTTTTATCAATGCACCAATTCGGTGTGGAATTATCTAGTGTTTCGCATGCGTTCAAGGGTAAAGTCTGCCGGACGCACACATGTGCATTGCCAGCGAAGTGTGCGTGTAGACTGGTATAGAGATACCTATATACCTAGGCCTATTGTGCGCTCTTGCACATGTGTTAGTGTTTGTTAGTGTGCGTGCGCCAGCGACGGCGGGTAACTTTTTCGCTTGCAGATATAGTTGCTATGCCCGAAATATAACGCGGATGAATTTCGCGTCAATGTTAATTGTTAGGCATTACACAGAGTGGTGGCGCCGTTGTCAGACGGTAGGCAACGCAAACCATCCGCGTGTTTGAATTATGCACGTGAACTATTGTGCACTTATAACGCTTAAAAATAGCGCTGAAAAGGATTTTTCAAAACGTCTGTTAATGGTTTCTTATTGATTTTGTATCAATAAGATAATCCATAACACTTTATGCGTTGATAAACTTCTCACAATCAACTTACCTACATGATGATTTACAGCAAGAATCTTCATTGTGTTTGGGTCCCACATTTTTTGTTTAGACTACTCTATGAAATAGGATTTATATTAAAATAAATTTATACCTAATTAGATATATTAAAATACAAGTGTATATATTAAAAACTTGTTTGTCCATATATAATTTCATTTATCCAATGAGATTCAGTTTATGTGTCTATTAATTTCTTAGTTACAGTTTATAAGTTCCTGCATAAAATAAAAATGTAACGTCTTTAACATCCTTTTCTATGCCATTTGCTATTATGACTTGTATACCTAACTAATAGTTCCTAGCCTACATTGTTATAGGTATTTACCGATATAATAGGATGCAGTTGTGTATATAATAAGGTGTTTCTATTAGCGGACGAGCGCAACATCACATGTTTGTTTTCGTTTGATCCTTTCCTGTCCCACGACAAGGCTGTGATGTAATTTATACATTACTGAAAATACTTTATAAACAAACTGCTGTTCTAACCTTGCTTCACATGGCACGATGACTGGACATTTAATATATTTATTATTCAAATAAAAATGTTGCGAATGCACCCGGAAAGGTGGGCGAGGATTGTCACTCGCTGGATGGCTGAAGGAGGGTGACGCCGCCGTCGAGGTCGTCCGCGGCGAAGGTGGTGTGACGATCTGATCATGTTCGCGGAGCAAACATGGCCAGAGATCGCCCTAGACAAAGATGTTTGTAAGGAGGTCTTTGCCCAGCAGTGAGAAATACAATAGGCTAATAAAAAAATGTATTTATACCGAATACATTCATTAAAAATTCTTTAAAAAAATTCGATGCAGCCTTTACCATTATAGTAAAGTGCACATCAAAGTCTAGTATAGCATAAACAAAAGAACAATAGTCCAGAAACCGACACGGAAATGGCTTTATTTTTGGGTTATACGCATTTGAAAAATGTAATTTAAGTTATTAGAACATGTACCTAAAGACATTGGTATATATTTGTATAAATTCAAGATCTTACACCGACAGAATACAGAACAGACAGATTCGATTTGCCACTTCTTCCTGGCGTCTGCCCGTCACCCTTTTCCTAATATAAAATACTAGGAAAGGGTGACGGGCAGGCGTTTTTAATTTAGGCTTTAGGCTAAATTAGTAACTGCACTTATCTCTATCCTTGACATTCGCACGCCTACAGGAAAGTTAAAAGGGAAGCTAAACAGTTGAACACATTTAGTGATATTCAAGGAAAAGTTTACTAAAAATATCGTATATTCATTATTAATTCATGAATCCCCAAGCGACCACCGGTGGCCGCGCATCTATTGTCTTACTATTGTGTCTCTAATTGACGGTATCTGAAGGGTTAAAAATAAACCCTATGTGTTTTATTTTTACTATAAAAAAGGCTACATTTTATGTGTTTTTAGTTGCAGACATAATATTTTGAAGTAGATACTAATTCGATTTTGATTTTTTTTTGGTCGAAACGAAATACTCGTTTTTTTTTTTATATTACGAATTTTTTGCTTTAAACAGAAAATATGTAATGCTGTACGGTATGGTAATGCCATCAGTCTTTTGGACACATTACTAGGTGACACCTATGCGCTGCGCAGGAGTTTGTTGGCGCCGTCTTTTAGATTGTATTAGTTAACAGTTTAAATAATTATGTACCTACATGATATAAATATATTTATTAATTTATATAGGATTTTTTTTAAATATACCTTATTATTCTTTATTAACATTAGAGTTTTAGAGTTATATTGGTACATTTTTAAATATGTAGCAATTTTACTAAAATACACTGTTACAATTCAAAACGAAAAAAATGATTTATGATCAATCTGTGAAAAAGCTGAAAACTGATAATAGTACAATAACGTCACAATGTAGTTATCAGCTCGTTTGAGTATCAATTTCTTAAGATAATCTACGAGTGACTTAATTGCAAATTATTTTAGTTTGTTATTATACAAAAGTATTTTACATTAGGTATTGAATAATCCTATTTATCTTTGGAACGGCAAGCCACTGAAGGAACATGGATTGACAAAATTAAATTTATATTCTTGTAATATAATTTAATTAAGTAAAATTTAATTGATTTCAAAGTTTTTATTTTAAAATAACTAACTGATGTTTTAATGCAAATTTTCAATTTAATTTATTTCAATGTAGGTAATTTTCAATTCGATTTATTTCAATATAATTTGCATTCAATTTATTTCAATGCAATTGTTTTAATTAGTTTCACTATAATTATACTCTATTATTTTTATGTGACCACGATTTTTTGACTGTGACTTACAGTAAATTATAAAAAATCGTACGTCACTCCTACTAGTGATAAAATCACCACAGTTTCTTTTTGTCATTTAATTTTGCACATTTTTTTATACTGTGTTGTTGGTGTGACAATATAAATATAGGTATTACCTATTTTTTAATTGATTTAAATATTTACAGCTCTCTATTGGTAAGACTGCTAACATATGCTTTCAGGGTAGATACTTAATCATTAAAATCTTTAAACTTTGCCATGATCTGGATTTTATAACTTTACTATCTGCTCCGAGCGGCTTCGCCCGCGTGATAGCAGATAATTATCCCAAGAGAACTTACTTCCGGGATAAAAAGTATCCTATGTCCTATTCCAGGACATGGTCTATTCGTGAACCAAGTTTCATCAAAACCGGTTTTGCCATTTAGGCGTGAAGACGTAACAAACAAACTCACTTTCGCTTTTATAATATTAGCAAGGATTGATTAGTAGATACAGCAGTAAAAATCAATACCATGTAGTTTCTAACGTTGCTGGAAAATAATAAGTGTTTTTCTTGTACTTATCAAAGAATATTTTGTGATCTTACTTAAGGAAAAATTGTCTATGTTTAACTTAAAAAAAAATCTTGTTCTTGACCACTATTTCACCTGATGGTCATTGATATGGTTGATGATGGAGTACTACTTTAAAATAACCTAATCACTACTGGCTTAAAGACCCCTAAGTTGTAGCAGAAAACCCAGACTGCGGCAGGGAATTCCACTCTTTATTAAAATAATTAACCACATAAGAAGAAAAGTATAGGAAAAACAAACCAAATATTTACAGAAATAAGTGTACAATGGGGGCAGTCTTATCGTACAGGGACATTATTGTATTTTATTCGTTGGTTTATTGACTTCCTAAATGTTTGTTAGTCTATCGCGCCTCAATCATCATCAACATTCTTTCTAATGTTTCCACTACTGGGACTCAGGCCTCCTCTCTAGGAGAGGGAATGGGCTGTCCACTACGCGGGCCCAGTGCGGGTTGGTGAATGTCACGTCTTCGAATTTTTGGTTCTAGGACATGCCGGTTTCTTCACGATGTTTTCCTTCATTACGCCTCAATGACTTAAAGAATATATATGATTTTTTAAATACAGGCCATAAGTCGGATAAGCACGTTTATTACATACAAACTTTATTCTTGGTACTTAACATCCCGTTAAAAAAAAAACAATTTTCGTACGAGTGAAGCCACTGGCAAAAGCTCTCTTATACTTTGTTGTTTCTAATAAATAACTGATTAGTGAATACTAAAGAGTTATCTGCCTCCACGATCAAGTTTGTGAAAATAGTAAGGCAAGTCATAAATGTGTGAATCTCATCTTATTGCTTCTTTTCATGAAAATTATAAACGTAGGCAACTTTGATACTGCTACTTACATTCTTAAGTACATAGTTAATTACAGTTAATAGTTAAATAACTCGTTACTAGGTACTTAACTATTACTTTTTACTTATACCAGTTACGTTAAGTGTCAACCACGAAACGACTCGAACGATTATGTTTTTTTTTGTATATTTAGTAGGTATGAGAATAGGACGTACTTTTCAGTCAGTTTACTTCTACCCCCATATTCAATCGTAGTTTTAGTGTTTTAGCTTCGATTGAAACTTACATACAACGTGTAACGTTAAATGTGCAAAACTTGAAATTAGTTTAATCAGAATAACTAGCAGAATCTATTGAACCACTTTTTTAATATAGGTTACATTTTTTCTAAAAAATCCTCATGAAAAATGTTGCCCTGTCTATTTATTGATAAGTAAGTCAAGCCATCAGGTGCGAAAACCCACCCAAATAGGTAAACAAACACAAATGGTTGTAGTCCAATTAAATTTTATCATACGTGGGATAATAAAAGTTCTTATTTCAAAGCAGATGCTAATTTTAAACAAATTAAAACAGCGCATAAAACAATTAATTTTATTTAAAGGTTTTTTTTTTTCTTACAGTATTAAGTCAATTGAAATGAAAATCCGGTCCAATGTTCTCGAGTTCGGTGATCTTCTGATCACCAAACTGGACTGGAAACTGTCCGTACGGTCGGGTCTAAATTCTTCAAGACTCGTACAAATAAAAACAAGAGGGTCAACGATCGAACTCTCCAGCATATGAAGAAGAGGCGTGAGATGATCCTGCAGCCTTCAGACGATGCATGCGCATATAGGTAACTCAACAAACGGATCCCTTAGCCCTTGAAACGCGATCTCCGTCACTTTACCACCAGAAAAATTAAAGACGCGAATGAGCGAAATAATGGCTTTAAGGTGTTTGCAAGAGATCTATCTATTGGGCAGAGCCAGCTCACGAAACTGAAAACCGACGATGGCAGAATCATATCCGCTAAACCGGAGCTTCTGGGAGCGATCGAGGCTTTTTATGGACAGTTGTACACGTCAATCACCAAAACCACTGCAAATCTAGCAAACGATCCAAGAGCTAGATTGACACGACACTATACCGAAGATACCCTGGGCGTCAGCCTGTACGAGATTAGGATGGCTTTGAAGCAGCTTAATAACAACAAGGCGGGGGGTGATGGCGGAATTACGGGCGAACTCCTGAAGGCGGGTGGAAAACCGATCCTTAAGGCCCAGAAGCTGTTTGATTCTATACTCGAAGGAAAAACACCAGAGGCATGGAGCGGAAGTATGGTGGTACTTTTCTTTAAGAAGGGCGACAAGGCCCTGCTCAAGAATTATAGGCCCATCTCACTTCTGAGCCATGTCTAATTTTTTTTTAAACGTTTTGTTTATAAAAAAAAACCATTTGATTTACATAACTAAGTGTTAGTAATTACCGTCCAATAATCAAAATTTAAGTAGGCAATGTTAAAATTTTATATTGCAATCATAATTATTAAAATTGTTTAAATTTATCTCGAAAAATAAATGTTATGCACACCTGCTTCTATGAACCCTGTTTTGCCTGATGCAAAAGTGAATGGAGTATAGGTAATCGGTTTGAAGACTCAGCAGTCCTTATATCTTTTGTCAATAGTCTTACTTCTAAATCTTGAACTAGTATTTATTTATTTTAGTCATAATGTGCCAGTTCTAAACTCCCTAAAGAGGTGCTGATGACAGAGGCTCAAAAACGGATCAGAGAGCAGTGGTGGCCCAGTGATAGAGTCTGTCTAAAAAGTCAAACGACTTGGGTAATTATTAAAGTAAAATGAAATCTGATGTAGTCAACCCTGGTTCAATAATCAAGGTTGATTAAGAGATCTAGATCATTGTTTAATAATAGAAGAATCTTAAAAAAAGTATCAAATATATATGTATTTCTTAAATGATTAAATATTAAACAAAATTCCCAATGCGTTTGACTTTTTAGACAGACTATAACGACCCCGACTTACGTGTTCTAGATCGTGGGGTCAAACCTAGTTAGGCACATTATTTAGTGTAATTTGTTTCATCACCACGGCTCTAAAAATGGTGAAGAAAAACATCGTGAGGAAACATAAATTCATTCATGGAATCAAAAATTCGAAGACACCAATACGCTCCGGGCCCACGTGGTGAGTTACGGCCAATTTTCTCTCATGGAGAAAAGGTCTTCGTTCCACCTGCCTGTTTTACAATAATGGATCTATCTATACGATAGACATATAACTACTATTTATAGAAACTAACATCAAGAACTTACATAACCTAAGTTACCTAACGTAACAATTACAATACAATTTTCTAGATTTTAATTACAAATTAATTTTTTTGACTACTTAGTTACTGGTTCAATGCTATTTTATGTGAAATAGTATTGTCTGAAAACAAAACAAAGGCGCTTTTATTTATCAATATTTATACGAAATTTCAATAGTCACTTAGTATTGCATACATTTTGGTTGCATATGTTAATATTTTAAGTACTTACGTCATTTTCAAATTGTTGTCTAAGTGTGGTGGCGAAATGTCAACCATTGTTTTTTTTTTTAATTTATTGGATTAGTCAAATCCGAACAGCCGTTTGAGCGTGAAATACTAACAAAAATACGCACACGTTTAAACATATCTTAATACAAACTTTTGCCCGTATAATGTAGAGTAGAATAAACACTATTGTACACTAAATAGCACAACTAGTAATATATAAAAATTATTACACTAGTTGCACTAGCAATAATAGTACACTAGTTGCATGACATTATGTTGTAAATTTTTAATTTTTTATTTATAGGCTTACTTTTGACCACTATCCCACCTGTTGTGGCCGACAATGGAGCACGCTGGCCTAGAAGTAACCTTTTCACTCTTGACTTAAATGTTGTCAGGAAATACTGACAATACCACAGCAGAGAGTTCTACTCCTAAACAAATTGCAGCTTACTCTGAAACTAGCTACTTAAGTATTACACAAAAATTAAAAAAACAAAAATGATTAGATATTAATTAAAATGGCCAAAAGACTTGGTGTCAATCACGGCACACTTATCAAATTAAAAACGCATAATTAATTTTATAGCCAGCCTAATCATCCATAGACGTATTAAAATCAATGCTAGGAATGCAAGAATCTAGACTCGGGCCGTCGGCTCTATAGTTTTTTAATTGCATGGTTATTTTACGGGAAAAGCGGCTGCGTTTAATCTCAGTAGAAACGTAATGGACCGGTGCAAGCTAGATAATAAATATGAGATGGATTGTTTCAAACGATTAACAAAAAAAAAATGGACTAACGAACGTAATGTTCTACCTGAATAAGTTGTATAAAGTATTATTAATTGTATGTCTACACAAATGTATTATAGCTATCATGTTGTAGTTAGTTAAACAGATGGCTTCTCCCGTTCTGAGTTGAGTGGGAGGTCGTTTCAAACTTTTATTGACTAAAACCACACAGCTTTGTCCTTCAATTGCGTCCTTTATAATAATATACGGGTTTCTTTTTCATTTAAGTTATCAAAGGAAAAATCTTTGCCTACGGCTCTCAGACTCTGATTTTATATAGATGTAAACACAAATTATTAAAAAATCAGTTTACCCGTTTCGGAGGCATACGATAACAAACACAGTGACATGAAATTTTTATATATTAGTAGATAAGATAAAAATTCATCGGTTTTCGTATTTTTGTTGCAGTCTTGTTACCTAGGTGACTCAAATTTGTTTTTAAAACTACACTTCTTCTGCTTTCATTATTGTAGAGAGTAATTAAAAAAACAAAAAAAACTATTTTAGTACATATTGAAGTTTATTCTATTCTATTCAAATGAGATATAAAAACCCAGTCAGGCACATTACTTTGCGTAATTTATTTCATCACCACTGCTCTTAAAGCGGTGAAGGAAAACATCGCAAGGGGACCGGCAAGTTCTAAAACCAAAAATTCGAAGACCTACCAATACGCACTGGGTCCAAGTAGTGGACCCATTCCCTCTTCTGAAGAGAATATTTTAGCCCCAGCAGTGAGAACATAAAGAGAACTGAAGTTGGTGACATAGCACAAAGAATTGCCAAAATTAGGTGGCAATGGGCAGGGCACGTTGCTCGCAGATGATGGCTGTTGGGGCCAAAAGGTTCTGAAGTGGCGACTACGTACAAGTAGACGCAGCGTTGGAAGGCCTCCAACAAGACGGACTGATGCCCTGGTGAAGGTTGCGGGAAACCGATAGATGTTAGATGCACAATTGCACAGGATCAATCATTGTGGCGACGCCTGGGGTAGGCCTATGTCCAACAGTGGTCGTATATCTACTGAAATGATGATGAATGATGATGATGATGATGATGAGTGAGAACATTATAAGGTTGATTACGCATGGGCTCTAAGAAAAAAGAAGTTGCTCTACCTAATCGTTTATTATGAAAATTTCCGTAACATGTTGGTAAGCATGAAGTATATTTCTGTTTTGTACGTAAACTACAATTGTTACATACAGACAGGATGTTCAGAATTAGCGTGTATAAGTATCAACCTTTTTTGGCACATTAACAAATTATACTTACTTATGAACAAAACACTACTATGTAGCAATGTGCAACTTTTAGCAATTAGGTAGATCACACTAATATTGTAAAGACGAAAAAAAAATTTTTTGTTCGTATGTTTGTTACTTCTTCACGCTCGAACGGCTGAACGAATTTGGACGGGCACATGGATAGACTCCTACAATAGCATATATGATTTTTTTTTTATCCCGGAAGTATGTTCTTTTAGGATAATTTTCTACTGTGACGCAAGCGAAACCATTGCCGACAGCTTTTTTTTATTATGATGGATAGATTCACGTTTGACCACTATCTCACCTGATGGTAAGCGATGAAACAGCTTGCCTAGAAGCAACTGATTTACTCTTGACTGAAAGACCCCTAGGTTATAGCTATCAGGAAACACCCACTCCGGATGGGAATGGATGGATGGTGTGACGAGAATGGATAAAGTGAGAAATGAGTATATTAGGGGAAGTTTGAAAGTGGCGCCGGTGACTGAAAAGTTGAAAGGGAATCGGTTGTCTTGGTATGGTCATGTAAAAAGGAGAGATGAAACGCATGTTGCTAAAAGAGTTATGAATTTACATGTGGATGGATGGAGAGGGAGAGGGAGGCCAAAGAAAAGATGGATGGATTGTGTGAGAAGTGATATGAATGAAAAGGGAGTTAATGATAGCGTAACGAGCGACAGGACAGAATGGAAGAAAAAACGTGTTGCGCCGACCCCAAATAAAACGGGATAAGGGCAGGAAGATGATGATGATGAACTGTACACAAAATGAATGTGTTCCCAAAACTCTTTGTACGTATGGGTGGGATGTCCACCTTGTATCGGTGGCGCAACGCCGCTTTTGTTCATTTAAGCCTGTCATCCATATTAATTTGAACAGTTATGGAAATAGGTAAGGCGTGGATAGGTAGAGTAAAGCGATGACCAAGGATCCAAGAGTGATGATGAGTGGAGTGTCCAAGGATCGGTAGCAGAAATGTTGATCGTCCGGCGCTATGGTGATAGAAGACCATTCATGAGACAGGCCTTATCAGAGCTGCTTTATTTACTTTTTTGTATAATATTGCAGCATATGTTGCCTTTTTGACCTCGCATAGGTCTTTTTTTTATTTAAAGTTGTATATTTTATTTTAACTTTTAGATTACCTAGTGTACGAGTCACAAATAAATGTATTTCTTTTGTTTGAACAAAAATGAGTGGAATTTTGATAACAGCATCCACGTGAAAGTAGGAAATATACAGCCTATATATTTTTTAGTAATATAGTAGCAATCTAATGGTAAAAGAATTTTTAAATTCGGTCCAAAAATGCAAATATTTCCACTTTATAAGATTAGAATAAATAATTTAGGTAATGCCTGTATTAATGTCCTAGCAACAAAAATTCTAAGACCTTGACATTCACCAACTCGCACTAGGCCCGCATGGTGGATAACGGCCCAATCCTTCTTCTAGAGAGGTGGCCTGCACCCCAACAGTGGGAATATTATAAGGCCGACTATGCTATGTTATGCTGTATTAGGCAAGACCAAAGCACATACTTAATAAACTTTAAATACCTGAATTAGTTAACAAACTCAACTTGAAGTTCATTCTCTACGAGAAATAGTTTTCTTAAGTTTGTCTCATCATATAGAAGAAGTGAACTCCGTTGTAATAAACCTTGTACAAACAAGTGCTTAATGATTTAATAATGATAATTATACCCAAGTAGATACACCTAATCCTACTAATAATAACAATGCGAATTTATTTTATTTAGATGGTTGGATTTTTGTTTATCATCCAATAGCTTCTTAGATGGAGCAAGAAAGAATCATCATCACCATCATTTCAGCCAAAAGACGTCCTTTGTTAGACATAGGCCTCCCCAAAGTGTCGCCATAGTAGCCTATGCGTCTCGCATGCATCGAATTCCAGCGACTCTTACCATTTTACCGGTCCACTTTGTGGGAGGCCTAGCTTCCAACGCTGTATCTTTTTAAACGCGGTCGTCACTCTAGAACCTTTTTGACTCATCGAATATCTATTCTGCGAAAGGTGTCAGACTTACTGATTAAACTTTCCGTTCCAAACACTTTTTCGAACAATCTCACAGCTTCAGTTTATCGGAATTAGTTGAAACTAGCTGGCCCTTCTTTTCACCCGCGTCTTTGCTTACTGCTCTGCTCCTTTCAGCCATAGCGTGATGTTATATAGCCTATAGCCTTACTCAGTAAATGGGTTATCAAATACTAAAAGATTTCTATAATTCAAACCGGTTGTTATTGAGATAAGCGCGTTGAAACAAAAAAAAAAGTCTTCGACTTTATAATATTAAAAAACTAGCGACCCACCCCGATTTTGCACGGGTACAATACTGATACTACCGCAACCGCTATGACCCTGTATTTTAAGGCTCTAACTCTCGAGCAGTGTTCTAAAACAGTGCCTTTCTGAAAATTCCTCAGTAACGGCTAGGTCAATAGGTTTGAAAAAAAAAAAAACATGTTTATTATAGATCTAGCTTTACAACACAAAATATTGAAGTAGGGCCTATATTTGGAAAAAGAACGAGCATTTTTATCATCCAGGTAATAAATTCCAGAGGGATAATTGTCGACCTCTGAATGAGTGAAGCCGCTGGTTAAAACTAGTTAATTGTTCTGTTACCTAATATTATTGATAGTAAAATGTTTATTTTATGCAGTTACGGCAAAGAGAGTTTCTGATTTATAGTTATTAAAAACTGTAGGCCTATTGTTTTTACTATACTATTTTAAGTATTTATTAATTTTTTTGTTGTAAAAATCTTTAAATTCCAATTAACCAGACATAAATTATCCAGAGGTATTAAACTCAGTCTTTGGTTCTGTATTCACTTTTTTTTTGAGGTTGAGAAATCATCAAATAATTCCTTCTGCTCGGAGTGTCAGACTTTTACTGACTAAATTCCACCCGTGTTCCTTTAGATACCATTTGCGTGACTTTCAGTGACTTTTCCAAACAATCCAGCTGGTTTAAGCTTTAATTTGATAAAAATGTGTTTGTGACTTTCATCTTGTCGCTTTCAAATCGATATAATACCATTTTTTATTATTATTGATAGGTTCGCGCTTGACCTCTGTCTCACCTGATGGTAAGTAATGGTTGACGACGGAACACGCTTGCTTAGAAGTAACCTATAGTATTCACTCTTGATTCACAAATCTTAGGTTGTAGCTATCATGAGACGCACAATGCAACTGTTCCCAAAACATTTCGATATCATCATTTTCCTGCCTTTGTCCCGTTTTATTTGGGATTGGCGCAACACGTTTTTTTCTTCCATTCTGTCCTGTAACTCGTCACGCTATCACTAACTCCCTTTTTTTTTTCATATCACTTCTCACACAATCCATCCATCTTTTCTTTGGCCTCCCTCTCCCTCTATACACAGTAAAAAAAAATATTGTAAGAAAATTAAAGCTGTTGCAAGTGTTACAATTTTGGTTAAGTTTCATTTTTTGGTTAATTTGGTCCCTATTGTCCTCTATGAATCTTCTAAGGCATTTTTATTCAGTACATTCACATCAGATTCAGAAATAAATTAGTTGCACATTAAGTAAAGTTCATAGACCTTTTCCATCGATTTCTTTCAACGACGCGGCTTCATCAAGTTTTTATTTTAAAAGGTAATTTTACTTGAAGAGAGCGAACTAAATGATAAACTCATATATTTATAATTGTGTGTTATAAATATTATCTGATAATGTGTCAATTACCGGTGATGTAATAATTATAAAATTGATAATAATGTGATATAATCAAAAAACATTTATTGCCACAATATATCCCACCATATTGATTTCTGCATAAAGCATTTAATTATATGAATATAAAAAGGAAAAATAGACTCTGCCAGTGACTTCACCTGCACGAAAATAGAAAAGCATCCCAAAGGAACATACTTCTTGTATAAAAAAATATTTTATGTTTATCCCAAAGCATTTTGGTACACGGGTAGACTACCCATGTGCCAAATTTTGTTCAATTCCGTTCAGACGTTTGACTCTTCAATCGTGATAGTTAGAGACACAATAGAAAGACAATGGGTGCGCGAACGCCGGCGTTCGCTGTGGGTTTAATGAATTAATCGTGAAATAATACATACTTAGGTACATACATATTAACTTTCGCCTTTATAATATTAGTGCATGTACCTACTAACTTATAATTATTCCAGCATCACTAAGACTTTGATTAATTTTAACTTAGCTCTATAATATGTGTTTTATTTCCATTTTGTTTCAATGACTTTCTATTTACTGAAGTACTAAGTTAATTTGTTTATAGAAGGTTATTTGTAAAAGTAACAATTGATTTTTTAAATTCTTTTCCTTGTAGAAAGGAAGATTTGCTTTCTATCACATTTTTTTTTTAATTATTATTGCGTAATATATAAGCTTCAAAAACTTGTGGTTTACAAAAATAAATAATTTACATGACCTCCGTTTCTTGGCTACATAAGTTAAGTTCCTGCTTGAAGATGATTGAGAAACAAAACAACTGCATGGATCAAGCAGTTGTTGTAATAAAGAAATCATACATTCATAGTGTTTTCATAGCAAATTGTTCTCGGAATGATTAGGTACATTAAACACTGGCATGCCACAAGGAAGCCACTATTGAAGATATATTTATTATGAATTAATACCGACGATAAACTTAAATAGTTTTTGTGAACCTTTTTTATAAGCAAAACTATTAATTCACCGTAAACGTATGTTCTAGATTCCATGTTTATTTCAAATGTATTGTTTATTTCAAACTTAAAATTCTTCTAACTCAAGATTCTACTGTTGCAATAAATACTTGCAGTAAAAAATACTTCCAAGTACCGCTGTTACATACGCATATAGAGAAAACTACATAAATATGTTTAAATTACTTTTCCTTTGTTCAAAACTTAATTGAAAGAAAGTAAAATTATGTATTTTAAGTAGGCATAAGTCTTTGAACTGAATACCTAATAATACTAAAAACACAGAGGTCTTCTAGATGTTGTCTCGTTTAAAATTAACTAGTAGATATTACTATTCATAAAACACTATGGGTAGGCAGTATTCTGTTGAAAGTATATTTTATATTATTATTACAATGTATGCTAAGCTTTTTACACCATACATCAAGAGAATCATGGTTTGGGTACTAATTATTACAGTAACTACCTTGCGACTTGATAAAACTGCAAGATTTTTTTATGTATGAGTTTTATTTTAATTTAGGTAGATAAAAGAGACATTTTCTTAATTATTTTATGCTAGTAACCACATAAGAAACCATTTACTAATCCAAAATGCAAGGGTAGACACGAAAGTGACTTTATCTTCTTATAATATAAAATAAGTAGACAGGAAATACTGTTTCCTCTTTTATAAAGAACTTATTTTGTAACAAAGTCTTTGATTATGACAGTCATCATCTTTGATTACTGAAAACCATTGCCGTCAGTATTTAAAACATCATTTGCGGGTTTTCGATGACTTAAAAGTTATTCGTATGGTTGTAACACTCCTAAAAGCGTTAACGGGAACTAGGAAATGATGGCAAAAAGCTTACAGAAGTTATCGAAATCGTTTAAAGTAAAGACATTGGTAAACCATAAATTTTCTAAAGTAATAACCGAGATCTTTTGTTTATTACATTAATTACACAGTTGTAGTCAAACTTTGTTGATTTTCTTTCGAACATATGAATGACAAAACTATTTCTGGCAGCAATAGGCTTTGTCTTCAAGTCATTTCATTTGTAAAGTTTATAATTAAAAACATATTGCTAATGATGGTCCATACATAGTTGTAAAATTAAGATTGGTTTTCCAAATTGAGCGCACAAAGAAAATTCAGTTTTCTGTCATGAAAGACTTGTGACTTTTGGGTGTAACGCGCCCGCTATCTTGTAGCTACCCGGCAATGCAATACATTTGTCATCGATATAATCGGTTAGCCAAAGGGTAAAACCGTCGGTACATAGTCGGAGGTAGTATTTTTTCCAATTCCTAATGTCACGCGATGTATGCGACGGACAAAAGCTGCTTTTTAAATATTGACTGTACGTGCGATCATCGTACCCCTATATGTGCGACACGCACAGCGCGACATTCCAGGTTCCACCTGCATGCACTTCTGTATTCGCTGAATACTCTACTCATAACAAAATTAATTAACAATTATTTATAACAATTAAATATCTATATTTTAGCTGATAAATAAAAACTAGACACAGTCCAATTTCACCGCATGCTCCGCCCGTACGCTGTCACGTTATTGTCCAACACTGACTCACTCAACAAATTTTTATATAAACTCGTCTATGCTTACATACATATTGATACAGGCTACTATAAAAAACGAAATCTCAGACCATCTAATACTACGAAGGATAATAAACCAGTTTCGCACTAAATACACAAAGGCGGGAAAACGACTCCTAATCGTCTAAGAAAGGCGCTACATTAGGAATAACGTCTTTCAGCGATTCAAATACTTGCAAGATTTGGCTTTGATTGACTTCAGGGTGCATAAAAGGAAGTTTTCAGGAAAACTGTTTCACCGAAAATTGTTTGTTGGAATATAACATGAGTCAGAGGCGGGTGGCGAGTGGTTCTCACGTGTTGCGAGTTGCGACCTACCTATTTGTTACTGTAGAGTGGACAGCTGAAGTACAGGGTGCGCTAGGGCGCGCTGGTCGGCGGCGGGCGGCGCACTACACTCACATTCAAATATTCGTCTAACCTTGATGCGAATCGGCGCACTCCGGGTTCCATCCGACGACTGTCGTCAATACAGACGGGCTGAAGGGCTCGCTTCAGGTGTAACAGTGAAAGTGACACTGGTGAGGATACGTGGAGATCGCGAGGCGTCGCGGCGCGGGCGTCGGGCTGGTCGGGCCGGGCGGCCGGCGCATCGGCGCGCCGCCACCGGCGGAGAGTCGCGGGGCTGCGGCGCGGCGGCCGCGCTACATGTCACTGTGCGGCGAGCGCGCTCCTCGCGCCGTGGTCACCGACTCTCAGTGGCGTCGCCGTCCTACTGTCTGCCCGCCGGCCGGGACGGCGCGCGTTGCACCGCCCCGCTGCACTCCGCCTGCCCCCCTGGCGCTATGCCCCCCTCGCTCGCCCCCCTCCTCCCGTCGCACTACACCCGCCCCGCCCCGAAGAATTTTCCGCATCGGGCGGGAAAAATCGATTGTGCAGCGAGCCCCGAATAATTTCGGCAAGACGCACGGCGCCCTTGCGTCCCCTCCGGCGGCCGCGCTCGCCGCGACGGTCAAGCGCATCGCCTTTCACTGAGCGACGACAACGTCGCCGCCGCCGAGCCGCCGAGCCACCGAGCCGCACAATACCCGCGGCCACTTAGCCGCTGTGCTATCTCTCGCTACTATTCGTTTATATAATATCACTGATATTATAAACATGTTATTGTCAAGGTTAGATAAAAGGCCACTAAGATATAACGGCATAATTTTTATCGCTTCCAAAAAACCAAAGATAAACTATCTCAAAATTGTGCATGTGCATATAGTAGTCACATTTCGGTTTCTTTTTTTAAATACCTTATAATTATGGTTTTAAATTATTTTGCAACCGTTCGCGAACAAAAACATGGCTAAATAAACTGTACAATGCAACAGGAAGAATCCTTCAAATTTATGTTTGGCATGTTTTTCTTTAACACGTTTATTGTTCGCTAGAGCAGCCAAACCGAATTTCAACACATTCAAAAACTAGTTTTAAAATTAGTTATGCCATAATAGATTTGCATTACAAGTAAGTAGAAACTGTTTTTCTTTTAGAACAAAAATATATTTGAAAAATGGAAGAGCATACTTGCACTTTTTTAAAACACGGAATGTTTTGGGGATTCCTTGTAAGATTTGATCCCTATGAAACTTAGAGGTGCATTGGATATGTTATGTAAGTTGAGTGTAAGAAAACAATTGAAAAGAAAGACACGTATTTCAGTACTTCGTGCAAGCAGTAAAGGCAGGTTAAGGAAATTGTGCTCGTAAATGGTAGACTAAGTCTCTACTACTTGCAAGCAATCTATGTTGTTTAACTTCTTTCTTTTTTAGCCTTCCTTGGGAGAGGCACAAGGATCAGCCAAACTCTTTCTGACGGAAACCACACGGTGTTCAGCTACCTTTTCCGGGGGCTGGAGTACTTGCGCAATTTCAGCACTTTGCTAGAGTGTTCTAACTCCTAACGTACTAAATTACAGGTTTCTTTTTACATCGTTAGGTCTAAGACATGCATTTTGTATGTAGTTTAACATATACGTTGGAACACTAACCATAGCTACAAAGAAGTTGAGATAAGGTGAATGATAGAGATCTTTTGATGGAAAGATTACAGGTTTCTTTTTACATCGTTAAGTCTAAGACATGCATTTTGTATGTAGTTTAACATATATGTTGGAATACGAGTACTAACCATAGTTACAAAGAAGTTGAGATAAGGTGAATGATAGAGATCTTGTGATGGAAAGATATACTTCAGCGACTTGAAATAAAACGGGATTTTAACAAAAGAGTAACTTATTTTAGTAACTAGTTCAGAAATGTTTATCTTACTTCAAAAATTATATAATTAATTATAAGTATAGTACTGCTCTGATCATACCTGTATTATATTTCATTAATATTTAATTTATGTGTCTTATTCGATACTTTAGTGGGATCTCGCATCTCGCATACTATACTCTTGCTTTATAGTATACCCTATTGTCTACATTTCTATTAATCTCTCCTTTTGCTTACTTATGCTTGAAAAAAAATATTTAGAAATAAACAGTGCCTTTGTTCAAATAAAAAATATCTGTTATATTTTTTATCTTTTGCTGGTTTTTGTGTACAAAAAAACAATGTCAATATATCTGCTTCGCCTTTTTCCTACCTTTTTTTTCTTTTTTTATTGTTGATAGCGCCAGACCGCTATCTCTCCTGATGGAAAGCGCTGATAGAGCAACCTTACTCTTAACTTAAAGATTCCCGTGTTGTAGCCATCAGGAAACATACTCCGGCAGGGAATTACACTCCTTTGCTGCTGTTTATGTAATTGTGCTTTTTTAGTGGGGAATCATTCAATGACTTGTCCTGTTCTGTTATCTATCTAAGGTGGAGCGGGAGGGCATTTCAGATTTTAACTACTACTGTCTTTCCGCCCTAAGGTGGAGCTAGAGGACTTATTAGACTTTTACTGACTAAAATGCATCTGTGTCGTTCAGTTACCTTTTATTTTCTAGGGCCACGATCAGTCTTTCAAACGGGCCTGCTAATGCGTCTCTAGCAGGCAACGGCTCTACTGGGGCACTGTAGTTTTGCTGACGTCTCTTAGATTCGTGTGTGAAATACTAATCGAGGCCGGATGGCGAGTTACTCATTGCTCGCCGTCCGAACGAGCCACTGTTTCTCTTTCACATGTTTGCATAGTCCTAGCAGGCATCGGGCCTACTGGCTTCTTCAGTTTTGCTGACATCTCGTCGTTGACTTGGGCCTAGTCTTTACCAGATGGCTGGACTACTAGCTACCTATTGCTTTTCGTACAAACGGCTCTCGACGAGATCAATACTTGTGAATGGATACTGTATTTTAGCCACATGCTCATCTTACATCAATATATCGTGGTAAGATTACCCCTTTCTCTTTGTTGTCTGTATGTAGCTGAATTTTACTTTGGAGGATAAAATGATAGTGAAACTGTGAGGCAATGAGACTTCTCAACTTTATCGGTTGACTTGGCACCAGTAACAGTATCTGAAATTAACAAGAAACGCATCAGAATTTTTGTTCTTAAGACTTGACTTGGTTACTCATCACTTTTTCTCGTTTTTTCCTTTTTTACATTGTCTTTAAAAATACAATCTGTTTACAGTTAATACGCACTATTAGAATAGAAAAGAATGGAATAACATTAATTAGCATAAAAACATGGTATAAAAGTACGGTGTTCTGTTGTTATTGTACACTAGCTTTTGCCCTCGGGTACGCCCGCGTACATAAAATATGAGCTATGTCACTCAGGAATAAAGCAGTTTTCTATCGATGAAAAAATTTTAGCAATCGGAACAGTACAGACATTACCATAAAACATAACATAACGTAGTATTTATATTTTTTTTATTCTTGATAGGTTTACGCTAGACCGCTATCTCACCTGATGGAAAACGACGATGCGTTCGACGATGAACCACGCTTACCTAGAAGTGTTTTTTTTTTAATTAATATAAACTAGTGCTTGACTGCGATCCCACCTAATGGTAAGCAGTGATGCAAACTATGTGAAGTAACCAATTCACTCTTGACTTAATGATTCCCTGGTTGTATTTTTGTTTGTAATAAATAAATCAAAAACTTAATCGATTTTAAAAATTCTTTTATCAGTAGAATGCTACTGCACTGAGTGACAAAGGCTATAGCAACATAAATTTTAGTTTATGCGAAACCATAATATAGTTTGTTAAGAACTAAATGGATTCCAATCGTTTTTACACCATGCTATATTTTTTTCTTATTTTTTTTTAAAAAGGTCACAAATTGGAAACCACTGACACCAAGTACAACACAGGTGACGGCAGGTCATAGCGGGAATTAGGAGCCAGCAAACAGCTGGGTGCAAAAACAAAACCACCCCTCAGTCGCCTGGATGGCCCGGTGACTATGTATTTTTGCTGACATAACAAGCTTATAACTAAGTGATTTTTCATGATGCAGTTATGAAATTTTGTACGTTGATTCTTTACTTTTATGTAAAGAATATACTAGACGCGTGTTTCGGATTTCACATAAACAAAAAATTATGTTTATATTTTGGTGAAAGGTACTAGTGGTTCATAAATAAATGCCATGTAATAGAAATAGCTTCTGTATTGTTGGTGCATTTACAAACACACAAAACTCACATACACCTGATATGATACAACTATCGGTCAGCCATACAAATATTTGCTCCGTGCGGGAATCGACACCGCAACTCGTAGTACAGCAGTCTATCGCTCAGCCATTGCACCAATCGTGTCGTATAGGTTTGTACTCGTACTGGTACTTACTTTCGCCATAACAATGCTGTGGATAAATATAAATAACATTAATAAATTTAAAAAAAAATATATCTCATGATATAAACCTGGATTAATTTGCCTGTTGCGATCTTTCGGTCCGATTATATAATTTAGGTGTCTTCAAGGTCACTGCTAAAATAAAAAAAACTGTTGCGTCTCACCATCAACAATTGACAATGACTGGCCTATTGGTCTGTTGGTCTAATGGTTAGTGACTTTGACTGCTATGCCGGAGATCGTTGGTTCAATTCCCACTCAGGACAAATGTTTGTGTGTTGAGCACGATCATTTGTTCTGTGTCTGGGTGTAAATATCTATAATTTATATGTATTTAGAAATATTTACGTTGTTACACAAGCTCTGCTTAGCTTGGCAATAAGTGGCGTTGTGTGATAGTTGTGAAAGATTAAAAACAAAAATTACATCACAGTTTAGTTTCTAGTGCTTGACTGCGATCCCACCTTATCAGGACCTTATCAGGTGGGATCGCAGTGAAGCACTAGTTTATATGAATAACTAGCTTCTGCCAGCGACTTTGTACGCGGATCCTGTTGCTTATGCCAGCGACATTCAGTGTTATAAACGTAAGAGTAGACAAAAATAAACAGAAAGCTCAGAACTGCTAAGCTATCGGGAGTTACACGTGTTATTGTTAGTTAACCATAAAAGATAGACGTATGCTGTCGTGGGACATTTTTTATATAATTTTGAGGAGAACATTTCCGTACTACATGTTTTCTGTGTAGCTTTAACCATTAAGGCTGCAAACGCGACGGAAGCTTAAAAAATGGAGTAATTTCTCCCGTTTCCCCAACATTTCCCTTCACTGCTCTGCTCCTATTGATCGTAGCGTGATGAAAAGTATACTATAACCTGCCCAGGAGTATGAAGAATGATTGTATCAAGTTTCGTTAAAATCCATCGAGTAGTTTTTGTTTCTATAAAGAACAGACAGACAGACAGACAGACAGACAGACAGACAGACAGACAGACAAAAATTTTACTGTTTGCATTTTTAGCATCAGTATCGATCACTAATCACCCCCTGATAGTTATTTTGGAAATATATTTCATGTACAGAATTGACCTCTCTACAGATTTATTATAAGTATAGATAGATATAGATAAAAAGAGTTTTTGAGTTGAGGAATCATCCATTAATTCCTCCTGCAGTCTGATTCTCGCTGGACTTTGAGTCCATCGAGAATCAGACTTACACTGACTAAAAACAAACCTGTGTACCTTCACTTTCCTGTGTACTTTTGCATTCCAGGGTCATGGTTACTCTTTCAAACAACCCTACTGTAGCCCTTGCAGCAGGCATTGGCCTTATTGATCCCGTAAAGTTTCATAAAGAGAATTTATATATTTTGGTACTTGCACAAAACTTTAAAGTCGTAAACATCTATTAAACCTTCTAGGTTCATGAATAATTTACATGTTACTTATCTGCTTTGCAACGCGCTATTGGGCCACTCATTAAATACTCAATCTAATCGGCGTATTCAGGTTGCTTACTTTTTGCGTCTTAATATATTTCAAGACCCTGGGGTCGTGCACCGTTGGAAGGCGAACGAGTGGCCGAAGCCAACTAGCAAGGAGCTGTTAGATTGTCTGTCATTGTTCATTGAACGTGGTACCAACCGTCGATAATCCCTGTACGTGCTATGCAAGTGCACCTAAGGACAACCCCAGGTTAGTGAGATATATGGAAAACAAAGATAGTGGGGCTATGGCGTAGGTATTCAGGTTACTTACTTTTTTATCTTTATATATTTCAAGACTCTACGGTCTTCCATCTAAGGAGACGTACGAGGGGCCGAAGACAACTCACAGAGGGGTCTAGACACTTTTTGTGGAACGTGGTTCCCACCGACGATTATCCCTGTACGCGTTTTGCAAGTAGATCCAAGGACAACCTTTGATTGCTCAGACATATGGAAAACAAATATGGTGGGCTATGGTTTTGAAAGGCTACTGGAAGGAAAGTGAGCCTTATTCACTTTTTATTGTCATGAGATGAGCCCTGTTTTAACTGTCGATTTGGTCTCGTGGTTGCGAATGCGACTGTTGAACGTATATGGACCTGGTTCAATATTTTTTTTAAATATTATTATTGATAGTTTATAGTATTATGGAACTATGAGTGTTAAAGAACAGCAAGTGCACCTGTGTTTGCGCACACCCTTGTGCTCTATAACATATCCTGCGTACTTTGCTAATCTCTTTTGAGAAAGTCCACCATTATTGTCATGAGTATTTTGTATTCTTCTCCTCTTGTTTTCGTGTCGATATACAGTTACAATTTTTTTTCTAACCAGTAGTTGGCAACCGGTACGGCTCTATTATTGGCCTCGTATTATATTCTGAAAATTGCAGGTCTAGGATGGGCAACAAAGACTACAATGTCTCAAAGTTTAGTGTTTTGTATTGAAAAATAATTTTTAATTAACTTTTTTATGTAGACTTTTTTGCATTTCGTTATTATTTTTGTGAAAATATATTTTTTTTACTCTTCTCCAATGGGTTCCCTATCCATTTGCATAAATTTTTTAGACCTAATATAACTTTGCATACTTTTGTTTGGCCTAATTACGCATAACAGCTTACGCATAATTTTTTAAGCATATTTTTTCTAACCATAATAATGATTAAGCATAACTTTCTAAAGCATAAATTTATTAAGCATACTATTCTAAAGCATAAATTTACTAAGCATAACATTCTAAAGCATAACTTTAGGATATACCAATTTATTTCGACGATTGGAAAAAACCATATCTCCTGAAGCAGGTCATACATAACATATTTGTTATGATCAATTTTGTAGGCTTTTTTTACAGTAGGAAGCATGCAAACAAGCATACACAAGGCTTGCAAGCGAGTAAGTATGCAGCATGCAAGCAAGCATGCAACATGCAGCAGGTATGCAGCTTGCAAGCAAGCATGCAGCTTTCAAGCGAGCATGCCACATGCAGTAATTTTGTAGGCTTTTTTCACAATAAGAAGCATGCAAACAAGCATACACTAGGCATACAAGCTAGCAAGCATGCAGCATGCAAGTAAGCATACAACATGCAGCATGCAAGCAAGCATGCAGCATTAAAGCGAGCAGCATGCAAGCAAGCATGCAGCTTTCAAGCGAGCATGCAACATGTAGCAGGCATGGTTTCTGTCACGGCTCCGGCGCTGCGGGCCTCCGGCAGCCCCACGCGTGCTAATCGTCGCAGACGGCTTTCGCTCACCACCGCAGCTTCGGCTTGCTGGCCGGCTGCGCCGGCCAGTCTCAGCGGCGGCGGCTCGCTTGCAGCTGCCTGCTCCTCAGCCCGCGCGCCGCCTCGCCCCTACGCGCCTACGCGATTTTAAATTACACTCTTGGGGTAGGGCAGACAAGACTACGTGGAGTCGGTTTTGCAGCGATTCGGTTCTGTCGCTAACTTTTGTAGGACAACATATTGAATTTTTAACCAACAATATTATTGAATTGTTACATAAACTATACCTATGTGGTGGTATGTTATGTTATGTTAATTGTATGCCTAAATATTATTATGCTAATAGTCATTAGGCCTAGGAACGTTATGCGAATTAAATGTATGCCAAAACAAATTAGCCTTAAAGATGTGCCAACATAAACTGTATGCCAAAAAACAAATATGGTAAAGTATTATTATGGCAAAACAAATTATGCCAAAATCGTTATGCCAAAGTATATTAGGACAAAGAATATTATGCAAAAAGAAGGGATCCCTCTCCAATGTTGTAGTAATATTTAATAATTCAATATTTTATCGTTCGCTTACTGAAAAGTTTCTAGGCAGACGTACAATTAATTTAATTTTGGCTAGCCAGCGGTTTCGCCCGTGTGAAAGTAAGTTTCTCCATACAAACTGTCGACCCCCTTTCAACCCCATAAGGGAGGAATTTCGAAAAATCCTGTCTTAGTGCTCGCCTACATCATAAAAAGAAGCCTTGCACGCAAAATTTCACGCTCATAGTCCCAGCAGTTTTACCTGTAAGTTTCTTCTTTCATATAATTGATGGTTTTATTTCTACTAAGTTGCAAATAATGATGGATTGTTTTATTTATTTCATTTAAATTGCTTTATTTGCCATAAAACAAAGCAAACCCGTGATTTTGACAAGAACTTCATCATAAACCCAAACTAGTTAAGGTTTTTGATCAAAAATTTGACTAGACTTAGACGCCTAAGCACCTGTTGTGTGAATGTGGGCCCCTTATCCACAAACGGAGTATCCATCTGGGTCGACACATTATTCGCCCGGAGGAGATTAAAACTCTCAAAGCTAGGAGTATTCTAGACTTCCTGGAAGCCTCCCGGCTAAAAGAGTTACTCTAACAAGGTGGCGAGTCACAATAGATCTTTTAGGTCGCAGTGACTACATCTCCTACACTATGGGAGATGCATAGCCCCTTTTCTTCAAAATAATAATAATGATCAAAAATCTGGATTGTTACAGGTTTATGATGAAATCGAGTTTAAAATGTGTTATCTTCCGGATTTTCATCAAAAACCTATTTTTATGAAAAACCTGCAACATATTGATACATAGATGATACTTTTGATATATGAATATTTGAATGCCTTTATTATTTATTTTTAATTGTTTATTTGATTAAAAGATACATGTTAAGTATGTACTAGCAACATTTCAATGATATTTTCTTTGAATTAGGATTTCATTTTCTAGTTAAGTACCTATTATAAATTATAAAAATCTCAACTTTAGATTTTGATAATTCAGAATACATACACATTAAATGTTCGCTCGTAGCTTATAATGATTCCGTATGCTGTAATCGACACCGCTAAAGTGTACATGTTAAGCATAAATCTCGTAGCACTGTGCTACGAGAATTCAAATAAGTTTTTACTGTCTAAGGTGTTGTTACACTAGCTGGGCCATTGAAAGAAAGATCACCCTGAACGGGAGAAGTTATTTTATGATTTTCCAAAGTTAAAAAAGGGTGTTATTACAACAATCGATCGATATTGTTAATACATCATCGATCGATTGTACTTTGAGCGTAATAGGAATTGTCGATCGACTTTGACTCATCCATTCTATCGATCGGTTTGGTATAATTTAATCAATAATATCAATTTTTCACCTAATTATTTCAAAGATAACCTATTTTTAAAAATGTTATTGCTACCTGCAATCGACTAGGTATTAATTAAAATTCTAGTTCACTTCTAAAAGTTACTTTAAAAATTCTACGGAAATTTTTTTTCAACAAAAAACCAGATTCGTTTCGACACGGTACAAAAACTTTTGTTTATTTCAAATTCTCTTTCCTCACTCAATATTTAAAGTTAATCTGTTAATTATCGCGACATCGGTTGCGCCAACGCAGCCTGCAAAATTGCATCGCTGTCGCCCACGTACATCTGTGGCAGACTGATTTTTATTTCATAACTAGCTTTTGCCCGCGCGGCTTCGCTCTCGCTCTTCCCTATCCCACCCTACTCTACCCTACTCTACCCTACTCTACCCTACTCTACCCTACTCTACCCTACTCTACCCTACTCTACCCTACTCTACCCTACTCTACCCTACTCTACCCTACTCTACCCTACTCTACCCTACTCTACCCTACTCTACCCTACTCTACCCTACTCTACCCTACTCTACCCTACTCTACCCTACTCTACCCTACTCTACCCTACTCTACCCTACTCTACCCTACTCTACCCTACTCTACCCTACTCTACCCTACTCTACCCTACTCTACCCTACTCTACCCTACTCTACCCTACTCTACCCTACTCTACCCTACTCTACCCTACTCTACCCTACTCTACCCTACTCTACCCTACTCTACCCTACTCTACCCTACCAAAATTCACATAAACCATCTACTAGGTTTGGATAGGTGAGCCCGTTCTTGAGTTATAAAATAACAACGAAAAGTGGCATTGATTTTTATAAATATAGATTTCACAAAACTAAAATAAAGTAAATGGCGGAATTACCGAATGCTAACGGAGCGTTCAGGTGTTACCTTTCTTTTTTCGCGTTGCCTTTATTTAACCATGCTCAGATAGACGGGCCTGGAAGGGCCCTTTTAACTCATAAAACGCACAAAGCTCTATGCAAAACCAACAGTATTTTTAGCGATATTTTTGGCGGATTGTCAAAATTTCAAAAGAGGTGGTCAATCCCATTCATGTTGGACGGTAGAACTGCGGAACGGTAGGACACTGATACAGTGATAACGACCGTCTACTTACTGTAGTAAACCCCAACAGCGATCTCTCGCGCTGGGCCCTTGTACAAGCCATGGTCCGGAGCGAGGAGGAATGTGCGGCGGTTGCCTTTTTCTACGAAGCAGTAATGCTAGCGAAGAAGGAGGCCGCACGGACCCCACACCTTGGTTTCCAGCCACCGTAGGCGCACCTTAAAGAGATGTCAGTCTTCCATAAATCACAGGGGCTCAGCAGGGCCGAAGCCTACTGCAGCTATGAGCTGACTTCCTAAAAGTAGACCCGTGGCCCTGGAACGCAAAGGGCAGCTAAAGAAACATAAGTGTGGTTTTAGTCAGTAAAACTCTGACGCGCTCTCCTAAACCGCTTTAGAGCGAGAAAAGTCATTAGACGATTTACCACAAAAAAAAACGAACTAAACTCGGCAAGAGATCGATTGGTGTAGCTATTATTATTTAGCCACAAGCGCTTGTTAATCGTCGGTCTGTCGATTAAAATAACCAGTTTTGAATAAAACTTTCATTTAAAATACTAATAAGCAATTGGAGTAAGCTTAATTCATTTCATTCCATTTCAATTATTCTATAAAAAAACGATTTGGGTGTAATTTTGTATGTGAGTGGATCTCTGTATGGTTTGAAACACAACTGGATCCGGAAGGCACTGTTTTGGGTTATTTATTTTTTTTCTGAATAAACTCCAGCTTTAGGCAGGAGAACGTCAGCCAGGACCGCTAGTATTATTATAAATACTTTTTTTTTTCAATACACTTGCTCATAAAGTGACTCTTATGGCAAAGCGCTTAGATATACTTGCTACCAAACTGTGATATTTTGATTACCATTACGCACTTCGTGCTATAACGTAGTTAAAATCTTTTTGTTCAAAATCTCCCCTGCCACAATTTTATTACATTTATCATATCTGGCTGGGCGCGCGTCGTCTCCCAAGAGTCACCGGTCAATCCCCGGGGTAAATAAATAAAAAAAAAGAGCACGCATATGAAAGAGATTTTTACCGCCACAAAAGTTTACTAGTTTTATAGTTATTTTCTTCACAAGTGCATTGAAAAACGTCGTATGATACACCTGAGTATTAATGATTACCGTTCTCCTTTCTCTTAAGACCCTCGCCACGGCTCGGGTCTAAATACCGCTTCGACGGTAAGCATTAACATTACACACTTATATCATAATGTACTATTACATCACCTGCTCGATAATGCCCGTTTATACGTCATACAGACATCACTCAAAACAAGTCATTCTATTCCTAGGAAGATAATGCAGTATGGGCGATCCCTAGGGAGTAATGAGATTTTTATTTGGAACGTCAAAAACCGTCAACATGTGAACTAAAATATACCTACGTGCATCAAACAAGTTTATTAAAAATTCAAACTGGCTAGTAACAAAAAAAAAAATAGAATAAAACGTAGCCGTGGTTATCTAATGGCTTTTTTTTAAATAATGAAAAATCGAGGAAAATTTAAACTAAATAGAATCTTAGAGTAGGTTGTGAATTTTGTTTGTTCCAAATCTTAAAACATGTTGTTGCTTATAAATAATATTTAGGTAAATATTTCTCTAACATATGATTTTTTTTACTAAATTGTCTTTTAATTATTTCGCAAACGGTGTAAAAAGCATAGTATCTAACACGAGGATAAAGCTGTCTTTATCTTGAGCAAGTCTTTGTCTTAGGCAGCTTGAATTCCATACTTCACTCTGGTTACTTTAATAATTCCCTCGCTATGCTCAGGAGTTAATTATATAACACCCTCACTGTCGTTCGGGATTGAACTTAGCCACCTTCGTTTCGTTCGGAATTCAACATGCCGCCCGCGACTTACTGTCCCCGCACAAGGGCCACAAAAATACGCCGCTTCAAGCTTCTTTTTGAGGCAGCCTTATTTTGTGGCTCGTGTGCGGCGGTGCTGCCACAAAAAAACGCTTGTAGCAGCTTCAAGATTTTTCTTTTACAAGGTGTCGCGCGCTTCAGCTGTTTTTTGCGGCCCCTTCTAACTTTTTTTTGTGGCCGCTTCTAGACTTATTTTACGGCGTTTTTTTGAGGACCATGTGCGGGAACGCCTGATAACACTGCTTTATCCCCTAGTCACATAATCTATGTACTATTAGATTAGGAAAAAACTATACCTGCCAGCTAAAAATGCTAATTGTCACTTAAGATGTTCTCCCTGATAAAGCTCGATCTACTCAAAAAAGCATTTTATATTATTTTTTATTGTAAATATTTAAAAAAACTTGCATTCCTATCCTTGGAACCTAGAAATACCAGTTAATATAGTACATAATAGTGCATAGGTATAATCATTTTGCATCATAACGATTCGCGTCAAAAATTTAACATACTCATAAATTAAAGGCAAGCACATTTCAAATTCTAAGAATATTACAACAGTTGTTCGGTGTTGTGTTTCGTATTTATAGGTAATGAGGTGTTTATAAATGCAGAATTATATTTCTTTGTACTTACAAAAGTGTTAAATGTTTTGTATCTTGTGCGGCAAGTAATCTATGAGCTCATAAATTAAATTTCTAGATATCAACTTAAAACTACTCCTTAAGAGGCTCCTTTTCCACTCGCTTATCATCAACATCGAAAATGGTTTAAAAGCTTGTTACTTCATCTAACGCAATCCAACGCGACGTTTAACGAAAAGGCAACGCAAAAAAGGGGCGATAACGCCTGAAAACTCTGTTAGTATTTGGTAATTCCGAGATTTACTCGAATATTTCACAATACTTGCTCCAGGAAAGAGCTGTGTTTTTTAAACCCTTAAAAGTTTTTGAAAAAGTTGTCGTCATTTAGAATCTTAATAAAATTTGTAAGGCTTCTATAGCTTTGCTTTTTTAATTTTTAAGCAAATTATAAAGTGTCAAAGTTCATACAAAATAGGAGATTTTCAGAGGTCTACTAAATTAGTTTTACACAAATTTAGAACTTGATTTCAATAGAAGCCTAGATAATATCCACAAGATTCTGTGTTTCCAAAATATCTAATGAAAAATGTGTAATAACGTCATACTCGGTTATGAGCGGTTGTATGAAAAACAGTGAAAATGTGTGTTGAGTTACATCCTCTTAAGTCTCGCCTATCGTCAACATCGAGCATGGTTTAAAAGCCTGTTGTTTCATCTAATGCAATCCAACGCGATGGCTGATGAAGAGACAACGCAAAAAAAGAGATTAACGCCTGAAAACTCTGTTAGCATTCGGTAATTCTGTGATCACCGTCTACGTCTTGGGCTCGATCCTGACAGGTACCGGAGCTACTTATGGCTCACCGTCCGCAAGCCCGCGTCTACAGTGGAAATCAGGATCGGAATCCTGGCAGCGGCGGCGCGAGAGGTCTCCGCCGCCGATCTCCCCCACGAGGGCACGGCGATGCTCCGCCCAAGCAGGGCACACCATGTCCTCTGGGCGTTCCGCACAGTGACGGTGCAGGAACCTCCCGAACGCGCCATAGCCATGTCCGGTGAGGACCTGCGTCATACGGAAGGTAAGGACGCCGTGAGATATTTCCAGCCACGCTTCAAAGAACTTACCGCCATAATTGTGGCATGCCCAGCACTGGGTTACTATAGTCGCTGACGCCATTTCACCATGAGATCCCGCCGGAGCTCTTTCCGCCATGCCGTGACCTGTCGCGGCAGCGGACTTTCACCCCAATGTTGCATCTCCACGCGCATATCATGCATGTGTGCAAGGACTGTTGCCTCCAGATCCCACGATGGTCAGCCAGCAAGAAGGCACATTAGTATAATGAAACTGAATGATGTTAGTTTGAGTTAGTCTTTGAAATAATAAATATGTTCAACTATCGACCTTTTTATTTCTTAGTCCCCGCACTATGCGAGTGCTATTCGTAGGTGTGCTTCGTGGAATAGGAAATTAATTATTTTAAATTTTTATTTGAAGCCCACCTACGGGTGAGCTAAGTGGAATACTTTAGGTGTGCTTCGTCTGGGTGTGCTTCGTTTGGGTGTGCTCATTTTGAAGGGTCAAAATTCATGCAAGATTTTCAAAAGTCTTTACTGGATTAGTCTTACACAAATTTATAAATTGATTTCAATAGAAGCCTAGATAATATTCACAAAATATCTATGTTTCCAAAATATCTAATGAAAAATGCGTAATAACGCCATAATCGCGTAAGAGCGATTGTATGAAAAACAGTGAAAATGTAATTCGAATTGCATGCCCATTATCGCACCTTGCGAGATTGTTCGACATTTTTCAACTAAATGGAAACTCAGTAAAAGTCTGGATAAAAAAAACCCTTTTATGAAATTAAGTCCCGAAGAGTCAAACTTATGTTTTACATAGTTTAATTCCACCAAATCCGCTTCATCATTGGAACTCTAGACAAACGTACGGAGTTGAGCCACCGGTACACGATATACATCCCACCCATATGTACCTACCTACAAAACATTTTGGGAACACATTCAATGTGCGCACAGCTAAGGAGTGGAATTCCCTTCCGGAGTCTGTGTTCTCTCACAGCTAGGACAGAGGTCTGTAAGTCAAGAGTGAATAGGTTACTTCTACGCAAGCGTGCTCCATCGTCGACCACATCATCACTTAACATGAGGTATAAAAAAAAAACATAAAATGATCGTAGGTACCTAAATGTTTTTTTTTTATGACCATCGCAGCTGGCAAATTAAATATCAAGCTATCAACTCATAGTAAAGCTTCAAAATAAATTATTTTTCTTTCTTTCTTTTCTTTCTTCTGGTATCTTACTCTAAATATCAATCAAAAATTATATAGACTTCATAAAGAACATCTTTGCAAGCAAAAAATAAGTAATAGACCAAGTCATTAAATAGGATAACTTTTTTAGCCTTTAAAATTTTTATTTTTATATTAAACTAGTTAACTTAGTCACCTTGCTAAAAAGGCGTGGGCGCATGTCTCCAAATATTATGCCTGGCTTTAAACTTCCGTAAAGCTGACTAACCTATAATAAAAAATGGTCAGAATAAAATTTAAAAAAATATATATAAATTCAAATGATGAATGATTTTTATTTCACATAGGCCTACGCGGGTACTTATAAAACGTCAGAAACTAGCGCGCGGTTCCAAATTGGTCGTTTCCCGAGCAGTTTTTCTTTGATAATATAATTTCTTCACATCAAATTTGTGACATGGCCGGAATTAGTAGAGAGCAGTGTAAAAATATTTTTTATATCAAAAAAATGTAAAAAAAATGGCATAATCAATTAAATTACTAAAGAACTCATAAATATGACTTTGTCAAATGCGTCATGTGCGATCATTTTCGGCGATTCATCAAATATTTCATTTTAATGACGCTGTTCCTATGATTTCCTAGAATAAATATGGCGGCTGTTTACAAAAAATAATATTGCAATCTATGGTACACCTAGGTAGGTACAGACAAATCTATTAGGTACTCACTTTACCTTATCTCTCTATTAACTTCCTATTTTGCTATGCCAAAAAAAAAACTTTACCTACATATTCCTTTTAGACTTCCGTACATCTAACTGAAAAAAGAAAACCCCTGTGTGTTCACTTGTGTCTGTCTGTCTATTTTCTGGTAAGGTGTCAGTTTAGTTTAAGAATACATAATATGGAAGTCTGTGAACAAAACATGAATGCATAACGTAAATAAGATTTCCTTTTACAGAAGAAAATAAAAAGA
Organism: Mythimna lalbum; assembly: GCA_949319445.1. Classification (NCBI taxonomy): domain Eukaryota; kingdom Metazoa; phylum Arthropoda; class Insecta; order Lepidoptera; family Noctuidae; genus Mythimna; species Mythimna lalbum. Next base: position 8,537,580 of record OX439348.1, on the reverse strand, counting down.
AATTAAAAAAAAAGACTCATACTAGTCCGTGTGACATATCAAATGAAAGAACGCACAGTAATAGTAAGTATGTTTATTATTTGAGTAGATCATGTACTGGAATAGCACATACTATACTTTTTGTCTCGGGAGTATGTTCTGTGTGTGTATCACGTGAGCGAAGCCGTTGACAGAAGCCGGTATACCTATGATAAATTAAAAAAAGAAAGAAGAAGAAAATAAATATGCCGATCATAATCCGAGCCACTCCGATGTCCTGGTGAGGGTCACGGGAATTTGTTGGATGTGTGTTAAGGCGACACTTGGGGGTGGCCTATGATTACCTTTGATTACTCTTTAGATACCATCAATTAGAGACACAATAGAAAGACAATGACAGCACGAACACAGGCTTTCGCTTGGGGTTTAATGAATTAAACTCGTTAAAAAGCCCCAATTTACACTCTAGGGTTTTTCTCAAATATAAAAACGATATTTGGTAACTTGGAATGAATCTGGAAGAAACAATAAAATAAGGGGACCGGAGTAGTATTAGCTATATTAGCTATTGTAGTAGTAGCTACACTACACCGGACTAGCTGCTGGGTAATCAAAATACAAATGTTAGAACGCGCATATTTTGATAACTATAGCTTTAGGGTTATTAGCAACACTTTGGTGCACGGCATCTAAAATTTGACTCAGTTTCCCTCAAATCAATATACAGGGTGACTTGTAATTTAGCTCGCTTTCCGTTAGAGCCGGGGTAGACACGACGGCGCGTTGTGTTCAAAGCGCGCTTTATAGAAACGTCAGCATAATAGACGTGGCTCGATAGGTCCGGTGCCTGCCAGGACTGCGAGGATTGTTTGAAAATACAAACTGGTGGATTGAATACCACAATTACCTATATATTGATGACTACTCATCCTCAAAAAAGGGTGACTTTTTTGAAAAAAATGCAGTTCAGTACACACCTAGTTATTAAGATTTTGAGTACAAAGGGAGCCAACGGGACCCTAATACTAACCCTCCGTTGTCCGTCCGTCAGTCTGTCTGTCTGCTCATCAATCAGGGCTGTACGCATCTCAAATACAGTAAGAGGTAGAGAGTTGATATTTTCACATAATGTATATTTCTATTAACTCTACAACTTAATAAAATGAAATACTAATAATAAAATGAAATACTAATAATAAAATGAAAGTAAAGTTAATAATTAAAGGGGATTTCTAAACAAGAAACGTTTTTATTCTGCAATTTTTTTTTTGCTCGATTTTAATAAATATGATATGTACGAAACCCTTCTTGTGCCAAGTTCAAGTCCGACTCACACTTGGCCAGTTGTTTTTTCTCTAACCAATTTTCCTTCTAATCATTCTAGAACTCTTCTCCAATGCCCCCTGGAACTAAACCGTGTCGTCTTGCTCATGTCCGCTTGACTTGAAAAAATGAATGAAACAGCAGATTTTTTTCACGTATCACAGTTGGACACATCATGAATACTTGACAGTTTCATGAGCACGTTCGCCCCTGAAAGAAGGTCAATGACTTAAAAGCTATCCTGCAGATGTCATAAGACTTCAGTAAAATGGACATTAGAAGTGATTAGATGATAAATGAGAAACAAAACTGAATTTAATAAACAAAGACTAGATGAACTATAAGTATCCGTTGTTATCCGAATTAAATTAATTATTTAGGATTTGTGCTTAAATTAATTAAAATTGACTGACCCTCGAAAAAAAAAGTGGGTTTTCTCCGCTTCGCCTCAAACATTTTTAGTCAAAAACATATTAATTATCACAATCGAATATAGACTGTCACTCAGGAATAATGTAGCTTCCTACTGGTGAAATAATTTTAAAATTGGTTCAGTTGATCCAGAGATTACTTCCTACAAATATACTCACAGAACACTTTATTTCTTTACAATAATCGTAATGTACACACTGTACCTATAGGTATAAACTTATGTCTCATAAGACAATGTACCAACACCAAAAACAAAAAAACAATTTAGTGTATCATATACAACTCGTGTTACTTTTATCATTATCATCATCATCATTTCAGCCAAAAGACGTCCACTGTTGGACATAGGCCTCCCCCAAGTGTCGCCACAATGAACGGTCCTGTGCGTCTCGCATTCATCGGATTCCCGCAACCCTTACCAGATCATCGGCCCACCTTGTAGGAGGCCTTCCAACGCTACGATTTCTACTAACAACGGCCATCTGTTCTGCGAGCAATGTGCTCTGCCCATTGCCACTTAGGTAAGTTTAGTGATTCTTCGTGCTATGTCAGTAACTTTGGTTTTTCTGCGGATATCCTCATTCCTGATTCGATCACGCAAAGAAACTTAAAAAGTAACACAGATGCAGAACACTGCATCTATGTTACTTTTTACTTTTTTAGTGTAAAATAAAGTTTATTCTATTCTATTGGATTCAGGTAGGCATAAGTTGTGTTCTAAGTAAATAAACTTATCAAACAATGTGTATCATCATCATCTCAGCCAAAAGACATCTATTGTTGGACATAGGCCTATGTCCCCAAGCGTCGCCAGAATGACCGCTTCTGTGCATGTAGGTAACCTTATATATGTACCTAAATAGACATCGACAGAAAAAGCAATAAAACCCCTCAACGTTATCTGCCCATCCCTTTGTTAGAGCGGGTGTTGATTATTATTTCTATCTAGGGGACGAATAGCGGAAGGTCCCTGTGAATAATAAATCAACGATATAGTTATGTGTGTAAGGAACTATAACGAAGTAAATTGTTATATGAACTTTTTAACCCATTTACAAATTCCACCCATACGCACAAAGCGTTTTGGGAACACATTTATTGTGCGTACAGCCAAGGAGTGGGATTCCCTGCTGGAATCTGTGTTTCCTGATAGCTGATTTAGCGTAGCTACTACTACACCGGACCCCTAAATATTATTTTATAGTCTTTCAATTTCGTTCCAAATTACATTTTAGGGTCTTTCTCAAATGTCAAAACGGGCCTTTTATTTATTAACGAGTTTATAAGAGTAAAGTATCTGATCTATCGTCATCATCATCATCAGCATATCAACCGAAAGACATCCACGACGTCTGTCCGATAGATGCGTGACGCACAGGACTGGTCGTTGTGGCGAGGCTTGGGGGAGGCCTATGTCCAACACTGGATCTATGAATCAGTTAAACTAATCAATTATTTTTTGTCCACTCAAACCTATTCCATATGCTTATTATTCAAGATACTAGCTGCTGCCATCAGTTTCGCCCGCGTACATAAAATATAGCTTATGTCACTCAGGAATAAAGCAGCTTTCAATCGGTGAAAAAATTTTAGCAATCAGACCAGGTTCCAGTTCCAGGATTACATTCTACAAACAAAAAAAATAAAAAACAAACTTTACCTCTTTATTAAATTAGTGTAGATTATAGGTACACCCCTGCTTACCTAACTCATACATAATAGTTTTGTCACCGGGTTGACGATCGCTGTACAAGATATTATTAGTACACAGGTGGGTAGTGGAAGCTGCAGCCACCCCACTGGCGTTACACCCTTAAAGACACCCATGGGACAAGACGGGGTGGTTCGCTTTGTAACTAGAAACTACAGGCCAAAGTTTTGTATTTAGTTTGTGTACAAAATTATACAGGGTTATTTTAAAATCACTAATATTAGAGTCAACTGAAAAAAAAATCAACTGTTTCATACAAAATATAATTTATGTACACTCAAATACACAGATGAAGATACATCATTAAAAAATTTGTACAAAGGTACCGCTTATTTCAAAAGAAATTTCTTCCAGGAGACCCGGGAAAAGGCAGATTAGAAGAAATGTAGACAATAGTGTGCAGAAATAAAAATGGAAGAGTTTGTAAAATCTTAAATTAAAGTAAAATGTAAATATGTAATGGTTAAATTACATGAGAACCGTGCAGATTTGTCGGAGATGGTCTTTTGAAGAAATAACATAAAGATTTGAGTGAACATGTCCAGTCGGTGCAAGCTAGTCAGTAATTGCAAAGGTCAACTCAGGACTACTAAGGAGCTCAACGACTTGACCAACAATACCAAGGAAACGACATTTGGGTAGGCTGCAGAAAATACTCAAAATGCCAGAAACACGTTAAAATGACTGAAAAGAAAAGAGAAAAAAACAATCAACATAGTCCTTACGTTTAAAATAATATTGGATAAAAAAAAATAGTTTCATTTTTATTTACCAAATTCTATTTTGTTTTTCATAATTATCATATTTTTAACAACATTTAATATTCATAAAACTTTCAACACTGTGAACTTTGGAAAATTATTTTTTATTCATTTGTCTAATATCTATTACTAATTATTCAAAAGCTTGCTTTCATAAGCATATATTTTTTTACAGACATGTCTTTATCCGCAAAATGACATATTTAATGTCTTATATTGTTGCATTATTCATATGTCATATATCCTGCTGCAAGAAAATTTTAACCTTTCGAATACCGTAATTAGAGACACAATGGAAAGACGATGAGAGAGATACACTTGGGGTTTAATGAATTAAAGGATGGAATTTCGTGCCGGTTCTTCTCCATAGGAAACGACCAATTTGGAACCGTGCACTAGCTTCTGACGTTTTATAAGTGCCCATGTGGGTCTATGTGAAATAAAAACTGTAGATTTTTTTAAATTTAAATAACTACTGTGACTCGCATGTCCAGTGTGAAAGTGAGATCTGGGGCCCTGGGACGAAGGCAAAGAAGGAACAGGAGTGGGTTCTTAGTCAGTAAAAGTCTGACACGCCCTCCTGCTCTGCCCAAGAGTGGGGGATGTCATTGGCTGATTTTCTCACCAAAAAAACACGATGACTGCAGCAAGTAAAATATACAGGTGGCGTTTAGTTAGTAAAAATGTGCTACACTCTTTCGCTTCACCCTAAAGTGAGAGAATTTGATAAATTCCCACCTCAAAAAAAACTCCACGTCCAAAATTGGTAAAGTTAACGCCACGCATTGGTAAGTTAAATGACTGGCTGCTACGCTGCGTATTACGGGTTCGATTCTTGCACAGAATAAATATTGGTATGACCTATAGATAGTTGTTCCGGGTATGGATGTTTTGCAAACCCACGATACAGGAATAATTTTTGGTGTGAGACAACATTAGGGTTCCGTATCTTAAAAGGAAAAAACGGAACGCTTATAGGATCACTTTATTGTCCGTCTGTCTGTCAAGATCTCGGGATTGCGTGAAGGTATCGAGTTAAAATTAGAACCATATGCTCAAGTCTGCTGTCCCGTAAAACTGAAATAAAAAAACTAACTTCTGAGTTAACGAAAAAAAAGATACGGCCGTTTATGTCACAAAAACCGTGTATTTCGACACTCTCAAGGTGTTCAAAATTCATAGGGTAGTTACTTCCCGTTGACCTAGAATCCTGAAATTCGGCATGAAGCAAGGTCTCAAAACTAAAGTGTAGGAAAAAATCTGAAAACTGTAAGAAAAAACTTTTTTGTTTGGAACCCTTTTTTGTATGGAACCCTCAATGCGCGAGTCCACCTCGCACAAGTCCGGTTTCATTTAGGTAGTGCGTTTTGCCTATTACTGCTATAGAAACTAACAAACTCCTAAGTTAACGAGCAAGTCCGTAAACTTTCGTTCAAACATCGCGCTGGCCTGCTTCAGACTCAGGTTGGTGTACAAGTAAAAGTTGGGAGACTAGTGCGTAAAGAATTAACTTCAGCAATAGACGCTAACTTTTACGGCTAGTTCTTTTTCTTTATCACACTAATGTCAATACTTTACCCCGTAAAGCATCAGAGAAAGGAAATGAAGATATCTACAGGAGACCAAGGTTATCGACATAGCACGAAGAATCGCTACAATTGAGTGGCAGTACACATTGCTCGCAGAACTGATGGTCGAGGGGACCGAAGACGCAGCGTAGTGGACCGAAGACCTGGTAAAGGTCGCGCGAATTCATTAGATGCCAAATGCACAGGACCATTCGTTGTGGCGACACTTTGGGAGGATCTGTCCAGCAGTAGACATAATTAGTTTTGGCTGAAAGGATGATGATGATGAGGTCGTAATTTTAAATTACATATTTTTGACAATTACCTAAAAGCGGAAACGTTTTGCAAACAAGTGTTCTAGAGCTTTAAGGCCCAAACGCCCGAGAAGTGTCATAAAATAGTGACTTTCTGAAGCCTACTTCGGTAACGGCCAGGATAAAAAATATATGTTTATTATAGATTCATGAACAAGATATTCAACTATTGATTTTTTCGTGCGATTAATATTTTTGTCTAAAAAAATGTTTTTTTTTGCAATTTCGCCACTTTTCCCTACTCCTTCGAAACGGCTTGGATCTTTGAAACATTTTTACTCAGAAAAATTGGTGGTTAAATATTCTTCAAAGTGTACACAGCATAATATGTAAATCCATCAATATTTCGTAAATAAAACGGATTTGAAGGACAACGGAGCTCTATCCGGGCCCAGTTGGCCGGAATTAAATGCACAGATACTCATACTGCCACCTAGGCGGGTACAAGTGTGATGTGAAGAGTGTGTGAGTCCATTTAATTCCAGCCAGACGTTGAAGTGACTACAAGCCTTAACGAAATGTTGGGTGGTAAAAATACTTTTCTTTGTCTGTACTGTTTCATGTAACAAAAACAAACCTTCAGATTTCGTTGTTCTATACGGTATTTCGTGGTTCTATGTATTTTGCTATACCCACCTACGTCTGTATGATGGGAAGAAAGCGCATCAAGCCATCCCCACCCGATCCTCACTCCCTTTCGATATTGTACTATCGCTTGCTTCGCATAGACTTCGTAATATTTAGAGCGCTCAATTTAAATACTTTTATTTTGAACAAAAATCTAATTAACTAAAAAATAAACGTATGATAAATTTTTAAAAGTCATAGATCAAAAGTTGTGGTTTATGATGTTCGTAGTCCAGTAGAGGTTGCCAGTGTTTTACAAATAACCCTGTGTAGTGAGAATCCATCCATACTGATGTCTTCATCATCATCATTTCAGCCGAAAGACGTCCACTGTTGGACATAGGCCTCTCCCAAGTGCCGCCACAATGAACGGTCCTGTGCGTCTCGCATCCAACGGATTCCCGCAACCCTTACCAGGTCATCGGCCCACCTTGTAGGAGGTCTTCCAACGCTACGTCTTCCGGTACGTAGTCGCCATTCCAGAACCTTTCGGCCCCAACGGCCATCCGTTCTGCGAGCAATGTGCCCTGCCCACTGTCCTTACCATTTCAGTTTGGCAATTCTTCGTGCTATGTCGTGCTGATATCTCCACTGATGAAATAAAATGATGGCGTTCAAAAAACATCCACTCACACTATTATCCAGAGCCCACATTAACTAAGTTATATTTATTTTCACTCTCTTTTAGGGTTTTTTTTTAAGACTAATCCACACTAATAAGATTATTAAAAGTTTGTTTTTTTTTTTGCTTTTTTTGTTTGTAAGAGGTAATCTCTGAAAGTACTGGTCCGATTACTAAAAATTTTACACCGATAGAATGTAACTTTATTCTAGTGTGACATAGTCTATATTTTATGTATGTATGTTTTAGCTAGTACCTGATAAATTTAAAGATATACCATACTATTAGTATTGCTTTTTTTTTTATTAATCTCAGGACCCTGAGGTCCTGGGCCTTTGAGAGGCGTACAAGGGGCCGAAGCCAACTCGCAGAGGCTCTTTTGGTTACTATAATGGAACGTGATACCAACCGACGATTATCCCTGTGCGCGCTATACTAGTGCACCCAAGGACAACCCCCAGTTTGAAAAACTATTGCGACATAATATGAAAAACAAAATAATAGGGCTATGATTTTTGGAGTCTTAAGTGGACTGGTAATATGGAGCTATGTTAAGACCATGGCCCCTGCCTGAACAATGTCATTAATATCCATCGATAAAAGGCAGGGGTTGACTTGCACACTCAATAAATGGGCCCCCTAAAACGGCCGCTAGCACGAAGTGACGTAGCAACAAGAGGGCAACATATCCTGAGGCGCTTGAGGAGTGGAGAGGCATACCACGGCTATCAGGACAATCCCGGAAGTACGGTCAAGATCCCTACCAGCACCTTACTGGATTATGCATCCATCTCCCGAGCAAGTTTGCTCTTGCGACTCTCCACTCAAGCCAGCCAATAAAGGCAAGAGAGAGGTGGGAGCTCTGTTCCTCGTATTGCTTTTATTATTATAGATATAATTTGTAATAACAGTGCACAATAGCATGGTTCATCGAACTTGCAAAAGCTCTCATAACGAGACGAACGAGTGGGCACTGAGTTGTTTTTGTAACTAATTATTTTATCTTCGCTAGTTTTTCTTTACAAAAAAATATTTTCATTTTATAATATCTTATGTAAATTTCTAATTCAGTGAATCTTCTAGACCACTTCATCAAGGCTAGAGTGAATAGGCTCTTAATAAACTAGTGCGCTTCACCAGCAACGATTGTATCACTGCTTACCATCAGGTGAGATCGCAGTTAAGCACTAGTTTATAGAAAAAAAAAAAAAAAATTGATGATATTATTTAATGAATAATAAATCTAATCTAAACAAAAATGTAATTTATTGTTCCGGTTTAAAATTTTATATAAATGTGAATTACACTAACAATATTTTAAGCCGAAAGTTTGTAAGTGTGCCTGTGTTATGATTACTTCTTCATGCTCGAATAGATGAACAGATTTGGATGAAATTTGGCACATAAGTAAACTATGTTCTGAATAGCATGTAGGATACTTTTTATCCCTATCATGGGGAGGGAGAGATGACGCTTCTAGCTGCAGCGTACTGTATTTGCTATTATTACATATTGTTTTCTCATTAACAGATATTCTTTTTCATGAAAATTATAATAAAACTAGCTTCTGTCAGTGACTTCGCCGCTATGAGAGTAGAATTTTATTCCAAGGGAACACACACCCATACACTCTTGGGTAAATATCGGTTAATGCGGACGCGAAATCAAGAAAGAGGCAAAGAGAAAGTAGCTTTTGTCCTTTTAAACCCTGCAGGATATAATCACGCTATTGAAGGAACAGACGATGTGCCTATGTTTTTTTTTTTATTATAACCTATTGATAGGCCTGCGTTTTACCACCATCTCACCTGATGGTAACCGAGGATGTGGTCGACGATGGAGTACGCCTGCCTAGAAGTAACTTATTCACTCTTGACTTAAAGACCCCTAAGTTGTAGCTATCAGGAAACACAGACTCCGGCAGGGAATTCCACTCCTTGGCTGTACGCACAAAAAAAATTCCCAAAACGCTATGTGCGTAAGGCATGTCTACCATGTACCAGTGGCGCAACGCCGTAAGTCTTGGGTTCCAAAGATGGAACGGACTTCGCGGAATTAAATTGTGCAATTCCAGTGCACACTCCCCGTCATGTAATCGACTCCAGCGCATCTAGCTGGTATTTGGCAGACCCATCCTAAAGATGAGAGCAGTACTCCATATACCATCGAACTTAGGCTTGATAAAGATTGAGCAGCGTGAAGTAACGTCTCATCCTTGCTAAGTTCCTCAATTTTTTGGCAGCCAGTTGAGCCTTTCCTCCATTTATGAGTCGAAATTGAGAGTAGATGACAACATATCCCCAAGATGCTCAAGGTGGTCGATTATCGGCACGGTCACACCTCGAAAAGATGGAGCCGGGTTGAAAATGACTTCGTTTAGCGGAAAAAAGACACGCTTGGGTTTTAGTTGCATATAACTTGACCAGATTGACATCGCCCTAATTGGAGACCGCCTTCAAGGACGAGTTCAAGATTTCAACCATAACCTTTCGGAATGACTGGATCAGAAAGGCTTATAAAACGTCAGAAGCTAGTGCACGTTCAAGTTGGTCGTTTTCTATGAAGAAAACGACCAACGAGAATAGTAGGTAAGACTAGGATTTAAAAAACACCTCCAAAATTTAAAGGATTTTTTTTGCCTTTGAAAATACGACAATATTTCTATTTCATTTTTAATTTTCATTATCATACAAAAATTATGTGTTACGCAACGGCAGTCCTTAGAAATTGGGCATTCTCTTTTACTCCGTGAGTAATGCAGTCGTAACCATAGTACGACGGAACGAAACTAAAATCTATGTCAAAATCGACGTTGCTCTATAGTAGGTGCCAGATTACCGTGGAATAACGGGCATTGACCCTCCTACATTTATTGACATTCATAACTTAAAAAACGGAAATAATAAAAAACTTTTTACAAAAAAAATTAAACCTACTTACAAAATAACTTTAATTTCGGAAGTCGGTGTTTCTATAATAGATACCTAATCTTGTCTCTTCGTTATTTAACACCGACTTCCGGAATTAATTAATGAATCCCCAAGCGACCACCGGTGGCCGCGCATCTATTGTCTTACTATTGTGTCTCTAATAGACGGTATCTGAAGGGTTAAAGTTATTTTGTAAGTCGGTTTCATTTTTTTTGTAAAAAGTTTTTTATTTTTCACTTCTTAGTTATGGTAGCACCACTAAAAAGTACCTACCCTTCAGCTAAACATAAATTACCTTATAGCCAGAGTGCATCTCATAACGATTCTTATAATCCCAAATACGGTAAATATTACATGAATTTACCCCCTCCCCCTTTTCTTTCAGTCAGTCATCGACTACACGTATAATCAAAGCAATTTTACTTGTTACGACTATTCTGCTATGATTCTATGAGGAGTCCTGTTCCATATCTTCGAAGTTCATGATCAGATCATAACAATATTTCTATGGGACCAATTTGGAAGCATAACCTTTCAATTGAAATAAAAATTTTCAAAATCGGTCCACAATTGACCGAAATATCGGTGAAAATACATACAAAAAAAAAAAAACATACATTTAGCCGAACATAGAACCTCCTCCTTTTCGAAGTCGGTTAAAAACATAAAGCTGTCTTGAATCTATATGTATCGTGAAAAGCAGCTTGTTTTTCAGGTACCTATGCAGAGATATTAGGAAAAAGTCAATGTACTTTATTCTACGATTATCTGGCGTCTTCTATAGTACTTAATCGGAGCGGAAATGAGGAAAATACCAATTTATTCCTGAATGCTTTTGCGTAGTATCTCGCTGAGAGAGACGGCTGTCTGCAAATCGTGAAAGTTTTGTCAATACTATAAAAAAAAGTATTACAAAGGTGCAGTCTGTAAATCAGTGCATACCTCTTTCAATTTTGTCGTTCCTGCAGCCTGATTTTCTGTTGACAAAACACTTTTTAATCACAGCTATTCATAAAGTTCGTGACTCAATATTAAAGAATATTTTTGTATGTATTTAAAAGTTCGTGAACAGATATTTTTTAAATAAACTTTTTGTTTCCCGTGACTCTGTCTGTATCAAACACACAAGTTACAATTTCTTGGAGTGCGGAATCCAAATTATTTTAAAAATAAATAAAAGCGGCTAAAGTTACTCTTTATTACGTCAACTGTCATTCGTCAAATCAGTGAAAAAGTAACAGACAGACAAAAAATTAAACTTATGTTATTTTTTTTTATTCCGAATAACGTCGGTCATACATAGTGCAGTAATCGATTTCAGGATATAGTTTTATTTATTTAACGTTAGATTTAAAGTTCGATTTACATTACAAACAGATGCTTCAATTTGATTTATTTCTACAAATGTAAAGAAGATATTGACATTTAAATCCATGTAACAGAACATTGGATAAGGTCAAGTATTTACAATAGTACAATCTTATTTCTGACAGTGTAGGTCAGTTAAGCGTTCACAATTTATGTTGTTGTTTCTTATCAATAGAAATTCAAGCTTTTCTTTTACAGTTATTATTTGATAGTTGTCATGCTGTGCTGCAACTGTCCGGCAGATATAATTTTTGATAAAAATGACAATGTCAAATTTAAGAGTATAAATAAACTGGCTTTTGCCAGCAGCTTTACCTGCGTGCATAAAATATAGCTTATGTCACTCAGGAATAAAGCAACTTTCTAGCCGTAAAAAAATTATAGCAATCGGACCAGTACTTTCAGAGATTACCTTCTACAAACAAAAAAACAAACTTTACCTCTTTACAATATTAGTGTAAATTAATTCAAGGAATTAGTTCCTCATCAAGCTAGCAGCGACAAAAAGCGCCCCCTGCCGCAGTGCACGAACTGACGGCGCTACGAACATACCTGAGATACCAAGCATTTGCCGTCATTAACACCGGCATAAGTTTCCACGGTACAGCATACCTGGGTACTTAGGAATAAACGAACCGTTCCATAGCAACCTACGACAGACAGAGTCTAAGAAGTCAAACGACTTGGGTAATTATTAGGCTAAAATGAATTCTGATGTAGTCAACGCTGGTTCAATAGTCAAGGTTGATTAAAAGATCATGGTGTATTTTAACATGATGTCTGGCAGTTTTGAGTATTTGAAGCGGCCTACCCAAATGTCCTATCTTTGGTATTGTTCGTCAAGTCGTTGAGCTCCTTAGCCCTATGTTTGAGCTACACGAATACTGACAAATGCTTACACTGACTGGATAGGTCCACTCAAATTAGTGTGGTTCTTACCTCAATATACCATCTGAGACACTAATCTGCATGGTTCTCATATGATTTGACCATTACATGTTCTTTACTGTATGGACTTTAAAAAAGACTTTGACCCCTAAGTTTGTTTCGGTGTTTCTTCTCAGGGTAGTCAGCTAGGAAATACCGGCCTCATCTCGTTAAAACTGACTGAAAACAATATTGACGTGTAAAAGTGTTTTTTGATAACCTATTTACAAAATAAAGATCATTTATCATTGTTTACTAATAGAAGAGCCTTATAAAAAGTATCGAATATAACTATTTTTTTAAAGAATAAATATTATACTAAATTCTTTACTTAGCTAAATAACTATAGCAGTGGAAGGTCGATTTGAGACTAGCGGAAACAGATTACACTTACATAAACAAAAACGCATAGAAAAATATCTATCTACATAACAAATATGCAATCGACACGCAAAGAAGCAGATTGTTACTGAAAAAGTCAGCTAATTGCTTATTGCAAGCACGGTTTTGACTTTGAAGGTTACCAGAAACAAAAAGAGTATAATAGTCTTTGTGTCAAATGCTATTTTTTTTAATTGTTATGTAAAGTTGTGAAGGTCAAACATCACAGGTTAGTTGTAAAAATACTGATAATCACAGCTGCATCCAAGAAACTGACCTAGTTGACTAAAGGTTTTTTCAATACACTTACTCGAAGACCCTTACCGCTTTTAAGCGCGTAATTTACAGTTTTCTGCACTAATGTGGAAAAGTGCTGGAGGTGGCGACCTCCGTCTCAATTGATGGTATTTATCGTATCAGGCTGGGTGCAATGAGACCCCCACGAGTCACCAGTCAACTACTGTTTAATTATTTTTTCGTAAGCTGGTTACTGCAGCACTTGGCTCCATAACAACATCGCCTGCGGCTCAGGCTTATTCCACCTCGGTCGGAATGACAAAGTTTCTCCACTTGTATCAAAATGTACAATTTTATAGTTAGCCAGCATTTTCCCGCTCCTGGTGACGATATGCATCCCATCATCTTCCATCTTAAACTAAATGGATGGTGTTTTTTCTACTTCATTGCTTTTGACACAAACTGTGCAATGCAATGAAAGAAAAGGAAGTTAGTGATAGCATGACGAGTGACAGGACAGAATGGAAGAAAACGTATTGCGCCGACACCAAATTACACGGGACAAGGGTAGGATGATGATTAGCTCGCTGTCCGACCGTCCGGTAACTGTCCGGACCGCGCTCAAGACGTCGACGGCGCGCACTGTTCCCACGCGCCTCAAGGAATTGTCAGCAACAGGAGGATCCCAGCTGGGTCGAAGCCTACTGGGGCCAGGGTTATCCGAAAGGAAACTCGAGCCCCGGTATGACTAGGCTAAAAGGAACGGAGTGGGTTTTTAGTCAGTAAGAGTATGACACTATCTCCCGCTCCACCCAAGAGCGGGGGTTGTTATTGGATGATTTTTGCCCACCGTAAAAAAAGGGTAGGATGATGATGATTATGGTTTCGACATTAGAAAGATCATTATAATTTCAGCCGAAATACGTATACTGCTAGACATGAGCCCCCCCATCGGATCCTTGCTACCTTCTATTCAGGTTATCGATCCCCCCAAATTAAGGGATTTTCTGTAACTATAATTTCAGGTTTCAATACATACGGGAAAAACTCCGCACCTGGGCTCCCCCGCGGACTCAGAGTCAAAAACTCTCCGCAGCTTGTGGAGGGTGTGGTGAGCACTCTGTTCCCTGCTCAAGGGGAACACTCCCCCCCGCCCATGGCTCTGCCGCCAGTGGTGTCTGACGCGGACCACAATAGCGACGACGACGACTATGCTCCAGAGGTGACCGAGGTAGAGGTGAGAGTGGTGCACCGCCCCAGGACCCCTGGCTTGCCTGGGAAAGCCTAGGTCCTGGCCATGGAAGCTCTCGGGCTTCGACTAAGAGGGCTCTTCAGCGCATGCCTGGAGCGGGGCCAGTTCCCACTTCGCTGGCAGACGGGGAAACTGGTCCGCATCGCGAAGCCAGGGCGGCCCATTGTGCTGCTCGACGCTGGACAAGCTCTTTGAAAGAGTAATTGCAAACCGCCTTGTCGCACCTAACACGGGTGGGTTCGGACCTTTTGGACGGACAGTTCAACTTTCGCAGGATGCGCTCCACGGTAGACGCCTTCATGCGCGTGCGAGCCCTCACGACGTGCGTGTAGAGATGCAACGCCGGGGTGAAAGTCCACTGCCGTGACAGGTCACGGCATGGCGGACAGAGCTCCGGCTGGATCTCATGGTGAAATAGCGTCAGCGACTATCGCAACTTAGTGCTGGGCACGCCAAAATTATGCCGGTAAGTCTCCTCTTTGAGGCGTGGCTGGAAAGACCTGACGGCGTCCTTGCCTTCCGCATGACGCAGGACCTCCTTCTCGGACAAGGCAAGTTCGAGAGGTTCCTGTACCGGATTCATGTGGAAGTGGCACCCTGGTGTCGCCACTGTGCGGAACGCCCGGAGGACAAGGTGGAGCACACAGTCGTGGTGTGCCCACAGGAGGGGCCCATCTGGGTCGAAGCCTACCGGGGTCGGGGTTATCCGAAAGGAAACTAGAGCCCCGGTATGAAGGCTAGAAGGAACGGCGCGGGGTTTTTAGTCAGTAAGACTCTGACACTGTCTCCCGCTCCACCCAAGAGCGGGTTTCGTCAATGATGATTTTCCCCGTCGAGAGAAAAAAAAAAAAAAAGTCGTGGTGTGCCCTGCTTGGGCGGAGCATCGCCGTGCCCTCGTGGGGGCGATCGGCGGCAGATACCTCTCGCGCCGGGCCTTGGTTTAGGCCATGGTCTGGAGCGAGGAGATGTGGCAGCTGGTCGCCTCCTTCTGCGAAGCGGTAATGCTAACACAGGGGGAGGCCGACCGCATCAGCCCACGGCGCTCTCGCCGCTACCGGGATTTCGATCCCGATTTCCAGCCACCGTAGACGTGGGCTTGCGGACGGTGAGCTATAGGTACTGTACCGGGCGCCTTAAGGAGTTGTCAGCAACAGCAGAGACCCAGCTGGGTCGAAGCCTACTGGGGCCAGGGTTAGTTTCGTAAGATAGCTTGAACTCCGGTATGAAGGCTTGAAGGAACGGGGTGGATTTTTAGTCAGTAAGAGTCTGACGCTATCATCCGCTCCGCCCAATAGCGGGGGTTGACATTAGATGATTTTCCCACCATAAAAAAGGGTTTAATTGAAAATCTGTCAAATTCGGAATTAAAGACTATGTTACCATTATTATTCCATCATTGATTTAAAAAAAAACATTAAAAAATATAAAAAATAATTGCCTACCGACATCGAGACCGGAGTCCAAGCTACAGGTGGTCAGGGCTCCTGAGAGAGGAATCTCCTAACTATTGGTACCGTGTCCAGGAGTACTACTTTCTGGATCAGACCCTTGATCCAGCTACCTAACGAGATAGGTCTACTCAGATG
The DNA here is from genome assembly GCA_949319445.1 of Mythimna lalbum. Classification (NCBI taxonomy): domain Eukaryota; kingdom Metazoa; phylum Arthropoda; class Insecta; order Lepidoptera; family Noctuidae; genus Mythimna; species Mythimna lalbum. The sequence goes on along the minus strand of OX439348.1, from coordinate 8,521,562 downwards.
TTGTTCGAGGCCCTTAGCTATTAAGCCATTGGCCGTTACGACTATCGGTACAATGATTGCTCTATCCACTTCCCACATAGCGACCACCTAGCGAACTATTATCATTATACGGATAGTCAGAAGCCAGAAAATCTGGATTGTGGAGCTCAGATGGGCAGTCTCATTATGTAAAGTACTGGTTTTCATCTGCATCAGGTCAACCCTAAATTTGTTGGCTGAGCAGATTGACTTCAATGTACCTACTAAGTTAATACATTAAAGAAAATGAAAATATGAAATAAATTATAAAAATTTAAATAAAAAATAATTGCAAATTAATTTTGTAATTTACGTATTTATTGAGACGGCATCTCACCGACTTACTCACGAAAATATATAAAAACCAAAAACATATACTTTTAGACATAGTGAATTCGTCACTTACAGTGGTGCACAGCACTGACAGAAAAAACAATTGATTGGCGTGACAGAAAACATAATTTTTTTTTAATACCTATTGTGTTGTGTTGTGTGAGCACTTATCATGTACCATCGGGAAGAAAATAAATGAATAAAATATATTTTTTTACGAAATTTATTCAAATACAATAATTATAGTTACTTAAATTATTATAAGATGGTTCGTTAAATACTGTTGGTTAGAAGTTCGTAAAATAAAAAAAGGAAATAAATATAAAAAAAGAAAATAATAATATGCAAAAAGAGTTAAAAAAGATGTCGAGCCGGGGAGTAGGTGCTTAAATTAAGGAATTAACTTACAATCATTTTTTAATTCACCTTTTTTATTTATTTCATTTACTTGAATATATTAACTGGAAAATAAGTGAGAATAGTACAGTTATACATTGTAAAATGTTGTTATTAACCCTTCAGATACCGTCAATTAGAGACACAATAGTAAGACAATAGATGCGCGGCCACCGGTGGTCGCTTGGGGATTCATGAATTAAGAGATTAACAAATACAAATTCAGTCCCACACGATGCGGTTTACGAAACAGAGGTGACGCGGGTGGCAAGGCGTGGTGGCTATTTCTAAAGGTGGTGCCACCTGCTAAGTCAGCGAAACAGCTTCAAAGAAACCCAGACGTGAGACCTAAAGGCACCGACCAGATTGTATTTAGTTTTATAAGATAATCCTGATTGCAATCCCCCTCTCGATATTGAACAGTATCTATCCTAAATGGCAAGACTGTCTTCAATATAAACTAGATAAAGTAATATTTATTGGTTTGAAAGCAGTTTGGAACCGTCAAATAAACCCATTTGACGGTTCCAAACTACTCAATTATTTTCCATTTCCGGTAAGGGTGGACGTTTCTAGTAATTTCTATTTCAAGACACTTTGCTTGGAAGTTTAATGTGGGAGTAACTTTATATTTTGAAGTAGCAATTATTTTATAAATAACTAGCTTTTACCCGCGGCTTCAACTGTATACATAAAATATAGTTTATGTCATTCAGGAATAAAACAGCTTTACAACGGTGAAAAAATTTTAGTCATCGGACCAGTAGGTACTACCAAAGATTACCTCCTACAAACGAAAAAAAACAAAGTTTACCTCTTTAGTAGTGTAGATATAGCCTATTTCTTTGGAAGTAATTTATGAAAACGTATGTTCTAGAATATTTACAACAATAACCCGTGATAGGTAGGTACCGTGGTAGGTACTATCTATTCTTAATTCATGAATCCCCAAGCGACCACCGGTGGCTGCGCATCTATTGTCTTACTATTGTGTCTCTAATTGACGGTATCTGAAGGGTTAAATAATAATAATAATCTGCCTCAGCTATGAAATTTTCCAAAATTCTGCATATTCTTTTTATATAAAGTTTTAAAGAATATTTGCAGAATTTTAGATTTGCTGTAATTTTTATTTTTTGAAGTGAGAGCCTACCTAGTATTAAAACTTTTGAAATAAAAATATGATTGAAAGCGGAAAGAAATTATTTTTTTAATAATATTAGCTACCCTCTATTAGAAATGTTTTGACACTACTATTTATTTATTTATTTAAATTTCATGTACTAACAGTGGTAGTACAGAGGCGGACTTAATGCCACAAGGCATTCTCTGACTATCAATCAACCTTTGGGTTAAAAAAGACAACACTGTGGTAGGTGTACCATAATCTGCATACACATAAATCTTCCTCATAAATCAGTCTGTCTATATTTGAAAATCACATGAAAATTTCAAAAATTCTGCGTATTTTTTAAAATAAAGAATTAAAAAAATTACGTTGTATTGTTTTAACAGGAAACGTACTTAGTACTAAAAACTAAAAAAAAAGAATTGAAAAGACAATTCATTTTTAAATAATATTAGCTAGCCTTGGTTGAAATCTTTGAAATTGTCTTCTTGTCTCTACTATAATATGCATGTATTATACACCTAAATCTTCCTCATGAGTCACTCTGTCTATGATGTAAAAATCGCATGAAAATGCGTTCAGAAGTTATTAGACTTATCGCGTAAACAAAGGGTGTGCATTTAAATAAAGTTTACAAGATTTAATGTAAACTTACACTTGGGAATGGTCAAGAAATCTGACAGAAAAATGATGTTAATTGCACATTCCAAAGCGTAGATCTTGAACGTGCTAGAAACTCCAAGGACCCTCTTTTAAGTCATGTATTACAAATATCTCGGTTATACATCGATTGAAGCCTCTTAAAGTACTATTCAAAAGTTCGGTACATTTTTAGCTTCTTAGCACTTCGAATAAACTAGGTTAGGTATTTATTTAATTAATCGATAAAGTTGTTTCACTGCGTAGGTTCATTCATGAAAAATAGTAATAATTATCTTTTTTTTTTATTATTTTTATTGATAAGTTCACACTTTACCATTATATCACCTGGTGGTAAGCGATAATGTGTTGACGGTAGTGCGAATTTAAATTAGATAGATAAAAATAAATAAATTGGACTTTTTTTTTACTTTATAGTTTATTTTAATTATTTAGGTACACAGATAATATACAAAACACGGGAAAAAAGAATGGTACAATATATTTAAATAGCTGTTAGAAAAAGAAAATAAAAGATAAAAATAATCTAATTAATGACAATCGAGTTTAACCACCTGAGTCTTTTTTCGGGATTGTTCGATTTTTACAAAATTGGTACCGAAACTAGTAATTAACGTATGCAAATAATGCTATAGGTTTATGTAAGATAACATTTAAAAAAATATACAAAAAGTACAAGCACCAGTAGACCGTACGCTTGGTTCGCCAGCATTTAATTGTAGACCAAGCAAAGATAAAAATAATAAAAATAAAATTGGAGTTATTTTATTATCTAAGTCTAGAATGTAGTAATTTTTTTGGCATTGTGTTTACACAAGCATTAATATATGCTGCTGGGGTACGCGTAACCTCTCAGTAAAATATATTTCTTTAATCAACTTTTTTTTTGGTGGACAAAAATTATTCAATGACAACCCCCGGTCTTGGGCGGAGCGGGAGATAATGTCAGACTCTTACTGACTAAAAACCCACCCCGTTCCTTCTAGCCTTCATACCGGGGCTCGAAGTCTCTTTAATCAACCTGGGGTTCTTTAAGTTAAGAAAGAATAGGTTACTTTAAGGTAAGCGTGCTCCTTCATAGACACATCGTCGTTTCCATTAGGTGACATCGTGGTCAAGCGTGAGCCTACTAATAATAAAACAGTCTCCATTTTTTGTAAAATTAAAATCATAATGATGCTTGATAAAAAAAAAAACTGGTCAAATGCGAGTCGGACTCGCACACTAAGGGTTTCGTGCACACCGTGTCACAAAACATTGAATTATAAAAGTCGTTTTTGTATACTAGGCATGCCTTTTAAGTTCTGTCGTTTAAATATTTCCCGCAAATTTTGAATTTAGAATTGCTCAATTTTAAAATGTGTTTGTATTTAGAATGGCAAAACAATTGAAATAATTAGAATTGATGCAACTATTTAGTCACAGTGTTGTTTTGAATCTATCAAGTCGCGCATGAAAATGAATCTCTCTAAGGAAAACGTTCGTGCGATAATTTTTTACAACTTTTGGAGAGGCTTAACTCGGATTCAATGTTTTGAGGAGTTAAGTTCTGTATTGTATGATGAAGTTCCTTGTCTACGGACTGTTGAACGTTGGTATTTAGAGTTCCAGCGTGGAAATACTAGTCTTAGTGACAAATCTCGTGAAGGACGTTCAAAATCTGCCTTTACTGAAGAAAACATCGTTGCTGTGAGACAACTGATACTCGAAGATCGGCATGTGACATATCGGGAGATAGAGGCGTTAATAGGCAATTCAAGGACAACCATTCAAAAATCTTGCTTCAAGAGCTTGGTGTGAGAAAGCTAGTTTGCCGATGGATTCCGCATTTGGTTTCCGATGATCATAAGGCAACCCGCGTCAGATGGTGTAAGAAATCTTTCCAAAGGTTCAAGCGAGGAGAGTCAAATCACGTATACGACATTATCATTGGTGACGAATCTTGGATTTATGCCTACGACCCTGATTCCAAAGAGCAATACACAACCAGGGTCTTCCGAGATGAGCAAAAGCCGACTCAAGTTTTTCGCTCTCGAAGCACTTCAAAGAAGATGTTGGCTACGTTCGTGGCGAAAACCGGTCACGTTACAAGAATTGCGCTTGAAGATCGTAGAACGGTTAATGAGGTGTATACTACAATTTGTTTACCATGAGTCATCGCTGAAGTCCGGAAATCTAACCAAAAGCGAGGCATCATCCTACACCATGACAACGCAAGCTCACATACCGCTGGTAAAACAATTGATTATTTAAAGCAGGAAAACGTGGAAATTCTTGACTATCCCCCATGCACTCTTGACCTAAGCCCTAACGATTTCTTTACATTTTCTAAAATTAAGAAAACTCTTCGTGGGCAAAGGTTCAGTGAAGAAGCAGTCAACGCTTTCAACACCACACACACCGACATACCGACTTTGGAGTAGAATAAGAGTTTTAATAACTGGTTCGATCGAATGGAAAAATGTATTTAACTTCGAGGTGAATACTTTGAAAACCAATAAATAATACTTTAAGGTTCTAGTTGTGTTTATTTCTTCAAACGACAAAACTTAAAAGGCATCCCTCGTATCAATGCGTGCAAACTACAATTCCCGAATGGAGTCTCGATAATTTTTACGAATTGCAAAACAATTTTTTTTTTGTTACGTCTGTAACAAATTTACTGTTTTCAGATTTATTCCTATACCTGTGTTATAAGACCTTGCTTTGTTTCAATTTCCCTATGAATTTCGATCTTTGAGAGTATCAAAATATACGTTTCTTGCGACGATAAACGGCCGTATCTTTTTTATTACTTATCTAAGAAGTTTGATTTTTTCACAGCTTGAAGGGACCGAGACTTGAGTATATGGTTTTAATTACAACTCTATAACTCCACGCTTTCTCGAGATAAAGGGTCTTGACAGACGGACGGACAGCAAAGTGATCCTATAAGGGTTCCGTTTTTTCTTTTTGAGGGACAGAACCCTTAAAAGTGACAAAAATCAAAGTAATATTTTGATATGACTAAAATATTAAGTCATTTTTTTTTAACGTAAGTCAATTTCTAGCTTACTTTAAACAGTACCCATAGATTCGATCATTATTGTGGCAAACATTTCTTTCTTCTATATGTATTGTCAATCGTCACGCTATCACTGACTCGGTTTTCTTTCACAAAATCCGTCCATTTTTCTTTGGACTCTCTCTCCATCCGCATGCACTACACCCTGTAGTTACATGCACTCATAAAAACCAAATGCATACACAAACACCTAGTAGGTACCTTAAACAATCAATAAATTTCAAGTTTACTGCAAACAGTATATAATGAATTCGATCATCATTGTAGTCGTAACAAAAATAGTCTTTTTGTTTCAAGTATAACCTAGGTAAATACGATTGAAGTTGATTGTTCTATAAATCCGTGTGTGTAGGTCGCGAGTGACGTTCTCACTACTCTGTCCGACGCCGTCGGAATCATTTTTTGCGACGTGTCTACGTCTTACCACTTAAAAAGCGTGTTAGGCATCGTTTTTTCTACTAGCCAGTCGCGTCGTGACCTCGCCTGACATTAAAAATGGTTATGCCTGGCGCACACGTGCCACTTTCTGCTGAAACAAGCTTTGTAAGATTCGTCGTCTCCATATCAGTAAGATTCAGACGGTTTCTTTCACGTCACTAGACGTCTGCACCGAATATAATGTGCACCTGTCCTAACAAACGCTTTCTACGGCAGACAGAAAAATAAAGGTCTGAACAGTCTTTGTGTAGATGTTTCCTTATAATCCTTGTTGCTTCGTGTTTTGACATTCATTATTTCAAGCGCTCACGGGTCGGTCTAGACTTTTAGGTTTGTTCAATGGCTTCGTGTTGTTTCAAAGCGGCCTTGATATTATTTTTTCTTATTTCCTGTCTTCTTCTCATTCCCGTAGTAATTGATGGGCGTTTTTTTTTCTCTTTGCAGAAGAGAGCATATCTTTTTTTTTGTAGAAGGAAAACTTTTCTATTGAATTTAAATGTGTGTTAACCTAGTGATTTGGCTCTCCCAGACATACGACGGATCTGTTAGTCTGTAGAGAAAGGATGGGCAGTTTAACGTATACGCGTGCTGCAGCACGCTATCCTCGTGTAAACAATATATTCAGCTCAACGTCCCACTACAGGGACCCAGCAGAATACCAGCGTAACAGCAGCAGCTGAGTTGGGCTACCATTTGATGTAGCCTTGAAACGCACACCGCACTATGCTATTATTAAGATATATTATTATTATTATAAATTTGTATTAATTTGTTTGTTTCACAAAACTAAGTGTCTATGTTTATGTGTTTAATGTAGGTTCTCGTAACATTTATGTTTGTGATTGTTAACATTTTAATTTTTTGTTAATTTATGTGATTATTTTTGTAATTTTATTGTGCTTTTGTATATTACTTGCTTGTTTTTGTTTTTTTTTCCGATGTCTAAAGTCAGTCTGGAACCACCCCCCTCTCACTAAAAGCCACAGCTGCGCCAGAATTTTAAGTTAGACTTTTTTTTACGATGGGCAAAAATCATCTTATGACAACCCCCGCTCTTGGGTGGAGCGGGAGATAGTGTACCCGTTCCTTCTAGCCTCTTCATACCGGGGCTCGAGCTTCCTTTCGGATAACCCTGGTCCCAGTAGGCTTCGACCCAGCTGGGCCTCTCCTGCTGCTGACAACTCCTTGAGGCGTGTGGGAACAGTGCGCGCCGTCGACGTCTTGGGCTTGGTCCGGACAGTTACCGGACGGTCAGACAGCGAGCTACCCATGGCTCGCTGTCCGCGAGCCGGCGGCGGCGGCGAGGGCACCGTTGCATGATGCGAAGTTAGGCGTATTGTTAATCATTACTTTAATTAACCGACTTCAAAAAAAGAGTTTCTCGATTTGGTCGTTTTTTTATGTTTGTCACATCAAAACTCTGCCATTTATGATCTGATATATTATTATTTTATTTGAATGGATGTATTTCCAGCTTGATCCTATTTTATCAAAATCCATTCCTAATAATGGGTTCCATGAGAAATTGAGGGAGCTTCTAAAATATTATAGGTAAGTACGTACATAGCGATTTTGATATTTTCATCGAGAAGTCAAGTTTTAATATTTGCGTTCAGAAAGAATTCCTCTTGATGAAACCCTGGCCGTGATTGCACGTATTAGAATTGCCATCGAATTAATCTGACGATGAAGTCGGAAGTAAGACACGGGAACGCTCTAATAAAACGAGAGAATTCTAACCGTGTTACCTATTAAAATTTTCATGGGATGCACTTTGTCTATGAATAATTTTAATTATTATATTCTACAGTTACCTTATTACAGAACTTAGAACGTAAACGTAAATAGTACGTTTAGCAGTGGGATACCATAACAAAAAATTAAAAAAAAGAACATATATCTAACTTCAATAATAATATGAACAAACTGTAACGTGGTACATACTAAGTTTTGAAGGTCAATGCATGAAGTTTATTTCAACTTATAATTTCAGGTTAATCTGCAGTTATCATAGTTCAAATTGTGCCATTCAATAATACTTACAGCATTTTGTATCTAATATTATTATACTAGCTTTTACCCGCGGCTTCGCTCGCGTACATAAAATATAGCCTAGGTCACTTAAGAATAAAACAGCTTTTTATCGGTGAAAAAATTTTAGCAATCGAACCAGTACTTTCCAAGATTACCTCCTACTAACAAAAAAACAAACTTAACCTCTTTATTATGTTTGTGCCATCGTTGTGATTAAACTAAAAAAAAAACTGTTATAAATTTAATCTATTTTATTTGTTATTCCATGGCTGTTTATATAAAAAATTGAAAGCTTTACGATAAAGAAATACGATATTACGATACGATTAGATAATTAAAATTAATGAAAAAAGTCGTATATTAGTGATTTCTAAAGTATACAATACTTTACAAACACATAACAAACAATAACAAGTTCATATTATATTTTAACCAGTTTCTTCTAGTGATTTCGCTCGCCCCCTTTTTTCAGCAGTCAAGATGGCAGTATGGCTGAATTCTTACTATGCAAGTTTCAAACTCTCGGCATCTTTCTGTCGAATGAACTTTTGAATCAGACATCACGACGATCATAGTACCTGTAAGTATAAGCTAACTAGCTTTTTCTAACGGTTTTACCCGCATAAAAGTATCCAAAGGTAATATACTCCCGGAATAAACAGTGTCCTTTGTCCTTCCAGAACATGACCTACCCGTGTGTCAAATTTCATTAAAATCCTTTTAGCCGTTTAAGTGTGAAAGAGTAACAAATACACACACAAATACATATTTTTTTATAATACCTATGAGTGTGATAGCGTAATTACTTAAAATATATATTAAAAAATCACAATACATTATAAATATAGATATCTATATTATGTCACATAAGTAATTGTATAACGAGCGTTTCTCGCCATTAAAGTATAAAGTTTGGCGAGTTAACAATATGTCAAACTTATGCTAAAAATTAATTAGAAAAACTATAAAAATAAAATAAAAAAAACTATCATAAAGTTAAACGCTTCCATTGACGTTCTCATTTCATCTTCACCATTAACTTTTTGGTACTAAAATCAATCAAATCGGCAATTTACCAGTATTGGTTCTCTAGTATTTAAAAACAGTTCTTTAAGTAGGCTCTGTACCAACAAATCAGAAGTCAATGACATATTGAGGAAAACTCTCCGATACTTGTCTATAAAGAGCGTAAAATCTACGTGACGAATCCGATGATTTAGCAGTACGGGTTGAATTACTTCTAGATGACTCACACAGCGGGAATTCACGTTAAAGTGATATTGAATCGATAAAAATTAACTTTTGAGTACCTATAGTTCATTAATTTAAATTTTAAAATACGTCTTAACAGTCACAGCAGACAATAAACAGTGCAATACTTTTATGTATATTAAAATCTTAGAGAACATCAGAAATGAAATTTCCTTAAGCATTGATTTAAATTAAACAAGCTATTGTGCATTTAACATATTCGCACACTATTGTTCTTTTAAAAATTATCATTACAATGCAAAATTTAGAACGACAATACTAGAAAAACGCTTTTGAATTCTGCGTCTGGTGTCTGCAGTTTTGCTCGTGACTGTACCAAATCACTGCTTATTCTTATTTCTTTACAAAAACCTCTTCACGCAGCTTTGAAATGGAATATTTTCAGTACAATCATGCGTTCTATTCTATAGACACTTGTATAGTATGTATAGTACTAGGCAAATTCATAGACAGACATACAAGGCCAGACTATCTTTGCCGGTCGATGACCCCACGTTTCGACGGCTGTAAGGCAACCGTTAAGTAAAAAAAGAATTAAAAAGCGCAAGTTTGTAAACTGTCTGCGTTCAAGCCGAAATTATTAGTTTAGTCCAATAAAAATGATTACGCAAATTCGCTAATTAGGTAAGGGTCTTGTTTCGTGGTTAATTTTACAGTTAACTAAGATTTGTAATCAGAAAATATATCAGAAAAAATAACGTATTTCTTGAAAGAGTCAACTTTATCGATAAACGTCCAGTATTTTTGGTAAAAAATCTGTTATTGTAGGCTAGCATTGTTGTATTGTGCAAAAAAGTTACCGCGGCCTTATAACTGAAGAAACACAGGTGAGTTCTGACACTCCCTCGCACTCCACCCAGAAGAAATGAGGTGATGACTTCCCACCTCAAAAAAAGTTGTGTCGTAAAAGCTCTTCTTAATTCATGAATCCCCAAGCGACACCCGGTGGCCGCGCATCTATTGTCTTACTATTGTGTCTCTAATTGACGGTATCGTAAGGGTTAAGAGGGTCTTTTCCAACCCGTCCATCGTCAATGTGAACTCGGTTTTGAAGCTTGTTGTTTCATGCAACCCAAGTTTGATAAGGAAACAACGCGATAATAGAGAGATAACGCCGGAGTGCTCTGTTGGCATTCGGTAATTCCGTCATTCACTTGATTATTTCATAAAAATAGTTGTGTTTTTTTATAAAAACTTAAAATAATTTGAAAAACAAAACTCGTTTAGAATTTTGATTAAATGTGGAAGGTTTTTATAGTTATAAATTCTTTTATAGTACACTATGGCGGACCAAAATATCAGATTTTCACGGTTCACGCAAAATGGCAGATTTTCAGAGATCTTTATTGGTTAAATTTTACACAAATTTTATTTTTTGGTTTTATTAGAAACCTAGATAATATCTATATAATATCTGTTTCTAGAATATCTAGAGAAAGATGTGTAACATCGTCATAAACACGTAAGAGTGGATGTATGGAAATGTATCTAGGGTTGGACGCTCTTAACTTTGCCTCACTCACCATTTTTAGGGTTCCAAACCTCAAAAGGAAAAACTCGGTACCCTTATAGGATCACTTTTTTGTCTGTCCGTCAGTCTGTCTGTCAAGACCCTTTATCTCGGGAACGCGTGGAGGTATCGACTTGAAATTAAAACCATATACTCAGGACTCTCGAAGCTGTAAAAAAATCAAACTTGTAAATTAACGAGAGAAAAAAGGATACTTCGGTTTATGTGGCAAAAGGAAATCAAAATTCATAGGGTACTTCCCGTTTACCCAGTGTCCTGAAATTTGGCATAAAGCAAGGTCTTATAGCACAATTATAGGAATAAATCTGAAAACTGTAATTTTTTTGTTACGGCACAACTTTTTTTTTGCGACCAGAAACATTTTCCGAGACTCCATTCCGGAATTGAACTATTCACATAGAAGTACGGAATCGTCAGGGCGGGAGTCCGACTCACACTTGCCCAGTTTTTCATACAGTGTCATTGTAAAGCCTCTCTAACACTATGTGTCAATAGCCTACGTCGGCCTATCTTAGGACACTCAAACATGTGCTAAATAATAATAAGTACCTACTACAATACTATGATTTATGTCAGTAGACAGACAACAAAGCATTATGACTATAGGCGTAGAATCATAACTAGTCATAATAAGTCGTGTTTACAATACCAAACGTCGAAATAAACTGCTCAGACTTTTATGACAAAATTAATTTTGTCTGTGTTTAACAGTCCTATTGAACAAATTGCGCTGTAAGTCATGTGATGACCTATAGATTTCTACAGGCCTCGACTAAATTACTTTCTAGCAGGATTGCGAAAAATGTATGACATTTTTTTTTTCGTAGGCAATCATGAAATAACTTTTCTCGTTCAAGTTATGCGGAAGTGAACCCTTGGTTCCTGAAATGAAGGCAAAGAAGGAACAGGAGTGGGTTTTAGTCTGACCCGACCTACCAATCCACCTTAGGGCGGGAGATGTCTTTGGATGAATCCCTACCTAAAAAAATGGGTAGAGGAAGAGGGCGTTACAGACTTTTACTGACAAAAACCACATCTGTTTCCTTCAGTTGCACTTTGCATTAGGTGAGACATCATGACATCTCCCGGGAGTGGGGACGGTGTTAAACTTTTACTGACTAGAACCACTCGTAGTTCTTTCGTTGCCTTTCATACTAGGACCGGGTTATCTTTCCGGAAGCGAACCCATGGCCCCTGGGCACGACACGATTATGGCGGTAAGTCCCCTCTTTGAGGCGTGGCTGGAAAGACCTCACGGCGTCCTTACCTTCCGCATGACGCAGGTCCTCACCGGACATGGCAAGTTCGGGAGGTTCCTGCATCGGATTCAAGCGGAAGAGATGCTCGGGGGTCGCCACTGTGCGCAACGCCCGGAGGACACGGTGGAGCACACCGTCGAGGTGTACCCTGCCTGGGTGGAGCATCGCCGTGCCCTCGTGGGGGCGATCGGCGGCGGAGACCTCTCGCGCCGGGCCCTGGTCGAGGCCATGGTCTGGAGCGAGGAGGAATGGCAGGCGGTCGCCTCCTTCTGCGAAGCAGTAATGCTTGCAAAGGAGGAGGCCGACCGCATCAGGCAACGGCGCCCTCGCCGCCGTCGCCGGGATTCCGATCCCGATTTCCGGCCACCGTAGACGCGGGCGCGCGGACGGCGAGCCATGGGTAGCTCGCCGTCCGATCGTCCGGTAATGGACCGAGTCCAAGACGTCGACGGCGCGCACTGTTCCCGCGCGCCTCAAGGAGTTGTTAGCAGCAGGAGGGGCCCAGCTGGGTCGAAGCCTACTGGGGACAGATATGTCCGAAAAGGAGCTCGTGCCCCGGTATGAAGGCTAGAAGGAACGGCGCGGGATTTTTAGTCAGTAAGAGTCTGACACTATCTCCCGCTCCACCCAAGAGCGGGTTTTGTCAAAGATGATTTTCCCGTCGACAAAAAAAAAACAAAAACCCATGGCCCCACTAGGCTTCGATCCTGCTGGGCCCTTACTGCTTGCCGGGTCGCCACAGATCCAGCAGTGCTGGAGGCAATGGAAAATTGAGAACAGCGTGCTGCATACCAGTCTTTCATCATCATCTTCCTAGCTTTTCCCAACTAGCGACTTCAGACTAAAAGCTGCCTGCTTATCTTGATGCGGCTGAATACCTGTGTCTCACATGAAACGACTGCCTATCAGACCTCCACAACCCTGTTACTGGGTAACGCAATTTTCATTAAACAGACCGGTGATCAGACTTCAGACGACGATCAAAGATCTATCTATGAATGACTCCCGGGATCAACGGCTGTATGTGCTTTCCGAGGCACGAGGTGTCGGTAATGTCCTATATAAACTTAGAAAAGTTCACATTGAATAGTATAGCAGTGTCCATTTTTACCGCTAAAAGGATGTCCACTGTTAGAAATAGACCTGCCGTAAGCATCTTAGATCCATCGGATTCCCGCGAGCCTCACCTGGTTATTGGTCCGCCTTGGATTACTGGGTCTTCCGGTACGTGGTCGCCTCTCTAGAAGCTTTCTTGCCAATCGACTATCTATTCAGCCAGCAATATGCCCTGCCCAGCCAGCATGTGCCTGGCAGTGTTTGTTTTTCTTCTCAGTCGGTACACTCTCGCTAGAGTGGTCGTGGTCATCACTGTGAATTACGATAAGTGACCATCCTGGTAATACCGCATGGCGCTATTCATTGCAGACTGCAGCTTCCCGGGTGCATTCGTAAACCGAGGACTTAGTTGCGTCCTTGATCGGGTCTGTCCATCTGATTGGTGATCTACCACGTGGCCTGGTGCCTTCAACTTTGCCCTGCACTACGAGACGTTCTATAGAATCAATACTACGACGCGATACATGGCCGAAGAAGGTTAAAACGCGCGACTCCACTGTGGATGATAGGCGCTGTCTGATGCCGATTTATTTTATTATGGAATCATTCGTACGAAACTCTGTCCAAGATACTCCTAGCTTTCGCCTCCAGCACCACATCTTGAACACGTCAACTTTCTTCTCCTCAGTTTCTCGAAGAGTATGTCTCTGCCAGTGTTTACTAAAGCAAAATGGTGATGAACTGAGCAAATTGGCTTAAGAATACACTATGCAAAACTTTAAGCTACTTTGTCTAGCTTATTTAATCTAATAATCACGCTAATCTGCACTTGTCAACTCCGCCACTGCACCATGCAATGACCTTATAATGAATTAAAACTAATAGGATAACTTATAATTGGCTTACTGGTAAAACAAAATTCCTGGTAGAAAAAACTTGTTTTTCTTCTTCTCAATTAATTAGTACCAATTGTGGGTAAGGAAGCCTAGACTCGAGGCTAGACCACAGTAAAAACAAAAAATGCAGACGTTCTCTTTCGCTGTCTGGTCAAACATAAGTTTGTTTTGCATCTAGATTAACCCTGCAGTGGTCGCGCCCCTAAAAGTTTCATGAGTGGTCGCGTGGACTACAAACGTAATCCATACTCAAATTGAAAAAACAAAAGATTTATTCATAAACTATTTATTTATGAAAAGAAAATATAAACAGTACAGTTTTCTTAATTAAATATAATTATCACAACTTAATCACAAGCTCTGTGTTACAAATAATCAACAATATTAAAAAATCTCCTCTAACGGATCAAAAATCACATGGATTGTTCTTATTGAGCTCAAAATTTATAAAAATGGCAAAACTAATATCTAATTGTTATTTTCTGCACAGGACAGACACATAATCTTCAAATGATCCCCACATACAAACTTACTGCACTTGGTGCACATCTTTCTAGTGCTTTTATTGCGCGCTCTTCCACAGTCATGGCAACGGCGCACAACATGTTCGATGTTCCTTCCGAGGTAGTGGGTTGAGTTTCTGCATTCGTAATACCAAGAAAATCTTTTATTCTGATTGTTAGAGTTCTTGGCAACAATTAATTTTCAAGTCTCTTCTGCGCCAGTGGTTTCATCAATGCCAGAGACAAGTCAATTAGAAACTCACGTCGGCTCACAGGTTCATAATTTCTGTTTGCTGTGTAAATGCACAATGCATTGAGTGCACTCAGATTCAGCAAGCGGAAGAAAAATGTAAGAGGTCATCTTCTTGAGTTTCTCGCAACATCATACATGGAACACATTTTATCCACCAGGTCGACTCCATTCTTAGTTCTATTGTAGTAAGTTATAACTTCTTCTTCTTTTCGTTTCTATGCTCTCAAATTATACTTTTTCTGAAGTTATAACTTCTGGCTTTCGACTACCAGAGACACCTGGTATGTCTTGCTCTTGCTCGGATTCCGATTGACAGTCTTCCTCTTCTAAATGGTCAACTTCTTCGTCGGAGCTTGAGCCAGCTTTATAAACATCATTTCTGACATCAGCTTCAGCCAGCCACGACTCAATCAGTGCATCACGTGTATTGTCCATTTTTTTTTTTTCTAAAAACTAACATCATATTTCAATAATCTAACAAAACAAAACAAAATAAGGTATTATTTATCTAAAATAAACAAAAACATAATAAATCAATGTAAAAAAAATACTTACGTAATTGGTCGCGCGGATTACACTTGTAGTCCACACTCTTTACTGAGCTCCTGTGACACAACCCCTGGAGCCTACGCTTGCGAGGACTGCGAGCGCGTCGCTCAATCATTCATTTGAAAGTACCTGGAGGCGCCACAAGTTAGCGCAAATCGATTGTTAGAAATCATCGATTTTGTATAGGTGGATTACATATGTAGTCCACGCGACTACTCCAGGGTTAATAGAATATGAAAAAAAAAAAAAAACGCTTTTTGGTTAAGCACTAACTACCCATACGCACAAAGCGTTTTGGGAACACACTTATTGTGCGTACAGCCAAGGAGTTGAATTCCCTGCTGGAGTCTGTGTTTCCTGATAGCTACAACTTAGGGATCTTTAAGTCAAGAGTGAATAGGTTATTTCTAAGCAAGCGTGCTCCATTGTCGACCACATCATCGCTTATCATCAGTCAAACGCAAGCCTATCAATAATAATTATAATTAAAAAATAACTTAAAAATAACTACAAATGTGTTAATACATTGCAATTTTTTTCAATTATGAGGCCATTGATAAATGATTTCTGTCAATTGAATTTTATAGCCCGTCTAAAGCTTGCCATATCCAAAGATTTTATATATCCTACGGCAATATCATAATAATGATTCCCTCTCGCTCTCTCTTTTTCTTTCTTATTTTTTTTTTTTTGTATTTTACCTCCTGAACAAAATCGGCTTAGTTTTGATAGATGAAACTTTTTCGTCTCTGTACTGACTGAGTAAAATATTATGTTTTGATACAAGCGGAGAAAGTTAGTCATTGCGACTGAGGTAGAATTCGGAAGTGTTATGGAACCTAGCGCTGTAGAAAAAACCACAAACAACGTTTTTCAACACACGAACGACGTGTGTTGAAAAACGTCGTTCATGGTTTTATAACGAAAATAATTTTTTTATAGCTAGATTTAATAGAGTAGTACCATGTATACCTATATAAATACTACTCATCAAGACCATCCTAAAAAGATCAACACAATAGGGCCACCTACTGATTCCATCATCAGATCGGCCATGTCATAATATTTTTGATTTACATAAGCATTCAATATTTCAGCCCAATCGGTAACTGGGAAGTAGATCAAAATTTTGTAAGATCTAATTACAGACAAGCAAACATCGGGGCAGGTGACTAAATTCTTCTGAGTCGGTACACTCTTGCCAGAGTGGTCGTGGTCATCACTGTGAATCACGATGAGTGATCATCTTTGTAATGCGGCGCCATTCATCGCGGACTGCAGCTTTCTGGGTACATTCATAAACCGAGCACTTAGTTGCGGCCTTGATCTGGTTTGCCCATCTCATTGGTGATCTACCACGTGGCCTGGTGCCCTCAACTTTGCCCTGCACTACGAGACGCTCTATGGAGTCATTACTACGACGCAATACATGACCGAAGAAGGTTAAAATGCGCGACTGCACTGTGGATGATAGGCGCTGTCTGATGCCGAGTTCTGTTAAAATGGAATCATTCGTGCGAAACTCTGTCCACGATACTCCTATCATCCGTCTCCAGCACCACATCTCCAACGCGTCAACTTTCTTCTTCTCGGATTCACGAAGAGTCCATGTCTCCGATGCATAGAGGAAAATGGGGAATATTAGACAATAAACGAGTCTGGTTTTCGTGGTCTTGGTAATGTTCCTATTACCCCAGATCTTTTTCATTTTATCCATAGCAGACCTAGTAATCGCCATGCGCCGCTTGATTTCGCCTATGCACCCGCCTTCGTTGGATATTAACGCCCCAAGGTAAATGTATGATTGGACGACCTCGCAATTCCCTAAGTGTGTGATCCCGGGTAAATTGTTATTGAACTCCAGCTAGTGCTGGAGTTCAAATGGGCTAGTGGGTGGAAATGACTCGAAAGTGTTTCATCTGTTCTGACTGATGCTGATCCGCTCTCATATAGACGCCTAAGCAAGTGGACAAGATGTATCGGCGTGCCCACGTCCAGCAAGGATTTCCTTAAGACTGGCCACTTCACCGAGTCGAACGCCTTCGAGAAATCAACAAAGCAAATGTACGTAGGCTTGTTGAACTCTCGCGCTTTCTCTATGATCTGGCGTACAGTAAAAATTTGCTCGCGGGTGCCCTTTCCTTTTACAAAGCCAGCCTGCTCAGGGGCAATTTCTTTCGAGAGAAAGGTCTTAAGGCGCTCATTCAAAATGTGAAGCAGTATTTTACTTGCGTGAGATATTAAAGCAATGAGTCTATAATTGCTGCACACTTTTGTGGAACCTTTTTTATGAAGGGGAATGAAGACTGTATGGACCCATTCTTTTGGCCATGTACCGGTCTGCCAAATTTTATTACATATGGTATGAAATATCTGTACACCATGATCTCCCGCAGCCTTAATTACTTCTATCGGGATAACATCTATACCAGTAGCTTTGCCAGTTTTCAGGTGTTTGATAGCGGCACGTACCTCTTCATTAAGAATGTCTGGTTCTAGATCATTCCCTGGTTCTGTTGATGGAAACTCATGTGAGTTTGGATCTTGAAACAAAGCCATACAGTAAACCCTCCATGTTTCAGATATCTTATCTATTTCTGTTATTAGCTCACCATTAAGATTTTCTATAGCCCAGTTCTTCGATGAAAGAGTCCTTGTTAGTGACCGGATTTTCAGAAGTAGGTCTCTGGTTTCGTATTTGTCTGCATGGACTTCAACTTCTGCACAGATGTTTCTCAGTTTATTGTTCAGATCTGGCCTGCATCCAGCCTGGATTTTGGCAGAGAGAATGTTTATTGTTTTTATGTTAGTGCCCATCGCTTTGAGTTTTCGTCTCTCCTCAACCAGCCTCAGAGTATCATCACTCATCCAGTGTTGCCGCTTTAAAGGTGTTGAAGATGTGTTACACTCCCTAGCTGCATTGGTGACTAAATAGCTTGTAGAAATAAATAAACGAAAATTGACCGGCGACTCGTGGGGATCTCTTAACGCCCGACCTGAAACTATAAAATAATTACAATAAATTGTGGCGAGGGTGAGTTCGCGCACTGTTCAGCACTAGTATGGAAAACTGTAAATTGCGTGCCTAAAAGCGGCAAGAGTGGACTTGTGAGTAAGTGTATTAAAAAACACTATGTACGTAACTATTAACTGCACGTGTTTAACAGCAGGCATGCAAATGTTTTGATACCACTAGTGTAATCTTTTGCTAGCCTAGTAACTCCGTGATGATAAGTGACTGCAAACTGCAACAATAAGAATTATTAACAAGAATTATTATTAAGTATTGTAATTCGATAATGGTTCCTTAGGGCTATGCTCGGAGTGTCTTTGCGTGATTGAGTCAGGAATGAGGATATCCGCAGAGGAACCAAGGTTACCGACATAGCACGAAGAATCGCCAAACTTAAGTAGCAATGGACAGGGGGAAGGTTGCGGGAATCCGATGGAAGCGAGACGCACAGGACCGTTCATTGTGGCGGCACTTGGGGGAGGCCTATTTTCAATAGTAGATGTCTTTCAGCTGAAATGATGATGATGAATGGTTCCTTGTAAAACTAAAGCGCAGTTTTGCACTACGATCAAATGTGGCTGGCCTGTTGGTCTAGTGGTTAGAGGCTTTGACTGCTATGCTGATGATCGTGGATTTGATTCCCACTGAAGACAAATGTTTGTGTGATGAGCATGATCTTTTGCTCTGTTAGGGTGTAATTTATCTATAACATGTATGTATTTAAAAATATTTAAGCATGGTTTTTCAATTGTACTCAAGCAGACCGACCTAAGTCCAAACTAAGCAAAATTGTTTGAGACTAGGTAGCGTTTGTTGTTGTGGAATAAAATTATGGGATATTATGTTTCAGAACCCAGGGATCCTGGACCTTTGGAAGGCGTACGAGGAGTTGAAATTAACTCGCAAACGCCCCTTTGACGCTTTTAATTAATTTATTTATTTATTTAATACTTCATGCACACAAAAGTACAGAGGCGGACTTAATGCCTTAGGCATTTTCTTCCAGTCAACCTTTGGGTGATGCAGAGAACAATAGTGGTAGGTGCAATAAAAGATCGAGAATAAGGTGAATACAAGAATTGATATACTAATAAACTACAAACATAATATAATTATATACTAATATATACTCAAATTAATAAACTATAAGCTGCTGACTTTAATGGAACGTGGTATTAACCGGCAAATATCCCTGTACGCGCTATACTAGTGCATCCAAGGACAACACCCGATTGGTGGGAACCAAAATAAAATATTATTATTGTAACGTTTTATTACATAATAAGATTCAGGTGAGATAGTGGCCAAGCTCGATCAATAATATTAATAAAAAAAAAACATTACATACAGCGTAGCAACGCCGCCAGTTTTTTAGGCACTAATCGACAGCGGAGCAGTATTTCATCATATTTATTTAAGTTTTTTTTTATTTCTTTAAGTTTATTATTTAATTTTGTGTATATTGAGTAATTGTATATATAATAAGTGTGTAACATTTTTTTTCCAATTAGAAATATAATAGGTAGGTACTATCAAATGTTTTATTTTTAATTTGATAATCTCTTTTCATTGGTGAACAACTTCAAAATGACATCATTCCAAGCAATTTCAGTTTTATACAATGCCGGTCCAGTCTCGGATTTTGCACTTGTTTACAGTTAGCCAAATTAAGTTACCTAACCAATGAGCATAAAGTAAGTTTGCATCTCGGTCGCGGACACCGCAGTCGCATCAAATAGACTATATTATTAAATAATTTTATAACGTCCGAGTGGCCGCAAATGTATTCAAGTGGGTCGCCAGACGCATTAGCGCGAATTCCTAAAACCGACTAGACGTGTTCATATGGCTTCTTTTGTTAGATGTTTTTCGGTCTGTCTGGCCAGCCACAAAGCCTTGAGGCCGACACACACGTCGCCGGCCACCTAAGAAAAGCCTGCCTTTTTCTACAGGACTAACATAATTATTTTAACGCAAAGTTGTCACTCGTAACGGTCGCATCGCACAGAGGGATCCTAGTACACACAAGTAAGCAGCCACTAAAAGTAAAATATGCGCCAGACGGTTGCATATATTTTGCAAGTGCGAAACCTGTTTCTATTGCAAAAAAACTTTGATGAATAATAGCAGCAAAAAATGAATTCCACTTATTAGATGCGACGTGTGAATACATTCTAACGCATCAACGTTAGCGAATACGACACAGAACCTGAAGTAATTAGAAGGCATGATCAACGACTTACCTGTAGACTATAGAAAATAACAGGCTTTTAATTTTGAAAGAGATAAATATTTCGAATGCCCGTCGGGCATAATATTTCAAAATAATGAAACGGACACTGGATCCCAGACGAAAATCATTAGATGCCTCTTCATATACATTTGTTTTATTACTTGAATTGTAAATAAGGTTAAAAAAAAAACTGAGATGAATTCTTTTGTTATTTCAACAGTGCGAAAAAGTGCATTATCATCCATTCCTTAACGACAGGTGTAGAAACATTGAGTAAGATAAATGAAAGAGGAATTAAGGACTTCCTAGGTCTGTGAGATAATCTTGATCTATTGCATTATCTGCCTGAGCGCAATAGGTACGTGAGTTTCGGCCAGTATCTTGGTAGGTAAGTGAGTGTTATCTGTGAGCTCGGTTTGACTGTCACTAAAATAGCCGGAGCATGATAAGACATCGTGACACCTGCGTTCGCGAATTATCTGAAGAATAATTTTGCACGCATCCACGGGTAAAGTCCACAAGGCTGTGTAAACAATATAGGCCTTCAGTTCCAGATGTACAGACTGAGACAAACAGTTTACTTTTACTGCTGCATCGCATGTATTGACAGATGTTTTGAAGTAATAATACAATAGAGATAAATATTTCGGCCTTGATGAAAATTTGGGAGTGCGTATTTGATCATGTAATTCAGACGAATTAATGTTCTTGCCACGTAAATAGTAGAATTTATTTTAACATCACCAAGTCACTTGAAAATTTATATTGCTGGGCCAGCTTTGGACTAGAGGAGACCTACAATTATGAAGGCGTTCTGTCTGCTAATAATGACTACTTGAATAATTTTTAACTAATCGAAGAGGATTCAATAGAGATAGAGCTTTAGAATTTAACTATCTATTTATCTAGCCTCTGTTCATGAAGATTTGCTATTGTTACAAATTATCCTGTTGAGTAGGAGTAACATCACTGAGTCTATTATTTGGTTTGTTGTATCGTGTCTTCTTGGAACATTCATTAATTTATAGCTAGAAAAAAAAACAGGACGGACAGTGCGTGTTTCTGGTTCTAAAAATTGGCCCATAATGGTCATCTTCGGTAACGGCCGCCAATCTTCGGAAGCAGTCGTGTACTTTAGAAAAAACAAAGCCTGGCTCAACCAGGCCTATTAGTTCTGCGACATAACTTTCAAACGGTGTGAGTAGGTCGTAATAATATGATTTTACAGGTCTTTATCAGGTTTTTATCTTTAGAACCTCGATACTATCAGCCGCTCTTTCAAAGTTACGTCGTAACGACTCGTCTGAAGCTAGAACTACATTAGACCCACGCACACGTGTAACACGTCTGATTTGTACGTAGACCGACGTCGCGTGACGTCGCGTGGCGTGGATCTAATGTAGCTCTACAAGTCTAGTTTCCTTACAAAATGTATGGAGACCGCTCAGATGGCCCGGTGACATTGTATTTGTGCGGACAACCAGGTAAAATAACAAGTTTATAGTTTTGTTATTTTTCCAGATACAGTTATAAAATTATGTGCATAGATTCTTTACATAAAAATACTAGATACATGTTTCGGGTTTCGCATAATTTTTACTAAAACTTACGTTGTAGACTTAAAAAGCAAGCCGCTTAGACGTAAGTTAGCAATGTACAAATAATAATGTAAAAGCGTACTCAATGTTGAAAAGCCTCATAAAAATAAATAAATACTTAAGCATTGCATAGCATAGTCGGCCTAATAACGTTTCCACTGTTGGGACTCAAGCTTACTTTCTAGGAGAGAGAATGGGTAATCCACCACACGGGCCCAGTGCGGATTGGTCCATGTCACATGTCATCGGATTTTACTCGCGACTTACAGCTCGTAAGTCGAAGCCATTCAGACACTCGGCCCCCACCGCTTTCGGCCACCACTGCTCTAAATAAAATACCTAAGCCTTTTTTTTATATATAGTTTATAGGCTCACGTTTGACCACTATCTCACCTGATGGTAAGCGATGATGTGGCCGACAATGGATCACGCTTGCCTAGAAGCAATCTATTCACTCTCGACTTAAAGACCCCTAGGTGTAAAACAAAATATGACTATGACTATGTAGTGGAGTATTTGACATTGTACTTATTTAATATTGTGACATTCAAATTTATAATTTTATTAGCTTTGCCCGCGCGGCTTCGCTCCCGCTCTTCCCTACTCCACCCTACTATACCCTACTCTACCCTACTCTACCCTACTCTACCCTACTCTACCCTACTCTACCCTACTCTACCCTACTCTACCCTACTCTACCCTACTCTACCCTACTCTACCCTACTCTACCCTACTCTACCCTACTCTACCCTACTCTACCCTACTCTACCCTACTCTACCCTACTCTACCCTACTCTACCCTACTCTACCCTACTCTACCCTACTCTACCCTACTCTACCCTACTCTACCCTACTCTACCCTACTCTACCCTACTCTACCCTACTCTACCCTACTCTACCCTACTCTACCCTACTCTACCCTACTCTACCCTACTCTACCCTACTCTACCCTACTCTACCCTACTCTACCCTACTCTACCCTACTCTACCCTACTCTACCCTACTCTACCCTACTCTACCCTACTCTACCCTACTCTACCCTACTCTACCCTACTCTACCCTACTCTACCCTACTCTACCCTACTCTACCCTACTCTACCCTACTCTACCCTACTCTACCCTACTCTACCCTACTCTACCCTACTCTACCCTACTCTACCCTACTCTACCCTACTCTACCCTACTCTACCCTACTCTACCCTACTCTACCCTACTCTACCCTACTCTACCCTACTCTGCCCTACTCTGCCCTACCCTACCCTACCCTACTCGATATTGACACCTCTTTTGAGGAAATTTACTGACTCATCTTATTGACCCACTGATTCCCTCTTTACAGGGATCAGAACATTTGTTTTTAAAACCTATTTGATTGTAAAGATATTTTAATTATTTATTAATTGTTATTGACACCTCTTTTGAGGAATTACTTTGACTAATTTATTTTTATTGACATTTTGATCCCTCCTTTACAGGGATCAGAATAGTAGCTTATTTATTTGATTTTCATATTTCACCTCCACTACCATGTTCCTCTCCAGGACCCCGGCCAAGAAAGCCTCCACAGGACCTCATGTCTCTCCGTCGAACGTGGCTCTCTCCATCACTTTTGAGGGGGACGTTTCCCCTCCCTCCCAGTACTTCAACTCAGGCCTCTAGTGTGAGGCGAAGCATTGGCGAGTGGGAAAACGGGACAATGGCCGATTCTCAGCCTCTCCCGTCAGCCGCCGCGAACCCATCAAAGAAAGCTGCCCCGACCGTGACGGCTTCCCAGAAGGCTGCAAAGCGCGCCTCTTCCCAGCCGGACAGCAAGGCTGTGGCGCGCCGAACCTCTACTGAGGCACAGGGAGCGTCACCGGGGACAAGCCAGCTGCAGCCGAGCAAACCCACCGATCGGGTGACCGAGGCTCGCAACTGCCTTCTGCGCGCGAAGTCGCACCTTGGCGATTCGCGCAATCTGAGGGCAGACTTGAAAGCCGGGATCACCCAATCGGTGGAACGGCTGTACCAGCTCGTGAAAGAGGGGGCGGCGGCTGCTACACAAGTAAGGGGGGCTGAGCTGGCAAGGGAGGAGGTTGCTAAGGCCACACCTCCGCCAGAAGCACCCAAGAGCCTCCCGGAGGTTAACTTGCTGCTGGCTTCACTAGCGGAGCATAGCGCGCTGGTGAAGGAGAGCAGCGAGAAGATGGGGAAGCTGCGGCAAGCGATGGAGAGGCAGGGAGAAATAATAGAAAAGGCGGTCACTTACGCGAGTGTAGCTGCGGGTCCACCGAAAAGGCAGACCCCAGGAAGGACCGCACTGCACTCCGTAGTGGTGACGTCTAAAGACGAGGGGGTTACTGGAGACGAAGTCTTACGGAGAATCAGAGAGGCAGTAAAGGCCAAAGAGGGAGGAGTAGAAGTAGAGACGGTACGAAAGGCAAAGGATCGCAAGATTGTCATGGGCTGTAGGTCGGCAGAGGACAGAAACAGGCTGAAAGAGAGGATCCGAAGGTCAGGAGACCACCTCGTCGTCGAGGACGTGAAAAACAAGGACCCATTGTTGATATTCCGTGGCGTCCTCCGCATACACTCTGACGAGGAATTGCTGGAGGCGCTGCGGAATCAAAACCGGGATGTCTTTCGCGGCCTCGATAACGAGGAAAGTCGAATGACAATCAAATTTAAGAAGAGTGCGCGGAACCCCCAAACCAACAATGTGGTTGTCAGCACGTCCCCTGCTGTCTGGAACAGGATGCTTGAAAAGGGAAAAGCGCGTATAGATCTCCAGACCGTCTTCGTCGAGGACCAGTCGCCACTGGTCCAGTGCACCAGGTGTCTGGGCTACGGGCATAGTCGGCGGCTCTGTAAAGAACCTGCCGACTTATGCAGTCATTGCGGAGGCCCACACCTTCGATCAGAATGTGACCAGTGGCTGAAGGCAGAAACACCAAAGTGCCACAACTGCGTCAAGGCGAAGATGGGGAGAATTGACCACAACGCGTTCGACCTTGAGTGCCCTGTTCGAGTCAGGTGGGACCGGCTGGCACGCGCATCCGTCGCCTACTGCTAAGGTGGTCCCGGTGGACACAATGCCGCACAAGATGCTCCAGGTAAATCTTCAGAGGAAGAAATTGGCAACCCAAGAGCTTATGCTTGAGGCCGAGAAGCGCAAAGTCACCTTAGCGCTGATCCAGGAACCCTATGTGGGCAGCGCGAGGAGGATGAGCGGGACCAGAGGAGTCCGAATTTACCAGCGCACCGGCCAAGGAGAAGGGACTGTCAAAGCGGCCATAGCCGTGTTTGATCCAAACATCACCGTCAGACAGTACCCAGAACTCACCACGAACAACATCGTCGTGGTGGGGATCCAAACCAGTGTCGGGAGACTGACTCTGGTCTCGTTCTACTTCGAGCCAGACCAGCCCTTAGGGCCATACCTGGACAGCCTAAGGAAGGTGGAAAGCGAGACCGGCCCGCATAAGCTCATCATGGGAGGAGATGCCAACGCCTGGAGCATCTGGTGGGGCAGCAGTGAGACCAACGGCAGAGGCGACGAGATGCTGGGAGCTCTCGATCAGCTTGGACTGCAGGTACTTAATAGAGGGGAAACTCCAACCTTCGACGTAGTTCGTGGTGGCAGACGCTACACGAGCTGCGTCGACGTCACAGCCTGCACGGCGGATATGCTGACGGTGACCGACGGCTGGCGAGTCGTTGATGACCTGACGGGATCGGACCACAACGGCATTGAGTTTAGCGTACACCTTAAAAAGTCTTTAGGTATCACGGTCAACCGGACTACCAGGATCTACAACACCCGAAAAGCGAATTGGGCGCGGTTTCGTAAAAAACTGCGTCAAATTATGCTAGGGAACAATATAACCGTAAGTCTGTTCGATGAAATCGACAGCGTGGACGATATAGACCTGGTAGTCGAGGGACTTACAACGGCAGTGCAGGACGCCTGTACATCCGTGATACCCAAAAAGAAGGGTAGGGAGACGCTGACCGTGCCGTGGTGGTCTGATGAGCTCGCCAGTTTAAAGAGGAAAGTGGTCACCATGAAGCGGAGGATCCGCTGTGCAGCGCCAGTCCGGAGACCAAAGGTTGTGGAGGAGTACTTGAAACAGAAAGAAGAGTACGAGAATGCAATAGTCCAAGCTAAGATCGAGAGCTGGAAGGGGTTCTGCGAAAAGCAGGATCGCGAGGGCCTGTGGGAAGGTATATACCGGGTGATCCGTAGGACGGAGAAGAGGAAGGAGGATCTGCCGATGGTAAGGGACGGCAGGACCCTAGACCCAGAGGCCTCGGCGAGGTATCTAGCACAGGTATTCTACCCGGAAGACCGTTCGGAGGGGGATAACGAGGAGCACAAAAGGGTGCGGCAAAGAGCAGACGAGGTGAACAGAGGGAACGAAGATGAACCTTCGGACCCTCCCTTCACACTCGACGAGCTGGAGCGAGCAGTCTCCTCGTTCAACCCCAAAAAAGCCCCCGGTTCCGACGGTCTGACGGCGGACATATGGGGCCACACGATCCGTCAAGACCCAGACCTAGTTCTGCGCTTGGTAAACAAGTGCCTGGCGCATGGATACTTTCCACGGTCCTGGAAAGAGGCAACTGTCGTCGTGCTCCGCAAGCCCGCAAAAGATGACTACACCACCCCAAAATCTTACAGGCCAATTGGACTTTTGCCTGTTCTCGGCAAGGTCTTCGAGAAGATGCTCGTGGCCCGACTCAAGTTTTACCTACTACCCAGGATGAGTACTCGCCAGTACGGCTTCATGCCCCAGCGAAACACCGAAGACTCCCTCTATACGCTAATGGGGCACATTCGTGGCAGACTCAACGCAAAGAGGCTTGTCACGATTGTGTCCCTGGATATTGAGGGGGCCTTCGATAGCGCTTGGTGGCCAGCCATACGAGTCCGTCTGGCTGAGGAAAAGTGTCCTGTGAACTTGAGGCGGGTCATAGACAGTTACTTGTCCGAGAGGGTGGTGAAGGTCAGGTATGCGGGTGTGGAGCACGAATCCAGGACTGAGAAAGGATGCGTCCAGGGGTCTATCGGTGGTCCCATATTTTGGAACCTTGTGCTGGATCCTCTTATAAAGGCTCTGGAGGAAATGGGGGTCTACTGCCAGGCGTTTGCTGACGATATCGTCCTTGTGTTCGATGGGGAGACGGCTCTTGAAGTCCAAAGAGATGCCAATGTCGCCCTCGAGTACGTGCGAGCATGGGGTGTCACGAACAAGCTTCGGTTTGCGCCGCATAAGACAAAAGCAATGCTGGTCACGCGCAAACTGAAGCATGACACCCCATGTCTCAGAATGGGCGGGATAGACATTGGCATGTCCGAGGAAATCAAACTGCTTGGTCTTACCATCGATCACAAATTGACTTTTAACACCCACGTCGCAAACGTCTGTGCCCGAGCCGTCGGCATTTACAAACGACTGTCGCGGGCCGCTAGGGTCAGTTGGGGTCTCCATCCAGAGGTTATCCGCTGCATCTATACGGCTGCAGTGGAGCCTATCGTCCTGTACGCGGCGAGCGCGTGGTCGCCGGCCGCCAACAAAGTCGGGTTGCAAAAGAAGCTGAACGCCGTCCAGAGGAGCTTCGCGCAGAAGTTGTGCCGAGCCTACCGCACGGTCTCCCTACACTCAGCACTGGTGCTGGCTGGGATACTCCCTCTTGATCTCCGAATCCGAGAGGCAGCCGCCCTTTACGAGGCCAAGAGAGGGGTACCTCATCCAGCGCTGGGAGACCGGGAGATCGAGCGAGTGGTATCGGCACTAAAGATGCCACATCCGGCTGAGCAGAGGGCTATTGCACTGCGACGCCTGGTAGACGAGGAACAATTTAATGAGCACCGCAATTACGCGGTGCGTATCTTCACAGACGGCAGCAAGATTGAGGGCAAAGTCGGTGCCGCACTGTCGGTGTGGACCGATAATGTGGAGGTAAAGGCCCTCAAGCTTGCTTTGCCGTCTTACAGCACCGTCTACCAGGCCGAGCTTCTCGCCCTCTGCAAAGCGACGAAAGAAGTCCTCCGAAGGACGGGGACGGCGTTCGCTATCTACAGCGACTCCATGGCAGCTCTCCAAACAGTCGTGAACCCCGAAGCCCTCCACGCCCTCGCAGTGGAAGCAAGGGACGCCATCCGCCGCAGTAACGCCCAGAATAAGAGCGTCTCCCTGTTCTGGGTGAAAGCTCATGCGGGGCTGGAGGGCAACGAGAGAGCCGACTTGCTCGCGAAGGAGGCTGCCCTGAAGTCGAAGCGGCAACCCGACTACGACAAGTGCCCGGTTTCATTCGTCAAGCGTATGATCCGAATGGAGACGCTGGACGAATGGAACCGGAGGTATTGCACAGGAGAAACGGCGGCCACGACGAAGATATTCTTCCCCTGTGCGATCGCTGCGTACAGGACGGTACGAAGGATGGAGATGACAAAGGAGCTGACCCAAGCCCTAACGGGACACGGCGGGTTCTCCGAGTACCTGACTCGCTTCAAGTGCAAGGAGAGTCCGGCGTGCGCCTGCGACCCTGACAAGCAGGAGACAGTCCTCCACCTCCTGACGGACTGCCCGGTGTATGCCAACCTAAGATATGACCTCGAAGCCAAGCTAGAAACTAAAACAGTCAAAGAAAACCTTAGCGTAATCATAGCAAATAAGAAGTATAGGGATATTTTTATACAGTTTATTACAAGAATAGTTACATCAGTAAACAAAAGAAACAAAAATTAATTGACCAATTGACCCTGATATAAACACAAATTTTACAAAATCCTATTTTTAACTGACTGAAATTATTATCTAACTAAATTATAACATCGTTTTAAACTATATACGGAATCATTTTACCTTGAATTTTACCAAATTTTAGCATTTTATGGAAATTATTATATTACTATTTTATTTTTATTTTATTTTATCTTGACTTATCTAAATGATTTATTAACGAAACTTTTATGACAGAATTTTAACAATAAGAAATTTATTAAGAAGGATTTTTACTATTTATTAAAATATTATTCATATTTGTATAATTGTATAATATATATATATATATATATATATATATCACCGTAATTACAGTAATAAACTACAAAAGCGGAAACCAAATAGAACCTACAGCCTTTAAAACTACCCTGCGCAACCTGACGGCAGGGGAGCCTTTCGCATGGCAGGAGTGGTTTTTAGCCGGTAGGAGTCCGGCACTACCCAGAATGCCTTTCTGCAAGGCAGTCTGGGTGTCCATGATGGATTTCCCACTCCTGCCACAAACTAATAAAAAAAAAAAAAAAAAAAAAAAAAAAAACCCTACTCTACCCTACTCTACCCTACTCTACCCTACTCTACCCTACTCTACCCTACTCTACCCTACTCTACCCTACCCTACCCTACCCTACCCTACTCTACCCTACTCTACCCTACTCTACCCTACTCTACCCTACTCTACCCTACTCTACCCTACTCTACCCTACTCTACCCTACTCTACCCTACACTACCCTAATTTTTTTTTCCATAAGAACCTTCTCCTAACAATAACAATCACAACAAAAAAAAAATCAGCCAAATCGGTCAAGCCGTTTTCATGCCAAGTCGTGACAACGGAAAACGGGGGTAATTTTTATATATCGCACACCCAGAACAACACTGCACTAAGTCTAAATAGCTCATTTTTCAGAATCGACGAAAAACCGTTATCTCATGTTATGTGACAGTTATTGCGAGTGTCCTACACATTGCATGTAAAGAAGCACATCTTCATCTTTACATGCAATGTGCAGGACACTCGCAATAACTGTCACATAACATGAGATAACGGTTTTTCGTCGATTCTGAAAACATGAGCTATTTAGACTTAGTGCAGTGTTGTTCTGGGTGTGCGATATATAGATAGATGTGCCGTAATGATTAATAATTGTATTGTCATTTAGTAATAATTAATTAATGTCTATCTAATTATAACATAAATTTTGTATGCTATTATCAGCTAACATAGCGTTAAAAAAAAGTTGTTTAAGACCTTAATGTTGCTTATGTTTACAAATTAATAAATGAATATGAATATAGGTTATAGCTATCAGGAAACACAGACTCCGGCAGGGAATTCCACTCCTTAGCTGCTTAGCTTTCTTTTAATAAAGTAAAAATATACCGATATTAACTTGTCTTGTCGTCCGTAAGAAATCATAGCATCTCAATATTATGACCTACTTCCTATTGTGTACTGATATGCAACTTCGCAGACTCGGTCTGGTCCGACGACATAACTATATTATTACGACTAACTTTGGATATCTCGCCGAGATCTACGGCTGTCTAGACTTCGAGAGACCTATTCTGTATACCTATGTATAGTAGATATTCGGATACTTTTAATATAGATGAAGAAAAAAGCTATTATCATTCTTTAATATCTGTATGGTACTAGCTTTTGATTACAGCTTCGCCCGCGTGATAAGTATTTTATTATTTGGAGTTTACTACAGCTTCTGTCTGCATTGTAAATAAGTATTTAATCATTTTAAGGAACCGGACTAGATACGTCGTAGGCGCGGGCTTGTGGACGTCGAGCAATGGCTAGTTCGCCGTCCGCTCATCCAATAAGGACCATGGGGAAATGTATGAAAGGGGTACTCGTGGCTCTTGAACGCAAAAGGCAACTGAAGGAACATAGGTATCACACCTATGTCAGTAAAACTAACAAGCCCTTTCACTCTTCAATTCCCGAATTGAGTTATGAAGATTTTCGATTCCGGATTGCAAATAAAGTTTTTTTATGTGACGTAACTACTGAGTTTTCAGATTTTTTCCTATAGGTTGCTTGTGCTATGAGACCTTGCTTTATGCCAAACTTCAGGATTCTAGGTAAATGGAAAGTACCTTATGAATTTTGATTTCTTGAGTGTCGAAATATACGTTTTTTTGAGACATAAACTGCCGTATATTTTTTTTTGTTTCTTTATTTTAAGAGACTACAGACCTGAATATATGGTTTAAGTTGATACTTCCACGCGTTCTAGAGATAAAGGGTCTTGACAGTCAGACAGACAGATGGCCCGACAACAGCATGATCCTATGATGGATCCGTTTTTTCCTTATGAGGTACGGAACCCTAAAGTAAAGTCGTCCTGAAGACGACTTCCAAGATGGAAATTGAAGAACATAAACCTTGCTGAATGGAACGGACCCGCTAGAACAAATGCCTGCCGGAGCTGCAGCATTATTCAACAGAATTAGATACCTTTGCCCCTGACGGAACACAAACAGGTTTTAGTCAGTCAAAATCTGACACTCCCTATCGCTACACCCAGAGCGGGAGGAGTAATTTGGATCCTTTCCCACGTTAAAAAGAAACCAGTTCATTCAGGCAAGTTATTATTTTAAGAAAAGCTACATGGTGATTTATAAATTCAAAATCTCGATTTTATTTAAGAACAGAAACAAATGTCGAAGTATTTGATATGAATGGATGCGAGACTACACTTTTCGCTCTATCAGTGATGACGATTCACCTTGCCCTTCTTGTCACCCGCTATCTCTCATGCGTGCACCTCCAATTTTAAGGTGCAGTCATCGGTGACCCTCTATTATATCCAATCTTGCATTTATTATTTCGATATTGACAGGTAGACTCTCTAGTAAGTATTTGCTAATGCCGTGTCAAATGTAACATGTCAGGGTCTCATTGCTATTGCTTCTGAATCATTAGGAAGCGGTGGCGTATTCATGTAAATTTTGATTTAAACAAGTGCTGATTCTCAGATTAATTTAAATAAAAGACTTTTGAAGTTGATTTTTCAAATTTCTATCCACAACTTTCAAAAATTTCACCTTTTCAAAAATGTAAGAAATAAAAATTACAATAATATTATAATATATTTATTAAATACAGAAATCGTGGCAAATCCAAAATGGCTGCCAATAACTGCGTAAGCAGCATCCCAGATATTGTTTTAAAGCGAGCTCATGAATCGTATGACGTCACAAGTGAAAAAGCGGGAAACAAAATGCAAAGCTGCGAACATGTGAGCTGCTCGTATGGAAAACGAAAGTCTTTCGACGCGAGTTTCATTCAGGCGAAGTTGGCTCGCTCGCGGGTCTGAACGACAATGTTGGAAGCAACAGAGCACACAATATCTTGGACTCGACAAATAAAGAACCATAAACAAACCTAGACCACCAAATTCAAAATGGCGGCCTTAGCAGTAATTTATGTTCACCCATCCATTTTCAGTCTGCTACCGCGTCGAGATTTGAAAGAAGTCTGCATTTTGTATTTTTTTTACAAATGAAGATAAATAGGTAGTCATGTAACGTTTGAAATTGATTTTTTTTTTCTTTAATATTATGCGAATTTTACATAAGCAAACAGCAGCTGAATCTGAAAGTGTTTATTTTAAGAATTTTGACTACCTCACAATAAAACTATTTCACATACCGATTCCTTCCGATACCTCGGGTCGCTCGTCCAAGAAGATGGTGAGGTAGACCGAGACGTAACTCTTCGGAGCAACGCAGAATGGATGAAATGACGACAGGTCACGGGAACAACTTGCGACCCACAGATGCCCCTCAACTTGAAGGGTAAAATTTACAAGTCCGCCATAAGACCTGTCATACTTTTTAAAGATTAGATTTTTGAGCAGTGAAAAACCGATGAAAAAAGATTGCATGTAGCAAAGATAAGAATGTTGAGATGAATGTGTGGTGTAACGAGAATGGATAAAGTGAGAAACTAGTATATTAGAGAAAATTTTAAAAGTGGAGCCAGTGACTGAAAAATTGAAAGGAAATCGGTCCAATAACGACAGAGTTCTAAGGTAACAAACATAAAAAAACAACCGTATTGAGAACCTCCTCTTATTTGAAGTCGGGTACCATATTTTAATATTTACGTACCAACTCATGAAGAAATGTGTCTCTGCGCTAATAAAATATATCCATTTCTTGTACCGCAAGTCCGCAGTCAAATTCAAAATCAAGCCATTTGTATTAAATACTAGCTATTGCCCCCAGCTTCGCCCACGTAAATAAAATATAGCATATGTCAGTCATGAATAAAGCAACTTTCTATCGGTAAAAAAATTCGCAGTCGTGAGCCCCCCTAGCCAAACGCTTCGAGTTGGCCACGCTCATGATTCTTTTGTTCTGACCACCCGTAGCTCTGAGATGACGTCATTCCCGCACATTTGAAGCCTTCTACTAGCGTTGACTATTGCAGATTAGCAACTTGGTTAGGGGTACTGTACCTTCAGAGATTAACTCCTACAAAAAAAAAAAAAAAACTTAACCACTTTTTATATTAGGGTAGATAAATGGTTTTGCCTTCAAAATCTATCTAAAAAGTGATTCAGTAACACCGTATCACTTCTACTGCCATCTAGCCGATAAAGCCTCTACAGCCCGTGCCAAAGAAATCGTCTGGCCTTTCTAACCTAAAATACAAGTTTTCTCTGTCTGAAATAAATCTCTAATCCGTGCGTATCCGCAGTTTTTTTGGTTTCATTGCATCCATAGCCTTGTAATAAATACGAGTAAATATCACGCCAAACAATGGATATCATGGTACAACCCAGATAACTGTCACCACTGGCTGTCCGAATCTGAACAGATTATCTACGCTTCTTCTGTCATGTTTATTTGTAGATGACCCTTGAAGAAAAAGAAATATACTTACTCAATAAATCTTTGTTGTGCGTTTTCCTGTTATTTATAAAAATCTTGTCAAGTCAAAGCCTATTCTATAGGCTTTTTGTTAAGATAAACCTAGAAAGATCTAACCTAGACCTCCGCTGTGACATTATGAATAAAAATATTACTGTTATCAAGATATTTTTAGCTCTTTTCTTTTGGAATGAATTGTATATCTAAAATGATATAGAACTACGACGTAGTTGTCTAATTAAAAATCAATATCGAATATCGGTGCACAGCATTCAATGTTTTACACAGTCAACGATTGAAATTAGTGTTCACAATACTTTATATTGTAAAAGAAATTCTTGGTCGCATTTGGTATGCAGGCTACCACACAGATATAACCTTAGATTTAGGGCTGCGGGCTTGTTCGAAAGTTACCGCGGCCCTGGAACGCAAAGGGCCACTGAAGAAACACAGGTGGGTTTAACAGTAAAAGTTTGAGAATCCCTCGAGCTCCAGCCAACTGAAGAAATTATTTGAATTATTTCCCCACCCTCAAAAAAAATACTATAACATATACAACAAAGTGGACCTTGTCAAGGTCGCGGGAATCCGATGGATGCGTGACACATAGGACCGCTCGTTGTGGCAACGCTTGGGGGAGACCTATGTCCAACAGTAGACGTCTTTCGGCTGATATGATGACGATGATGATATACAACATGAAGGAAGGTACCACAGCGTGATGTAGTTAGACTACAAATATTTCCAACACAAAACCTAATAGAAACACTTCATAGCGGGGCAAAGCTAGTGTTGTATATATAATATATACAATACTGTTACAATAATATATACAATACTGTATGCATATTCGTGAAAGTTCAGACCGAAAACATCGCCATGGTAACAGAAAAGCCTGATCAGTAAATAAAAAGCAGTCTGGGAATAATAACAAAACGATAACTACTTTTCAAGAAACGACTATTATTTTCAAAGAATCATTTTCTAGATCAACAACGATAATTTCTTGTTGCAATTGTTTTTTATTCTTTAAACGAACTTTACAAAGTTTGTTTAAAAAAATTTAAGTTTATAGTTCTATTGTACACAATAGAACTCTATTGTAGAAATGCACTGAATGATGAACCTTTCGGGTTATTAAAAAGCATTACAAAACATAAGTCGGTACACGACTTATGTTTTGTAATGATGTTTCGCTTCACCAACCTAACCTGTATAATCGGAGAATAAAGTCAGAGATAAATCAATACACTGACTATCTAGTAGGGTGTTACATACATATTTTGTCGATTTTCGACGATAACTGATTCGTTTTCATTAAATTGGTTTTTTTCCCACATTTTTTTATAATACATTTAATGTATGGGAAATATAAACTAATCAGAATAGAGAAAATCCGTTTTCAGAAAACCGCAGAAACACAAACCAATCCGATAAGAAAAAAACGTTTTTCAGAAAACCACAAAACAGCCAAAAATGTGCCTAAATGTGTGGTTGCCCAGAGTAAGTTCATAGCAACTAGGCTATGTCTTTACATTCTTGAAACATTACACAATTCATCAATAAAAGAACATTCAGGTATGAATGTGCATCAAACATCGACACATTATAAACGTATACTATGGATCCAGTGTATCATTCTGGACCTGCAGCGCTATTCTCTAAGAAAACAGCCTTGAACGCAGCGCTGGCCGCAGCGACGAAATCCAAATAGCTACATAGGATTAACAATTCAATGTTTAGGTCCCTTAGATTGTTAATCCTATGTACGTATTTGGATTTCGTCGTTGTGCCCAGCGCTGCGCTCAAGGCTGTTTTCTTAGAGAATGGCACGCCAGGTGATAAATTGGTCATTTGCTCATCGACATTAAAGTTATATCAACGATATAATGGAAAAAAAATCTTTGATATTATCCATGTGATCTTTTAGGATACTAATCCGAAACATAAGTATGTAATATTGTGAATGTTTCGACAAAATCTATAATACGAGTAGGTATAATAATCATCATCATCAGCCCTTTTAATATTCCTACTACTGGGATTCAGGTCTATATAATAATATATTATAATAATAATCTATCTAGGATAATATATAATTACAAAATTGTGGCAAGAAGTTAAAAGAACATAATAAAACTGCTCAGTTCAGTATAAAATAATATATTTATTACTCGATCGTTTGAATTGTCAAGAAGTCAGTCAGTCAAAAAAGTGATGCTAGTTGCACAATCCAAAGCGTAGATCTCATGGAGAAGAATGTGCAAGAAACTCCATGGACACTTTTTTTAAATTATATTATTACATTATTTTCAAGAGACGAATTCGTCTTACCTCAACGGCTGCCAAACCTATTATTTTGAAGACTACTGAAACAGATAAATAAGAACATATTTTCAAGAATATACTTTCAAAATCTTTTGTTTAACGAAACGTCGTTAACATTAATCATAGGTTACTATGATTAATGTTACTTAATCCCAAAAAAATACCCACTTCTTACACTTAATTCCAAAAAAATACCCACTTCTTACACTTAATTCCAAAAAATACCCACTTCTTACACTTAATTCCAAAAAAATACCCACTTCTTACACTTAATCCCAAAACAAATACCCACTTATCCTATACCCATTCGAAATCTTTGGTTTAACGAGACTTCGTTAACATTAGTCCTAGCTTACACTTAATCCCAAAAAAAAATACCCACTTAACCTATTCCCAAAGCCAAGTCCAGCTATTCCCACATCCTTGTTGTTAAACTTCGCCAGACTCTAACTTACTGTTTAATAAACCGCCAACAAATTATATGTATGTAGCTGTGAACGTTGCGTCTGCATTGCCCTAGTGCTCTACTTGGTGTTATCGAGAGGGATAAGTTATTGATGAAGTCAAAAATAAACAGTTTTAATAGAGAAAATTGATTTACTTAATTCATGAATCCCCAAGCGACCACCGGTGGCCGCGCATCGATTGTCTTACTATTGTGTCTCTAATTGACGGTATCTGAAGGGTTAATACAACATTAGTTTTAGACTTTTAGTACTACAAAACCCGAAACATGTGTCTAGAAATGTACAAAATTTTATCATTGTATCACGAAAAATCACAAAATTATAAGCTTCTTATGTCAGCAAAAATACATGGTCACCGGGCCGTATATGCGACTGAGGGGTTGTTTTTCACCTGCACTCAGCTGTTTACTGGCCTAATACCCGTTTTGACCTGTCGTAACCTGTTTTGTACTTATTATCGGTGATGTCGTGGCCAACTTGTGACGTTTTAAAATATTTTTGAGAGAAAATATAACATGGAATAAAACTATTGTAATCCATTCCGTTACAGATTCATACAGCCTTTTTAATGTTCCCACTCCTCGGACTCTGACTCGTAAGTTGGAGCCATTACCAAACGGCCACCGCTGCTCTAAAGTTAGGACTTTTTTAAATATTTTTGGGAAAAAATATAACATGGTGTAAAAACCATTGGAATTCATTCAGTTAGTGATTTTGAACAGACATTCAGATTTCGCATAAACTAAAAATAATGCTGTATGGTGGAAAGAACAAACAAGCGTGTCTTGCATCTATACTGCCCTAGTGCTCTACTTGGTATTACCAAAAGGTATAAAGTTATTGACGAAGTCGAGAATAGCCAGTATCTTAAGGGAAGATTGATTTATAGATATAATGGATTGTAATTAAAGAAGCAACAAAACAAAGAATCAAAAAAATTTTATATATCGACTTGTAATACAATCCCTATTAGGCCAGTGCCTAGTGATCTATTTTGTGATACCAAAAGGGATAAGTTATTGAAGAAGTTAAAAACAAACAGTATTTACAGGGAAGATTGATATACTAATATAACAGATTGTAATTTTATGGAAGAAACAGAACAAATTTTCATAAAAATTTTGCATCTACTTTGACCTACTGATCTACTTTGTGATACCAAAAGGGATAAGTTATTGAAGAAGTTAAAAACAAACAGTTTATAGGGAAGATTGATATACTAATATAACAAATTGTCATTTTATGGAAGAAACAGAAGATATTTTCATAAAAATGTTGAATGTACACTGACCTACTGATCTACTTTGTGATACCAAAAGGGATAAGTTATTGAAGAAGTTAAAAACAAACAGTATTTATAGGGAAGATTGATATACTACTATACAGATTGTCATTTTATGGAAGAAACAGAAGATATTTTCATAAAAATGTTGAATGTACACTGACCTAGTGATCTACTCTGTGATACCAAAAGGGATAAGCTATTGGCAAAGTTAAAGACAAACAGTATTTGAAAAGAATGTTGATTTATAGATTCTATATAATGGATTGCATTTAAAGAAAAGGCAGAAAAGAGTTTTAAAAAGGTTTTGGGTGTGTTTTATCCTAGTGCCCTATTTGGTGTTAGATAACTTACTGGTGAAGTTAAACAAAAAAATTAAACAGATTTTACAGGGACACAGAATAATAGTTTAGAGATGGGAAGCTGATAGAGAGAGATAAGGGTACTAGAATTAAAAAAAGAAAATTTCGAATGGTGTATAATGATTGTTGTAAAGATTGTGTCTGCATTGTTCCCGTTCTCATAGTTTATGTTACCGAATGACATATGTCATTGATGAAGATAAAAAAACAACATTTACTGGGAGATTTACTTAGGGATTCATCATCATCTTCCTGCCCTTATCCCGTTTTATTTGGGGTCGGCGCAACACGTTTTTTTCTTCCATTCTTAGGGATTATTGTCCTTAAATTAATCTCCCTGGGTATGGTATGTGTAATGTGTACGGATTCAAAATAAGACAAAAAAGTATATAATTACTGTGTACCAAGATAAGTGCTCCAGTGCTCTAGTTGATGTTGCAAATTAGGATAACTTATCAATAAAGAATCACAATCAACAAATATTTAAAGGAGATAGTGAAATTTTTATAAATGAATACCATTAAAAAAAAACAGAAGTTTAGAAATAAAATTAAAAAGATATTATAATAAAAAAATAGAATTTCATAATGATAAAGCTATTTCTCGTAACGTACATTGATTACATAGTTTTGTTCTGAAGATTTTACTATAAAATAAAATATTTCTTATATTTTTGTTACTGCTGAAGATTTCCCGAATATAAATGGTCAAATCAAAATTATAAGAAAGTAAAGATGGTTGATAGTTTGATATTAACATTTTAACATTCTTTTTATGTGTCTATGTTCCTTTTTTAATGCAGATTTCAAAATCATTACAAAGCACTTAACATAATTCAAAAATATTTAACCTTACAGGAAAAACTCATATTTAAATCACACAAAGGCTAGACTTATTGTAATTCAAATAGCTAATAATGTAATAAGCACTTAAAACAAAGATAAATCAATTAAGAGATACAAAGCAGTGTAGAAGATGACCTCGATTCAACAAAAATAAAGAAAAATACAGTATAGAGCATAAGAAAAACGACATTTATGTAA
This sequence comes from Mythimna lalbum, assembly GCA_949319445.1. Classification (NCBI taxonomy): domain Eukaryota; kingdom Metazoa; phylum Arthropoda; class Insecta; order Lepidoptera; family Noctuidae; genus Mythimna; species Mythimna lalbum. The sequence goes on along the minus strand of OX439348.1, from coordinate 8,482,184 downwards.
ATAGATGTCTGTCGTAAAAATCGTTTGCAAAAAATTATGTTTTTTTGGCTATTGTGTTGATTGCCATGAAAATAGGTCAGAATTTGCATACATTACTGCAGTTTAGACACAAATCGTCCTTCAGCCTAGAAATATATATGTCAGACTATATTTTTTGACTCACAAAATGAATGCAATTAATTAATAAATGCATCAGACGTCAGACTCAAATTCAAATGTTATTCAAACTATGATAATTGACAACCAGCTCAATCAATAAGTAAGTACGTATGAGTCTAGGCTAAAATAACAGGTTTTAGAAAATAAATTATGTAACATTGGCGTTGACTTTAACCAACAAATATGGCGATGGTAGTGACAGTGCGGGGTTATTTCAATGTCACAAATTGGGGGCCCCCATATATTATGTACTCATGCCATATATAGGTATACATAGATAAGCACATAGCACTATTTCTATGAGCGCACCCCACCGATTGTAATCTGGGTGAGGGGCGACCGGTTGAGGCGAACGGACCAATCGCTGTGCTCCCGTGACCAGAAAAGGGGGAGGAGTTTCGCACCCCTAGTTTTGTAGGGGTTAGTGTGCTTCCGCGGCCAACCTAGTTTGCCGTAACCCTCCGCGCGCCGCGCTCTCCCCGTATCCACTAATTTAGGGTTGATCAATCGGCCGCGCGGCCGGCGTTACGTAAGAGACACCAGACAAATTTCATGCGATGCAGCGCTCACTACGCTGCCGGGCGCAGTCTGGCGACCACAGGCTACATAACGATACAAGCTTTCAGTATAATTAAATCCAAATAGTTTTGGTCTAAATGTAACTTCAAAGTAAATTCACGTCTTTTTACACGGTTATTTGAAAGTCTGTTTAATTTTCCATCTTCTTATACGAAAATAAATCTGTTTAAAAAAAGTACCAACAGATTTTTTTTTGAGATTTACTAAAAAAATATATGTGTATTAAGGATGTTTTTTCGATCTTCATAATCGAAATAATCTCTATTTTCATTAACACACAACTATTTAAAATGTCAACCATTACTGCATTACTGTTTCCTCGTCATCGCTTTCTATTTCGTTTACATTTCTGTTATCTTCTATATTGTGTCGAACATTTTTGCACATTTTATTTGAAACTAGGCTAATGAGAACACTCTTTTGAATGCTAAATTTGCATAGCTTAGGAAAAAAACTGTAATATTGAAAAGTAAAACTGTGGCCTATTTAGGCTGCATTGCCGACATTTCAATGTCGTAGCTTGTAAAAACGTTTTCCAATTACTATTTCATGTTACGAGTATCGATTGTCGTATTAATATTTAGTTTAATAATTAGTTACTTACAATTGTTGCGTACCTAATTAATTATACCCAGTAAAGTATTGAGGTGAATGCCCTATTGACCTACTAAATCTATTGTTGTCTGAAATTTTGAATTTTTGGCTTCCGAATTTTAGGAAACATTTTCTGTATTTACTATGTTCCAAGGTAATCGTGTAGTTTTCTATTTAACATAATATTAAAAATTTATAAAGTAATTACGTATGGTGCATAAATACGCACTGGCGGGTATTGTACTCGTTTATATGAGTGTGTCTTGAATGTGTGTTGAAATATTATGAAAAAGTTTTGTTACAATTTTGGTGTGCAATGCATTTCATAAAACTTTTAATTTATAGACGTCACAAAAAAAAAATCAAACACGAAAATTCACGGCTCTGAAATATAAAATGGACGACCAACAAAAAAGTCCTGAGGGACCCTTGTGAACCCCCTCCCCCTGCAAATCTATCGCTCTTACAACTACCTCTTCGAAAAACAAACTTCGGAGAATGTTCCTGTCCCGCGTTTATGCAAACTATCTACGGACGCCGAGCTCAGCGCCACCTATGCAGATCTTCTGAGTTTTTATGCGACATCGTATTTAGAAAAAGTAATAAGTAGTCATATCTTTTTTTATCAGGACCTCGTTTTTTGTTAGTTAGTTCATTATTTAATAGCTATGATATTTTGAAGAAACTATTTAAGTACAAAGAAATCTGAATAAATGAGACTGGAATATAATAACAAAATATGAATCCACACGTAGCTTTTATTAATTACATAAAAAGCGCATAATAAAACGGAAACATTTGTTAATTTAAAAAATATGACGCCTGAATCAAATCCAATCGAACTGCTACCGAAAAAATCTTTTGTCCCCATCTAAAAAAATACAATGTATGTAGGTAACATGTCATTAAATGATAAAGGAGGTCCGAATCACAGAATCTATTACAGTAGGCGCTTGCAAAATCCATACAACAGTCGTTGTATTGCAAACGTTTTCCTCAAGCAAATGCCGCTACTTTTACAATTGAGCTTTTTGGTCGTTGAAGTAGAAAAAACCTTTAAACAGATAAAAAACTAGGTACCTGTCTACACGTGACAAAAAATAAAAGTAATAGAAAACAATTTAGGACATCGTCGAGATAGATGTGACTTGGTAAGTAAATGTAGCAAGTTTGACGGAACTTCGTGACTCGCAAATGTTTGGACGTTAGCGGCTAGGTCTGAATTTTGAATTAGGTTTGGTTTGAATTAGTTTTTTAAGCAAAATTGCGGCTTCTACAGTTGATTTGTTTTAACATGGCAATAGTCATCATCATTACCCTTTACTTAATCAGCTTCGAGGGTAACCAAATATTAAGTTTTTTAATGGTAAAAATGGTTGAGAATCACAATAGTAGTCAATTTAGGTCGGTGACCTCTAAAGGTAGCCATGAAAAAAGCAACAGCTATAAGTTTTATGTAAATTATTAGAGCCTATAATGTGACCTACGGGTAGCTCGCTATCTGACCGTTCGGTAACTGTCCGGACCGAGCCCAAGACATCGACGGCGCGCACTGTTCCCGCGTGCCTCAAGGAGTTGTCAGCAACAGCAGGGGCCAGCTGGGTCGCCTACTGGGGCCAGGGTTATCTGAAAGGAAGCTCGAGCCCCAGTATGAAGGCTAGAAAGTACAGGGTGGGCTTTTAGTCAGTAAGACTCTGACACTATCTCCCGTTCCTCCCAAGAGCGGGAGTTGTCATTGGATGATTTTCCTCACCATAAAAAAGAGCCTATAATGTATTGTTAGTTGTAAGAATGATCGATAGACCTTTTACAAATCCCAAAGGGAGCCCTAGGTGTTTCCTTCAGACACCGTTAATTTAAGTCAATAATAATAAGGTCAGGTTATAGAGGTTTAGTAGGTCATTTATATAGGTCTAGATATTAGATTTTACCTTCATGACTAAGTAAAAGCTGAAGAGTATGTTTATTGGTTGAACACGCTTATCTCAGGAAGGTCCCAATTGAAAAAAAATACTAGGTGTTGATAGCTCGTTTATCAAGAAACGCTCCAACTAATAGAGTAAATCAATAAACAAAGACATGGGTGAAATTGCAGGGGACAGCTAAAGAAGGCGCCAGATAACCGTGGAATAAAGTACATTGACCTTTTCCTAATATCTCTGCGTAGGTACTCGAAAAACAAACAATGAACTGCTTTTCATTACTAGATCATATAAAGGATCATGATAAAAATTTCGATTCAAGACAGCTTTATATGTCTTTATTTCTATTTTTTAAATTAAGAATGTCAACAAATATAGGAGGGTCAATGACCGTTATTTCACGCTTATTTTTAGTCTTATCATATTAAAGATATTATACAGGGTAATTTAAATTCATTGAATAAAAATTGGTTCTTCCGTTTAGCCGAGTTATGTAAACATCAAATTAATCATAAACAGCAGATCATTTCAAAGTTCAGGATATTACATATGACTACATAATAACTTGAAAGTACTCATGAGACTACTTTCACTGTCCAAAAATAGCCTACAGATTATAAATAACTGTGTGCGAATTCCTCAGACTACGTTGTTTTTAGCCTGACTACAAAATTATAACTTCACTAGCTTTTGCCTGCGGCTTCGCCCGCGCACACACGTTATAGTCGCTCAAGAATAAAGCAGCTTACTATCGGTGAAAAATTACAGCAATCGGACATGTAGTTTCAGAGATTACCTCCTACAAACAAATAAACAAAAAAATAAACTTTACCTCTATATTATATTAGTATAGATAATTAAAAATCGGTAAAGTGTGAGTCAGAGTCGCTCACCGAGGGTTCCATATAAACTTACCTTTATGTAAATAGTAGATTCTCCATCAATTCTCGATTTTTTTCCAACATAAATACAGATTTACGGTTTTCAATCTCAATTACTATTTCAATTTACTTTTTCCTTTACTTGTGCCATGAAACCTTGCCAAATTTCAAGATTCTAGGTCGACAGAAAGTATACTACAGATTTTGATTCTCTAGCGTGTGTAAAAAAATATGTGCCATAAACGGAGCTTAAACTGCCTCAACTTTAGGCTTAATTGAGAGTTGTAGAATTTTTTACTGCTGTAAGAGGTAGCAAACTTGAAACTTGGATATTTGATGTTTATTTCACTTTGATATATGTAGATCATATCAAAGTGAAATAGTCGGTCGGCATAGTTAGCATAGTCGGCCTTATAATGTTCCCACTGTTGGGACTCAGGCCTCCTCACTAGGAGAGGGAATGGGCCATAATCCACCACGCGGGCCCAGTGCGGGTTGGTGGAGGTCACATGTCTTCAAATTTTTGGTTCTAGGACATGCCGGTTTCCTCACGATGTTTTCCTTCGCCGTTTTGAGAGCTGTGGTGATAAAATAAATTACACAAAGTAATGCGCCTGGCTGGGATTGAACCCGTGGCTTACAACTCGTAAGTCGGGGCCATTGCCACTCGGCCACCACTGCTCTCTTCTTGTTTGTACATATTCTAAATACAAACTCACGGCAGTACACTCTAAAGAGATACGCAGGTCTTTTAGAGTACAAATTCCTTCATTCAAGAGAGCTGCAAAAAAGTCACAGCGTCCTCATTTTTCACATGACGCAAATCCTCACCTGACATGGTAAGCTAAGGCGGTTCCTGCGATTAATTGCTGCGGTAGAAACGCCCAGGTGTCATTATTATGCGGAGCGGCCGGATATGGTTGAGCATATGGTGAAAGTGTCCGCTTGAGCGGAGCACCGCTGTGTCCTCGTGGGAACGATCGGCAGCTACGAACTCTCGCGCCAGGCCCTGGTACAGGGCATGGTCCGGAGCGATGAGGAATGGCAGGCGGCTGCCTACTTCTGCAAAGCAATACTGCTAGCGAAGGAGGCACCAACCCTCATTCCCATTGTCATGTTCGTAGTTCATGTTGTTGGGACAAAATCAGGTTTAAGTTTTTTGTTTAGAGATCAATATTTTCTTATTCCATAGAAAATCATCAAATAAACCCTCTTGCTACAGGTGAAGCTAGGAGTGTCTGACTTTTACTGACTGACCACAATTTTTTTAGGTACAGAAGTCAATCGACATACAAAGCGCGCTCCAGCAACGCACACATAGACACCGCTCACAGACACAATATCTTGGAGCGCCTTAGCCCGCTCGTCGAACAGTTCCGGCTCAAACGCTCATTAATGTGCGTCCACCGAGCGAAGGTGTAAAAAGTGAAGTACATACATGAGATTGTCTTCTGTACTTATCTATTTATTTTGTGACGTAACTGAGCGTTGAGATGACGTCATTCCCATACATTTGAAGCTTTCTACTAGCGTTAACTATTGCAGATTAGCAACTTGGCTAGGAGTACAGTTGTCCTTTGCGTTTTTCCTTTTAAGAAATTCCCCGTGGCTATAACTCTACGACTATTACTTTAATATTCAAAATGTAATAACCACATGTCTGGTCTAATTTCATTCGCGATTAAAGGCGTCTACAACGGCCATCAACACTGAGTAATTAGAAAGGTACAGTTAATCAGAACAATATATCTAACGACTAATCTACCATTTTTTTTTTATGTGGGTTTTTAGACAAAGCATTAGAAACGGTACCGTTTAAATAAAATAATAAGAGCCTCCGAAAAGAACATCTTAAATATCAATATAATAAACTTGAAAGATTTTGCCTTCCACTAACCCGCCCTGGGCCCGCGTGCTGGATTATTCTCCCACACTCCTAGAGAGGGGACCATAAAGGCAAATTAATATGCTTTTTTTAAATATTATATTGACTGCGATCCCACCTGAAGGCAAACAGTGATGCAATCGTTGCTGGTGAGGCGCACTAGTTTATCAAGAGCCTATTCACTCCAGCCTTGAGGACACAAGCTTATGTTAATCTCACACACTTCAGGTTTTTTGACTATCAAGTTTTATTATTAAAAAAATATTTAAATAAACCATTTACACATTCAAATTATGAAGAAGCTAGTCAGTACAAAAGAAATTCCAAAGCGTACGATGTCTATGGAGAACGTGCAAAAAACTCCATGGCCACTCTTTTAGACCGTGTGTATATAGGTATATTTAAAATACATATAATCTTTTTGACAGTAAAAGCCTCTCTTGAGAAGATACCGTCACTAACACAGATTCCAGCATCTGTTTACAATTTTAGTTTTTGCTGTTTTAATGAAATCAATATAATTAGTGCTGGTGCTAGTGTAAAATTCGATAGACAATTCGTGACAGCTAGATAAAAGTATCGGAACCAATAATATCACGGTTAAAATGAAAAGTAAGTCTTAGGGCCTGTGTACACATCGCGTTTGTAGCGATACAGAAGCGATACGCAGCTTGTAGTCCTTTAATACGATAAAAACACACTGTCGATGCACGTTTCTAAAAAGCGCGTCAGCCACGCGTTTAAAAAACGTGGTACACACAGGCCCTTAGTTACGTATGTTACAACCTTCCTTGTGATATTAAAAGCTTATTTTTTTCTAAATATTCTGTAGTGAACTGCTACTGTAAAGTTTTACAAGCTATAGGGTCCCACTGCGCTAAGAGCTCTTTCCATTCCTTCCATTGTTTTTGGCTCTAAGCTACAGTACTTCTAGCCAATTCTTAAGGAACACATCTAAGTTGTCTTAGCACAGGCCAGAGACAGATATAATATTTATTTTATTTTATTAGTATTACTGTATTAACATCTTTCTTTTGCGCATATCTTCAGCTCTTTCATCACGCAACGAAACAAACTCAGAGTATAGCCCTCTTCATTGCTCTTCGGGTCACCGATATAGCCCGAAGAATCGCCAAGCTTAAGTGGCAGAATGCAGGACACATTGCTCGCAGATGATAGTCGATGGGCCAAATTGTTCGGAGTGGCGACTGCATACCGGAAACCGTAGCATTAGAAGGCCGGACCTTGTGACCTGGTGAGGGTTGTGGGAATCCGATGGATATGAGATGCTAGCACTACGTCTAGTAGTTAATCATCATGATAATAATGATAATGATGATAATGTGTTAGCGAATCTATCCTTATTTCTTCAATAGATAAGGACCTGGTAATCTGTAATATGGGTCAATATCTATAACAAACACCAGCTCCGTACAATCAAAACAGAATTTTAATATTGTAATCATAAAGTCTCGTTTTGTGAAGAGATAATAAATGAAGATTCACCGGCCGACACACCATTTGGTGCCGGAGATTTAAGACCTGATTTTATATTTATCTATTATATCGATACTGAAATGGTGATTAGGTTTTTGTTACAGTTCTAGTTTACGAGATGGACACAAAAAACGTTTTTTTTCCAAAAAAAAGCTATATTGTGATAATCTACAGAAATAATTGGTTTTTTACGCGATTTTCTTTAGTGAAATTGGCGTAGCCTATCGCGCTTAGAGCCCCAGCAGGTAGTCTGTCAATCTTGAACGTCTCATCCCCTTTGATATTTATTTTCTATCGATATTTGATATCGTTTTATAGCTTGTTAGCAACAGGCTTCTTGTTCCTTAGTGAGATCTCTAAGGCTATGTTTTATGAAACCTTATGACTGTGCAAAAAGTGCACTTTGATGTTCATGTCTTTTATAAGCTTAAGCATCCAATCAACTAATTTTACATAGTCTACCTCCTTGTGTTCAAGGAAATTTGTGTGACTACCACAAACCACTCTTACGGTTTTGAAATATCCATATCTTTAACAAAGTCTAGGGATTTCGTTTGTAAAACGTGTGTAGGTTCAAAATGTGTTAATATTTCACCAAACGAATTGTCATTGCTTTCTTCAGAGTGAAATCTAAATATTTTCCTACTGGTACTGAGATAATTTATCTAAATATTCATATATATTGGTACTTACTGATTATCTTTAAAATGAGACATCTTAGGATATTTTAGGCATTTTCTGTTTATTATCCTAATATATCATACAAAAATAAATGTCATCGAGATGGTTTTTTTCTTCTTTTCAAATCATGGTTTTTTTTTTAAATAATCTCATGACAACCCCCGACTCGCCTCAGACTCTTACTGACTAAAAACCCACCCTGTTCCTTCTAGTCTTCATACCGAGGCTCGAGCTCCCTTTCAGATAACCCTGGCTCCAGTAGCCTTCGACTCCTTGAGGTGCGCGGGAACAGTGCACGCCGTCGACGACTTGAGCTTGTTCCTTCCAAATCATGGCTGCCCTAACTTTAGAAATACTGACATCCCACCGTATCGCCGCATATTTTTAAAGAACGTTTAACATATACATTCAGGCCTTGAATCATGGTTGCGAATTTCAAGATTGATGTTACTAAAATTGAAACAGTAATCATGATCCCGTTATATAACATAACATCGTCATTGATGTTACAAAATATATTCTTCACAACCGAAAAAAAAAACTTAATAAGATGGATAGAGCAACATCGTAACTCGTTAGTCAGTGTGAAAATAACAAAAACTGTTTAACCCTTCAGATACCGTCAATTAGAGACACAATAGTAAGACAATAGATGCGCGGCCACCGGTGGTCGCTTGGGGATTCATGAATAATGTACCCGCTGTTTCTGAATCAACATGAAAAAACAAATGAAAGAGGGTATTTAGAAAATTTGAGCTGACAGATCATTATAATTTGTACTTTGTTTTGTATTTTGCTATTTTAACCCTTCAGATACCGTCAATTAGAGACACAATAGTAACACAATAGATGCGCGGCCACCGGTGGTCGCTTGGGGATTCATGAATTAAAGATAAAAATAAAGTTGCAATCATTTCGACTTTAATTTTTTGCAGGCTGTAATTTTATTTATCTCAGTCCTAGCTGAATCTTTAAAAGGCGTACGAGAGGCCAAGGCCAACTTCCAGGGAGACAATTGACAAAGGTTAGACAATTTTATGGAAAATGGTATCAACCGACGCGCTGTCAACCCTCAGTTGGAGGGAAACTATTACGGCATATATAGAAAACAAAGATTTTAGCAATGGTTTTGGCAGTCTTAAATGGATTCTTTACCAAGAACTATGTAAAGACTGTGGCCCATGTACAAGCTGTGACTGTGATTAATATACAAATATTTGACCATATTGTACAGAATTTGGAAGATATAGTTGTCAATCGACAATGAAGAAAGAAGAAATATTCGACCAGCCAACAATACTTCAGACCATTGACTTGATGGTCTCCAATAGCTACGTTTAGTAAAAAGAAAAAAACAGAAAGTATCAATTTCGATACAAAAGAAAAAAAAGCAGGTATTGTCATTGCATTATATTAAAAGAGAAGAATAGATACACGTGTAGACGATCTGTTAAGAACTCAATCACTTAAAATATTTTTTTTGCAATTCAACCGCGTATTAAAAAAATTGTTTTGGATGTTCCACTTCACTTGGTTTTTGCATGACAAGTAATTAAGTTTGTGATTAACCCTTCAGATACCGTCAATTAGAGACACAATAGTAAGACAATAGATGCGCGGCCACCGGGTGTCGCTTGGGGATTCATGAATTAAGTTTACTAATGCAGAATCGATAATTGTATTGACTGGACTTAGCTTTACTTTTTAACCAAAACGTTTACAATAATTATGTGGTCTAATGTGGAAAGTTTTTTTTTAAGATGGGATGGTTTTTTTTAGGATGGGAAATCATCCAATGATTTCTCCCGTTGTAGGGCGGATAAGGAGGGTGTTTCCGACTTCTACTGACTAAAAACACACCTAACATAGGTGTTAGATTCTTCTTTACCTTGCGTTCCAGCACCCTGGGCACCTGGGTACCTAGCGAAAGTCAAGCGATGGCCCTAGTAACCTTTGGCCCTGCTGGACCCCTACGATTGACATCTTTTTGATTGAGGGGCGCGTGAAACATTACGTGCCGTCCATGACTCGGGCTCAGTCAGGACTAGAGATATGCCGTTTCCGGCAATATTGCCGTGAAGTGGAAATATTGGTGGCAATATTGCCAGCAAATTTCCCACTTTGGGCAATATTGCCAGCAACGACACATATCTAGTCAAGACGGTTATAAGACGAACGAACGGCAAGTAAGGGGTGATTTCGACACGTTCACTAAGTAAAATTGATGAAGCTTTTCTTAAGATCACGATTTAAGTAATTCAATTGACTGCTGTTAATGAATTTTCATTATACCCAGATGTCGTTACGAGGTAAAAATAATATTAAAAAAATGGACCTCAGCTAGAAAGTGAACTAATTTACCAATAAATAATCTATTTACCTCGGTACCGTTGACATTTTCGACAAATTTTCATCGCAATTAAATTCCATTACCTAACGAATAAATAAATATTCAGTCACCTTCAGTAGCTTTAGTAGGTATACTAGTAAAAGACAATACAAATTCTTTAGCAACTTGTTTGTTATCTACACTTATAAAAAGGTAGTTTGTTTTTTTGTTTGTAATTTCCGAAAGTACTGGTCCGATTGCTAAAATTTTTTCACCGATAGAAAGCGGCTTTATTTCTGAGTGACATAGGCTATATTTTATGTGCGGGCAAAACCTAGTTGTTATAAGATCATAAGAAGTCTCCAATTTTTTGGCATTTTAATATACCCATTTTTACTTTCACAAGTAAGATGAATCTAACGACGCCTCTCAACTAAAATACAAGAAGTCATTTAGGCTTTAGTGTGTTGAAGAAATATACATACATAGTACTCGAAAAACATCATCCTTCTTATGCGGAAACACTTCAAAAAGACATAAAGACGCTGCCTGGCCCGGGCCTTTTAATACTAGGAATTTCAGTTCCAATCAGACATAACGCATTTCACACCAATATTATGGCAACAAGTTATATGTATGCGTGTGTGTATGTATGTCACTCTATCACGATCAAACATGTGAACGGATTTAGATTGAAGGATCATGGCGAAGTCCCGAACAAAATTTTGCTGGCATATTTTTTTAGCGTCAGTGTCAATTTCCCAAAATGTTTTTCTCAGACTTTACTATTAATAAAATCCGTATATTAAAGATATTCCAGTTTAAAGTTGATTACGTAGATATATTTGTCAATAAAACCTACGTACCTCTTTATGAATTTAAAAAAAGTATTTTTGAACGAACGAAAAGTTGTCATGTCATAATGTCATGTTTTCTTTTTTCTAAAAGTCACTGGCCGGATGACAGTTGAAATGTATAATGCCATGTTTTTTTTTTGATGATGTGATTCTCGATATTGTATTTATTGTAGTGACGATGTCATATTGTGTCATTTTAGCCACTGTATTTTAAGTACAAACAGTTATTTTTATTATCTAAATGCATTAATTCATGAATCCCCAAGCGACACCCGGTGGCCGCTCATTTATTGTCTTACTATTGTGACTCTAATTGACGGTATCTGAAGGGTTAAGCAAAGCATGTTATTTTACTTGACCAAGATTTATATTAGTAGCAACATTAAAAGTTCAATTTACTCAAAAGCAATGAAATCACGCCAACAAAAAAAAACTAAGGCATTATTATTTAATAATATCTTAAAAAATCTAGTCAATTCGTTTTCAATTATGACGAGTTTTTTTGCAAGCCTTAGTCTGGACATAAGTTTCATTTGATGAAACTTAAACAATTATTGCATTAGTATACATCATGATAACCTACAGGAAATTGTTGATGAAATTATTATTTTATCATCAACAATTTCCTCGCCGTTGTTTTTTGATGCGCGGGTTTTTTTAGGTGAGAAATTATCCAATGACTTCTCAAGCTCTTGGGCGGAGCGCGAGGACATGTCAGACTTTTACTGACTAAATTACTAACTTAACTTTTACAGGCAAAGAAAAACATATGTAGGGGTGGCCCTACATATGTTTTTCTTTGCCTTGCGTTCCAAGGCCCTGCAGCCTTTAGCCCTCCTGGTCCTACGGTTATGCTGACATCTCTTTAAGGCGCGCGTGGAACACTACGCGCGTCGACGACGTGGGCACGGTCCGGATGGTTACAACGACCGGACGGCAAGCGAGCCAATGCTCGTCATCCCAAAGCCCACACCTGCAGTATCGGCGGCTGAAGTGGCTGCCTTCTTTACTAGTATTACTGCTTCGCAGAGAGGCGATCGACTGCCATTCCTCTTCGTTCCGTGCCATGACCAGTACCAAGGCCCGGCGCGAGACGTTGCTGCCGCCGATAGCTCCCACGAGGATACCACGCGTATAGGTTTCCTCTACCGTGTTCTCTGAGAAAACATGTCCAGGACGTACGTATCGCACATAGAAGACTTTTTATCCCTAGAGTATGTCACAAAATAGATAGGTACAGAAGACAATATCATGTATTATACTTATTATATAGGTACTTCACTTTTTATACCTACGCTCGGTGGACGCACACTAATGATCGTTTGAGCCGGAACTGTTCGACGAGCAGGCCGAGACGCTCCGAGATATCGTGTCCGTGAGCCGTGTGTATGTAGATTGACTTCTGTACCTATATATTTTGTGAGTATGTTTCCTTGTGATATTTTTCTAGATTTACTGACGAAGCCACTGGTAGAAGCTAGTTACATAAAAGAAATCAACGCTTTGCCGCGAGTAATTGACGAGTCAAAACAAACTGACGTGGAGTTACGAAACAAATAGCTATGTCGCAGGTTTTTCACAAAATTATGTTTTTGATCAAAAACCTAGGTTTTTGATGAAAAACCGGTAGATGACAAATTTTAAACTCTATTTCGTCATAAACCTGTAAAAGTTCAGATTTTTTATCAAAAACCTGAACTAGTTTAGGTTTATGATCAATCTGCTACCGCCTTTAACGTACCTGTATCGACTAATGAACTGAGTTTGCGTGAATTTGTCTTTATTTGGAGGTCAAGGTTTTAAGAAATGCTCGGTTGAAAAATCTATAGTATGCTTGCAAGACTAAGGTGTGCAAAAAAAAATATTTTATGCAACTCTAGATGTCACAAGTCTACAAACTGTCATAATAAATAATTTATAATAAGAGATTTACAAAAAAGCAAGCAGGTGTTAAACTTTTCTTTATTACATTTTTTTTTTTAATTTGATTCTGTTTAGTCGTATTTAATAGTAACTAAAAAGCAGGTAAAATTGAAACATTATCATAATTAGATTGAAGAACGAGAATATTGATTGGATCATGGATGTAAAATTTTAATAAATAAAAAATCGTTTCCTTTCTACTAAGTTACAAATGATGATAGATTGTTTTATTTATTTCATTTAAATTGATTTTGTCATAAAACAAAGCAATTTTGCCCAGAACTTCATCATAAACCTAAATTAGTTCAGGTTTTTGATCAAAAATCTGGACTGTAACAGGTTTATGATGAAATTGAGTTTAAAATTTGTCATCTTCCGGTTTTTCATCAAAAACCTAATTTTGTGAAAAACCTGCGACAGCTATACTGAATAGTACCTACTGAACAGAGTGCATTGTTCCTTTATTTGTATTCATTCTTTTTTCTTTATACTTTGATGTGCAAAATTTAATAATAGCCACAATATTTGCTAACCCATCCAGTGAAAGTGAACTATAATTTGGAGGAAAAGAGACAACATGTAACTGTATATTAGGTCCCATTTCATTATGGAATTTCCTACTGGAGTCTGTGTTTCCTGATAGCTACAACCTAGAGGATCGATCATTGTGGGGACACTTGGGGGCGGCCTATGTCCAGCAGTGGACGTCTATCGGCTAAAATGATGATGATGATGATGATGATGATGAAAACCTAGATTTAACAAGATTGAATAGGTTACTTCTAGGCAAGCGTGCTCCATCGTTGACCATATCATCAATTACTATCAGGTGAGGTAGTGGTAAATCCCGAGCCAATTAACAATAAAAAAATTTTTTTTTTGCTAGTCTGCAGGGTAAAAGCTTCCCTTAAGTCCTTCCAGACATTCTTCTCCCGCGCTCTCTGGAACCAGTCCTTGTCTCCATTAGACACAAATCAGGACTCCAAGTTGCTTTGAGAAACAGTTTGCCAGACTCAGGAACCGAACTCAGTACCTCATCCACAGCATTAGCACTGGCAAACACTATAGGTAATGGCGACTATTTTGTATGATTTTGTAAAAACAAAATAAAATCTAAATCAGAGTGTCCATCAAATGTAACTCTCACTTTATCTCCGCTGCCACCAACGATGACATGGAAGTGACAATATTTTGAGCCACAAAAAATTAATAGTGATTAAATTTTTTGTGGCTCAAAATAAATAGTGTTTTAATTTTTTGTGGCTCAAAATTTTGTTTCGTGCCAGCAACACGTAGAAGACAAAAAAAAAACATAAATAACGGTATCATACAAAAATAAACAACAAAATGACGTCATAAGCTCTCAACGAAGCTGAAGCTGTACTTACTATGGGTTGTGGTATTCCTCGAAAGAGTAACCGTGGCCCTAAAATGTAAAGGGCAGCTGAAGGAACACATGTGAAAAACTGAAGGGGCCCAGTAGGGCCGACGCCCGTCAGGACTGCGGAAACGTTTGAAAAAGTTACCGTGGCCCTGAAACACAAAGGGTGAGTGAAAGACAAGTGCGTTTTAGTCAGTAAAAGTGGGAAGAGTCAATAGATTATTTCCCACCCCGAATAAAAAAACTACATTTACATTTGTCCGCTATGGTCTTCCCATTTGATTATAATTTAGGTGTCTTTAAGGCTAGAGTAAGAGTCTGACACTAACTCCCGCTCCACCTAAGAGAGGGGGTTGTCATAAGATGATTTTTGCCCACCGTAAAAAAAGGCTAGAGTGAATAGGTGATTAATAAATTAATATACCTCACTATCAACGATTTCATCACTGCTTACCACCAAGTGGGATCACAGTCAAGCACTGGGCTATATTATTAAAAAAAAAGCTTATTCATCAGCCTTTATAATGGCCCACTGCTGAACCTTAGGCCTTCTCTCTACGAGTGTGAGAGAGTGATCCGGCACTAGTTTAAATTATCATCATCATCATTTCAGCCGATATACGTCCACTGTTGGACATAGGCCTCCCCAAAGCGTCGCCACAACGAACTATCAAATTATGCTTTTTTGTAATTGGTAATAATTTATTATCAATTATAAAAAAGAATATACTTTTGCCTTGTAACTTTTCCCGGAACATGAAGTGTCTACATCATATAATTTGGCATACTGGATTATGTATATCCATTTAAATCTGCACTTGTAAAGATGCCTTGCTCATCCATACGGTAACCTAATTTAAGCCTCAGCGAAGAAGCCGCAAGCCACCTATTTATTTTAGATTTTAGGGTTCCGCTTTTAAAAATTCATTGGTTTTTTAGCAAAAGTTACCTAAAGGTTTTGAAATGCTACAATGTTTACGTAGAGCATTTCAGAAATACCAGTAAAGCTCCCGCTCACCGATCTAATGCAACAATGCGATGATTGCTTTTTATCAAATTAAAAAAAAAAAACAATTATAATATTAACATTTCACAATATTCCTAAACTAAGCAGAGCTTACATGACTGATAAACATACTTATATATTTCTAAATACATACATATTACCCCCAGACACGGGACAAACGATCATGCTTATATGCACATAAAATTTTTTCTTTGGTGTGATCCGAACCAACGACTTCCGGCATAGCAGTCAGGGCAACTTACCACTAGACCAACAGGTCAGTAAAAAAAGCACCTCTGCCTATACTTTTGGGAAGTATAGGCATAATTTCATGTAGCCTACGCTGTCGTACTATAACGTTACACTCGTCTATAGAAGCCTCAAGATCAATACATATTATAATACAAAGTCCCGCCTTGTCTGTCTGTCTGTTCGCGATAAACTCTAAAATCAAGCGGCTTTTATCACCCGATAGCGTGATTCTCGAGGAAGGTTTTAGTATATAATTTGTTAAGTTTTTGTATTAAATATTTGTAGAAGATGTCGGAAAAAAATAAGCCGAAAAGGGAACCATATTACCCCGAATTTAACGTGAGCGAAGCCGCGGTCAAAAGCTAGTTGTGAATAAAATAAAACTACGACGAATGCACTTTTCAAAAGCCAACAACTTTGCATATTATTACGATACAACCAAACACTATATTCGCTATAAACATCCTACGTTACGCTTTCGCTAATAGAACTTTCATTATCATCTTTCTGTGGTCAAACTTTCCCTCCGTAAGTTAAATAATCTGTCTGAGCAACTGTTTAAAACAGCAAAATCGATTCATTTTTGACTAGACAGTTATTATAAGAATATTTTAAACAGGAATTATTAAACAAGGCATCAGCTATATGTAGATGTCTATACTAATATTAGACAGAACGCCATTATAATCTAATAAATAAAGTTATTTATAGTGTAGTGATCATTTTGGCAAGATTAAAAAATATTAATTTTATTATGTAATTGTATACAAATAATTTCATTTAACTTAATTTTATTTTATAATTTGCATTTAATATTATTTAATTTAATCGATTTTAATTCAATTTAATAAATTGTGACTTAAATTGCGACTGTTTTGATTATTTTTATGGGGGTCTATGTTACATGCAATAAACAAATTAGTATATACGTATCGTTTAAAATAAAATATTAAAATAAATTAAAAATACACTATATTTTTGTGGTGTTCGGTTTTTTTTTTTTGTTTTTGGTCCTCTATATTAAATTGATTTTAGAAAAGGACAAAAAAAATAAAATCCTGTTTTATTCGACACAGACAAAAACAATCACAGAGTAGAATGGAATATCAATAATAAAGTAGCATTGAATATAATGAAATGAAGAATTTCAAATTTCCGTTCACTTGGCTTTTTTACCCTCGACGGAAAATAAAGGTGTTCTATAGTATTAGTATATTATTTACTAGCTTCTGCCAGCGACTTCGTACGCGGATCCTGTTGCTTATGCCAGCGACAACGGAGTCGTCAAAATCAAAGATCTGAAACGTCTGGTGTCGAATTCTAAGAGCCTGGAAAACAACGTGATGCGCGAGACGATTCGAGACGTTCCAGATCTCTCCCTTCCACTTACGCGCGTGACAGTGTGCACACACCTTGGTGCCATAGACAAAAATAAACAGAAAGCTCCGAACTGCTAAGCTATCGGGAGTTACATGTGTTATTGTGAGTCAACCATAAAAGATAGACATATGATGTCTTGGGATATTTTTTATATAATTTTAAGGAGAACATTTCCGTTATACATAATTTCTGTGTAGCTTTAACCATTAAGGCTGCAAACGCGACGGAAGCTTAAAAAATGGAGTAATTTTCTCGTTTCCCCAACATTTCCCTTCACTGCTTTGCTCCCATTGATTGTAGCGTGATGAAAAGTATACTATAACCTGCCCAGAAGTATGAAGAATGATTGTACCAAGTTTCGTTAAAATCCATCGCGTAGTTTTTGTTTCTATAAAGAACATACAGACAGACAGACAGACAGACAGACAGACAGACAAAAATTTTACTGTTTGCATTTTTGGCATCAGTATCGATCACTAATCACCCCCTGATAGTTATTCTGGAAATATATTTCATGTACAGAATTGACCTCTCTACAGATTTATTATAAGTATAGATTATTATTATGAGCACGTTGTGTCCCACTGCAGGGCAAAGGCCTCCTTTCCTTTATTCCACTCTTTTCTGTCCTTAGCCACCTCTGGCCAAGCCCAGTATTAGTGTAGATGACACAAAATCAACCTAGTTTCCAAAACACTTTATTGATAATATATGCATATGTGAGGAACCCTCAATAAGCAAGCACAACTAGTACTTACCCAGATTTTTTTTTCTATCATTAAAAGCGAGTTTTTATTTGGCATGGATAGTTACGCTCTGCTGGGTTAGGATTTCCCGTGATCGAGTAAAGCTCAGGTCAACGACTGTCTACGTCGGCCCAAACTATCAACCTACTATCAATTTTCTAATTATAAATACACGTGTAGAGGCAATAAAACATCACCATCTTTAACGGTTCCTAGAATTACTTTGATATTTTTCAGTTACAACGGTTTTCTCTGAAAGTTGTCAAGTTATATAAGAGAAGCGTTTCAATTTAGATGACGAGGGAGATGATGAGAAAAAAATAAACGTTTTTTTTTGAGGTAGCAGTATAATTGAAAAAGTTAAACAGATTAAATACATTTCAAAAAAAGACGGAGACGCACAGAGAGAATTTAAACCCTGTAAGTTGTCGAGAGGACCCCTGGCCGGGCAGGGCAAATGGGGAGGGACATGGATCGGCGACCCTCATAGACATGCAGGAACACGTATCAACTGAGAGACCCGTCGAGGTACTACTGGAGAGAAGAGGCTCTCAGAGGCGAGGCGACCCAGAGGACACGGTGGAACATACGGTAGATGAGTGCCCCGCCTGAACAGAGCACCGCCATGTCCTCGTGGGAGCGCTCGGTGGCAGTGATCTCTCGCGCCGAGCCTTGGTACTGGCCATGGTCTGAAGCGACGAGGAGTGGCAGGCGGTCGCCTCCTTCTGCGAAGCAGTAATGCTAGCAAAGGAGGCGGCCGCAGTCGCGAGGCAATGGCTCTGGCGCCCGAGCTGCCGGAATTTCGATCACGATTTCCGGCCACCGTAGGCGCGAGTCTGCGGATGGCAAGCAATAGGTAGCTCGCCGTCCAACCATCCGATAATCGTCCGAACCGACCCCAAGTCAACGGCGGCGCGTTGGGTCCCACGCGCGCCTCAAGGACTTGTCAGCAACCGTAGGGGCCCGGCAGGGTCGAATCCTATTGGGGCCTATGGGTGATACAAAAGAGATTCTCGGGACCCCTGGAACAAAAGCAAAGAAGGAACAGGAGTGGGTTTTTAGGCAGTAAAAGTCTGACGGAGACAGAACCAAATTTCAAATTTGAAACC
This sequence comes from Mythimna lalbum, assembly GCA_949319445.1. Classification (NCBI taxonomy): domain Eukaryota; kingdom Metazoa; phylum Arthropoda; class Insecta; order Lepidoptera; family Noctuidae; genus Mythimna; species Mythimna lalbum. The sequence goes on along the minus strand of OX439348.1, from coordinate 8,463,003 downwards.
AAAAGAAAGGACGACCAGCCGGTTACATACCAGCTTAAAGTTAGCTTAAAATAAATATATCGACAGTTGAAAGGCAAAATGATCTAAGCGACATTGACTAAACTTTACAAAAGAGTGATTTAAAGTTAAAATTTTGAGTTCATTTTTAAGTTTACTCAACCTTGCTGTGATCATTTTGTCTTTCAACCGTCGTCGATATAATAATAACTATTACGAATGATGAAGCATAATCGCGTACGATTTGTTTTTAGCAAATCATACGCTTACGTACTCGACACTTTAGTTTCCATAGCAAAAAATCAATTAGATCATACATAGGTAATGACAACGTCATGCCATAAAGAGGGTAAACAAACATAATGATATAGATACCTATATAACATTATGTTTAGTTTAGTTTATGAAACCTGTATATAGTTTGTTCAGAATCAGTAACTGAATGGATTCCAATAGTTTTCATACCATGGTATATTTTTTCCCAAACATATTTAAAAAGATCATAAGTTGGACACCACTGACATTGAGTACAACTTACACAGGTCATGGCAAGTCGTAATAAGTATTAGGCGTCAGCAAACAGCTGGATCCAAGTGCAAAACAACCCTTCAGTCACCTGGATGGCCAGATGACCATGTATTTTTGCTGAAATAAAAAGTTTATTACTTTGTGATTTTTATGATACAGTTAGAAAATTTTGTACATCGATTTTTTACATAAAAAGCTGTCTACTAAGTCTATATACTGTATAAACGCACCACTCAAGAGCAACTAAACCAAGAAACATTTCCATACACCGCTTTTACGTAATTATGATGTTATTACACATCTTTCTCCAGATATTTTTGACACACAGAAATTTATCTTGTGGATTTGTTGGTCTAGTAGTTAGTGGCCCTGGCTGATCCCGGCGTTCGTGGATTCAATTCCCACCCAGGACAAAAAATTATTATCTGATGAGCATGATCATGTGTCTGGGTGTAATTTATCTATAACATATCTATCTCTATATAAGTATGATTATTAGTTGTCTAGAACTCATAACACAAACTCTGCTTAACTTGGGACTAGACGGCGTTGTGTGATAGTTGTGGAATATTATTATTATTATACTAGCTTCTGCCAGCGACTTCGTACGCGGATCCTGTTGCTTATGCCAGCGACAACGGGGTCGTCAAAATCAAAGATCTGAAACATCTGATGTCGAATTCTAAGAGCCCGGGGACTGGAAAACAACGTGATGCGCGAGACGATTCGAGACGTTCCAGATCTCTCCCTTCCACTTACGCGCGTGACAGTGTGCACACACCTTAGACATGGTGCCAATGTCTCCGTGTTCGATGTAATTAATAAATGGGTTATCGGAAAATGCGCTCCTTTCTTTATTCCCAAAAAGTGTTCCCATAGCGTGATCTAACTCGACGGCACCGCCATTTAAGAAACGTTTAGAAAACGGAAACTACATATTATTTACCCAAATATTATAGTATCTTAGCCATGTGCAGTGCCCCTTAGTGAACTCCACAGCGGGTGACGTAACCTTCGACCAACTTATTATTTGCGGTTGGTGCAGTAATCGGATCTAGGGATCGAACCGCAAAATTAAGTTTGTTTTTATTGTATATAGGTACTTTTCCGGGATAAAAAGTACCCAGTGTGGTGCCCAGGATATTAAAGAATAATTATACCAAGTTTCATCGTAATCGGACTAGTAGTTTTTGCGTGATGCCTGAACAAACAGACGGACAGACAAAAAAAATTTTTAATCACATTTTTGGGTTCGATGTCGGTCTAGTAACACACCCTGCCGTTAATTTTTGTATATTTTCAATGTACACAATTTTCACTTCTACAGATTTATTATAAGTATAAGTAGGTACCTAAACTACGTCTAATGGAATGAAATAACCTATTTGATACCTAGGTACTTACCTATTTAAAACTACAGCTAAATAAATTAAAATAAAAAGTTTAATTTATAATTATGCTAATACTAAGAAATATTTAAACACTACCAAAATAACTAATACCTATTTTATAAAATAACAACCAAAGAAATCTAAAAATAAATTATTAAACGTAAGAGTAGGCTAAAAGTCGCACTGATAAGCAGGGTTTGTTAAAAACAATTATTGTCTGTCAATAAGGTCGAACACTGAACGTGCGAACCGCGTCGAGCGCGGCGACCGTTACACAAAAATAATCCTTATAGCATGATTCAGTATTCACGCGCGATGTCTTTTTAGCGTATTTCAGGTATAACTTTGGTGTTTCTATACCGATTTCTATGATTCTTTTTTTATTGAATAGATGATAATGTTAACTTTTTTTAATTAGGGATGAGTGAGAGTGTTATAAACGTAAGAGTAGACAAATATAATCAGAAAGCTCCGAACTGCTAAGGTATCGGGAGTTACACGTGTTATTGTGAGTCAACCATAAAAGATAGACATATGCTGTCGTGGGATATTTTTTATATAATTTTAAGGAGAACATTTCCGTTATACATGATTTCTGTGTAGCTTTAACCATTAAGGCTGCAAACGCGACGGAAGCTTAAAAAATGTAGTAATTTCTCCCGTTTTCCCAACATTTCCCTTCACTGCTCTGCTCCTATTGATCGTAGCATGATGAAAAGTATACTATAACCTGCCCAGGAGTATGAAGAATGATTTTACCAAGCTTTGTTAAAATCCATTGAGTAGTTTTTGTTTCTATAAAGAACATACAGACAGATAGACAGACAGACAGACAGACAAAAATTTTACTGTTTGCATTTTTGGCATCAGTATCGATGACTAATCACCCCCTGATAGTTATTTTGGAAATATATTTCATGTACAGAATTGACCTCTCTACAGATTTATTATAAGTATAGATAATCTAGGTTTCTATTGAAATCGATACAAAAATATGTATAAAGCGAATCCAGGAAAGACTGTTCAAAATCTGTTATTTTGCGTAAATTTTTGCCCTCCATAAAGTACTTACTCATAAATTAAAAAAGTAAATATTTATAGTAACCTTGCGCATCTAATCCTCAATGACGTTTTTTTTCCAAAACTTTAATATTCGAGTAAGTGACGGAATTATTGAATGCTAACCAAGCGTTGGTGTTATCTTTTTTTCACTCATTGCCTTTTTATTAATCAGTCTTTTTTTTTGTCCGCGGCTTCACCCGCGTACATAAAATATAGCCTATGTCAATCAGGTATAAAAAAGCTTTCTATGGGTGAAAAAAATTTAGCAATTGGACCAGTGCTTTCAGAGATTATCTTCTACAAACAAAAAATAAACTTTAGCTCTTTATAACATTAGTGTTGAATGTGTTATTTGTGTTGAATGAAACGGCAAGTTTTTAAACCATGCTCACATTGACGATATATGGGCCGGGCAGACCCCTCTTAACCCTCATTTGAAATTACTCTTTTCAAGTGTTCGAAGTGATGCAATTCAGGAAAACCAAAAACAAACTTCAACTTATACACCTATACTAGAGTATCTTAAAAAATATACTGTCAGATATTTTGCATGACCTCCAACCAGCCAGTTGTTTTTTTTAAAAAAAAAACGAAATCAGAATTGTATTGAGAATATCACAAACGTTTAAAAAAAGAACAGCTTCGACGCCGTTTTTGTGTTAATGTAGATAAATTTCACACCGTCACATCAATTTCCGTGGGGATTTCCCCGATGAAGTAAAAGGCATTCACTAGGCAATTGTACACTACTCTAAATTATATTATTGGACGCCGGATCGACCCCAATTATCGATCACATCTCTAATCTGATGCGGTTTTTCTAACAAAAACGGTCGATTGTATTCACCTCTTTATCTGATTCAATTTATTTGATAATAATTTGTTGGTGTAGTTTAATTGCCATCTCTGATACTGTTGATATTGATAGACTTCTGGGAACAAAAACACCGCACGGATTGATTAATTTATTTATTCATTACAAATTTCCTTTGCACTTATAATTCAAACGAGCTACTGATTCAAAGACATCCAAAGAACTTTATTTCAAATAAACCATTGACAGGCACTTTTGAAATGTCAATAAGTCAGTCAGTCAGAAAAAAATTATGCTGATTGCACATTCCAAAGCGTAGATCTGTATGGAGAAGAATGTGTAAGAAACTCCATGACACTCTTTTCAATTCTGTTATGTCAATATCTCTCAAACAATATCTCTGTTACATTATGTTGTCTCTATCATGTGAGGATAAAGTAAATAAAGTTAAAATAAAAACTAAATATAGATATCAAAAAAGCAACTGGCAGCTAAGAGATGACCAGTCTGAAGCACTGATTTATAATAATAATAATATTCCATAACGCTGGCTAGTCCCAAGCTTAGCAGAGCTTGTGTTATAAATACTAGACAACCGATAAACATACTCATATATTTCTAAATACATCCTACTAATATTATAAATGCGAAAGTTTGTATGTATGGATGGATGTATGGATGTTTGTTACTCTTTCACGCAAAAACTACAGAACGGATCTCGATGAAACTTGGTACACGAGTAGACCATATCCCAGAATAACACATAGGATACTTTTTATCCTGGGATTATGTACGCGGGTGAAGCCGCGGGCAAAAGCTATTACATAATAAAGTAAAATTACACCCAAGCACAAATAATCATGCTCATCACATAAACATTTGTCCTGGGTGGGAATCGAACCAACAACCTCCGGTATAGTAGTCAGGGCCACTAATCACTAGACCAATAAGCCAGTCATTTTCGTTTAGATTTGACATATATTCGGCACGTGTATTTAGTGGGTGAAAATAGATGGCAGGCTATATTTTACCCTCCTACATCCAACCCCAAGTTCTACAGGGCCCGCCGATCAGTTAGCAAGCAAAAAAAATACATTTCACTTTGGCCTAAATAGGCTCATAAATAACATTAAAAAGAAGAAAGAAAACATGTTTATTCTGCCCGTATAGACACACAAATAATTTACAAAAAAAAAAAAAATGGTTGCCCTATCAGATCATTTCATTTCATTTCAACACTAGTTTGTAATGTTTGTGGTTCGAATTGGTAGTCAAATCTTAAAAAAAAAAAAAATGAGTTTTACAATATTAATTTGTTACGAGAGAACCAGTGTAAACCAGTCAATCTGTACTAAACAATAAAAACAGTCTACCGATTTCTCACATCTACATTATAAAAAAGGCTGTTTAAGTAGTTATGTAGGTAAGTAGTTACAAACCAAACTTGTTTATAACTCAGTAGCTCGCCGTCTGGGCTTCCGGTAAAGACCAAATCCAGTCATCAACGGCGCGTAGTATTCCATGCGCACCTTAATTCATGAATCCCCAAGCGACCACCGGTGGCCGCGCATCTATTGTCTTACTATTGTGTTTCTAATTGACGGTATCTGAAGGGTTAAGGAGATGTCAGCAAAACCGTAGGAACCCAGCAGGGTCGTTACCCACAAAGGGCATGGGGAATTTCTGGAATAGAAACCTATGGTTCTGCTCAAGGAGCTATCAGCAACGGCAGGGACCCAGCTGGGTCGAAGCCTACTGGGGCCAGGGTTAGTTCCGAAAGGTAGCCTAGCCCCCAGTACGAAAGGCAACGATGGAATTGAAGTGGGTTTTTAGTCCGTATAAGTAAGTCTGACAGTATCTCCCGCTCCGCCCAAGAGCGGGGGATGTCATTAGATGATTTTTGCCCACCCACAAAGAGCATGGGGAATTTCTGAAAAAGAAACCTATGGTACCAAAATATATAGGTACAGAACACAATCTCATGTATGTAGGTGGACGCACACGGAACTGTTTGACGAGCGGGCCGAGGCGCTTTGAGATATCGTGTCCGTGAGAGGTGTCTATGTGTGCGTTGCTCGAGCGCACTTTGTATGTAGATTGACTTCTGTACCTATATATTTTTTGCCATAGTTCTAAAATGCAAAGGGCAACTGTTACTGGTTACTGTCTGTTACTGGTTGGTGTCTGTGTACTGGTTCACACTAGCACAAGACAAGTCATTGGATGATTTCCCACCTCAAAAAAAAACGAACAATAAAACAGAGGCAGAATACGATTTTGTGTTACACAATTTTTTTTTTTTTTTAGGCATTTAGACCTCCTTTGTACAACTCTGTGCATAAAGATTTAAATAAATAAATTAATTAATAAATTTAGTGTCCCCGCACACGGGCCACAAAAAAAGCTAGAAGCGGCCACAAAAAAAGGTGAAGCGTGCGACAGCTTCTGGCCATGTGTGCATTATCATAATGGAATCCGACAAAGAAGGATTAAATGCGCGGATGGCATGGCAATTTGTCCGCCACACAAAAAGCTAGAAGTGGCTTCAAGCTTTTTTTTTATGGCCGCTTCTAGCTTTTTTTATGACCGCTTCTAGCTTTTTTTTGCGGCGGCGTTTTTTTGTGGCCCATGTGCCACAGTAAATTATGTAAAACAAAATCACATGCTGCCTCTGTGTACCAGGAAGGTACGTGAAATATGAGAATTAAGTAATGCACAACTGTAAATGAAAATAAAATCAACATTTGACAAAAACATATAGATCGTAAACATACCAAAACTAGCGCCATCTAGTGACAAAAGACTCAACAGTCCAACGTCAAAATAAATGTGGACAGTACTAAATGACAGATTAAGTTTAACCCTTCAGATACCGTCAATTAGAGACACAAGACGTAAGACAATAGATGCGCGGCCACCGGTGGTCGCTTGGGGATTCATGAATTAAATTCAGAAGCAGAAGAAAGATTTTTTTTTATAAGCCTTTGATAGGCAAAGATCAAACCTCTCTCATCATCATTTCATCCGAAAGACGTCCATAGTTGAACATAGGTAAGGCCTCCCTCAACTGTCGCCACAATGAACGATCCTGTGCGTCTCGCATCCATCGGATTCCCGCAATCCCTACCAGCGGTGCTATTCGCTAAGAAAACAGCCTTGAGCGCAGCGCTGGCCGCAGCGACGAATCGAGAATGCAGTACATAGAATTAACAACCCAATATATAGGTGCATTGGATTCTTAATCCAATGTACCTATTTGGATTTCGTCCAACGCTGCGGCCAGCGCTGCGCTCAAGGCTGTTTTCTTTAGAGAATAGCACACCAAGTCATCGGTTCACCTTGTAGGCGGCCTGCCAACGCTACGTCTTTCTGTACGTGAACCAAACCAGCAAACCTCTCTGTTTGTCTGGCGAGCTCTGGCCAAGTTTGCCCCGGGAACATGTTAACCTCGACAATACTTACATTAATTGCAATAATATCTAGTCTTACTAATCGCTTATTAATTAATCATATGCGTTTGTGTACTTAATTTATTATTGTTTTATTATCTAAAGAGTTATTATGAAGTGGGCAGGTGCATAGATAAGATAGATGTTATAAAAATCAGGCAATTTTAAAGGTCATCGGTATGCTAAGTAGAATCGTTACGTACTTTCTTTCATATCATTAACTGATTAATTATTTTATTGCAGCTATCATGTTCACGTTTTATAGTAGCTTTTTAATATACGGTTAAATGAATGAATAATACGAGTAGATAGTTTTAATGAAATATGTGTATAATGTATTAATTTCAATTATCTTTCCGTCAATAGAAGTATAAATGACTGTCGATATATCTATTCTTTATCGTCGCCCAATACGTTGGTCTGACCTGCCCCCCTAGCCAAGTTACAAACGTTTCGCTTGCGTCGAACGCTTCGAGTCGATCTTGCCGCCAATTCTTTTGTTCTGACAACGTGACTGAGCGTTGTGACGATGTCGTTCCCGTACATTTGAAGCTTTCTACTAGCGTTAACTATTGCAGATTAGCAACTTGGCTAGGGCAGCAGATCCGCTCCGCTCTTGACTCTATACAATGCCCTTCCCGCTGCCAGAAACAGAAACAGATGGAGGAATATCTTTCGTTTGAAAGTGATAAAGCAGGGCGGTCACGACCCTCAGCATTGTGGTGTACTACGCAAGGAGTAGGATCGTCGTCTAGGGCATCAACATCTTCCTGCCCTTGTCCAATGTTACTTGAGATCGGTGCAACACCTTTTTTTCTTTCACTCTGTCCAACTCCCTTTTCTTTGATATCAATCTTCACACAATCCATTCATCTCTTCTTTCGCCTCTCTCTCCTTCCCCACCAACCGTGTTCCCACGTTGTCGTCGTGGTGGGGCTTGCGTGTCTCAATGACCTTGAGGGCTATGCCGGTAGAGCTACTCATGCCGGAAGACCTCAAGCGAGAGACCAGACCAAGAGGAACACACGGCGGAGTCCAGTCGGACCGCCCGGCGGGTGCGCTGTCCAGGAGCGCTGGCACCAACAGCTGTTGGCGCCTTCTGGACAGCGATTTCGAAGAGTGGGTTCGCCTCGGGTACGTGTCTGCTCATCAGACACGACCACGATGGCGAACGTGTCACTGGGGACCCCACCCCATAAAAAAGGCAAAGCTGTGTTCAGCACATCATGGCCGCGCACTTAAAAGAGACATTACCCCAGGAGGGTACCGCCTGCCCCGCAGGCGGAGAATCCCTCCCCGAGCAGAGCTCGGGCTGCCCCTCGTATTCTGGGGGGGGCAAAGAGCGCGCCAGGTCCGTTAAGGACCTGTTTTTACCGTCCTTCGCAGACGCATCGAGCCAGGGTGGCTCACTAGCCGGCAGCGCGGAGTCCCTGGGACCAGTTCCCAGCACGTCCGCGACGCCGGTGGAGGCCGGGCGTAGCTTCGGCCTCAGGGAGGTGAGTGAAGACGCGGCGTCGGACTCTGATGCCGCGTCTTCACACAACTCTGATGTGATGGAGGTGGAAGAATCCACCTCCATCAAAAGGAAGGCGGAGTTTTTACGCTCCGTCTCCGATGACGAGGCGGCACCTGCCAGGAAGGTCTCGACCTCGGGGCGGGGTACCGCCCGAAAGACGGGTAAAGGGAGAGAGCTCCCCGCCGAGAGCGCCAGCGAGGGACGCCAGGCCAGCCTCATACCACCGGAGATTCCTACCGAGCTGCCGGAGGGAATGGAGGAGGCCATGGCCAAATTTAAGGTGGTCGTGGCAGCCGCCATAATGAGCGTGGCCAACAAGCGGGAGAGAGTGGCCAAGAAGCGCTCCATCGAGTTGGCCAATGCCACTATTGGGGGGGCTCTGGGGTTCGTGTTCGAGCCCTACGAGCTGACCCTGAATGGGAGGATTGGCCGACTCGAGGCCTTGACCGGTCTCCAGGACTCCCCTCCTGAACAGTCACCGGAAGGACGGAGCACGAAGGCGAGGTGCTGTCCTTGCTGCGGCAAGAGCTGGCTGCTGCCAGGGAGCAGCAACAGCAGCAGCAACAACGCTTCCAGGAGCAGATTCAGCGCCAGCTTTCCGTCCTGGAGAGCATTGTGCTGCGTCCCCCGCTCGCGGCCTCCAACCCGAAAAGGGTGGCGTCATATGCCGCCGTCGCCGCGGCCACGACGACTACTGCACCCAGGGCAGGTCCGTCGGGGCAAGTCGCGCGCAAGGCCGCGGCGCCGGAAGCGGCGAGGTCGGGTCCGGTGACCAAAAAGCAGCAGCAGGGGAAGTCTGCCGCCCCCCCGAAGGGCAAGGTGGCGGCTGCCACCAAACCAGCGGGGCCTCCTGCCGCGGCGGCGACTAGGTCGCGCCTGCCGCCTTCTCCGCCCGAAGACTCCTCGGCTGGCGCCGAGTGGACGGTCGTCGGCGCCAAGGAGAAGGCGAGTAAGGCGGCTAGGGCGACCAATAGGCGCAAACGGCGACGGGAGCGCAAGAAGCGGGCCATGGCTGCCAGACTTCGCGCCCCGACTTCCGCAGCTGTAGTGATCACACTACAGCCGGCTGCGGAAAAGAAGGGCGTGAACTACGACGTAGTCATGGCCAAGGCGAAGCAGGCGGTGGTGGGGCACCTCGACGAGTTCGGAGCCTCCGGGGGCTTCCGAATAAGGAAGACCGTGACCGGAGCCCGAATTTTGGAGGTCCCCGGGGCGGACAGCGGCAAACTCGCCGACGCTCTGGCCGACAAGATCAGGGCGTCCCTGGACGTCGAGGAGGCCCGAGTGTCCAGACCCACCAAGAGCGTAGACATGCGCATTATGGGTCTGGACGACTCTGTCAGGGTGGAAGAAGTGATGGCCGCCATCGTCAGGGCGGGAGGGTGCACGACCGATCAGGTTCGGGTGGGCACCATCCGCGCTGACAGCACGGGCATGCGAGCCGTCACGGTGAGCTGCCCCGTGTCGGTGGCCAAGGCCATCACGACCGAGGGCCGAAGGCTGTTGGTGGGCTGGGTTTCAGCCCAAGTCAAGATGCTGGAACCCAGACCTCTGCGGTGCTACCGATGCCACGTCGGGCACCACGTGGGCGCCTATTGCGCCGCGGAGGTGGATCGCAGCGACCGCTGCCACCAGTGCGGACAGCCTGGTCATAAGGCCGCCGAATGCCGTGCATTGCCGCACTGCTACGCATGTGCGGCGGCCGGCAAGCCGGCCGACCACCGGGCTGGGGGTAGGTCCTGCGACCCTCCCACCATGGCCAAGGGCAAGGTCAGGAAGGGCATCCACCCTGACGTCCTCACCGCTGCAGCCACCACCCTGGCTGCTGCCGCCATCGCCGCCGCTCCCGCCGCCGCGGCAGGACCCTCACAAAGGGCTCAGGAGGAGACGATAATGGAATGTCAATAACGACACCATTACGTCTCCTCCAGGCGAACATCAACCACTGCGCCGCCGCTCAGGATCTGTTGCTCCAGAGCATGGCGCAGTGGTCGATCAATATCGCCGTCGTCGCCGAGCCGTACTTTGTCCAACCCCGTGGAGACTGGGTTCAGGACTTGGACGGCTCGGTGACGTTAATTTCGTCGGCCGCCGCCGGTACCCCGCCTCCCGAGTCCGTCACGAGGGGGCGGGGTTGTGTGGCAGCACGGTTCGGGGACATCGCCGTGGTAGGCGTTTACCTGTCCCCGAACAGATCTCTCGACGTGTTCCAACTCTCCCTGATGGAGCTAAATTCCGTCGTCGCTGGGTTCGGTTCCCTCCCCGTGGTCGTGTGCGGGGACTTCAATGCCTGGAACACGGCTTGGGGTTCTCGGCGCACGAACCGAAGGGGTCGGATGGTGGAGGACTGGGCCTTGGAGCTGGGCCTGGTCGTCCTGAACCGGGGCTCTGTCCCCACGTTGGTGCGGATGCGGGGTGAGTCGGTGGTGGACATCTCGTTCGCCAGCCCCGCTCTGTCGCCACGTGTCGTCGACTGGCGCGTTATGGAGGAGGTGGAGACGTACTCCGACCACCGGTACATCCGGTTTGACGTCTCCGCCGAAACCTCGGCAGCGCCGGTCCGACAGAGCCCTTGTGGTCCGCGGTGGGCGCTTAAGCAGATGGACCGGGAGCTCCTCCTGGAAGCCGCGACGGTACAGGCCTGGGTGCAAGCACCGGACAGGCCTGTCGACATCGACGTCGAGGCGGAGTGGTTCCAGGAGGCCATGTCGCAAATCTGCGACGCGGCAATGCCCCGAGTCCCTCCAGGTCGTGCTAAGCGCCGCGTGTACTGGTGGTCGCCGGAGATCGGCGCACTGCGCAACGCGTGCAACCACGCGCGCCGCCGGTACGACAGACACTGCAGGCGCCGCAACCGCCAGCCGGATGCGGAGATCAGAGAGGCGGAGCTGTATGAGGGGTACAGAGAGGCAAAGCGCACCCTCCGAACGGAGATAAAGCGGGCCAAACTCGAGGCCCGCAACGTGTGGCTGGGGTCTCTGAACGCGGATCCTTGGGGGCGCCCGTACAAATTGGTACGGGACAAGCTACGCCCCTGGGCTCCGCCGCTGACTCAGAGTCTCCGGCCCCAACTCGTGGAGGGTGTGGTAACCACTCTGTTCCCTGCGCGAGGGGAACACTCCCCCCCGCCCATGGCTCCGCCGCCAGCAGTGTCTGACGCGGACCACAACAGCGACGACGACGACAACGCTCCAGAGGTGACCGAGGTAGAGGTGAGAGTGGCGGTGCGAAGGCTGAGCGCCAAGAACACCGCCCCAGGACCCGACGGCTTGCCAGGGAAAGCCTGGGTCCTGGCCATGGAGGCTCTCGGGCCTCGACTAAGAGGGCTCTTCAGCGCATGTATGGAGAGGGGCCAGTTTCCACTTCGCTGGAAGACGGGGAAACTGGTCCTCATCGCGAAGCCAGGGCGCCCTGCGGACTCTCCGTCCGCGTACCGGCCCATTGTGCTGCTCGACGAGGTGGGCAAGCTCTTTGAAAGAGTCATTGCAAACCGCCTCGTCGCGCGGCTAACACGGGTGGGGCCGGACTTGTCGGACGGACAGTTCGGTTTTCGCAGGGCGCGCTCTACGGTGGACGCCATCATGCGCGTGCGAGCCCTCACGACAGGGGTTGCGGTGTCCCGGGGCAGGAGCGTCGTGGCAGTGTCCTTGGACATTGCCAACGCGTTCAACTCCCTGCCCTGGAGTACGATCCGGAGGGCACTCCGGTACCACCGGGTGCCCGAATACCTCTGTCGAGTGGTCGAGGCTTACCTGTCGGACAGGTCCATTATCTACCCCGGTCACCAGGGAGAGTGGAAACGTCGAGAGATGTCGTGCGGTGTTCCGCAGGGGTCGGTTCTAGGCCCACCCTTGTGGAACATCGGCTACGACTACGTGCTGCGCGGCGACCTCCCTGACGGGGTCAGCGTGGTCTGCTACGCAGACGACACGCTGGTTCTAGCGCAGGGAGAGTCGCACCAGGCGGCGGTCGCTCTAGCGACACGCGGGGTTGCGATAGTCGTTGGTAGGATCCAGGAGTTGGGACTCGAGGTGGCGCTGCACAAATCCGAGGCCATGTTTTTCCACGGCCCTCGGAATGCGCCACCATCGGACTCCCAACTTACGGTAGGAGGAGTTCGCATCGGCGTCGGGTCGACGATGAAGTACCTGGGACTCGTTCTCGACAGCCGATGGAATTTCGGAGAACACTTCCGACGTTTGGCTCCCAAACTCAACCGGGCCGGGGCTGCTCTCAAGCGGCTCCTGCCCAACCTTGGGGGTCCAGACGCCTCCTGCCGGAGGCTCTACGCGGGGATCGTTCGGTCCATGGCCCTCTACGGGGCGCCGGTGTGGGCGCCGTCGCTGGCAAAGCGACCGGCATCCATACTGAACGCCTGCCAGAGGGTCATGGCAATACGGATGGTGCGGGGTTACCGCACGATCTCCCGCGAAGCGGCGAGCCTTCTGGCTGGCCTACCACCGTGGGATCTGGAGGCAACAGTCCTTGCACACATGCACGATAAGCGCGTGGAGATGCAACGCCGGGGTGAAAGTCCACTACCGCGACAGGTCGAGGTATGGCGGACAGAGCTCCGGCGGGATCTCATGGTGAAATGGCGTCAGCGACTGTCGCAACCCAGTGCTGGGCACACCACAATTATGGCGGTAAGTCCCCTCTTTGAGGCGTGGCTGGAAAGACCTCACGGCGTCCTTACCTTCCGCATGACGCAGGTCCTCACCGGACATGGCAAGTTCGGGAGGTTCCTGCATCGGATTCGAGCCGAAGAGACGCCCGGGTGCCGCCACTGTGCGGAACGCCCGGAGGACACGGTGGAGCACACAGTTGAGGTGTGCCCTGCTTGGGCGGAGCAACGCCGTGTCCTCGTGGGGGCGATCGGCGGCGGAGACCTCTCGCGCCGGGCCTTGGTTCAGGCCATGGTCCGGAGCGAGGAGGAGTGGCAGGCGGTCGCCTCCTTCTGCGAAGCAGTAATGCTAGCAAAGGAGGAGGCAGACCGCATCAGGCAACAGCGCCCCCGCCGCCACCGCCGGGATTCCGATCCCGATTTCCGGCCACCGTAGACGCGGGCTCGCGGACGGCGAGCCATGGGTAGCTCGCTGTCCGATCGTCCGGTAACTATCCGGACCGAGCCAAGGCGTCGACGGCGCGCACTGTTCCCGCGCGCCTCAAGGAGTTGTCAGCAACAGGAGGGGCCCATCTGGGTCGAAGCCTACCGGGGTCGGGGTTATCCGAAAGGAAACTAGAGCCCCGGTATGAAGGCTAGAAGGAACGGCGCGGGGTTTTTAGTCAGTAAGACTCTGACACTGTCTCCCGCTCCACCCAAGAGCGGGTTTCGTCAATGATGATTTTCCCCGTCGAGAGAAAAAAAAAAAAAAAAAGCCTCTCTCTCCTTCTTCATCCACCCACATTTATTCTCATAACTGTTTCAGTAACATGCATTCCTTCTTCTTTATATTACCATACAAAGACAATGATTCCCCTTCATCTTTACATACAGTCACTGGGGCCATTTTCAAATTAACGAGAGAATATTATTTGACTTTGAATTACACTTTATTACTTACTCCTAAGCTCCTAAGTTCTTCTCCATAGATATCTACGCTTTGGAACGTGCAATTTTGCTTCACTTTTCTTGGACCGACATTTGACTATTCAAAAGTGATGACACAGATGACGCAGACATGACTTGAGACATGATAATACCTAAATAAAAAAAAATATCCTCTCTTTGATTGGACTCAGACCTCCTCTCTAGGAAAGAGAATGGACCGCAATCCACTACGCAGACCCAGTGCGGGTTGAGGGAAGTCACATGTCTTTTTGTAGAATGCGCAGTTTCTCTCAATGTTTTCTTTTACCATTTTGGGAGAACGGGCGATGAAATAGATATCTTTGCTAGATAGATTTTATTTGCCATTAGATAAATATGTAGATTCATATCTTTAACGCCTACACACACTGGCATTGAAAAAGTTTTACTGTTACCAAATAACTAATCAATTCTACATAAAAAAAGTTGCATCTACTTATATGCAACTTTGAATATCATCAATATTATTTTAATGTCAGTCTTCCTGAAAGACAACATAATTTACTCCTACGAGATATGAAGACCAAACAAAGACCACACAATGTGCTAAACCAATACATAACAAAGTATAGACAGATGTACTGTTTGACTTGTCTAAAAATGCCTTGTTGAATGCAATATATTAAAACGAGCCACCCGATACATTCATGTCGGCTACACTCCGCGTCTGATAACAGAGCTACATCATTAGGTAACCCGTCTAGACGTGACTATGACTTACTAGTCTAGACTATCGTAACACCTAGAATGCCTAGACCATTTCGTCCACCTACTCCAAATTATATAGAAAGCATTCAACTGTCAGCAAAACCGGACACAAATTGAATAATAATATAATTACGGGCGACATCCCCAGGCAGCGTCGGACCGAAATCGATTCAGACTGATCCGTATTAGGTCAATAGTCTTTACGTCGCGAACGCTGAGTGCGCACTGGGGTTGTATTTAATAATATTATAGTTCCAATATCGGCATCGGGAGATAGTGCAGATCGTGACGCGGAGACTGCGACGCGCCTTATCGCCGCATCGCCTTCGTGGTCGTCGTAAATAATGTGCAACTTTTCCCGCCACGCCCCCACCGACGCCAGAACAAAAAAACCATGCAGTCGCTAATAAGCGTTTTCATGCGTAACGTACAACTTGTCCTTGCTTAGTGCTCTAACGATGCATGCAACAGCGTCTGAAGGCTAATGAATAATATTTGTCTGTACTGCAATGCTTTAGACGTTGCAAAAATATTTTTTGTCGCTATTCTATTCATGCACTAACTCACTTTGTTTTTGAGGTACTAAGTTTTCTTAGAATTTGATGTTTTTTCTATTCTTCACTCACGTGTTTGTTTGCATACTAACCTAGATATTGCATAACCGGTCAGTTATTGTTGATGCGTTGTTTTTTCGTAATTCGGTAGCAAGTTTACTTCTTTTAGATGTTTCTTGAAATTTTTTTTCTTCGACAACATTCGTGTTTGGCAAGTGAACGAGAAATGATGCATAACAGACATAACAATAGTAAAACCGTTTAAGGAAACCTTGCCTAAGAGTTACATATATGTGTGTAGTATATAACATTACGGTGAAATTATTATAAAAAGTAGTGGCGCAAAGATTATGAGCACGCAAGTCTTAATGGCGGTCTGCGGAAATGAGAAGTGACGTTTAGAGGTTGAAAAAAGAATAAGTCACAGTGAACTGTAAAATCACCTTATAAAAACTGCATCACTGTGTTGGCGATTAGTAATGCCATAAATGTTCTTTTCATATTTGGAGCTAGTTAAAAACCGGTTTAATCATATCGTTTCCTGGCTATTTTAAATGCACTGATTACTACCGGCGTCATCAACAGACGTAGTCACAGATTTGATTAATGAATACAAGGTCTTGTCATTACTAAAGTTCAGAAGTCAAAAAGTTGCTAATTCCAACGCATTTTAGTAATTCCACATTTAATTTAAATTAACATACAATATACGCAGTGCGGTTCAATGCAACCACTGCATAAATCAGTGTTGTCAAAAATATATCTAATTAAAACCTTAGGTATTTAAACGTTTAAATAATGTGTTTCTAGAAGTCCTAATCGAACGTTTTACTATAAGACTAAATACTTTGTTCATAATCCATCTTTAAATGTATTAAAGAAAGACTGAAATTAATAATAATTATTATTTCACAAAAATCTTTACATACTAATGAAGCCCTGACACCAGAGCTAGTTATGAATACCTGTATTTCAGGAGTCAGTGTCTTCTTCCTAAAAACGTGGAACTATAGGTACAGTAACTTTGATACAAAAATAAATTGAGAATTACATGAGGTACAATTAAATAATTAACCCTTCAGATACCGTCAATTAGAGACACAATAGTAAGACAATAGATGCGCGGCCACCGGTGGTCGCTTGGGGATTCATGAATTAAATAACAAAAGTCACATTAATGTTGAGAATAGGTAATACCGAATACAGTACAAATATTAAGAAATTAAAAATGCAATGGGTGGAAGAAGTAGCCTCAACTACTAGTTGACTACCTCTTGCGTCTGTGTTGGTGCGGTTGGACAGCCAGCTACTAACCTACTGATTGTCAGTCTATTTTTCGATGTACGGGCTAATATTCTCCTAACTATCAGGGAGAATTAACAAACGGCAACTACTAAGTTCTTTAGCACACTTCAAGTATTGTGTTTAACCTTGTACCTCAACCTCAATCTTTCAGCTGTAAAGCTGAAAAGTCATACAGCGACCAAAGGAGCAAAAGTTTTAAGCTGATTAGATTAGATTTAGACTTATCTTTAACACGTTAGAGATGGTTTTGAGCTATTGGTCACTAAAACACCTGATGAAAGGATCACTCCCCTTTCCCTTAAAAGAAAACTCATGGAAATGTGCATCCTTCCTACCCTCACCTACGTGGTCATTAACGAAACGTCAAAAGTCAGCACTCAAGGTCTGCCAGCGATCAATAGAACGAAGTATTCTCAGAGTCAAAAGAACAGATCGCGTAAGGAACAGTATACTTCATTCCAAAAAACCAATCGCAGACGTAAGTAACTCAGCCGCCAAACTGGAATTGGAAATTGGTAGGCCACATTTGCCGTTTATCGCATGAAAATTGGGAGAAGGCAACTGACTGGTTTTCAAACAGCAAGAGTCGGCGTCACAGTCAGCCCAGAGGGATATGGCGTGACGACTTCGACTCCTACCTAAAGAATTGGCCAGAACTGGCTTAGGACAGAAAAGAGTGGAGTGGAAGAACGGTCGGGAGGTTTTTGCCCTGCAGTGGGACACAACGGGCTTAAAATAATAATAGTACATTATGCTATAAGTGTGTGTGTTCTCTCCTGTATTAAGACCCTTTTTTTTTTTTTTTGTCGACGGGTAAAATCATCTTTGACGAAACCCGCTCTTGGGTGGAGCGGGAGACAGTGTCAGACTCTTACTGACTAAAAACCCCGCGCCGTTCCTTCTAGCCTTCATACCGGGGCACGAGCTCCCTTTCGGACAACCCTGTCCCCAGTAGGCTTCGACCCAGCTGGGCCCCTCCTGCTGCTGACAACTCCTTGAGGCGCGCGGGAACAGTGCGCGCCGTCGACGTCTTGGACTCGGTCCATTACCGGACGATCGGACAGCGAGCTACCCATGGCTCGCCGTCCGCGAGTCCGCGTCTACGGTGGCCGGAAATCGGGATCGGAATCCCGGCGGCGGCGGCGAGGGCGCCGTTGCCTGATGCGGTCGGCCTCCTCCTTTGCAAGCATTACTGCTTCGCAGAAGGAGGCGACCGCCTGCCATTCCTCCTCGCTCCGGACCATGGCCTCGACCAGGGCCCGGCGCGAGAGGTCTCCGCCGCCGATCGCCCCCACGAGGGCACGGCGATGCTCCGCCCAGGCAGGGCACACCTCGACGGTGTGCTCCACCGTGTCCTCCGGGCGTTGCGCACAGTGGCGACACCCGGGCGTCTCTTCCGCTTGAATCCGATGCAGGAACCTCCCGAACTTGCCATGT
Source organism: Mythimna lalbum (assembly GCA_949319445.1). NCBI lineage: Eukaryota > Metazoa > Arthropoda > Insecta > Lepidoptera > Noctuidae > Mythimna > Mythimna lalbum. The sequence goes on along the minus strand of OX439348.1, from coordinate 8,444,652 downwards.
CCGGTGAGGACGTGCGTCATGCGGAAGGTAAGGACGCCGTGAGGTCTTTCCAGCCACGCCTCAAAGAGGGGACTTACCGTGTATTAAGACCCTCGCTATGGCTCGGGTCTAAATACCGCCTCAACGGTAATCTTTAATTACTCCCGTATATCATACGACGTTTTTCAATACACTTGATTTCTTGATTTCATTTCACTTGATCATAAAAAATGATTTATAATATTTTCAGTAAATTAATGTAATTATTAGAAAATCAACAAACGTTAGTTGGTGTTTTTTTTTCACTGAGCAAATCGAAACGGTATCGTCTTTATCGCCCAACGCGCAACGGTAAGATGTCTAGACCTTAATTACTATTTAGTGATTTTTTCATTATGGACACGCTCCCCTCCCCTGATGGTAAGCGATGATGTAGCCGACGATGGAGTACTAGAGCCTAGAAGTTTCTTATTCACTCTTTACTCAAACACTAAAGACACAACACCCCTAGGTTGTAGCTATCAGGACACAGCGTCCAGCAGAGAATTCCGCTCGTTAGCTTGCTATACCTACAGGGTTTGTTTTGTAAAACACTAAAAATCTTGCAGAACTGTATAACTAACATCATAAATAAAAACTTTTGTTCTATGTCTTTTTACAAAATGTTTTTACAAATTAATTTACCAAAACCAAACATTAAAGATTTTGTCGTTCTATCCAACACATTTCATCTCTGTATTTTGCTATACCTTCCCACGTTTGCATGACGCGACGCAGGTGCATTAAGCACCCCCGCCGCTCGATCCCGCTTCTCTCCGGTGTTGTACTATCGCTTGCTTCGCATAGACTTCGTAATATTTAGAACGTTCGATGTGATTCTTTTTATTTGTATGTAAATCTGATGAACAAAATTGTTGATACTTTTTTAAAAGTAATAGTACATTTTGAAAAAAATTTTTTAGGAGTCATAGTTTAGGATGTTAGTAACATAGTCCCGAGAGGTGGTCACTGTTTTACAAATAACCCTCAATAGTGATGCTCTATAGGTTGTCTTATTCCAGCGGCGTGCGTCTCCACGTGTTCTCTGTGCTCTCGGCTAGACAGTGCAGCGGTCGGTCAAACCGCGCAACACTCGCAGTCGTGGCCATAGCGTTGTTTTTGACTGAAAACGGTGCACGCGCGCTTCATGCTTTACGGCGAGCCACTAAACTTATATAGCAGCGATCTGTAGTGTTGCCCGATGCGATTTTATTGCCATCCTATCAGGGTATGGTTTAAATCGAACGTTGGCTGTCGACTTTAAATGGAACTTTATGATATGAACATGTTTTTGGATTTACCTTTTTGTTATTATAATTCTGTTTTGTTAATTTCTAAAACCAGGTCACGTAGTCAGGCGACGCTTGGGGGAGGCCTATGTCTAATAGTGAATGTCTTTCATCTGAAATGATGATGATGGATTTCTAAAATATCCCTTAACTAAGCTATATAATACTTAGATAAGCAGAAGATATTAATTTGTTTGAAATTGCTGTTCTCTAAAGCTATCGATTATTTATTTTTTACCTAAAAAAATTTAGAAAGTAAGTACGGACAGTAAAAACGAGCCGCGAAAGAATGCTAGTAGCTGAATTCGCAGTTTACTACACCAATTTCTAAAGAACCATCAAAGACACTTCCGCCTGACCACCGCTAAGTTAATTTTTGCTTGCACACGAAACGAAAATTTCAAAGGGTTTGGTTCGGCGCCGAGCCGCAGGATTCAACCGAATTTTTTTCGTGTGTCAAGTGATCAGGCAGAATTGACCACGATGGTACCTACAGGAAGTTTTATAGATACCTACAAATATTGCGAAGGCGTCGCATTCTCTAGACTAGAAAAAAAAACATAAAGGAATGTAGAAATAAAATATAAAAACAGGTTTAATTTCAATCTCCAACTGATGTGCATCAAAACACAGGCTGCGGCTATCGCCTCGCCATAGCATTCAAAACTAATATATTTCTCTTGAACGCACTAAGCGAGGTCAATGCTAGGCCAAATATAGTCGGGGCGTGGTTTACACGGTGATTAAAACATATTAAGATACAAGTCCTAGCAGGTTGTATGATTGTACGTACAACCTAAAAAATGTTTATGATGTCCATTACGAATGATCAAGGCCAATTTTTTTTTAACTGGTTCTCGTGACACGTACTAATCCTTTTTATTCTAGAACGCATGTTATTTATAGTTTTTAATCCAGTCTTATTGCGGATTATTAAGAACTAGCTGTTTTTATAATTAAAAAAAGAATGATTCCATTTTCAAATTCGTTCAATGCTTTATAAAGTTATTTTTATTCCAGTCTTATTGTGAATCATTAAGAACTAGCTATTTTTTTTTAAAATACTTCCATTTTTAAATTTCAATGCTCTTTAAAGTTATTTTTAATCCAGTCTTTATATTGCGGACCATTGAGAACTGCCTGGTTTTTTTTTAAATAAAATAAAAAATTGCTTCTATTTTCAAATTCTATTTGTCGCCACCCAAACCTACTTACTACTAATCAAGTATATCTCCACCTGCCTTACAAAAGGATATCACTTGCGCGCTTTAAAAAAATAGATACCAGGAGTCCGATTCCCGCCATCTCCTCTACAACTGCACGTCAACTTCGAGTAGACTAAAAAACCCTAAGAACTTATTCTTACGATCTTTACAAACTATTGAATATAGCCCAGATTATCCAAGGAGACAAGCACGTTGTAGGAAGAGAGGTATTCTCTACCTGCTCCAATGACCAGTGCAACCCCTGACCAAAAATATTAGATACATTTTGATACAAGTGCAGAAAGTTTATCATTACGACCGAGGTAAAATTATGGAGTTATAGAACCGAGGGCTGCAGTGACAGATTTACACGTGTATCAAATGACTTTTTTCAAGACACTTACAAAGAAACACTTATAAACGGGAGTTGACCGGTGACTCGTGGAGGTCGACGCGCCCAGCCTGATACGATACATGTAGTAACATTGTGGCGGAGGACAGCTCTCGCACTTTTCTGCACTAGTGCGGAAAACAGTCTATTACGTGCCTAAAAGTAAGAATAATTTTTATTGTTCATTGTTACAATAAATGAAAAATACCTTAATTCATGAATCCCCAAGCGACACCCGGTGGCCGCGCATCTATTGTCTTACTATTGTGTCTTTAATTGACGGTATCTGAAGGGTTAAAACTACTACATAATCATTAATATTGGTATAATAATTATACTTAAATTTGGATGGTGGTCCCCAAACTAGGTATAACCTGTATCTTGGTGGGATAAGAGCGGGTATTGGAGTAAGTGTATTGAAAAAAGCCTTCCATTTTCAAATTCTCTGACCGCGTGGCCCCACTGTAGCCCTACGATGCGACTCACGAGCACGGTCTAGTCGTGGCCCAATGCTCCAACTAAACGCGGCTGTGTTTACACGAGATACTGACTTCACTGACCACTAGCCAGCGGCTACGAACAAAATTCTGTTCGGATATTAAATTTATATCGACCAAACACCCACCTTGGTTGGTCATCTACACACGTATCTACCTATATGTGCATGACGCATCTAGTCGTTGGTTTAACTCGTTGCAGACGGAGTAACTGTACCTATGTTGATGACGTATGTGGTATTTCTAGATATCAACGCTTGAAAGGCAAAAGTTACTAAGCGACATTGAGTAAACTTTACAGTGATTTAAAGTTATTTTATAAAAAAAAAAGTTAGTTAAAAAATCGAAAGTAGATACTGTTACCATGATGTAATCGACTATTTCGACATTTTTAACAAATTTTTTTCTAAGAAATTTAACTTTAAATCAATGTCTCTTGCTAATTTTTGCCTCCTACAAGGTGGACCGATGACGTAGTGAAGGTTGCGGGTATCCGATTGATGCGGGACGCACGGGATCGATAATTGTGGTGACACTTGGGGGAGGCCTATGGCCAACAGTGGACGCCTGTCGGCTGAAATGATGAAAAATTCCTCATCATGATGATGAATTTTTGCCTTTCAGGCGTCGATAAAAAAAATTTAAACAGAAAAAACGAATGTCTTTGGTGAAAAAATTATTTCGTTTTGAAAGTGATATTTTTTTGTTATTGTATACTAGCTGACCCAAACGCTGCTCTGCTAATTGGTTGGGTTGGGTAAAAAATAGCCTACAACCTAGGAATTTGATAACAAACATTATAGACGAGATTTTATATTGATTGTATATTGCGTAGAATTTGCCATATTTCTATTTTTATGCCAGTCTAGTTGTATCGTTTAACCTCTTTCTTCTTTTAGGTATACTTACAATTTCATCCAAAAAAGAAGTTCATAAAATAACCTTTGAACTTCCATTGGAGCTTTTTTCGGAGTAGAAATAAAAATAATGAACCTTTATTTTCTAACCTTACAGATCCATAAAAAAAAAAACACAAAATAATAAGGTTAGGATGTGACTGAATTACACAACAACAACTTTGAAACAACTTCTCCAACTTTGGATGTACTTAGAGAGGGAGTGTGAAGCCTTCTGACTCCCACCCATGTTCCTTCAATTGCCCTTTGTAGTAACTTTTTTGAACCATCCCGTGGCTATGGAATAAAAAATTACCAGTTAATTATTACCAGTAAATTATTATCGGCAAACGGAATAAATCATATTTATTTCATAGAGTTAATTGCATATATTTTTTTGCATGTTGTAAAAAATTGAATAAAAGTACCTATTATAATAATTATTTTTGTCACTTCACGGCCAATTAAAAATGACCGCAACCATTGCTAATAACAAAATTAATATTTATAATTAAAGCTAAGAATAACAAATTCAAAGCTAGTTTTCATTGTTAATAATTTTCTCACAAATAGAAGAGACGATATTGTATTTTATTAACAAAAAAAAAACTGCAATTAAGTACTTAATTTTTTTTCTCAAAAAAAAATATTATTAAATAATATTAATTTTGAGAATTAAACGCTATACAATGTAGTTAAATATTTTGCGTCTGCCACAAAAAATGTTATCGCTAGTTAAAAAACTTTGGAAATAGAGACATTTTAAAATGCAAATTAGTGTCTGTCTGGGACTACTAATAATTAAATAAGTAGGTATACCACTATGTATGACTACGTATATTTTAATCCTCACGGTGGATTAAGGCAATTTTAGTAGTTTCTTTTATTTATTATAAGCTGCTGTTCCAAGATTGTGGCGCAAACTAAAGGAAATGATTTGATTAGAAATACAGTTGTACAGTGATGACATTATGGCTCTGAAACGTGGTCGCTTACAATGGCAATGGCAAACGTAGTCGCTCATCAGAAGGCTTAAAGTCACTCAGTACAGCTTCCGAAAGAGTGGGTCTTAAAACGCCTGATATTTACGTCGAACGACGTCGCACAGCGTATATTTAGTGTAGCTCTACAAGTCTAGTTTCCATATAAAAGTGTATCCAGACCGACGCCACGTGTGAGCAGTGTAGTTCTTACATACCTTAATAATTTAATTCCGTACGAACATAACTGTATTAGCTACTACTCTATATTTGGGTCATTAGATACTCTATTATTATCCATAAAATAATTGCAAACATTCGACTATTCGGCGCCTACACGGTGGCCTTCTCAGTCGGTTCGAATAACACTAGAATAACCTGTCTAAACCAAGCCTGGTTCAAGTTTATTACCTAACTGTCCCCGCACATGGGCCACAAAAAAACGCCGCATCAAGCTTAATTTTGAGGCGGCCTTTTTTGTGGCTCGTATGCGGTGGTGTCGCCACAAAAAACGCTTGAAGCCGCTTCAAGCTTCTCCGCTGTTGCGCGCTTCAGCTGTTGCGTGTGCGGGTACAGTAAGAATGCACACAAGCAAAAAATAAAATTTGAGTGCAAAAAAGCTCATTTCTCTTCCAATGCTTAACTGTTTGAGTAATAAACTCTAGTTACTCGTATAATTAGTGGAAATTTTGTGTTTTACGGGCCCACTGCTCGATTGGTATGCGACAAAGCGACAGAGATCAATGAAAGAAATAGAGAAAAAGAGGCCTGTGCCCAACAGTGGGATAAGACAGGTAGATTACTACTAGATTAGCCATCATCATCATTTCAGCCGAAAGACGTCCACTGTTGGACATAGGCCTGCCCCAAGCGTCGCCACAACGACTGTGGATCCTGTGCGTCTCACATCCTTCGGATTCCCACGACCCTCACCAGGTCATTGGTCTACCTTTTGGGAGGCTTTCCAACTCATTCTACACTAGTACGGTTAGATAAGGTTAGTTTTATAACTAGACAAACATAAAATGCTTTAATCAATACTTTGGTGGGAAATCATTACCTTCATAATTTCTCTTGCTTTCTAGATAGAGTGAAAGCGAGTTCAGGCTTCTATTAACTAAACCCCCATCTGTGTTCCTTAACTTTTTTTAAATGGTCACACTATACAACATCAGCTTTAGTATATTATGCGAAACCCGAAACACGTGTCTAGTACTTATTATGTCAGCAAAAATACATAGTCACCGGGCCATCCAGGTAACTGAGGGGATGTTTTGCACTTGCACCTAGCAATATGCTGGCGCCTAAACTTGCTGTGAACTGTGGTTGTACTTAGTGTCGGTGGTGTCCAGCTTGTAACCTGTTTAAATATTTTTGGATAAAAATATAACATGGTGTAAAAACTATTGGAATCCATTCAGCTACTGATTCTGAACAAACTATATTCAAGTTTAGTATAAACTAAAAATAATGTTGTATATGGACGTCCTGTCTGGAATTTTAAAATCAACTCAATATTTTCCATTTAAATTCCTGACTTTGAATTTTTTATTATGCTTTTCAGGCTCTATATGCGACACAAATACCCAACGGGCCTAGTTGGTCGATATACGATTTTAGCCAGACACGTTCGGCTATTTATATCAACATCCGTTTTCAGTCACATTAAGTTACTGTGTCTGGCGTTTATTTTCACCATAACTAACTCAATTATTTCGTCGGGTAAGTAAACCCCCGAAGGCTGGAAAAGCAATTTTGTCTAACAATAATATATATTATATATATAATAAATGTTTGAATGCGATCCCACCTGATGGTAAGCTGTGATGCAAATCGTTAATGGTGAGGTGCACTAGTTTATGAGGAGCATATTCTAGCCATGAAGACACCAAAATTATAATCTGACGGGAAGACCGCAGCAGGCAAATTATTTCAGTACTTCGATTACTAATTAAAGGTTCTTTGACTAGTAACTAGGCATACCTATTTAAATAGTTTTGTGCTTACATAAGTGTTAAAAACTACTTTCTGATGAGAGAATTTAGCCGTACACTCATATATTTTATTGGTACAACAAATTGTAGAATGTGCAGAATTATTTCGTTCGCTACCGTAGATAGATTAGACGGAACAATAACGTTTTCAGATGTTAATATTATTTTAGAGCTGTCTGTAAATCGATCTATACTTATGGATGTTTGTAAGTCTTTCACGCAAAAACTACTGAAGTAAAGCATTAGTTTATATAAATTTAAAAAAAATGTTCTTCTCTATCATAGGAGTAAGTTACAAACAGCCCATACTGCTGAGCCTACATGGAGGAGTTAATAGTTTTTAAAGTTTTCTCTTCAATAAAGATAGGAAACGATAAAGATGTTAAAATGACGAATAAAAAGACTTTTGTTCATTTAGTTAACAATCCAATTAATTATGATACAAGAATTAAAAAGAAAATATATTTATTTTCCACAAAGTGGTCATGCATATACATAAAAGATTAATCCAGTGGCTTTTGATTCTTAATTGTAGATTAGTAATAGTCTTAAATTAGAATTAAATAATGTATTAGTCTACAGTTCAACACTAAAATACAGTACAGTTTGCATAGACAAAAAACAAACTGCCTAAGTGCGAGTCAGACTCACGCACTAAGGGTTCCGAGGGAGCGAATCGAGTTACAAAGATTTTTCCGACGCGCAAAAAGTGTTAGGTATTTTATGACGTAACTACTTTACGGAATTCTGACTGTTTCTGTATATTATGCTAAGAAACTTTGCTTCTTGCCAAAAATCAGGATTGTAGATAAACGGAAAGTTATTTAAAGGTTTTAATTTCCTTGTTAGTTTAAAAATATGCATCTAAGCGAAGCATGAACAGGCTTATTTTTGGGTGATGTTGACTCATAAGTTTTACTCCATGGAGTAGCAGACAGCTACCCCACGCTTCAGCTTATTAGGTACCTCTACGCGTTCCTGAGTAAAATAGTCTAATTGTAATAGTAAGAAATATCTATGAATTTAATAAAAAAACTTGAAAATAAATTAATTATTTAAAACACCACCGCATTTTTTACAAGCTTTTATTTAGTTTCACCTGTTCCGATTTTTGTCTGTCATCAAATCTTGCAAACTAAATTCGACCCACTTCCTGGTTATTGTAACTGGCTGTAATTTTGCATGCATGTGTAAATCAGATGTCAATGCGCCCTGCTTGGGCGGAGCAACGTCGTGCCCTCGTGGGGGTGATCGGCGGCGGAGACCTCTCGCGCCGGGCCTTGGTTCAGGCCATGGTCCGGAGCGAGGAGGAGTGGCAGGCGGTCGCCTCCTTCTGCGAAGCAGTAATGCTAGCAAAGGAAGAGGCAGACCGCATCAGGCAACGGCGCCCCCGCCGCCGCCGCCGGGATTCCGATCCCGATTTCCGGCCACCGTAGACGCGGGCTCGCGGACGGCGAGCCATGGGTAGCTTGCTGTCCGATCGTCCGGTAGTGGACCGAGCCCAAGACGTCGAAGGCGCGCACTGTTCCCGCGCGCCTCAAGGAGTTGTCAGCAACAGGAGGGGCCCATCTGGGTCGAAGCCTACCGGGGTCGGGGTTATTATTTTGTGCTTTTGTGTACAGTGTTGACTGGTCTACACTGTTCTTACATAAATCAATCAATATTGTAATAAACACATTTTTTAAAAGAGTAACCATGGAGTTTCTTGCCGGTTCTTCTCCATAGGAAACGACCAATTTCGAACCGTGCACTAGCTTCTGACGTTTTATAAGTGCCCTTGTAGGTCTATATGAAATAAAATATTTTGACTTTGACTTGACTTTGACCTTGATCCGAAAGGAAACTAGAGCCCCGGTATGTAGGCTAGAAGGAACGGCGCGGGGTTTTTAGTCATTAAGACTCTGACACTGTCTCCCGCTCCACTCAAGAGCGGGTTTCGTCAATGATGATTTTCCCCGTCGTCAGAAAAAAAAAAGATGTCAATGCAAAATTATTATGACATGGAGGTATTCTGATGATGGAACCGGAAGGTGGCGGCGAGCGGGAGTGTACAAAACTCCTAAAACCCAAAACGTTGGAAATCCCACCAATAGGTGGGATATATGTCATATATAGATACGTTTACGCACGAAACGTTTTGGGAACACATTCATTGGACGTACAGTTAAGGAGTGGAATTCCTTGCCGGAGTCTGTGTTTCCTGATGGCTACAATCCGGGAATCTTTAAGTCAAGAGTGAATACTTCTAGGTAAGCGCACTGCATCGTCGACCGCATCGTCGCTTTCAATCAGGTGATATAGCGGTCAAGCGCGAACCTATCTATACTAATTTAATAAAGAGGTAAAGTTTGTTTTTTTATTTGTAGGAGGAAATCTTTGAAAATACTGGTCCGATTGCTAAAATTTTAGCACCAATAGAAAACTGCTTTATTCTTGAGTGACATAGGCTACATTTTAAGTACGTACGAAGCCGCGGGCAAAAGCTAATCAACAATAAAAATACTACTAAAACTTTTTTTCAAACAACTTACGTTGTTTTATCTCAAACATAGTATAGGTACATACGCGTCTAATGACATAATTCAAGGTAGCACTCAGTTGGCATTTGCTCCGAGGGAATTACAATCGAATGCTCGTAGCATTATTTTTTTCGACTTTTCATAGGCAGCAGATGTTGGCAAAGGCCACTGGACTAGGCATGACCACGATTAACGGTTGTACCACACGCTTTTTACGAAATACATTTATGTTTCAATTATTGCCAACAGTGGTGTTAGCTTCCATATTTGGTTATCTCGAACGTGCAATGGTTTGTTGGCGTGTCACATGGCGCCATTTTGAAAAAGATCGACATTCTTCTAACTTTGTCGTTGATTATGTTAATTTTTTTTATTTATCTGCTATATATTTTTTCAATCTTCAATTTAACTATTATTTTATATTAGATATTATTTACAAAAGCCAAATTCACAAAGGCCAAAGAAAAGGTGGATAGATAGATTGTGTGAAGGGTGATATGAAAGAAAAGAAAGTTAGTGATAGTATGACGGGTGACAGGATAGGATGGAAGAAAAAAACGTGTTGCACCGACCCCAAATAACACAGAATAAGGGCAAGAAGATGATGAGATTCTCGTATATTTCACAAAACTTTTAAACGTATACTTTAAAAACTTAAAAAAAAAAATATTGGAAAAATTTTCGTCATTTAGAATCACGACTAAATGTGCAAGGTTTCTAATTTATTTTTAATTTATGAATACATTATGAAAGGCCAAAGCTTGCGCAAAAAATCAGATTCAGATATGTTTACTGGATTAATTTTACTCAAATTTATGTTTTGATTTCAATAGATACCTAGATAATATCCTAAATACATCTGTATTTCCGAAATGTCTAGAGAAAGATGTGTAATAACGTTGTAATCACATCAGAGCGGTTGTAAAGAAATCTCGGGTTGGCCGCTCAGATGTTGAAATAGTTATCCCTACGCGGAAGAGCTGAAACTTTACGAAGCTAGTTTGCAATCATATCGATATGTGACCTTCATAGTCGTCACAGTACTTGCGTAATTTGGATGACAAATACAGAGTGTAAAGGACAGCCCTCCACAAACTTGAAGGGCTTGCTCAGTAGACAAAATTGAACAATCTTCCACAAGATTTTTTGTCTGGAAACGAAAAAAAACCCGGCCTCTCCATGCAAACTGACAATTGGTCAGGACAAATGTTTTTACTTTTGTATAGTGAGGTTAACTGAGCAAGCCCTTAAAGTTTGTGGAGGGCTGTCCCTTACACCCTGTATAGTTCCATGAAACTGATCTGATGATAAAGTTGTTTTTTTTTTCAAATACGTCGTCTCTCTGTAATTACTCATTGTTGAGTTAAGCTCGCCTTTTTACATAAACTGTATGTATCACTGTGTGCATGTATGTTTTTGTGTACAATAAAAAATTTAAGAATATTTTTTAGGTGGGAAAATCATCCCATGACATCTCCCGCCCTGAGCGGGAGGGCGTGTCATACTTTTACTGACTAAAATCGCACTCCTGTTCCTTCATTGCGTTCGTCCCAGGGCTCCAAGTTTAGGTTTCGCACTACCCGTAAACCCAGTTGGCTTTGACCCTGCCGGGCCCCTACGGTTTGCTGACATATCCTTGAAGCGTACAAGGAACAATACGCGCTTTCGACGACTTGGGCTTGGGCCGGACGGTCAGACGGCCAGCTACCCATTGCTCGCCATCCACAAGCCCGCACCTACGGTGGCTGGAAATCGGGATCAGGATCCTAGCGGCTGGGGTGTGAAGCGTGCGTGCTCATGCGGCCTTTGCTAGCATTACTTCTTCGCAGAAGGAGGCGACCGCCTGCCACTCTTCGCTCCAGACCATGGCCTGTATCAAAGCCCGGCCTGAGAGATTACTGTCGCTGATCGCCCCCACGAGGACACGGCGGTGCTCTGCCGTATGCTCTACTGTATCTTCCAGGATATTCCATAGGAACTACTCAGGGCGTTAAGATAACCCCATTGTTTTTGAGCTCTACAGAACGGTCTCGATGAGTAGTTTCTAATACCGTGCGATAAAAGCTTCTTATAAATATGTTTTAGTGAATACTGGCTTATTACTCAGTTTTTTTTGTTTTATCTACATCAAAATAAATTAAATTTAACAATCGCAACATACTATTTACATAATTATATAAAAAATATGTAAATCAGAAAATAAAGATTTTCCGATTTGGCTAGACATTCTGCAATTTTACGAGTGTTTGTCTGCTAGCAATTAATTCACAAAACAGGGTTATCATAGTATGACTATATTTTTTCAAGGTATTTTTTCTGAATGTTCTAAGCTTGTCCATTAATTTTTGTGATAATTCAAAGGTAAAAATTTGTTAAATTTTTTTTTTTTTCACATGTTGTCGGAAGAACCCTGAAGTTAAATAAATTGATTCGTCGTTCAATGTCACGGACTTTAATCTATGTATTTGGCTAGTTTTATTATAATAAAATATAGATAGTGTTTCAATTTTTAAATGGGAACCACTGATTATGGCATTGTTCTCTAAACAATTTTAAAAGTGAGTCATCATTATGCAAAAAAAATCCTTAAGGAAATATTTCATAATGGGTATAAAACATTAATTTTTATGGTAAGAATCTACAAGTATGTACAAACGTAACTGTACCATGAAAAATCAAAAACTTATAAGCTTGTTATGTTACCTGGTTGTCCGCATAAATACGTAGTCACCTGGCCATCCAGGCGACTGAGGATTTGTGTTGCTACCGCACCCAGCTATGCACTAGTATTGTAGGTACTTAGTGTCGGTGGTATCCAACATGTGACCTTTTTTAATGTGTTTTTTGAAAAAAATATAATTATATTACATGGTGTCAAAATTATTGGAATCGATTCAGTTAGGTACTCTGAACAAACTATATATTCGGGTTTTGCATATACAAAATATACTAAAAATAATCTATAGGTACTAATATTATAAAGAGGTAAAATTTGTAAGTTTGTATGTAGGGTGTACTCTCTGGAAGTACTGGTCCGATTGCTAAAATTTTTTCACCGATAGAAAGCTGCTTTATTCCTGAGTGTCATAGGCTATATTTTCTGTACGTGGGCGAAGCCGTAGGCAAAAGCTAGTGTTGTATAAAAAATACCATTACTAGACTACCTAATGCAGTATCTACACATATATTTCGAAAAAAAAAATACTAATGTGGGCGATTACGCATGAATTTTTTTTTGTAGAAAAAAAAGTGATCTAGCTTTAGCCTGCAGCGTCGCTCGTGTTAATTTACAGGTATCAAAAACATTATTTTGTAAAAAAATTAAACCGACTTCAAAAAGTACAAAATAACTTTAATTTCGGAAGTCGGTGTTTCAATAGATACCTAATCTTGTCTCTTCGTTATTTAACACCGAAATCCGAAATTAAAGTTATTTTGTACTTTTTGAAGTCGGTTTAATTTTTTTTGAAAAAAGTTTTTTATTTTTCACTTTTTAGTTATGGTAGCACCACTAAAAAGTACCTACCCTTCAGCTAAACATAAATTACCTTATAGCCAGAGTGCATCTCATAACGATTCTTATAGTCCCAAATACGGTTATATTACATGAATTTACCCCCTCCCCCTTTCCCCTCCCCCTTTTCTTTCAGTCAGTCATCGACTACACGTATAAACAAAGCAATTTTACTTGTTACGACAATTCTGCTATGATTCTATGAGGAGTTCTGTTCCATATCTTCGAAGTTCATGATCTGATCATAACAATATTTCTATGGGACCAACTTGAAAGCATAACCTTTCAATCAAAAAAAAATATTTCAAAATCGGTCCACAATTGACCGAAATATCGGTGAACATACACACAAAAACAAAAAAAAACATACATTCAGCCGAACATAGAACCACCTCCTTTTCGAAGTCGGTTAAAAACACCAAGGCTTGCAACTCAATTCATCTACCGTAAAAAGTTGTGAGATCCAGTTAATACCAAGTCGGTTAATTCATTCAGTCCGTACTTAAGGGACCTTGATGACCTAGATTCTCTTTCTTGCTTTTTTAATCGTGCAGCGCCATTCCTTTCGCTGATAAGCATCGTCATCCATAAGGCTAAGCTTTTGCATGTCCTTGCGCACATTTGTCATCCAGGTAACTTGCAGTCTAACAGCAGAGTGATACTGATATTTGCCGGTACTGTAATCAGGAGAGGGAGACGCCTAAGCACCTTTTGTGTGAATGCGGGTCCCTTATCCACAATCGGAGTATCCATCTGGGCCTTAAAACTCTCGGGAGGTTAAATCGGGAGATTAAAACTCTTAAAGCTAGGAGTATTCTAGACTTCCTGGAAGCCTCCGGACTAAAAGAGTTACTCTAACAAGGTGGCGTGTCACAATAGATCTTTTAGGTCGCAGTGACTACATCCCCTACACTACGGAAGATGCATAGCCCCTTATGTTCAAAGAAAATAAATTGTAGACTACCTCTCCTTCTCTTCTGTGTAGCCATGGAAAGGCACTTGATATGTCCATAACATCTCAACCTGGACTCTGTGAATTTTTAGTGATGAGTTCACTCACCACTGCTTACCATCAGGTAAGATCGCAAGCCAAGCACTATTATATATAAAAAAACGGTTTTTTTTTCTGTATAATATACCCTATACCCTATGCCAAGACCAGCAAGACCAGCAAGTCATTCCTAGTAAACAGCATACGCTTTTACAACAAGCTGCCAAAGGCGGTAACTGAACTTAGTGAGGGAAAGTTCAAAACTCATATTAAGCGTGTCCTAACCAAAAAAGCATTTTACAAGGTTAAAGACTATGTCGAAAACACGCTTGTTTGGCAATGACTGCCTCTGCACATGTGGCCCCCTGGTAAATCATCAATATTGTGTCTATTAACTGCTCCACTTTTGTTTTAATGTACATATATTTATTTTTCCTTTAACGAATTGCTTTTGCAATATTTTTTATTTTTTTATTTAGACTTCAACTGCATTCAATTTGTTAGTAGTTTATTTTGTTAACAGTTGTAATTATTTAAATTTTTCTGTTGTAATTATTTATATAGCCTCTTTTTGGAATGTGAATGTGAGAACACTGTATAATCCACAAACACTTAGATAACTTTCTATTACAACTTACTATATTTTTATTTTATTATGATTAATTTTCTGCTTTTGTGTACAGTGTTGACTGGTCTACACTGTTCTTACATAAATCAATCAATATTGTAATAAACACATTTTTTAAAAGAGTAACCATGGAGTTTCTTGCCGGTTCTTCTCCATAGGAAACGACCAATTTCGAACCGTGCACTAGCTTCTGACGTTTTATAAGTGCCCTTGTAGGCCTATATGAAATAAAATATTTTGACTTTGACTTTGACTTTGACTTTATATTCTTTTTTGTACCCCTGACAATGTGTAGTAGAATTACATGACCGTTTCAGTGGTTAAGGCGTGAAAAAGTATTACATAATTACTTTTGCATTTATATAATAATTAAATAAGTATTAATAAAAAATAATATTAAAATATAATTATATAGGATTATGATTGTGTTATCTAGTTAAGAATTAATTATTTTAATATGTATAAAAATTTAATCGAGTTTTTTTAGTTTAATTATATGAATAATAATTGCTTTTCGTTATTTTTTGATGGCTTAGTTAAATATCACATGAAATAAAATTAATTAGTTGTACTAACGAATACGCGGTGTGTGTTACCATGGTAAAAATAGAAGTACATTTTGTATATTTGTTGAAAAAAAAAGCAGTAAATTCAAATTTTTTTAAAGACCATACCTAACCTAACTGGAGTCACAATTTTTGATAGTTTTTTTTTTAGATACCTAAACTAGTGCTTGACTGCGATCCCGCCTGATGGTAAGCAGTGATGCAATCGTCGATGGTGAATCACACCACTTTATTAAATATTTAATAAACCTATTTACTCTAGACTTGATACACCTAAATTATAATCGGACGGAAAGACCCCTGTGGGCAAATTGCATAAATAACTAGCCGTACCCCCTGGCCCTACTATACCTTACTCTACCCTATTCTACACTACTCTACCCTACTCTACCTTACTCTACCTTGTTCTACCCTACTCTACCCTACTATACCCTAAACGTTAACCCTACTATACCCTAAACGTTATGGAAAAAAATGAAAATTAGGGTACTAATTTTCATTTTTTTTTCGGACAATAACAAACACAACAAAAAAAAAATAGCAAAATCGGTTCTGCTGTTCTCGAGATTTCCGCTTAGTAACGCAATTAGCGAATCAGTTGTTTGATATAGATATAATAGTTTAATGAATACGAGGTCAATGTATATTGTTATTTTTTTACCGCTGAATACAATTATGTTAAAAAAATTAACTAAAGTATAAAAATCGGGCAAGTGCGAGTCGGACTCGCGCACTGAGGCTCCATACAAAGCTACTAAAAAAACGGTTTCAATCCCGAATTAAGTTGCGAAGATTTTTCAAAATCGCAAAAAAAAAATTACAATAAAGAACTACAAATTTACAGTTTTAAGATTTTTCCCTATTTGTGCTATGAGACCTTGCTTCATGTCGGACAGGATTCTAGACCAAAGAGAAGTACCTTATGAATTTTGATTCCCTTTAGAGTGTCGAAATAGACGTCTTTTGAACTTACACGACCGAAAACATCACCCATCTGCTCTGCGAGCAATGTGCCCAGCCCATTGCCACTTAAGTTTGGCGATTCTTTGTGCTATGTCGGTAATCTTGGTTCTCCTGCGATTCGGTCTCGCGCGAGACGATTCGTGATGACTCTGGACAACAGCTTGTAGACATGGCTCAGAAGTGGGATGGGCCTATAATTCTTGAGCAGGGCCTTGTCGCCCTTCTTAAAGAAAAGTACCACCACACCTCCGCTTCATGCCTCCACTCCATCCAGGTTACCAGATCTTAGGATTATCGTGTCCTTCTCCTGTCTTCGGATTGGACTTCGGATAATCTCTCAATATCGTAACCCGCTCAACTCCTCCTCGAGTTCGGTAATCTTCTCATCAGACCGGAGTGTACGCGTGTTGTACGTTGCCAGGTCCAGCCGTCGACGGTTGATCGTTCTCGCCCGGAGATTGTTAGCACCCCGGACTCCAGGGCTGCGCTATCGCCCGTCTATGCTAGCACAACCACTGGAGTCGCAGAGCACTTGGGGACTGTTT
The DNA here is from genome assembly GCA_949319445.1 of Mythimna lalbum. Taxonomy (NCBI): domain Eukaryota; kingdom Metazoa; phylum Arthropoda; class Insecta; order Lepidoptera; family Noctuidae; genus Mythimna; species Mythimna lalbum. The sequence continues at coordinate 8,427,656 of OX439348.1, read as the reverse complement.
TTTCTAACTTCTATTCATTTAGGGGGGTCATTACTCGCCATAGCCGGTCGTTAGTCAGCAGAGTGTACGACGTGCATGTGAGGTTGGTTTGTGTCCCGATAGGTGTTGATTGGGACATGTTTTTAATTTGAACTCGTCGACCTCCACTCGTTTCCGAGATAAAGAGTATTGACTGATAGTCAGACAGACGGATAACAAAGTGATCCTATAAGGGTTCCGTTTTTTTTCCTTTTAAGCCCTTTTTTAAACCCTGATCATAATATAGGCCTGTATGCCTTATTAATTATACACCTCATCATAATATCAAATGCAGAACATAGCAATGAATATTTTATTTGCTCGTTCACAGAAATAACTTATACAATGGATTGCTAATTGGATGCCGGCCTAATTAAATGATTAAGAACATAATCTACTTATAGCAAATATATTAAACATATGGACTTAATGTGAGTTAGTCGCGTACGATGTTAGTTTATATTTACTCATGCTAATATCACTGTAATTTTAGTAATGGGTAATTGGATACGAGTCTTGTGAAAGAAAAGGGAGTTAGAGATAGCGTGATGGTTGACAAGACAGAACGGAAAAAAAAAACTTTTAATTCATGAATCCCCAAGCGACCACCGGTGACCGCGCATCTATTGTCTTACTATTGTGTCTCTAATTGACGGTATCTGAAGGGTTAGTGAAAATATTTTTTTCATAGCAAGCTTTTATAGCTCAGTATAATTAAAATACTCGTCAAGACGAATCATACGAGCAAACTCGATGGGGTTGTGTCATTTAACTAACAAGTTCCTATAGCCACCTTCCAGTTCCAACATAAGATCAGCTCCATGTTATAATAATTTTGCATTATCATCTGATTTACACATGCATGCAAAATTTCAGCTCAATCGGTAACCGGGAAGTGGGTCAAATTTAATTTACAAGATTTGATGACAGACAAACATCGGGATAGATGAAACTAAATAAAAGCTTGTAAACAGTGTCTATCTCCACACCCGTGTGCCTGCCGCCCAGGGTTTTACCAATTTTTTGCATCGGATATTCTCTAAAACTATCCGTTACATCGCGTGATGTCGCAGTCATCTCATGTATCACCTCGTTCAACACTTAGATTATGCTGTTACATAATTAACATAAGCATATAGATAAAGGCTAGAAAATTCTCAACAACAGGAAATATTATTAAATGCATAGTCTTTAAAGCAAAAAAAAAATTAAAGCATCGCCACAAACGTTTATTCCCATAGATTTTAGAAATATTTTTATTAACGCACTAGACCGGTTATTGCATCAAGTTTTTACATAACCAGATCACTTGATAAGGAAACTTGTAAAGAAGGATATTTAAGAATATAATAATGGATTGAAATCACCATTTAACCAATTCTAAAAGTAAACAAATCTTTCGAATTCAACATAAACACACTATCAGAATTCATCAGAGGTTCATCATCTTCGTCATTTCAACCGAAAGACGTCCACTGCTAGACATGTGCCTAAGTCTAAACCTTCGAACTACTGTTTGCTCTACAGCAGCAACTTTACTAAGCTAGAACTACATTAGACTGACGCACACGTGTAACACGCCTGCCTCCCTAAACAAATTACAACCGTTTCGTGTCGATTCTCTTTTTCGCCTAGAGTCGGCCACACCTTCGATACCTTTGTTCTGACCACGTGAGCATTGAGATGACGTCCATCAGAACAAAGGAATCGGAGACGAAGGACGAAAGAGAATCGAAACGAAATAGCAAGGCCTGCTGATTTTTACGTATAACGACGTCACGTGGCGTGGAGTGGCGTGGATCAAGTGTAGCTCTATAGGTCTAGTTTCCATATAAAATATACGGAGACCGACGCGCGACGCGCCCGGCTTGGCGCATATGTCACACGTAAGCGCAGTGTAGACCACGGAGGTGTAGAAAGTCACCGCGGCCTAGGAATACAAAGAGCATAAACAGGTTTTAGTCAGAATTAGTTTTTAATGAAAATATTTTTTTTTTTCATGGCAACCTTTTATAGCATGGTATAATACTAATATAATTAACCCTTCAGATACCGTCAATTAGAGACACAATAGTAAGACAATAGATGCGCGGCCACCGGGTCTCGCTTGGGGATTCATGAATTAATACTTGTCAAGACAAATCATACGAACCCAAACTCAATGGGGTTGTTTCGTTTAACTATCACGTTCCTATAGCCACCTTCCGGTTCCACCATTAGATAAGCTCCATGTCATAATAATTTTGCATTGTCATCTGATTTACACATGCATGCCAAATTTCAGCTCAATCGATAACCAGGAAGTGGATCAAATTTAATTTGCAAGATTTGATTACCAGACAAACATTGGGACAGGTGAATTTATGAAACTAAATAAGAGCTTGTAAAAACATACTACTATCTACCTAAGTTTTAACTTGTTTGTCGAAGTCATTTATTTATTTATTGTACACCACAGAAACAAATATACAGGATAAACATTTATTTTTATCCATTTTGATAAGAATAGACCAGTGAAGGGCTAGTGCACACTACATTTTTTAAACGCGCTGTTTATAAGCGTTTTGGAAACATGCTTCGAAAGCGCGCTTTTATTGTATTAAAAGTCTACAGGCCGCGTCTGTATCTACAAACGCGCGGCAATGGTGTGTTTCTGAAACGTGTGTCGACGGCGCGCTTTCGTCTCTTAAAGCTTTACAGGCCGCGTCTGACTCGCGTGCTTATCGCGTCTATATCGGTACGAACGCGCATCAACGGTGAGTTTAAAAAACGTGGTGTGCGAAGGCCCTAAAGGTCTACAGGCTGCGTCTAACTAGCGTGTGTATCGCTACAAACGCGCGTCAACGGCGCGTTTAAAAACGTGGTGTGGATAGGCCCTTAAGCTTTCCAGGTATGGCACCAGAAACTAGGATTTCCTATAACGTAAGTGCTATCTCACACAGGAATAATCCGGTAGTATCGAACTTGGAAGTCGAAACCAACGGTCGTAGGTACACAAAGGCAGGTATAGTCCCCTTTGTGGGATTCGAATGTGCTTCCCCGAACGCTGACAACTTGCACTCCGCTAGTTTTATAGCTTTCGAAGGAAGGCTTTGTTTTGACTGGTTTGTTAGTCTAGTGGTTAGTGGCCCTGATTGCTATGTCGGAGGTCGTGGGTTCGATTCCCACCTGAAAAAAATGTTTGTGTGATGAGCACGATCATTTTGTCTGTGTCTGGGTGTAATTTATCAAAGAAGCTACCTACCAGTTTTGACTGGCATATTGGTCTAGTGATTAGTGGCCCTGACTGCTATGTCGGAGGTCGTGGGTTCGATTCCCACCTGAAACAAATGTTTGTGTGATGAGCACTGTCATTTGTTCTGTGTCTGGGTGTAATTTATTAGAATCGATTTCAGCTTTTTTATCATACAAGGAAATTTTTATTTTTGCATATTCCAATATAAGTATTCTTTATAAATCCTGATTCACTAGCGTGTTTGTGTGTGAGTGAGTAGATACTAACATCAATGCGTTACCAATATACCTAAGTAGGTAAGTGCATTTAAGTAAAATTTAAGTGCTTAATTATACCACTATTTATATAATTATACCACTAATTATAGAGCGCCAAAGGTTTGTGAATGCGCATATTTGATACTACTTCACGCCCGAATGGCTCCCGCGCGCCTCAAGAAGTTGTCAGCAACAGGAGGGGCCCAGCTGGGTCGAAGCCTACTGGGTTCGGGGTTATCCGAAAGGAAACTAGAGCCCCGGTATGAAGGCTAAGAGGAACGGCGCGGGGTTTTTAGTCAGTAAGAGGCTGACACTATCCTCTCCACCCAAGAGCGGGTTTTGTCATAAGATGATTTTCCCCGTCGACAAAAAAAAAACGCCCGAATGGCTGAAGGAATTTCGTTGAAACTTGAGACCGTATACAGGAATAGCACATAGGATATTTTTGATATCCCAGAGAGTGTACTCCTGGAAAATAAAGCTAGGTAAGTAATAGAACACTTTTTCAAATTGTATCCTATTTCTTTTACTAATTACTTTTTAAACAGTATCAGTCCTGTGCGTCACGCATCCATCGGATTCCCGCGATCCTGACCAGGTCATGGGTCCACCTGGTTGGAGACCTTCCAACGCTGTGTCTTCCGGTACGTGGTCGCCACTTCAGAACCTTTCGTCCTCATCAACCATCTGCTCTGCGTGCAATGTGCCCTGCCCATTGCCACTTAAGTTTGGCGATTCTCCGAGCTATGTCGGTAACCTTTGCTCTCCTGCGGATATCTTTATTTCTGATCTCTGAAAATCTTCCGAGATTCCATTCCGGAATTAAACTATTTACTTAAGGTGGTGCATCACGACTCACATTTTCACTGTTTTTCATACAACCGCTCATAACTGATTATGACGTTATTACACACTTTTCATTAGATATTTTGGAAACACAGTATCTTGTGGATATTATCTAGGTTTCTAAAGAAACCAAATTCTAAATTTGTGTAAAACTAATCCAGTAAAAATCTCTGAAAATGTCCTATTTTGTATGAACTTTGACACTTCATAATTTGCCTAAAAATTAAAAAAGTCAAAAAAGTAATCCTCTAGAGACCTTTCAAATTTTATTAAGATTCTAAATGATGACAATTTTTTCAAAAAACTTTTAAGGGTTTAAAAAAAACAGCTATTTCCTGGAGCAAGTTTTGTGAAATTTTCGATTAAATCTCGGAATTACCGAATACTAACAGAGTTTCCAGGCGTTATCTCTCTTTTTTTGCGTTGCCTTTTCGTCAAACATCGCGTTGGATTGCATTAAATGAGGTAACAAGCTTTTAAACCATTTTCGATGTTTACGATAAGCGAGTGGAGAAGGATCCTCTTAAGTAAATTTGTACGAAACCGAGTTCCACTCACACTTGCCCAGTTTTTTTTTTTTTTGTTTAAAGTCAATAACCCACAGTTTTTTCATTAATGGCTTTTACATTTTTATTTTAGACAGCAGTAAAGAAATAATTTATTTAAATTGCAACATTAAATGCAGATGGATGACCCGCGGCTAGACATGGCTGATACTGTTGCAGTTCAACCGGATTTAAAGTCGTTATAGTATTTTATTGGGAATTTACTTAATCTTTCTTCCTTAGTCAGATATTAATATTAGTAACTGTTGCTATTATGTATCAAGAACATAATCTTCTTAAATTAATTTGTTTATAACTCTAATTTACTGAAAGTTATTTGAAATACGGTTATTTTATTCAACCAATACAAAATTTGACTCCGATCAAAGTTATTAAAATAAATAGTTTTTTTTTTAATTAAATACCGCTGGTGTTTTATTTTCTTTGATTTCACTTTATTTCTGATTCTCGCCTTGCTTGTTATAGTTTGTTGCCATTTTTTATGTATTTCTTGCAAATTAGTTTACCAAGTTACACGTGCCTTGAAGGTCCTTGCTTTGTTTATTTGCTATAACTAGAATAGAATAGAAATACTTAAACTACAAATTGATTAATTATTTGAAATATATTTTATAAATATATTTTATGTTATTATTATTCTTCCTTGGGAATTGGAAAGAAGTGGCTCAAAACCGGGAACATTGGAAGGAGTGGAGGGAGGCCTTTGCCCAGCAGTGGGACAATATAGGCTAGATATAATAATAATAGTTATTATTTTTTATATTTTTAAATGTTTTTTATTTTTTATTTAAATATTTAAAAATATAATTTATATGTTTGTATAATGAATAAAGATAATAATAAGGTGGAAACAAGGTGCGTGCCTTCAACGGTTGGGTCATGTACGCTTTCGGTGTACTCAAATGGACTCAAACGGAACTTGACGCCCTGGATAGGAGGGTTCGTACACTGTTGACTGCATACCGAATGCATCACCCTCGGTCGTCGGTAATGAGACTGTATATCCCGCGGAAGTGTGGGGGTCGAAGCTTTTTAAATGCTAAGACCCTACACAATCGCGAGGTATGCAGTCTCAGGGAATACTTTCTAGCCGCCGACGTGGGTATGCATCGTGATGTAGTGGCAGTGGACAAGGGACTCACCCCGCTCTCCTTGGCTAACGAGAACTGGCGCAAACCTGTAGTGCTTGACACTAACGTACGCAAGGAAGTATGGCAGAGTAAGGAACTTCACGGACGCTTTTTCCGGGCCCTTCATGGGCCCGATGTAGACCAACTTGCGTCCGTAGCCTGGCTGCGCGTCGGTGACCTCTTTGGGGAAACCGAAGGTTTTCTCTGTGCAATTATGGACGAAGTTATCATGACGAATAACTACCGGAGATTTATTGTGAAGGACGGCACGGTTGACATCTGTCGGGCATGTCACCGACCGGGTGAATCAATCCGCCACATTATCTCTGGTTGTTCTCGTCTAGCTAACGGGGAATACTTGCATAGACATAACCTTGTAGCCAGGATTATACATCAGCAACTTGCTCTGAAATACTCGTACGCCTTCCAAAGGTCCAGGACCTCAGGGTCCTGAGATAAATAAATATATAATAATTTTATAAATAATTCCCTTCTTCTCTAATCTTATATAATCTCCAAAAAAAATCAAGTGATTTCTCTAGCACTGTGTTAGAGATGGGTCGAGGAAACCACATTCGGCCAGATTGTTTTTAAAGCGGTCAACCTGGGTACGCAGTCGGTTTAGAGATTCCCAAATTGGCCACTGTAGTTCGTGTCCACGGGGAAGATGTTCCGATGGGGTGATAAAAAGTGGATGTGCGACTCAAGCGGAATAAATGCGAGAGTATTTGTCGGATATATCCGTAGGCGTTTAAAAGCTTGAAACTGCATCACATGGTGTAGAGTGGCTTTAGTTTTTAGGTTTAGATAAATTAGGTTCTGGTCTTTTGGCACAAGCACACATCAAACTACAACACAGTACAGCAGTACAGCTTTCTTTTGCATCGTCATCAAACTCGTGAGCAAAATCATCAGCTCATAACTTCTATAAAAGAGCGAGCCAAGAAGAGATACCACGGAACACATAAAAATAGTTTTTCTGTGTTCCGTGGATTTTACTTTGGAGACTGGTAATAGAAATACGTCTGATGATAGGCAGTTCCGTATTTAATTGAGGAGGAGAAACACTGAATGTGACTAGTTGAGATATCAATCAAGAGTGAATGCAATACGAGTATCAGACTTTTACTGACGAAAATCCACTTGTTTACCTTCAGTCCTTTGCATTCCAGGGCCATGGTAACTCGTTAGAACAAGCCTGCAGCCCAGATAGAGAGAAGTGTTCAAAGCACGCCTCAAGATGATGATGATGTCTACAAAACTGTAAGGGCCCAGCGGAGTCGCCTACTGGGGCCGTGGATAGTCCGGCAAGAATCTACGGGGTCCTGACACGCCAGGTAAAGAAGGAACATACGTGTGGTTTTAGTCGATACAAGTCTGACATGAACTACCGCTCCGCCCTAGTGCGAGAGAAGTCATTGGAAGATTTCCCACGTCAAAAAACTATAGTCTCAATTAATCACTGGCCTGTTGGTCTAGGGTCAATGGCCTTGATTGCTATATCGAAGGTCGTGGTTCGATTCCCACCCAAGACAAATGTTTGTCTGATAAGCACAACCATTGGTTGTGTCTGGGTGTAATTTATTTATTTTATTTATACAGAACGGTCGAAGCCAATTACACTATTTAAACACATACAACAAAAAAAGACAAAACAATAAAATATAAAATATTAAAAATAAAACAGACAAGTCACATGTCGCGCAGGACTTTAGGGGTAGGTATTAATTTAATAAATAGTAGACACAGTCATGCATTCATCTCACAGAATCATATCATCAACACTAATATAATAAAAAATAAAGAGGTAAAGTTTGTTTTTTTGTTTGTAAAAAAACTGGTCCGATTGCAAAAATATTTTTCACCAATAAAACGCTGCTTTACTCTTGAGTGACATAGGCTATATTTTATGTACATGGACGAAGTCGCGGGCAAAAACTAGTCTATAATATGTATCTGTTTAGAATATATTTGTAAGTAGATATGTTTGTTCGTTGTTTAGTACTCATAGCAAGCTCAGCTTAGCTTCGGACTAGACGGCGTTGTGTGATAGTTGTGGAACATTATTATTATCTACGTGTTAAACCCGTCACCTTCTTCATCCAATAACAATTTTAATAAACAGTTACGTAAGTAATAATTACGCTTCTTTTACTTTCCACGTCTGCGTCCATTAGGTGTGTTAGGTACGGCTTGCATGCGAACCCCGATCGGGCCGACACGCAGCGCTGCGAACTTGCGTGCGCCTAATGTTTGCATTTAGGTTGCAACCGGGTCAAAGATGGATTTTATATGAGGTAATTATACTCTTTGGTACTTTTTTCTCAGTTGTGTTTTATGACAATACCGTTTGACACTTGTTTATTAACTAGTTAGAGGTTGTTTGTTGGAGTTAAGTAATGTTTTAGGTGCAGTAATAACTGAAAAAGACTCATTTTTTATATGCGACACACTTGAAACTATTATAGAATAATTTAATCTAAACACTAATTCTAGGACTGGTTCGAGTTGGCTCAAGAAAAGAATACCTGGAAGGTTGGCCTTTGCCCAGCAGTGGGAGAGCTTTAAAAAAAAAACACTAAATAACCAAACTACGTTTTTTCTTCAAATCTATACCATACTGCCTGCGGTCTGTATCTCATAAACCATAAGATGTACTGAGCTGATTATTTTACTGAATGTGTACTTTTATTTCCGCTACCACAGTAAATAATTTATTAAAAATACAGTAAAAAATTAAAAGGGGTTCCCATACTAAAAACGAAAAGGTTTTTTTCTCGATTTTTATATTGCAGTACGGAACCCTTCGAGCGTGAGTCCGACTCACACTTGACCAGTTTTTTTCACACAATTACGTAAAATTCTCCCAAGCCGATTTCAAAACTTATTTGTTTGTTTACTTTAAAAATGCATTATAAATAAAAACCGCATAAGTACGTAAACATGCGTCTATGTTCCGCTCTATCGCTTCCAGTAATTACGCTACCACATGACTTCATAGAACTTTTTTGGTTTAGATCGATAATAAATTACACGCCTTTGCATAAATAAAATATGTAATTAAAATAATTAATATTTTTTTTTAAGGAGTTCTGCATCGAAATGTACCTATGCATGTGTGAAATAACTGTGCGAAAGAATTACGCTATACGCATCAATAACGATCTTTGGCACACCTGCCTGCTATTGTGTTAGAATTAGATGCTCATTAAGTAATTTCTTTGGTCTAAACCAAGGATGTGAAATTTCGGATCTATATACGGATTCAGATAGAAACAATATTATAACAGTGTTAGATCCGGCTCGAAGGACCAAAATGTAATAGTCTTGACTTTTTTTCTTAGGTGAGAAAATCAACCAATGACATCTCCTGCTCTTGGGCGGAAAAGGTATGTTAGCTTCTGTCCTTTCTTAGTCTTTCATACAAGGGTCGGGATTTCTTTACAGAAGCGAACCCATGGCCCCAGTAGGCTTCGACCCTGCTAGGGCAACAGCAGATGGTCGATGGGGAAGAAGGTTTCTGGAGTGGCAACTACGTACTGGAAGACACAGCGGTACACCTCTCACAAGGTGGACCGATGACTTGGTGAGGGTCACGGGAATCCGTTGGATGCGAGACACCCAGGACCGGTCATTATGGTAACACTTTGGAGTGGCCTATTGCCAATAGTGGACGTCTTTTGGCTGAAATGATGATGATGATGATGATGATGATGATGATAGATATCCGATAGTTTAGGTTATGGTTACTGAGCTTCATAACATCCCTAGTCTAAACATAGTTTACACTCAGCCTTTAGTACTAACGTAAATATCCGTAATGCGCGTACAGGAATGTCGGCTTGAACATATTAAAGTAACTTGGCTATACATTGTCAGGGCAGTATTCGAGTTTTTGCTATAACTATAACGTAAAATGTGTACTTATAGACGATGTAAATCTTGTTTTGCCAGGACTTCGGGATTATGAGAAAAAGGTGATTATTTCTAATAATTAAAAAAAACGACTCGGGTTGCGTGCCATTTTTTTTTTGAGGTGTGACATCTTCTGATTACTTCTTGTGCTCTAAGGCGGTACGGAAGGATGTGGCAGACTTTTACTGACTAAAACAACACCTATGTTCTTCCTTTGCCCTTTGCGTTCCAGGACCAAGTGTTTTCCTTTCAGATGCTATCCCATGGCCCCAGTTGACTTTATGATGGTTTTACTGACATCTCTTTTAGGCACGCATTTTTGTTCTGGATTCAAGATTCGGTCTGAAATTCATGCGAACCCAAAATAAAAAAAAAACATCATTCGGTCAATCATTCCTTCTCAATCCGAGGATTCTGGTTAAAATTATAAGCTATAAGGTATCCCTACATTCATTGGCTGTAAGGTGGTATGAAGTTCAATGAGTCAGCTAGTTATTTAAGACCAGCATCACTTTAACGAGATATTACGATAGCCTATACCACAGGTGAAGATGAAATATGTATAAGCGACAATTCGAATCTCCTCCTGCCAAAACAACACTCATAATACGGCACCACCCCGAGCTGAAGATGGTCGTGCGCAGTTCCCATGGTGCATGGCAAGCGCGCACGTCCGCAACCATTATCAATTAGGCGGCGCGCGCGCGTGCGGCCTGTCATTACTGCCAGTGCACGACCACGCACAGGGATGCGTATTGGGGAACTGACGTAAAGAGATATTGCGAGTTTTTGGAGCTGAAATTGAAGGTATGCCCAAGACATGGATTTTTTCTAATGAATTTTGCCGTTCTGGGTGGAGTGGGATGATGTGTCAGATTTTCACTGACTAAAGCCACACCTGTGTCCTTCAGTTGCCTTTTTCGTCCTGAGACCACAGGTTTCCTTTTCAGAAAGTCCAGGATATGGCTGAGATCTGGTTTCTTTGGAGCTTTTATATCCTGTTTATTCCGAATAGGTGCACAAGTATTTGTAGATATTAAGTTTCTCTAAATTCTCTGTTCTTTTAGAATAATTACCAATGAAGCGTTCTCCGGGCACATTCAAAAATATTAAGATTTCGGACGAGAGGGAGAAATCATAATCTGAACCTACTGATTTAGTCTCAAAACAGCTATCTGTAAAATACAATATATTTAAATTTTCCGTATTAGAATCGAACCGCTATATACCATTAAAGCCAACAATCCAATTTTCTTTCCCTTGTATTTGATTTCTTCAAACAAAAATATTTCTGGTTGTACTGTTACAACCAGAAATATTTAATGAGTCAGTACTCAGCCCTAATAAAAACATAATCGAGTTCGGCGCATCGCTCAGGTAGCGTAGTTCTCAGTCTCGCGGCCAAGACGTTGGATGCAAATGGCAAGATCGCGGGATACCGCGCGACCCGCGTGCATTCAGACAGGAACGTGTGCGGTGGCCCTTACAGGGTTTACGCGACCATCTGATATGACGTCTTACCATTTAAATTAAAACATTTTTACGAGACATTTGAATATTAGAAATATACTTATGGCAACTCGCTACTTTGCATATTTATAAGTTGCCAGTACTTTTTATTAGTGGCATCTGCTTAAACCCGCTACTTATAATTAGTGATTATAAGTAGGATTCAGTTTGATTGTAATCATAGGGAAATAATATTTAATGATAATGTTTTTAGTAGGCTAGTAGATTGTATTTTATTTTTCCCCATGCAAGGAATTACTCCTGTATCGTAGGCGGTCACAAACACGTAAACTTACGTACACAAGACAACGCATCTGTAGGCCATATGAGAATCGAACCCGTGACACGCGCAGCGCAGCAGCCAATCGCTCAACCACTGCGCCAACCGTGTCATCAAATCGTCGTATTATACATGAATTCAATTACTTCTCAATAATATTTAAGAACATAATTTATTAGTATATTGGCCAGAAGCGAAACCAGGTAAAAAAAATCTGACTGAAATCATTTGATGACTCAACACCTCAAAAAAAAAAACAGTATTGGTATTGTAGATACGCACGCACACACAAACACTCCCAACTTATGCAAACAAATTTTACCTATCAAGAATTATTTTATCTTCTTAATTTATTTTTTGTTCTAAAATAATATAATTCGTGGTTATCTACACTAATATTCTAAAAAGGTAGTGTGTTTTTTTTTTTTGTTTGTGCTCTGTAAACTGGTCCGATTGCGAAATTTAACTCTCCAAAATTTCGATAGAAACCTGTTTTATTCCTGAGTGACATAGGCCATATTTTATATTATTATGAAGCCGCAAGCTAAAGCTAGTGTTAAAATATATCAATAGCTAACATCGATTCATTACCCGTTTCTGAACATACTACTTTCTGGATGTGTGCTTATTAAATGATATGTCAGCAAAAATACACTGTCGCCGGGCCATCCAGGTGACTGAAGAGTGGTTTTGCACTTGCATCCAGCTGTTTGCTTGCACCTAATACCCGCTATGACCTGGCGTGACCTGTATTGTATTTAGTGTCGGCGGCCTAAAACTTATTGCTTGCAAACACGAAGAACACCATGGCGTTTTTTTTTTCTTCTATTATTAGTCGATAATAATCATTGATGACAGATCAGTGGCAAAGGGCAGGGCACATTGCTCGCAGAACTGACGGCCGTTGGGGCCGAAAGATGACTACGTACCGGAAGACGTAGCGTTTTAAGGCCTCCTACAAGATGGGCCGATGACCTGATAAGGGTTGCGGGAATCCGATGGATGTGAGACGCACAGGACCGTTCATTGTGGCGGTACTTGGCCTATGTCCAACAGTGGACGTCTTTCGGCTGAAATGATGATGATGATGAATCAATGATGATGAATGCTAGGTCACCATATAATTCTAAGCCTTCAATTACATGGCTAGTACAGAACGAGCTGACGTGTCGAGGCGAGTAAATAGGGCCACGTTGACACGTAAAACTAACACTATATAGATCGTTAATAATTGTTGTAACACATGACACACGCAACGTTTGAAATTCTATACAAAAAGTACTTAGAAGTTAGGTAAAAGCTCGTTTCAGGGTTCCGTAGTCCTAACAAAGAACCTTTTTAGAATAGAATAGAATATAATCGTTTATTTCTGAGTACATGGTACATGAAAATCTTAATATTAAACGGAATCACATATACTACCTTTACTGGTATAGAAATATTAAATGAGTATATAATTTACCAATTCACATATTTACTTATTTATTTAAGGATCACCAACGAGTGTTACAAAATAAAAAAACTTAAAAATAAAAAAAATGGTACACGTAGCCTGGTTCTATAATGAACACTCAATTATAGGCAACCACAACTTATGACACACATATTTAAAGATCATGCAATATTAAATAAGATTCAAAATTAAACAAACAAAAAGAAAAATTAATATGCGTAACTTTATGGACTGCGTTATTTTTATGCGTATATATTTAAAAATGAGATTACAATATTTACTATTTTGAATATGTCAATATGCAATAAAAAAAAATAGTTTTATTATGATGAAAATTTATTCAAATATACATTTTGGTCCACATTATATGTAAGTATCACTTATTTCTCTATGTTAATTTTTTTTTTTTCATCCACAGTGTGATTTAGATTGTCATCTAAAATTCATGTACATGTCTTGCTGTAGCATGGTTTGACTGGAACTTACCTCTATGAACCTCATTTTACTTGAAAAAGGGTTATGCAAATTGATTTAATTAAAGTTTTTTCCAGCGTTGGAAGGCCTCCAACAAGGTGGACCGATGACCTGGTCAGGGCCGAGGGAATCCGATGTATGGGTGACGCACAGGACCGATCGTTGTGGCGACACTTGGGGCAGGCTTATGTCCAACAGTGGAAGTCTTTCGGCTGATATGATGATGATGATGAAAGTTTATTCTCTCTCTCTATTCTAAAGCATAAGCATAATCAGCATTTTAGTGTGCCCACTGCTGGGACTCAGGCCTCCTCTCTAGGAAAGGGAATGGACTGTAATCCACCATGCAGTTTTAGTGCAGGTTGGTGAATGTCACCTGTCTTTGAATATTTGGTTGTAGGACATGCCGGTTTCCTCACAATGTTTTCCTTCACCGTTTTGAGTATATTGGTGATGAAATAAATTACACAAAGTAATGCGCCTGGCTAAGTGTGAACCCGTGACCTACAACTCATAAGTCAGCGCCTCTCACCACTACTCACAACACTCGGTCACCACTGCTCTCCACTCTCTCTGCTCTCCTATTCCAAAAAGTCATAAATAAAATAGAGGAACAAAAAATATGCTGGTGGAATCGTCATCTTCATGAATAACTCCAAATTATAAAGACTAAACCTGATCTAGGACATCCTCCTAAATACACAGTTCTCATAATTTATCTAAATGTTAGATAGTATTTACAAGACGACTAACTAGTCCTGATAATATCAATGTCAAACGAGAAAAGCGTGAGAGCTTGCAACGCGTTGGAGGCATAAAGACCACTGACAAATATATACAGAAGACACAGTTGCCACCAAACTTAGAGAAATGTATATTGTTCATCGTCAACTGCTAAAGAGCATAATTATTTATTAAGCCCAGTATTAGGTACTAAGCATAAGATGACATGTTTGAGCACGCCATAATTATGGCGAAAGATCCCCTCCTCTTTGTGGAGTGGCTGGAAAGACATCACGGCATCCTTACCTTACGCATAACCCAGGTTCTCACCAGGTTACTTTGGGAAGTTCCTGTACCGAGTTCGTGTGGAAATAACGCCCGGGTGTCACCACTGGTGTGGACCACCTGGGGGATATGGTAAAACATACGATAGAGGTGTGCCCCGTTTGAAATGCTTTTTTTGAGGTGGAATTCCTCATGACCTGAGAAGAGGAGGTGTGTCAGAGTCTTACTGAGTAAAACTACCCTAGTGCACTTGCGTCCGGAAGCTGCGGGAGCAGTTTGACTTCCGCAGGCCCCAACTAGTGGTGACCCTACCTCGTGGGTCTCGTTCCATATTGGAGAGTGGGTGAGACTTAGACAGAAATATTGAGAACAGAATACGGAAACTCCACACGTACCTTTGCCTTCTTGCTTACCTTTGCTAATCTGTCCGTGCCGGGGTGCCCTGAAATTACTTCGATTCCTTCCCTATTCTCGTCTTTTACACAAATTAAACTGGTTTCATTCACCCATTATCATATAGGTAGGTCGGTTAATATTGATGAGTATAGACAAAAACTATTTATTTTACACATTTATGAACTATCAGATATTCTATACAAATCCTAGAAATTGTATACATTACCTAGGGTAAAGTATGTAATCATCATCATCATCATTTCAGCTGATAGACATCCACTGCTGGACATGGTCTCCCCCAAGTGTCACTACAATGAACGATTCTGTGCGTCCCGCATCCATAGGATGCCCGCAACCTTCACCAGGTCATTGGTCCACCTTGTACTCCAACAAGATGGATCGATGAACCGAAACCGATACCGGAAAACGCTGCGTTTTACGCGGTCACCACTAAAAAGTATGTAATGGAATTTTCAAAATATTTTACATTACATGGACGCCCCAGGTATTCTATACTTTGCCTAGGTGTCGAATAGAATATCTGAATTATACAGATTGCCGGTAACATATATAAATAGATTACAAATTGTAACAGGTTCATTGACAAGTGAACCTTCTTCTAACATTACCTATCTCTTCGCAAAATTTACGTTCACATTTTACGATGTACGTGTTTTATGGTTTTATGTGTTAATAATCTTTGACTGCGTCGAACAAGGAAACATTCCCAGGTACGCTTATGACAAAAAGACCTAGAATATAAAGACCGATACAGGGTGAACTTTATCGACTAGGCGTGGTTGGCTATTCATGCCCAGCCGATAAAATTTATCCATCTAAAATATATGTATATTATAGATGGATGAATATGGGGAATATATGGGAATTTGAACCCAAAATCAATTTCTAGTAAACTAACATACGAAAATTGTCAAATTACAATTAAATTAATTTATATTTAAAAATGTTAATATCTTTAATTCAGACCTCTGATGCTATTCATTTCAACATTGTATTGTTCTATTATTTTTTTACTATCTTTACACTGTTAAAGGGTTACAGTAGAATATTTTAACGTAAATCCGTATGGTATACAATATTTAAATTTATTGATTCGTAAAATACGTATACCATACTTTTCGGAACTGTTATTCTAATTAGCAATACTATCGTATGGTGTAAAAATCATAGATCGTTATATGGGTGCTATTATTATCAAAAATACAGCATTTTTTTAATCCATTGATTCAGTTCTAGTTTTCATCTAAATCAAACCTGATACTAGTTGAGTACATTTCGGTAACTTTTATAGTTACAAATAGGCTATTAACGCCCATTTGAAGAATTCACCCTGTATATGAGACCAAACACGGAAATGAGAATAAAACACGTCTCACGTCACCCATCAAACAATTCGTTGGAATTCCAAACTATCGCATTTCAATTTGGTTTTAATTGTTTGGTATATCTTATTGTCGCAAGCTCGCCATAGAGTCTATGAAACAAAACAAAAAATACAAAAGAAATAAATTTTCTTCATAACGACCTTCATTGGTACTTTATTGGTGTATAAACGTTTGTATTTACCTCTGGAATTTATCTCAAGGCTTTATTTTACAGAATATATATTTATTATTTATACTCAATGAGCATGTCAGCCCCATCGTAACCTACACTAAATTTAAAAAACAACATAACTTAATAAACAACAAAACTGTAATACCAAGGTTGAGCTACCGACACATTGCCATGTCAAATGTAATCTTAGCAGCAGCGCTTCTAGGGTTAGCCAGGATTTAAAAAAAAAAACCTATATCAATTTTATTGGTTTTGCGATTTTGTCAGAATATTATTGAAGTACATAGCTATAACGGAAAACTAGTCGAAATTCGACATCTTTTTTTGTTTTACTCTTTAATTGTGATAATTTGAGACACAAGAGAAAGACAACTTGGGTGCGCGAACGCCGGCGTTCGCTTGGGGTTTAATGAATCAATTTGATCCAAGCTAGCACATGACTGTGATCCCACCAGATGATAAACAATTTGTAATCGTTGATGATAAAGTGTACTATTAAGAGCTCTCTAGCTTTGAGGACACCTAACTTTTATATCGAACGGGAAGACCACAGCAGGCAAGTTGTTCCAGCCCTTCGATGTACACGGTATAAACGACGAGGTGAAACGCTTGGTTCGGGCCGTATATGCCGTAGGCCGTATATATCAACAATGTAAGTATGGAGAGTGAACACTCACCGTATGTCGGGTTATCCGATGGTAGAACAGCGATGGCAGAATCAAGTCATGTAAGTAGGTAGGTACCGTGAGTGGTTTGAAAAACTTTGTAAGACTGGGTAGCCGGTTTAATCAGTAAAAGTCTGACACACCATTTTTTGAGCAGCCTGCAGGAAGTAAGGTTCTCTTCAGCAAGCAATATTTACAGTACTTATTAATCCAACATTGTATTAAATAATCATCTATATATTAAAACTAGTAAAAATGTGAACCGATGCTTTTTAGTTGGCACAAAAAATACTCAACTGTACATGTGTTTAAATTTTGCACACATAATCCTTACAGGTCTGTTCAACTAGGTACAAATTATTGGTATAGTGAGTGTGTAGTTCATTAATAAATTTATTGAAAAGGATAATAAAATTTTAATTGAAATTAACGATTGACCTATAAAACTTATACCTTACGTTCCATTCATACAAGGTTCTGCGTGCTTGCAATAATGTAATATTACCCAAAGGAGTGGCTCATGGTTGTCAACGAAGCTATACAATTTCACTACCGATAAAAAGTTAAAAATTTCATAGTAGTAGCAATAAATGCCGTAATAACTTAATTTATTTCTGTGACTATTTGCGCATAAACAACATGTTTCTTTTCTTACATCAAAATAGATAAATATTAAAAATATAGATATACCAAAACCATATAATGGCACAATAAGAAAAAAAAACTCAACATAACAAAAACAAAGTTACCTCTATCAAAAGATATACTGTTAAAATTTTCACAGATAATGTAGTTTTGTTGCCGCTATAATAACAAACACAAATATTTATTTTATTCTGTTTTTACAAAATAAAATAAATATTTATGACGGACTTCCATACAATAAACGCAATGTGTTTAATATTATAGAATGGAACAATAAAAGTGAGAAAGTTGTAAAAATGTATTATTATTAGTTTAGGGCTAATGCCTTTGGTATTAAATAAAGCTACTAATAACAATATTATGAACTAGCAAAAGCGAAATATATCTTTAATAAAAATAAATTGAAGCTCTGCATAAAGCTCATTATTATATTCTTGTTAGATCTTGAACAAAGGTCCGTACCTACACAAAACAGACATGTTTTCTGTGAAAGCTTACGGGCAAACCTTTTCTTGGAAGAATTAAGCTTAATAATACTATAATCAAAAATTGTATCGGGTTTGTTTACGTGGGATATCATTAAATATCTCCTCCCACTCTGGGTGGAAGGCGAGGGAGTATAAGGTTTTACTGACTAGAATCCATCTATGTTCCGTTAGTTACCCTTGGCGATCTAGGGCCAAGGTAACTCTTACGAGCAACCCCTTTTACCCTAGCAAGCAATGGAATATTATTATAATATAGTTAGCCCATATTGTCCCACTGCTGGGCAAAGGCATCCCTCCACTCCTTCCAAAGATCACGGTTCCTCGCTTTCTCATTCAAATAATTTCAGTCAAATAATTGGAATATGTATCAGCATAAATGTTCTCCTTCTATTAATTAGACAAAGACACTTTTAATCCTGAAATCTTGAGTCGATACTCAAAGCCGTCAGGTTAGATACTCGCGTCGATGCACGAGTCTGTCGGTTTTTCATCAGAAGTAAGAAATCAAATAGGTACGCTTATTTCAAATAATAATAATAATATTCTACAACTATCACACAACGCCGTCTAGCAGAGTAGAGCAGAGCTTGTGTTACAAATAGACCATTTCCGTCGGTCTTTCGGTCAGTCAAAAAAAGCGAAGCTAAATTATTGCACGTTCCAAAGCGTAAACCTCTATGGAGAAGAACGTGCAAGAATATCATTTACATTTTGGGGAGTGTGCATCGAAATAGTCCGTTCTATCATCAAACACCACACTGGTACCTATATTGTTGACATGTCACCCATACGCTCAAAACATTAATTTGGAAAACATTAATTTCATTATGCCTACAGCAAAGAAGTGGTATTCCTTATTGGAGTCTATGTTTTTTATTTACAAACTAGCATTTTTTAAGTCAAGAGTGAAGAGGTTACTTATAGGCAAGCGTGCTCTATCGCTGACCACATCATCGCTAATGATTAGGTTACAAGCCTGTAAATCATAAAAAGCTGCAATCAAAATGATTGCCATTACCTAAAAGTTTCTTAAAAGTAAGCACTTAATGACGTCAGCGAAACATTTCACACGCATAAACGCATCTGAACTTTAAGCAGCAGGAAAAAAAGGCTGTTTTAAAGCCCAAACAAAAAAGGCCGCAAAAAAGGATCTTCTAATCCCAGTACATCCGCACATCTCTTAGCTCTTAGCAAGTAGTATACGAAAGCGGCTGCGTCGTGCGCGCTGGGCTAGCCTGCGTCGTGAGAGCGCGGCGATAAGTGCGAGGTCGCTTGGCGTCACGACCGGCCTACCAGCGCTAACAATAACGATAGATAGTACTTAGTACGAGGTATAGACCAGCTTATAATTAGCGGATTTAATCGTTTTCAGGGTAAAGGACGTGCTGATAAAATTATTAACAAGCCTAACAAAGGAGCTAACTACTAATGGCTTAATTGAAAGTAAATGCTTTGATTTGAAAGAAGATCGCAAAAAGGAATACGAACACTAAAATGACGATAGTGATACAGACTATGCTGAAGCAGGTTCAAGTTAAAGTACTAGCTTTAGGAAATACTATTCTAAAGTTGAAACAGAAAGTATAAATGAAAGAAAATAAATTCTGAGTTCTTCAAAAATAAATGACGCCGAACGCTTTCATTTTTAAACTGGCTATATTAGCGAGTAGCCACGCGGTGTCACAATCAGTATTAGCAGTGCTAACAATAACGATGGATAGTACTTAGTACTGGGAATAGAACAGTTTATTATTAGAAGATTTGATCGTTTTCGGGGTAAACGACGTACTTGTGAGAGTTCAGATAAAGTTATTAGTAACAAGCCATCGTGATTAGATAGAAAATAACTAACTATATACTAAAGATTAATAATTCAATTAAACATAAATGCTTGGATTTGAAAGAAGAACATCAAAAAAGAAAATGAAAGCTAAAATAACGATAGTGATACAGGTAATGGAGAAGAAGGTTCAGGTTAAATTATCATTTTAGGAAACTATCATAATAGAGTTGAAGCAGAAGGTACAAATGAAATAAAAAAAACATCTGAGTTCTCCAGAAATAAATCATACTATCATTTTAAAACCGGCTATATAGATGTGAGGTCTCACAGAGTCACAATCGGTACTACTACCGCTAACATTGACGATAAACATAGGTATAGAGCAGCTTATAATTAGTATATTAAATTGTTTTTAGAGTAAGAAACGCCCAATTTGGCGAGATTAATAAAATATGAATGAAGCAACAAAATTGAAGGAAAAACTATTAAGTATGGTCCAAGCAACTCACAAGTTACCATCGATATCAAGTAACAAATGTATAATGTATGCGTATAGTTTTCAATTCGAAGATTAAACAAAAGAAGTTCAAAGATATTTCAACGTCTCATCAAAGGCAACTGTCACAGATTGTCTAGCAACAGATTTTTTGCCAGATAACTAGACTGACATCAAACTTGCTATCGGTACTACAACACACTTAAGTGTCAAAAGTTTAAAAATAACCAACTGGGAAACAACTGATCAAACGTAGCGAATGATTACACATTTGCATTACACACCCAAAACCAATAGTTGTAAACTAGACCTTAGTAAATAAAAACGACTTCTCAAAAACTATATCTAGGTATATTCTAGTCGTTGCACTCTTGTCAGGGCGGAATGATCATCACGAAGTAACTTCTGCAGGGGCCGATGTCATCACCACCACGATCCTCTGCCATATCTCCCAGCTAACCGACATTCTGGTGTACCTTATGCAAGGAACTACTCACAGTAACTTGATAGTTCCTTACCCTCTGATGCCCTTCACATATCCCTGAAAAAAACGCTCGATGTAGCAGGAGTCTATATTGTGACAGTACAAATAAACAAAAAATTTACAGCACATATACCTAAATATTGAACATCGGAAGCTGTAACAATGTTGATTAATTGAATAAAGATAAGATTAGAACAATTCTAAATACACTCATGACAGTTAATTATTCCGGTTACTGAGAAATCAGTTCACCCAGCCAAGAGACAAGTTTCCAAGATAAATGCGTAGTGGCAGAATGTCACGACCGAGGATACAGCGAGCATCTGCACATTAATAACAATAATAATGAAAGGTAAAACAACACGGTCTAAACGGTAAATTTGAGATTTAGCTAGCTCAACTTTAGCTAAACGTAACTTGTAATTAGCGGTTTCAATAATTACAGAGATATCATTAGATTTTTGGGGTTTTGATTAGGGTTTTCAGGGATTTTTACAGGTAGGTAAGTTATCCCAGACATATTATAACAAGGTGAAGGTTAAGGTAAAACAAGATTGATATTTTTATAAATTCGTGTTCCGTAACATCTATATATATAAAAATGAAACCCGTTTTCCGTTGTCACGACATAGCATGACAACGGCTTGACCGATTTGGCTGATTTTTTTTTTGTTGCGATTGTTATTGTGATGATAAGGTTCTTATGGAAAAAAAATAAAATTAGGGTAGTGTAGGGTAGAGTAGAGTAGGGTAGAGTAGGGCAGAGTAGGGTAGAGTAGGGTAGAGTAGGGTAGAGTAGGGTACAGTAGTGTAGAGTAGGGTAGGGTAGAGTAGGGTAGAGTTGGGTATAGTAGGGTGGAGTAGGGAAGAGCGGGAGCGAAGCCGCGCGGGCAAAAGCTAGTATTCTATAAAATTACCGTTAGGTATTGCAAAAAGCTAATCAAAGATCATTACCTCTCTACTAACTCGTAAAGTTATATATCAAAGGTACCTACGTAAATATTATTATGTATAAATTTATGTGTACATTCATTTACTGTTTTTGATATACAGGTATGTAATATATGAATTAATTTAGATAATATAATCTATTTTATTAACTTTTCTAAATTATTTATACATACTGTACTCGTTTCTACGTTTCTTACACAACTCTCCTGTCGCAGGTCTGCTGGAAGAAATTTTGTTTGAAATAAAGGTGAGATAGCGATCATGCGCGAACTTATCAACAATAAAAAAATACAGTACCTTTGTACTCTTCTACCTATATTGGTACTATACTCAAATAACAAATAAATAAATATTCTAAAAAGTTAGGCTTAAGGTGCATCATGACTCACATTTTCACTGTTTTTCATACAACCGCTCATAACTGATTTTGACGTTATTATACATTTTTCAGCAGATATTTTGGAAACACAGTATCTTGTGGATATTATCTAGGTTTCTAAAGAAACCAATTTCTAAATTTGTGTAAAACTAATCCAGTAAAAACCTCTGAAAATGTCCTATTTTGTATGAACTTTGACACTTCATAATTTGCCTAAAAATTAAAAAAGTCAAAAAAGTAATCCTCTAAAGACCTTGCAATTTTATTAAGATTCTAAATGACGAACACTTTTACCAAAAACTTTTAAGGGTTTAAAAAAAACAGCTATTTCCTGGAGCAAGTTTTGTGAAATTTCCGAGTAAATCTCGGAATTACCGAATACTAACAGAGTTTCCAGGCGTTATCTCTTTTTTTTTGCGTTGCCTTTTCGTCAAACATCGCGTTGGATTGCATTAAATGAATTAACAAGCTTTTAAACCATTTTCGATGTTTACGATAAGCGAGTGGAGAAGGACCCTCTTAAGTCACAATATGTGAATTTAATACATTCAAAGTTCCTTTCCCTAGCGTGTTCCCATCCCACTGAAAAATGACAACACAAAAAGTATAATTTGTCTAATAAAAAATACTCCACTCACAGTCCCCATGCCGTTCCCACAGATATCTAGAATGCAGAGTGGTGCATAGTTTTCAATTAGAAGGTAGGAAAGCAGTTGTACACAATGGACAATTACTAGTGTTTGTAAAAACGTCAGCCCATCCGTCTGTCTGTCCGTCGACGACATTTTACATCTAAATTGGAAGGTAATTTGTGATCCTTTCCTCGATGACAATTTCGTAATTAGCCCAGACTTGTTTATTTTATCCGTCAGTTTTATTTACTTCCTTTTTTGACGAGAGAAAAAAGTAAATTACAATTCTAGAAACAGTAAAAACGATTGCTTCTCTGCGATTAATTAAACATCTAGATACTGTAGCATAGATACTTAAAACTTGCAAAACGATTAAAGTAGCGTGTTCAACACGGTCGTCAAATATCGATGTGTAAAGGATATAACATAATCAAACGGCACAACATTGTAACAAAGCTATGTTTTCATTAACCTTTAGCAACAAAATATATAATCGAACATTTCATTGTTGCTCACGTAGATACTTGTGATACCTACGCGATGTCACACAATAGAGTCTCTGATCCTCTGAATAATTGATTACATGTCATAGAAAATTACTGACAATTAGACATTCATTGCGCAGTTTTTTGGTCCCAAGTCCCCACGTAAACATAACAGGCGACGCAAGAATCCATCTGTTTTGCAATAGGCGCCAAGAGCCTTGCTAGATCTTCACTGTTAAGTATGGAATACTTATCTTGCTTACCTAAGATAAACGAACCTCAAACAGCAAAAAGTAATTTGGTCCCCTCGTAGATAAAAAAGGCGATGCAAGAATCTATCTGTTTTGCAAAAGCAACGCCAACAGTCTTACAAGATTTCCACTATGCTTAGCTCGCTTGAGCATAAGACAAACGGACTTCAAACAGCAAAAAGAATTTATATAGACTTCCAATGACGCTTCCACAACCTAGGTTAATTATAAAAGACGTGTGCAAGAAAAGGTCATATTTTTTCACGGTAATTCGCAATTATGCGTGAGTAACTCTGCTTATACAGCAGCAATTAAAAGAATTAGAGCTATTACGTTTAATGTACACGCTAAAGATTATGATAGTAAAAATGTTTCCGTTCAGTTGAGCGTTAAAGTTACCGACATGGCTTATAGAATACTAACTACGTACATATCTCCTTCTAATAATTCTGCATAAGTGAATTCAATATCCTTTCTTATTATTGAACCTATCAAATTAAATGGTATCGGACTTGAATGAATGAAGGCTTCAGCGAAATTTGCAACTCGAGTGACCATATCACAATGTTCGATCGGAAACCAGTATAGACCCATAGAAAGTTCTGTTATAGCCAATAAGTCAAACATGAAATTTGTCATTCGATTCTTTCGATCTAAGTGTCGATCGCGTGCGATGACGGGTACCATATATAAATTTAAACAAGCCTTGGAATGGAGATGTCGTATTCAGTTGGATACATCGCTGGTGTTTTTCGTAGGGTATTTTTTAAGGCTGTGCTTAGTCGTCAATGTATGGTGAAGGGGTGAATTTAAAAGTTTGTGTTCGATTTCAATTTATAGTGTCGCATACTATGCCGCATTGGTACCATGAATCGATTGTCCACTGCAGTTACGACCTCGACCACCTAGCAGGCACGCAATCGTCTCGTTCAGGACCGACTAATGATTACAAGTACATTTTTGACGTGACGCGACCGTTTACGCGACCATTTTCAATGCGTTTATGTGTAATCATATGTGTTACTTGGTTGCTTACATTACTATAAATAGCTGGGAGTGTGATATCAAGATGTGGGGTCACTATAACACGCTCTCGGCTTTTTCCTAGCTAGTACTAATTAATAGTGTCTTCTCAGTCGTATACTCCTGGCTTAGTGGTCGTGGTCATGGATCGTCTGGTAGTTTGGTTGCGGCTTTTGCGAGACTTCTCCATCTCTCTCTATTCGTGGCATTGCGTGTGCATTCAATAGCAATAGTGTAACTACTGAAGAATTTTCGTAATCGGATCAGTACCTACTTCCAGAGATAACCCGTATAAAAATTAAATTTAAAACAAACTAATTTTTTAATGAATAATCAAAATAATAATTTATCCCGCTATTGGTGGAACGAGAGGAAGCGTCAGAATCTTACTGAATACAAAGGGCAATTTGAGGAACACAGCTAGGTTTAACCCTTATTCCCTTAGTTGCCGTTTGCTGTTTAGGGCTACAGTCTCTCTCTTAAACAATCTCGCAGCTCTGGCAGGTATCGGTCCAAGCCAGCCCCGTCAATTTTATCTACGCTGACATGTCTTTGAGACGTGAGTGCGACTAACGTGCTATTAACTGGGGCCTGATCATTACCAGACGGCAACCTACCAATTGCTCGCCATCCGTAAACCAACGACAACCGTGACCGAGGCGTAATTGTATCTCTCACGTTTGCCACTGCCTCCTTTGCTTGGTGCTCTGTATGGTACATAGCTAGTTCTAAAACTTTCAAATAGCACAATTTGCTACTGCACTATATACAAAAGTTTCGTCCTTTTTGACCAAACTCAGTCTTTTAATGTTCCTACTGCTGGGACTCAGGCCTTCTCTCTGGGAGAGGGAATGAACCGTAATCCATAATGCGGACCCAGTGCGGGTTGATGAATATCACATGTCTTTGAATTTTTGGTACTAGGACGTGGAGGTTTCCTCACGATGATATTTCCTTGACCGTTTTGAGAGTAGTGGTGATGACATAAATTACACAAAGTAATGCGCCTGGCTGGGTTAGAACTCGCGTTCAACTCGTATGTCGGGGCTGTTACCACTCGGCAACCACAGCTCTGACTGCACTGCTCGGTTGAACTATAAAAAGCTGATATTGTTCGTTCGGGTCTGCCCCGCATGGGCGGAGCATCGCCAACGCCGGTGTCCTTGTAGATGAGATCGGCGGCAGCGACCTCTCAGGTCCGCCCATTCTCTTTTTACAGTAGACACCGTTCGTTATTTCTTTTTTCAGTGACGGATTTGAATTCGTTTACACCGTGTTAAAGAGCGAAATCAATTCAGAGAATAGACAAGCTCCAAGCTTCAGAATCGGTTGTAGTTACTAAGTTTTTTCTAGGTACTAGCCTGGGTTTATATCCCCTAAACTAGTAGATATACACAATTGGAATCATAAATTAGGGTCAGTTTATTAGCTGGCCGTCGGACCGACCGGTAAGCCGACCCCAAGTCGTCGACAGCACGAATTATTCCAGTGGCTTCTCAAGGAGACGTCAGCAAAACCGCAGGGGCCTAGCATGGTCGAAGCCTACTGAAGCCATGGGTGATGTGTAAGAGTACCCCGGGGTCATGGAACGAAAGCCACGAGGGAACCGGAGTCGGTTTTAGTCAGTATATGTCTGACACAAAAAGGCGGGACATGTCATTAGATGATTTCTCACCTAAAAAAAGGGTCAGTAGTCTTTTGTTTTTTTTTATCGAGCCAACTAATTAAATCATGTTTTGAGTTGCACTCAGCGGTTGGCTATGATATAGCCAATTATAAGTAAATAATTTTTCATAATGTTCTCTTTTATTTATATTTGTCGATTTACAGAGGTTTAAAAAAGCCAACCAAATCAACCAATACCAAAACAATATTATTATTTTTTAAATATAAACTAGTGCTTGACTGCGATCCCACCTAATGGTAAGCAGAGATGCAATCTCTAATGCGGCGCGCTAGTTTATGAGCCTATCCACTCTATGTCCAACAGTGGACGTCTTTCGGCTGAAATGATGATGATGATAAGATGATAACCTCGCCTTAAAATCGGATGCAGATTATTTCTTCGCGTTATGTATTTACGTAAGCGAATATAATTAAACGATAATACTTGACAGCTTTTTATATACAAACCTAGTAAAGTAACAATAGATTCCATTGTCATTGTAAATATGCGTTATTTTAATCTCGGTTCAACTTTAACTGGTAACTATTGACGATCGTTTAACGTTTTTATTATGTTTGCTATTACAGGTACACAATTAGATTTTCTAATAGGTTACAAGCGAGTGATTTAAATTAACTCTTATGTAATTTTTTATTACATTTAATCGTTTTTGTGCTAGAATTTAAGTCTTTAAGGTACTGAGTTCGATTTGGGGTTGAGAATCGTCCAAAGTGAAAACAAATGAAAAACTATATCTTTTAACAGTAGCGTAGCTACGCATGGGCGAGGTGACCCTCGCCTACGGCCTTACACCCAAAGGGGCCTCGCACAGGCGAGAGAGGCTCGAGTTTGACCACTATTTCATCTGATGTGATCGAACACTGCGGTGTTACCATGACGTTTAAAGTAAGATTGTTTTAATGTTCTTTAAGAGATGGCGCTAGACAGCCTGTATAGTTCTGTCTCTTACCCACACCAAAACAAGATTAAAATAATCTTACTTTAAATGTCATAGTTTAGGACTTGGTTGCGACAGTTTTTGTTTTGACTCGTGCCATTCGGAGCGTCTCCTGCACTGGCAGCTGAAGCGTGAGGTTGTCCTCTTCTTCATGGAAATTACGTTTTTTGCTTGCATTACTATTTCGCAGAAGACCTTGACCAGAACCAGGACTCTATCTCTTTATGGAGTTTCTAGCCGGTTCTTCTCCATAGGAAACGACCAATTTGGAACCGTGCACTAGCTTCTGACATTTTATAAGTACCCATGTAGGCCTAAGTGAAATAAAATATTTTGACTTTTGACTTCTCAATATCCAGAAAAATTACAAATTAAGTCACCCTATATCGATCCGCTCGAAACATGTTTACATACGAACATTATTAAAGAATAAAGAGAGTGTGAACACATTAAAATATTATATCAGCAACTCTTATCTACATCCACGAAATAATGATATCATAACATCGTTACCCAACGCCATGTATGTGTAGAAAATTTATTATTTCACCCGAAGGCGGTAATGTTAACGCGTTTAAGAGAGAAAATCTGCATACAATACATGGAACACGATCATGTTTGGTCCCCAGCAAGCCTATGGGATTTCTTCTTGTTATATTTAAATAATTAAATTCTTACACCTGTTTCATTGTGTAGCTAAAACGATAGAATTTTGTATATTGGTAACACCTCATTCATACTTTTACAAAGTTTTATTTAACTTGCAATTTTTGTATGTATGTTTTTTTAGGATAAATCTTAAAAATAGGTTTTAAAACAGTTACCCAATTGTGCTGAAATTTTGTGTATACCTATGTAATTTGGATGACCATGCATTTATATACCACCGTCTATGTACCACCTGAACATGAAGTTTAAATAAATAAAGTGGTACCATAAGCCTGATCTGAAGATGATGAGGCATATAATGCGATAGGAAGTACCTACTGGACTCAACAAGTTACATCAAAAGTGTTTGAGCTCTTTGGAAAGGATTGACCTTTCCAAAGAGCTGGAATCGAGAGAACCTTAAAAAAATCTAAATGCAACAATGGCCGTTTTAAACGAACACTTGTTGTTCTTTAATATCCGAAGCCTGGTTAATCTTCCTACCACCAATTGTACATGGTATACGGTGGACATTCCACCCATACGCGCAAATATTTTGGGTATACGGCAACACATTCATTATGCGTACAGCTAAGCAGTGGAATGTCCTGCCGAAGTCTATATTTTAGCTACAACCTAGGAGTTTTTAAGTCAAGAGTGAATAGGTTACATCTAGGTAAGCGTGCTTCACCGTCAATCAAATCGTCTCTTTCCCTCAGGTTACTAGTCAAGCGCGAGCCCACTAGCCCTTGGCAATACTAATGTCAGATTTCCAGGCTTCTGATTATCCTTAACGTCGGTCAAAGGTCTACAAATGACAGCCGGAACTCATGACTTAAGGTGGTGCATCTCGACACACATTTTCACTGTTTTTCATACAACCGCTCATAACTGATTATGACGTTATTACACATTTTTCATTAGATATTTTGGAAACACAGTATCTTGTGGATATTATCTAGGTTTCTAAAGAAACCAATTTCTAAATTTGTCTAAAACTAATCCAGTAAAAACCTCTGAAAATGTCCTATTTTGTATGAACTTTGACACTTCATAATTTGCCTAAAAATTAAAAAAGTCAAAAAAGTAATCGTCTAGAGACCTTGCAAATTTTATTAAGATTCTAAATGATGACAACTTTTTCCAAAAACTTTTAAGGGTTTAAAAAAAAACAGCTATTTCCTGGAGCAAGTTTTGTGAAATTTTCGAGTAAATCTCGGAATTACCGAATACTAACAGAGTTTCCAGGCGTTATCTCTCTTTTTTTGCGTTGCCTTTTCGTCAAACATCGCGTTGGATTGCATTAAATGAAGTAACAAGCTTTTAAACCATTTTCGATGTTTACGATAAGCGATAGGAGAAGGACCCTCTTAACGTACATTCGGAAGCACGGAACTTTGGTACGGTAAGATTTTACTGACCGACCTGTTATTGACTTAGCCACAAATACTTGTTTACGCTTTAATGTAGTTGTACAAATAAAAGGCTAAGGATTTATGCCCTCTCCCAAAATGCGATTCTTTTTCATGTAACACTATTGACCCACCCCAGCTTTACAAAGGAGGGGCCCAGCTGGGTCGAAGCCTACCGGGGTCAGGGTTATCCGAAAGGAAACTAGAGCCCCGGTATGAAGGCTAGAAGGAACGGCGTGGGGTTTTTAGTCAGTAAGAGTCTGACACTATCTCCCGCTCCACCCAAGAGCGGGTTTTGTCATAAGATGATTTTCCTCATCGACAAAAAAAAACCCCAGCTTTACAACGGCGAGAAAATACTTTTAAATTCTCCGCTTTTCCCTACTTTAACATACATGTATTATTACACTTACATAAATCTTCCTCATAAAACACTCTTTTCATTGGTGTAAACTGCATGACATTCCGCCCAGTAGTTTTTGAGTTTATCGCAAATTCATAAAAAGAGGCAGACAAGGTCGGAGACTATTATGGCGGTAAGTCCCCTCTTTCAGGCATGGTTCCGCATGACGCAGGTCCTCACCGGACATGGCACGTTCGGGAGGTTCCTGCACCGAATTCAGATGCGGAAGAGACGCCCAGGTGTCGCCACTGTGCGGAACGCTCGGAAGACACGGTGGTGTATATAGTCGAGGTGTACCCTGCTTGAGCGGAGCATCGCCATGCCCTCGTGGTGGCGATCGGCGGTGGAGACCTCTCGCGCCGTGGCTTAATTCAGGCCATGGTCCGGAGCGGGGAGGAGTAGCAGGCGGTCGCCTCCTTCTGCGAAGCAGTAATGCTAGCATAGGAGGAGGCCGACCGCATCAGGCAACGGCGCTCTCGCCACCGCCGCCGGGATTCCAATCATGATTTCCGGCCACCGTAGACGCGAGCTCGCAGACGACGAGCCATGGGAGCTACCCATGGCTCGTCGTCTGCGTCGCTATCCGACCGTCCGGTAGCAGTCCGGACCAAGCCCAAGACGTCGACGGCGCGCACTGTTCCCGCGCGCCTCAAGGAGTTGTCAGCAACAGGAGGGGCCCAGCTGGGTCGAAGTCTACTGGGGCCAGGGTTATCCGAATGGAACTCGAGTCCTGGTATGAAGGCTAGGAGGAACGGGGTGGGGTTTTTAGTCAGTAAGAGTCTGACACTATCTCCCGCTCCATACAAGATTTTTACACACCGAAACAAAAAAAGGTCGGAGACTATGCAAGGACTTTTCCGCGTAAAGCGATAATTCCAGTAATAAGTTGTTTTATCTAAAAACAACTTATTACTGGAATTATCAGTACGAGTACCATTCATTCATAGTAGTGTCTTCCGTTTACCGGACACTTGAATTACAAACCTTTTGTTTTTTTTTTTATTGTAACATAATTCGATGTTCACACGGAGCTGAGTCATTCGCTATGTGCGGCCTGTTCACACACGATACAACTCGATTCTCGATACCGGGATGCTGACTCGATACATTCTCGCATCGAAAGGCATCGAGTGACACAACACCTGCGCTTGATGCATTGCACCAGAGGTCACGTGCGCTTATCGAGTATATTTTTTAATTATATTATTTCCTTTATCGGGTAATGAATGAAGATGATGTTACCAGCTGGTTTTAGGTGGCATAAGTCGAGTAATAAAAGGGTGTAATTAAACAATTGCCTACTTGGGTGTACCGTTATCCTTTTGAACGGTGCCGTCTCCTTAAATACCTCGGCTTATAGGCATTTTATGAACAGTTCTTGTTTGATCAATGGGTTTAATGTCAAGTCATTTCTGCTGCCTTCATAAAGAACAATTGCAAAACGAAGTAGCCATGACTGGGTTTTGTATAGTGTCTATTGAAACAAGCAATGATTTTTCAATAGAAAACCCAAACAGCCGGGTGAAATCTTTTTTTTTTTCGGTGGGAATATCATCCAATGATATCCCCCGCTCTTTTGTGTCAGACTTTTACTGACTAAAAATCAACTCCTGTTCCTTCGTAGCCTTTCATACCAGGGCCAAGTCTTCCTTTCAGAAGCAGGTTTGCAGCCCTACAGTTTGTCGTCATCTCTTTGAGGCGCTATGAATGCTATTCTTTTTTTTACGTGACATTTCATCTAATGACTTTTTCCGCTCTGGCTGGTGCGAAAGGGAGGGTCAGCTTCACTTAACAGCTGCCTAAAACCAACAGTGTTCCTTCAGTTGCCCTTTTGCGAAGGCCACGGTAACTCCTTCAAACAATCCGCAGCCCTGGCAGGCATCGGCCCTAACTGACCCCGTCAATCATAATGACATATCTTTAAGGCGCATGTGGAACACAAGGCGCTTTCAACCCGGGTTTGGTCGATAATGGATTCCAATAGTTTTACACCATATTTTATTTTTTCTCAAAAATATTTAAAAAGGCACAAGTTGGATACCACCGACACCAAGTACAACAAAGGTCAGAGAGGTATTAGGCGCCCTCAAATAGCTGGGTGCAAGTGCAAAATAACCTGTCAGTCGTCTGGATGGCCCGATGACCTTGTATTTTTGCTGCCATAACCAACATATAATAATAATAATAATGACTAGACGGGTGATTAAGGTTTCACATATTATATACTAAAACTGGGATTGTATAGTCTGGCCGGAGAATCTTAATGCTAGAGATATAGAAAACGGTACAACGCTATCTATCGATTCAAGCTAAACTAATAATTTAACAATGATTCTATAGTCAGTCTAAAAAGCTAGCTAAAACGTTAAAGGACTTGGGAATTTTGTACAATATTTAAACATTTAAAAAATACTTATATTCGATTCATTTTAGAAGGTTTTTCTATTAATAAACAATGATCAAGATCTCTTAATCAACCTTGATTATTGAACCAGGGTTGACTACATTAGATTTCATTTTACCCTTATAATAACACAAGTGTTTTGACTTTTTAGACAGACTCTAACATTCCTACTACCACGTTAAAGATGAGTGTAACAACTACAACCTACGATATTCCGTCTATAAATCAACATAAAAAAAGAGAAAGAAGATATCGATTTATAACTTACGATTATGAGGTATGAAGGAAGAAAAATCAATAGCATTTTCTTGTTCGCAGTTTTAATCTTCAAACATAATCGTAACAATGCTTCTCACTTGAGTAGTTTGCACTTTCATATGTTTAACACCCCTAGATTAATCAGGCAAACTGCATAATTACTAGAAAAAGCTATGCTACCGCGTAAAAGTTGCTGTGGTAATTTTATCAGAGGTGATTAATAATGTCTTAATAATGTTCTTATGTAGTCTTGCCATGTATAGGGTTATTTGTAAAACACTGGCAACTTCGTAGGACTATGTTACTAACATCATAAACAACAACTTTTGTTCTATGATTTAAAAAAATGAATTATTTTTTTGTTCATCAGATTCTCATACAAGAAGAAAATATTTAAAATAAACTTTCTAAATATTACGAAGTCTATGCGAAGCAAGCGATAGTACAATAGCGGAGGGGAGTGGAGTCGGCGAGGGTGCTTGTTGCGCTTGCGTCTTCTCGAATGAGTAGTTTTCACTTTCATACGTTTAACACCCCTAGATCAATCAGACAAACTGCATACTAATTATTAGAAAAACCTATGCTACCTCGTAAAAGTTCCTGTGGTCATTTTATCAGAGGTGATTAATAATGTTTTTATCTAGTCTTGCCACGTATATTGTTAAAAGGTTAGGTTAGCTAGGTATGTGTGTGTTAGATATGAAAACAAATTGATGAAGCTCATTCAAAATTATCTAGTAAAAGTTACTATTTATTAAAGTGAGTTTTTAATTAAGGAACTTTCAGGTACAAACAACGTTTATGGAACCAATTTAGTAATATATTAAAAAAATAAGCAGGTCAGTCTACAAATATAGGAAAAAATCACAATGTCCATATTGGTTCTGTACTAAAAGTACTTGTTCATACGTAGGTACTTTCAACCACTTTTTTTTAGGTGGGCTATCATCAAATAAGTTCTCCCAATCGTAGTTGAGTCTTAGACTTTCACTGGCTAAAATCCAACTGTATTTCTTCCTTTAGTCTTTGCGTTCCAGAACCATAAATTTTTAATAAACATATACTTTTTCAATCTTGCTTACCAGGCTGTTACCGTGAAGTCACCGTTTTATGGCACTGCTCGGGTACTTGGGTCTTAATCGGTATCATCCGATTCTCTATTAGTCGTACCTCAGTCGTCACCCACTTTCTAGCCATCTCATCTTTCACACAGTCTATCCACCGTTTCTTTAGACCTTTCAAGCGTTGGATCGTTTCAAATTTTAATGATATTTTTTGCTTAAAAGTCAAAATTACAACAATATAAAGCATTGGTTTACTACGTTTTTTTCGCCATTTGGAATAGTATCAGAATTACCTGTTGGTGATACAATTTTCTAGATCTATACCTATCCACTGAAGTAAAACCGTGAGTAAAAAGTTAGTATTACTTAGGTTTTCCTGTTAAATTTGCGCGATTGTCCAATGAAGTGGAAAATCATTAGAACCGTATTCGGTAATGAGAGATTTCGCCCTATCATCATTCAACGAACGGGATTACTAAACCTCAGTAAAGATTGTAGTGATGACACGCTGATTTTTGAGATGATCACCTACACTCGTTAATCTGGGTCATGGACACTTAAAAATGTGTGAGTAAGGCATAGTAACGGCAACAGTAACGGCCCACACTTACATCGTTTGTTCAAACCTGGGCAGGCGCGTTCGCATAATAGCATAATCAGCCTTTTTAAAGTTCCCACTTCTGGGACTCAAGCCTCCTCTCTAGGAGAGGGGGCCGTAATCAACCACGCAAGCCATGTCCGGGTTGGTGAATGTCTTCGAATTTTTGGATCTAGGTTGAAACCAAATGCATGTTGGTTTCCTCACGATGTTTTTCATCACCATTTTAAGAGTATTGGTGATGAAGTAAATTATACAAAATAACGCGTCTGCCAGACCGAGAGCAGTGAACTAAACTCCTTGTCAAGATCAGTCAAACGAGTTCCAACTCGTTGTATGACAAGCCGTCTTTCGGCTCCATCATCAGCTCAACTCTATGTTACAATAATATAGTATTGTCATCCAATTTACATTTAGACATGCAAAATTTCAGCTTAATCGGAAACCGGGAAGTGGGTCAAACACTAGCAAGATTTCGTTACAGGCAGTCACTGGGACAGGTGAAACTAAATGATGCTTGTAAAAAAGTGGCCATCTTGGCAGTTAAAAATAGTAATATCTATTGGTCACCAGATGATTTATTTATTACATAACTAGGTACTTTCTTAAATAACAACTAAAACATGTAATCTATATAGATGACAGCCAGTCAGTTTCTCCTTTTATATCTTTGTATATAATTCTTCTGTGCGTGTGTTTGTCACCTAATTCCTCCTAAACTAGTTAGTTTGGATAAAATTTTGTGTGTATATTTGAGTGGGGTCCCTGGGTGGTTTGAAAGTACAAGTAAACCCGATGGTGTTGTGGAAGGAATTTCGTTTGTATACAAAATTTCATTCTGCGTACCTATATACCTAATTGAAAGTTAGCATAAATAGTAACCTAAATAAATAATAAAGGTAGGTACTCTATATTTGTTTTCAAAAATTTGAGCGAAAGCCCAATAAAACAAACAAATTTAGGGGATTTTAAAATTTGTATGGAGGATTCTTATTTCTTGGGGTAATAAACTTAAAAGTTAACACTTTTTTTATCAAAATAAATAATAAAGACTGTCATAATGAGCTATTTAAAACGTACGTTTTAAAGAGAGTTAAAGTTTGCATGAAAACTCGCGAACGAAGTCGCTGACAAAATACTAGTAAGAGTTACTGAGCAGATTACTAACGCTGTTTACCAAGCAGTGTTTTTTTTTAATCAAACTTTAATGACTGGACTAAATTGCTGGCTATTCAAAAATATATCGAAAGAATTCAATAGAATGTACACAAATCTTAGCGAATTAGGAAAGTTTACTTTGTATATGTTTCTTAAAGGAGGTTCAAATCATGTTAGTTCGTATCGAATTGAATTATTCACCTGTCTGTTACCGTCTGGTTAGGAATCGTTTTGGTTACCAGTAGTTAGGAAACCTTTTTGTTGCCAAAACCTAATTTGTTACATTAGTGCTAAACTAACAATACTTTAGAAAACTACTCAACTACGCCTTCCGTATACTAATGCATTTTTTTGTTTGTTTTTTGTTTATTGTATGAATTCATCAAAATTACTTCTACCATTCTAGGTGGAGAATAGTGTCGAACTTTTACTGACTACCACCCGGTTTTTGGAAGCAATACCACCGAACAGCTCAGCGTTTTTCTTCCTGCTTACTCGTATACCTATAATCACCTAACATAATTATTACAGTCAATTGCGTAATCAAATCAGACTAAAACTACTTAACAACCACCATATTACATTACTAACTTTAACCCGTGGCTTCGCCCGCGTTTATTAATATACTTTACTCTTTCTCACTTAAAAAACAATAGCCTATCTCCTCTCCAGGGTTCCAACTATCTCTGTACCAAAATTCATCAAAATCGGTGTTGCCATTTAGGCGTGAAGACGTAACAAACAAACAAATAAACAAACAAGCTCACTTTCGCTTTTATAATGTTAGTAAGGATATTAGTAAGGATTATATTAAAACCATCAATTTTAGATTATTAACTTAAACTTCTAAATATATCTAGTTGTCTAACCATTAAGTCAAGTCGTATTCTAAACCAATATATATCAAACCATAATCATTAAATAAACCTAAACCACAAAAATATCAACCAAACCCGCACCTCCTCGCCTTTTGCGACTGGACAGGAACAGTCCTCGCCTGGTTATGGGAGTCATCACCATGGGTTTAGACTTTGAGATTGTTCAGTGTGCAGTGTCCACACACTGAATAATCTCGTAGCCTAAACCCATCTATCAATCCCGGAGCAATTGGTAGCTCGCCGTCTGGCCTTTCGGTAACCGGTTTGAACGACCAGCACGCGTCGCCTGCGGCAACGAGTAGTGTTATATAGGCGCCACAAAAAGAATTAAGCATAACCATAGGGGCCAAAGAGAGCCGAAACCTACTAGGGTCATAGGACGACTGACTTCTGAAAAGGTAATTCGAGGTCCTAGAGAGCAAAATAGGTAGTAAAAAAAAACCCTCGAGGACTTGTCAGCAACAGGAGGGGCCCACCTAGGTCAAAGCCTACTGGGGCCAGGGTTATCTGAAAGGAAACTCGAGCCCCAGTATAAAGGCTAGAAAGAACAGGGTGGGTTTTTAGTCAGTAAGAGTCTGACACTATCTCCCGAGGGCGGGTTTTGTCATTGGATAATTTTTCCCACTGAAAAAAAACCGTAGGGGCCAAAGAGAGCCGAAACCTACTAGGGTCATAGGACGACTGACTTCTGAATAGGTAACTCGAGGTCCTGGAAAGCAAAATAGGTAGTAAAAGACCCTATAGTGGGAGAAATCATTAGATGATTTCCCACCTAAAAAAACCCATCAATCTCAAATTACATATGTAAATGTAGCAAAGAATGATTGCTTCATTACTAATAAAGACACTTAAGTTTTAACTTTAACGCACAACGTTTGGTTAATTATAGGAATCTGCCAATAATGCGTTACCGACTGTTTCTTTTTTGCAATGGTAAGTGGTATAAGGCATATATCGACAAAAAGATTAACATGATTAATCGATGTTTTGCGTGTGTGCACGCATCATGTTTTAATCCAACTCTCGCTGAAACATTATGAAAATGAAGTAAAAAAACGTTTCTACATTAAGTAAAGAAGGCCTACTACACTACACGTAGCAATTAATAGGCAAATGGCTCTAAAAACTGACATTAGTTGAGTAGTCTTGCAATGCGTTGTATACAGTTTTTGCAAAACTTTTTTCCCGTCTTGTTTTAAAACGCAAATTGGTGGCTCAAGAAGCTGCCCAACTTAAACGGGACTGAGCGACATATGTCTGCCCCATGCCCGTAAAACACAGGATTCGTACCCAGAAACAGCGTCTCTGGGCCGAGGCAGACCACAAAGGAGATGACGGGACGAATTAGAAGGCTTCTTTAGGAATTGGAAATAGGAAGCAAGGAATTGTCTTCCTTGGAAGGAATGGAGTGATGTCTTTGCCCAGTTTTGGGGCAATATGGGCTAGTAATAATATTTCTTTTACTCAATCAATCCCCTGACTTATTTAGGGTCAGCCGTCTAGATACTTTTACGCCATTCTAGGCTTTTTTTACTGTATAAATAACTATCGATTCAAAGCAAGCTCAAAAGAGTTGGCTGAAATGAATATTTTTTATGGATACCAACGATAACGCACGTCACATTGTAACTGATAGTCCTCTGCTACAGAGTACTAGACAACCGATAAACTTACCTATATATTTCTAAATAAATATTATAGATAAATTACACACAGAACAAATGATCGTGCTCATCACACAAACATTTGTCTTGGGTGGAAATTAAAACCACGACCTCTGGTATATCAGTCAGGGCCACTAACTTCTAAACCAACATGCCGAAATTGTTCTTATGAGACACTAGCTTTTGCCCGCAGTTTTGCCCGCGTACATGAAATATAGCCTGTCACTCAGGAATAAAGCAGCTTTCTAGCGGTGAAAAAATTTTAGCAATCGGACCAGTACTTCCAGAGATTACTTCCTACAAACAAATTTTACCTCTTTATTATTATTCATATAGGTACTAGCTTTTGCCCGCGCGGCTTCGCTCTCGCTCTACCCCACTCTACCCTAATCTACCCGACTCTACCCGACTCTACCCTACTCTACCCTACTCTACCCTACTCTACACTACTCTACCCTACACTACCCTAATTTTTTTTTCATAAGAACCTTCTCACGATAACAAACACAACAAAAAAGAATTAGCGAAATAGGTTCAGCTGTTCTAAAGCCTTGCGCTTACCAACACATTTAGCGATACATTATAGATACCTCGTATAAATGAGGGCACTTTCAAGTAATACCTAATTACCATTTATCAGTACTTCTGTTCCCATCTCTCAAATTAAGTAGCAATAAACCTTTAATTTCTGACATGTGTCATGTAGGTCGGTGTTCGGCATAATGAAGGCGAGCGAGTGATTGAAAGGCGTGAAGCAGGCGCCGCCTGCCACGGGGCGGCGCGCGCGCATGCTCACGCAACTGCGTCGAGGCGACGCACACACACTACGTGTGCTCGGCTTATTGACGGGTTCGCTTCATGATTTATTTATTATGGAAATGAATTTATTGGATGTTTCTTTCTTGCCATTTGTAAAAGGGGTTGTTTTTTTCTTTGTTTTTGGCGTTGACTTAAAATGAACAGGACTAGGAATACAAATGAAAGTCGAATAAAGGTTAAAAAAAATTGATTTTGCTAACTTAAATAAGCTAGGTACTATTAAAAAAACTATTAATTGGGCCAAACGTGAGCCCATTCATAGGAATGGACTCACGTTTGGCCACCTGATGGTAAGCGATGATGTGGCCGGCGATGGAGCAAGCTTGTCTAGAAGTAAGCCATTTACTTTTTACTTAAAGACCCCTAAGTGGCAGCTACCTTAAAACTAAATACTCCCAAGAAGATACAAAAACGTCCAAATTCAGCGACCCTAGTTCAGCTGCAGAAGATCCAAATGATATGTTTGTTTAACTGTATTTCAGAATGCAGAGCAGAGTAAACGATACCACGAGACATAAGTAAGATAATTATAATACCCACCTAAAACTAATAATGCAAATTCATTAATTCAAATAGCCCAACATACAACTACATTATTTAACTTATCGCCAGTATTCCCAAAAGGTTAAGCAGAGATGGTTGTCGGATAAGGTTCGATCAATTCACTGTGGACCTGGAAGGGCAAAGCCTGACACTTCCTCTCGCTCTTCTCAGAGTAGGAATAGTTTTTGATGATTTCTCAACCCATATAAGAAGATTTAAGCGCAAGAGTGAATAGGTTTCTTCTAGGTAAGCGCGTTCCATCGTCGACCGCATCATCGCTTTCCATGAGGTGAGATAGAGATCAAGCTCAAATCTATCAACAATAAAAAAGTGAACTTATAAGCAGCAGCAGCAGGTCACGGGGAGCAGTGGTGGCCGAGTGGTAACGGCCCCGAATAACAAGTCGCGGGTTCAAACCCAGCCAGGCGCATTACTTTGTGTAATTTATTTCATCACCACTGCTCTCAAAACGGTGAAGGAAAACATCGTGAGGAACCCGACATGTCCTAAAACCAAAAATTTAAAGACATATGACCTCCACCAACCCGCACGTGGTGGATTACGGTCCATCTTCTCTCCTAGAGAGGAGGCCTGAGTCCCAACAGTAGGAACATTATAAGGCCGACTATGCTGCGCTAGGAACTTATAATGCGGCCATAAGACCTGGTCACATACGACTCCGTGCCAAAATACCTGAGCTACATAAAAAGTTCCATCAACTCACAACTACTTTATGATTACAGAGCTACCTAAGTTTAATGTTATTAGGTGCACATTAGTTCTCTAGAACGCAAATGGTACAGTTTCTAATTTTAATGTTCGGCTGCGGTTACGGATTTTTTTTAGGAACGCATTAGTCAGTGAACGTGTACGTGAGGTGGGCTTTTCCCGAGCAATCACCGTTAAAGAGAGCGGTCTTGAACCCACGCTACGGTCAGTGGACTGATGATCACAGTATGATGATGTTATTATCTTAAGCTTGCAGACTATGGACTTTGATGTATTATCCATATCGTAGCTAGATCTTAAAATTAAGAATACGCATATGTAGGTACGCATTTGTGAATGTTGTGCACGCCTGTAATTAGTTTGCACTGAACCATCTTTTACAAGTTAAACGAAAAAAAAATTAAACAAATTGTTATTGTGCCTTAATAATAAAATAAAATAAATCTATCACTTCATGATATAACCAAGTAAAACTGGCCAAATCGTTTTAAACGTCAATTCTCGTTGGGCCTACTTTTTTTGAACTTTTATAGTAATACAAATCCCACATCAATGATATGGCTAAACGAGAATTGATATATCATCAAATGTCAACGTTTAAACGATCTGGCGAGTATTAGTTGGCCATATCATGAAGTGATCAATTCTAAAATCTGGCCATGACATCCACACTATAAATGTGAAAACACCTCTGTCTCTCTTTTATGCTTTCACGGTAAAACTACAGAACTAATATTGATGAGATTTGGTGTAGAGAAAACTTTTAGATTTTTTGCTATTTGCAGACCAGCAGATATCGGATAGTAAGGTATAAAAATATATATTTGCGGTTACGAAAACAAAACATAGGAACCTATGTTTTTACACAATCATACTCATTAAAACAATTAAAATAGCTCTCTAACTACAGTCTCTCAACTAGATTTTTTTTCTCACATTAATAATACTCTTCAAATTTTTACTACTAATAAAGCAATCATTTAATTACAGACGATTCTAAAACATGATAATTCCTTTATTAAACAACATTCATTTTGCACTTGTTGTTTTGCAACTGTTGTGGTAGTACATTAATACTCTCTTTTTCACATAACGTATAGCCAGGGTACGTTTTGACGGAGCTTGCCCGCAATGGATGGTTCAAAAGAGTTACCGCATCCCTCGAACACAAGTATAAGTCAGTACAAGTCTAATAATCTCTCACTCAGTTTCCCACATTTAATAAAACCAGGTACCTCGGTGGCGTGTCAATCATAAGCACTGCACTTTAAGAAGAATCCTGTTACTCTTTCTGTCAAGGCTTTAAAAGGATTCCCCTCAGAATTATCTTTTTAATCGAATAGGCCCTGTCATGTGAAAAGATTAATTCTGAAAAGGGTATGACCTCAATGGAGTGCGACTGTGAGATACACATCAACCAACTAGCGCATAGTTCCAAGCATTGACAATTTGACATGTCATTTAAAGGTCTTATAGAACCTCAAAAACATACGCACAATATTCATTTGAAGTAGGCCTTAACGAGATGAATAAAATTTCAGATATGTGAACTATATATTTGTTAATTGCCTGTTCATTAAAAGCTGTCAATTGACACGCTCGAGGCAGCTGTCATTATACGAGTTAATGATGATTCAGACACAGCGTTCGAGTTGACACATGTTTACTTTCAATATTTTTTCGTTGACGATTCGGACACCACCCAGATAAATTAATTACTATTTATATGATATAGTTAGTCATCGCCTTTTATTCTAGTGATAGACAAGCCTTTTCATGGAAACTATTTGTCAAAATACTGAAAAGTTAAAACAAAAGTTCGCTGCAGCGCCACATTACATTAAGTCGTCTAACAGGACTATTAAAACATAACATAACATAAACGTTCAAAATGTCTTAAGCATCATGAATTTCGTGGCACTTACGCGTTTTGTTCAACATAGTGTAATGTTCAAGGTGTACAGTCAGCATTACACCTGAATCGATTGAAGTGAGGGTTTGGCACGCGTAAACTAGTACGTAGTACATATATATATATATATCGATGTAGTCAGTAATCAATTACACTTAAAATAATTAGTAAGCGGATTTTCGAAAATAAATAATTTAAACAAAACATTTTTTTTTTCAAAACGGTGAAAAAAAACATCGTGAGGAAACCGGTATGTCCTAGAACCAAAAATTCGAAGACATGTGCCATTCACCAACCCGCACTGGGCCCGCGTGGTGAATTACGACCCATTCCCTCTCCTAGAGAGAAGCGGCCTGAGTCCCAGCAGTGGGAACATTAAAAAGGCTGATGATGATGATGATGACAATTATGATGATGATTTTTTTTTTTTCAAATAAAATTTAGTCGATACGGACACTGTGTCCAGATATACTGTGTCCAAATCGTCACTAAGTCCATTATACATATAACCGAGCATGATCATGTTTTACTCGCATATTTTTCGACGAAGTGTGCGTCAATTTGAGCTGCTAATATTCCAAAGATAATTCTATGTATGTACATGTGGACGAGGCAAGGGTGCGTGCTGCGCATGCGCGGCCATTTAATTGCGTTTATGGTGAAATTGTAAAGGTTAACCCTATTAGAGCTGGCCATCCTGTTTTTGTAACATATTAAGCATAGTTGTAAGCAAACCGCCTTTCTTGTAATCATTGTAATTAAAGTTCTATCCGATTTGCATATATTTATCAAAATGCACTTGGTAAGGTACCTATAAGTGTTTTTATTTTTTAATCGTGTTTTTAAGGTTCCGTTTCTTAAGGGTAAAACGGGACCCTGTTTCCAAGACTCCGCTGTCCGTCTGTCTGTCTGTCTGTCACCAGGCTGTATCTCGTGAACTGTGATTGCTAGACAGTAGAAATTTTCACAGGTGATGTGTTTTTGTTGCTGCAATAACAACAAATACTAAAAACCAAATAAAATAAATATTTAAGTGGGCTCCCGTACAACAATCATGATGTTTTTGCAAATTTTTGCTACGGACGTACGGAACCTTTTGAGCGCGAGTTCGACTCGCACTTGGCCGGATTTTTATTGTTTCTTTATGGATAACAAAACAATAATGCAACTTTATTTGACAAAACAACAATAAAGGCAGCACAACAAAATACGGTATATAACTTTGTCCAAAAACGCACTGTACTCGGTATCTCGACGGGTTGCGGCCTACCTTGCCAAAATTAACCGGTACCGTTAGCAAATCAATAAACGGACTCTACCGCCACCGCTGGGCCAGTGACCGAGACAGTAATAAAGGTAGCAAAACAAAATACGTTCTATATCGATACGTTTCATTACTGTTGTACCTAATCAGTAAATATTATAATCTGGGTTTTAATGTGGCAACATTAGCGCCTTCTCTTAGCTATTAAGAAAAAAATGTTGTCTGTCTTTTGTCTGTCATGGCGTTACTGCCCTTTTTCCTTACAAAATGTGAAATGTGTTCCGTGTGCTGAACGGAAATAAACGTACTAAAATAATATCTGGCCTGATCAATTAATA
Organism: Mythimna lalbum; assembly: GCA_949319445.1. NCBI lineage: Eukaryota > Metazoa > Arthropoda > Insecta > Lepidoptera > Noctuidae > Mythimna > Mythimna lalbum. The sequence continues at coordinate 8,383,993 of OX439348.1, read as the reverse complement.
TCCACCACTCTCAACAATTATTATTATTATATTATTATATCTAGCCCATATTGTCCCACTGCTGGGCAAAGGCCTCCCTCCACTACCTCCAATGTTTCCGGTTTTGAGCCATTTCTTTCCAATTCCCAAGGAAGTACTGTCCAAAAATGCACTGTGCTCGGTATCTCGTTATTCGGCCGGCCTACCTTGCCAAAATTATCCGGTACCGTTAGCAAATCAATAAACAGACTACCGCCACCGCTGACCCAGTGCTATGAAACTGGAACGATACTATTTATAAATAAAACAAGCTTCGTCTGCACACTGAATGTTATTCCAACGCCCATTTGAATTTTAGTTTTTATTCAATTATTATTCGATGCGAACATGGGAAAGCTTTTATTTTGAAATGATTTTGTTTATCATCTGAATGTTTCATGATACGGTGTGCTATACTATGCCTGTATAATATTATGTATTTATTTGTGAAAAATGTATTGGTAGATGATTAATACCTTTTTTTACGGTGGGCAAAAATCATCTTATGACAACCCCCGCTCTTGGGTGGAGCGGAAGATAGTGTCAGACTCTTACTGACTAAAAACCCACCCCGTTCTTCATACCGGGGCTCGAGCTTCTTTTCAGATAACCCTAGCCCCAGTAGGCTTCGACCCAGCTGGGCCCCGCCTGCCGCTGACAACTCCTTGAGGCGCGCGGGAACAGTGCGCGCCGTCGACGTCTTGGGATGATTAATACCTTAAGTGTACTTAATATTATAAGTTAATAGGTTAATTTATGCCATCATCATACATACGGACATAGGCCTCCCCCAAGCGTCCCCACAATTAAAGGTCCTGTGCGTCTTCCATCCATCGGATTCCCGCAACCTTTACCAGGTCATCGATCCACCTTATAGGAGGCCTTTCGTCCGATAGTTGTTTAATAATATTTTTAATATTAAAGGTAGGTATCTAAGTAATAGGGCATTTAATTCATGAATCCCCAAGCGACACCCGGTGGCCGCGCATCTATTGTCTTACTATTGTGTCTCTAATTGACGGTATCTGAAGGGTTAACGGGTTACTAGATCTGCACTACTATCCCTACACAGCAAAAATTTAACGTCTAAATGGCATTTCACCGCAGGTGGCTTTTTTTACGGTGGGCAAATAAAAAAACATCCAATGACAAACCCCACTCTTGCGCAGTGCGGGACATAGTGTCAAACTCTTACTGACTAAAAACCCACCAAGTTCCTTCTAGTCTTCAGTATACCGGAGCTCGAGGAGCTCGAGCCCCTTTTCGGATTACCCTGGCCCCAGTAGGCTTCAACCCGGCTAGGCCTCTGCTGTTGCTGACAACTCCTTGGCCGCAGGTGGCTGAAGTACGACCGCATGCGGGTAAAATCGACAGTCGAATAGTTAATCCCTTTACACTCTAATAAAACACACACACTTAGTTTTTATAAATGTTGGTCTTGTATTAATTTAAAGTGTGCAGTAAAGTTATATAAAAAACAAGCTTTTGCCTGCGGCTTCGCACGCGTACATAAAATATAACCTAAGTCAATCAAGAATAAACCAGCTATCTATGCGTGAACAAATTTTAGCAATCGAACCAATACTTCTAGAGATTACGTCTTGCAAACAGAAAACAAAATTTTCCTCTTTACAAGATTAGTGTAGATAGTAAAATAAAATTATATTATATATATTATGATAGTAAAATATAATAATGTGCTGAAGTTCTTATGATAAACAGTTAAAGTATTGAAGTACTAATTTCAAGTCTAATTGAAAATTCATTCATTCAACATTGAATAGTTACTACATTTATTATTCATTTATTTATTATATTCTTTATTGTTAATTTAAAATGTTGCATTAAGATATATTATACAATGACATATCGACAACGCAAACACACAAATGTCATCATGCACAAATACATCTGATTAATTCAATGAAAAAATCTTTAAATTAAGAATTTAAATAAATTAAACGAATTTATCGAAAACTTGATTACATTAGATACATATTGCATTAAAAACCATAAAACCTTCCGCACTTACAAAATACAAATTAGCTATATTCCAAATTTACCTTCACTACTAATTCAGAATGTAATAATCTAACCGAGCACTTCTCTACCCACGGATCAGACACCCCTATCCAATTCTCACACAATGAAGATCGACTGACCTATAATCACAACGAGCTCTAACCCAATTAGACATCGATCGAGGGATCAAAACAAATGCGGCTCGGTCGTGTGTGTCCACTTGCGTCCGCTTGTGTCCATCGGTATCCGCTTGTGTCCATCGGTATCTGGGGGTGTCCGTAAATTTGCCCTGCCGCGTGAATACTATGAGAGCGACGATCCGGCTCATGCATTATTAAACACATCAAAGGAGAAAAATCGAAATGTGCATCGGCTAGTGAAGCGGTTTTCCGAGCGATTAGAGCCACACGGATGTATCAATTATCATGTGCAATCTCGGGCCCGCGCTGCGGTTTTCAACTTTATTTCAGAACGGAACGTTCAGAAATATACCTAAGTATTAGAACTTACGGATTCAAACCCAGCCAGGTGCATTACTTAGTGTAGTTTATATCATAACCAGTGCTTTCAAAACGGTGAAGGAAAACATCGTGAGGAAACCGGCATGTCATAAAACCAAAAAATTCGAAGATATGTTAAATCCACCAACACGCACTGGGCCCGCATGGTTGATTCCTATTCCCTCTCCTAAAGTTCCAATAGTGGGAACATTATAGGACCGACGGTGCTATGCTTTTAGAACTTGCTTAAAATAGCTATAGCGTAAAAGGAGGTGTATGGGTGATAAGCAATTTGGTGATTTTTTTTCCACACAATTCCTAGGAAGAATATTCATGAGACAGCGCTAGCGATTCCACTATCTCATTTCTACCATCAAACTTACGGCGAGTATGCACCCTTATGTTGTTGAAACCTCTACGGTACGGACCAAGCGTTTCGCCTCATTCCACCACGTGCATCGAGGGACTGCATGAATTTGCCTACTGCGGTGTTCCCGTCCGATTATAATTTAGGTGTCTTTAAGGCTAGAGTGAATAGGCTCTTAATAAACTAGTGCACCTCACCATCTACAATTGGAGTCAAGTACTAGTTTAGCATCACTATCGCCCGATTTTAATAGAAGCTAAGTTTATGAATAACATTATACAGCCATGAGCAATATATCTTAAAAAAGGGCTATCGACTACGTTTTTATAGACTGCGAAATCAATAAATTCATATAACAATCAACATATCAGTAACAGTCTATCAATTGACAAATATTTATTATGATGGACAAATTATGGATCTCTTGTCATTTATGATCATTGTTTTAATTCACATGAATTACGATACATAAATAAGCGATTAATCAAAGCGTCGAAAGAATAGAAAAAAGAAAAATAATTACGAATGTTAATAGACAGGAATAAAATAAGAATCTAGATACAGTAAGTTTTATGGGTTTGAAGATACACAAGAAAACATCTAATAACTGGATACTGATAAATACTTCATCGTCTACCTTTATAATTACTCATGAAAGGTGTTATGACCAATATAGCATTTTAATTGTCCAATTAAATACTTTTTTTATCATCTATATTTAATTGGTTATTATAAATGATCACACGTTGGCCGCAAATGACGCTTATAACGACCTCATTAATATGTATTCGTAATATTTTCTTTTTGTGCAATAATTTTAGCAGCTTAGAATAGATAATGGCTTGTTTGCAACCGACCTAATAAACTGGTTTTTAATCTGCAAAATCTTCATCGCTTTAATTTTACATTAATTAACAGTTAAATGCATTAAATAGGTACCAAGAATAACAAGAAACTAAAGCAGAAAAAACACAAATCAAATTAAGACTCAAAATACTGTAGCTTAATTCAAAATCCATCAGTTGAGATAGCGGTCAAGCGCAAAACTACCAACTATAATAAAAAACAAATCTAACGGCACCAAGTAATATTATAAATCTGAAATTTTTTTGAAACTCGCTTATATTAGAAATTACTGGTTTACGTTGAATAAATATTTTATGTATTTATTGTTTATCATTACACCATCATATTTTTATAAGTGGATAACAGAGTTCATGTATTATTGGTCAGCAAACTCAAAGTTGAGTTTGCTTCCAAAACCATTTGAGGGATACAATTTTAAAATTACAAATCATATGAATAAAATAATATACAAGGTGTAAGGAACAGCCCTCCGCAACCTTTAAGGACTTGCTCAGTAGACGAAACTGAACAACCTTCCACAACATTTTATTTTATGTTGTTAACTCACAAATTTGGTTTTTTCACAGCTTCAAGGGACGGCAGAGCTCATGGTTTTAATTTCAACTCGATACGAGAGAAAGAGTCTTGACCATAATAAGGGTTCCATTTTTTCTTTAATGGTACGGAACCCTCAAAAGACTCCTCCTAACTTTTTCTCCTCGCTTTGCCTAAACAGCATTACCATATATTGTTTGTTTCCAACAAACAATAAATGCTAATTAGTATACTCGCTAAGCAAATAACACTTATCGCTGCATCTGTTCTCAAACGTTTATCTATTCAAGCAAGAAAATGCCTTCAATACCAAGAAATAAGCATTTGCATAGTATAACGATATATATTAATAAGCCACTAAAACTCAAGACAATGAGAGAACATTCACATTTTTTCCATCCTTTCGCATTGTAAGGGCAATTTTACATACATTATATTGTAAGGAAATGTGGAGAAGCCAGCCGTCCACATCGCTACGCAAACAGAATTAAGTCAGTAGAATGGTTTATTATTACAAGGATATTGTTAAGTCATTTCAAAATGTACTTACTACGTGGAAATTATGTTTTTGTCACTTGAAGTACGTGAAGAAGATTTAGATAGTCCTCGATGCGTTCTCACTTTTTACTCAACTGTGCCACAGCAAAGACAAGGTTATCTATAGATATATTATTATACCAGGCCACTCAGAAAGTTTTTGCGTTAAATAGTTTTTATGTAGGACGCACTGGCCATTTGTGATTATTTTGAAAACGTTGGTTACTGTTCGAATTTTGAATTTCCCTCCACATTTTTTCGAGAGCCAAATCAAATGATCGTGCCTCATTTAAAAAAATGGATCTGCATCGAAAATATTTTCGTGCGATAATTTTTTACGATTTTAAATGTGGCCTAAAAGCCTGATGACTAATTTGATCGACATCAAATTGCTTTTATTGATGAAAGACCTTCAAAAGCAATCATCTACCGCTGGCGTAGCGAGTTTAAGCCGAATGGTATACCACAAAATGCCTGCCCGAAGTTTTGTCTGCAATAAGCAACAAGCGACCAAACACCGGACTCCGCAAGGTACTGCTTCACCATGACAACGCGCCCGTACACTCAGGACTCAAAACGAGTGACTTCCTGGAAACCACACTGGTCTGAGTCATGGTGCACCCTCCTTACATTCCTGATCTGAGACCGTGTGACTTCTTTTTATACCCTAAAATAAAAAATCTGCGGATAGGGAATAGGGAAGGGAAAGAAACAGTTTTCGTCACCGGAAGATGCGCTAGCAGCGTTCGAGAAGGCCGTGGAAGAGGTGTCTGCGGTGGACTGGAAAAGTGATTCGAAAATTGGTTCTGACGCATGAAACTTCGTACAGAGGCTGGTGGACAGTTTTTTGAAAAGATTTAATAAAAATATTTTATGCATAGAAGCGAGTTTTTTAGCTTCTCAAATCTTTCTGTGAGTCCCACGTATACTTTAAAAAAGAAGAAATTGACTGACATAAGGAGCGTGAAATTTTGCACAAGGTTTCCTCTGATGACGGAGGTACTAAGAATGGTTTCCTCAAAATTCAACCCTAGGGGAATAAAACAGAGGTCTAAACTATATTTATGGAGAAACATACCTTGACGTGAGTGAAGCCATTAGCAGGAGCTAGTTTTTTTTTATATCTAAAATTATATAAAAGCGAAATACCACTCACTGATTCTCATATATAACTCCTACACACTTAAAATTTGGCCGGTTGGTTCGTTATAAGGCGTAAAGATCCGCTAAGAACGGATTTTCAGAAATTCACTCCCTAAGGGAATGAAACGGGGATCCAAAATTTATATGGAGGAGACAACTTTTACGCGGGCGAAGCTGCTGGCAGAAGCTAGTTTCTTATAGCTGTTGTTGACTATGTAACAGTGTAGGTAAGTACGCATTATGCTCTTCAGACAATTTATGAGTGACACACAAACAATGCATTTACACGAGTAGGTCTGGTCAGCAAAAATCAGCTATATATGGGTGAAGTCTAAAGATGATATTTTTTTTATCATTATAGGAGTTAATCGTCGCGTGCGTTTAGAACGTGCGTGCGGCGCTGCGCACGCCTATTCAATTACGGAAAGGTCACGCCGTTTGTAAGCGCAGGCGCAAGTCCGCAAGATTATCGCGGCTCACCTGTCGGGGCGCGCGCATTGGATTAATAGCTGCGCAGGCGCACCGCACCTCGTCGCCCGCGCATCCATCGTTTAGTTATTAAATATTCTAGTTAGAAGAAAAATAAAATTTGCAAATATTGCAATTCTATGCGTGTATGCAGACTTTATCTGTTGAATTAATCTTTATGTTTTTGTCTTTTTTTTACATTTTCATTGATTTCTTTTCAAGTGTCTATTTGAGTGTATTGAGACGTAAAAGGTGCGATATCTTTGAAATGATAATAAATCATTTTATAATGACTTAATACAGAGCACTGAATGAGAGATAAGTACGAATAGAGAATGTTAGCCCGTGGTTACGGCTCGAATTACGAGATGTAGTTCTAGAAGTCACACCCAGGTACTTATGCACTTTACTTTGTGAAAGAGAATACATTATAAAGAAATCGGCATTTCCTAGAACCAAAAATTTGAAGATATTATGTGTGACATCCACTAACCCGTTATGGGCCGCTGTGGTGTATTACGACCCGTTCCCACTTCTACAACGGACGTCTGAGTTCCAACAGTAGGTACACGATTATAAGGCTGGCTTGCTAGATTTCCGATTTAAACATTTGAAATTAAGTATTTCTCAAACTCTAGCCTTAAAACCTATCAAAATATGTCATTAAAGCTAGGTTTAACAAGTTATTAATTCATGAATCCCCAAGCGACCACCGGTGGCCGCGCATCTATTGTCTTACTATTGTGTCTCTAATTGACGGTATCTGAAGGGTTAAGTAAGTATTATTTCAATATACTCAATTAAGAAACCCGTTCTATCATCATCATCATTTCAGTCGACTGACGTCCATTGTTGGACATAGGTCTCCCCCAAGCGTCGCCACAATGATCGATCCTGCGCGTCTCGCATCCATCGGATTCCCGCAACCTTCACCAGGTCATCGGTCCACCCGTTCTATGTTATGTTATAATTAATTAATGATTAATCAGCTTTATCGAACACCCTTGTATTATAAGATTAAGCAAAAATATAGACATCACCAGAAGACGCAGCGTTGGCGCAGCCTCTCACAAGGTGGACCTATGACTTGGTGAGAGTCATGGAAATCCGATGGATGCGAGACGCACAGGATCGTTCTTTATGGCGATACACTCAAAGGAAGCCTATGTGTAACAGTGGACATCTTTCGGCTAAAATGATAATGATGATAGAAATAAATAAATAAACTGATGTCCTTCTTATCGCTAGTTCTTGTCTCATCCTTCAAAAATTATAGCTATTACTTGTAATAGAATACTATCAACGTTTGTATAGACACAGCTATAAAGATTTCAAATGCGGCGAATGCAATAAGCGTCATTTAGAACTGCGTGTGGGCAACATTCTCTACACCACCGCCATCTGTTATGTTTGTACGTACAACTTGTGACAGTTTCCACAGTAACACTGAGTAATAGTTGAGCTCTTTATGTTCAAAGGCCATGAGCTCTTAACGCGATCCATTTTACGACCTTAAGCTGTACTGTAAAAGGGATGGAGCTATATAGGGTGTATGTATCCATCCCTTTTTCGCGCTCGCACGCATTACTTTTTTATTATTATTGATAGAATTCAATAAATAAACTGATGTCCTTATCGCTATGTTATCTATCCTAGGTATATAAATATCCTAGGATATTGATTGGCCTGATAGTGATTTTTATACATAATAAATTATTTACTACACTATTAACGTTTGTAAAGACACATATATCTATAAAGATTTCAAATATGGCGAATGCAATAACTGCGTGTGGGTACCATTCGCTACACTACTGCCATCTGTTATTGTTGTATGTACAACTTATGACAGTTTACAGTTAGACTAATCGTTGAGCGCTTTATATTCTGAAGCCGTACCACAAGCTCTTAGCGCGATCCAATTTACGATCAAAACTGAACTGTTAAAGGGATGGAGCTATATACCTAGGGTGTATAGCTCCATCCCTTTTTCGCGCTCGCACGCATTACTTTTTTTTATTATTATTGATAGGCTCGCGTTTGACCACCATCTCACCTGATAGTAAGCGATGATGTGGTCGACGATAGAGCACGCTTTACGTTTTAAAAGTTTATGATAAACGTTTTTCAGTCGGTCCAGCTAAATTTCTGTGGTTTGTCTATCAAAATACCACCCATTTAGGGTTCGCACTGCGCAACGCGTGCAACCACGCGCGCCGCCGGTACGACAGACACTGCAGGCGCCGCAACCGCCAGCCGGATGCGGAGGTCAGAGAGGCGGAGCTGTATGAGGGGTACAGAGAGGCAAAGCGCACCCTCCGAACGGAGATAAGGCGGGCCAAACTCGAGGCCCGCAACGTTCCAGCTAAATTTCTGTGGTTTGTCTATCAAAATACCACCCATTTAGGGTTCGCACTGCGCAACGCGTGCAACCACGCGCGCCGCCGGTACGACAGACACTGCAGGCGCCGCAACCGCCAGCCGGATGCGGAGGTCAGAGAGGCGGAGCTGTATGAGGGGTACAGAGAGGCAAAGCGCACCCTCCGAACGGAGATAAGGCGGGCCAAACTCGAGGCCCGCAACGTGTGGCTGGGGTCTCTGAACGCGGATCCGTGGGGGCGCCCGTACAAATTGGTACGGGACAAGCTACGCCCCTGGGCTCCGCCGCTGACTCAGAGTCTCCGGCCCCAACTCGTGGAGGGTGTGGTAACCACTCTGTTCCCTGCGCGAGGGGAACACTCCCCCCCGCCCATGGCTCCGCCCCCGCCAGCAGTGTCTGACGCGGACCACAACAGCGACGACGACGACAACGCTCCAGAGGTGACCGAGGTAGAGGTGAGAGTGGCGGTGCGAAGGCTGAGTGCCAAGAACACCGCCCCAGGACCCGACGGCTTGCCAGGGAAAGCCTGGGTCCTGGCCATGGAGGCTCTCGGGCCTCGACTAAGAGGGCTCTTCAGCGCATGTATGGAGAGGGGCCAGTTTCCACTTCGCTGGAAGACGGGGAAACTGGTCCTCATCGCGAAGCCAGGGCGCCCTGCGGACTCTCCGTCCGCGTACCGGCCCATTGTGCTGCTCGACGAGGTGGGCAAGCTCTTTGAAAGAGTTATTGCAAACCGCCTCGTCGTGCGGCTAACACGGGTGGGGCCGGACTTGTCGGACGGACAGTTCGGCTTTCGCAGGGCGCGCTCTACGGTGGACGCCATCATGCGCGTGCGAGCCCTCACGACAGGGGTTGCGGTGTCCCGGGGCAGGAGTGTCGTGGCAGTGTCCTTGGACATTGCCAACGCGTTCAACTCCCTGCCCTGGAGTACGATCCGGAGGGCACTCCGGTACCACCGGGTGCCCGAATACCTCTGTCGAGTGGTCGAGGCTTACCTGTCGGACAGGTCCATTATCTACCCCGGTCACCAGGGAGACTGGAAACGTCGAGAGATGTCGTGCGGTGTTCCGCAGGGGTCGGTTCTAGGCCCACCCTTGTGGAACATCGGCTACGACTACGTGCTGCGCGGTGACCTCCCTGACGGGGTCAGCGTGGTCTGCTACGCAGACGACACGCTGGTTCTAGCGCAGGGAGAGTCGCACCAGGCGGCGGTCGCTCTAGCGACACGCGGGGTTGCGATAGTCGTTGGTAGGATCCAGGAGTTGGGACTCGAGGTGGCGCTGCACAAATCCGAGGCCATGTTTTTCCACGGCCCTCGGAATGCGCCACCATCAGACTCCCAACTTACGGTAGGAGGAGTTCGCATCGGCGTCGGGTCGACGATGAAGTACCTGGGACTCGTTCTCGACAGCCGATGGAATTTCGGAGAACACTTCCGACGTTTGGCTCCCAAACTCAACCGGGCCGGGGCTGCTCTCAAGCGGCTCCTGCCCAACCTTGGGGGTCCAGACGCCTCCTGCCGGAGGCTCTACGCGGGGATCGTTCGGTCCATGGCCCTCTACGGGGCGCCGGTGTGGGCGCCGTCGCTGGCAAAGCGACCGGCGTCCATACTGAACGCCTGCCAGAGGGTCATGGCAATACGGATGGTGCGGGGTTACCGCACGATCTCCCGCGAAGCGGCGAGCCTTCTGGCTGGCCTACCACCGTGGGATCTGGAGGCAACAGTCCTTGCACACATGCACGATAAGCGCGTGGAGATGCAACGCCGGGGTGAAAGTCCACTACCGCGACAGGTCGAGGTATGGCGGACAGAGCTCCGGCGAGATCTCACGGTGAAATGGCGTCAGCGACTATCGCAACCCAGTGCTGGGCACGCCACAATTATGGCGGTAAGTCCCCTCTTTGAGGCGTGGCTGGAAAGACCTCACGGCGTCCTTACCTTCCGCATGACGCAGGTCCTCACCGGACATGGCAAGTTCGGGAGGTTCCTGCATCGGATTCGAGCGGAAGAGACGCCCGGGTGCCGCCACTGTGCGGAACGACCGGAGGACACGGTGGAGCACACAGTTGAGGTGTGCCCTGCTTGGGCGGAGCAACGCCGTGTCCTCGTGGGGGTGATCGGCGGCGGAGACCTCTCGCGCCGGGCCTTGGTTCAGGCCATGGTCCGGAGCGAGGAGGAGTGGCAGGCGGTCGCCTCCTTCTGCGAAGCAGTAATGCTAGCAAAGGAGGAGGCAGACCGCATCAGGCAACGGCGCCCCCACCGCCGCCGCCGGGATTCCGATCCCGATTTCCGGCCACCGTAGACGCGGGCTCGCGGACGGCGAGCCATGGGTAGCTCGCTGTCCGATCGTCCGGTAACTGTCCGGACCGAGCCAAGGCGTCGACGGCGCGCACTGTTCCCGCGCGCCTCAAGGAGTCGTCAGCAACAGGAGGGGCCCATCGGGGTCGAAGCCTACCGGGGTCGGGGTTATCCGAAAGGAAACTAGAGCCCCGGTATGAAGGCTAGAAGGAACGGCGCGGGGTTTTTAGTCAGTAAGACTCTGACACTGTCTCCCGCTCCACCCAAGAGCGGGTTTCGTCAATGATGATTTTCCCCGTCGACAGAAAAAAAAAAAAAAAAAAACCATTTAGGGTTCAGTACCTCAAAAGTAAAAACGGTACCCTTACAGGATCACTTTGTTGTCCGTCTATCTGTCTGTCAAGACTCTTTACCTCGAGAACGCGTAGCGGTATTAAGTTGAAATTAAAACCATATTCTCAAGTCTGCGGTTCCTTGAAGCTGTGAAAAAATTAAACTTCTAAGTTGACGAATACTTATTGTTATACAAAACATTTCAAACAATTTAAGGAAATTTAAGGAAATTGCATATTTTTAAAACAAATTTAAGAAAAAAACTCATGAAAATTCACGAATGCATCAAGACATCAGTTTTGTTTTCAACCACAAAATCCAGGAATCCGCAAATTAGATCCGGGTAAACATTAAATAGTATGGCATTAGTAGGAAACTCGCTGAACCGGAACTAAAAGAGGTTTATAAAAACATTTATAACAATTAAAAATTTCAAAAGAATATTGTATTTAATACGTGTGACTAATAATATGTACAATTAGACAGCCTTGAACGTCCACTGCGTTTTGTGGTGACGGATAATAATTTAAAATCACTTTGCATAGAAAATACATTTTGTTCAAAATGTGGCTGTCATTCTAATATACCAGTCTGTATTTCAATGTCAAAAAAATGCATTTAGATAACTAGTCCCAAGGCTTTCAAACTAAATAACAAGAAATTAATATTTATTTAGTTTTTTTTTTTCATAGATAATTTATGAAAATTATACATGCGCTTGTAATAACTTTGAACGAATGTACGAAACCGTTGCTAGCGCGTGAAAAATTTGTCTCAGCTTCCTTCACAACAAAAATGACATGAACATGTAATTTGGATGTTTAATTAAACTTAAAAACTAATTAAACAAAAATTGGAATTCAATGTCACATCGCAATAATTTTTAAATCAAATAAAATGAAAATTCAAATCTAACCACACCACACAAGTGGATGGGAAAAACGCAATTTGGAGTATCACAGGATAATTAAATTAATTTTAAATTTAATTTTTAAAGAAACCGTTAAAAGAATTCGGCCTATAGAACCATGTCCCTTTCATAATAATCAGCCTTATAATGTTCCCACTGCTGAGACTCAAGTCTCCACTCTACGAGAGGAACTCACAATATTTTCTTTCACCGTATTGAGAGCGTGGGTGATAAAATAAATTACACAATTATTGATGTGTGACACAAAATAATGCGCCTGGCTGATTTTAAACCCACGACCAAGAACTCGTAAGTCAGATCCGTTCCCACTGGGCCCCCACTGCTCCTTCTGAGCTCTCATAGTCTATAGATACAAAAATTAGCCATTAGTAACGATAAAGTTCCGTCAACAACATGAAAATCGGACTTAATGATGTGGACATGTTAACATGTATCATTATTACGATATGGGAAAATTATTCACAATTCAGTTCCCATAAATGTTTCCTACTCCATACAAATAGTTATTTCACACATATCACGTGCATTTACAACATTTGGCGGGAGCTCACGTGAGCGTAAAACAAATAAATTAGAGGACCCACAAAATAGATAGGTACAGAAGACAATCTCATGTATGTACTTCACTTTTTATACCTACGCTTGGTGGACGCACACTAATGAGCGTTTGAGCCGGAACTGTTCGACGAGTGGGTTGAGACGCTACCGAGATATCGTGTCCGTGAGCGGTGTCTATGTGTGCGTTGCTCGAGCGCGCTTTGTATGTAGATTGACTTTTGTACCTATATATTTTGTGTTTAAACGTCCCCGACCAACATCAAAGAAACTGCTTTTCAGTATGTGAGGGATATAATGTTGACGTGATTAGATTACTTTGAAGTAACATTATTATTTAGAAAACTACGAAGATTAAAGTGTTAATGAATCACGATTCCGAATTTTTAATGTGTGTCGAAGGTCTTTTGTTCATACATTTCAATCTTTTCACATATAAAATTGACGGAATCTACACCTGAGTTGGCATTAATTGCTTCATTAAAGAAGTTGTCTACGTGATTTCAAGATAAATAGGGAGTGATGGAATAGAAATTGCTTTATCCACTTTTTATTTTTTAAGCTTAAGAGCTGGTTGTAGTCACTGAGTATTTTGTACGAACTCCGCCCGAGTCTATATCGATTTCGTGGCCCTATACCTAACAGTGGTTTTATTTTTATATTAAAAATATACCAATAACTATTTAAGATTATAGTTTTTGCGAGGCCTTTTATTATTTTTTGTAACTTTCAAATATTTCTGTAACGTAATCTTGTAAACATACACGTTTAAAATCGTAAGTTAGTGTCAGATTTGAGATTTTTTTATCAAGCCAATTAATTTATGTTTATCATGTTGTGACTTTCTTGACGGTTGATCATGTAGTTAATTTTAATAAAATAATTTTTCATGGTGTTCTCTTTTATATTTGTGGATTGTCTTTTATATTTAGAGGTTTAAAAAAGTTTTAAATGATTAGAACCTTGCCTTAAACATGCTACTTATCGATAGTTTGAGATCTTTATGAGTTTTTCTTCGAGGTCCTAGGCTAACGTGCTACACGCTCATATTGACTTAACAATCATTTAGTGCTAGTACTTGTGACCTAGGTACGTTATTAATATTCTAGCGCAGACGTTAATGTAGTTTATTAATTTAATCATATTTTCTTAATGGTAAGTACCTTTTTTATTAAACCTAGCAGTTTTAGGCTTGTAAGCCTCAGGAAATGCCTAATTAATTTTTAAATTTACGTATTTATTGTAATTCTAATCTACACTATAATATTATAAAGAGGTAAAGTATATTTTTTTTGTTTTTAGAAGGTCTGAAAGACCTGGTCCGATTGTAAAAATTTTTCAACCAATAAAAAGCCGCTTTATTGCTAAACCAGCTTTCCACCCGCGGCTTCGCCCGCGTGGACTACAGTTTATATCGCGCGGGCAGAGACCCGTGCTCAGCAGTGGAATTATAGGTAGCCTATGTGTTATTCCAGTGTCTCTTCTACCTACCTACCAAATTTGATCTAAATCCGTTCAGTAGTTTTTGCGTGAAAGCGTAACAGACAGACAGACAGTGTTACTTTCGCATTTATAATATTAGTAGGAATGACATAGACTATTTATTATGTACGCGGGCGAAGCTGCGGGCAAAAGCTAGTTAGTTAATAATTAAGACAAGAAATAGGTAACCTAACAAAAACAAACACGAACATAACACAGAACAATAATTCACGCTTGTAATAAGGTTAGAGCTTTTACTGAATTAGTTTAATCTAACACTTTGTTAAAATTAATAATCCAAGATGAAAACTCCATTTTGCAAGGCGGTTCAAGCTGCGTTCGTTGCTTGCGAGGTCGGGCTCGATGACCCGAAATAAGGCTCGTGGGGTGTATTGCACCCCACCCCGATGCACCTCCCTACACCCCCTGGGCCCGAGCGGCGACCTCTCATTCATTACGCAATAAAAGTGTACCGTTAACTTCTGTACACCGAGGGACTGAGGACCTTATTTTAACTTACAAATGTTTTTTTTTGGTAGAATTTTAATTAGTGATATAGGTTGTCTTGTTTTAATTAGTAAACCTCCAAATGACAGAAGCTGACATGTAACTGTTAGAGTACACTTTTCAGGTTGTTTAATATGTTTGTGTTTTATAAAATCTTTAGATTAAGTTAGAAGATAACCAATGGAATGAATGATCGGTAGGTATATATTTAGAAAACTGTCAAAATTGAGCTTAGGTGAAATTCAGTATAGGGTACGGACTTTTAGATAATGATTGTAAAAATGCAGCGACATGCAGGTAACTACGCGATAATAGTAGATGCAAAGTATATGGTAATATTATGGTATGGCCAAAATGGATATTTCAGGCCGAAACCTTGGGCACGCCACAATTATGGCGGTAAGTCCCCTCTTTGAGGCGTGGCTGGAAAGTCCTCACGGCGCCCATACCTTCCGTATGACGCAGGTCCTCACCGGACATGGCACCTTCGGGAGGTTCCTGCGTCAGATTCCTGCGGAAGTGACGTCCGGGTGTCACCACTGTGCGAAACGTCCAGAGGACACGGTGGAGCACACAGTCGAGGTGTGCCCTGCGGAGCTTCTCCGTGCCCTCGTGGGGGTGATCGGTGGCGGAAACCTCTCGCGCCGGGCTTTGGTTCTGGCCATGGTCAAGAGCGAGGACGAGTGGCAGGAGGTTGCCTCCTTCTGCGAAGCAGTAATGCTAGCAAAGCAGGAGGCTAACCGCATCAGGCAACGGCGCTCTCGCCACCACCGAGTTTCCGATCCCGATTTCCAGCCACCGTGGACGCGGGCTTGCGGGCGGCGAGCTATGGTTAGCTGGCTGTATGCGGCGCGCACTATTCCCGTGCGCCTCAAGGAGTTTTAAGCAGGGGCCCAACCGGGTCGAAGCATACTGGGGCCAGGGTTATCCGAAAGGAAGCTCGAGCCCCGGTATGAAGACTAGAAGGAACGGGGTAGGTTTTTAGTCAGTAAGAGTCTGACACTATCTCCCGCTCCGCCCAAGAGCGGGGGTTATCATTGGATGATTTTCCCCACTATAAAAAAAGGCCGAAACCTAATATATTGGCAACATTGTCACGGGGTGAAAGTGCTCATAAGAATGGCCAACTTTTACTGCGGGAAGTGGGACCAACTGTGAAATAGTGAAAAACGCATTTGTTTTAAGCAATTTCACTAGACCAGTCTTGCATGAAATAAAGCTAAGTTTGGACATAGAAAACAGTGGACGTCTTTCGGCTGATATGATAATGAAGCTAAGATGGTGAGAGAAAAAGATTATGTTAATATTAGGTTGGTTGGGTTGTTAGGTTGTTGGGTTGCTTTGTTGCATTAAATCCGCTTATGTACCACTACTGTACCTATATGAAGTTTAAATAAATAAATATTACAAGACATGTGACATTCACCAACCAGCACTGGGCCCGCGTGGTGGATTACAGCCCATTTCCTCTCCTAGAAAGAAGGCCTTTTTTTAACGGAGGACAAAAATCATCCAATGACAACCCCCGCTCTTGGGTGGAGCGGAAGATAGTGTCAGACTCTTATTGACTAAAAACCCACCCCGTTCCTTCTAGCCTCTTCATACCGGAGCTCGAGCTTCCTTTCGGATAACCCTGGTCCCAGTAGAAAGGAGGCCTGAGTCCCAGCAATGGGAACATCAAAAAGGCTGATGATGATGACATACTAAAAATAATGTTTTACGAGTATATTATAAAGTGTCAAGTATCAACGAGACGACTCGATGTCTGCCGCCACCGCTGCGTTATCAGCGGTGTCATTTATAGAACAAATATTGTAAACATATAAGCATTTTCACTAACATTCTCCTATTTCTGTCAGGCCTCAAATTGCAGTATCAAGAAATTTCAACCAGTATAGAATTCTTAGAAATCTTGCTAGGATTTTTTATAAAAGTGCAGCGATAAGAATAGTGATGTTCATTTGCTCTTACATAATATGCATATTTATTATTCATATATTTACATATTATAATATAAAGAAGTCACCGCATCTGTCTGTCCGTCTATTCACAATAAACTTATAATCTGATTTTCATGAACTTTCCACCAATAGACAGAAAAAACTGAGACAAAAACACTACAGTATATGAGCTTCTAAACTACTAAAAATAAAATTGTGGTTTTTTAACTAATAAAAAATACATCCACCACACCACATTAGGACCTAGACCATGACGTTTAAAAGTAAGATTGTTTTAATATTGTTTCAGTGTGGGTAAGAGACAGAGCTATACAGGTTGTCTAGCGCCATCTCTTACCCATGCCGAAACAAGATTGAAACAATCTTACTTTGAACGTCATGGTAACCCCGTAGGCCACCTTAAAGAAACGACCTAGGGCCGTACTATGACGTGTTAAAATGTAAGACGTGCTAGCAATAAAGAAGAATGGAGCTATACAGGGTGTAAGGCACAGCCCTCCACTTTTTTTTTGTTTCCTGAAAAAAAGTAACGTAGAAGGTTGTTCAGTTTCGTCTACTGAGCAAGCCCTTAAAGTTTCTGAAGGGCTGTGCCTTACACCTTGTAAACCGTATACAGCTCTAACCTTTTAACAGTTCAGTTTAGGTCGTCAAATGAATCGTGTTAAGAGCTTGTGGTAGGCCATCTGTTTTATTGTACGTAGACTTGAGTGTACTTAAGTAAAAAGAAAAAGTTCACGGCACAAACACTTTTCAATATGAAACCTTATTACAAGCAGACAAAGCCACGGGCTTTAGGTAGTCGACGCGCCTGCACTTTATTAGAGAAGAATTTCATTCATCATTTACGAGTCGACCGAATGGGCAAGGAAATGAAAAGTCCTTGCATCGCTGCATGATGTCATACTCCAGTATATGCAACCGAGTTCAAAACAGAGATAAAATAGTGCTACAAATAATGATAATCTAAGAAACATTGCAGATAATACCTTGATCACAAATACCGAGTAAAAGTATATTTTGTCACTCCGTACTTCTAATTGACGTAGAAGCCTGAAATTTGATATGAAGTGAGGCATCATACCAAAACTTCATCAAAACTGATAGTTTACGTCCCAAAAAAAAAACTTTTTTGTGATTTGGAAAAATCAGTTTTTGAGACTCGATTCCGGAATTGCGTTATTTACATAAGTAAGTTTGTACAGAACCCTCACGACGCGAGTTTGACTCGCGCTTGCCAGGTTGTGTTTTTATTGATAAACTTTTCGATATATAATACAATAATACTGTAATATAATCTGTGCTAAAAATTAATAAAGGATACGATAATATAATTTCCTATCCAAGAATCTAACCCATTGGTTCTGAATAAAAAAGTACGCTGTTACACATCATACCAATCGACAGTATTGCTAATAGAGAAAGAACTGTGAGAAGCTACAATTTACGGTAAATGACGAGCAATGGGTAGCTCGCCGTCCGTCTGGTAACCGTGTCGTCAACGGCGCCTTGTATTCCACGCGTGCCTCAAAGAGATGTCACCAAAACCGTAGGGGTCCCATCAGGGCCGAAGGCTGCTGGAGCCATGGGCAAATTTCTGAAAGGAAACCCTTAGTCCTAGAACGAAAAGGGCAAATAATTGATTTATTGATTGATTGATTTATTTATTCAAGAAACAAATAACATTGTATGCGAATATTAAATACTTAAAAACTATTACAAAATAATATTACTTAACTAATGTTGAAATGAGTTGAATTGCACCATTACTTAAACCTTAAATAAAGGAATATAGATGTGGTTTAAGTCAGTAAAAGTCCGTCCCGCCCTCCATCGTAGAGTGGGAGAAGTTATTAATTGATTTCTCACTTTAAAAAAAACCTGTAGTAAGAAAAGTACAAACAAAAATAACCTCCTTAGTATTTACGGATCTCAAGTCAATAGTTGATTCCTTAGTTTAAAAAAAACTTTTATCAAGAAAAATATAAACAAAATGTCCCCCTTAGTATTTACGGATCTCGCCTAGGTGTTAATCCAGGTGCGTCGCTCTTTTCCTGGTCTGGGGCGTTGGACTGCAGTTCAAGAGGTCTTGAATCCTACCCTGCTAATGTAGGGAACACACTCAAGCTGCAAATAACCGTAATAACGGGCTTAATTGAAGGGGTTCATAGAAATATTGGCAGCATATAATATGTCTATCGGAGTCTAGTTTCTGAACTTAGTACTAAGCGAACATTGGTCCTGAACCATGGCGGCAAAACCTTTGGCTTACCAAAACCAGCCCACCTCTCACAAAAACTGATTGTTGCAAACATATATATATATCGTTCTTCAAAATTGGAGCTACAGAATTATGAGTACAAAGCTTTACCATTTTTTTTTTTAATATGGCTCCCTATACAAACAGACTTATCATAAAATCCTAAGCGTAGTTATATCTACTCCTGTAGCTTGAACAAAATCAATCCACGACTGACTAAAAAAAGTTCACCTTTGCACAGTGTTATGTACAGAAAAAAAATTAAAAAAAATCATACAGCCGAATATAATAATCTCCTCCTATTCGAAGTCGGTTAAAAAGAAGCTATCGCTAAAATCCAACCTTATTATACATCAAAGATTCATAGAACGCCATAACAGGACATGAAGAGGCACTGCAGTGTTGATGCCCCCAGGCCAAACGTTAGGCCAGTTTACGCCAAGTCCTAATAACATTTTGACGGCCATCCAGAGCTCAGGCCTACAATTTGTGGCGATTCAATCATGGATATGCCTATCCTGTTTAGAGTCTTGGTCCAAGAAATGAGACAATTATTTATTTGAAGATGATTGTGATATGGGTAAAGTTTACGCGTAAGATAAATTACAAAGATTTTGTTTTAGTAATGAGAAAGACGATTCATGTGAATACAATATAAAGGTATTTAAAATTCACAACATTATTTTTAATTTATGCAAAACCTGAATAAAGTTTGTTCAGAATCACTAACTGAATTGATTCCAATAATTTTTACACCAGGTGTTTTTTCAAAATAATACAGGAAACAAGTTGGACAACACCGACACTAAAGTACAACACAGGTTACAGCAGGTCATAATAGGGCATTAGGCGACAGGAAACAGCTGGGTGCAAGTGCAAAACAACCCTAGCTTAAAAGAAAAAAGATTTTTTATCACGGATACGTTCGCGTTTCACATCCAGAAAAATGATCGTGCTCATCACACAAACATTTGTCCAGTAGTGGGAATCGGACCTACGAGCTCCAGTACAGCAGTCAGGGCCACTAACTACGAGACCAACAGGCCAGACTAACTAAATATTTACCCAGTGGGTACTACTCACAAATATTTGATATCAAAACAGGCTTATTCGACTACCCTTCAAACCCTCCGTATCGATTAGTTTACGAGCCTCCGATTCTCAAAGGTTAACATCCTTCAAAGTGGTGGACATGAACCTATAGACATACATACATATATATGTATGTGTATAGAGGTTCTATTGAAATCGCTCTTTTATTGAATTAAGACTAAAGACTTTTAGATTGAATATTACCCTTTCAAATAAACTTTAAAGATGTTTAATGCTGTATGTATGTGTGTGTTGTGTGGTGTGTATAATGTTGTTTACCCGCAAACTATGGAAGAGCCCCTTCGTGCATACAAAGACACTCTAATGTGTTCTAATATCTAATAATAATTAATATTAAAACACATCTTTTTAATACATTGTATCAAAACCTAGACTCCTTAATAAAGACAAGAAATATATATACTACAACAAAAAATTCTCAAACCCAAACTACCACAAAATAATTTCAAAATTTGCCTCACAACACAACTACCCACACTAACACAAAGGCTGTTACATTATATAAGGCATAGTATACGATATAGATGTCAGCTTGCCTAAACTGAGCGTCTAGGTCCGTTCACCTTGCACGCAACGCTATCGGGTGGTATTGCCCCCTATGCAGGAATTTTGGAGCCCCCCCTTTGTGTCAATGCCTTTATGATTTGAGAACGTCGTTCCAATTGCAGCCTGGGCGATGAACTTGGAGTTATACGTGCAGTTGTGTCCTTTATGTCAAGGAAATTTTCCTTTGGAAATAAGTGACTTAATTTTCTGAAAAGAAATCTGATTTAGGACACAAGTGTAATACAAAGAAAAAATAAGGTTCATATTTAAGAACCCTGGAGTCATGGGTGACTTCGGAAAGGGAAACCTTGGGTCCTGGAACGCAAGACAAAGAAGGAATTTATGTGTGGTTTTAGTTCGTAAAAGTCTGACACGCCCTCACGCTCCATTCACAGCAGGTGAAGTCATTGGATGATTTCCTACCTCAATTCATTAAACACCAAACGACTGCCGGCGTTCCCTCTCTCACAGAGCAAACGACTTCTTTTGTGTCTAATTACAGTATTCGAAAGGTTAAACAAAATATTTTTTTTTTCTATAATTTTGAAAGGAATACAGTGCACTGTGCCCTCAATGTCTCCATGGATGCAATTACTCGGAAAGCCTTTAAGTTTCTAGCCCTCTTATCCACCATTTTGAACATTTAGTCTTGAACAGTCGTGTCCTCGTTGAAGCAAGCTGCTACTGTAAGAGATACGTTTTCTTTTCTTTGTCTTAAAATTGAATTCACGCTTAAGTTTATGTATAATAATCTAACTGAATTATTTTCTTACGTTTGTGTAACACATTAGCTGACCCGACAAACCTCGTACCGCCTAACAGTCAATTAATGTAGTATATCTTTCGATATAGTCAACCAATTGCGATGAAACAAAGCCTAAGTTATATAACAAGTTACACACAATATTAGTGTATAAAATTTACCTACATCGATTTCGTTCATTTTACGTGATGCGCGCACAACTAAAAACTTCTACAGATTAATTATATGTATAGATATACATATATAGATGAAGTTACGTACACTGCTCTCGAAACGGTGAAGGAAAACATGGTGAAGAAACCGGCATGTCCTAGAACCAAAAATTTGAAGACATGTGACATCCACCAACCCGCACTGGGGCCGCGTGGTGGATTACATCACATTCCCTCTCCTAGAGAGGAGGCCTGAGTCCTAACAGTGGGAACATTATAAGGTCGACTATGCTATGCTATGCTAGGTACATTTTGCAACACAAACTAGAATCATGAATTCATGACACACCTAAGCGACACTGGGCATCGCCATGTTGAATAAATATTTCAGTTAAAACACTTTCGAAATTATGAAAGTTTTCTCCACCATTATCAGGGAGACCTCATTTCTATTTCGTGTAGCTCACAATATCTTGACAGAACACATCATGAGCTCCGATAGCGTGCACCGCATCGTGTCGAATCTTATCTCAAGTTTTAATAACAACCCCACACCGTATAAAAATTCATGTAAAACTCAACTAACATGGAAATGTGGACGGTGCAGAACTTGCACTGCTTTGATGTTTGAAAACTGTTTAATTAGTTGGACTTTTTTGGTTAAAATTTCATTAAAAATTGTTCATTTTTGACATGGCATGCAAATTATAAGATTCTAAATTCAGACACTTATGAAAAATAAACATGACTCTTCATAGACAAACGTCTCTATCAATGACCAGATGGAATAAGCAGTATTTGCTTAAGATTTTTCTTCCGTGAAGCGGTGATGTCTGAAAAACATGACCTTACCATGGTTTTTGGGGCCTTATTGTTAGGATAGATGGAGCTATGTACCCTAAATAGCTCTATCCTTTTAACATTACAGTTTAGATCGACAAATGGATCGCAATTAAAATTTATGGTAGGGCTTCAGCAGGTTTAGACTATTCGGTTAGCGTTTCCTTCAAACGCTAAGTACAAAATGTATACCAATGACATTTCCTGTCAAGTTATTTTTCTGCAGGTAACAAAGTCATCTATCTAACCCCCCAGTTTAATTATTGATTTGAATATCATCGTAAATCTTTTCAAATTCGTTACATCATGCCAACAAATAGGTACAATAGTATTCTATTCGAGCTTGTCGGATCTGTGTGCTCTGGGTAGTTAGAGCTGAGGGTAGTAAGGTTTAGATTGGGTGCGGTCGTGCGGCAGGGTCCGCGACCCTGCGCCCTCGCTCCCGATCCAGGTTATCAACTTCATACCTCCCACTACTTCCACCCCCGTAGCGCACAAATGCTGCAGGGATTTTCTAGAACATTATGTGGAAGACGCTCCTAACATAAGAGAGTGCGTTGACTTCTACCTACGCTTGGAATGTTCCACGATAACTTATTATTTTCTTGCTCTATTTTACATTTTCTGCACTTCGGTTAGCTTTGAGCGAAGTGAATTATTTTCATGAAAATATTTATGCTTTAGGTATTAATTTATTTTAATTTGTATTTAGATGTTGTGAACTAAGTAATTTCTACATCGTACATCGTTCTCGTTATGAAAAGTTCATTCTCCTGATGTTAATTGCAGGTTCTATTAAAATTACTTTACAGAGCTATAGAACATTTTGATTTTATTTGATATAAACTAGTGCTTGATTGCGATTCCGCCTGATGGTAAACAGTGATGCAACCTTTGGTGGTGAAGTGCACTAGTTTATTAAGAGGCTATTCACTCTAGTCTTGAAGACACCTATTATAAAGGGATGGGAAGACCGTAACAGGCAAATTATTCCAGTCTTTCTAATATGCAGTTTGATTGGGACATTGTCTAGTACTCAACCTAACAAATATTCTAAAATACCAAACAAGACACTGTACGTCGAGCATATTAACATATAGTACTAACGGTTCTATGGATAATCTGCCAGAATTAAAGATAAATAAATAACTACATAAATAGCCTACAATTCAAACATAAAAATCTACAAAAATAGTTTTCAATTTGTGGTATGCCTCCTACAGATTTCTAGTCTCTGCAACTTTAAAAGAAAAGTAAAAATGGGGTTCGGTTTAAGATAAGCCGACGTTTAACCAAATGCGATTTCCCTTGAGGAGCTTAGTAGTTCCATGATAGATCTGTTCTTAATCTTTACTTTAACGTACGTAAGTTTTTGTTATAATCCCACATGACGGCATCCATTCCACGACTAGTAGACTGTGTGTCGTGGATTCATTTTCAGAGCGGAAATAGTATATTATGATACACGTGCGAATTTATCTTTGCAGCCCTCGGCTCCATAACACCCTCGCCTACGGCTCGTGTAATTCCGCCTCGGTCGCAATGACAAACTTTCTGCACTTGTATCACACGACTTTTTTCAATACACTTACGACGAAATTAATAAACGGGGTTCGATGCGCGTCCCGCCTGATACAAGAAATGTACTTAATAAAATTGTGTTTTTTTTTTTTTTTTTCTCTCGACGGGGAAAATCATCATTGACGAAACCCGCTCTTGGGTGGAGCGGGAGACAGTGTCAGAGTCTTACTGACTAAAAACCCCGCGCCGTTCCTTCTAGCCTTCATACCGGGGCTCTAGTTTCCTTTCGGATAACCCCGACCCCGGTAGGCTTCGACCCACATGGGCCCCTCCTGTTGCTGACAACTCCTTGAGGCGCGCGGGAACAGTGCGCGCCGTCGACGCCTTGGCTCGGTCCGGACAGTTACCGGACGATCGGACAGCGAGCTACCCATGGCTCGGGGGACAGTACGCACACTTTACTAGACTAGTGTGGAAAACAGTCTATTGTGTGCCTAAAAGCGGTGGGATAAGAGCGGGGTTTTCGAGTTAGTTTAAAATTATTTGTATGGCCTATAGATAGTTCTTCCGGGTCTGCTTGTCTTGGGTTTTACATGTTTGTGAACACCCCCATGATACATGAGCAATTTTTAGACGGATGTAATGCCTTTTCTTTTTTGCCATTGCTTTTCTTTTTTGCTTTAGCCTTTGGCTTGGCCTTCTTTATATGAGAGGGAATGAACTAAACGCACTCGAGGCCCGTATGGTGGATCCATACTGGCCCCGAGCGCGTTGCTGGATGTCACATGTCATTGAATTTTTGATTCTTGGACATTTTCTCACGATGTTTTCTTTCACCGTTTTGAAAGCAGAGGTGATGAAATAAATTACTAGTAATACGCCTGGATGAGTTTGAACCAGCGACCTACAACTCGGTATGTCGCGGCCGTTACCACTCTACCACTACTGTTCTCTACATCGCCGTAAAAAGTTTAATCACTCAATTTATATTTAAAAAGGGTCACGTTCATCTATTTAAAATACAACGATAGAGAATTACAGCACACCCTATATAGAACAACACAGTCCAATAATTATCATTTATACGGTATTAATTACTATGATCAATCATAAATGTGTTTTTCGCCCTGTGCAGGCATGTACATTAAAATGGCGATATTGCATGACAAAAAATCACAAAGATATGAGCTTGTTATGTCACCTGGATGTGCACACAAATACATGGTTACCGGGGCCATCCGGGGGCGGGCTCGCGGACGGCGAGCCATGGGTAGCTCGCTGTCCGATCGTCCGGTAACTGTCCGGACCGAGCCCAAGACGTCGACGGCGCGCACTGTTCCCGCGCGCCTTAAGGAGTTGTCAGCAACAGGAGGGATCCAGCTGGGTCGAAGCCTACTAGGGCCAGGGCTATCCGAAAGGAAGCTCATGCCCGGTATGAACAGGCTAGAAGGAACGGGGGTGAGTTTTTAGTCAGTAAGAGTCTGACACTATCTCCCGCTCCCGAGACGAGCGGAGTGGAGATGTTTTTTTAAACAAGCAATATAATTGTGTTATTGACACATCTCCTCTCCGCTCAGCTTCAGTGGAAATCGCTGTCCGGAGATGTGTAATATTTTTAGGACGTGATGGAAGCGGAGATGTGAGCGAATGACGAAAACACACACATCTCGGCTTTGGTGGAGTCCCCCGAGCTGAAAAACATTTCTTCTCGCACAGCACACAACACACCGTACACATCTCTGCTTTGATGAAGTCCCGCCCTGAGGGGTTGTTTTGCTCTCGCACCTAGCTGTGCGCTAGCGCCTACTGCCTGCTATGATCTGTATTGTACTTAGTTTCGATGGTGTCTTACTTGTGACCTTTTTAATTATGATTTCTTCAAATGGTATAAAAATCATTGGAACCGATTCAGTTACTGTTTCTGAACTAACCATATTCAGGTTTCGCATAAACTAAAAATAATGTTGTATAGAACAATTCAATAATTATAATTTATACGGTATTAATTACTATGATCAATCATGAATGTGTTTTCCACCCTATGCAGGCATGTAGGTACATTAAAATGGCGATATTGCATGACACTAGTTGGTGGCCGCGTGACACTGCGTCGTACATAACGCTTTAACGACATACCAGTTAAATAAAATAAAAGAATCTCATATATGTTGCGACTAGCATCTGCCAGCGGCTTTGCCCGCGTTAAATTAACTGGCCTCTTGGTCTAGTGGTTAGTGGCCCTATGAATGCTATGCCGGAAGTCGTAGGTCCAATTTCCACCCAGGACCAATGTTTGTGATGAGCTTGAACATTTGTTCTGTCTTTTTTTTTTATTATTGATAGGCTCGCGTTTGACCACCATCTCACCTGATGGTAAGCGATGATGTGATCGACGATGGAGCACGCTTGCTTAAAAGTAACCTATTCACTCTTGACTTAAAGATACACCCAAGTTGTAGCTATCAGGAAACACAGTCTGGTTGTAATTTACCTATAACTAGCTTTTGCCCGCGCGGCTTCGCTCCCGCTCTTCCCTACTCCACCCTACTATACCCAACTCTACCCTACTCTACTCTACACTACTCTACCCTACTCTAACCTACTCTACCCTACTCTACCCTACTTTACCCTACTCTACCCTACCCTACCCTACTCTACCCTACTCTACTCTACCCTACACTACCCTAATTTTATTTATTTTCCATAAGAACCTTATCCTCACAATAACAATCACAACAAAAAAAAAATCAGCCAAATCGGTCAAGCCGTTTTCATGCTATGTCGTGACAACGAAAAACGGGTTTCATTTTTATATATATAGAAGATATGTATGTACTCGTATTTAGAAATATATAAGTGCTAGCTTTTGCCCGCATGGCTTCGCTCCCGCTTTTTCCTACACTACCCTGCTTTACCCTACTCTATCCTACTCTACCCTACTCTACCCTACTCTACCCTACTCTACCCTACACTACTCTACTCTACACTACTCTACACTACTCTACTCTACACTACTCTACACTACTCTACTCTACACTACTCTACACTACTCTACACTACTCTACACTACTCTACACTACTCTACACTACTCTACTCTACACTACTCTATTCTACACTACTCTACCTTACTCTACCCTACTATACTTTACCCTACTCTAACCTACTATACTCTACTCTACCCTACCAAACTTCACATAAACCACCATATAAAATAGTCCGAACAAAGCCTAAAAATTTGGTTTATATAGGTGAGCCCGTTCTTGAGTTATAAAATAACAACGAAAAGTGGCATTGATTTTTATATATATAGATGTTTATCAGTTGTCTAGTACTCATAACACAAACTCTACTTAGCTTGGGACTAGACAGCGTTGTATAATTGTAGTGGAAAAAAAAAGTTTGGATCCTGATTACATCCCTTTTTTTTCTTTGCCTATGCGTTCCAGGACCACAGCTACGCTTTCAAGGGGAAAATTTTAAAAACTCCTCTCTTAGTGCTAGCCTACGTCATAGAGGAAACCTTATACAAAATTTCACGCTCCTATAATAGTCCCAGTAGTTTCGGCTGTGCCCGATTGCAGCGCCATCTACCGGGTTCAATTGTATTTTCGAACCATTCAAGGATCCACTCAAATATACACATAAAAATACTTTCAAATCGATCAAGCCGTTTAATTCATTAAACCCCAAGCGAACACCGGCGTTCGCTCTCTAACTTTCTTTCTAATGTGTCTCTAAAATAATTACTGTATTTGAAAGGTTAAGAGGAGTTAAGTCAAGAGTGAATAGGTTTCTTCTAGGTAAGCGCTCCATCGTCGACCGCGTCGTCACTTTCCATCCGGTGAGATAGCGGTCAAGCGCCAATCTATCAATAATCTATACTTATAATAAATCTGTAGAGAGGTCAATTCTGTACATGAAATATATTTCCAAAATAACTATCAGGGGGTGATTAGTGATCGATACTGATGCCAAAAATGCAAACAGTAAAATTTTTGTCTGTCTGTCTGTCTGTCTGTATGTCTGTATGTTCTTTATAGAAACAAAAACTACGCGATGGATTTTAACGAAACTTGGTACAATCATTATTCATACTCCTGGGCAGGTTATAGTATACTTTTCATCACGCTACGATCAATGGGAGCAGAGCAGTGAAGGGAAATGTTGGGGAAACGAGAAAAATGACTCCATTTTTTAAGCTTCCGTCGCGTTTGCAGCCTTACTGGTTAAAGCTACACAGAAATCATGTATAACGGAAATGTTTTCCTTAAAATTACATAAAAAATATCCCAAGACATCATATGTCTATCTTTTATGGTTGACTCACAATAACACATGTAACTCCCGATAGCTTAGCAGTTCGGAGCTTTCTATTTATTTTTGTCTATGGCACCAAGGTGTGTGCACACTGTCACGCGCGTAAGTGGAAGGGAGAGATCTGGAACGTCTCGAATCGCCTCGCGCATCACGTTGTTTTCCAGGCTCTTAGAATTCGACACCAGACGTTTCAGATCTTTGATTTTGACGACTCCGTTGTCGCTGGCATAAGCAACAGGATCCGCGTACAAAGTCGCTGGCAGAAGCTAGTAAAAAATAAAGTTTATAGAAGATATGCATCACTTGTTAATGGAATGTGTTCAGTATGAGGCTGATAGGAGTAAGTTGTTCAGGGTTTTGAAGTTGAACAAGAACAATACATGTATAGGCACATTCCACCAGATATTAAGTAAGCAGACTTCCGATGATGCGAGAAAATTGTTTGGCTTTATGGTAGGCAATTATTGTCTCAGGGTACGATGGGACTGACATACGCTGTGCGTTATAAAAGTCACTAAATTTTTAAAGAATTAAAACAAAAAGTTATGTTAGGTTAGTCACAAACATACGTACAAAAGAATTATACAGGTATATAAAGATACTGATGTAAAAAATCTTATGTGCTCGCAATAAATATGATATATTTTCGCACGCACAAACGATACGCATGACAAAGGTCAGAGAAGGTTGCATGGCATGTGCACGCGCAGCTAGCTGGAACACGCAGGCACCAATTAAACTGAATAACATAACAAACCAATAACGAATATTCGCTCGTGGGTGAACGTAAATATTATATTTTATCACTATTTCCGTCTTTTGTGTTCCATGTGGTCGTCGAGATGGGTAAAAAACAAAGGTCGGTGGGTGTGCAATGTCGCTTAAATGTCTCTTTTATTGCACCTACCACTACTTTTTCTCTGCATCACCCAAAGGTTGACTGGAAGAGAATGCACAAAGTGTTAAATAATAAATACTAATAATGTTTTATTTTTACAGACTATATCTAACAATGGACGACTTTTAGCTGATATGATGATGATGGACTGCGTAATTTTCTACCGACTGCCACCAAGATTGCGCTAGCTCAATCTCTTCTTCTTCCCATCCTTGATTATGCTGATGCCAGCTATCTTGACCTCACTGAAGTACAACTAGATAAACTTGAGCGACTTCAAAATTTTTGCATAAGGTTCATATTTGGTTTACGCAAATATGATCATGTTTCCGAGTTTCGTGTTAAGCTCAAGTGGTTGCCAATTCGCCTTCGCCGGAATGCTCATATTCTTTCTCTCTTGTATAATGTACTATTTTCCCCTTTCACCCCTCTTTATCTCAAGAAACGGTTCGAATTTCTTTGTGATTCCCATACGAAATCTCTTAGGTCATCAGATAACTTGAGACTCAAAATGCCGATGCATTCCACTTCGTTTTTAGATAAGTCCTTTACTGTCCAGGCCACTCGTCTCTGGAATGCTCTGCCAGTGTCAATTAAACGCGCGCAGTCACTACATGTATTCAAAACACTTGTGAAGGAATATTACTTGTCCTTGTAGTTTTATTTCGTTTTTAGCTTAGCTGTATTAATTCATGAATCCCCAAGCGACCACCGGTGGCCGCGCATCTATTGTCTTACTATTGTGTCTCTAATTGACGGTATCTGAAGGGTTAATTGTAGTTGTCACTTGTTTTCTTGCCTATTTAATTATTTAGTATGTATGTATTTAAGTATGTATTTTAGTGTTAAGTATAGTACTTTGTTTTTTTCTTTTTTCTCTCTTTTCACCAATCTCTTGTGTGCACCTTGTGCAACCCCATTTTATGTCCAGGCAATCTCTTTCCATACCAGGTTGCCTGGAAGAGATCGCAGAAAGCGATAAGGCCGCCAATTGTATGTTTTAAATATAAGGCTCAAATGTGTGTAATTTATTATCTTGGTGTACAATAAAGTATATATAAATAAATAAAAATAAAAAAAAAATAAAAATAAAAATAAATGATGAAGATGAATATAAACTAATGCTCAAAAAAAAACTGAAGATGGGCACATATAAAACGTTGCACCACTCTAGCCTTAAGGACACACATATCAGGTAATTTTTCCAGTCCTTCGATGTACGCAATATTATAAAAAATTAGTCCTGCATCGCGCAATCAAAGTTCTCCGCGCGATTAGAACATACAAGGTGTAAGGGACAGCCCTCCGCAAACTTTAAGGGCTTGCTCAGTAGACGAAACTGAACAACCTCCCACAACATTTTTTTTCAGGAAACGAAAAAAAAAACCGGCCTGTCCATACAAACTGTCCGATTAATTTTATAATTTTGTATGGTGAGGCCGATATTCTTTTTCGTTTCCTGAAAAACAATCTTATGGAAGGTTCGGTCATTTACCGAGCAAGCCCTTAAAGTTTGCGGAGGACTGTTCGGGCTGTTCTATACACTTTGTATAGAACAGCCCGAAATTATCTATCCGGCAGTTGCCCACCAGACTATAACACCTTACTCTCTGTTCCGCTTACTTCCAAACGCTTAGTCCGAACCGTAGAGGTATTCAGAGGTGGCAAGAAGGGGCTTTGACCACACTCGTCTACGGTACTTAATACATCACGCACGTCTCAAAGAGATGTTAGCAAAACCGTAAGGGTCCACAACATCCGGTTCAGTTGAAAACCAGCGTCAGACTCTAGTTGACTGAATCTAGTTTGGCGCAGTCGTAAGGCACACAGTTTTGTTTTTGCTTCTTTTTTGTACAATTAGCTCGCTGTCCGATCGTCCGGTAACTGTCCGGACCGAGCCAAGGCGTCGACGGCGCGCACTGTTCCCGCGCGACCTTTGGGTTGTGCAATGTAGTCGTAATGTTGGCTCCCCTGTCTGTCTACAGAAAAAAGAAGGAAAAAAGAAAAGAGTTGCCTACTCTACTAAAATGTTTGCACGAAATGTGAAACGAAATCGATTTTAACAGTAGTTGCACCACTTTATGGAAAATTATGAGAGGAATGGGATTTGATTTAAAAAAAAAAGCAAGTTTAAAAGGAAGTTGTCAATGAACAGATACGATATTGTGGCGTGGCGTTTTCGGTATTGGAAAGAATTGCAGAAACCCAGCGTCCTATACTTTATTCAAAATTAGTTTTTACAGTTTTGAAAAGAAAGAAAAAAGAAAATTATAAGGCAATTGTTAAAAGTAACGAAATATCAGTTAATTAACCTAATATTAAGTAATTTCATTGCTAAAAATATTGCAACACTGTTTTTCCACATTGCCAACATTACGACGAAGGAACTTCTTAAGTGAAACGCACTGTAACTAAATTATCGCAATAGTGCGCAATCGTAATCAAAATGTCACATTTCGGTTACATACGCCATTATAAACCTAAATACCGTACAATTAGAGTCCTATTCTGAGCAAGTGCGTTAAAAAATACGCTCCTCTTCCATTCCCTGGTTAGCTATGACTAATACTCCTGAAAAATGGTAGTAATGAATTATTAGTTACAGGTTCTGAAATATTAATACCTGTAGCATCAAAATCACGTGACAACAGCCGTATTGCGTGCCACGGTATCCGTGCGTGACTCCGAGTGCACCTAATGCACACAGAACTTCGGGCTTTTCAGTTGCTTTTTTTATTTTAATGGCCACGCTATTGTGAAAATTGCGGCACTAACCTATCAGGTTTTGCTCGTTCTATACACCGGAATATATTATGTATATGGCCAGTTACAACATGAACCGTTTCGAAAATCGAATTTTTAAATGGATTGTTACCAACTAGCGAGCTTTTTCATAATAAGTCTAATAATATGTTGTCTTTACTATAAACAACATTAGTTTTATTATATGCGAAAGTAGAAACACGTCTAGTATTTTTATGTAAAGAATCTATGTATAAAATTGCATAACTGTACCATGAAAAATCACAAAGTATAAGCTTGTTATGTCAGCAAAAATACACTGAGGCATCCAGGCAACTAAGGGGTTGTTTTACACTTGCACCCAGCTTGTTAATAGCGCCTAATACTCGTTATGACCTTCGGTGGCCTGTTTTGTTCTTAACCCTTCAGATACCGTCAATTATAGACACAATAGTAAGACAATAGATGCGCGGCCACCGGGTGTCGCTTGGGGATTCATGAATTAATGTCGGTGGTGTCTAACATGTGACCTTTTTAAATATTTGTGGGCAAAAATATAAAATGGTTTAAAAACTATACTATTAGGAATTCATTCGGTTACTAATTCTGAACCAACTATATTCAGGTTTTGCATAAACTAAAAATAATGTTGTTTAAATTCTTATTTTGGGGGAGGAGGGGTCAAAAACTAGTAAAAATCGTCTTACGTAATAAATGAGTGGCCCCATACGGTTGACAACTTTGCTTAGGTTAACATTTTTATATGATTTGATTACCTTTGTATCGTTAGACTAAAAAGTCGATGATTATGCGCATCCCTAATGGCGTCGCGCATGATCGTCCCCGCACTAGCATCTTTGAGATTCGAATATGGAATTGCGCGCCCTTTTTCACGGTGTTATACTTTTTGAATAGTTTGAAGTTGTAATTAAATACATTATAAGTTAACCCTTCAGATACCGTCAATGGCGATTATCTCTATTAGTACCTATATACACATAGGCGGCCTTATAATGTTCCCACTGCTGGGACTCAAGCCTCCTTTCTAAGAGAGGGAATGGGCCGTAATCCACCACGTGGGTTGGTGGATGTCACATGGCTTCGAATTTTTGATTCTAGGACATGCCGATTTCCTCACGATGTTTTCCTTCACCGTTTTAAGAGCAGTGGTGATAAAATAAATTACACAAGGTAATGCGCCTGACTGGGTTTTAACCCGCAACCTACAACTTGTAAGTCGGAGCCGTTACCACTCGGCCACCACTGCTTATAATATATATCTGCTCCTTTTTCAATTATTTCTAATACGCCAGATGTAGGTAGATTGTACTTATAAAATAATGATTAATATGGTTTTTTAATTAACTGTTTTACAGTACCCATAAAAACATACGGTCTACAATTTATATGGCTACCTGACTCATATATTTATTATATTAGGTGGGTACTCATAAAATACATATGTAACTACTCGACCACCTGTGTTGGTAGGTATAACTAGCTGTTTCATTTTATGAGATATGATTTGTTTAAGAAACCATAAAATATACGAGTATGTATATAAGTACGTAAGTACTTATATTACTGAAATAAAACAAATAACGACCACATTATTTTAATATTTTAATAGAATTTATGTAGTTAGGTATAGCTATTGCGTTTTAGCATAGCTATTAGCAGTAATTCACCTACTCATTTATAAAATTCTAGCATTTGCCCGCGGTTTCACTCGCGTATGTAAAATATAGCTGTCACTCAGGAATAAAGCAGCTTTCTATCGGTGAAAAATTTTTAGCAGTCGGACCAGTACTTTCAGAGATTACCTCCTACAAACAAAAAAACATAAAAACCAACTTTACCTCTTTATTATATTAGTGTAGATCGACTCTACAGCTAAATATTTAATACATTTTACCAATCTTGTATTTTACTTTTTTATAGGCCACTGAGAAACTAAAAGATGGCTTTTAACTTTCCGAAACAGAAAATAACATTATCATATTACAAAAGCAAAAGTTTGTGAATGCATGTGTGTGTGTGTTTTTTTTTATTATTATTATGTATAGGCTCACGTTTGACCACTATCTCACCTGATGGTAAGCGATGATGTGGCCGACGATGGCCTTGCCTAGAAGCAATCTATTCACTCTCGACTTAAAGACCCCTAGGTTATAGCTATCAGGAAACACAGACTCCGGCAGGGAATTCCACTCCTTAGCTGTACGCATAATGAATGTATTCCCAATGTTACTTCTTCACGCTCGAAAGGCTGAACAGATATATATGAAATTTGGCACACGGCTAGACCATACCCTGGAAAACCACGAAATAAATCCAAGAGTATATTTCCTTGTTACAAACTACTTCAAAGCGGGCAAAGCCGCTGACAACAGCTAGTATGTACACAAGTTTATTGCTGGTTATTTTTCGAGTAGAGTAAGGAACGTCGCTTGCAATGCACGCCATGATTGCAGTATTGCATGACAGCATTGTGACACCCCGGCCCCGCTTAATGTGACGACAAAAAGACACGTACTTTTATAATGTTTTTTAACAAAACAGTTAATCTGCAACTGTGTTCTACTTGTGCAAATGGAGAAATAAATGCCATGGGTGTATGTTTCTCTCTTTCTTTTAACCGACTCCGAAAAGGAAGGAGTAATGTGTTCGGCTGTGTTGTTTTTTGTGTATGTTTACCGATTTTTCGGTTAATTGTGGACCGGCTTCGAAATATCTTTTCTTTGATTGAACTATTTACGTTTTTATACATAAGGAGAATTTGCACACTATTTTAGTTTGGTAGACGGGTACCACGACTAAAAACTGTAAAATAAAAAACTTTTTACAAAAACAAAACGAACATGAAAATATTTTTTTATTTTCGCTTTGCAATTTTTGCATTTAGCCAGGGTCAAGTTTTGAAAAGTTTTAGTCATTTATACAGAGTCATCATCATCAGCATCATTTCAGCCGAAAGTTCCCCAACCAAATCCCCCAACCCAAGCGTCGTCACAACAACCGATGCTGTGCGTCTCGCATTCGCCGCATGCCCAAGACTCTCACCAGGTCGTCGGTCCACCTTGTGGACCTTCCAACGCAGACAGCATTCAGACAAGAGTACAGTTACTGAATTTATAAAAATAAGGATGTAACATATTCTAAGGTTTTTACAGTATTTTGCATCAAATATTTCGAGTTAGTCTTTTTCGCAAGCATTGCTAAGGTAGTCAATACTACAGTCAATTTGTTCTACAGCTTAATTTTACCGAAATCGCGCTTGTTTCAATGATTCATAAAGGACTATTTTTTTAATGTAAAATACAACATATTTGAGAGATTTACTTTCAAATGTGCTGTTTTTTTTTGCCCAAACTCTATTCACCATGCACTAATGCTTATATCATGAACACAGATAAAAATAAAAATATGCGCCACTAGTTTCTAATTTTTATCAAAAATACTTAAAGGGCTTATTAGAAAAGGTTTTCATTATTTAACTATAGTCTTAATTATTAATATTCATAAACAGCAAAGTTAATAGCGTTTGTTTATATCCCAAAATGTAACTCAATTTATGGAAATATTGTATAGGCTATTGATTATGAATGAATAACAATGGAAACACACTGCGCGTAATATTTTCTAGTTGCAATTGGTATGAATAATTCATTCAATTATGAATTTATCAATTACGACTTCGTGGTTAATTTTGGAATTTCGTTTTATTTTACTTTTGTCTACATAAATGTGATTAGAAATGAGTACTGATAGAGCCCAATTGTTTTTTTGTACTAATTAAACCAACTTTTAGTAAAAATCATTTTTTCTTAGCAAGCTTTTATATATATGCCCAGCAGTGGGACAATATGGGCTAGATATAATATAATAATAATAATAAGCTTTTATAGCTCGGTATACCTATATAATTAATACTCGTCAAGACGAATCATACGAGCCCAAACTCGATGGGGTTGTGTCGTTTAACTACCAAGTTCCTATAGCCACTATGCGAATCCATCATCAGATCAGCTCCTTGTAATTATAATTTTGCATTGTCATCTAATTTACACATGCATGCAAAATTTCAGCTCAATCGGTAACCGGAAAGTGGGTCAAATTGAATTTACAAGATTTGATTACAGATAAACATCGGGTCAGGTGAAGCTAAATAAAAGCTTGTAAAAATAGGGGTGTAAAGACCCAAAGCCACAAGTATAAGTAGGTTTAAATTGTATCCACAACAACTCGTCAAACAAACAATTGCCAGCCACTTATAAATTACCTACCCACTGAATGTTATTACAACGTATTTTCATAAGCTTTTGCAAAATGAAGGAAAAACAGGACTCACAACTACCACTCATACGACATTAAAATTCAATGAAATTGTACGAAACATTATTTCAATACTTACAAAATGAAGCCCTTTGCATTCGTCTGTAAATATTTATAACAACACCATAATTGTTTACTCATGTTTATCTTAATAATATTCAGTTTCCAATAAAAAGATATTATCGTTACTGTATTCTGTATTATTGACTGTAGGAAATACATGATTAGAATTGTATAAGCAAATTAAAGTACGTAGTTGCGTCCATCTTTTCGACGTTTGGTCCTTTTGTTCATGTTTTTACTTACTTTTTGCGTCACATTTACGTCATGACGGATAAAATACTTTTATGTCTATATACAGGTTCTACATATTCGATTGGCCAAAATACCTACTGTGGAACACCCTGTTAATATCAAGTGAATCAATTTAAAAAATATATCTGTAGGTATCTACTATAATATTATAATTCATGAATCCCCAAGCGACCACCGGTGGCCGCGCATCTATTGTCTTACTATTGTGTTTCTAATTGACGGTATCTGAAGGGATAAAGAGGTAAAGTTTGTTTTTTTGTTTGTTATCTCTGGAAGTATTTACTGTCTCGATTGCTAACATTGCTTTATTCCTGAGTGATATAGCTATATTTCACGTACGCGGGCGAAGCAGCCGGTCAAAACTAGTCTACTATAATTCTGGTAAAAAAATTTTTCGGTAACGATTATGTACATAATTATATACACAACTTTAATAATTAAAACCATCACCATAGCTCTCCACTTAAGAGATATGGTAACGTCAACTTTTTCTTAAAATTGCCAATTTTAGCTCTTCTATAATTAAGAGAGTTATGTTAATAGTTTTAATGAGTTTAATTGTGTAAATACAATCATTATGTTACCGCAAACATTTTTTCTATGTACCTATCTTACTATCCGATATTGAACTTCAATTTTTTGTACGTTTTTTTTTTTTCAATTTAGTTGCAAAAAAACGTACAAAAAAATTGAATTTCGCGGGTTAACCTAGAACTAAATGCACTTCGTTAGACCGATGCACACGTGTAACACGCCTGATTTGTACGTAAAATGACGTCGCGTGGTGTGGATCAAGTGTAACTCTACAAGTCTAGTTTCCATATAAAATGTATAGAGACCGACGCACCCAGATCGGCGTATGTGGCATACGTGTGAGCAGTGTAGTTCTAGGTTTAACCTAAAGTGAACTCTAGTATTTACTTTCAGGTTGCTGCTATGAGGAAAATCTTCCTGCCTTCTTTCCATGTAATTACACGTAATACATAACTAATGTAGCAATGGTATATTACTCGCAGCAGATGAAGCCGAAAGGTGCTGGAGTGGCCTCCACGCACCTGGAAGACGCAGCATTGGTAGCCTTCTCGTGAGGTGGATGGATGTTTTGGTGAGGGTCGCAGAAATCTGATGGATGCTAGACGAACAAAAGCGGTGGTTGTGGTGACACTTGGGTGAGACCTATGTCCAGCCGTAGACGTCTTTCGGCTGATATGATGTATAGCACAGTATTCGGAGATATAGCATGCATCATAATAGAGCTGTGCATGACCAATTTTCATAATCGCAGGCGCACCTCAGATTTACCTGTAAATTAAACGTAACACCTTGACATTTGCAGGTCACCTACAAAATATACAAAGCTAGGCAGTTAGCACGTGATTGCCTTCTACAAAATAAACAATACAGATTAATAAAGTAGGAGATCGTGGCTAAGCTAATAGTAGCTGCACGTATCGACCTCTAAAGTTAAGCAAAGCTTGCCGAGGTTAGTCAGTGGATAGGTAACCATCTTAACAAACCGGAGTTCTAACGTACTTCGGAAAGCATGTTCCCGCCCGTTCACAACCTTGCCGCTGGGAGCAGTAGCTACTAGCTAAGCGCAACGGTGGTGAGCGGTGAGATCAGAAGCCCGCCACATGACGGCGCTCATAACACCCCGCGCCTGCTTACCGATACCGCACCACTCGCCTTGGCGCTCGCTGCACCACTCACCGCACCGCTTTCCGTACCACTCACCGCACAGCTCTCCGTACCGTTCTCCGCACCGCTCGCTGCACAGCTCGCTGCGCTACTCACCTCTAAGACCGAAGTCGTGACCAGACCGTTAAGATTTTGGTTCCGGCTATCATTGGTAAACCTTTGGACTGTCGTTACAGATATTCAGAAGCCAGGAAATCTGACAGTAGACTTGACAAGGAATATTGCGTTATCCAGTTACAGGGTTGTGGTAAAATATTGATAACCAGCTAACAAGTTGGTGAAAAGCTGGGTAGATTGATGGATTCATAAAGAACTAACTGGCTCTCGGGCTTATTAGTCGCAAAGACGGTTCAGGAATAGCTAAGTTTGGTCTATTTGAAAGTAAGTTTGGTCTCATATTACGACACTTTCTATCGGTGAAAAAAAATTAGTAATCGGGCTACTCTCAGAGATTCTACTTTCAAAGATTACCTTCTACGAACAATGAAAACTACATCTTGAAAATATTATATTAAATGTAGATTAAGAGGGCTTTTCTCAGTTCGCCGTCAACATGAACTTGGTTGAAAATCTTGTTCTTTCAATGTTGATGAAGAGGCAATGCATAATAAGAGATAGGGCATGCTTGGTTAGCATTCAGTAACGGAAAACTCACTCGAAACTTTTACAAAACTTATTCCAGAAAATATTTCTTTTAAAACCACAAAAAATTTTGGAAAATAATTTTGTTTTTAAGATTCCGGATTTAACATGCAATGTGTTCTTAAATATATTTTCTGTACTCTTACTTTTATTTATGAATAAGATTATTATGAAGGGCGAAAATTTCCCGTATATTTTGACCAAAATAACAGATTTTTAAAGGAAAATCTAATCTAATCTTAGTTTTATTCAATTTTTTGGTTTGTTTTCAATAGTAACCTAGATATCTGTGTTGCCAAAATATCTAAAAATAATAATTGAGAAAGATGTGTAATAACATAATAATACACACTCAAAGTTATTTCATTGTATGTACCTGGGAGCCAAATAAACGTGTTTTCTTTCTTATAATAACGTAAGAGTGGTTGAAAGGGGTTGGGTGCTCTTAATAACCAATATAACCATTATTACCCTAATAAAGGAAAATTATTCCCAGTGGAATAATTTTCCTTTATTAGGGTAATAATGGCAGTCTATTCGACTTTCTCACCATGAAAACGAAAAACAAAACTCTCAAGTCGTGAACTAAAAACTGAACAACACACACTTTCTTTCTCAAAACAAAACAAAGTTGAAATATGCAATCTAGGTAGGTACATTATTTAAGAAGCTCAGCAACGTAGAGTAAGTTGCGCTCAGTGGCGCCATCTAGACGTCTACATGGATGCTTTAGCTAAATTAATTCGCAGCCGAACAAAATGCATCACGACATGTAACAATATACACTTACTTATAGGTATTATGGAGCTGTAGACAATCCATTTATCACAGAATTAGTTTTTGTCTACTGTTTCGCTCTCCTTAAATTTGAAGTATCATAAGATCCACTTTTCACGATCCAAAAATGACGGACTTTATATAAAATTTTTACATTTACGAAAAAAAAATAATTAAACTAAATCAATCAGTAAACATTAGATAAAAATTACATAATCATGTCATAATTCAAATAATAATATCAAACTATAAAAACAAATAAAATTGGGGCACCTACAATTCTATTAAAATACACATTCATTTGTTTTGGAATAGGCAGTCTGGCCTAGCAGCAATCATTTGCAGGATGCTTATGTATTTCAATGGTTATGTAACAAGATGCGTCAACAGGTGCGCAAGAGCATCAAGCATTGTTTCCAAGCAATTTGACTCGTGTCAAGTTCAACAAAGTAAAACACACAATAATAAATGTGTAATCACGACTCACGAACGTTGCACACGTATTTTTTATAACAATGTATTGAAAATCGCACATCAACCTTAAGTACTGAAACAACGATCTACACGTACGCAGCCTTCGTAGATAACACTTGAACCAGGGGCGTAGCTACCACCGTATCAATGGTACGGAGCCCGCGAGCTACAGGGGCCCTGACATATTCGTAACATGTTATCTACAATCTTAAATTCTAATATTGATAAATGACCTGTACCCCTAGCCAAGTTGATAATCTGCAATCGTTACCGCTAGTCGAAAACTAATCAAATGAACGGGAACGACATCATCTCAACGTTAAATCACGTGGTCAAAACCAATAGAAAATTCGTAGCCAAGTTCACATCGTTCAAAATGATAGAATGATTTTTTATCGTTTCTACAATGTTCAACGCTATATCCTTTATTATACAAACGCTGTATTGTTGAACGAGCGGCCAACTCAGGCGAGTCAACATGGCTACCAACTTATCGTTTTCTACAATTGCTGGCACCAAGGCGTTTCCTTTTAGGCGTTAGGCGTTATCGTTACCGATTGGAGAGCGGAATTCGACACGAAACGATAGTAACTTGGCTAGGGGTGCTGGAGTGAATGAATAATGACTGTATAATATTCTGTAAACAGTTTTTAGCACGCTCTTTTCGCTTTAGTATTTATTACATACAAGACGACAATAGAAACTCAACCTATTTTAGTAGATACCTTCCTTCTGTATGATCCATTAAGTGAGCTCATTTTTATTTTCGGGGCCTCTCCAGGCTCTATTTCTATACTTGTAAAAGCAAATTGGTACCAAAAAAAAATTCAAAAATATTTTGTACTAGCTTTTGCCTGCAGCTTTGCTCGCGTATCAACATAAAATATAGCTGTTACTCAGTAATAGAGCAGAAAAAATTTTAGCAATCGAACCAGCACTTTCAGAAATTACCTTCTACAAACAAAAAATAAACTTTACCTCTTAATAATATAGTGTAGAATCTAATCGTGTAGTTGTAGATGGGGCCCCATTAGGATTAGCTACGCTACTGCTTCATAGATAACACTTGAACGCTTCCAAGGCGAAGTCACAGCAATAAATAAACAATCGTTTGCAAAATTACCAAGTCACGAAAAAAAATTTAAAGATTAAAGCCGATGTTACAGGCCGTGTACCATTAATATTAGCATAACTATCAGATATTCGCGGGTCGGGCAATAGAAAATAATTGTATCGACCATTATTTATATACGAAGCCCGGCTACCGACGACGGTAATTAGCGATTTGCATGTAGTCGATGGTCAATTAGTCGTCTCCGCTCCACTTGCCTCCACCCCCCATTCCTACTTGGCTTAGCGTTCAGACTGCGATGCTAAACGCTTAGCAACTGCCACAGAGTACAATACCGTGTACCAATACGACAGAATTACTACCAGTAGGACTGCGAAGAACAAGGACATTATTGTTACACGGTGTACATTTTCTTCTACTACAAGTTTTCGAGTCTACCATTATGGACAGTAAGGAAACTGCCGGATTTTACGAGCACTTGCGACTTCTAACGACATTCGTCTCCCATTAAGTAGGGAAATAGGAAGGATAATTCCCGAATGCGCTGCAGTTTGTGGATTTAAGTTTAGGTGGTACCTTCGTAATTGATGCTCGGTTTAGACAATGACTTAGGACACGAATGCCGCCTGTTTATTGTTATACTTGGTGGAGTGTAAACTGTGGGTCCTCACAGTACTTTAAGTACGAACTACGATAATATTGCAACAGACAAATCACAATGACAAAATAAGGCTTTTAAAGTCGAGAGTAGAATAGGTTACTTCTAGGCAAGCGTGCGCTTACCCCTACCGCTAGTAGGTGAGATGGTGGTCAAACGGCAACTTATCAATTAATTAAAAAAATGTCAGTGGACCAGTGAACAATACTGTACATTCAGTCAAAAAAGTATCGGGAATGGATGATTTGTTTATGGTTCCAAATTCAAATTTTTGTTTTTTTGTAGTTGTTAGATTGGCACAACTGTTTTCCATTTTGGCGCGGAGTTTGAGTTGCATCAGTTATTTATATTAAATACAGTGCTGGTTTTAGTAATATCATATATAGTGTGTATTGCGAATTTCATAATGGACAAAAATATCGAACAAAGAGTTTGTCTTAAATTTTGCATCGCCAATGGAATTTCGTGTTCGGAGTCACTGAAAATGTTACAGAAGGCTTACGGTGAATCGACTTTATCAAAAACTCGTGCTTATGAGTGGTTCAAAGCGTTCAAAAGCGGTCGAGATGTGATGGAAGATTTGCCTCGCAAAGAAAATTCTTGGATTTTGCACCACGACAATGCGCCTTCGCACAAGGCTATCATTGTGAACGAATTTTTGACCAAACACTCAACAAATACCATCCAGCAACCACCATATTCACCAGATATGGCTCCTGTTGACTTTTTTCTTTTTCCTAAACTCAAATTACCACTTCATGGCACCCGTTTTCAATCGATAGAAGACATAAAGGAGAATTCGCGGCGAGAACTGAACTCAATTCAGGAAGCAGCGTTTAAAAAATGTTTTGATGAATGGATTATTCGTTGGCGCAAGTGTATCGTTTCTAAAGGAGCATACTTTGAAGGTGATAAAATAAATTTGGATGAATAACAGACATTTTGTGTATTATTGATCTTTTCCCGGTACTTTCTTGACAGAGTAGTATATGACAGCATTTCGACGCATATGTCGAAAGAAGTTAGGAATCGGGCTGAAGTAGAACACTTAAAATTGAGGGTATTGTACCCAAGATTTTAACAAGACATACTGAAACTAAAGCCTTATTCTAATGTGGTAGACAGAAACTAGACAGTGCCCCCCGCTTCGATCGCTCATCATACATTCTTTTTTAATATATATGATTTTATTCGTACTTTTGCTTTTTTACTAAGAGCTAAACTAATTGGTTGTAAATAACAATAAAACAATAATCATAATATTTCAAAAAAGGGTATCACACTAAAAGGTCTGTATTAAATCTTTTTTTTTTCAGAAAAATGATGCTGATTGCACAATGCATATTCTAAATGCGTAGATCTCTACGGAGAAGAATGACCAGGCTTGTCCATAACTCCAATGTTACCGCAACACAATCCGTGGAGACAAGCCCAGCTCCCACCAATGTGACCTCTGTTGGATCACGGGATTACTGTGGATCTGTGTGGCCTTAATAACCTCAATTTACGGTCCTAATTACATAATTACTTACATTTTGTAATTACATATGGCTCAATCGTCAAGCAACACTCGTGAAGTTCTCATGCGTTACTAATAGACTCCAGTTTGTTAAATATACGGTGGTTTCCATTAAATTGATGGCATGGCTGGGCTGCTGTGCTGCGTATCGCAGGTTCAATTCCCGCACGGAACAAATATTGATATGGCTTACAGATAGGTGTTCCTAGTCTAGGTGAGTTTACATGTTTGTGAACAGGTCTATGAAATAGGTGTTATTCCTATAGTGCCCGAAACGATGCCCGTTTAAAAAAAAAAAAGATGCTTTTATATATAGTATCTACCTTTTTTGTGGGGTGGGAAAGCATTGAATAACTTTTCCCACACTGGGTGAAGCGAGAGGTACTCCATTAGTTTAGGTCTTTAATCCCCGTAGGTGACAGAAAAGCTGATGAGATAGAGTATGTATTTGGTCGTATATGAGCGACCTTGTCGGAATAAAGGCGAGAGTGTTTGTTGGACATATTTTCTGACGTGGGAGGTTAAAAGCTTAAGTCTCCGAACACCAAAAAAATAAGTTTATAAACTATTTATTATTTATTTACATACACTTTATTGGACACCAAGATTACAATATTTAATAAAGGAAACCTTATCCACCATTACCTTAACCATATCGCACTCGGCGATTTCATCCAGGTTGGAATGAATAGAGATTGCCTGGATACAAAACGGGATTTCATTTGGTGCAATCCATACCTTACCTTACTTCACCTTATTTTAATTTGATTAACTGATTTTTCATTATTCTAATTTGACCACTCAAATGATTTTTATTTCACATAGGCCTACATGGGCACTTATAAAACATCAGAAGCTAGTGTACGATAAATCATCTATTTCCCCAATACTCAACAATCATCTCCAATATTTTCCCGCCAGTGACGTCACAGTGCGCTCTGGGGCATATTGTCGTAGGAAGTTATACAGTCTGCGAGCGCCGCGTGTTGAGGTGCTTGGCGCGCCATCTAGACGTCTACATTGGCGCCCAGCTCACTACCCGCTAAATTAATCTCGAGGGACCCAAGGTAGGACACCCCTGGCTGATCCACGTTTTTTTATACCAAAAGTGCTGCAATATTTTTGGATAGAGCATCGTTTGTTCATTTAGAAGGTATAGTCATGAGTAGAAATACGTTCCTTGTATTTCTTCTTCAATAGTTTCAGTATTGAGAAAAAACTCATTTTGTATCGTATGTAGGTAGGGTTTAAAAAATATTTGTGTACCTGCAGTTTTGCCCGCGTACATAAAATAAAGCCTTTGTTACTCAGTTACAAAGCAGCTTTCTATCGGTAAAAAAAAAATAGCAATCGGACCAGTACTTTTAGAGATTACTCCTACTCCTACAAACAAAAAAAACGAACGAAACGAAGTTATGGAACAGAACT
Source organism: Mythimna lalbum (assembly GCA_949319445.1). Lineage (NCBI taxonomy): Eukaryota > Metazoa > Arthropoda > Insecta > Lepidoptera > Noctuidae > Mythimna > Mythimna lalbum. Next base: position 8,339,021 of record OX439348.1, on the reverse strand, counting down.
CTTTGGATCGTAGCAGAATTGTCGTAACAAGTAAAATTGCTTTATTTATACGTGTAGTCGATGACTGACTGAAAGGAAAGAGGAGGGGATGTATCGAACTGATAAAGCTGGAAGGTAAATTAACCCTTCAGATACCGTCAATTAGAAACACAATAGTAAGACAATAGATGCGCGGCCACCGGTGGTCGCTTGGGGATTCATGAATTAATGTAATATAACCGTGTTCGGGATTATTAGAATCGTTATAAGATGCACTCTGACTATAAGATATTTATATTTGGCTGAAGGGTAGGTACTTTTTAGTGATGCTACCATAACTAAAAAGTGAAAAATAAAAAAACTTTTTAGTAAAAAATTAAACCGACTTCAATGTAAAAAAAACACTGAAAAGTACAAAATAACTTTTCAGTGTTTTTTTTTGTCAAATACTTCTTCCGCTCTAGGTAGTGTCAGGCTTTTACTGACTAAAACTGATCTATGTTCCTTCATTTGTCTTTAGCGTTGCAAATCAATTTCTAGAATAGGTACCTACAGGTTGATTCACACATCTCTCGCACTCGCAGCGTACAATTATCAACAATACCTACAAACAAATAACATTACGTCAAATAACTATAACGTTACACGTGTTTCAAATAAAATTTTATATCCACGCCTGTATTCTATAGGACTATAACTCTAAAAATATATAGGCGATTCTTATATATGCGTAGGTACCCGTACGTTGACATCACAATGCACCTTATGTAACGTATTGTGTCATGCAGGATGCTGACCGCCTCTATGGTCACGTTATCCATAAACTATATGTTTCATAAATGTCTAAATGTCAGTTTTGGATCATCTGTTTTTGTTTTTTATTTGCGGATCAATGCAGGATGGATGAAATGGCGACAGGTCACGGGAACAACTTGTGACCCACGGATGCCTCTTAAGTTGAAGGGTAAAATCTACAAGTCCGTGATAAGACCTGTCATACTGTATGGATCTGGATGTTGGGCTCTGAAAAGACGGATAAAAAATATGGCTTTGATTATTATTTTTTTTATTTGCAGATTGAGAGTGAGACCGGCCAAAGAAGTGATATGAAAGAAAAGGGAGTTAGTGATAGCGTGACGAGTGACAGGACAAAATGGATGAAAAAAACGTGATGAACCGACCCCAAATAAAACGGGACGTGTCATGGGCGGCGTTTTCTGTTAAATTAGTAGGACGTTTTTTTGTTGGTAGGCTATTTATTATTTGAGAGTTATGAATTATGATTATGATCATCATTATCACACTGCTTGTTGTAGAATAATTTAATTCATTAAACTCCGAGTGAACGCCGGCGTTCGCGCACCCATTGTTTTTCTATTGTGTCTCTAATTATCACGATTGAAGAGTTAATGGAATGATCAGTTAAATATATGTGAACTATAGCACCTAGTTACGAAACGTTATGAGAGCTATATAATAGAAAATAAACTTTGAGATACAGGTTTAGGCATTTTATTAACAAGGCACCTATCTCTCTCGGAACCAAATTTCTATAAAACGGGGGTAGTTACGTTCTTAACTAATCCGATGTATAAATACGAAGGATTATAGGAGAATTGCAAACTATACAACAACTACACTGTTACGCTAGCTACCGTTCATTATGAGAGAGAAATATCACGATATTTTGAAATATAGACATTTACATTTACGAGAAAACTACCTCCCTCTCATGCCACAAAATTTCTAGGCAAAGGCAACATTTCACTGTTGCAGGAATCCGGAGGATTCCCGGAAATAGTAATTAGTGAAGATTTCCGTGAATTATAGTCAATATACGCGCAGCAGCTGTGTCCATAATCACCTCAATACGGGAGAAGAGAGGCTTCGACATAAGATAGGTAATCATTATTAAAATGCATGTTGAAAACTTGTTAAATTAACATCATGGTCTTAGCTATTATGGTCCATTTTTTAGGCATCTGCGGCCTGCCTAAATGTCCTTTCCTTGCTATTGTTCGTCAAGACGTTGAGCACCGTAGTAGTAGAGTTGAACTTTACGATAAATGCTTGCACTGACTGGACGGGTCCACTCAAATCTATATTCTTTCCTCAAAAGACCATCTCAAACACTAATTTACCATTACTGCTGTATGAACTTTAAAAAGTGACTTTGTTTTTTGTTTTGTTTTTCTTCTCAGGGTAGTCAATTAAGAGATACATCCTCATCTAGTTAAAACTGGCGAAAAAATTGACGTGACAAAGTGTTTTATAAAACCAATTTGTAAAATAAATATTACCTATAATTTATAATTTGCTGCAATTTCGTCATGATTCTTTTTCTCATGGCTTTTTGAGTCGCTAATAACGAAAATGGTAGCAAAACATAATCAGCCTTTTATAATGTTCCCACTACTGTGACTCAGGCCTTCTCTCTAGGAGAGGAAAATAAAAATGGCGTAAGTATCAAAACAAGATGGGATCAATGATTATTGGCAAAAAAAATACACTGGAAGAAAAATACCACGAAATATTGGAAAGTATATAGTTGCATCGAGAAACATTCTCCTCACGCGCCAAAATTTCTACGAAAAGGGAGGTACTAATGATGCAGGTGTATATAGGATTTAGTGAAATAGTAATTTATGAAGATTTCCGTGAAACATGGTCAGTGAGCGCGCAGCATCTGTGCCGAGGCTTGGGAGAGCGCCGCCGCCGCGACAAGACTAATATTGTTTGCGGAAGACGCATTTGTTACCACCCCCTCTGATTTAGGATACATTTCACTTGCACGTCTAGTATTGGACTTATGACCTGACATCATATTTGAAAGACAGGGACAAAACCGAATGATAAAATGGTAGATTCGGTACAAATATTTCGAAGTTTGTTTTCTTTATTAAACAAAAAGTTCAATTTTTTTTTTTTAAGTTGTGAAATTCTCCTTAACCCTTCAGATACCGTCAATTAGAAACACAATAAGTAAGACAATAGATGCGCGGCCACCGGTGGTCGCTTGGGGATTCATGAATTAAACTAGCAAAAATAATTAAATTGTTAAAAATATTAACAACTTTAGCCGGCAGCTTCGCCCGCGTACATAAAATATAGCCTATGTCACTCAGGAATGGAGCACCTTTCTATCGGTGAAAACATTTTCACAATTGGACCAAAACTCTCAGAGATTACCTCCTACAAACAAAGCAATAAACTTTACCTCTTAATAATATTAGTATACTTTTGTGTACATTTAATTAACCCTTCAGATACCGTCAATTAGAGACACAATAGTAAGACAATAGATGCGCGGCCACCGGTGGTCGCTTGGGGATTCATGAATTAATTCATTTCATGAATCCCCAAGCGACCACCGGTGGCCGCGCATCTATTGTCTTACTATTGTGTCTCTAATTGACGGTATCTGAAGGGTTAATAGTACCTAATCTCTGTTAGGTTAGGTTAGGTTACGTACAGGAACGTTCGTTGTGGCGACGCTTGGGGGAGGCCTATGTTCAACAGTCGACGTGTATCGGCTGAAATGATGATGATGAATCTCTGTTAGACTATCACTTTTTCTAGTGCCAAAGAGTTGGGAAATTATTAGGGTAAAATGAAATCTGATGTAGTCAACGCCAGGTATAATCAAGGTTGATTAAGAGGTCTTGATAATTGTTTACTAATAGAAGAACCTTATAAAATATATCGAATATAAGTAGTTTTTTAAATGACTAAATATTATACAAAATTCCCAAGTCGTTCGACTTTTTAGACAGACTAAATAAAAACTCATATCTAAAAAAGACCACATACTTAAGAAAATCTCATATCCTACTCAGCTTCCATCATAAAACGTTTCAGAACGAAAAAGATCGTTAATCCAAGAATTACATGGCGTGGAGCACCAAGAAAAATCCCGGGCCAGTTTTTCTCCATAATCTCGAGGAGCCACCGACGTTGATCGATGCAGGTGAACAAGAAATGCCTTCACTCCTCAACGTTAGTGCAGCCAAGTTTTGAACTGTTTGCGCGAAAACATGTAGCGTTGCGTTTTTTGTGAACTGAAGTACGCGGTGTTGGGAGTGATTCGGTAATTTGTAGTGTACGGAATATTATCGAGGAAAGCAAAAGCAAATAAAAGGCAAGCAAAAGGGAATAAATGATAGATAACAGTATCATCATCATCATTTCAATCTAAAAACGTCAGTTATAGGGAGTGTTGAACAGAAACGACGGTTACGCGATATAGGGTTTAATTACACACTGGATTTTACAATTAAAACAATACACGATTAAAATAACACGACAGCATCGAAGTGTAAGTAGGTAGGTACGGAATAGATAGGCTTCCGACGCCCGCCTCTGTTGGACATAGGCTTCCCCCAAGTGTCTCCATAACGACCGGCGAATCGGTAGACGGTCGGACGGCGAGCAATGGGTAGCCCACCGTCCGGACAAAGCCTAAGTCGTCGACGACGCGTAGGGTTCGACTCGCGCTTCATGGAGATGGCAGCAAACCGTAGGGGCTCACCAGGGTCGAAACCTAAAAAAAAGGAAAAATACCGCTACTGCCAAAACAAATATTATCTAATGTCTAGGCTAGGCAATCTATTATTTATGGCTAGGTTACTATGGTATTAGTTATGGCTAGGTGGTGGGTATTATTTATGGTTAGGTGGCTTATCGAGGAAACATTTGATTCCTTTGACGAATTTCAAATTATCTAAACCTTACCAATCTTCAACCATATTTAATATGTAGGTACTATGATTGTAACTAGGGAAGGTATACACGTGTAAGTAATGATGTAGCCAAGAACAATTCTAGCTACATCAAGTCCAAGCTTTGACAACGCTTGACGTTTCACAAAGTCTGTGAGAATGTGATACGTAGACGGTGCGCTGGGGTCCGACAGACTCCTTAATGAACACACAATTATTTTAGATGTAACAACAAAGCTGGTCATAGTGGCAAATAATGCAAAATTAAAAACTATTCAATTAAATTGGGTTAAAATCGGCTAAAACAAGTCATTCTATACCCAGGGATTTAATATAGCATGAGCGTTCCCTAGGGATTAAATTTATTTTGAATTTAGAACATGAAAACCATTGGAAGGTTTAGAATCTCATCAAAAGAGTTTACCTATTCGAAAATCAACCTGGCCACCTAAAAAAAAAGGAAAAAGATATCGTTTTTATTGTCACTGAAAAAGAATAAGAGGTAAGCTGTAAGCGGAAACGATTACTTAACGCTGAGGTGAAGCTATAAATCCTTACTAATATTATAAATGCTAAAGTAGGTTTGTTTGTTCCGCTTTCAGGCCTTAACTACTGAACCGTTTGCCATGAAATTTGCGTACATCATATAAGAAGTCCAGAATAAATAATAATGCGATACTTTTTATCCCGCAAAAATTAGCTGTTCGCAAGGGATGACAAAATACAAAATAATGAAATAATTAATTTTAATTAAACGCGAGCGAAACTGAAGGTAACAGCTATGTTTCACTACTAAATAGTAGTACTAAACAGTACTGTTTCACTACTAAATAGTTTGTTTAAATAGATGGTATGTTTATTATCTCTCAGGTGTGTAAAAGTTGAGTATCTAACTCCAGGAAAATCGTGCTCATCACACAACCATTTGTCTTGGATGGGAATCGGACCCATGACCTCCGGCATAGCAGGGAGAGCCACTAAATACGAAACCAACAGGGCAGTATAAAATACACAAACGGTGCGACTAAACTCACAACAAAAACGAGTCATTGTCCATAGACAATGCATCTCTCGAATTTTATTCAAGTCACCAAACTATCAATCGCAAGACAACCAATCATACAATTCATCTCAAAACCAATCATCCAAACTTTCCATTAATTTTCTTCTCAACTTTTCCTTTCAATTGAAACTACCAACTTTGCCAACTCTGTATTCACAGTTTATTGTATGAAGAATATTCTCAAGAAAGTTGTGTGTGTATGTTTGTATTGTTGTGTACGGCTGTCAGATGGGTATATGTACAGTGCCGGACTAAGCCAGCATGGGACCTGTAGCAAATTGTACAAATGTTTGTGAAAAAAACAATAATAAAAATGTTTATAAAAATTACAACGAATTAAAATTCCTCGAATAGAATAGGATTAACTTTATTGTACACCAAAATAGTAACAATTTTACAGAAACTTAATTAACTAACTACCCCCTGTATTATTTTAAGTTCTTATCCATCCTAAGGTTGTCTGGAAGAGTTCAGCTATAAGACCGCCATTGTACCCATAAATTTAATTTTATGTATAAGCAGTGTTACTTTTTGGTGTACAATAAATTTTATTTTATTCTATTTTAAAACAGGCCGCAGGGCCCTTAGGTAGCGATGGGTTCATAGGTACATAGTATTTCTGTAAAATCCGGAAGTGGTTAGAATTAATTCATTATACCGCAAGCAAACGCGCGGGCGTAAGCTTCTTCGTTGCCTTTCTATTGTGTCTCTAATTACGGTAATCGAAAGGTTAATATAACACAGGTATCTTGACTTGTGTTTTCACGTCCAAGAGACTGGAGTCCACCCAGCCCCGGGGCCCACTCACCCCAGTTACCCACCCCGTGGCCCTGGAACGCAAGACAAAGGAGCTTACGAGTGGGTTTTAGTCAGTAAAAGTCTGATACGCCTTCCCGCTTTGCCCCAGAGCACGAGAAGTCATTGGATGATTTCCCACCTAACAAAATAATACCTAATGCGCGGGGCCCATAGCATTTGCTCCTCAAGCTACATGACTAATCCGGTCCTGTGTGTGTACAGTCAGGGAAGTGACGCGACCGCGGTGTTTGTCGACGAGGAAGGCGGAAAGAAGTGACGTCATAGGTGTCAAACTGTCGAAGATGTGTACGAAGTGGAAAAGTAAGCAACTATCACCATGTTTTATGGATTGAACTCTTTTATGGGACATGCAGTGTAAGTGGGTGATCTGATAGTATTGGCAAATGCTAGCTTAGGTATAAAGATGTCATTTGATTTTTTTACATTTTAATTTAGTGCCTAATTTATATGCATAGATACAAAAAAATATTAATTATATGATTTGTAATCCTTGTTTTCTAAATAATATTTTCTTTTTTTATGAACCTGCCATATCTGCCTTTCCACTTCTTCTAGGTTAATTGGTAGAGAATACCTAAGACTTTCAAGTCCACCTTTCTACTTTGGGTTGCATGAATATAAAATATATAAATAATCATTATCATTGTAGGATGTTTCCCTAACGACCGGTCCCTGTGAATCTCGCTTCCATCGTATTTCCAATATTACTAATGTGAAAGTAACTGACCATCCCACCCTCTCTCTCTCTCCCAACACAACAACTCTGATCCTTTCACTGATAAACTACTAAACCGATTTTTATAAAATTTGGTACGACAACGTAAGCTTAAACCTAACAGAAGGACATAGGCTTATTTATTTATTGTTATTTTTCATTTTTTCAATTTAATTACATTTTGTGCAGCAGTTTTTTTTTTGTCGATAGGGAAAATCATCTTATGACAAAACCCGCTCTTGGGTGGAGCGGGAGATAGTGTCAGACTCTTACTGACTAAAAACCCGACGCCGTTCCTTCTAGTCTTCATACCGGGGCTCAAGTTTCCTTTCGGATAACCCCGGCCCCAGTAGACTTCGATCCAGTTGGGCCCCTCCTGTTGCTGACAACTCCTTGAGGCGCGCAGGATTATGCGCAGCAGTGGTAAACAGAAAACGAAAACGTATACATGACGTTAAGGTGGTGCATCATGACTCACATTTTCACTGTTTTTCACACAACCGCTCATAACTGATTATGACGTTATTACATTTTTCATTAGATATTTTGGAAACACAGTATCTTGTGGATATTATCTAGGTTTCTAAAGAAACCAATATCTAAATTTGTGTAAAACTAATCCAGTAAAAACCTCTGAAAATGTCCTATTTTGTATGAACTTTGACACTTCATAATTTGCCTAAAAATTTAAAAACTCAAAAAAGTAATCCTCCGCCTTGCAAATTTTATTAAGATTCTAAATGATGACAACTTTTTCCAAAAACTTTTAAGGGTTTAAAAAAAACAGCTATTTCCTGGAGCAAGTTTTGTGAAATTTTCGAGTAAATCTCAGAATTACCGAATACTAACAGAGTTTCCAGGCGTTATCTCTGTTTTTTTGCGTTGCCTTTTCGTCAAACATCGCGTTGGATTGCATTAAATGAAGTAACAAGCTTTTGGAGTGGAGAAGGACCCTCTTAACGTCAAATTAACTAATGCCATTAACATTAAGCGTTTTGACAGGTGCCTGGGCTTGACGACACAGTGCCGCCATCTTGTGTACGTCATTTTAGAAAAATCTCAATCCCGTACACAAAGAAAATTCCTGAAACATTATAGCAAAATAGTCTTCTTGCTTGAATATAATTTAGGTATGGCTCTAGCAAGTACAAACACTGTACTAATTCCCAGAATTAATTTCCTACGAGTCCTCAACATTTACCTTTGTTAATTTATTTACGTCGACGATCTGACTCAGACTGCAAAATCCTTTGCAGCTTTTAAACTTAATTCCTATTCACTTTATCAACTAAGCAAACCGCTTTAAACCTCTCTTACATAAAGGAACAGCCAAACTGGACAACCCCGTGAGAAATCGTTTTAATACTCAAAATCCGCTTGGAGTTTCAGCGTTTAATGAATTACGTCGGGTGCAGCCTCCGGCGCAAGACGTGCATCGATCAACGTCGCACCCCCGGTCGCACTCAGCGCCCCCCGGGGGTGCACCACCCCCAGATAGGCCCGGGGGCGGGGGCGGGGGCGACACGTCCCCGCACTGCCCAAATAAAATATTCGCAGCGCTGCGCTCCCAAGCTTAGATGTGACACCCGTTGTCACGTGTCAAACTTGATGTATGACAAATTGTATTAGTTGATCATGTTATATTGAAGTTATTTTCTGAGTTATTATGACCACCCTGTGGGGGTTGTTATGAGGAGAACACACCCCGTATTTGTACCTGTATTCAAAACATCAGCTCACATTTTACTGCACCGCAAATAACGTTAAAAAGAACCTTCAATCAAATAAACTAAATTTTCAGATATATCAATGTTCATAGTTTATTTATCTATCGTGTAAACATTATTGTTAGAGTTCATTTGCAATAACGTGCATTAAACATATTGAAAATAAAAGACGACATTCACATTAAATCAAAGAGCAGTAAACTTAAAACTATGTTTTTAATATAAATTAGTTTAATATCATTTATTTATTGTAAAACAAATACTTATTAAAAATTATATTATATTAAAAAAAAATAAAGCATAGAATTCAAACCAATTTTCTTATCTCGCTTTATAGGTGCGGGCGTGAGATAAAAAGAGGTAACTGCAAATTCGCTGGCGTTCTTGTGTAGCCCGGCTTTCAGCCTGGGGCCGCGCTACGTACAGGCTACGTGACGCTTCTGAATTATAAGAAAATGCATTTACGACGCTCTGCCGCAAAGCAGACGCCACCACGTTTTCGTGCCTAGCACTAGCTGGGTTTTATGCCAACATCATTCACCTGAATTTTATATTTATAACACAGGTAGGTATAAAAGTTGTTTCAAAGATACTCAAGAATTTTTAATCTAGTTGCAAATACACACGGTAAAAAAATTAAATAGATGAAACTTCCTCAAATTTTTCCATAGAGAAATGTAAATTAAAACGATAACAAGTTTTATAATTAGTTAAAAAAATATATGCAAATATTCAGCACATCAATTAAAATAGAATGGGCATTCATTTCGTTATCAAATAGTTGTAGCTAAGCTCAAGTGTCGCCATACTCTTTTTAGTGGCAATAGACTTGTAGCATTCAATTAAAAACCGGCTAAGTGCAAATCAAACTCGCGCAGGAAGGGTTCCGTAGCAAAAAAATTGTTTTATGTCCCCTTAAATATTCATTTTATTCTTCCTTTTCCTTTTTTTTATTTTTTTTTTTATTTTATTCTTTTTTTTTTTTTTTTTAATGTTTTCTATTTTTGTTAATTCTGGTAAGCTATTTATAGATATGTCTAAAGCTTAGATAAATTCTTGATGCAACAAAAAAATCGGCCAAATACGATACCGACTCGCGCTCGAATGGTTCCGTGCCGTTGTATGGGAGCCTTTCAAATATTTGTTTTATTCTATTTGTTTAGTATTTGTTACTAAAGTGGCACCAGAAATACAGTTCTGTGAAAATTTTAGCGGAGACTTAATAATAGGGTCCCATTTTACCCTTAGCTAATTCGCTTTTTTTCGCTAACTGTCCTCACACGGGCCACAAAAAAAAGCCGCTTCAAGCTTCTTTTTGAGGCGGCCTTTTTATGGCTCGTGTGCGGCGGTGCCGTCACAAAAGAAACGCTTAAAGCCGCTTTAAGCTTCTCCGGCCATAAGCTGTCGCGCGCTTCAGCTGTTTTTGCAGCGGCTTCTGGCTTTTTTTGTGGTCACTTCTAGTATTTTTTTGTGGCGGCGTTTTTTTGAGTAGGCCCGTATACGGGGACACTAAAAGTTCGGATTGCATCTATAACACTTTTGTGTATAAGTAAAATCCAAATTAATAATATAGATTTGTATGCTGCCATGGCGGATAAAATTATAACAGATAAAAGTTATAACAGAAAGTGGTTAAGTAATTCGTTTATTACTTTTTAGGGTTCAAAAGGTAAAACGATAGTCCACAAACAGCTGTCCGTTCGTCTGTCACCAGGCTGTATCTTATGAACAGTGACCGTTACATTTTCACAGATGATGTATTTCTGTTGCCGCTGTAACAACAAATACTAAACAAATAGAATAAAACAAATATTTGAAAGGCTCCCATACAACGGCACGGAACCATTCGTGCGCGGGTCGGACTCGTATTTGGCCGGTTTCTTAGTTGCATCAAGAATTTATCTAAGCTTTAGACATATCTATAAATAGCTTACCAGAATTAACAAAAATAGAAAACATTAATGCGAACAATTTAAGCTCGAAATTTATTTTTATCCATGTCGGTCATAGGCCATTTAGTAGATCATAAAATTATATATTCATATATTTTCTGTGAATCATTACGTAGATATATCCTGCATACTAATGTAGGTGTGTTTAAAAAAGTTACATTTAGAACTATCTTTTTTTTATATTAGCCTATAAATATAACAATAGTTTTAGTATATTATATGTGAAACCCGAAACATGTGTCTAGTATTTTTATGTAAAGAATCTATGTACAAAATTTCATAACTGTATCATGAAAAATCATTAAGTTAAAAGCTTGTTATGTTACCTAGTGGTCCGCACAAATACGTGATCACCGGGCCAACCGGGCAACTGAAGGGTGGTTTTGCACCCAGCTGTGCGCTAGCTCCTAATACCCGCTATGACCTGCCGTGACTTGTCTTGTACTTCGTTAAGAGGTAGCGCTATGAAAGTACTGGTCTGATTGCAAAAATTTTTCACTAATAGAAAGCTGCTTTATTCCTGAGTGAAATAGGCTATATTTCATGTACTAAGGCGAAACTGCAGGCAAAAGCTAGAGTTATATATAGCGTTTCATTGCTGGGTAAAGGTTTTCCCTTTCTCATTGCAAACCTCTCTGTCTTGGGCGGTCTCTGACCATGCTATTACGTGTTAAGCTGTCAAGCGTGTGAGCGAGACAGAGGGATAGAACTATTAATCCTTATAGCTCTATCCCTTTTAAGTCGTCAAATGGACCGCGTTAAAAGCTCGTGGTAGGGCCTCATATAGTCTATCCCTTTCTCTGCAGCTGCGTCGTCCTCACTAGACGTCTCAGAAGAATCTTAGTTAGAAAACAAGTTGTTATTTTCCTTCACGATTTCAGCATCTAGATTATTTCTAACTTTTTCTTAACTTCCAATGTTTGCTCTAAGGCAAATCTTTTTAGTTTTAAGGCAAATCTTTTTAGTTTTAAGGCAAATCTTGTAAATGAATTCTGAAACGATTACCCCTTACCGATTGAGCTGTTTTGTTTTCCTGACCAGTTATAACCTGCAGTCTTTAAGACAAGAGTGAAAAAGTTACTTAGGTATACCATCGTCGAGCACATCATCGCTTAACAACAGGTGAGATAGTGGTCAAACGCGAGACAAACCGTGCTGCCAACATTTTTTTGCTATCGTTTATAAACGTTCTTTTTGTTTATTTTTTTCTGTTTTATTTTCTACATAATAAATAAAGAATTACTGTTTAGAAATAAATGACTTCAGACTTAAAAAAAGACGAAAATCAAAAGGCCTTGATATCACGGCACCCCAAAAATCGACCCTCGTCTGTACCCTTAACCTTGATAGACTCGTATTTGGGTAAATCGGTCAAGGGTACGAATATTTTTCGAGGGTGCCTGAGTCAAGGCCAGTACGAGGGTGCGTTGACAATGAAGGGCGTAGGGGCCGACAAGGACGGACGAAGTTCGATCAAAATATTATACTACTGTTTAGGAAAATCAACTGATTTCAATATCCTCTTACAAATTTATAGACGTGGAATTTAAAAAAAATTGTTTTGTGATTCTTCGACCAGCCTTTTTTTAAATTATAATTCACAAAACTGAGGTACAACCGCACCAACAAAAAACTAAATCGCAAAACAATATATCTGATAACCACCTCCTAGATGAGAATCTTACTGTCCCCGCACACGGACCTTAAACAAAACCTCCACATAAAAACGCTAGGAGCGCCCACACAAAAAAACTAGAAGCCGCCTCAAAAAATAGCTGAGGCGCGCGAGGCCGGTGAAGCTTGAAGCGGCTTCAAGCGTTTTATTGTGGCCGCACCACCACATACGAGCAACAAAAAAGGCTGCCTCAAAATGAAGCTTGAAGTTACAGTTACATGCCCATAGATATAAAAATAACTACTTACTATTAGATGTTAGTTAAAATAATCTTAAAGCACAAATGCTTCAATGACGAAAAAAAATTACTTTAATTAAAACTAATCTTAGTTATAGTACTAATTCAAGTTTAGTTTTTATTGAGGCTACAGTACCAGTAAAGGTACCATTCCCATAGGTACCCATAGGTACCCATAGGTAGCTAGATAGGCTAGTTTATAATTGTGTTAACCCAATATAGGCTAGTTTTTATTTATTTATTTTTTTTGCTTTTAATGATGCCTATTTTAAGCTGCATTAGCCTAACCTATTTTAAGTTACAGAAAATTAGAAGAGAAACAAGCTTGTATTGAAAATAATTTTTTCATAGCAAGCTTTTATACCTTATATAATTAATACTCGTCAAGACGAATCATACGAGCCCAAACTCGATGGGGTTTTGTCGTTTAACTACCAAGTTCCTATCCATCAATAGCCATCTTCCGGTTCCATCATCAGATCAGCTCCATTCTAGTTATAATAATTTTGCATTGTCATCTGATTTACATACGGGAAGAGGGTCAAATTTAATTAACAAGATTTGATTACAGACAAACATCGAGAAAGGTGAAAATAAATAAAAGTTTGTAAAAAAAAATTAACCAGGCTGACTTTTGTAAAAAAATTCACTCATATGATGATTTCCCATCTTGAAAAAAAACCATTAAATTGTGTCATTTTCATGTTAACTTATGATTCTACAAGTGATTGTACAGGAGTTCTGTTGGAGATCCTTAAATAAACTGCACTGCAATATGTTTAATTAAGTTTACATTAAAAGGAAAAATGTCAAAAACATGATATTTTATTTTCTTAAATGGTTTCCCAGCTCTTTGATATTTTACGTTAATGGGAAACATGTCAGCAGCCGAGAACTTGAAATCTCAATATTGGCTGTGATATAATGTAGCAATAATGAAGAATAAATATATATATATATATATTTTAAAAATGATTACTTTATTATCTGCAAAACTACGTAGCTACGTATTAATTTAATTTATAATAACTAAGTACCCAATTTTAATAAGTACCGATATTATTGTATTGTATACTGCTGTTTGTTATCCCAATAAAATAAAATAAAAAAAATAAAAATTATTTATGACTGCATACACTGCACTATGAGTGAAATGTATAGGCATAAAATATACCTGTATGATTCCTGAAATAAAATAATTTCTTATTTTCATTATTTATGCTCGTATCTCAATTTCATGAGGACTTGTAATAGGCTTGCTGTTGTCTATGATTAGTTTACTTTTTAGTTTTTTTCTTATTAGCTACTAGCTTTTGCCCGCAGCTTCGCCCGCATACATAACATATAGCCTGTCACTCAGGAATCAAGCAGCTTTCTATCGGTGAAAAAATTTTAGCAATTGGACTAGTACTTCCAGAGATTACCTCCTACCAAAAAAAAAACATACTTTACCTGTCTATTATATTATAATGTAATATTCCACAACTATCAGACCACGCCGTCTAGTCCCAAGCTAAGCAGAGCTTGTGTTATGGGTACTAGACAACTTACTTATATATTTCTAAATACATACATATTAAAGAAAAACTACACCCAGACACAGAACAAATGATTATGCTCATCACACAAACATTTCAGTTTTAATAAATAAATAGCTCGTCACATACCTAAACTTGTATGTAAAAGAATAGTAATAACAAATGAGCATCGCTTAATCACTGGCGCCAATTAGACAATCTAATAAAAACGAAAAGATTATGGTACCGAGAAACTGTAGCAAGAAATGTATGCAGCTTACTTGCATCCGAGCTTATCGCATCTATCAACGTCCGAAGGCTTTCACGGAAGGCTTTGTTCGCACGGTGTGAGCGCCCCCTCCCGCCCGCCCGGGCCGCCCCCCCGCCCGCCCTCAGACGGTACAAACAACTTCAGCTAACTCCGACAGCCGCCCAACTTTCTTTGTGGTTTGATAGCCCACCGAAATGTAGCTCATTTGTTAGTTTGGGTAATCATAGCGGTGATGGATTATAAATATTTGCATATGTTTTTAGTTTTCCGGTATTTGGGATTTGGAATGGACGATGTATGTGTAGGTTTTATTTACTTTAATGTAAATTTTTACTAAACGCTGTAATCATGGAAAAAAGGGGAAACTCTTTCACAACTTAAGATCTCGCACATATTATATTATCAACTACCTACTTACAGTGCGTGTGTATCTTTGTGTGCATAATATTTTTTTCTTCTTTATTTCTTTCCATCTTTCATTAACCCTTCAGATACCGTCAATTAGAGACACAATAGTAAGACAATAGATGCGCGGCCACCGGTGGTCGCTTGGGGATTCATGAATTAATTATTTCTTTCTTTCCCTTTCTTTCTTCCTTTGTTTCTGTCTTTCTGCCTTCCTTTGTGTCTTTCTATTTGTCTTTTTTTCTTCCTTCCTTTGTTTCTTTCTTTCTTCATTTCTTACTTTTTGTCTTCCTTTCTTTCTTACTTTCTTTCTTTTTCACCTCAGTTTTTTTTTGGCAAAATAAGTAATTACAGTACAATATACGGTAACACTAGCAGCTCGTACAAGAGGGCGCATCGAATGTGATATTAATGCACGTAAGTCTAAAATAAAATTATGATAAGTCTAAATTATAATAAATAGATGAATATCTATTTATTGTGTTAGTTTGTTTTTATTTTTTGTTTTGTAGCATGCTTTTTTGCACTTAGTGGAATGTGTAAAACAGTATAGTCAGAAAAGAAAACTTACCTTATTTCAACTTAAATGTGACATCCGCCCATCTGATCTCCTTATACATAGCACCGAGACATGCAAGCTACTGGCATCCTTTTTTACTGCGGGATTTTTTGAAAGAGTTACCGTGACCCTGGATCAAAAAGTGCAACTGAAGGAACACAGGTGGATTTTAGTCAGTAAAAACTTTTTTTACATGGGAAAATCATCTAATGACATCTCCCGCAAGCGGAACATAGTGTCAGACTTTTACTGACTAAAACCCACTCATGTTCCTTCGTTTGCCTTTCATACCAGGGTCGAACCTTTTATTCAAAAACTTATCCTTGGCCTCAGTAAGCTTCGACCCTGCTGGGCCATTATGGTTTGCTGACACCTCTTTAAAGCGCGCGTGGAACGATATGCGCCGTCGACGTCTTAGAGTCGGTCCGGACAGTTACCGGACGGTCGGACGGCGGATCTTTCCACTAACAAGGAACTGAATACACAATTCGACGGACTGAAATTTGTCTGCTGCGGCTAGAGTGAATAGGTTCTTAATAAACTTGTGCGCCTCACCATCAACGATTGCATCACTGCTTACCATTAGGTGGGATCATACTCAGCATAGCATAGCATAGCAACAGTCGGCCTTCTAATATGTTCCCAGTGTAGGGACTCAGTTCTCTTCTCTAGAAGAGAGAATGGGCCAAGTGCAGGTTGGTGGAAGTCACACGTCTTCGAATTTTTGGTTCTAGGACATGTTTTGAGAGCAGTGATGTAGAAATAAATTATAAAAAGTAAAGCGCCTGGCTGGGATTGAACACGTGACCTACAACTAGTAAGTCGGGGCCATTACCACTCGGCCATCACTGCTCTCTACCTAATACTGTACCTGAAGTTTAAATAAATAATAAAAATACTTGCATAATCCCCATATCCTATAATTACGTAGATATTTTTTTCCAAAAATATTCCAGCACAAAAGCTGACGCACGGTAGCTCCCTCGTAGTAAGAGGGTGCATCTGAACGGTGCAGGGCGTCCATCGATCAACGTCGCCCCGCCGACCGATACTAATGGCGGCGGAGACCAAGCCTTGAAAACCTAGCCTGCCTGGAAACTCCTCCCTGGCTTTAACGAGAATTATATTTCAAATGATATGGTGCTAATGCTTTAGACGTTGTTTTTGTAACTTGTGTGGAGGTGATATTTGTGTGTAAAATATTTCGAGTGCTTGAAGTGACAGTTTATTTTTTGAGATTGGAAATCATCAAATGACTTCTCCTGCCTTAGTATAGAGCAAGAGGGCGTATCAGACTTTTGCTGACTAAAACCCACCTGTGTCCTTCAGTTGCCCTTTGCAGTCTAGGGCCACGTTGTTTTGTTGACAACTCTTTGAGGTGCATGCTTCGACTAGTGATCTACCCATTGCTAGTCGTCCGCATACCCGCAGTCACGACGATAAGATTTATAAAGAAAATAGTTACTCATTAATTTTGTAATTACAATTATTTAGGCTTATTTTAGATTAAAATTAGTTAAAACAGAAAAATTATACTTCCTGTTTCCAATACACATTGATGTACGAGTATCAAAACCTGACCTGAAATCAAAGATAGATAGATAAATTCTTTATTGTACACCAAAAATTAAAAATTGTACAAGAAACTTAAAATTATTAGGGTATCACAATGGGATAATTCCTGTATTCCTGTGTATTAGCATAAATAATAATGACTAAACATTGACCCAGAAATAAATTATATACAAATTAATAGAACCAATACACAACAATCCAAGCACTTAAAAACTAATACTCCAATAACCAGATTATCACCACTCCAAGCTTCAAATGTGACATGTTCGTACATACAAGGCCTTGTTACAGTAATAAAGCTAATGCGCTTTACCGAAGCCGTTTCGGATGCGGTGGGAGGTAGTGTGGGGGGCAACCCTGAGCGCGCATCGATCACACCGATACGATCACCACCCCCCCAAGACTACACAGCCGAAACTAGCGAATTAATAGATAACACTGTTTTTTATAGGTAGGCGATATGCGAAACGAAACTGCTGGTGTTTTCGTGGCTTTTGGAAGTTTAAATTGTAATGGTTATAGTAAGATTTTGGGTTGTTGATTTTAAATCATCTTCTGCAGAATTTTTGAGAATCATATATTTTTATGAAACCACAGTCACCGGAAAATAAAATAGAAAATAAAATAGAATGTAAGCAGGAAGCAAAATAGGCATCTTTAAGATGTGAGAAAAGTACCGACCTCTGTCACCTACACACATCGTCATTTAGCAATTTTAGTGTAGCATTTTTTGACTGGCCTTTTGGTCTAGACCAACAGGCCAGTCGTGGATAGTAGCTCTGACTACTACGCCGGCCGATCGTAGGTTCAATTCCCACCTAAGACAAATGTTTCTGTGATGAGCTCGATCATTTGTTTAGTCTGGGTGTAATTTATTAATAATACCTATGTATATTTTTAGAAATATACATGTATGTTTATCACTTGTCTAGTACCTACTCGTAACATAAGCTCTGCTTAGTTTGGGACTACGTTGTGTGAAAGTTGTGGAATCTTATTACATGTTATACCCTTATTCATTTCATATACGCACAAGTTACATTTTTAAATATTTTTTTAATAAAATCATATAAAAAACATTAAAAAATATAAAAAAAATGTAGTCCAGTTAAGACTCCAGGGAAAAGAACCTCCTCACGATGTGAGCCGTATGGAGACATACTCCCTTATTATTATTACTTTGGCCGATGACGGTGCCAATTCTTTTATACTTCACAGGCACCTCACTATGCATGTGGTCCAGTAAACTAAATACTAATTAAACAAAAACCCCATCGAAGATAGATAAGTCCAACAAATCATTCGCAAACGAAATTGGAGCCGCCGATAAGGACACAGACAGATCGCGAACTCTCAGTCAAAGGGAGCGCTGGTTCCGAACGTTCCATCCTCCTCCGTCGGGCGGGCGTTTAATATCCGAACCGGCCGTCTCCACCGTCTTTTTACTGCACGACGAGCGAAAAATAATTGATCGATTTCACCATTCCACCGTGGAGCTTAATGGCGGTATGACGTAAAAGGAACGCGTACACCAGCGGATGCGGATATTCCCTTCCACCTGCTTTGAAATTTCGCTAAATGTATCACGAAACCAATTTGGTTGTAAGCCAATGTTTTTGTAGGGAGCTGATGGGTTTTGTGAGTAGTTGAATGAAAATAGTGGAAACTGATCTCAATGTAATTTCTAGCTTTGAGAATAAAAACTGTTTTCCATTTCAGATTTGACTTTTGTTATTATAGCTGATGTTTGTGTCGACAACTTGGGCTGATGGATATACGTATAGCTGTCCCTCACGGTTTTAACCGCGTCTTTGGTTACTGCTCCGTTTGTATTGGTTGTAGCGTGATATTATATAATATCACGCTACAACCAATACACCAACTGACAACACACACAACTGTTATAGGCTATATAGCCTATAACAGTTTTTTATATCAATTTACGGGAATCCGGTGATAAATAAGCAAACTAAGTTTTTAGCTTCAAGTTAAGTTTGCCCATTAAATTACAAAGTCAAGAAATACTCTTTTCCACACGGCACGTCATGATCACTTTTGTTTTTAATTTATTTAGTGGCACGGACTCCAATAATGGTTCGCCATCCCTAGCCTTCCTCGATAAATAAGCAATCCAACAATAATATAATTTTGTCAATTCGGAACAGCAGTTCTTAAAACTTTAATGAAATTAAAGCAACACTTTTCATTTCAAAAGTTCATCCTACTTACTTGCAAATTTTCTAGCGTTGTTTTGAAGAGAGTCATAGCTCTCTTCAAAACAATGCTAGAAACCAGTTTTCAATGAAAATCATACATAATATACATTAACACTATTACAAAAAGCTCAAACACGATTGAGTTATCTGACTTCCTGCGGCCAGTTTCCGGTTTCATCATCAGATCGGTTCCATTCCATGTCATAATAATTTTTCATTGTCATCTGATTTACACATGCAAAATTTCAGTTCAATCGGTAACCGGGAAGTGAATCAAATTTAATTTGCAAGATTTGTTTGCAGACAAGTAAACATTGGCACATAAATCAAAACTAACCAGAAGCATAAGTTGTCAGTTGCCAGTTAGTTGGCAGTTGTTATTGTTGTTTTTGGCATAAGTTGTTTTTTTTTTACTTTTGTACATAAATGACTTCAATTTTGTCTAATTTTAATGTAATTTTACAAATTATGATATGATTAAATGTGACTGTTTGAAGTATTATTATTTCTTCATATGAATCGGTTATGCTTGCAAAATAAATAAATAAATATTATTATTGGAACAGGTTTAGTTTCACCTCTCCCAATAATAACATTTACTATATAAAAGCTTGCAAAAATGCACTCACCATCCTAACCAACCGCACATCTCTGCATTCATTAAATTCAAACGCCAAGCATTTTTCCCAGCTGTTCTGAAGACATTAATTCCCAGTTAGAAAGGATCCAAATCCTGCATTCCTTAGGCACTAATATAAAATTCCATTGGCTGAAGTGCCAGTGGCTAGACGTTTGATGTAAAACTGCTCTTAGAAACGCTTGGTATGCCAATAACACAGATTAGAATGCTGCTTGACGTCTAATGGAGCAATGATTAGATGTTAGTTATGCCGCCTCTAGGTGAATTGAATTAAACGGCCAATCGTTTAAGACATTGCTATGTGGGTGTCTTGCTTAGATCGTTTTAGAAGATGTGGTCTTTTATTTTCATCTCAATATGTAGGTTGAAAATATATAAGCTGTAATAAGATGACAAATATGAAATCCGGTTTGAATGTCATAGTTTCATGCAAGTGTGTCATTATTACGTGTATAAAAAAGTTTCAAGTGCAATATTATATAATCGACGGACGTAAATAACAGTATGCGACCATCTTAAGTATATCTGACAGCCAAAAGCTTTAATCAGAAAGTAAAAAAAAAAATACGATCATACGTTTTTTTATTTATTACTTACAATTCACTTATTGAATCAAGTTAGGAATAATAAATTGAAGCATAAAAAAATATCTATAAAGCAAAACAGAAGCTCATTAAGTATAACATTTTAATAACATTTAGACATTTAAACTCAATGTTGTATTAAAGCAACAATTTACCTGTCTTCATTCTTTATTGTACACAAAAATTTGATTGATTGAAGACAGTAATTTGGCAAAACATGTACGTGTGTTTAACTCAACAATGAGTTTTCTCCCGGTAAACCTTTGAGTGTCAGTTACAGTTAGACTACTAACTGAACAAAACAAAACCTGGAAGGTTCTATAAACATCCTTGAAAAATTTTAACTAATCCTTGGTACCAAGACAGTAACCCTAATGCGTGGGCTTGCGGACGACAGGTAGTAGGTAGCTCGCCGTCCGGCCGTCCGGTAACCGTCCAGATTGAGCCCGAGTCGTCAACGGCGCATAGTGTTGTCAGCCAAACTGTAGGGGCTCAACAGG
Source organism: Mythimna lalbum (assembly GCA_949319445.1). Classification (NCBI taxonomy): domain Eukaryota; kingdom Metazoa; phylum Arthropoda; class Insecta; order Lepidoptera; family Noctuidae; genus Mythimna; species Mythimna lalbum. The sequence goes on along the minus strand of OX439348.1, from coordinate 8,317,868 downwards.
ACCGAAGCCTACTGGGATTGACTTCCGAAAGGAAAACCCGTAGTCCTGAAACGCAAAGACAAGAATGAACATAGGGGTGTCCTCCAGGTAAGGACCGAACCCAAGTCAACCGCCTCAAAGAGAGATCAGTACCACCGAAGAGCCTAGCAGGACCAATCCCGCTATGGCTACGGGAATGTTTGAAAAACGCACAATGATCCGGGAACGCAAAGAGCAACTAAAGGATACAAGTGGTTTTTAGTCAGTAAAAGACGACCATACCCACACTGGATAATTTCTCACCTTAAAAAAACCAATAACTATAGGCACCTAATATCGGCATGACAAGCAAAAGCTCACGGCGCGGCGCGCAGCGTGCTATCGCAGTACCCAAGATACAGTGCCTAGGTCGGGAGCTCGCGGCCTTTTGAGAGATACGGGCCATTGTCGGCCCATTGTCAGGGAAACAATAGCTATTTCAACACCTCACAATGGGTTGAGTTAGCTCCGTGAAAAATTAAGGCGCCCGACCTGCGTGCGATGAACGTTGCAACTAGCTTCCGTGCGAACTGTGTGAAGTTTTTTCGTTTATAAGGCTGTGTAATGAAGGTAGGAAAATAAGTAATTATAATTTTTTAGGGTTCCGTATCTCAAAGGAAAAAATTTAACCCTTATAAGATCACTTTGTTATCCGTCCGTCTGTCTGTCTGTCTGTTATGTCCCTTTGTTGAACGGGAGGAGGTATTGAGTTGAAATTAAAACTGTATACTCAGATCTGCGGCCCTTGAAGCTGAGTCAGAAAAATCAAACTTCTACGTTAACGAAAAAAAAGATGCAGACGTATAAATAAATGTTATATCTATCTGTCATTTACCTAAATTAGTTGACTTGATAGCCATTATAAAATAGTAGATAAGTACCCAGTAGAGTAATCAGTACTATCCGCAGTACCTACAGTTTCAGAGTTGTGTCCAACAAATAAGTGTAAACAGTGACTGGAGCGGATGCACCACGGGTCCCTTGACGTGATATGTCACACACCACCAAACACAGACACGTCCTAAATATGGCTCTACCCCAACGCCTTTACGTAGCCGCCCGAAGATTATAGATACTAGATATGGTCCTAAAAAAAGATCTCATTTCAAAACGCGAAGTATCGGTATTTGCCCTTTAGTGACATTTCTCCAGTAACGGAGATCGCTGCACACTCTTGCGCATATAAACAGTAAAAATTCATAATAGAACGTGCAACTAACATGTTGCTAGGAACAGGTGTCTGTTACAATTGTTCTAATTTACTTTATTTATGTTCTCTGTCACATTTTGTCCTTTTGTCGGTCAACATGTTGTGTAGCAAAAAGGATAAAGAAAGGTATGACCAGTAATATAGATTGAGAATGTAGTTTTCCTTTTTTTTACAAGCTTTTATTTAGTTTCACCTGTCCCGATGTTTGTCTGTCATCAAATCTTGTAAATTAAATTTGACCCACTTCCCGGTTACCAATTGAGCTGTTTTGCATGCATGTGTAAATCAAATGACAATGCTAAATTATTACGAAAAGGAGCTGATCTGATGATTAAACCGGAAGGTGGCTATAGGAACTTGGTAGTTAAAGGACAAAATCCTATCGAGTTTGGGCTCGTATGATTCGTCGTGACGAGTATTAGTTATACAGGTATACCGAGCTATAAAAGCTTGCTATAAAAAATGATTTACATTAAAAGCTTGTTTATTAAACATGCTCCTACACTAGGAATTACTGCTGTATTGTAGGATACGTTCATAAACATATAACACCCAGAACAACTATTAGTTGGTCAAACATATATTTTTTCTTGAAATATTCCACTCAAAAATCAAAATCGCACGAAAAAAAGTTCATAATACCTTTTTTTTACTTTTTATAATAGCCATAACGCGAATTTCGCGTTGAGGCATTTATATGACGACCATGGTGCATTGTGGCAATGAAGAAAAGTCATGACGCGTTCTAAGCCCTAACTGATGCAAACGTATTGCGAAATGTGCTGTATAGATTTATTTATTATTATTTGTATGTGTTCTTTATGTACGTTTAGTTTGTCATTCTAAGTATTCTGGGGTCTTCGAAGGCGTAAAAGGCGAGGGGACGAGGCCAACTTACAGAGGCCTGTTACACTCTTAAAACGGAATAACCCTACCTGCCAATCCAACCCTGTACACATTATGCAAATACACCTAAGGAGAATAATCCAGCTGCTGATAGACCTGTAAGATCAGATATGTAAGCCAACTGAACTGTTGGTTTGGGGGGTGTTATTGCACTGATCACCTAGAATGGAATATACTATGAAATATCCGTATGCCCTTGTCACTGCTTGGAATTAAGAAATTAAATAGGTAGGTATAGGTAAAACGGACTGGTAACCGCAACTCCACGACTAATGCGCGTATTTTGCGTACGGGTGAAGAAATTAAATAACATTTTATCCATACACAACACGTTTATTTCGCAACGTGAATGCATCAGTTAGGGCTCAAAACGCAAAACGGCGTTTCATCACTGCCACAACGCGTTATAGCCAGTTATGGATTGTTAAAGATCTACACCGCGATATAAGTTGTCTATGAACAAAGACCAAAATCACTCTTCTTTGGGTCGAAATGAGAATTTAGATCGATCATAGAAGTTCAATCAACTTCTCTTTTGATGATTTTGAATAAAACATTATGACTCATCAAAGTGAATATACTAAAAACAGTAAACAAAGACTGCCCTTAATCAAAAATCGTAAAAAGAAACAACTTTAACGTTATTTAATTAAGTACTTACAAAGCCTTCTGCTTAAAGCCATACATAAATTAAATTAAAAGCAAGCTCAAAAGAGCTTTCAATCTTGCCACAGAAAGCCTACATCGCCGCTTTTGAACGAAAATTAATAAACGAGATGTCAGGATTCAGTAAATTAAATAAATATAAAAGCTCACAATACCTGAAATATCGATACGATAGTGCCGTTGCGGTCTCAATACAGCCCAATTAGTCTGCACTGCCTTCCGCACGTTTTTGCCCCAACACTAATAGGCAAGATCTTGGTTTAAAGACATTTATAGAAGCCGACATGGGAGAGAAAAGACAGAAGTTTGTAGTATGTGTGGTGTGTTTGTTATTCGTAGTGCTGTGCTTATTTGTCTGGCTTTTTTTTTCGTTATTCTATCTATGAAACTCGGTCGATAAAATTCTGAAATTCTGTGAATAAAGGTGTTATCCGAACTTCGGCTGCAGGCTGCGGATGCAGGCACGTGGCTGCACGACTGGTTGTCTATGTAGTTGTATTGATTTCTGTGAAAACATTCCGAACGCGGCTGCAGTGCACGTGATGCTGTGCGCGACTGCGCATATGCTGCCTGCATCTGCAGCCTGCAGCCGAGGTGCGAATAGTACCTTAATAATTATAAAAATTAGGAATATTTAATTATCAAAATTAAAAAAAAAAGCATGAATCGGAACTTCAATACGAATTTTGAATCATTCGGTATCGGTACCGTAAAATGGGGTGAATAGAAACTCAGAGGTAAATAGAAACAAAACTTTGGTTTGGTTTTTCACTTTGATACCATAGATATCGGCTTTTAACAAAGGATCGACATTTAAAATATCATTAATAAATTGCTACAGTTAGATGCGGCAAAAATATTCAAATATCGTGAAAGAAGTTTTGTTTCTATTCACCCCTGAGTTTCTATTCACCCCATTTTACCGTTATTTTGATTTGAAAAATGGTATTTTGAAATTTGTATTTGTCACTGTCGGAATAAAGTTTTGCGGTTGTATATAGTGTTAGTGTACCTGTTTATAATAGGTATTAGTATGGATTTGACGCGTGCGTGATCTGTTGAAATGGAAAGGTCAGGTGGTTGTTGACAGCAGTATTGTTACTGTTGACAGTTTAGTTATTGTTCTGACATTTAGGTGCGAAAGATACTCTTTGAAGATTAGAAGGGAATGCAAGCATCAACAACGCGTTGTTTAAAGGTGAGCTATATTTTTCCTATGGTGTAAGAAATGAGAACTACATAAAAAGCTGTTTTTTTTTTGTTTTCAAAGTATAACAATTTTAATATCTTTCTATCTCAACCCTTTTTAGGATCAGCTTTTTTTTTCGGTGGGAAAAATCATCCAATGATAAAATCCGCCCTTGGGTGGAGCGGGAGATAGTGTCAGACTCTTACTGACTAAAAACTCACCCCGCTCTTTCTAGCTTTCATACCGGGGCTCGAGATTTTGTTTTCAGATAACCCTGGCCCCAGTATTTAGGATCAGCTTCATTTTGTAGATCGACGAAAGCAACCTATTGCGATCTAGACTCTCTCTGCTCTCTCTCGATAGCTCTTTCGTCACATATGGTTCAATAGAAGCTAAATGAGATGGAATACGATGTCGCAACACGGCCCTAGCGAATAGGGCACGAAAAAGTTCGTCGCACGACGCACGTGGTCAAAGGTTAATAACATAATAGCCACTTTACCAAATCTGAATTACGTCAACTTTGAAATCCATTATCATCTCTCAAGCCTTTTAAAAGGATTAGGGAGGCGTCGTGAGGTGTAAAGAGCCTCACAGAGTAGTAAGGTATTATAGGCCCGGCTGTTTGGCTCAGCACACAATTACGCAGGTCAAGCGTGCGCGCTCCATAGTGCCACAATTCACAAAGCTAACGCAGGCGGCTATATACGTACGTATTGCTGTTTATTGCTGCTCTTCCTTGAGAAGACAATGTAAGGTGTTTGGCTGGTTATATTGGATGTGCGGACTTGAGTGTGTTAGTTTTAGAAGTGTGCTAGTCAATTAATAAGTATTATATAGAATCTGTGCCATGAAATATTGGCTAACGATTAGGGCGAGAAGAAGAAGGAGAGTTTTTTTATTGAAATCAGCCTCACCATACAAAATAATGAACTTGATTAGACAGTTTGTATGGAGCGGCCGATTTTTTTTTGTTTCATGAAAAAAAAAAATTGTGAAAAGTTATTCAGTTTCGTCTATTGAGCAAGCCCTTAAAGTTTGCAGAGAGTTATCCCTTACACGTCAATAAGAATAACTCTAGTATCATGGGTGTACCCAAAAACAAGTGATTTCAAGACACAAGACATCCAGACCCGCAACAGCTATCTGTAGGCCACACAATTTTTTTGCCTAACAGTAAGAGTTACTCCTGTGTCGTGGTTGTATTCACAAACGTGTAAACTCACATAAACAAGACACCTAAACCAGGAACTACTATCTGAAAAAAGAAAAAAATAAAGAAGAAAGGAAAGAAGAAAGAAAGAAAGAATTAAAGAAAATGTAATAAGTAAGTCTGGAAATATTTTAAACGTGCAGCGGTTTTTTTTTTTTTGTTTCGGTGAGAAAATCACATAATGACATCTTCCGCTCTTGGTCGGAGTGGTCTTGGGTGTCCGAGTCATCAACATATTCTATTCTTTATCTGCAACAGAAAAATATTTATAGTTTTTTTTATAGTGTTTCATATTTATTTTATTAGCAGCTTTTAAAACGGCCCACATGCTTCCACTGTAGTTGAAATAGGCTTCTAATAAGTTAGGTTAAAGTTTTAATATACATACCTGTGACAAGTATAACTTTCAACGTGAATGACGCTTCCCAATTTAGGTCATTTCCATATGAGTCCGGAAATATAGCTTCTCTAAATTCAGCCAAAATGTTTGATAAAATATACACTGGGCAACAAAATTTATTATACTAGCTATATGCCTATTGCTATTATAAATAGTGTGTTATAGTAAGAATAGTATCTAATGCTTATTCATCATCATCTTCCTGCCCTTGTCCCGTTTTATTTGGGGTCGGCGCAACACGTTTTTTTCTTCCATCTAATGCTTATTATAAATCTTAAAAGAGGTTACATTTGTTCAAGTTACAGCCTAATTAGCGAAAGATTTTTATATTTTGATAACAATTGAATTAATATTTTATTAAAAGCACGTAAATATAGTCATCAAAACTAACTTAAAAATAAAAATAAAACGCTAAAAAAAAATTGGCAATTTAAAGTAAGGCGTCGAAAAATTCCTCCGCATCGCTGTCGACTGGTAATGTATCCAAAAGACTGGCAGCATTGCCACGCTGAATGGCAATGCTTATCCTTTGACCGAAGTAAAAGCCAGCCTTTGGGTCACGCGAAGTGTCCACGAGGCGTTTCGTAAGTTCTTAATTTAATTGAAAATTAGCTCATGAATATTTTTCCGCTTTTGTTCCAAACCATAGGTGCCGAGTTAATATTTATAGGTCCTTACCTATCAACCTTAACCCTGGGCATAATGAAACCTGGGCATGATGGTCCTTATTGGGAATATGGAAGCCAATTCCATTTTTATGGACAGTAATATGCGACTTGGATTTTTTGTGTGCCAGTGTATCAAAAGCACAAAATCCTATTCGAAGTTGTAAACAACGGTGGTTGATATTTTAAGAGTGATAGTTTTAACAAATGGTGGGTAAATCATTAAACTCTCATCTCGAATAGATTTTAGCAAAAATTCTCCCACGCCTCCTTCCTATCTCATATCTCATTTTCAATATATTTGTTCTTCACACGCAAGAAATCTGCGTTCTTCTAATAATCTCCTACTGCTCTGTCCTTCTCATACTTCTGATTTGGTTCTTTCTTCCTTCTATATACAGTCCATCCTTCTGTGGAATGCGCTTCCTCTCGATATCAGGACGGCCAAAAGTCGGTATGCATTTAAGCGGAAGTTGCGGAATCATTTTCTTCACCAATAGCAGAATCGTCTCAAAACTTCTGTCCTTACTTTAAATTAATATATATGTAGTATAATATATTATATTAAATATATATGTATGTTTATTTTAAATATATGTATTCTTTTTTTGCTCTTTCATAAATAAATTTTTCTGTATATGCGCCTACCATAATGTCTCTGCACCACCCTAGGTTGACTGGCAGAGAATGCCTAAGGCATTAAGTCCGCCTATGTACTTTGTGTTGCATGAAGATTAAATAAATAAATAAATAAATAAATAAATACACAACACGTTTTTTAAACGCGCGTTTTAGAAGCGTGCGTTGATGGCGCGTTTTTTTTAATCTGATATAAATTAGTGCTTGACTGCGATCCCACTTGATGGAAAGCAGTGATGTAATCTTTGATAACGAGGATCACTTCCATCCTATTGAAGGTCTACAGGCTGCGACTGACTCGCGCGCGTATCACGTCTGTATCGCTACAAACACGCGTAAACGCGCGTTTAAAAACCATGATGTGTACTGGCCCTTAGACTCTATTTAGACTTATTATTTAGACTTATTATTAGTCTTTCCTCTTTAATCTACTACTGTAACTGGGCCTTTTGACTTCCTATATAGCTCTTATTTTCCAAAGAGAAGATTCCCTTCAACGCACAACCATGCTACAGATCCCGCTAAACACAGCATAATTTCCATCCAAATATTAATCAAGTACCGCAACAATGAACTTCAAGGAACTGCACTCGCAACGTGGGAACGGCCACAGCACTAAGCAGTTAGTCTTAACGTCATAACAGAACCGTCGATCCATTTCACTTAACCGTGGTGCAACATTTACAAGCGTTCTTGAAATATGCAACCAGTGGCGTAGCTCGCTGACTCCTTTAGTCACCCAGCGCCGCAGCTTTTTGCCCCGGGGAGGAATTTAAGCAAAACGCTGAGGCCACTTTTATGACGTAGGAAATCATCGAATAACTTCTCCTGCTTCGGATGGAACGCGAGGGGCTGTCAAACTTTTACTGTCTAAGTCAAGTTACATGGATGATAAATGATATTTATTTTGCAAATTAGTTTAAAAAACCCCTTTCAAGTCCTTTTTTTTCGTCAGTTTAAACTAGATGAAGCCGGTGTTTCCTAGCTGACTATCGTGAGAAGAAAAACTGAAAAAAACTCAGTGGTCTCTTTTAAAGTCCATACAGTAAATATGTAAAGGTCAAAACACATGAGAACTGTGCAGATTTGTCTGAAATGGTATTTTTTTTAAAAAAACATATCATCACCTGCACCTCATCATCAACAATAGAATAACTGCTTACTTTGGTGACATCGCAGTCAAGCACTAGTCCATAAAAAAAGTTGCCATGATATAAGTGGTGCTGCAACCTATTTTATTTAGATTTCGAAGGCACTTGAATTTTTGCTAGTTCAAAAAGAAATTTACTTATCAGGTTTTGGGGCCCGCTCGAGCTAAGGGGCCCCGGGGCACTGCACCTTCGGTAACTACGCCAGTGTATGCAAAGCGCACTCACGACCCGCGTAATAACGCGTGAGATGCTCGCAGCAAAAGTCTCGCTTTGAGCTATGAACGAAAATCTAGATTCTAGACTCTACGAGCCACCCATACATTACAAGCTATTCTTAGATGATACACTTAAAGTTGAATCGGGTAATGGCTTTCTAAAATGTAGAAGGGTTTATACTTTATGCAGAAACTCTTTACATAATGTTGCCTACAATATAATCATGAGAGATGGCAACTAATATACTTAAAATATAGACCGTACAGGATTTTGATAGTCTATAGATACTCATATTCATCAATTTCGAATCATCAATGTTTTTAAAAATAAGACGACTCTTAGACTATAAGATTGTTCTTGTGAAATATCATTATCATCAGCCTTTTTTATGTTTCCACTGATGGGACTCAGGCTTCCTCTCTAGGAGAGGGAATGGACCGTAATCCACCACGCGGGCCCAGTGCTAGTTGGCGAATGTCACATGTCTTCGAATTGTTGTTTCTAAAACATGCCGGTTTCCTCACGATGTTTTCCTTCACCATTTTGAGAGCAGTAGTGATGAAATAAATTATTTACACAAAGTAATGCGCCTGACTGGGTTCAAACCCTACCCTACTCATAAGTCGGGGCCGTTACCACTCGGCCACTACTGATCTCCAATCTATAGATACTAATTACATAAGAAATAATATAAAAGAAAACCATGACTTAGGCTAGAAGATTTTTCTTGTGAACAATGTATTTGTACCAATAAACATTTTAATTTGATTTGATAACAAAGCGGAAAAGTTTTTATTTTTTGTTTAATCGCACTGACGTCTGAAACTACCAGTTCTATTGGAAAAAAGTTTATGTATGAGATAGCCAGATTCATGACAAATACTTAGTATAGACACACTCTACGACCCACACGGAAGAGGAGCAGGAACCAAAGATGTGGGTGAAACCGCGGGGGAGAGCTAATCTACATTTCTACACTAATATTATAAAGAGGTAAAATTTGTTTTTTGTTTTTTTTTTTTTATAGATCTCTGAAAGTACTAGACCAATTACTAAAATTTTTCATCGACCGCATCGTGTTCATAAAATTAAAAATTGTCATCGATAGAAAGCTGCTTTATTCCTAAGTGACATAGGCTATATTTTATATACACGGTCGAAACCACAAGCAAAAGCTAGTAATAAATAAAGTTGTCAGTTTACCTATAAATCAATTTGTTTTTCAGTGTTTCAGAAATTAAGGTTGGCATAGAAAAGCTCTGAATACATACCACCTACACAACCCACCTAAGCTCTCAATTCATTCAGGACATAATCCAGAAATTATAATCACATAGTTTAAACATAAAACCAGGGTGAATTAACGAGCCCAACCAGAAAACTAGACCACAGCCTGGCCCATTCAAAATACAGTACACCAAGGAAATACAATAAATCGTAGAACATAAATAAGTAAAGAGCAAAGTTCTCGTTTGTATCACGCACGGTGTGGCGTGGGTGCCCGGCTGCCTCTCACCGATATGTCTCGGATATAAAACAAACAGAGAGGCTGCGTCGGCGCTGCGTGAATCGTGACCAGCCCGCACACTCAGCGCGGAACCACGGCTATGGGTATACTGGATTCTAACTTTTCTAGGCTATGATCTAGTGTCGGCTATGATGGGGTTATTGAAAGCGTCACGAGGAAGGTTCTAGAAAAGGCGTCGATGTCTCTTGCGTGATTTTATTTGTACTTTTTAAGTTGTAGGTGAAGTATTGATGTTGGGCTTAATATGAAAACTACTATATCTTATTTAGAGTTATAAATATGGTTGAGCTTGTAGTGCAGCAATATTTACCTAAGACGTGCTATTTCCAAACTTACAGTCCAGTGGAAAGACACTTGTTTTAGCTGTCAAAAAGTTAATAAAATATTGTGTATGAGATCTGAGTTTCCAAACCGTAAGTATGCTATGCATAGAGGGTAATATACTACCTTTGTCCTTGCATCACTTACCTTCAGGTGGGTCAAGTACTAGTATATATCAACTAGAAAAAGTCTCTCAATACTTGTCTGTTTACGATAAACTCAAAAGGTATTGAATGGATTTTCATTAATAGACAGATTGATTTAAAAGGAAGGTTTAGATTTTAACCCCATACCTCCATATTTTTTTCCTCTGGGACTATCTGAAGAATAGGTTGTACAATAGTAATCTATCAACGAAATCAAAATTGAAGGAAAACTTAAGACAAGAATCAACCTACCCAAATTCTGAGGCGTGTTTTCATCAATGTTCTAGATCGCTTGACCGTATTATTTTCAATAAGTAATTTTCCATATCTTCAACGCGTATGAATGAATTTGTTATTTTTTCATGCACTTAAATATGTTTTTTTATAACAAATCCTGTACAGTGTACATACATATTTTAGTAGATAAAAGAAGTGAATTTCTATTACCTATACCTAACCCGTACGAAGCTTGTACAAATCGATAGTTAAAAATAAAAGTCAAGATATTTTTTTTACTTTTATCTCCTAGGACCAGCTTTAGAGACAAGTATCAAGTCTCATAGGTATATCCGGTCAGTCGTCCGGGCACTAACTACTTCCTATTAAGCCCTTTGAGGCCGGCAATGCACAGCCTTGTGTGGTACTCGGCCTTTGGAAGCACAGGATATTAACTTATCCCTTCAGACAGGAATACAAACTTATTTTTAGTATACCTATGCGAAACCTGAAACACCTGTCTATTATTTTACAAGCTTTTATTTATTTTCACCTGTCCCGATGTTTGTCTGTCGTCAAATCTTGTAAATTAAATTTCACCCAATTCCCGGTTACCGATTGACCTGAAATTTTGCATGCATGTGTAAATCAGATGACAATAAAAAAATATTTTGACTAGGAGCTGATCTGATGATGTAACTAGAAGGCGGCTATAGGAACTTCCCCATCGAGTTTGGGCTCGTATGATTAGTCTTGACGTGAATATAGGTATACCGAGCTATAAAAGCTTGCCATGAAAAAAAAATAATTAAAAGCTTGTTTATGTAAATAATCTATGTACAACATTTCAAAACTGTATTATGAAAAATCACAAAGTTATAAGCCAGTTATGGTACCAGGTTGGCGACATAAATACATGGTCACCAGGCTACGCGAGCAATTGAGGTGTTGTTTTGCTTCCGAACCTAGCTGTGCGCTGACACCTAATGCCCACTATGACTTGCCGTGACCTGTTTTGTACTGAGTGTCGGTAGTATTCAACCTATTTTAAATAATCTACACTAATATAATAAAAAGGTAAAGTTTGTTTTATTTTATTTTTTTGTTTGTAGGAGGTGGTAATCTCTGGAAGTACTGGTCCGTTTGCTAAAATTTTTTCACCGATAGAAAGCTGCTTTGTTCTTGAGTGACACATTTTATGTACGCGGGCGAAGCTGCGGGCAAAAGCTATCCTTAAATCCTTAAAAACTGTCTTGCATGACTGGCCTGTTAGATTAGTGGTTAGTGGCTCTGACTGCTTTGCCGGAGGTCGTGGGTTCGATTCTCACCCAGGACAAATGTTTGTGTGATGAGCAGGATCATTTCTTCTGTGTCTGGATGTAAATTATCTATCATATGTATGTATTTAGAAATATATAAGTATGTTTATCAGTAGTACTCGTTACACAAGCTCTGCTTAGCTTGAGACAAGACGGTGTGGTGTGATAGTTGTGAAATATTATTATTATTATATAGTATTTCCCCTGGTGTCCACCTATAAAGTCCATCAGTCCCTTAGAGACCATGTTCACGCGAACGAACCCGCTGGCAGCATTAATACAGATTACTAAACAGTAACTTAACAAATTATAATCTGCGATATCGTATGTAGCAGGCAAGTCTGAAGTAGTAAATAAAATAAATTAATAAGCTCACCACTCGGTAGTTAGGTTTGTCTTATCGTAAGGAGCGAGTGCGCACAAAATACGGCCGGCCGACTCGCCCGGGGCCGAAATAAAATAATATTTATTTAATTTACTGAGATGGTTATCTGTTAACGTTACTGTTCCATACAATATGGGCTCTATTGTGTTGTGATCGTAATATTTGATGTCAATGGTTTTAATTCAGTGCATTGTGTGTGTTGATTATTGGTTTTGTAATGTAGTGATTGTAACTTGAAATTTATCTGATTATATTTATACTATTTTTATTTGTATATTTTTTTTATGATTTAACCTTTCCGGCTTCCTATCTTTCCTTCTTGACTTGAGTCAGATTTTCAACGATTAAATGTTACAATGATTTTGAAATTATTGTAACATTCAATCGAGCTTCACTTTTTTTTAAACAGTTTAAAAGTGCCTGTAAATGACTAACCTGCTTAAGATCCTATGTCCCCTAGCTTGGACAGAGGGCGTCGACAGTAGTCACCCATCGCGATCGGTCTTGAGCTTTAAATCTCAAAGCTGAAGCCTGTAAATGGTCTATTTGAAATGAATGTCTCTGATTTCTGAATCATTGAATGATTTTTATTATTATTTTTACACAATGTATCTGTTTTATTATTATTTTTATTTAATAATCCAATAATTTAGAAATTACCTATTGTAACATTCAATCATCGACAATTTTTTTCATTAGCGTCGCCTCCAAATGACAAAATGTATCTGAATAATTTTTGACTAATCAATAAAATGAAGTAAGGAGTTGCCCTTTCAGAATTAAAAGTTCAGTAGATATTAAGAACGTGGCAAACCTTAGTTTGACAAAATAAAAATCACTATTCAGTAATCAGCATTCAGATTGCCGTTTTGAGCAGAAAAAAGTTTTTAGTGACCCAGTTCGACCAAACGATTCATCCTTAAAACTCACCCAACATTTTTCCCAGTCTATCTTCAATTAAAGCCTACAACATCGCTGGATGCGCATGCGCCGATGGGCGATAGCGCAGAAGGGCGTAGAGGGCGGCGCACGAGCACACACGACGCCCACGCTCCACGCTCCACTGCGGCTAATACACGCAGTTATGACGCGCCATTACCATACTAAGATAGGCGAGTAAATGTTTTTGCTGAATATTTGCGTAAAATCTATCTATGGGAAGGGGGTGGAGCGTGTGTTGTAAGGGTTAAATGATTTATGATGATGATGCAAAAGTTGTGTTTTTCAATCTACAACTCATAAGTCGGGGCCATTGCCACTCGGCCACCACTGATCTCTAAGTGTTGGGGTATAATTTATCGATAATCAGCTGCTCCCAGCGGCTTCGCCCGCGTGATAGCAGAAAATTATCCCAAGGGGACATACATCCGGGATAAAAAGTCTATGTCCTATTCCAAGACATGGTCTATTCGTGTACCAAGTTTCATCAAAATCGGTTTTGCCATTTAGGCGTGAAGACGTAACAAACAAACAAACTCACTTTCGCTTTTATAATATTAGTAAGGATATGTATGTGCTTAGAAATATATAAATATGGTTATCAGTTGTCTAGTACTCATAGCACAAGCTCTGCTTAGTTTGGGGTTAGATGGCGGTGTGTGTCGTATGTGATAGTTGATGAATGTGAAATAAAACTGTGCGAGCATAGAAGGATATTACTTCGTTAGTGAGTATAAGCCAAAAAAACTCTTTAATTCATTTAACCCCAAGCGAACGCCAGCGTTCACTCTCGACGATAGCCTAAAGGCTAAGTCCCTAACTGGCAATTGAGAGGTCGTCGGTTCACGCCCTGGCCTGTTGAACTACTCGTATTGTTGTCTATTATTTTCATGTTGACTTGAAGATATTGAACCGATACACAAATTATTGGGAAAGGCTAAATTGAGTTGTTTGCTCAATAAAATGCTAAAGCTCCCTAAACGCTCCATTGGTTCCCTTCTTAGTAAGTCAATGGAATCCGCAAATTAAACCAGAAAAAAATAAAATAAAAATTTGTCAAGTCAAAAAGTAAAGGAGGAGGCCGACAGCATCAAGCAACAGCGCTCCCGATTTCCGGCCACCGTAGACGCGGGCGTGCAAACGCTTGGCGAGCCATGGGCAGCTCGCTGTCCGACAGTCCGGTAACTGTCCGGACCGAGCCCAAGACGTCGACGGCGCGCACAGTTCCCACGCGCCTCAAGGAGTTGTCAGCAACAGCAGGGGCTCAGCTGGGTCGAAGCCTACTGGGACCAGGGTAATCCGAAAGAGAGCTCGAGCCCCGGTATGAAGGCTAGAAGGAACGGGGTGGGTTTTTAGTCAGTAAGTGTCTGACACTATCTCCCGGTCCGCCCAAGAACGGGGGTTGTCATTGGATGATTATCCCCACCATAAAAAAAAAAGTAATCATTATAAAAACCGACTAACGCAATGGATATCTGAAAGACACGGTATAGTTTTAGTCAGAGAAAGTCTGACACTATTTCGCCCCACCCAGAGTAGGAGAAGGCATTTGATGATTTCCCACGTAAAAAAAGCAAAGGCGTAACCAAATAATATGTTTAAAACTGTTTTTAAAACTAGAAGCGCCCTCCATTAATACTTTTAACAGTGGAGCCAGCGCCGTTCACTACCCCATTGTGGACCAATTAGTTGGTCGCCAGCTTCTATTTGCAGCGGCCATTTAACCGCCAATTTAAACCTGCACTTGGTTTCGCTAATCTAATAACATTTATTTTTCTAGCTTACTTAATAGCGTAAATTAAGTGTTGGGTAGCTTTCTAACGGTTATTTTTTTTGGTTTAGTATGCTTTTCCACCAGAGCTGATGTGCTATGCTACGTTGCTATGGATACGTTTGATATCCACCAATTATATTATAGAAACGGATTCAACTACGATATGTTTTTTATATGGAAGGACGCGTGCTATGTATACGTGCTATGAATGTGTGCTATCGATGCGTGCTATGGATGTGTGCTATCGATACGTGCTATGCATGCATGCTATGGATGCGTGCTATGTATGGATGTGTGCTATCGATGGTCGTCAGTGGTGTAGCAGAATACCTATAGTAGGTCCACATTTATCGCTGAAAGTAGATTTGCCAGAAAGTAGAGAAGTAGAAGAAGTCGCCTTCTTCATTGAATGTTACGAAATAAACTGGCTGAGTATCCGGCAAGGCAGGACACGTGAGCGCCGCTCCACTTACCACGGCGCCCTCGTTGCTTCTCTGTTATCGATACATCGCATAGCTCGAGCTGCGCATTTTCCTCGCGCACCTGCTTTGCGGCGGCGCATCTTCATAGCTCATCTTACTTACACCTCTATATAACTTAGTATCAGTGTAAACGGTCACATAGTTTCACAGCTTAGCTATTACATCCTCGCAACATAGCTGCATAGCATATCTCTGGTGGAAAAGCAGCCTTAGTTTACTTTTAAAGTAATATCTTTTGATTTTTTTTTCTGTATAGGGATTTCCAATTTCTGTCACCCAGTTATCCTGCCATTACCCCTTAATATTGGCGGGTTCAGTGCAACACGTCGCTTTCAGGTAGTATGTTATTGCATTATTCCTAATTAGCGACCCGCCCCAGCTTCGCTCGGGTGTT
Organism: Mythimna lalbum; assembly: GCA_949319445.1. Lineage (NCBI taxonomy): Eukaryota > Metazoa > Arthropoda > Insecta > Lepidoptera > Noctuidae > Mythimna > Mythimna lalbum. Next base: position 8,302,091 of record OX439348.1, on the reverse strand, counting down.
TCTCCACTATTTAATGGATGTTATTATACATATAAACCTTCCTCTTGAATCACTTTATCTATTAAAAAAAACCGCATCAAAATCCGTTGCGTAGTTTTAAAGATTAGCGCACATAGGGATATAGGGACAGAAAAAGCGACTTTGTTTTATACTATGTAGTGATAAGGTACATTGTTCTTTATGCACTTAACCACTATCTCACCTGATGGTAAGCAATGATGTGGTCAACGATGACACATACCTAGAAGTCATAGAAGTAACCAGTTCACTCTTGACTTAAATCTCCTGGAAACTTGTGGGTCGATGCAGCCCGTCATTTTGATCCGCTCATCTCACGTAGAGCCCTTTCTCACTTGTCGGCTGTCGGACCAGGATTTTCATCCGATATAGCAATGGCAAAGCATTTATAAAGCTATATTTACACTTATCCGACACCAACTTTGTTTTGGACAAGAAATGTCGGGTGTTTTGCCAACCTACGCCCGAAAAAAGTCGGGTTGGATCTCGCTTGCGTATTTATCAGATGTTTAGTGTTTTATAATAATGTAAACAAATATAAATCCTAAATAATGAATTTACCTTAAACCCAATATTTTCTTTGTTTTGGCTATCCTTATTCGTTTTCTCAAATAATACATCTCAACTAGAACTCCGACGTTCACTTTCTATCATTCAGTCGCCTCACGTAGAGTGTCAGGGTCCTACATCCGACTAATCTATCACAACTTTTAAACAAACTTAACTTTGATTAATACACAGATCCGACATCCGTCAAGTTGGAACAAACTCTTAGCCTTTCTGAGATTCCAGGAGTTGGATTCTTAGAAAGGCTAAGAGTTTGTTCTTCCTATTTTTGTTTTCCATTGACTGGCCTGTTGGTCTAGTGGTTATTGTCCCTGACTGCTATGCCGGAGGTCGTGGGTTCAATTCCCACCCAGCCAGAGGCGTAGCTACCGCTGAATCAGCCGTATCAATGATGCCCCCAAGCTACAGGGGTCCCGACATGTGTAAAAATTCGTAACATGTTAACGGCAAACTTCAATTCTCTCCGTGTTAGTAGGGCCTACGGTGTAGAAAAAATACTTAGATTACTTTTGATATGGGGCCCCTTTGGCACTAGCTACGCCACTGCCTAGAACAAAAGTTTATGTGACGAGTGTGATCATTTGTTCTGTGTCTGGGTGTAACTTATCTATAATATTTTTGTATTTAGAAATATATAAGTATGTTTATCAGTTGTCTATTACCCATAACACAAGCTCTAGGGACTAGACGGCGTTATTATTATTATTTATTCCTTGGCCTAGATCTTTCCGTTAAAACCAGTTGAATTCCAGGCACTTTCATAACAGGTATTAATTAAGGACTGGTAATTCCAATTAACAAGTAAAAATGAAAATCAAAATGAACGTCCTTATTCCAGATTAAGAATACAAGGGAATTCTACGAAAACAGGATTCATTAACTTGGTGAAGGGCCGGGATTGTTCTGGGAAAAATATACGAAATAAGATTTATTTTGACTTCAGCAAAAAGGCCTGCAGAGCAAGGTTTGTTTATAATTAATTTTCACTGAAAAGCATCCACTTCAAAAACACAACTTGGCGGCTTTCATTATTGATTAGCTTCTGCCAGCAGCTTCACCCGCGTGATAGTAGGTTTCTCCAAACAAACTTTGGACCCCCGTTACATCTTCTTAAGGGATGAACTTTGAAAAGTGAAAAGACCTCTCTTAGTACTATCGATGGTACTTTCCTAGGTCATAAAAGAAAGAAAAACTTTATGCAAAACACGCTTCTATTCTCAGTAGTTTAGGTTGTGCGTTGATACGAGTATGTCAGTCAGTCAGTTTTTTCTTTTATACAACACTATTTTTAATTAAAATATAGTTTGTTCAGAATCAGTAACTGAATGGATTCCAATAGTTTTTATATACTATGTATTTATTTCCAGAAATATTTAAAAATATCACAAGTTACATATCACCGACACTAAGTACAACACAGGTCGCGGAAGGTCATAGCGGGTATAAGGCAACAAACAGCTGGGTGCAAGTGCAAATCAACCCCTCAGTCGCTTGGATGGCCCAGTGACTGTACTTTTGGTGACATGACAAGCTTCTGCTGACATCACAAAGTCATACTTAGTGATTCTTCATGATAGGTACAGTTATGAAATTTTGTACATAGATTCTTTACATAAAAATAGTAAAAGCATTAACATTAGCATTATACTAAAACTAATATTGTATATCCTCCTCATCCTCCCTCCTCAGCCTTTTTAATGTTCCCACTGCCACTGTTAGGATTCAGGCCTCCTCTCTTGGAGAGGGAAAGGGCCGTAATCGGCCCAGTGCGGGTTGATGAATGTCACGTCTTCGGTTTTTTCTGTTCTAGGTTATGCCGGTTTCCTCACGATGTTTTCCTTCACCGTTTTGAGAGCAGTGGTGATGAAATAAACTACACTTACTACGTTTTAAACCCACGACCTACAACTCGTAAGTCGGGGCCATTACCACTCGGCAACCACAACTCTATGTTGTATATCCTTATTAATATTATAAAAGCGAAAGTGAGATTGATTGTTTATTTGTTTGTTACGTCTCCACGCCTAAATGGCAAAACCGATTTCAATGAATTTTGGTACATAGATAGTTGGGACCCTGGAGACGAACAGGCTAACTTTAAAAAAAAAAGTGAGAAAAGGTGGAGAAAGAGGGATGAAAAGCGGAGAGGAATTATATTAATAAACACGGGCGAAGCCGCGGGTAAAAGCTAGTAGAGTTATATTTTTTAGTGAAAGTGAGAATACTTTATAACATGATGGCCCAGTTGCGGGTTTGAAACCGAGTAAATCCCAATGTGAATTTTTCATTTCATTACCAGTTTTATAAGCTTGTCTAGGACACGACTGACACCGCGTGCCTCAGATAGCTCGTAAAGCCGTTGCTCCCGCTTGTCATTCGTAGTTCTGTGATCGTTATAGTCAGACGCCAGAAAGTCTGACCATCATTCTATCCAAGAATCGTGTAGCTCAGTAACTGGGTAGTGGAGATTTGATAGGCAATCGCTTCTTGAGGCGCACGCACCGTTGACTCGGGTTCGGTCGTAACCGTACAGTCGGACTGAGAACTAACCCTACCCTCCTTTTTAAGTGGGAAATCATCCAATGACTTCTCACGCCCACGCAACAAACACAAGGGTCAAAGTCCCTTTTAAAGCCCATACAGCAAACATTTAATGGTCAAATCATATGAGAACCAAACAGATTGGAACCTGAGATGATCTTTTGAAGAAAGAACCATACGTCAATGCAAGCATTTGTCAATATTCGTGTAGCTCAACTCAGAACTACTAAAGAGCTCAATGACTTGACGAACAATACCAAAGATAGGACATTTGGTTTGGCCACAAAAAGTTCTCAAAACTATCAGACATTGTGTTAAAGTTTAAGAAAAACAAGCTTTTAATTCATGAATCCCCAAGCGACCACCGGTGGCCGCGCATCTATTGTCTTACTATTGTGTCTCTAATTGACGGTATCTGAAGGGTTAATGAAAATATTTTTTTCATAGCACGCTTTTATAGCTCGGTATGCCTACTCATATAATTAATACTCGTCAAGACGAATCAAATAAGCCCAAACTCGATGGGGCTGTGTCGTGTAACTACCAAGTTCATATATCCGCCTCTCGGTTCCATCATCAGATAAGCTCCTTGTTATAATCATTTTGCATTATCATCTGATTTACACATGCATGCAAAATTTCAGCTCAATTAGTAACCGGGAAGTGGGTCAAATTTAATTTACAAGATTTGATGACAGACAAACATCGGGACAGGTGAAACTAAATAAAAGCGTGTAATAAAATCATAAAAATAATCTAAGGAGTGGCCTAACACTCCTTAGATTATTTACAATAAGTTAGAATCGTTAAGATTCATTAAAATGAAGGGAATATTAGTTAGGTATGTAGTTTAATTCATGAATCCCCAAGCGACCACCGGTGGCCGCGCATCTATTGTCTTACTATTGTGTCTCTAATTGACGGTATCTGAAAGGTTATTAATTTGAGTATATATTGTATAATTGTATTATATATATTATATGGTTTATTAGTACTTATGTTAATTCTTGTAGTCCTTTTCTCTTTCTCATTTATTGCACCTACCACTATTTTTCTCTGCATCACTCAAAGGTTGACTGGCAGAAAATGCCTGAGGCATTAAGTCCGCCTCTGTACTATGTGTGCATAAAGCATTAAATAAATAAATAAATAAATAAATTAGACGGTATTTGTTTTTTATTCCCTTCATTTTAATGAATCTTAACGAGTCTAACTTATTATAAACAATTTAGACGGTATTTGTTTTTTCAATTATTTTTATGGAGGTTCGTTAAAATTACGTGTATTTACAGTAGTACCAGATATGGGTCGCTGATCGCGGCCATAAAAAAACTTAATTTATCTTATTTAAATTGGCAATTATTTATAACTCTATTAGGCTACGAAGAGCCAGCTGTGTCAGTTTTTACCTGAAACTAAAAAAATAATAGTCCGCGGCATTATAATTAAATTGTAATAACTTCTTGGATTATTAAAAAACTATATCTTCTAGGAGAGCGAAATTTATTTGGTACTAAGAATTTTTGTTTTACTGGTCAAATATGTCTTGATGAATTTGCGTTATTGTGCTTATCAATTCAATTTATTTATTTTTATGCATTGGGTTCTTGAGAAGGTAATGAAACTTTCTCGGTAAGCCATCATCCTTTTTATTTCATGACTTTCATGTAAGACTATAAAATGACGTTATATAAATGTCAAAAGTGGTAATAAATGTAGATATCTGATAGCTGAAACTTTGAGAGTTGACATTCAAAGTAAATTACCTATATAGCTTTCTACTGGTGAAAGAATTTTGTAAATCGGCCCAGTAGTTTTCTAAATCAATTACAAACAAACAAATCAACCAAAAATCAAATCTTTCCTCTTTATAATATAAGTTTTGACAAAAATTGATCCCGGTGCGCTAACCCTAATATTTAGAGGTTTCCGAGTATTTTTTCTAAATTTCTCTTGATAAAAAACTTTCGGAGACTTCAACAGATTGTTTGGAAAAATTTCATCCAAATTGATCCAGTCATTATCAAGTTTTGCTCAGCAACACACTTAACCACTCATTTATTTTTATTTTATAGAAATAGATTACAAATTGCAACAAATCACTGCAATTCACGAAAACGTTTCCACTTCTCAACCAATACGCAAGAGTAGATACTAAAACGCTAACAAAAAAAAAATAAAGCTTCATTATAACCTTGTTAAAGAAAGATACATGCTGGCCATAAAAGTCGTTAGCGTTTAAATTGCGAAGCTGCTCCGACCGAACGCGCCATTACCCGGGTTTGTACCACTCTGCTACAATTAACTGATCTATGGACCAGTTTATAGTTTCGCGCGCTTTTATTCCACTACAACTACATATCCTGTTATTGCCCATAAATGCTCACCATTGAACAAATTAATGTTCTCTACTAATCTATTATCGCCAATGATTTACCACAACACAGTATCATGAAGATTATCTAAAAATCCTAACCTTGGATCTCGCTTTGGAAACATTGCCTGCCATTTTATACCCCTTAACTAGACAGTCTGAGCCTCTAAAGTATCAAGACCTCACGTTTTAGTGTGTTATGTGGTGTGAAAATTATTGTAGAAAAGATCTAGGTTCCTGTAGCTTTAGAAAACTTAAGACAAAGATGTTCAAACTTTGTGGTTTATTTTGACAATGACTTCACATAAATATGGAATGAACAATTGCTATCTCAACTTTATTTTATTTGATTTTGTCTTGTTTCAACTTTACAGGAAACCTACAATATATTTTTAAAGACTTTCCAAATCCAAAGTGTTACTACATAATATACTATTGATCGTTTTTATCCGAATTTGTATACAGTACGAATACGGAAAATTTCCTTAATTTATGAATCCCCAAGCGACCAGCGGTGGCCGCGCATCTATTGTCTTACTATTGTGTCTCTAATTGACGGTATCTGAAGGGTTAATTAGTGAACATTTATTATTATTACACTATTGCACTTCTACCACTTTAGTTCTAGTTCTAGTTTAAGACAACAACCATCAGGGTTAACTTTCTTATACAAAATAGAACCACTGCAAAAGCTTCACTGGTTGCGCCGATTTAGCTTGTACTTGCCGTGTAAAAATTAACACTGTAATTCGCCGCATAGAATTGTATACTGTGTTTTGTTTGTCTGATACCTTGCAACACTTTCTGTCCCCATCTCCTTCCCGAAGAATCTCGAGAGAAAGAAAACGCAGACGCATTTGACATGAAGGAATCGCTCGTATCGTTAAGACGGCGAGGCTTCAGTTACCCAGTAAAACAGAAATAAATGATTGAAAACCCTATTGAAAAAACAGTTGTTTCACCAAAATGCGATCGTAAGCCAGACCGCTTTTCCAACACAGCGGTTACCAGTAATAAAACTTCGTTACGTGGATAACTCGTATTATTTTCGATTCTCTATCGGTGTCCGTAATAATCGGCATTGAATCATAGTGCGTCGGAAAATAAAGGTAAAACATAGAATACCGTTGTTGCAGATGCTGGCAACACTAAGCAACGGCTCAAACTGTCACTTGCTAAACTCGTTAAAAAATAAAAAGATCGTTTTGGAAACTAAAAGAAACAATAAAATAAAAATTAAGTGTTTTAAAAAAAATACATAAATTTTTTGGCGCGTTAAATTATGATGGTATATATTGCGAGTATTCTTTTTGTGTATATCAAAACGAATACTATAAATTTCATAGTATTCTTATATAGGCCTTTTATTTATAAATCAATGTCAAAAAACATATCGAGGTAAACAAAATATGGTCTTTCCTCTTCGGGGCCCTTCCATGGCTTGTTAAAATTTCAAGCGTGTGAGTGAGAAAAAAGGATGGTGCTGTCCACCCTATAAAGCTCTATTGCCTTTAACAGTTCAGTTTAGGTCGTCAAATGTATCGCGTTAAGAACTCGGAGGTTGGGTCTCTGTACGTTATACAATGTAAGTCAAATCCCGATTTCCGGCCACCGTAGACGCGGGCTCGCGGACGGTGAGCCATGGGTAGCTCGCTGTCCGATCGTCCGGTAATGGACCGAGTCCAAGACGTCGACGGCGCGCACTGTTCCCGCGCGCCTCAAGGAGTTATCAGCAGCAGGAGGGGCCCAGCTGGGTCGAAGCCTACTGGGGACAGGGTTGTCCGAAAGGGAGCTCGTGCCCCGGTATGAAGGCTAGAAGGAACGGCGCGGGGTTTTTAGTCAGTAAGAGTCTGACACTGTCTCCCGCTCCACCCAAGAGCGGGTTTCGTCAAAGATGATTTTCCCCGTCGAAAAAAAAAGAAAAAAAAAAAAAAGTCAGATAACCTAATAAACCATTAGGTTAGGACAGGTTAGGTTTTTTCACAGCGGTTTTAAAATTTCAACTCAATACTTTAACACGTTCCCGAGTTATGGGCTCTTTACAGACAGACGGACAATAATGTGACCCTATATCTAAGGGTTTCGTTATTCCTTTTGAGGTAAGGAACCCTAAAAAATTAAAACGTAAGGGACTGATACATAAAAAAAGCAATATTTCTATATGACATCGTCCTAAAAATGTTGTTGACCACTGCCATCTTAAGATTGCTGTCATCAACAAAGTTAGTTGTTCGTCATCTGGCTATCAGTATCGCTTTAGTGAACTCGGCGGTGTCCCAACTTCTATTCTCATGTACCCAATAACATTTATGTATGTTAATCCTCGTTTGGGCATATCATTGATGAAGGATTTCAATGATAATAAAAGGTCTAAAAAAATAGAAGCGTTTTAAACATTGACGTTTAAAACGAGCTGGCCAAATAAGATTTTTGCTACTTTTAAAAAACACAGACACGGAAAGACGCAGCGTTTAAAGGCGTCCCAAAACTGGACCAATGATCTCATGAGGAAATCCAATGTATGCGAGACGCACAGGACCGATCGTTGTAGCGATACTTGGGGGAGGCCAATGCCCAGGTACAAGTCATAGATAATTTCAGACACACAAAATTGATCTGTAGGCGATCCTCAGATTCAAAGATCAGAAAACGGTGCCACAAACATTACTCCTAAATATGGCCGAAACCACCAAAAAAAATTATAGTTATGGTTTATGGTTTTACTTTAACAAAAACGGCTATCCGCCAATTACATTAGTTAAAGACTAAGTATATAGAAAAATAATAATAATAACAATTCACACACTCATCTCACAAAACTCCAGACATACTGACATGATCATCTTCCATTCGTCACAGATACAAAGGCTTTTGAAACCAGGCTTAGTTGCATTTTTAGACACACAAAAACCTTCGGTAAGCAGTAGTTATCCTCAAAAATCAGAAAACGGAACCACTATAATAGTAGTACATTTTGATACAAGTAGACAAAATTTGTCATTGCGACCGATGCGGAATCCAACCGAGAGTTGCAGTGACAATTCTCCACATGTATCAAACGACGTTTTTTAATACAGAGTGTATTAAAAAAAAAAAAAAAGTTATAAAAAAGGAGATTGACGTGCAACGTAGGGTACAAACGAAAGGGGTGCTTGGTACACTCTTATGAAAAATGAACTTAATAAATTTTGGGGTAGCAAGCTCGCGTACTTTTCCGCACTAGTGCGAAAAAAAGTAAATTGCATTACTGAAGACGTTAGAGATAAGAGTGGATTTTCGAGTTAGTGTATTGAAAACATTATTTTTAAAGATGGCCGCAACCAAAATGGTACAAACAGGACTTGGCCGACGTCGTGCTAAAACAAACTCGGCCTGCAGCGGTGGGCGTGCCGGCGAGATGGTAAGGCACGCGCCGATCCCCTAGATTATTTCGCGTCTCGCTTGACCAATCGATGCACCTTTGCAAAAGTAACCCGTTCCTAGACGATTTTGTTAGTGCGTCCTGCTATGTGGTCAGATCAAAATACTGAATAATTTCCTAAAAAAATCTATTAGAACAGACAGATCAGTTATATAGCATAGCATAATCAGCCATTTAATGTTCCCACTGCTGGGACTCAGGCCTCCCGTCTAGGAGAGAGAAGGAGAGATGGGCCGTAAACCACCGTCCACCACGCGAGCCCAGTGCGGGTTAGTATATGTCACATGTCACATGTCTTCGAATTTTTGGTTCTAGGACATGCCTGTTTCCTGACGATGTTTTCCTTCATCACTTTGAGAGATAAGTTACCAAAAAGTATTGGGCTCGTATTTTTTACTCGACTACGGCAAAGCCAAAGGAAGGTTATGATTTTGACAGGCTATGTATGTATGTGAGTATGTTCAACTGTTCCCTCATAGCTAATCTACTTATCGGAACTCGACATAATATGAGGTATCGTTAAAACCGTCTTACTTGTCCGCTGAACATAGGTTACGTGACGTGTCACTAAACTAGATATGGCGCTCTCTAGCGGACAAAAGGTAATGTGTTAAATAATAAAAATGGAGATAAATACGCCGTGTTTGGTATCATTTGAAAGGGCTTCACTTGTTCTTTATTCATGTAAACGAAAGATGAAGATGTTACAGTAAGTTGAAATTTCAGGTAACATCACGCCTTTTTTAATTGATTTTATGAACAATTTTTCCTTTTTTTCCACCACCCCTCTGTTTCCATTAGCTTTTCCAACAAGTCTCTTAGACAGGATCCCAAACCTTCTCCGAAGCAATTTCGAGACAGTGATCTGCGCCTTGCTAAGGATATTAAAATCTTTGGTAAATAGAGTTCTATACCCTATTCGTGTTAAGAATAGAAATTTAAAGAAACCTTTTTCACTGTCTGTTCAACCAATTTTGACTTCTATTTCGTAGGCTTAAGGATAGCATTAAAGTGTTTACAATACCAACTATTTACTGCAGCCACCATTTGTCATTCCACCAACGTTTTAAAAGTCAAAATCGGTCGAACGGACAGTAATAAAAGGTTTTCATAAATTTTTAATGTTATTTTGAACAGAGTATAGTCCTAAAAAGTATCAGATACTAACCAGTACCAGACGGAGTACCAGGTGTTTCGCCTGCGTGATAATAGAAAATAATCCCAAGGGAACATACTCCCGGGATAAAGAGTATCCTATAAGCTGTTCCAGAATATGGTCTATCTGTGTGCTAAATATCATCCAAATCCGTACAGCCAATTGGCAATGATGCACTCGTCGAGTCGAGGCTTCAGAGTCTTGAGGATCGAAGCCGAGTTACTTTGCTAGCGTGTTGGTTTTTTACCGGTTGCATTTCGGGGAGTGGGCGTCAGAATTGCATAACCTAATTCCGCCTAGCCCGTTCCATCGAACAACCAGAGATACAGCGATGCGCCACCGGTACATGGTTGACATCCCACCTACATGCACAAAACGTTTTGGGAACACATTAATTGTGCGTGCAGCTAGGGTGTGGAATTTCTTGCCGGAGTCTGTGTTTTCTGATGGCTACAACCCGGGAATCTTTCAGTCGAGAGTCAGTTTCTTCTAGGTAAGCGCGTTCCATCATCGACCGCATCGTCATTTTCCATCAGATGATATAGCGGACAAGCGCGAACCTATCAACAATAAAAAAAGTCATTTGAGCATGAAGAAGTAACAAACATATACACAAACTATTGCGTTTGTAATATTAATGTGACAGCTTTTTGGATCGATTGGCGCTGGCGAACTGAAGGACGGCCGACTTACAGACGTCTAGATAACAACGATTAGCTTTCATATCACGATTTTACTCTGAGTTCAGTGAGCAGTTTTGAGTTGAAACTGACTTCAACATCACGCCTGTATAACCCAAAGAGTTACGCAGAGTTGTTCGCCAGTTATTAATTTTATTTGTTTATTCATATTATACTTGTACAACGTTACAGAGGATTAGGTAAGTCAAGAGTGAATAGATTACTTCTAAACAAGCGCGCTCTATCGTCGGCCACATCATTGCTTCCCATCAAGTGATAACTATCTACAGTATCTACCCTTAGGCTAAACCATCCCACCACTAGGACCACTAGGTCAAAAGCAAGCCTATCCATAATAAAAAAAGTACTCCAGGCTGAGACTGAGAAATTCCAAATGAAAAACCCCAATGACACTGCACTGCCCTGGGTCCAAGTCTGATATTTTTATAAATTCGTCATTCTGATACCTTACCATCGACATTTTGCTAAAAATTTGTAATCTGCTAATTCATAATGATCGATCATTAAATGGTCTAGCAAGACTTTGTGATAAAATGACAACATCGAGCTTATTAAAAACAATGACATTCTAATTTTAATGTAAGTCACTGACCAAAGGAACTGTAAAAATTTTAGCAAATTACCGCATACGTCAGATATTCATTTGTCATTACTACGAGATTACCATTTCTTTCAGTGAGTGTCAGTGGTCGACTATTGAAAAGTCGTAATGACACCATTATAATAGCAAATTACCAAAACTTGTCAAAATCAACAATTATGAAATCAATGATAGACCATTCTAGAATGGAATAGAATAAAATAGAAATAGTTTTATCGGTATCGGTACTGACACAGCACAACGGTTATATACACAAAGTAAACAAAAATAAAAGTACAAAGTACGCTGATCGTGCCCGCACCGAAAGGGTTTTTTTTTTTTTTTGTCGACGGGGAAAATCATCTTTGACGAAGCCCGCTCTTGGGTGGAGCGGGAGATACTGTCAGACTCTTACTGACTAAAAACCCCGCGCCGTTCCTTCTAGCCTTCATACCGGGGCACGAGCTCCCTTTCGGACAACCCTGTCCCCAGTAGGCTTCGACCCTGCTGGGCCCCTCCTGCTGCTGACAACTCCTTAAGGCGCGCGGGAACAGTGCGCGCCGTCGACGTCTTGGACTCGGTCCATTACCGGACGATCGGACAGCGAGCTACCCATGGCTCGCCGTCCGCGAGCCCGCGTCTACGGTGGCCGGAAATCGGGATCGGAATCCCGGCGACGGCGGCGAGGGCGCCGTTGCCTGATGCGGTCGGCCTCCTCCTTTGCAAGCATTACTGCTTCGCAGAAGGAGGCGACCGCCTGCCATTCCTCCTCGCTCCGGACCATGGCCTCGACCAGGGCCCGGCGCGAGAGGTCTCCGCCGCCGATCGCCCCCACGAGGGCACGGCGATGCTCCGCCCAGGCAGGGCACACCTCGACGGTGTGCTCCACCGTGTCCTCCGGGCGTTGCGCACTGTGGCGACACCCGGGCGTCTCTTTCGCTTGAATCCGATGCAGGAACCTCCCGAACTTGCCATGTCCGGTGAGGACCTGCGTCATGCGGAAGGTAAGGACGCCGTGAGGTCTTTCCAGCCACGCCTCAAAGAGGGGACTTACCGCCATAATCGTGGCGTGCCCACCCGCACCGAAAGGGTGACCACCTCAGCATTTGCTGGGCGTTAGACACCCAGCGCTGATTTTCAGTTGGCTCCCCGCCTGACACAAAATTCTGACACTATTGTAACAGCAGACTTGAGGCCCAGGGACTTCATGATCATGACGTATCGCTTGTAACGTATACATAAACTAGGCAATCAAGCATATTTCAGTAAGCTTCAGATATATGATGAAACCAATTATGATTGTTTCCCTAACATGACATCCTTACTAATGTTATAAAAGCGAAAGTCAGTTTTGTTGTTATGTCGTCACGCCTCAATGGCAAAACCGATTTTGATGAAACTTGGTACACAGATAGACAATGTCCTGGAATAGGACATAGGATACTTTTTATCCCAGAAGTATGTTTCCTTGGGATAATTATCTGCTATTACGCGGGCGAAGCCGCAGGGAGCAGCTAGTTTTTTATAAAGTTTAAAAAAACGCCCATCTCTAGTAAAGGACCTATTACTATACTTCAATATTTTACACATAACAGAAACTGTGCATAAATTCTCACTTAAAATTACACCTTGCGTCCACGTTTATTTTTCAATTAACAATTTAGTAATTAGGCATGCCGTTTTATATGTCTAGAATTTTAAAACAAGTTTAATAAAAATGAGAATAAATTTTAATATGTTTGTTTATTTAACACCTGTATATTAATTTTATAACTACGCGGCTTTGTTTAAAGAATTGATGTTTGGATTTTTTTTCCAGCCTAAGCTAGTGTTAATACGGTAATAATAATTTCTATAAACTTAAAAATAATTATTTTAACGATAAAGCTGCTACTTTTAATCGGTCCTTTTTATGATCGACTTATCCAACAATGTCTTTTTTGTCTTTATCACTAAGTATTTTGCATATTAGTTATTATAAACAACATTTAAGTTTAAGGGTTTGTTCAGTAGACAAAACTGAACAACATTCCACAAGTTTTTTTTTTTGTTTCCCAACATAGTTGGCCTTTTCTGCGTATCTGACCTCCGCAATCCAGCAACTGGATAACACGTAACCTTTTGACAAGACTGGTGTCAGATTTTTCTGGCTTCTGACTACCCTTAATGACTGTCACAGATCTACAAATGACACCCAAGACTAATGGCTTCACGTTCGACTGCATAGAGCACGAAAGCAGAGAGCCATGAAATATCATCCATATATATACAGATCGACCTTGGTAAGTGTTACTTAACTTTGGAAGTCAGTGCGGTTGTTATTTTTTACCTACAAACTGTTTATATTACACACTTACAACAGCAAGGAACAACAACAACATACAACAATAACAAATATGCAGTAACCGAAATATTTGTGGAATTTCTTGCACATTCTTCTCCACAGAGATCTACGATTTGGAATGTGCAATTAGCATCATTTTTCTGATTGACCGAGTTCTTGGCAATTCAAAAATGCCTGTAAATGGTTTATTAGAGTGCATTGCAGCCACGGATTCTTGATTCATATGGGTGCATTCAAAGACCAAATTAATCCGATATAGTCCAAAGCTCAAATTAAATAATAATGACGTAAACATAACGCATAAAACTGCACATAACCAAGCGATCATTTTAATAACTATTATTAGAACATGTCTAAAAATGACAGTTAAGATAGTGATCGTTTCACAGAGGGCGCTGGTGAGCCTTGCGAAGTCATTTAATTAATTATAACCTCACATTTGCTGATACGCAAGTATTAATCCAGTGTGGCAAGCTAAAGGAGCTAAGTGCAATCACTAATCAAGATGCAGGTGCCTCCCAGGTGCGTCGGTACACTCATTTAGTTAAGTGCACCTAGTTTGAACGCCGTATCACCAATGGAGTAAACAAAATTAGCGTTTTGAACACTGTTTACCAGCTAATTAGCAATCTGTCTGTGTCTAACTCAGACTAGCGGCTGCCTTTTGGTTATTTAATTAGTTCTAGAAAAGGATGGGCTATCAATTATTTGCTTATAAAGATTAAGCGATAGTTACGTAAGAGTTACGCTAGCCATTGCATATGTATCGTCTTCTTATAGCACCTTTTATAGAATTGTAACGAGCACCTTCATTTGTTTTTTTTTTTTGTTATTAGGGGTAACCGTTTAAACGACGGCAGCGCCTGGGCTTTGGGGGAAAAGGCCAGGGTTTATAAGATTTGTACCTCACTAAATCCACACAGTTGATCACCATCAACAAATGGAAGGTCTCTGACTTCTTTAAAGACCACCCCGAAGCTCCTTCGTTCAACACCAGCTAGGACACAACTCTGGTGAGAGTTTAAAAGAGTCTCCCTTGAACCTCGCTGTGCACAACAGCCAAGGCCCGATATAGGTTATTTAGCCGCTCCAGGCAAAGATAATTTTCGCTGACATACACAAAACCAAATAATTCATGAACAAGTTATGTTGGGGGATGTTAAGTGTTCAAGTACCTACATAAAATACGTGACATTGTTGGGATGATACCTTTACCTACCTATAATATTTTTGGTCAGTCTATTGGGCCGTCTGAAGAACTATCGAAACAAAAGTATCGATATTATTAGGTATCGATTTCCTTTCAATTTATTTTTAAAACTTCCGATAGAGAAATATCCATAATATCAAATATTATGTGTTTGTTCTTCACGCCCGCTGAACATTTGCTGATTCGGGGACTGTCACACCCAAGTTGAGGGTTAACCAAGCGGACACAGCATCCGACACAAAGGGCATATTTCCCCTGTCACCATTACTGTTGAGTAATACAGTGACTAGAGAAGAAAGCTGGCAGAACCACATCCCGTGTGCACCGCACCCCGAGACCGCCACATCGGATAGAACCACTGGGACCCATCTAGGGAGACATTGAAAACAGATTCCAAAGGCATTGTAAAACGTGGAAACTTCCTCAGGACAGAGCCAAGTAGAGGTGGTCCGCCACAGACATCTGATTTTTGGGAGAGCGAAGCACAAGCGCAACGGGACCACTGCAACGTGCGCGAAGACCTTTAAGACGCTCGTGATCAGAAAGGAGGAGTCCAGTTTGAAAGTAATGGCTTCAAAAACCGCACTGAGAAAAAAACGTGATTCTAAGAGATTGAAATCGGAGCATGAAAGTTCTCTGAGGCCAGGAAGAAAGGAGTCAACGCGAGAAAAGTGGGAACGAGCTTTAGTAAGACAGGGCAAGAATTCGCACTTCGAAGGATTTACCTCCAGACCCTCTGAGGCTAAGGATTAGACCTACTAATTCCTGAAAAATATCTTCAGGTCTGCACCCAATAGTGCCATCCTCAAGTACCATAAGTTTAGACCGGATTTCAGCTCGTCAATCGCCATATCAAACTGAAAACGAGTGACCCGAGCGTGTCACCCTGCTGGACACCCACTTATGAAAAAATAAGGCTGTTAGCTGAGAAAAGATTAGAAGGCAATAAACCTGATGAAGGAAGGGATATAAAGATGGGATTTTTTTTCTTTACGTTGCTCAACAAAACGTCTCTTCTAAAGTATTGAACGCGTTGCGAATGTCGGGCTTCAGCAGTATCGAGTCTTCGTTCTCCGGGTCCGTGGGGTGAATGGCAGCTTCGCATCCCAGACGTATGCCAAAATCCAAAATTTTTACTCAAGTGGTAAGAGTAAATCTACTAAATAGCAATCACGAGAAACTGGCAACACACGCTCTAAACATAAGCTATTATCTATAGAAGCGTAATCTCCTACGACACAAATCTAATGAACAGTAATACTTTTGTTAAAAGTACCTCTAGTATCTCTAGTACTTATAAAAATATCGATACCTCAAAAATATCGTAACAAAAGTATCATGTCCTCTCCAAATATACTTAGTATCGAAATGAAAGTATCAATAATACTACTCAAGTATCGGTACTTTTTGTCTCTTTCGAACTAAAATAATTCAGTTAAGTAAAATACTTAGATATTTCCACTATCGGTTTACATTTTCAAGAAAATCATGTTATGCGTTAGCTAATGAAAAAAAAATTGAAATTACATGACCGAAACGATAAAAATATTGGTTAGTTAATTGTAAATTAATATAGTGTTTTGATTGGATATTAAAACATAAGAAGGGTAGTTAAATTAAAAAAAAATATATTTTTTCAATACTTACTTCACTAATACAATTCAAAAGCTAACGAAACTCGCAATTTAAAAAAAAGCATTAACTCGAACGGAACCCCATAAAATAAAACCGGAAACCGAGTAACGTTTTATTTTACCCTCCAACCGCGTACTGGGAAATAAAGATCAAAGAATTTCAAAATTAAGCCGTCTGGGAGGAGTGATGAAGACGTCCCACCATACGTCAGTTGCGACTCGTGTAGAAACCGAATTAAATCAGTCACTGGCTGAAAAGAATCGTTTCTTGGCACGAATGGACAACAATGCCTGTTATTAAAAAAAAAGAATGGTGATAAAGAACGTATAATTTGTTCAGTAATTAATGCGGGACGGGCGTGAGCAAAGCTTCGCATTTCGCACGGAGAAAGGCGCGTCTGGCCGCATACTGGTCCAAACTTACGTCGATAATGTAACGATAAGAACACGCTCATTTGTATAATTAATTGTGACTAATTGAGACGTATTTAAGTGCACAAAATGTGTATGTAAATTAAATTAGTGGGGTCTACCCGACTGGTTGAATATCGCGGTTGCGTATTTAAAAGCATGTTTTTTATTGTTGGTGAACACGCGAGTCTGGTGGACAAAAATCTCATCTGAATGAAGCCGCAGACTGGCATGCGAATTGAATTGCATTGTCCGATGTCACATGCCTGAACCAATGCTGACCATCGACTTACATTCTAGTGATAGGCAAGCCCTTTCATGGAAACTATTTGTCAAAATACGTTCGCTACAGCGCTACATTGGCATTATGTCGTCTAACAGTACTATTAAAAGATGCAGCGCTAAGATATCTTTTAGAAGATACTTTCTTCGCGACCGCGCTATGAATTTCGTGGCACTTACACGTTTCGTTCAACATAGTGTAATATCCAAGGAG
Organism: Mythimna lalbum; assembly: GCA_949319445.1. Taxonomy (NCBI): domain Eukaryota; kingdom Metazoa; phylum Arthropoda; class Insecta; order Lepidoptera; family Noctuidae; genus Mythimna; species Mythimna lalbum. The sequence continues at coordinate 8,284,638 of OX439348.1, read as the reverse complement.
TACAGTCGACATCACACCTGAGTTGACTGAAGTGAGTGGTCGAGACGCCTAAATCTAGTGCGTAGTATCTAAGTACATATATATCGATTTCGCCGACTGTATTTAGCATAAAGCTCTCGATAACAAAGTGATGTAACTCATTTTTTTTTTCGGCGGGTAATACTCATCCAAATGGCATCCCTGCCTTTGAGCGGAGCGGGAGGTAATGTCAGACTCTTACTGACTAAAAAACCTACTCTGTTCCTTCGTGCCTTTCATACCGGGGCTGAGCTACCTTTCGGAGCTAATATGTAACTCCTATAACTTGTTTGTTCTATTAAACAAGTTATTTGTTTGTCTGTAGACTAGATACGAATTTAAAATAGTAAGAAATTAAAATAGTAAATTGCATTTTAACCCTTCAGATACCGTCAATTAGAGACACAATAGTAAGACAATAGATGCGCGGCCACCGGTGGTCGCTTGGGGATTCATGAATTAATTGGCCACTTATCTAGTGTTAGGTTTGTTAGTGCATCTTATTATGATTAGCAGGTATTGCAATTGGAAAGAAGTCGAATTTATAAGGAAAGGTATACGTTTATAAAGGATTTTAATTTAACTTTCTCTAGTCAAGTTTATCTCTACTCATGTAAGGAGGAGGGATGAAACGCATGTTACTAAGTTACTAAATGAGTTATGACTATACATGTGGATGGGTGGAGAGAGAGGGAAGCCAAAGAAAAGATGGATGGATTGTGTGAAGAATGAAATAAAAGAAAAGGAAGTTAGTGATAGCATGACGGGTGACAGGATAGAATGGAAGAAAAATACGTGTTGCGATAAGAAGGAAGAAAGGAAGATGATAATATCTCTAGTAAAGTTTACTCAGATGTAAATATTTCTCATGCACATGATTCTTAAAGTATATTTATAGAAATGGACGGGGATCACCAGGGCCGATGCCTGCTAGGGATGAGGGATTTTTCGAAAGAGTTACAGTAGCCATAGAACGCAAAGGGCAACTAAAAGAACACAGGTGGGTTTTAGTCAGAAAAAGTTTCCCTCCTGCTCTGTAAGGAGCTTTAGTTTATTGAAGATTTTACACGTCAAAAAAAGGATTTTTTACAATACTAGTTTTAGAAAGCAGCTTCACCTGCGCGCATGTAAGTTTTTTCAACAATATTAAGACCTACGTTTCATCCCTTTAGGGGGTGAATTTTGAAAATCCTCTCCGTGCTTACCTACGTCATAAAAGAAAACCTTGTGCAAATTTTCACGCTCCTAGCTCGGCTAGTTTCGGCTGTGCGTTGATATGTCAGTCAGTCAGTTTCTCCTTTTATACATATAGGTGTATAGATAGAATATCAAACCATACTGTATACTACAACTTAACTAACTTTTACAAACAAAATAATAACAACATGAACATACAACAAACACAACTTACTAACTACATCCTAGAAAACGTGATGCAATTAAAAGTAACATCGTATAAAAATACAATAATTGAAATATATAAAGGTTGTGTTCATTAGAAGCGGCACGTGTATACGCACAATCGTCAGTTAGGCCAGTAACAGACAGCATGCGGCATTCGTTACCCGGCCTGACATTCCAATAGAGCTTGAGAAGCCGCCAGCTGTCGTGAACCAGCCTTATGACCACACTTGTAATACTGAGTTTATGAATGAATGTGTTGAGGCTAATGAATGACGGGATTTAGGGCTGATAAAATTTCTTTTTTTTTATGTGCCAGTACTGAAATAAACTGCTGAAAAAGCAGGGACTGAAAAATATGAAAAATAGTTTTCATTAGCCGTAGCTTCAGTTTAAAGACAGTATTATAACTATACATAGTTGTAATAAATTATTAATATGACTATGTACTAGCAGGATGTGAGCAATCGTGGGCTCGCGGACGGCGAGCCATAGGAAGGTCGCTGTCCGACCGTCCGGTAACTGTCCGGACCGAGCCCAAGACGTCGACGGCGCGCACTGTTCCCGCGCGCCCTAAGCACTTGTCAGCAATAGGAGGAGCCCAAAAAGAAAAAGGATGTGAGCAATAAGTGTAGAGTAACTTATTGGGCATGGCACGTCGAATGGAAATTATATTTTTAATAGAGGCCCTTACGTGTCTCCTTTTTTTAGTATAATACTTTTTTAGTAATTGAAATTGCTAGATGCCACGCAATATGCATTTGTGCTAAATAGTATATATTTAACTACATATTTATAAAATACATAAATCTGTTAGTGTGACCTTTAAACGAGAATTCCAACAAATAAAATTCTAACTTCCAAAGAAATATAGAGTCCTGGTACAAAAAGATTGGTTTTAAGAAAACAGCGATTAATGATTCGCAAGTGGTATTCAAGACATTTAAAGGACAATTGATGAAAATGTAGCTGTTATGACAGTTTCCTTTTGTGACGTAAGCGAGCACAAAGAGAGGGTTTACCAAAATTCCCCCTGAGAATAAAACAGGGGTCCGGAAAGTTTGTACGAACGATCTGTCTATGTACATTTAATAGCTATTGTAAATCTGTAATAGGTAATGATAAATATTCCATAATTATGACCATTAAAGTGACATTAAATGACATAAGATACTATTTGATAGGGGAGTACCCACGCTATGTTGGCTGAAGAAGTTTCTAGAAAAACCAGCTAGATATTATTTGTATAAGTTGAACAAGGTGTTGAACTATTTAAATTGTTTAATTTCAAGACAAACCTGATCACTATTTAAAAACTGGACCAAAACGGTGAAACAACTGGTTTTACCGTTTCGATTACGTTTCTACTAAAGTATTTGAGCAATTTGAATGAAATTCAGACTAATAAATAATGCCTTCTATTTTATAATTACAGCAGCATTTTTTAAATTGAAAAATTTACAATCAGCTTTATGTGCTTTTTTTAGTTTGAATTACAAATAAAAGATACGAGCTGACACGACAAACATTGTTCTATAAGTCTGTTTAAAAACGACTTGGAAATTTTGTATTATATTTAGGTAATCATTTAAAAAATACTTATGTTCGATACTTTATATAACGTTCTTCTATTAGTAAGCAACGATCATGATCTCCTAATCAACCTTGATTACTGAACCAGTGTTGACTACATCAGATTTCATTTTATCCTAATAACTACCCAACTTGTTTGACTTTTTAGACAATCTCTATCACACAAATTTTGCAAAAAAAAAAAATCAGGAGTGGGTAAAAAGGTAAAATATATAATCTACGACCTATTCTCAAACACAAAATACCAAACGTACAAATTAACATGAAAATAGGCCCAAGCTTTTCGTAGGAGTTCGATAATAAACACGAGATTTTATTTACAAGTTTTTATTCTTCACCTGTCCCGATGTTTGTAATTAAGTCTGTAATCAAATCTTACAAATTAAATTTGATCCACTTCCCGGTTACCGATTGAACTGAAATTTTGCATGCATGTGTAAATCAGATGAAAATGCAAAAGTATTATGACATGGAGCTGATCTGACAATGGAACCGGAAGGTGGCCATAAAAACTCGGTAGTTAAACGATACAACCCCATCGTGTTTGGGCTTGTATGATTCGTCTTGACGAGTAATATAGATTAAAAACTTGCTGTAAAAAATAATTTTCATTAAAAACTTATCTATTAGATAGCTATTATACATTCCTCTGCACAATAGTTATCAGCAGTGGAGGCCCAGTGGTTTTAAGACGCGGGTTTAAACCCAGCCAGGCGCATAAATTTGTGTGCCTAATTTATTTCATCACCACTACTCTCTAAAAGGTGAAGGAAAACATCGTGAGGAAACCGGAACTAAAAATTCAGAGAGATGTGACATCTATTAATCCGCACTGTCCCTGCGTGGCGGATTTACGGCCCATTCCCTCTTCTACAGATGAGGCCTGAGTCCCAGCAGTGGGAACATTATATGACTGATTATATGCTAGGTAACTGTTGACAGTTAAACCTATTTTTAACCGACTTCGAAAAGGAGGAGGTTCTATGTTCGGCTGAATGTAGGTTTTTTTTTTGTATGTGTGTTCACCGATATTTCGGTCAATTGTGGACCGATTTTGAATTTTTTTTTTTTGATTGAATGGTTATGCTTCCAAGTTGGTCCCATAGAAATATTGTTATGATCTGATCATGAACTTCGAAGATATGGAACAGAACTCCTCATAGAATCATAGCAGAATTGGCGTAACAAGTAAAATTGCTTTGTTTATACGTGTAGTCGATGACTGACTGAAAGAAAAGGGGGAGGGGAAAGGGGGAGGGGGTAAATTCATGTAATATTTACCGTATTTGGGATTATAAGAATCGTTATGAGATGCACTCTGGCTATAAGGTAATTTATGTTTAGCTGAAGGGTAGGTACTTTTTAGTAAAACCATAACTAAAAAAAAAAACTTTTTACAAAAAAAAAATTAAACCGACTTCAAAAAGTACAAAATAACTTTAATTTCGGAAGTCGGTGTTAAATAACGAAGAGACAAGATTAGGTATCTATTATAGAAAAGTTTTTTTTTTATATTTTAAAACAAACTCATATCATAACTTCCGTAAAGCAATTTGAATTAACTTTCTTTTTAGTAAAAACCAAAATCATAAATCAAAAACTCTTGCACTATACACTCGCTAGTGTAGTTTTGATACTTTACAAACAAAGTCTTAAGTGAGAGCCTTATTTTAGTTGTTTCTGCCTCAAATCTGGAATAACTTTGCATAGCATGAATCGCAAAAAGCGCGCCGTACGTAAAAGATGTATGCATAGCTGGGTAGCGTTCTGATTTAATAGAATAGAGGGCCATAGATGTAGGGACACACTGCTCCTACTCGGCCGCGTTTCCGTTCATTTTGATCTTGTGATTCTTTAGTTGTGTGTTATTTACATTGATGGTTACGTACTATTACAAGCTTGTATTTAATTTCACCTGTCCCAATGTTTGTCTGTAATCAAATGTTGCAAATTTAATTTGACCCACTTCCCGGTTACCGATTGAGTTGAAATTTGCATGCATGTGTAAATCAGATGACAATGCAAAATTATTATGACGTGGAGCTGATCTGATGATGAAACCGGAAGGTGGCTATAGGAACTTCTTAGCTAAATGATGGGCTCGTATGATACGTCTTGACAAGTATTAATTACATAGGTATACTCGTACCAGCTATAAAAGCTTGCTATGAAAAAAAAAGCTTGTTAATCTAATATAACCGTAGGAAGTTTGTTTGTAAGAGATCGGTAATCTCGGAAGTAAGTCCTGATTTACTAGAGAACTAACTTTCACAGCCATTGGCTACTTTGCATCACAAAAATATATCTACACACACTGTTTTCTTCTTCCATACTTCTTTATTACCTCCTCTCTTTCTTAGACATTGTACATGTATCATCTTTCACGCTGTTCATCCACGTGAGACGTGAGAGTTGGCTAGTGTTTGAGCGATTGGCTCCTACATTTGAGTCTGTTTGAGTATTCCTTACCACGTTTGTAAAAAATAAAAACAAAATTTAAAAAAAAAATTGTTTAAAAAAACATTCTTATCTCCAGTTTCTTAAAATTTTCTATTACTTCTAATAACAGTAAAATTCTCTTCCCCACCAGCATTGTACAGAGTTGTTCTCAAACTGTCTTCGCTAGGCTCGGTGGTAGGGGGCAGGGTCGCGCGTGCGGCCTCCTTGCTCGTTTTGCGGCGCGCATGCGTCGTGACCGCGCGCGGTCTCTCGTCACGCGTTCCGCCCTGCGCAAGCGCACACCACTGTTTTATCGCATTAATTATTTGGAAAAGGATTCCCGAAGAGCCAACATTCTTGTGCGCTTGTCAGCTGTGGGAACCGCGTTTAATGATTAGATGGAAGTTTAATAATTTTAATAAAGAGGATTGGCTATAAGACTCTACAACATAGAAAATTTCCTAGAGTGGAACCTAAAAATAAAATGCATTTAACAGTAATCAGACTAATATATTTTTAAATAGGCTTGACACAATAGAGCAGTGGTAATGAGAGCAGTGGTGGCCGAGTGGTTATAGCTCCGACTTACGAGTTGTAGGTCGCAGGGTTCAAACCCTGCTAGGCGCATTACTTTGTATAATTTATTTCATCACCACTGATCTCAAAGCAGTGAAGGAAAACATTGTGAGGAAACCGGCATGTCCGAGAGCCAAAAATTCGAGGATATGTGACATTCACCAACCCGCGCTGGGCTCGCGTGGTGGATTACGGCCCTTTCCTTCACCTAGAGAGGAGGTTTGGCCAGCAGTGAGAATATTAAAAAGGCTAATGATGATGATGATGATGATGATCGGCACAATAAACAAAAACAATGACATCATTATGACCAGTAACGTCGTCAGGCGCGTCAGCGTCGGTCTCCATACATTTTATATGAAAACTAGACTTGTAGAGCTACACTCGATCCCCGCCACGAGACATCGTTCTACGTACAAACAGGCGTGTTACACGTGTGCGTCGGTCTAATGTAATTTTAGCTTAATATGCTCCCAAAACGTCCTACGTGTGCGTATGGCTGGGATGTCTACCGTGTACCGAAGGTGCATCGCTTTACATCTAGCGCACATATATACGTTAGACCAGACGGACGCGGCGGAATTAAATTATGCAAGTCCGACGCACACTCCCGTAATCGATAGGCAACCGACAGTCTAGCTGATCTGCGTCGATGTTTCAAAGTGAGATGATGTGATGGCGGATCGATTGGGTTAGATGACTACGTGATATGATATTTGGAATCGCAAAAATGATTTATTTTAATAATATTCCACAACTATCACACTAAAACATCTTGTTCGACAAAGTTACTAACTTTACCCAAATTTAGCAGAGCTTATAATAATAATAATAACCATTTATTTCAGGCATCGAAGGCCCATAGAAAAAATACATAAAATAATCTTATAAAATAATAAACTAATAAATATCATAACAACAAAACTTGAACTATTTATAATTTAACACATCGGCGTCGTGTTCCGCTGCGTGGTGTCGCGTAGCCGTCCTCGGAAACGTCGATACACGACACCTTTCGGCCAAAAGTCCGTCAAAAAGGTCTCCAGATGGTGGGTTGGAACTCGTATCACGTACGATTTGAAGTTGGTGTCGTGGCGCGAATCCAGCCTTTCGACCCTCAGAGTCCTTATGCTATAAGATGACTGTACCCCTAGCCAAGTTGCTAATCTGCAATAGTTAATTCTAGTAGAAAGCTGCAAATGTCTCTCAACGCTCAGTCACGTGGTCAGAACAAAAGAATTGGCGGCAAGGTCAACTCGAAGCTTTCGACGCAAGCGAAAAAGTTGTAACTTGGCTAGGGGGGCTGATAAACATACTGTCTACTCTTCTACACTTAAGATAAAGGGGTAAAGTTTGTTTTTTTGTTTGTAGGAGGTAATCTCTGGAACTACTGGTCGTTTGCTTGCTAAAATATCTTTCACCTATAGAAAGATGCTTTATTCCTGATTGACATAGGCTATATTTTATATACGCGGGTGAAGCTGTGGGCAAAAGCTAGTTACTTATATATTTATAAATACATACATATTACATATAAATTACACCCAGACACAGAACTAAAGATGACAAACATTTGTCTTGGGTGGGAATCGAACCCACGACTTCCGGCCAACGGAACAGTGAAATAATAAATATTTATTTTTAGATAAATGTTATGGTTTTAAAAGTTCTTACAATGGTTGTAGAAATATTAGCAACATGACATGCAATTTTTGTTAAAGGTAAAATTAGATCATTTAGATTTAAACTGAAGGAATTCTCCGCGCAGAAGACGCAGTGTAGGAAGGCCTCCCACAAGGTGAACCGATGACCTGATGAGAGCTGCGGGAATGCGATGGATGCGAGACGCACAGAACTGTTCGTTGTGGCGACGCTTGGCGGAGGCCTATGTCCAACAGTGGATGTCCATCGGCTGAAATTATGATGACGGTGATGACAATTCTGTTAAGATATAGAAGAGATTCTCAATTAATCAACTAAGACAGAAATGGCGAACCTATGGCACTCGCGCCAGTGGTAAAATGATTTGTGCACGACAGTGTAAGATGTACAACACAAATAGGTGATTTGTTGCAGCAGTAACCTCACTAATTTATCACAAATGTCGCTACAATGTAACATTGGTGCAGCTTTGTATTTCAATTTACGGGAATCCGATGGATAGTGGACGTATTTCAGCTGAAATGATGGTGATGAAGATGAAATTAATTAAAAAACGAACAACTGTATAATGATCGTTCTAAATATTTCTAACGTTCTAAGTCTATGCGAAGCAAGCGATAAATCAATATCGGAGGGTAGCGGGGATCGGGCGGCTTGGCGTTGATGCTTGATGCGCTTGCGTCGCGTCATAGTATGTAGGTATAGCCAAATACAGAGTTGTAATGTGTTTGATAGAACAACGAAATCTTGAAGATTAGGTTTTGGCAAATGAATTATGTTTTCTGAAAAGTCATAGAACAAAATTTGTTGTTTTATGATGTTGGTAGGTTGTTAGTGTTTTACAAATTACCCAGTATAAACCAACTAAAATATGTAAAGCCACAAATTCGCTATAATAATTAAATACATACTGTAATATGATCGAAACCACAGCGCGTAGTGCGGCTAATGGAATATAATCAAATTTTCACTACCGTTGACGTTGTTCATCCTCTTTTTAAAGTACCTACTATAGCAGTGGCTCCCAACCTTTTTAGGGTTCCGAAGGGTATAAACGGGACCCTAATGCTATCACTCCGCTGTTCGTCTGTTTACTAGCCTGTATCTCGTGAACCGTGATAGATAGATAGTTTAAATTTTCACAGATGAAGTATTTAAATTGCTGCTATAACAACAAATACTAAAATACAGAGTCAAATTTTTTTAGAAAAAAAATTAAAAAAAAACACTAAAAGGTTCAAAGGAACTTTAATTTTGGAAGTCGGTATTTCTTATATTGTTTGTTTCTTATTATATATACACACACTATATATTACACCTTATATATTACACCGACTTCTGAAATTAAAGATCATTTTAGTGTTTTTTGCCGTGAAATGAAATGAAATGTCAGAATTCTACTACCTAAAACCTACCTGTGTTTTTTCAGTAGCCCTTTGCTTTGACGGGCCGCGGTATTTCCAAACAATTCAGGCAGAGGCGTAGCGTGGACTAATTTAGACGTGGGCGAAGGAGCATTAGCGAAGCCTGTTTCTTTCATAAATTCGAAAACGAGATAGCGGCTGTCGCAACCTAATGTTCGGTCACATCGTCGCTTACCATCAAGTGAAATAGTGGTCAAACGCGAGCCTTTCAATTATAAAGAAAAGACCTCAATCTTAAAAAGAGCCCTCGCTTGTGCAAGGCCCACTTCGCCTACGCCAACCATATTTTTTTTTAAGGTGGAAAAATCATCCAATGCCATCCCCCGCTCTTTGGCAGAACAGAAGGGCGTGTCAGACTTTTACTGATTAAAAATCCACCCCTGTTCCTTCGTACCGGACTACCTCATACCGGATCCAAGTTTTATTTTCAGAAAAAAAAACCCAGTAGGCTTCGACCCTGCTGGCCTCTACGATTTGCTGACTCCTTGAGGCGCGCGTAGATCGTCCACGGCAGGCATCGGCCTTTTATCACACACGCTACATTCAATAACAAGCTTTTAAAGAAAATAGTTTTTTTCATAGCAAGCTTTTATAGCTCGGTATACCTATATAATTAATACACGTCAAGACGAATCATACGAGCCCAAAATCGATGGGGTTGAGTCGTTTAACTACCAAGTTCCTATAGCCACCTTCTGGTTCCATCATCAGATCAGCTCCATGTCATGTGATTTACACATGCATGAAAAAGTTCAGCTCAATCGGTAACCGGGAAATGGATCAAATTTAATTTACAAAATTTGATTACAGACAAACATTGGGACAGGTGAAACTAAATAAAAGCTTCTAAAAGCTCATCAAACATGTATAGAACGTTGCACTGCGTACAAACATTGTACCTTCAACCAATTTCTGAGTACCTGTAGTAATACCCCCGTTTATATTTACATGAAAGCTTTCACCACAGATCAGTATGTTTCAGTGTTTTCCCATACAAACTGTATGTACTAGATAATAAATTCCGGGTTCCTAAACACAGGCATAGAATGGTAAAAACAAATAGCGGTGGAGCCTGCGTGTAATTCCCTCATTATTGATTGTAGGAATCGATGGTTAGGGTGCGTCTAAAAGGAGGATGAAAGAAAAAGGGAGGACTTTTATTTCAATACTTTTTTTAAGTGGTTTCTAATTCATTCAGGTATTGACAAAACTGTTTTTTATTTAAGATTACTTCTTACCACAACTCAATTTTTACCGACTTCCCAAAAAGGAGGAGGTACTACGTTCGGCTGTTTGTATGTTTTTTATTTTATATTGACTGGTCTAAACTGATCTCACATAATATCTATTATTACTGTAATATGGAAATATTGTAACAACAACCACTTTTTTAAAAGAGTAACTATGTAGTTTCTTGCCGGTTCTTCTCCATAAAACGACCAATGTGGAACCGTGCACTACCCAGCTAGCAAAATTCGGTTTTATAAGTATCCTAAGACCATATTTTTTTACTCTTAATTCATGAATCCCCAAGCGACCACCGGTGGCCGCGCATCTATTGTCTTACTATTGTGTCTCTAATTGACGGTATCTGAAGGGTTAAAAGACCCTTACTGCCGTCTGTAAGTGTCGAATTAGGCGCACTTTATAAGAATAATAGCCCTTATAGTTGTTGTACCATGGTCTCATTAAGTGTATATTTCATCTTATATTGATCTTGATAAAGCTACTGTAAGTAACAAATGATTTATATGTGTCTTACACTGGTATGCTATAAGGTCAGTATAAGTTTTTAGTGGTCTTACTAATGCCGTTAAAAGAGTAATTCCCCTTATATTGCTCTCTGTGATGTCAGTGTAAGCGTATATCACAACTTGTCGAAAAAGCAAAAAGTGTGTGGTGGGCGGTGTGTAAAAAATTAAAATTGGAGTAACAAATGTAAGTATCTTTATTTTCATACTTTATATTTACTACTTTGTATCTTGCTATTATGGATAAACAACTTGCGCAATACATTTCATCGATAGTTTTATAACATAAATAACAATATTTTTACGGGCCCCTTCTGAAATGAGTCTAGAATATCGATAATTTATTTAATTATTTTTCCAATATAAATGTGAATCTTAGGACATATTTTGTGAAAAGGTATTAAGTCTAATTGCTTCTGTAAGATAAGCGTAAGACGATTAAGTCTTATGTCACACTTGATAAGTGAACTATAAGCTTTTTGTTCTTGTTAAACACTGATCTAAGGTAATTTGACTGTAGCCATGTTTATCATTTAGGGTTCCATAAGAAAGAACAAAATCATATTATATGTTTTAGTATGAGTGCCTATGTAATTAGGTTAGTAAAGATAATTATTAATTGTTTTAGACTAACCTGAGCCGTATCAAGATGGTTGTCGTAATGGATGTCGACTGCTTTATCGATAAGAAAAAAATCCAAATGCTTAAAAAAGAAAAGTGGCCTTGGAAAACAACACACTTTATACGCTCTGACAAATGTATCGCTTGTGGATATGCTACATCATACAACGCTGACGTCTCTCAAAAGCCTTCTCATTTTATAATTGCTCAAAAAAAACTTATAAAATTATTGGATTCAAATTTCTTCTGGTGTCAAAACTGTCGTAAATTTTCAATTTACGACCACTATCCATATGACGAATGTGAAGTGTGTAACTAACTATATGACCTAAAGTTAACCACCTAAAATTAAAAACATCTTGAGTAGGTATAAGCTAACGTACTTACTTAGAAAATAATTTAGAAATATGGTTTAGGTCTTCCTAAAAACCCAATATCACTTTTATTAAATGAAATTACTAATGCTGGTTTATGATAATACTAGCAGTTCCCATCGGTTTCACCCGCGTCTGTGGTTACTGCTCCGCTTCCCATCAGTCGTAGCTTGATGTTATATAGCTTAAACTAGTCTTCATAAGTCTAGCTCTTTTATATAAAATGATTCCAATCGGACTGGTAGTTCCAGAGGTTAGCGCGTTTAAACAAACGAAAAAAAAATGGCTGTGTCATGAACACGACCGTTTATTGTACGTGAATACCTCTCGCTCTAGCTTCCATCATCTCCTGTTAAATTAATAAATTCTTCAACAACTCAACCTACCTGCGGATTTTTAATTTTGTAAAATTTGATTAGAGTACACACGGCTACACATCAAGCTATACATTTCCAGAATAAGCTGACCTCTCACTTTACGTATATCGTACTACACATTTCCGTACAGTGAGAGATCAGCTTATACTGGAAATATATAGCTTGATGTGTAGCCGTGCGTACCTAACGTGCGCCTCTCCCACGCACTCGCGCGGCCGTGTCCCGCGCCCCTCACCGCGCGACTTCAGAAATAATATTATTTTCTGGTAGTACGGAACCATCAAATAAATTATTAATTTCCGATCTCGTAGAATCTTGTACCGATTTTCGTATACACTCTGGCTTTTGTACTAACTCAGAGTATGTTTTATGCACTTTTTTTCGGTATGCCCCACTTCTTTTGAATCTCTTCCATTTATTTATATCCATTTTTTAAATTAACTTCAAATATAAATTAAGTTTTAGGTAATCAGTTTTACGATGCTCTTAAAAAGTAAGTCTTAAGACTTTTGCAAAAGCAAATGATCTTATGAAAGTCTTCCAATATTCTTCTACTCTTTAATGTCTCTTAGATAAGACAATTTACACTTATGATTGGTTGGAGTTAGAGAAGTTGCATACAAAGCTTTAGTAAGAGCAGAAGTCTAATAAAACACTTACTGCAGACTCTGATAAGAACAAATATACTTGAAAGATGCTTTTTTAAGTGTAAATAATGATCAAGAACAATTACTCTTAAAAAATGCTATAATAAATCTTTTGTTCTGAGAAATGTTTTATAAAGATTTCTTATATAAACCTTAAAGAGTTCTTAACAAGTGTGACTGTCCTCATAGCCCAAATTGTCTTAAAAAATGTCATTAAAAGACAGGCTATCTTAGTCACGACACATATAAGCCTTTTATAATACCTAAGTTCTTATATAAGTTCATTCTTATGGCTATTTTGCTAGCTGGGTAGCTTCTGACGTTTTTAAGTGCCCATGTAGGCATATGCGAAATAAAAAAAAATGAATTTTGTTTTTTTTCTCTATTTATTTTACGCTTTTATACAGACACTATTTATTGTAACTTTTATGTACAGGTATACATAGATGATGTTAATGCAACAAAGTATTCTCTACCAGTCAACCTATGGAAAATAGACTAAACTGTGGTAGGTGTTTTCTTCTTCTTTTTTTGGTAGGTTGAAAATCATCCAATGACTTAAGTATATCGCTCTAGGATGTACTATAAATAAATGCTATTTGAAGCGAAATTGAGTATTCTTATGATTGGTACTTAAAGCAATAAAACACATAATTTTATATATAAATAATAAACAAACAAATATTATGATAAATATCAAAACATTATAATGGTAGCGACATCTATGGTGCCACATACGAACTAAAAATCGATATCCTGCATCGCGCAATTAGAGTTCTCCGTGCAATTTAAATATTATACAACAGCCCAAAATCATTTGCTTGACTGGTCGGACGATCCATTATTTTCAACGAAGGTTTGTGGAACTTTACACCCCGTTTCGCATACCTCTAAACATCATCATCATCTCATCATCTTCCTGCCCTTATCCTGTTTTATTTGGGGTCGGCGCAACACGTTTTTTTCTTCCATTCTGTCCTGTCGCTCGTCACGCTATCACTAACTCCCTTTTCATTCATATCACTTCTCACACAATCCATCCATCTTTTCTTTGGCCTCCCTCTCCCTCTCCATGTAAATTCATAACTCTTTTAGCAACATGCGTTTCATCTCTCCTTTTTACATGACCAATCTAAACAACAAAGAGAATTCAATGATAATTAAAACAAAAACTGAAAAAGTAAGTTATGTAGGTTCCATTAGGCATAGCATTCCAGACAGTTACAAACTTTGCCGGAAGTAATTAAGTATACTCATTCAATATCTATTCAGAAAAAAAAACGTAGGCAATTTTGTCTAATAGGTTTTATTCAGTCAGTTATGCATTTTTTTTTATTCAACTCATTTTTATTCTCCTAGACATTATTAGTTTTCAAAAACTCATAAAGAAACCTGCCTATTTACACAAATTATGACGGAACCAATCAATCTTCCTCAAAATTATGTACACTTCGCACATTGCCGCTCTGTCATTACCAACGTGCGTAAAGGCTTATGCCAAGATATTTTGCATTGTCATTACTTTTGATTTATGTTAGAAACCCGGGTGGCCTATGATAAATATTTTTTTTAATAGTCGCATCATGATGAATAGTTCGAAATTCGAAAAACTTCTGCGTAAAAATAAAAATTAAGAGTAAAAACCAGTTAGTCTCAGCTGTCTCTGATTGCCTGCCACATCTAGTATGTACTTTTTCTTTATATCTGTGCTCACTCGGTTGGTGACAGACACTTTTGTGATCGTCTACCTACATTATTTTTTCTTTGTATAAAATTACTTTTAACTTGTTCCTGTACGTTCATAACAACATGACATTGTAATGTATAGTTTCTCAATAAGTGAATTATTGTTAATTCTGATGAGAAAATAAAGTTCTTAAACCAGAAAAATTTATTAAAAATCTTTTTTTTTTTTTTTGGAATAGGTACTTTGATGCCTATAACCAGAGAGTTCAACATAAGATATGAAACAAACTGTTCCTGGCCTGTAACTTTTTATGTATATATGATTTAAATAATGAAAGAATCATTAGAAAAATTATGTCTAAGTGCAGTTAAGTTCAAGTCATATAGGTAGACCACTTTTGCATATCAAGAAACTTCAGTAAGAATTTTTTATGACAGACTTGGGTCGGTATCATCCTATCAGCCGCAAGACATCCACTGAGTCAGAGGCCTTCTCCAAGGTTTCCACGACCCTCACCAGGTTATAGGAAGTAATGACATTTTAATGGCAAAATAAAGGAAAGAGCCCAATTTTCACAAAGTGCTTTTTTTTGTTAAATTATTTCTAAAGTTCAGGACTTCACTGAGAATGTGTGAAAAAGAAACTAAAATTAACCAGCATTTCGAACATGGTAAGGTTAACGAACCTATGATATTTCGTATATGTACATTACTTTAAATTATGAATCATTTCACTTCATAGAATCTGATTTCTATTAGCAACACTATGGAATAGTGTACTAAGGCAGACTGTTTTTTTTATACTACAATGAATGAGTGCGATATTTGGCTACGAATAATGAATTATCAGAGATCCAATGATGTAGTTCTAGTTTTTATCAAAATCGAGTCCGAGACTTCTTTGAGTATGTGTAAAAATATCTCATAATTTCGGATTTGATCATCCAACGACCACATGAAAAATTTATCGTGTATATTTTTTTTTTCAGGCTGTAAATTAACGAATTAAGTAGAATGCGAATTTTCAAAATATTCGGTCATACCATCCGCATTGAAAGCTCGTTGGAATTGTGTACAGGGTAGAGTAGAGAGCCAACGTTCTCGCCGATGGAGAGATCTCATCAAATCATCTTCGAACTGTTCATTGAATGCACACGAAATGCCACGAATAGAGACAGATTGAGAAGTCTCGCAAAAGCTACAACCGTACTACCAGACGATCCATGACGTCGTGGTCATGGATCGTCTGGATCGTCACTCCACCAGGAGTGTACGACTGAGAAGAAGAAATTAACAAATGCATGGAGGAACATGAAAGCGTATCAGACTGTTACTCACTAAAATCGACCTATGTCCCGCTATGTTTTAGGGCCTTGACAAGTCTTTCAAGCAATCTCGCCGAGTAATATGTAAACTGACCGCTCAAGTGTGGAACGTCCCTATTTATGAGTACACGGTACTCATGCAAAAACGAACAAGTGTATAGGCCGGTAAGTGGCCGCAAAGTGCAAGCTTACCCAGGGAATTGGTTATAGTAGCCGTATAGTATTGTGTGTTGTGCAGTTACTCCACTTGTATGTCTTAATACTGCACTTGATACTGTATTAAAATGATGAGATGTGTACAGTTGATACCCAGGAGATATTTTTTTTAGTAATTCATGTGATAAGTACTATTTTTTTTTTCAGCGACTTGTTAAACCTAGTGTAGGACTAGAGTTGATTTGCTTAGAAATATTTTTTTTAAATTTGAAGACGAAAGAAGAGCGAGAAGAGAAGAAAATCCTATCAGCTTGTCCCCAAGAAAATTAAAATTAATATGACAGAATTAAAACAAGTATATCTGTAAGCAGATAGTTTAGACTATGTGCAACTACCTTAACGCAGTGCTTATTAGTTTTGTATTATAATGAGCACCACTAAATATTTATACGAGACGTTAATAAAAATTCTAAATTTTAAATAAGTACACAAATTTTTTACTAATATTATAAAAGCGAAAGTGAAAACCGATTTTGATGAAACTTGGTACACGGATAGGCCATGTCCTGGAATAGGACATAGGATACTTTTTATTCCGGAAGTATGTTCCCTTGGGATAATTTTCTCCTATCATGCGGGCGAAGCCGCTGGGAGCAGCTAGTCCAAAATAAGAATTAAAAATTTAAATTAAGTAAATAATTTACTCAACACTAATTCACCGTATAATGGACACCTCTATTCCTAAGCTACATTGCACTGTATGGGTATAATTTTAAACACTGTGAACCTGTGTCCACTTTGACAACCCTGTCGCTACCCTACCCCTCTTCTACCCCTAAAGTTGGAACACAGAATATATAATTAAGCAGAAGTTTCACAGGTCACAAGCATATTGTGTTTAAAACACAACGAAATTCCCCACCTACTCTACAAACAGGTGTAATGCAATGACTAGTAAACTAGTCATTTCGTAAAAGAAAAAAAAAACCCATTACTAAAAAAAAAATATTCTCTTTCACGCCTAAAAAACATATAATAACTTTATTTACACCAAAATAGTAACAATTTTATAGAAACTTAAATCTATGGGTACAATTTACATGTATAAGGTGGCTGTGATATGCCTCAACAGTTTGGATCCTATCCCCTGAACTAGGTGGTAACCTGTATCTCAGGGGGTAGTGTTCAGCCATTAGTTTGTACAATATTTATCACGAATGCCACTACTATGTAGATGAGTCAGTATTAAAAGCGTGAGAGTAGTGTGTAATTACAAAAATGTGAGTGTAAGAATGTAAGTATGTTTGTATATGTACATATGTGTCTGGAGAGTGTGCGAGTGGGTATGGTATTGGGTTATGTAATAAGATTATGAGATTGCAATGTATGTTAGTGTATGTGTATGGAGAGTGTGAGTGGGAATGATATTGGGGTTATGTAATAAAGGTAATGAGATTTTCTGTTTCCGAGTAATCTAATTGTAATAACCAGCTCCTAACAGTAAGCTTTGCATTATGTCTATTTAGTTTAATTATGTTTGTTTTCTTATTAACTTTTCTATACAGGTAAGAGCTTAGAACAAAGTATTGCCTTTTAGCAAAAGCTGTATTGTGGGGAACACTGGGACAGGCTGGCGAAATTCCACGCCTTCCAGTATCGGGAGGGGCAACCGTTCGATGCTTTCTTAGAATAG
This sequence comes from Mythimna lalbum, assembly GCA_949319445.1. NCBI lineage: Eukaryota > Metazoa > Arthropoda > Insecta > Lepidoptera > Noctuidae > Mythimna > Mythimna lalbum. The sequence goes on along the minus strand of OX439348.1, from coordinate 8,266,895 downwards.
ATTGGAGCACAAAGAGTTTACGGACAGTGAGCACTTTACAGTCGTTGTATAGTTGTGCAGTAGAGTATCGATTTGGTTTCTTTATGATAACCTTAAGAACCGCTCTTTGGGCTCTCTCCAGGGCAAGGAACATCGTCTTAGCTGCCCCACCCCACACCGGAACACAATAACTTATCACAGACTGACACAGTACTATGAATATTTTTGTCAGAAGTTCTTGTGGTACTGATTCTCTAAGAGTTTTAAACAAGTATATCATAGTTCTCAACCTAGCATTGACTTTACTTAGTTGTTTATCCCATCTTAGTTGTTCATCAATTTGCACTCCTAGGTACCTAACAACACTGGCTGGAGTCAGAGTTTTACATTGACAGGTCTGTGTAGTATCCCAACATGTATGTGCAGTTATGTTAAACTCATTCGACGTACTCATTGACGTGAATATAATTTGAAATAAATGAAAAGGTGTTATTAAAATCATTATTCTATAATGTTAGACGTCGTTGTCTATTTGGTTGGCGCTACAATAGGCATCTACCTAAACGTTGTTAAAATTGTTGAGAGTGAAAGTCTGGTTTTCAGTCGATTCAATTATCTACGCCTTGATCGAAAATCAATATTGGTCAATAAACATTTTTTAGGAAGGAGGCCAAAGAAAATATGGATGGATTGTGTGAGAAGTGATATGAAAGAAAAGGGAGTAAGTGATAGCGTGACGAGTGACAGGACAGAATGGAAGAAAAAAACATGTTGCGCCGACCCTAAATAAAACGGGATAAGGGCAGTAAGATGATGAGATGATGATGATGAAACATTTTTTAGGACGATATAATTTACGTTGGCTCAGTTCAACGCACTAGAAGGCGTTAACCTTCTGGTGTGTTCTTTACTCTGTGACCTAGTAGTTGATAATACAAACACGTTGCATATCTTCTCTCTGTTCGCAGGATTCTGGGAACGGGACGTGAAGTGCCGACAAGGTGCTCTCGTTATTTCAAAATCGATGTCTGAAGATTTTAGAGCATTATTGTTTTTGTTTCATAATGTTTTGATGCTTTCAGCCTTCAGGCTAGAAGGAACGGGGTGGATTTTTATTCAGTAAGAGTCTGACACTATCTCCCGCTCCACCCAAGAGCGGGGGTTTCCATAGGAGTATTTTTCACACCATAAAAAAATGCGATAATGGGTTTTTTTGGTGACCAACCAGTAGCACAGAATATCCTTACAAAGTATAAATTTAATTAATAATATTTTTTTTTTTTTTACAGTGGGCAAAAAACATCCAATGACAAACCCCGCTCGATCGCGTTAATGTAAAAGCATTTCGCACTCAGCGTACTGTTCTTGTTATCAAAACCGACTCCACGCAGAAACCGCAAACTGCCTTAATAAAACCTCCAACAACTACACTTTTATAGATTTAACTAGCTTTTGCCCGCACGGCTTCGCTCCCGCTCTTCTCTATTCTACCCTACTCTACCCTACACTACTCTACTCTACCCTACTATACCCTACTCTACCCTACCAAAGTTCACATAAACCATCTACTAAATAGTCCGAACAAAGCCTAAAAATTTGGTTTGGATAGGTGAGCCCGTTCTTGAGTTATAAAATAACAACGAAAAGTAATAATAATAATAATAATAATTCAGCGATTATTGTACCGATAGTCGTTTCAGCCAATGGCTTAATAGCCAAGAGCCTCGACCAACACCTTAGGAGGCTCTCGTTAGGCGACTGGATCAAGGGCTTGATTCAGAAAGCGGTACTCCTGGATACGGCTCGTATAGTCAGGAGGTTCCTTTCTCTGGAGCCCTGACCGCCGGTAGCTTGGACCCTGTTCCCGATACCGGTGGGACACTATTTTTTATATTTTTAAATGTTTTTTTTATTTTTTATTGAAATATTTAAAAATATAATTTGTATGTATGTTAAATGAATAAAGGAAATAATAATAATAATCTGTGGCCCGGCTGTCAAGCTGACTGACAGCAAATTTTTCTCGCCGAATTTTTTCTTCATTTTAATTAAATTAAAACATTAAATAAAATGGCAAATCACCGCAAAACTACCAGAAAAAAATAGAAAAACCCTATCACTACCGTATACCAACGAAATACCAGCAAACGAAGGCGATGAAATAATGATGAAATGCTGACGAGAAGCCGGGCACAAGAACAAAACACACACCCAACATCTTCGGGTTCGTCGCTCAGCTCCGCCTCGCAGCCGCCGGGACCAGCGCCAGTTGTGAGTCCAGAGATTCCGGCAGCTGCAGTTGCGTCGAGCTCGAGCGACGAATATTTCTCGCCGCCGACGACACCACCACCAGCGCGTCGGCGGGGAAGAGGCCGACCTCCGGCCAGCTTAGGACTTCGAGGCCGGAGGGCCTCTGATAGGGTCCCCGCTGCCGGTGGAAGTGTGCAGCGCATGCGATGGACACAATCCATTAATGTAAATGTCATGCGCTCATACTTTGGGGCTACGGAGGGGGGAACTAACCTGACTGCGTACCGTGGTCGGATGCTCTCTCTGTTTCAGGTGCTTGAGCCAGCTGTCAACGTTTCGGCCCAACGACTATCGGATCAGGTGCGGGTCATCCAGCGTAACCGTATGTTGGATGACGCCGTACTTGATAGACTGCGCCTAGAATCACGGAATGGCCGTGTCTCACTTGTTTCACCACCGGCCGCGGTGCAACGTCAACCCAGTGTTTCACCGCGACCCGACCACGTTGGTGAGGATGGTGATGACGGGGCTATATCCGTGAGTACCCAGTGCAATGCACGTTTGAGGAGCGCTTTGGAGGATGCATTCCGGGAGTACCGCTCTATGCCACCAGAGCTTAGGCCTCGTCTGCCCCGTTTGCCTATGCATAGGAAAAATAGGGCGTTGGTGTGTGCTCTAGATTCTCAGTTATCAAATTGTTTTGATAGCAGCGAAGACCTTACCGATACCCACTCGATCTTGTACTGTGCGGCTGCAGCGGCGTGTCGTGTAGCTCACGTCAAAATTCCAAATAGTGACAGAGCTACACGACCAGCTAAACAAGCTTGGCAGTGCAGGATTGAGCGTCGTATCGGTGAGGCTAGAGCACTCATCGGCAAACTTATCTGCTTCAAGGAGGGCAACACTCGCCCTAGAGTGATGCGCTTTGTGAGGCGGGCGTTTTCGGGGACAGATATTAGTCCTCGAGATTATCTAGCCCGTATCACAGAGCGTATCGACTACCTGAAGCAGAAAGTCTATGCATGGGCAAACCGTATTCGACGGTACAAGCGGCGAGTGGAGCGGTACACCCAGAATCGCACATTCCAAAGCAACGAAAGGTGGGTTTATAGGGCTTGGGAGCGACCGGACCAAAGTGTGATTGATACGCGCCTACCGGATGATGATGCCATGTATTCATTTTGGCGCAGCATCTGGTCGGTGCCTGTCAATCACACTGAGGGTGATTGGATTCGGGAGATTGAGCGAGAGTGCGATCTTATACCAGAAATGGGGGCAATTACCATCAGCCCCCAAGATGTAGCTTGTGCAGTCCGTCCGTTACCTAACTGGAAATCTCCAGGGCCGGACGGGCTGCACAACTTCTGGCTTAAATGGTTTCAAAGTTCGCACGCTCGCTTGGCATCCCAATTCCAATCTGCCTTAGAGTCAGGGTCGCTACCCCAGTTCCTAACGACAGGAATAACCCACCTTCTCCATAAATCGGGTAGTACTGCGGAACCCAAAAATTATAGACCGATCACGTGTTTACCGACGGTCTATAAGGTTCTTACATCCATACTGAGAGCCAAAATTAATAGTCATATTGAGACAAATTCCATCATGTCTGCCTCTCAGAATGGATGTAGGAACGGGTCCCGTGGTACTAAGGAGCTGCTCCTCATTGATGCTGCCATTAGCCAACAGGTTCGTCGTTCTCGAAGAGATCTGTCGGCATGTTGGATAGACTATAAGAAGGCCTATGACTCAGTGCCGCATACATGGCTCATGAGGGTGCTGGAGTTGTATAAAGTTGATGCAACTCTGCGCACCTTCCTGATGTCGTGTATGGGGCAGTGGAGGACGGTCCTTCACTATCCAGGATGTCGACAAATCCGGGAGAACAGCGAACCGATAAGGATCGAGCGTGGCATATTCCAGGGCGACAGTCTGAGTCCACTATGGTTTTGCCTAGCTTTGAACCCTCTCAGCACACTGCTGGAGGGTTCTGGCTTGGGCTACCGGTTGAAAAGAGGTGGTCAGGTTATATCTCACCTTCTTTACATGGATGATCTGAAACTTTTTGCTCCCAACAACTTGCTACTGATGGAGCTACTGAAGGTAACTGAAACCTTTAGTAGTGCCATCAGGATGGAATTTGGTTTGGCCAAATGTGCAGTCATGCATGTAAAGCGAGGGGAGATTATGGAATCCGTGGGAACCCAACTCTCGGATTCCATACACCTTAGATCCCTCTGCTCAGCCGAAACTTATAAGTATTTGGGTATGTCGGAAGCGTTGGGCATCAATGCTGCTGACGTGAAACAATCGTTGAGGGAGCGCTTTTTTGGCCGCCTGAATAAAGTACTAAATAGTCTTTTATCAGGCGGGAACAAGGTGCGCGCCTTCAACGGTTGGGTCATGCCGGTTTTGATGTACTCTTTCGGCATACTCAAATGGACTCAGACGGAACTCGACGCCCTGGATAGGAGGGTCCGCACTCTGCTCACTGCAAATCGGATGCATCACCCACGATCATCGGTGATGAGGCTGTATATCCCGCGGAAGTGTGGGGGTCGTGGCTTCTTAAATGCCAAGACCCTGCACAACCGTGAGATATGCAGTCTCAGGGAATACTTCCTGGACACCGACGTGGGGATGCACCGAGATGTAGTGGCAGTGGACAAGGGCCTCACCCCGCTCTCCTTGGCCAACGAGAACTGGCGCAAACCAATGGTAATGGATACTAATGAACGCAAGGAAGTATGGCAGGGCAAGGAGCTTCACGGGCGCTTTTACCGGGCCTTACATGGGCCCGATGTAGATCTTTTAGCGTCCGTATCCTGGCTGCGCTTTGGTAATCTCTTTGGAGAAACCGAAGGTTTTATCTTTGCAATTATGGATGAAGTTATGATGACGAATAACTACCGGAAATATATTGTGAAGGACGGTACGGTTGACATCTGTCGGGCATGCCACCGGCCCGGAGAATCAATCCGACACATTATTTCTGGGTGTTCTCAGTTAGCTAACGGAGCCTATTTGCATAGACACAACCTTGTAGCCAGGATTATCCATCAGCAACTTGCTCTGAAGTACTCTCTTGTGGAATCAGAAGTACCGTACTATAGGTATGTGCCCGACCCAGTTCTCGAGAATGGCAGTGTCACATTGTATTGGGATCGATCTATCATCACTGACAGGACTATTGTTGCCAATAAACCTGACATAGTGGTGATAGATCGACTAGAGCGTCGCACAATGATTGTTGATATAGCGGTCCCTCATGACGAGAACCTCGTGAAAGCTGAGAAGGAAAAACAAACTAAGTATCTTGACTTGGCTCGCGAGGTTGTCGACATGTGGGAAGTGGATAGAGCAATCATTGTGCCGATAGTCGTGACGGCCAATGGCTTAATAGCCAAGAGCCTCGACCAACATCTACGAAGGCTCTCGTTAGGCAGTTGGATCAAGGGCTTGATTCAGAAGGCAGTGCTTCTGGACACGGCGCGTATTGTCCGGAGGTTCCTCTCTCAGGAGCCCTGACCACCGGTAGCTTGGACCCTGTTCCCGATGCCGGTGGGCTACTATTTTTTATATTTTTAAATGTTTTTTTTTTTAAGTTGTCTTTTTTAAAAAATATTTAAAAATGTGATAAATATGTATATAAAATGAATAAATGGAATAATAATAATAATATTCCACAACTATCACACAACGCTGTCTAGTCCCAAGCTAAGCAGAGCTTGTGTTATGGGTACTAGACAACTGATAAACATACTTATATATTTCTAAATACATACATATATAGATAAATTACACCCAGACACAGAACAAATGATCATGCTCATCACATAAACATTTGTCCTGGCAAAAAAAGTGGCATTGATTTTTATATATATAGATAAAGCGTAGGTAAGTATAGGCGTCAGAACACACTCATCAATAAAATCTCAGAAAAGGGATAACCAATTAACGCAGGTAACTCAAAACCCACAAAGGAACACAATAAACTTTCACACAAACATTATAATTACTAAGAATGAAACCCAAGATATATTGCAAGTTAGCAATAACAAATACAGCACTATTATTTTAGATAACTCCTCTAGTCGTAAGCAGGCGTCCTTCCACAATATATCTTGAAATATTCGTATGTAAAACTGTTGAGACGATCCGTCTTCAAATACCGCCGTCGCAGCGATAATCATAAACATAGGACACACGAGTAGTTTTATGAACCCCCTAAAGCATTGCGGCTTCCTTACTCTTCGTATTAAAATTAAAATATTTTATATTTCTCGTAACTGTGGAACGTGCGATATGAATTACGATCATGTAAATGCAGCCTTACATGTTCGGCTAAAGAAAATCAAGTTTTAGCAATTATGCCCTAACTGCTTCTAGTGGCTTTGCCGGGATAAAAGTAGAGAATTGTTCTAAAGAAACATTTATTTATTTATTTACTAGCTTTTGCCCGTGGCTCCGCTCGCGTTAAATTCTGGGTAACGCGGTCAAAGAGTACCCAGTGTGGTGCCCAGGATAAAGAGTAATTATACCAAGTTTCAACGTAACCGAACCGGTAGTTTTTGCGTGATGCCTGACCAAACAGACAGACGGACAAATTTTTTTTTAATCACATTTTTGGGCTTGGTGTCGGTCTAGTAACACCCCCTGCCATTAATTTTTTTTGATATTTTCAATGTACAGAATGTACACTTCTACTGATTTATTATAAGTATAGATTAAATGCTATATGCACACAAAAGTACAAAAGTGGACTTAATGCCTTAAAACCAGTCAACCTTTGGGTGATGCAGAAAAAAATAGTGGTAGGTGCAATAAAAGACAGAGAGAAAACGAATACAAGATTAGATGTACTAATAAATCATATATATAATACAACTATACAATATATACTAAAATTTATAAACTACATACCTAAATAACATAGTCAAACGATTAGTCTAACTCGACAATTGGAAATCATTAACGCTATGATGATACTACTGCCAAATTCTTACGAATTACCTCTCGGACTATAGTTTTGAATGTTAATCGGTTACATACTCCCCGGATAAAGTGTATCGGTGTCTTCAAGGCTAGAATGAGGCTCTTAATAAACTAGTGCGCTTTACCATCAACGATTACATCACTGCTTACCATCATGTAGGATCGCATTCAAGCACTAGTTTATATTAATTTAAAAAAGTGTGCTATTCCAAAAGATTGAAATTGCATAACCTGATTCCGCCTAGCCCGTTCCATCATCGGACTACCAGACGTACGGCGATGCGCCACCGGTACATGGTGGACATCCCACCTACACGCACAAAACATTTTGGAAACACATTCATTGTGCGTGCAGCTAAGGAGTGGAATTCCTTGCCGGAGTCTGTGTTTCCTGATAGCTGCAACCCGGGAATCTTTAAGTCGAGAGTGAATAGGTTTCTTCTAGGTAAGCGCGTTCCATCGTCGACCGCATCGACGCTTTCCATCAGGTGAGATAGCGGTCAAGCGCAAACCTATCAACAACAAAAAAAAACATGGTCTATCCAAGTGCCCATCGAAATCCATTCAGCCGTTCAAAGGTCAAGAAGTAACGAAAAAAAACAATTATATGCTCAAACAGAACGTACGAGTCGTTTGTAAACTGTCTATTCAAAACCAAATAGAAACCTTTTCAAAAAGCATTGACTTAAAAAAAATCTATTGAAGAATAGCATAGAAATGTTATTTCTTCGTCACATTTTGAGTTGGCAAAGCTAAAAAAAAAAAGTAAGTCAAAACGTGCCACACTCATTATGAATGTATCACTGAATAAAATTCAGATACCCATCCAAAAAACAAAAGTTCGTTACATCCAATTGGAAAAGAAGCAATTGATAATGGCAAGAAAAAGGAATACCTAATTTAAACACTAGACAGTTTTCAATTAATGCTAGTCTTGACAAAAAGGCTAACAACAAATAAAAGACTAGGTTGGTTTCTGGTTCAATAGAATTAATCAAACAGGTATTATTTCCGATGATATTAAGAAGTGGTCACAAGCCAGACACCTTTTTTGGGTTTTTTTATTAATATAGTGATACATTTTTTGTGGTCCGTCTGCCGATGAATAGAAACTAGTTAAGATGCACTTTGAGGACCTCGATATAATAACTATGATATGATGAATGAATAAGTGGATAGGAGCTTATACTTTATACTTGTCGTCGTTGGTTACTGCTCCGCTCCTTTTGGTTATCGCCTAATGTTATGTAGCCTGTAACCTTCCTAGATAAATAGGCTATCCAATACTAAAATGTCTTTTCAATTCGAACTAGCAGTTTTTTAGATATGTGCGTTCAAATAAACAAACTCTTCCGATTTATAATATTTAATATTAATAATAATTAATATAGCTTGTTTCTTGTCTGACAATTCTTTCCTGTTTGAAACTGGATTTGTAAGTTTATATGTAAGTGGTAATCTCTGCAACTACTGAACCGATTCTGAAAATACTTTCACTTAATGTGTTAGTGCACTGTCGTTGAATGCTTAAACTATGTTCATGAGCCAGGGCGTAGCCACTGGATGAAACTATGAAAATGCCTATAAAAATATAAGTAAAAAAATAATAAAAACAAGTTTAGGTATATTTAGATCTCTGTCTTATATCCATTTAACTACCTGTTCAATGGGCACGACCCTGCACCTATGGGGTAATATATAAGTAATTTGGGTAATAGAATATTGATCTGAGAATCGAACCAAGTCTTTGCAACCACACCCTCTGCAAGATTACAAGAAAATTGTTTTCTTTGTATTTTTGGTCTATAAATGAATGCCTCTTCGATTGAAGCCGAAAAGATATGGGCTCCTAGGGTAGAGTGGGGCGATAATGAACAGCGGGTTATAACTAACAGACAAAGGGTTTGCCACGAAAATCTTAAAAAAATCTTTCGATGGCAATTGCTGTTTTTAAACATGAATTTAATTTTTTTTTCAAAAGCATTTGAAATAGTAACCGTAGCCCTAGAACGTAGAGGGTAACTGAAGGACGCAGGTAGGAATTGGTCAGAAACAGTCTGATACGCCTGCATTATTGTCTCTGAAAGTTTATGACAACTATTAAAAAAAAAACTTGTTTTTAACATAATAGGTTACTAACTAAAGTATAAAATTAATTAGTATTTCAGTTTTTGCAATGATATGAGCATGATTTGAATTTTTTATTTATTCCATTCTAATATCAACTACTTATACCAGTGGTATTTGTTTCAACTTTAATTAATTTAGGTGTCTTCAAGGCAAGAGTGAATAGGCTCTTAACAAACTAGTGCGCCTCACCATCAACGATTGTAGGTATCACTGCTTACCATCAAGTGGGATCGCAGTCAAGCACTAGTTTATATAAATAAAATAAGAAACTCGAAATTTAAATTCCATTCCGAACGAATACCAACAACTATCTCATCACCAACTATCCAACCAACAACCACCCATCTACCTTCAGCCATTTCATTATCTTTCTTATTTACATGGTTTGCTCTAAGAAAACCCAATTGTGGGTTAAGCTCACCTATGTACATCAACTTCCTATTTTTATTGTAGTTTAAAATTGGGTGTACAATAAAGAATATGCATAATTATGAATATGAAAAATTTGACACAGTCAGCTTTTTTTTTGAGCCCGCGTCTACGGTTGCCGGAAATCGGGATCGGAATCCCGGCGGCAGCGGCGAGGGTGCCGTAGCCTGCTGCGGTCGGCCTCCTCCTTTAGCATTACTGCTTCGCAGAAGGAGGCGACCGTCTGCCATTCCTCCTCGCTCCGGACCATGGCCTCGACCAGGGCCCGGCGCGAGAGGTCTCCGCCGCCGACGACACAGTCAGCTCAAGTTAACTTAATTAAAATAAAACAGAATACATCCCACTAATACTTCCTCGTAAACTAAAACTGGTATATAGCAGTGGTATTAGTTTTTGGTGTTGAACAGAATAAATTGAAATTTTCCTTAAGAGGGTCCTTCTCCACTCGCTTATCGTAAACATCGAAAATGGTTTAAAAGCTTGTTACTTCATTTAATGCAATCCAAAGCGATGTTTGACGAAAAGGCAACGCAAAAAAAGAGAGATAACGCCTGGAAACTCTGTTAGTATTCGGTTATTCCGAGATTTACTCGAAAATTTCACAAAACTTGCTCCAGGAAATAGCTGTTTTTTTTTTTTAAACCCTTAAAAGTTTCTGGAAAAAGTTGTCATCATTTAGAATCTTATAAAATTTGCAAGGTCTCTAGAGGATTACTTTTTTGACTTTTTTAATTTTTAGGCAAATTATGAAGTGTCAAAGTTCATACAAAATAGGACATTTTCAGAGGTTTTTACTGGATTAGTTTTACACAAATTTAGAAATTGGTTTCTTTAGGAACCTAGATAATATCCACAAAATACTGTGTTTCCAAAATATCTAATGAAAAGTGGGTAATAACGTCATAATCAGTTATGAGCGGTTGTATGAAAAACAGTGAAAATGTGAGTCGTGATGCACCACCTTAAGTATTCGTAATTACCGCCTCTTCCTTGCACGTACAGAAATTAAATTGTCATTGTATTTGTGCAGTTTTTTGGAAGTCATGCTTCAATAAGTTTGTAGTTGTCTCTTATCTTTATTTATCTAAGTCAACATTGAACAAAGAAAAGAGGTCATGAGAGGTGATGAACAAAAAGTTTATTGTGCTCCTGTAAATAATTCTTTCAGTGACTCTTGATATATTTTTACTTTGACAAAAACTGTCATGTCTGTAGAATGTGCTCGGGATATTCGTTTTTATATGTCATCGTCGGGATTGTGCAAGTCTGCGTGTCTAGTATCGGATAAACTCGTTCAAAAATAAAAGGCTCGTTTTGACATTTGAGAAAAACCCTAGATGTAACTTGGAACGAAATTGAAAGAAACAATAAAACAATAATTAGGGGACCGGTGTAGTACAAGCTATTTTAGTAGTAGCTACACTTTACCGGACTCTGGACAAGGCGCCATGTTGTCAAATACAAATGTCAAAACGGGCCTTTTATTTTTTGATCACTAGTTTCAGTTGTGATCCTGTAAATAATTCTTTCAGGGACTCTTGATATATTTTTACTTTGACAAATACTGTCATGTCTGTAGAATGTGCTCGGGATATTCGTTTTTATATGTCATCGTCGGGAATTGTATCTAGTATCGTATAATCTCATCATCATCTTCCTGCTCTTATCCCGTTTTATTTGTATTTATAAGTTTTATATTTATCGCATATACTCGTTAAAAACTAAAAGAGCCCGTTTTGACATTTGAGAAAATCCCTAGAATGTAACTTGGGGAAACAATAAAGTAATAATTAGGGGCTATTTTAGTAGTAGCTACACTAGACCAGACTAGCCGCTAGGTAGTCAAAATACAAATGTCAAAATGGGCCTTTTATTTTTTGACAACTTTAGTTTCAAATAACTGTCAAATGTAGCCATTTCAAGATTTTGTTGTCAGTGCAAGTGCGAGCAAAATTGAATAGTACTAAGTAAAGAATGTTTGAAGGTTATGGCGGAAAGAAAATGGAAATGGGTGGGACACATTGCTCGAAGGGATAGAGCCAGATGGACGTGGCGACTGCTCGAGTGGAGACCACGTGCCCATAAGAGACCGCCAGGGAAACCACCTAAGAGATGGAAGGACGACGTTGTTCAACACGCTGGATGGGATTGGATGTCGATTGCCCAAGACCGTCAGGAGTGGAGAAGCTTGGAACAGGCCTACGTCCAAAATTGGATATAAAGAGGCTGCTATAGATAGATAGATAGAAAGAATTTTTCAAAAACAATACACGTATAGTATATAGCTAGCAAGTGTCGATAAATACGCGATTTCCTGGATCCTCGACGAAGGTAATTAAAGTCAAAGATAAATAAAATTTTCCTTTTTTTCTATACTTTTTCTTTCAAATCGGTAAAGAAGTTTTGATGTGGCATTGTCCCTGCTGTAGCCTGAGTTTCCTGATAGCTACAACTTAGAGACTTTTAAACCAAAAGTGAATAGGTTATTTCTAACTAATCGGTCTCCACTATCGACCACATTATCGCTTACCATCAGGTGAGACAGAGATCAAGCGCGAGCCTATCAAAAATGAAAAAAAAATGACGCAGCAAAAATATTACACAGCCAACAGGTTATTTATTTATTTATGTACACACAAACACTTAAAAATGAAAAGAACAAATACCGATAGAAGAGCACAAAGGTACTGCTTATATAATAATATTCCACAACTATCACGCAACGCCGTCTAGCCCCAAGCTAAGCAGAGCTTGTGATATGAGACTTATGAGTACTAGACAGCTGATAAATATACTTATATATTTCTAAATACATACATATTAAGGATAGATTACACCCAGACACAGAATAAATGATCGTGCTCATCACACAAACATTTGTCTTGGGTGGGAATCAAACCCACGACCTCCGGCATAGCAGTCAGGGCCACTAACCACTAGATCAACCGGCCAGTGAAATGAAAATGATAGTTTTTTTTTTTGGAATATTAAATTTCACACAGCAACTATAGGCTACCTGTACTGTCTGTTGTTTATGAATTGTTTTCGTATCAAAAGTGTAATGAATTCTGGGAGTTCCGAGCGAGCCCGCCCACAAAAATGCCAATTTGTTGAGTGTAGTCTGAAACGATCGCGTCCGTTACAGGAGTACAGGGTGGCTGATAAACCTTCCCATATTTCCTCCCCCTATTCGAGGAACACTGATCAATACAATTACAACATGAGAAAAACTGTTGCACACACAACGTTACGACCGTTTTCCCTGAAAAATACTTTTTTCTATGTACATTGGGGTTCTGAGTAAGTGTGTTGTGTGTGTTGTCTTGTCTTTTTTTAAGTAGGTAGTATTATCGACCCGGTTTATCATAACGAGCCATAAGTAATTTTAAATGATAACTTAGATAAGTAAACTTATTAACATTCAAACAATAAATAAATTATTAATAATATTTATGAACGAAAATGGGCAGGGCACATTGCATGCAGAACAGAAGGTCGATGGGGACGAAAGAGTGGCGCCACTTATCGGAAGACGCAGCGTTGGAAGGTCTCCAACAAGGTGGACCGACGACCTGGTCAGGGTCGCGGGAATCCTGTGGATGCGTGACGTACAGGACTGGTCATTGTGGCGACGCTTGGGGGAGGCCTATGTCCAGCAGTGGACGTCTTTCGGCTGATATGATGATGATGATGATGAACGATGCGACGAAATAAAAACTCAATAATATCACATAATAATAAAAAATATAAATTATCATATTTAATTTGTATAATAATAAAATTTGTATAGTAATAATTGATTACAATCGATATTCAAATAGGTAATAAAAATATGCCACGTATAAAAATAAAATAATAAAAGCAAAAATAATGTCACCCAATTATAAAAATAAAATAATAAAAGCAAAAATAATGCCACCCAATTATAAAAAAAAATATATATTCAAAATATTAATACGTAATAAAAATTCTATTTCATATTGATTAGTAGATAACATCTGCTAATCATAATTATAATATTAAAAAGTTCAAAGCGATAGCGGTCGAAAATTTCCATCGAAAATATATTTTTTGATAAGAATCTGAACAATAAACTACGTCTTTATTTAAATAAATTATGTAGGTAAATATATAGAAGGAATCGTTATAAATACAAATACAAAGGAACTGAGCTTTCTACAGAAATTTCTTTCAATAGACTTGCGAAAGGAGGAGTGAAAAAAGAAATGTACACAAAGGTGTATATCAAAAAGAAAATCGAAAAGAATCCTTACACTTAGGTAAATATTAAATAAACCTAGCTACACATTCTTTTTAAGTTTGGAAATCATTAAATTACTCCTCCCGCTCTGGGTGGAGCAATCAAATCCGTTCAACCGTTTGGCGTGAAGGAGTAACATACAAACACGCACACATACATACAATCATTCACCTTTATAATATTAGAAATAATTTTTTTTTATTAAAAATAGGAATGTTAATCAATTACAATTACCACAATTTTCATTTTCTGACAAAAAATCTTTTGTTAACTAACTAATATCTTCTAAACATTATTGAAAAGGCAGACGTTTTGTTTCGTGCCGTATAGCTCTAAACAATACACAAGATTCATAATTAGAAGAAAACTTAATTAACATTCTTATTAAAAAAAACTGGTCAAGTGCGAGTCGAAATCGCGCACTGAGGGTTCCGTACAAACTTATCTATGTAAATAGTTCAATTCAACAGTTAACGAAGTCTCGAAAATTTTTCAGAATCGCATTTATTTTTGACGTAACAACAAATGTACTGTTTCCAGATTTATTCCTATACCTGTGGTATAAGACCTTGCTTTATGCCAAATTTCAGGAAACTGCGTACGTAAAAACAACGAGTAGTACCTATGAATTTTGATTGCATTAAGAGTGTTGAAATATACGTATTTTTCGACCTAAACAGCCGTATCTTATTTATCCGTTAACTTAAAAGTTTGACAGTTTCAAAGGACAGCAGACTCGAGTTCTAATTTTAACTCGATATCTCCACGCGTTGCCGAGATAAAGGGTGTTGTCAGAGAGACAGACCGACGGACCATAAAGCGACCCTGTAAGGGATTCATTTTTTTTCCTTTTGAGATACGGATCCCTCAAAAGATCGACCCTAAACATTAGCGATGTAAAACCATCATTAAAGTAACCTTAAATTGTTTTGACGATAACACGATCTTCTTCTTCCTGCCCTTATCCCGTTTTATTTGGGGTCGGTGCAACACGGTTTTATCTTCCATTCTGTCCTGTCACTCGTTACGCTATCATCAACTCCCTTTTCTTTCATATCACTGCTCACACAATCCATCCATCTTTTCTTTGGCCTCCCTCTCCCCCTCCATCCATCCACATATGACGATAGCACGATACATTGTTAATTAAATTAACAGATCTTAGAGTTATGAATCCCAAGAGGATAGCGCACACGTAGTTTGTAACATTAGTTACCTATAGTACCTGGTCTACAGTTTTATTTTCATCGATAGGGTACATCGATTTTTTCAACCCATTCCATACCGTTCTATCTGTGAAAATGTTCGAAAGAGTTATCGCACCCCTAAAACGTAGAGGGCAACTGAAGAACACATGTGTAGTTCCTCTCTGAGACTCCTAGCTCCACGTAGAGCGAGAGAAGTTACATGACGACCTAGATACGTACTATCGAATAAAAAAAACGGTATTAGATTAACTAGGTACTATCAACTAACACCGTTTTTGAGAGAATTATCCGAAACCCTACCACAAGCTCTTAACGATCCATTTTACGACCTAGACTGAACTGTTAAAGGGATGGACCTATATGGGGTGTACAACTCCTTCCTTGTTTCTCGCTCGCACAGCTGACATTTTAAAACGTCATGGTAGTCACTAAATACATTTATTTAATAATTGTTACAAGTATTTTCTATATATATCAGTAACAAGTTGTATTTTTAACAAAATTATTACAGTGGTCCCTAAACTATGCGGTCCCTGTATGCCTGGTGTATTTAGGTTCAATATTTTCTTAAATAATTATGTTTGGATTTAATTAATTTATTAAAACAAATGCTAACTCTAACTAAATTAAGCTAGAATGACCTTTAAAGACTATTCACCGATAAAGGGAAAAATAAAGTAGTGAACATAAACATGCTGCTACAGAACTGATAACGTTCAGTGTGGAAATACTGAAAATTTATTAACATTAAGTACACTCATTTTTAAAATCAACTCTCACAAAATCTATACTTTCATGATGCAAACAATTAAGTATAAATTCATCATCATCATCACCATTTCAGCCGATACACGTCCATTGTTGGAAATAAAAATAAAATAAAATAAAATAAATAGGCCTCCCCAAAGCGTCGCCACAACGAACGTTCCTGTGCGTCTCGCATCCATCGGTTTCCCGCAACCTTCACCAGGTCATCAGTCCACCTTGTTGGAGGCCTTCCAACGCTGCGTCTTCCGGTACGCGGTCGCCACTCCAGAACCTTTCGGACCCAACGGCCATCTGTTCTGCGAGCAATGTGTCCTGCCCATTGCCACTTAAGTTTGGCAATTCTTTGTGCTATGTCGGCAAAGCTTTATGCACAAAAACTGTACAAAGGCAGACTTAATGCCTTAAGCATTATCTGCCAGTCGACTTTAGGGTGATGCAGAAACATAACATGACAGGTGCAACTTAATAAATAGACCAACAGAAGAGAAACAAATACAATAGTAAATACATACCCAGATACATACATATAAATAAACAATGCTGTAGTGAAAAAACAAATCCAACAAATCAGTGCGATGATGATTGATTTGTACCAACTTCCGGAAATCGTAATGCCTATATGCCAATACCAATAGAAACTTTCTTTACTACATTCTTGTATTCCGATGTCTCTCTATGGCGTTGGCGTAGACAAAAAGACGACAAGTGTAAAATTTAAAAAAAAACAACATTACTTTATTGTAAAAAAAAATTCAAACCATAAATATAATTGTTTCAATACCGTTTAGCAGATTCCCAATTTAAATTTTTAAGGAATTTTGAATTTAGAAACCACATTGAAAATAATATAATCATTATGGTTCGATTTTTTTTTTTGTGTAGTTAAGGCGGTTTTCATTTATAAATCTCAACACGTGCCATCAGCAAATATCTTCTTTAATCATGCATAACATGCTATGTTCTTTAAAGGATATGTACCCAGAAGAATAAATGGTGTCCAATATGTCCATCTAGCACGGAATAGTCTCTGACTACACTAACTAACCAAAGACAAAAGACAGAACATTTCAAAATAACTTAAAAAGTAAAATACTCAACTACCCTCTTCCTACATCCTTAACAAAGGGTACGTCACACAAAATCAGCGTGTTTACGATGAGGTTTAATCGTGTGTAGTCCACGGGAGCTACTGGTCTACGACGTAGCTGCAGGTCTACGTCCGGCCGTTGAACTCGACGTGCCGGCGCCGAATTCGCATGCACCCTTCTGAACTTAGTACACCTTAACTTGCGCAGGTCAAAGAGTAATGTACCCGATCCTATCCCTAATATTCGTAGACGATAATTATTATTGAAATATGAAGTCCGCATTACAGCTACCTTAGAGGTGAGTCCTTAAATGTGATGTGAGAACTAGATAACAAAGGATAAACTAATCGAGGATCTAAAATTCATATTTTATGAGGCTGCTAATCAATCCAATCAATGCGCCTTCCTAACAAAGCAGGCATTGACAAGCATTAATTATCACTACTGCTGTCCTGAAACCATCGATTGTGAGTGTGTTCTAATCGTTCATTTTTATCGAGTCGGGCCTCGGGCGTGATAGATTATCCTTTAGCTTCCTTTTTCCTTTTAGAGAGCGTCGACCGTCGGCTACGAGCGGGCGGGCGGGGAGGCGGTGAGGGGAGGCACGAACCGCTGCACCGAACCGCCAACGTCATTGCCCTGTCAACTCAACAATACTAAGCAGACGATGTTACGTATACCGAACAATACGGAATAGGTGCTAAACTAAAGAGGGATCACTGAACTCTTTTGTGCAAAATACAAAAACACTTTTTGTTTGACACGTTTACCATCAACGTCGGCTACTTGCATACGACGCAAAAACACTCACAAAGTACACAAAAACTCTAAGCTTCAACATGGAAAGTTGTCAAATTGCTAAGTGAGGTGTAGGGGCAAAATAGTTAATTACAAAATAATTGGTTTTTATTAGATGGTACAAATATTAAGAATAATGGTGATAAGAGATTAATTAGTGGTTCGTGTTAATGTGATAAACAAGTGAACAGCTGCGGTGCAATGAGGCGCACCCTCTGGCTTCACTTATAATAATATAATGTCTAGACTTCAGACTACGGCCATGCGTCACCCTCGTTCACACGCAACGCTTTGAAAATAACCGCTCTCCGCCTTTTTGTGCGCTTCCAGTAAATATAAAAGATTATCGTCGTGCTTATGTATGTAAAGATATGAAATACTACGATGGGGACTTCTCATTCATATTCTATTAAAATTGTAAGTTAATGTTACTACAAGTAAGTACATTAATCTAAAAGTACGAGTAAACAGTATAGACGTATTTTTTGTTTGATGTTTGATCAATATTTAGTAGGGCATAAAAAGCTGCATATAGGTACAACTCTATACAAGCACTAAAATAAAAGAAACTGCGCAACCTTATATGTTATGCAACCATATGAAAGTAAAAGGATTAGGTAAATGTACAAAAACGGTCTTATCAATTAATAATTCAACCGTAACATATTCTATTTTATGCAATTCTAGTATTCACCTAAACGAAGGTAGTCTGATAACGCGAACAAATGAAAAGGTTTAAAAAAAATAGGTAATTTTCATTGCATAACTTTAGTTTTCCTAACAATGTTGTCGCACAGGAAAAGAGCCAACATTGATTAAAACAGATTCGTTGTAACGCCTCGGCAAATAAAATATGACTCAATTTCTACGTAAAAGTGAAAACTAGATATTCGAAAACAGTTACTTATATAACATTTGAAAGACAACCCCAAATATTCTCTGCTAAAGCAAATACCTACTGGACAAAATATATCTTGTCTTTGACGCATTGGGATGCGTCATAACAAATTTCTGGAGCCGTAGCTAACTTGGTGCAAGCCCACGAGACCGACGGAAAGGGGGGCAAGTAGGGTGGGGCCGCCCCACCACCCTCTATTTCCCACGCAACGACCTTTGTGCCTCGGCGATGCACTTTGACAGACTTTACTAATTCAATAGATGGACGCTGTGTGGCTCGGCTCTTTCCGTTACATAATTATATACTTTGTTTAGCTTTGCGTTACGTTCAGGAATACATAGTTTATTACATAGAACGGTAATCAGTGGAGCGTTTAATATTGTAATTATTGCCGATAGAGCTTTTTTGCTGGACTCACGCAAATTACATTTTAAAAGGTCAAAAAACGTTTGAATTAGTTTTCTTTTTATCGGTACTGTACCCCTTTACAACAACTCATATCCATAGTCTTCCTAATTAGACAATCGACATAGATGTTACGAGTGCAAAGCCGGAGACGACTTTGGATTTTGTTTTTTGTTTTATTGATATGCTCGCAATTGATTGACCTTTATCACAATTCACACCTGATGATATGCGATGATATAATCGACGTTGGAGCACGACTTTCATATCCCTAGATTGTATAACCAAACAACACAGACTTCGACAGGGAATACCACTCTACCTATATGAAATTACTAACCAAAAACCTTCATAACAATGTAAAAAATCAAACAAAATAATGTCTATTCCATCTGTTCCATAATACAAATATTTAATGAAGAGCTCACCAATTAGCAAGGAATTATAACAAGGAGTAATCTAATGTTCGTATCTGTAGCGGTGTGATAACTATTTGTTCAGGCAAATGGGCGTAACTACAACGTACTACACACGGGAACGCCACGACTCGATGTCGAATTACGACTATATTGTACGTAGCACGTGCGAAGAGACTACACAAATTTATTCGGTACCTATTATACCTTCGCGTTATAGGTACAGGGTGACTTGTATAGACCACTAATTTTTAATTAGTACATATTCTTCAAAGGCTTATTAGAAAAGCTCTTGCTATTAGTTAAGTAAAATCTAAATAAATAATATTCATAAACAGCAAAGTTATTAGCGTTTGTTTATATCCCAAAATGTCTCTTAATTTATGGAAAAAAAATTTAGGCAATTGATTCAGGCAATTGATTATTATGAATGAATAAATGACGATCAAAATTAAAAAAACACTGCGCGTAGTATTTTCTAGTAGCAAATTGATAAGAATTAGTATTGATTCAATTGTGAACTTATAGCCATCTCCGAGGTAAATTTTAGGATTTCGTTATTTTACACAAATATTATCAGTAACGTTTACGGAAAGAGCCCCATTTTTTTGTACTAATTAAAAAATTGTGGTGCTACCTTAAATCATTAGCAATCTTTCAGAAGATGAAACTACAACTGGTACCTAACTAACAGTATGAGACCAAGCGTGAAATCACAAAAAAAAACTAGCGTTTCTCTACCTTTTATCGAATTATGTGAACGTTACTGTAGTAAAGAGCTGACTGTTTTTTTTTTCATACTAGCTGATCCGACAAACATAATTTTGTCACCAAAATTACTAATATCGTAAAAAAGTGACAAATTAAAGCAGTTTATAATAAGTATCGACAGCTAGAAACCGTTTCATTGTAATAAAGAAAAAATATTTTCTCTTCATAACAAAAGAGAAGCTTCCGGAGACTGACAAAAAGTTTAAAGAACAGTTCATCCAAGTTAGTCCAGTCATTCTAGAGTTTTGCGCATAACAATACATTTAGCCATTAATTTGTAGGGTTCCGTACTTAAGTCGGCACAAACGGAACCCTGCTGAGATGCTGAGATAGACAGGTGTCATTCTCAACAATAGGGTTAGATACGAACATATCCATGGAAGTTTTAAGATCCGCCAAATTGAAAAAACTCATTGAGACGCGACTCAGAACCGAAATAGTTGGAGAAAAATGACAAGGAGAGCCACCTCCAAGAGAGAGAGAGAGAGAAAGTCTGTGAGTTTTTCTCTCTGCCAGAAGTTTCTGAAATTTCACACGGAATGTCCATGTCCTGGAATAGCACATGGAATACTTTTTAGCCCGGAAGTATGTTTCCTTGGGACCATTTTCTACTTTCACGCGTTGAAGCCGCTGGCAGTAGCTAGAACCGATATAAAGGTAAATACTGCAGGATGTTGAAGCTCTAAAAGTTGTTTCAAGAGAGCAGACGCACCATCGGAAATAGACCGTTAACTGGAATATTTAGAACGGAAATCGGAACCGGGATCCACCGTTAGAAGCTAATAAAAACCAATGATATTTTATTCTTGCGGAAATGTAGGGGATACCGTCAGATTATACATTACTATTCTACAATTTGCAGGTTCTGCGTTAAATTACGGAACCTATCTTTTTATTTTACATCTTCATCCTTTAAATTGTTTTTTTTTTGCTTAAAATTGTAACGATGAACCTTCTTGCTTCAAAATCTGTTTATTATTTTAACATCTTAATTAACTTGCAGTGATTCACTCCTTTAGCATACTATAAACATTTATTTAATTTCTAATCTATTTCCTCTATAAGATAGTATTCTTACATATGGGCCTCATTTTGACTTCAAAATAAACGAATCGACGAAATATGGATTCAGAATTGTTTTGAAAACAAAAACATTACAAAAACTGCAAAATCAGATGAAATAGAGAATACCAGTTCGAGTTTCCATTCGATAATACAATTAGTAAACCCCCGTAACACGTTCAAAGCATTATCCTAACATACCAGTACACAAAGCATCCACAAAGTTCTCAAACATCATTTTATTATTAGGTATATATCAAATAAATTGGGAGTGTCTCCGTACCACGAGACTATCGGAACAAGGTAGCGACAAGCATCGTTTGCGCGGTGGGTTCGGGCGAGGCTCGATCCGTGGGGAGGCTCGCTTGTTTTGGTCTGTTTGGGCCGAGGACGGCCGCCACACAAAGACGACGACCGATCCGCACACTAATTCAAAGGAGATCGATAGTGCACCCACCCAGTATGCCCTTTCATGCAGACCTCATCATGCGCTGCGATAATTAAAATGTTTTGCTCTTGGTAAATATTTGGCTTCACTAATTATTATAGCTGTTGCGAAAATATACAAATAATAGGTTTTCTTTACTCTTAACCATGTCGTTATTGGCGCCCAACATTTTTTTTTATGTTGGGCGCCAATTACGTTAACAGAAATTATTGCAGTAATGCTAGGTTCACTATTTCATAATGAAACTATTTAAAAATGCAGTTCTTTTGAATTTCACTTTGAACCTACGACTATCTTACTACAATTGATTATGATTAATTGTGTCCCATTAGTCCGAACCTACTTATTAAAACAGTAGTAAAAGTCGCCATTACGTTAAGTACCTCCAACATGGGTAGGTTTTTTCAAACTGTAAGCTCGTCAAGAAATGTAACCTAAACTATTTAGTACTAGTAGTAATTATATCGAATAGGTAATAACAAGGTTTCAAACAAGTGCTTAACCTGTCAACTTGTTATTCTAACAAATTACCTACACATTGAAAACGTAGAAACCACCTGCTTTGTATTTATCCAGCATTACAAGTAAAATGGAAATTTCTCATATCATAATAATATTACAAAATGTAAAACAAAATGAAAGTGTTTTAGTGCAGCAGATTCATTTCTTCTAAGAACTTTGAACGACCTTCGAGGAGGGTGGTTGTTCAAGTTTCAGTTTCAGTTGTAGAGGGCGCTCTCCCACCCATCTCGGAAAATTTGCATGATTAAACGCGCTGCCTTAAAAGAACGCTAGTAAAGTAGTTTGAACTAAATTAGAACAAAGCATACGTAAGCTCAAGGATACATCTTTCAACACAGGATACTCGTAGTAAAATTAACATCTATAATTGAACAAAGAAAGTAAAAGGTGACAAAAATACGGAAAACTTAATTCACAAAAGTTAAGTTGCAATAACGTACATCATAACAGGTACCATCAAATTCTTACATCGATACGGCAATAAATTAAAGGCAATATCGGCAACATTTTGCTGTTCCGAAATTGGAATCCACAACAAAGGGACGTCAAAGAAACTAGCAAGTGCACGCGTGCAAGCGGGGCCGGGTATAAAGAGTGAGCGCAGCACGGCCGAGGAGCCTCGTGCGTCCATTACCCCCCTCCCAGTGGGGGCAAGGGGGCTGCCGAAAGTACGGGGTGGCAAGTGTCTCGCTCACACCCAAAGATGCATCGAGTTTCTGGACGAAACCGCACTGCCGCTGCATATAATGGTAATGAATTTCGTCTCCATTTTATTTAATACGTACCTATATGTTAGCTATTGATTTCTCTTGAAATTTCGCCATGTTTTGCAAGCCTTTGAGTCTATTGCAAGCTCACTACATACGAAAATCTGGTTGTGTGATTCGAGTTTCAGTCAATGTATGGTTTTACATCATATCTTTGGACATTTCGATATGAAAGGAACTACACACAAATATATATATTTATGCTCTGTGCTTTCTAATCCAAAAAGACATTTTCAAAAATACTTCAATTCTTGAACAACATCCTTGTGTCTACCCAATGACATCAGTACCTAAATATCATCATCCTTCACATACCCTATTCTGTTAAAGTACCTACCCCAGTCACGACATGCCCCTGCACCGATAAATCGCATTATGGCCCACGTGTAGGGAATACATTTTTAATCTTGTTTCCTTTATATCATGCGGCTCAGAAAAGCGGTGGGTAGAGCACCACTGAAAACTATCTTCCTAAATAAGGGTTCGAAAAACTAGACGGAAAATACGAATTTCCTATCTGTAATCTGATCATGGTTAGGGAGAAAAGATTTTAGCAGGAATCCACCTACCGTCTAACTTTGCTGCTGGATTTTTAAGTCTAAAATAACTTCAAAAAACTTTCATCAAGTATAAAGTAGGGAAAAGTTTTCCGTTCATTATTCGTATTGCATGTTCTTGCTGTCTCACAACAAAGCTAACGTGCTAGACTAAAATGGAGTGCACATTCAACACGTAAACATATCATCAACGTTACCAAAAACAAACACGTCAAAACAGCGCGGTAACGTTAATAACGCTCACGTTGCCATCCATAGCTCTTTTCATTCGGCACGAGCCGGTGCAGGCTGTGTCAAAGCACGTAATTAGTATTTAGGAAGGTGGTAAGAAAGGCGAGGTCGTGGGCCAGACGTCGGGTATCGATCCGCCGACCTACCCCACGCTCACCTCCCGAAAGGGTGGGAAGAGGGGAGCCACGCACATCGAGCCACCAATTGACACACTTAAGGTAATACTTGGCACTTACGATGTCGCCTCGACGTACTGATGGCCAGCGAAAACAATGCTGTTATTCCAAACTACTTTAATATCGAAACATTCGCCAGCTTGATGAAAGTAAAGAAATCGAGAACAAAGAAACTGCGAGTCACTTCAAAAAATAATCAGATAAAGCGAATCATATTGCATTTACGATTATTGTTAGCAAAGTAGCAGAAGTAGCTGAAAATTACAGAAAGCTCGACCCAGTTGGCGCTGAGCCCGCCCGTACATCGGAACATAGCGTACTGGCTTATAGAAGATATGTATCTATTTTATTTAACCTTGGAGAACTGTAAACAAATTATTCTGTATTTCGAAGACTGCACCGTGATCAATGAGGATTTACTCTAATAAATGGAAAGGTCGGAAGTGGCCCCGCCATGCAGGCAGACATAATGGATGCTCTTATCGTTTTTAGTTTTTACATCCGGTTTAGTAGATTTATTTCCAATCAATCTGTTGACTGAAGATTCAATACGATTAATTAGAGGCTGATTATTTTTACGTATTCTATTCTTTATTGTCTAGTTTCCGCACTCAGTTCTTGGTGGACCATTGTACGTGGGCCATGGGTGCCTTCATGCCAACCAGCTCGCCTCTCTCCAAAAGCAGATCCGTTTGCTCCTTTCAGTTTGCTGAGGGTGCCTGTGAGTGATTTCGGTGCTCCTAAGGTTCGTGTTTTTATTTCATTTACGACTATATACTCGAGGACCACGTGAGGGATAGTCTCCTCTGATTCTGTGTATACTCTGCACAGAGATTCGTGATACTCATTGTGAAGAATTTTTTTTACTTAAATTCTTCTACTTTCTATAATGAAACTTTAGAAGTACCTAGCCTTCTAAAG
Organism: Mythimna lalbum; assembly: GCA_949319445.1. Lineage (NCBI taxonomy): Eukaryota > Metazoa > Arthropoda > Insecta > Lepidoptera > Noctuidae > Mythimna > Mythimna lalbum. The sequence continues at coordinate 8,241,818 of OX439348.1, read as the reverse complement.
TGTCTACTTTGTGGTAGGTAGATGGGAACCTAACTGATAAAAGCTTAGTAATAATAAGCTTATGATAGTTAGATTCCAGGAATATGTACAGTTACCTATATAGGTACACGTCTCTATGCATCCTATTAGATTTTCGCTATTCATAGGCATCTCTCTCTAGATAAATACCCTGTAGATACATAGGTACATATATTAGTAGACAAAGTCTCGTGCATATACCTAGGTGAGACACCTTAACCACCGTCTGCATATTCGCAAGCCGGCGCATCAGTACCTATCCTTTGTTTCAGCAAATTGTAATCATGTCTTGTAATTCTATTTTGTTGTTTGTTATTAAAGTTATGGTTAAATTTTAGGTATACAAACCAATAATTTACGTTGTGTATCGTTTTGAACAATAAACTGGCAAATAAGAAAAATTAAAGAAAGGTGGGTAGTTGAGATATTATCTACCCAACCTGTATCGCATTTTTGCATTGTTTGATTTTACTTTTATGTTTTTTCATTAAAGTTTTATATATATGGCAGACATAATTAAAATCAAGTACATTCCTACTTAATTCTTACCACATTCAATTACTTTTATCTCGCTTTTCTCAAAACTAAATTCTCTGTTCTTTATAAAGGCAATTTCCGCAAAAGGAATTACTGGTGAAAATAAGCAGAGCACGCAGATTGTCCGGAGCGACGTCGCGTCGGCGCTGCACTTTGGGTGAGGGCTGGGGGGCACAGACATCGGGGTGGTGGGCGGTGTAAAATCACCCGCAATCATTTATACCCGAACTGCCTGCAGAATTACTAGCCGTCACTAAATTCACGACACCACCCCCTGCACCAACTTTATTATGGCTTTCTCCTACAGTATAAAATTGAAATTGATAGGAATTATTATTTCTAGGGAGTTATTATGGTGGATTCGGTTGCTAGAGATAGCCTTTGTTTGCTGTTCGGAATGTTTTGTTAATTACTGCGCAGTGGAGGCAGGTACCCACCAGTTTATTGTTTAGTTTTATACCGATAGATTCTTTATTGTACACCAAAAATAAAACTTGCATGAGAAACTTAAAACACATGACGTTTAAAATCTTTACGAAAGTTTCGGAAGCTTGCATTGAGGTAGGTAGATATATTAGTCATGAAGTGAATGTTTCACCGTGTGATCGTTGGAAATATGAAATAAACGTTTGATTCGCCTATTATATTAATCAGCATGTTTGATAGACAACAAAATATTTTTCGCAGGTCTGCTGGAAGAAATTTCTTTGGAAATAAGCAGTACCTTTGTACTAATATCTCTTATGTATTATGTTTTTTTGAGTGTACATAATTATTTTAGAAATAAATAAATATTTTCGCAATTGAAAAACCAAATGAACTAATGGTTTGTACATACGGCTTGATTTCCTTTGTCTCTCAACAAAACCAGTCTCAATTACAGAAGACTAAGGAAGCATACAGGCCCTGCAGAGGTTTAAGCGTCTTTAATTCATGAATCCCCAAGCGACCACCGGTGGCCGAGCATCTATTGTCTTACTATTGTGTCTCTAATTGACGGTATCTGAAGGGTTAAGTTTTAATAAATTCTAAAATCCTAACCTAAAAGCAAATTAAATTTTCACATCTACCCACCATCTACGTATATACTGCCCTCCACAAAAGTACATAAGTACATAGGTACGTTTGCACATTGACAGCATTTGAGAGGCAACACGAGGCCACGTGGTGAGATGCGACGTAGCTATTTGTGTCAGGAACTGTACCCGTGACCCACTTCGCAAACACCCCTACTGCCGTACTGGCGAATAGCGAGTACCGAGTACCCGACACTGCCGTATATTTTGGTCTAGGTTATGTCAAGTTATATTGCCGCCATTACAGTGTTTTATGTTATCCTTGGTAATGTGTTGGAAGTGCGATGGAAGTAGAGTTATAGTGGAAGTTCTATTATAAGAGTTAAAAAAATATTGCTATTCGCTACCTATTTAGTACCTACCGCGGTAAAAACTTAGACATGACAGTACCTAAAACATCTACGAGGTACATACTTTACTCTACAATAGTTTCGCAATGGGCGTAATATCTGGTAGTCGTAGAAATAGATGTAATTGTATGTAACTACAACCACTATTCATATTTTAATTTGAATCTACAAATAAATAGGGCTCTATGCGTACCTGTTACAGTTCATATTTGTGTAGCCAAAAGTATAAAAAATCCATAACTGTCCACAAAAAATCGACATAATTGGTAGGTAAATATACAGGGTTATTTATAAAACACTAACAACCGTGCAGGACTAATACTAACTTCATTAACAACAACTTTTGCTCTCTGACTTTTTACAAAACATGATACATTTACCAAAAATAATTCTTCAATATTTCCTTGTTCTATTCGGCGGGGGTGCTTGACGCGACGCTAGTGCATCAAGTACCCCCGCCGACCAACCACACTCCCCTCCGATATTGTGCTATCGCTTGCTTTGCATAGACTTTTTAATATTTAGAACATTAATTAAATTATTTTTATTTTTGTATGAAAATCTGATGAACTATAATATAATAAATTTGTATAAGTCATAGAACATAAGTTGTCGTTTATGATGTTTGTAACATAGTTCTGAGAGGTTGCTAGTTTTTTACAAAAAACCCTGTATATGTAATTGAATCAATCATCCATAACAATTGCTACTAGAAAATACTCCGCGCAGTTGTTTTTCCATTTTGATCGCCATTTATTCATTAATATCAATAGCCTGTAGAATATTTTCATGACTTTATGACATTTTGGGATTTACACAAACGCGAATATTATTGACACTTTACTTAAATAATAACAAGACCTTTAAATATTTATACCTACTAAACAAAAATTTGTGGTGTATAACATGTCACCGGAAAATTGCAAACGCCGTAAGATTGTAAAATATCGTGAGAAATTATAAACTATTTTTTTTCTAAATAAGACAGTTATGTTGGAACCTCATGAATTCGGATGTGATTAATCGTATACGAAACGAATTTTTCATTATATATCAAGAAATTATAATCTAATTAAGACGTATTACTATCATACTGAATTTGCAATTTTCCGGTGACGTTATACAAGAAAACGTCGCGTTAACGCTTCGAAAGCGTGGCGTAGGTAGGTAATTTGACAAAATGCAAAGGACGCTCACTTATTTGTTTTGGATAGGTACACTGTAGGTATTTTTAGTGTAGCGCATCGGTGTAGCGCCATTTAAGTTATTTATTTAGCTACCTATGTGTAAAGGTATGCAGTCAACTCAACTATTTAGCCTTATTAAAGAAAATATTCAAACAATTTATAATTTGAAGTCTTCAACGTTCACAGAAGGTTGACATAGAATAAACTATTCAGAGTGTACGTACAGTGTACCCTTTGTAAATATAGGTTAGGTTATAACCTAACAAAGATTACCTGTAAAAATACCTAACTGAAAAAGGCTTTCTATTTTTACAAGTTTTTTTTAGTTTCACCTGTCCCGATGTTTGTGTCATCAAATCTTGCAAATTAAATTTGACCCACTTCCCGGTTACCGATTGAGCTGCAATTTTGTATGTCCGTGTAAATCAGATGACTATGCAAAATTATTATGAAATGGAGCTGATCTGATAATGGAACTAGAAGGTGGCTACAGGAACTTCGTAGTTAAACGACACAACCCCATCGAGTTTGGGCTCGTCATTGGGCTCGTATGATTCATCTTGACGAGTATTAATTATATAGGTATACCAAGCTATAAAAGCTTGCTATGAAACAATGATTTTCATTAAAAGCTTGTTTTAATTCATGAATCCCCAAGCGACCACCGGTGGCCGCGCATCTATTGTCTTACTATTGTGTCTCTAATTGACGGTATCTGAAGGGTTAATTATGGACAGGGTTGCGTATGACTACGATCTGTCCTGTTGGTTAGTGACGATGTGGTTGACGACACTATTGACTAAAAAAAACTCCTAGGTGATAGCTAACAGAAAACACAGACCATCAGACAATTCCACTTCTTAGCTGTAAGCACGTTGAATGTGATCCCAAAACGTTTTGTGCGTTTAAGAGGCTCCTTTTCCACTCGCCTATCTTCAACATCGAGTACGGTTTAAAAACTTGATGCTTCATCTAATACAATCCAGTTAAAATACCAACGAAGAGGCAACGTGAAAAAAGAGATATAACGCCTGAAAACTGTTAGCATCCGGTAATTCCGTGATTTATTCGATTCACAAAACTTGTTCCAAGATATACGTGTTTTTTTTAACCCTTAGGTAAAAGTTTAAAAAAAAATGTAATCATTGAGAATGTTGATTAAATTTGTAATACTATTATTGTTATATTTTTTTTTACTTTTTTTTAGTAAATTATTTAAGTGTCAAAGTTCATGCAAAATAGCAGATTTTCAGAGGTACTGGATTAGTTTTACACTTTATAAATTGATTTCAATAGAAACCTAGATAATATCCACAAGATACTGTGTTTCCAAAATATCTATTGAAAAATGTGTAATAACGTCATAATCACGTAAGAGCGGTTGTATGAAAAACAGTAAAAATGTATGCCGAATTTTAATTTGTTTTATTGTTTGTAAGTAAAAGGCAATCCAATTTCGATACGAGATACGAAATGCCATAATATTTTAGTTTTTTTTTATTTATACGTTTACATTATGAAAGTCAATGTCAGTCCAATCACAGTCTATAGGTATATTCTGAAGCAGTTGATTCGCCCAAAGTCGTTTACTGTAACTTTTTCTTCGATTTAGGGGATACCTCGTCAATTGAGCAACTTGAATTTTGAGTTTTTAGGCGTTCCAATTTTGCAGGCCTGTTTCAGACGCGCCTCTTAAGAAAAACAACACAAAAAACACAAGCATTAAAGAGCATGATATTGGCTACCAGATAATTGAATTAACCGTAATTTTCTAACAAATTGTTGTTTCTTTATGACAATTTTAACGCTTTCAGCGATAGTTTAGTAGATCAAGCAATTCATATTACCATAAGAATATTTACAACTAGCTGACCCGGCCTAACAGTCATTACGTCATATTTTACTTCTTGGACACTTTAGATTCATATACAACTAGCTACTCCCAACGGCGTCGCCCGCGTGAAAGCAGAAAATTATCCCAAGGGTACATACTTCCGGGATAAAAAGTATCCTATGTCCTATTCCAGGACATGGTCTATCCGTGTACCAAGTTTCATCAAAATCGGTTTAACCATTTAGGCGTGAAGACGTAACAAACAAACAAACTCACTTTCGCTTTTATAATATTAGTAAGGATTTATCTTTTGAAATAGGTAAGGTAGTCAACCGATTTCGATTAACAAAATCTAAGTAATATAACTAATAAAGTGACACATAATTTTAAAGTATAAACGTTATCTACACAACTAACTTTTCTACAGATTTACGAATGAATACAGATTTAGTGAATAAATCAAGCTTCTTAGTTAACGAAAAAAAGATACGGCCGTTTATGTTGCAAAAAGCGTGTATTTCGACACCTCCAAGGGAATCAAAAATTTATAGGGTACTTCCCGTTGACCTTTAATTCTGAAATTTGGCATGAAGCAAGGTCTCATACCACTCATCATCTTCCTGCCTTGTCCCGTTTTATTTGGGGTCGGTGCAACACGTTTTTTTTCTTCCATTCTGTCCTGTCACTTGTCACGCTGTCACTAACTCCCTTTTCTTTCATATCACTTCTCACACAATCCATCCATCTTTTCTTTGGCCTCCCTCTCCCCCTCCATCCATCCACATGTAAACTCATACTTAACTCTTTTAGCAACACGCGTTTCGTCCCTCCTTTTCACATGACCATACCAAGACAAACGATTCCCTTTCAACTTTTCAATCACTGGCGCCACTTTTAAACTTCCCCTAATATACCTACTCAATTCTCAGAACTAACAGAGGTTAAATTCTGAAAACTATAAATTTGTCATTACGTCACAAAAAAAAACTATTCTTGCGATTCGGAAAAATCGTCGTAACTCAATTCGGGAATTGAACTGTTTTCACGTGTAGGTAAATTTGTACGGAACCCTCAGTCCGTGAGTCCGACTCACTTTTTAGGGTTCTCATAAGGAATAAGCGGAACCATTATAGGATCACTTTGTTGTTCATCCGTCTGTCTGTCCGTCTGTCAAGAGTCAAGACCCTTTATCTCGAGAACGCGTAGAGGTATCGAGTTGAAATTATAAAAACTCTAAAAAGTAACCATGAAGTTCTTTACCGGTTTATCTCCATAGGTTGGTTTCCAGTTGGACTTGGAAGAATCCACATAAGAAAAGTTGTTTAATCACGACGCACCAGTTAACTCGTCCGTCAATGCGAGGCTTAAAATCAACGAACTATTAACCATTGCCGAAAAAGATGTATCGGCCTACAAGGAAACTATGTTAATAAAGCTTATTTTTGCAATATTTATATTACTTTCTTTAACAACCTCGTACCTCTGCAGGCAGTCGGCAACATGCCGCTTGTGTGTATCAAAGCTCTTACTGCGTGGTCACAGAATCTAGACTTCCCTATTTTAAGAAGGTACAATGCATTCCAAATGAGAATAGGATCGATGGCCATGTTGAGACGTCACGATTTACTGTCCAATCCAGGAAAGAAATTTTAAAAAAATATTTTACGAAAAAAATTATTTATTTACGAACTGTCAACGAAAAAAGTTTAATCTGAATCAAGTTCTTCAATTTAACTCATCTCTGAGTTCTTCAATTTTGCCAAAATTTCTTCGATTTGACAGTACGACGACGTGACATCACTTACTACATGGCCATCGATCCTATTCTCATTTGGAACGCATAGTATACGTCATGTAGTTGGGGACTGTATGTACCACCCCGCTCACAAGGCAAATCGTTACCCACATTAGGTGTGCGCGATCCTCGGGCGTGTGAGTAGTATCCTACTACCCAGTAGGTTAAGCGAAGATTAGTTAAACACCTTTACCTTTCAAAGGATATTTGAATAAATGTAACAGGAAAGTGACACTGGATACCTACAACATAATTTAAAAAATAAATCTAGGTACGTGATGGATTTTTGGCGTCAAATTGTTTTCAACGTGTTTTTCGTCACTGATTGTGGTGACGCGACGTAGAGTATAAAAAAAAATAAAAAGAAAATAAAGGATTCAAAGGAACGTTTTCAAAACTAGCCGCAAAAAACGACTAAAAGTTCGAAACTAGTCACTGGTGCATTTGATTCAGTCAAATCTATGATTGAACTAAAATTAATTCCACAAACTGCACCGACTTGCTCCGAACTTTTTAATCGTTTTATGCGGTCGGGTTTTTTTTATTGTCTTTTTTTATTTCCCACCGACTACACTCAAATCACAATTGTTTATGCATAACCTGATAAAAATTATACACAATACAATGTAAGATGCATTTTTGCGAAGAATGCGCTTGCGCTGGTACGACGGAGCTAATTGTTCAAATTAGCATTCCTAATGGATGGTTTACTCCGACAGCAGTGTCACGATAGCCACTAATTGTGATATCTAATTAAACTGAATATCATAATTGCACGCGGCTCAAACCGTCGGCGGGGATCCGAGCGGTAAATTAGACACATCCATTCGACGGCTGTATAATTGATTAATTAGTTAGTACTTGTATAGCTATATTTAATGATACCGCACATTTAAAATCAGGACCCGAGTCCCAACTGTGGGAACATTATAAGGCCGACTATGCTATGCCATGCCCGATTAGATCGTCTCTGAATTATGGAAACAAAATTTATTACCAACTTCACTTCAATCTCCATTTCATAAATCTATACCTTTACATCTGTCGCAGGGAAATGAGGATATCAGGGATTTCACGAAATCCGGTTAGATGTCGAATATTCTTGTTTATTACGTCTTCTTACTAAAAGTATTTAGTGATATGACAAAACTCAAATTTATTGTCAGTGATATGTCGTTTCACTAAAATAAATCTAGTAAGATGTCAGAAAAGCGGATACTGCCGAATAAAAATCAAACTTTATTTTCTAATAAAAATGCACAAGTTAATTTCTAATTTTGTTTTATTACTTTATTTATCAACAGTATTTTTTATTTCACTACATTTAGTTTAGTAAAATGACATATCTCTGATTTGATATAGTATTTCGTCTTATCACTAGATATTTGTAGTAAGAAGACGTAACAAACAAGAATATTCGAAATCTACCGGGATTTCGCGATATCCCTAAGGATTTCGTGAAATCCCTCATATCCTCATTTCCCTGCGACATATCGAACTTCAAAATAATACAAACAAGCGTTTGTTCTTACAAAATATATTTTTCAATTAAAAACGAGGTCAAAAGATGTGTCTAGCACAAACCTATTTACAAAACTTAAATGAACTGTACAATCAGAATGGATTTACTGTATGTGTCTTACACATATAAATAATAATATACTTTCATAACACTGATCGATTATTTAATACCAATTAATAATAACATAACACTTGTCCACAAGTTTATAGTCGGTAATCTAATCACTACCTCTATTGCAAGCCCATTAGGGTCCATGAAGTTTTGTCAGCAAGGTTTCAATATCAATATTCTGAATATTAGTAGAATTTAATAAATACTGATCTTCTGGTTTGATGTTCTTGTTATTAGCTGCAGCCTCCTCAGAACTGTTACTATCTTGTAATCGTTTTCTTTTCTTTACATCAGCTTTATCTTTAACATCTACCTTTTCTTCTTCTAGAACTATTTCAATCTCAGTTATCTTCTGTTCTTTATTGCTTGGGCTATGTACTTTTAATGGTGTATCTAAACTCGTTAGAGTAGAATCGAATATTTCGTAGCACTGCGCCTTGTGATCTTTCATTGGCGTATATAGCCTTTCTATATTAGATATTGAACTTACAGCTACTTCTGTTTCTCTAAAACTATATCCTAATTCGCCTTCGCCTTCCGGATCTTTACCGAATAACATATTGAAGTTTGTTGCTCTTAATCTAATGGCTACTCCATCATCTATGCACACTTCCATACTAAACTTATCTTTTAATTTCGTAGGTTCTTGCTTCCATCTATCTTTGGCGTCACTGTTACATTTAATATAATTATGACTATCTTCGTTACATTCATAAATAGACAACTCAACTTCGTCATCAGATTCAGCATCTTGCACTATTTGCAATTCACTTGAAACACTTGTGTTTGTTTCAACACTCTTGTCTAGTACACTTTCTTCTTTTCTTGACTCAATAACCTCAACGTTTCTGGGAGGACCTTCATTTGCAGAAGGCGGGTCCAGCAAGTCTCGTTCTATTATTTTAGCAGTTTCAGCGTCAAATCCTCTTTTAATTAAATCACCGTGCAAAGAGCCCGCATTATCTTTATAATCATGTTTACTATTAACAGTAGTTTCAATATACTGTTGTATTTTTGTTATATCTTCAATTTCACCTTCTTTAAGTTTACCGTCCTGAGATCCGTCATCAGACCATCGCAGTGCTATTTGTTCTGTGTCAGAGTCAAGGGTAGATACTACTGAAGCGGTAGTCGGATCACGGGTTGCGTTCTGTTTAACGGTGACATTGATATCCGGAGATTCGTGACCAGAACTTTCCGAGTTAAATGTTTTAGTGCAATGAAGTTTTCTAGGAGTCGATGATTTTCTACGAGACTTCGTCGGAGCAGGAGCTACTGCGGGTGTTATGTGAATATTCTTTTCTTTCGCAGTTGCTTTTTTATTTATTTGGGGTTTAGATGGAGAAAATATGTCTTTTTTCCATCTAGTTCTTTTATTCGAACTTTCTTTCGTAGGTGTAGGACGCCTTGGTTTTATCTTCATGAACGAATTTGATTTATCCTTTTTCATTGGAGATTTACGTTTTTTAATAGCATCTAATCTTTTCTTAGCAGATTCAGCTTTGGAAATTGATTTAAGCTTATTACTTCTAGGTGTTTTTACAGTAGCCTCTTTGCTTGTCTCAAAAGAACTATTGGCGATTGTAGTATCACTACTAGATGACGCGATTTCCACTTTATCATCTATCGCTTTTTCTTTAGTTTTATTGCCTATATTAGAACTATTAACATATGACACATTCTTCGTACACTTTCTCACAGGTCTAGAACTCCTTTTACTAGAACATGCTGTTTCTTTAGGTGGTTCTTCAACATGTGGCACTACTTCCACTTCCACCTCTTTAGAAGAAGTCACGGGACATTCTATATCCGCGATACGCAGGTAATCTTGATCATCTGGCTTGTAGTAAGAACCCCCGCTAGAATAATCAGTAGGCCGCGATGAATACGAAGAAGGTGTAGCTAACGGTTTAGGAGTATCAAAGAAACGGGGTGTGGGAATATTCATAATTTTAATATCCGATATTGGTTCATCAGGCAGAACAGAATTTAAAAACTTCGGTGTTTCCATTTGGATATCATAAAGAACTTGTTTGTAGGGAGTTTCAAGAAATTCGGATATATTTAGTCTAGCACCGATTTCATTGTGCAGGGATAGCCTTTCTGCTTCTGGGGTTTCATTATTATCATCATTGTTTAACTTATTTTCGTTTTGATTAATTTCTAAAACTTTTTCAACTTCTGGCTCTATGTAAGTATTAGCAGGTACTACATTGAAAGTTGGTTTAACGGTAGCCGTACTTTCAACGTGTGTCTCTGCTTGCGCATACTGTTCTTCCTCCTCTTCCAGTTTCCGCCGTTTCTTTGATTTCTTAGGTTTTGGAGATATTTTTCTTTTACCACGCGGTTTTCTCTCAGTAGTTTTATCAGCTTGAGCAGTGGTTTTATCAGCTTCATCAGTTATTTTATCCACCTTATCAGTAGTTCTATCGGTTTTATCTAAAGTTTCATCGGCCTTATCAGTTTGATTGTTAGTCTTATCTGTAGTTTTATTCTGTCCAGACTGACACTCGGCACCTTTTTTATTTCTCGGTTTTCTAGGTCTCGGTTTTGGTTTGGGAGGAGGCTGGCTAGCGAAACCACTTGTTGTTGCTAGTGCACGCAAATCAGCATCCCAATTTTTCCTCTGAACTGGTTGCTTTTTATCACTATCCTTCGTTACGTTATTGTAATGACATGTGTCTATTTTATGAACTTTAACATTACTCATATCAACAATATCATTTTCACCATGACCTGTTTCAGAGAATATCAAATTAGGACTTTTAGCTACTACCACCTCAACAGACTTTTCTTCAGATTCATTTGGAACTACTTCATTGATTGTCTCGTGTAATATTCTCCTTGGAGTTGTGAAGTCCAGTACTCTGATATGTGAATTTCTGCGAGGTGTGGAAGATGACTTTCTCATGGGCGGTAGAACTTGTGGAGTACTTGTTTGAAGAGCACCAGCAATGACATTATCTTTAGGAACAGATGCATTTTTTATAACATCAATTGTTTTTACCAAACCAGACTCTTTAGCAGGTAGTTGATGGTTTACATTTGGTAGTTTATCATCAGGTTTATTTGTTTCTGCAGCGCTACTTGACGAAATATCAATTACGAGAGGTCCAAGCAATTTTGGCGAAGACTCGGACTTTGTTTTCACTTTCTGTAACTTGTGTGCTAGAACCGGTTTAGATTGAGAAGTTTTCGGTGGGGGACCTGAAATAAATAATGCGTGTATCAGACTTTACTGCTAACTGAATGCTGTTAGTATTTTACGTGTCGCTATATAGATATCTTACCTGTTGCAGGCACAACTATAATAGTAGGCATTGCCATAATTTCATCTTTCGTGAAGTTGTTGTTTACGATGGGCAGCTTCTGTTTATAAGCCGGCGTACCATTTATAACAATGGTTTGCAGCAACGGTGTTGACGTAGTCGCATTTGAGTTGCTCATTGAAGGAAACGGCTTATCCACTTTTATGTCCGAAAGTATTTTAATTTTTTGATCCTTACATTTAGGTTTTATTCTAGGATATGGATAGTTGTTATACTGATGAGATTCTAACTCAGCACTTTTTGCTACCTCATTCGAATTATTACCAAAATCTGTATTGGTATTGTTAGTTACTGAAGCCCTGAAAATATAGAAAGTTGAAGAACTTAATTACCACGCCTCCATAATCTTTTACACAAGGAGTTTATTCAAACTCAACATAGCAATATGGTTCAAAGTATATGGCAAAGAAACTTACAGAGCTATCGAGCTTTCCGACGTGCTCGAATCTGGTACAGGATCATGCCGATGTTCATGACCTGTGAAATAAAGAAAAAATATAGTTTTTGCACCATCAAAGCCTTCATACAAATAGAAACGGTACTCAATAAATATGAAATACGAGCTTTACGTTTAAACTTTACGTTTTAAAGTGACTGGCACACGAGGATGAGAATTTACTATAAAACTTTTAGTGCCCCAGCACATTACGCGGCCAGTCTGCGCGGTTATGTCGCCGCGGTAGTTGCGCGCAGCTATGGATGGCGTGGGAGTCGCGGTGTTTATTTTCTCGTATCCGCTAGGGATACCCGAGAAGAAATACATTTTGTTTATTTCTTCATGGTCAGGTTTGCTGGGCGCCGTCTTTTGCGTTCATGACTACGGAATTTCGGATGATGTCGCCGTGTTTATTGATACTCGCACACTTTACTGCATAGCCTTGGGGACAAGGTCGATCGAACTAGTTGGGAATCGACCGCGGGCTCTCTTGCCTTCAATGCGGCCATGAATCTCGACATCGAGGCCTCGTTTCTAGCAGTAATTAGAACCGAACGCTAACCACAGTATTTTTAACATCTATCTCCCAACACTACATCTCCAAGATCTCTGACTGAACCCACCTGTGGGATTCAGTCAGTAAAAGTCTGACACTCCTCGCTTTACCCAAAGCGAGAGAAGCTATTTGATGACTTCCCATGCCAAAAAAAAGAATGTGAGAGATATACACACCTCCAACTCCCGATGCGAAATCTTGGAATGAGCTTGCACTGGGTATAGATTTGTTTAGACCTTCAGCTTGAGACTTGTTCTTGCAAACTTTCTTCAAGATTGTGTTAAATTCTTCAATCTTCTCTCTGCATTCTGGCGTGTCGGCGGGTTTGTTCTGCAATGACAAAAGCCACTACTTTTTAAATGCAAGAGTTTATCATATTTTTGATTCAATAAGATTGAAAGTGGGTAGACTGAAAAAAGCGGCCACTCCCTATGATTCGTGGGCTTACCTTATGAGTAAGCTTTATCATGATTAATTAAGTGCTAATCTTGTTTGACATGTTGAATGGAATCAGTAGTTTTTTTTTTTGGGATTTATAAGATCATTGTTCATTTTCGTATATTTTGTATCATTTTCCCGATCTCTCGATCATTGTATATTTTGTATCATTTTCCCAAAACTTGTGAATGGGTTCCAGAGTCGCGTTGACCGTCGGCGCTGACGCCCGCAAACAAATGAACTTCTACGAAGCGTTTTAGAATAAAATTTTAACTATTAGCGCGTGCATTGGTCAGCGCTGACAGGTCAGCGGCCGTACGCGTCGCGCGTCGGCGCCGCGTAGCCGTCGGCGCTGACCAACGCACACGCGCCTCTGTCTTCCGCGGGCGTTCTAGTGTCGAGCCGAGCGGACACCGTCAGCGTGAGCAGTCAGTCAGTACAAAGCAGCAATTATTTGTGCGTCTTTACTCCACAGTGATCAACACGATACTGAAAAGTCCGCTTAACCTCAGCGCTGACAACCTACGCGCTGAACTGTCTGCGTGACTCTAAAACCAGCTTTAGTAATATAAAAAATACTATCTGCAGAGCAGATAATTGTCTCAAGGGAACATATTCCCGGAATAAAAATATCCAACATGATATTTCAGGATATAGTCTACCACTACTAGACACTCACAAACTTTGGACTTTATCGTCGGATTAATCCAACAAATATTTTCGAGTACATTTCGCCAGGGCGTATTTACGACCAAATATTCCATCTCGTTTAAAGTTTATACACATTGGGCCCACAAGCCTTTTTTTTATGGAGGGAAAAAATCATCTTATGACAACTCCCGCTCTTGGATGGAGCGAGAGACAGTGTGTTAGACTCTTACTGACTAAAAACCCACCCCGTTCCTTCTAGCCTCTTCATACCTGGGCTCAAGCTTCCTTTCGGATAACCCTGGCCCCAGTAGGCTTCGACCCAGCTGTTGCTGCCCTCCTGCTGCTGACAACTCCTTGAGGCGCGCGGGAACAGTGCGCGCCTTGGACTTCCTGAGCTTGGTCCGGACAGTTACCGGACGGTCGGACAGCGAGCTACCCATAGCTCGCCGTCCGCGAGCACGCGTCTATGGTGGCCGGAAATCGCGAGGCGGCGGCGAGGGCGCCGTTGCCTGATGCGGTTGGCCTCCTCCTTTACTAGCATTACTGCTTCGCAGAAGGAGGCGACCGCCTGCCATTCCACCTCGCTCCGAACCATAGCCTCGACCAAAGCCCGGCGCGAGAGGTCTCCGCCGCCGATCGCCCCCACGAGGGCACGGCGACGCTCCGCCCAGGCAGGACACACCTCGACTGTGTGTTCCACCGTGTCCTCAGGGCGTTCCGCACAGTCGCGACACCTGGGCGTCTCTTCCGCTTTAATATGATACAGGTACCTCCCGAACGTGCCATGTCCGGTGAGGACCTACGTCATGCGGAAGGTAAGGACGCTAAGAGGTCATTCCAGCCACACCTTAAAGAGGGGACTTACCGCCATAATCGTGACGTGCCCAGGCCCACAAGACTTGTAGAGCTACATTAGATCCACGCCACGCGAAGCGGCTCTACGTATAAACCAGATATCGTCCACGTGTGCGTCGGTCTAATGTAGTTCTCGCTTGACTCATCAATTCCCTTGGGTGGCAGAAGAGCTAACGAAATGGAGTATTTGGTCTTAAATTTACGACCGTGGCGAAATGAACACGAATATATTTGTTTGATAAATCCGACACAAACAAAAACTGGGAAAAGGGTTAACATACAAAAACTTTTAAATCTGAAACAGTACTAAAAACTTTCAGGTCAAGAGTTGTGTTTACAGAAATGTATGCAAGTTTCCCTCTCACTGGCAAAGCTCCAAAACTTACAAGTGTGCACTTATAACACGCGAATACCGACAGATAATATAATCTGTTGCCACACATGCATCACAAAATAATTCAGATTATCACATCAAGCCACAACATTTTTCCTCAAATATTCACATGATATTTCCTTATCTGAGTTATTTGATACTGCATAGTCAATTATGTAGGTTTTTTAGCATGCTTTTACTAATTGTGACTAACAATTTATATTGTAATATTATGTTTAAGCTAGGAAACTTAGTAGAGAAATACTTGACTTTATAAAATCGTGAATAGTAGGACATGTCTGCTGCATGCCAATCAACCAGTGGGCCAATAAAACACAAAGTTGGTGCCCAGAAGTCGCATGACGGGGTCGACCAAGGAGAAGATGGCGGTACAACTTAGATGTCTTCCTTAGGATTTGGCAAGAAGTAGCTCAAAGTCGGAAACAATGTAGGGAGGCCTTTGCCCAACAATGGGAAAATGTAGGCTAGATATAATAAGTAAAACAACTGTAATTATAGAACATGATGACTGCAGGCAAGGCCAAGGAGGCTCTTCCCTTCAATGACGGCTGCTTCACAAACCAGGCCTTACGACTGACCAAGCTTCAGTTATGCAAAGTGACGGCCATTGCAACTGGGCATGGGATCTTTAATAAGCACCTCTCTGTCATAGAAGTTACAGACAAACCATACTGCAGAGTCTGCATGGAGGAGGACGAAACAGCAGCTCATCTGCTTCTAAGCTGCCCTGTGGTCGCTGGATACAGGGCAAAGTACTTCGGAAACCCAGGTACCCTCAGTGAAATGGTCAGTAATATAAAGTCATTGCTGGCC
This sequence comes from Mythimna lalbum, assembly GCA_949319445.1. Taxonomy (NCBI): domain Eukaryota; kingdom Metazoa; phylum Arthropoda; class Insecta; order Lepidoptera; family Noctuidae; genus Mythimna; species Mythimna lalbum. The sequence goes on along the minus strand of OX439348.1, from coordinate 8,225,916 downwards.
TTCTTTTAGGAGCTGGGGTGGATCGAATGACACATTTGTCCCCCCCGTACGCAATACGCGCTTTGGTCGTGGAGTTGCGAAAACCGCCCGTTGAATATGATACTAACAATGTAATTGAAAGTTCATAGGATCCATGAATCACAATCTTCTTGTGTCATATAATAATAAGAGGCTGCTATTTTAAAATTGTGTTCTTAAATGGTTAGATTTGAGGATTTACAGGGTAAAATGTACCTAAAGGTTTTGTTAGTATTATAACTACCAAATATACTCACAATTGAACTCGGAGGTAGTGAAGAATTGTCATTAGGATTTATTTCAGAACAATGAGTATTAGAATTTAATGTATTCAGTCCATTGCTGCTTTTGTTCAAGGCAATAGAAGATTGCTGACTAGCGTCACTTAATCCAATATTGGACTCGGCCACAGAATCCTTCTCAATTCCACGAACATGTTTCTTTCTTGTTGTAACATGGTTTCCTGTAAAGATACAGTTTTACTGATAAATCTTCAAGGCTAGAGTGAAAAGACTCTTAATAAACTAGTGTGTAGAAGTAGTATTTGTTTCATCACCAGTGCTCTCAAAACGGTGAAGGAAAACATTGTAAGGAAACCGGCATGTCCTAGAACCAAAAAATCAAAGACATGTGACATCCACCAACCCACACTGGGCCCGAATGGCAGATTATGGCCTATTCCCTCTCCTAGAGTGGAGGCCTGATTCCCAACAGAGGAAACATTATAAAGCCGACTATGCTATGCTATAAAACTAATGTGAACTGTCACTGGTAACCATCAGGTGGAATTGCAGTCAAGCACAAGTTTAATTATATTAAAGAAATGAAAAAACTTATTTTGTGTATTCAAGTGGTGTCTCATTATTGATGTATTTTGGTGCAGAATTTAATAATGTCAATACTTTTGTGACCTCATAAAATAAACATTTGCTTAGGTGAAAGTCCAACAAGGACAAATTCGATAGTTCTATTTTTAAAACAGTTTATAATCTAAAGAACAAACCTGGTAGGTCTTCCAAAGCTGTAGTTTCCACAGAGGTTTCCAAGCAACTTGTTTCCACATAACTTGCAGACACATTTGACCTCTGCTTATTCTTACAGGTGCACCCTGACAAATTTGAAGAGTTGCAGATCTCACAAACATTTTGTTTGGAGTTTTGTGATGTATTTTGTTTGACTAGGCTGGAAAAAGATAACATGACTGTATTTAGACTGGTATTGAACTGAGCATCATAATAAAATAGAGTTATTAACATTTCATATATAACCTAAAATTGTTTCTAAAATAGAACATATGAATTTTTCGATATCCTTGTTTGGCTGAACCCTTTCACTTTTAACAGGATTTAAAAAAAGAAGTATACCTAAGGTAAAAAAAAGATTATATTAATTAAAGACAGATATATTTCTGATATTTGAAATAAGTTACCTGGTGTTTTCAAGGGAGGCGTCTTGTGTTTGTAGTTTGTTTATATCTGCATTACTTGCGAGGAACTTGACTACATCTAACAAGGTGGTACATTGCACCAGTTTCTTTCTCAAAATTAGAGGTTTACATGTTTCCACTGAAAAGTATGACAATTAATTAACATATTGATGATAAATATAAACTAGTGCTTTTCACTATCAACAATTGCACCACTGCTTACCATTATGTGGGATTGCAGTCAAGCACTAGATTATCAAATAAGAAATAAAAAAAATATATTGAACCCATTGTATTATACACATATTTACACAGTACCAGAAAACTATCCAAGCTACTCTTTGCCTTTTAATGAGAGTGAGCAAATGCAAATAAAAACTAGTTGCAGAGAGTAGATAGGTAATGAGAACCAATATACTCCTATTTGTAAAAGACCATCAAATTACCAAGCATGACAACATAGTTATTTATACATATAAGCAAGCAGCCTAGCTTTAGTAAAGGTTACTATCAAACTATAGTCAGCCCAATAGGCTGACTAAGAAGGGATTTCTGGGCCATGGGAATGTTCAAAAACAGTACTGTGGTCCCAGGGCCTAGTGGCCACCAACGCTTCTGTCAAATAACTCTTGGTAATTATCTCATGGTAACTCTATGTTCCTTTAGTTACCCTTCCCATTTTGGAATACCATAGTCGGCCTTATAATGTTCTCACTGTTAGGACTCAGGCTTCCTCACTAAGAGAGAGAATGGGCCATAATCCACTACACGGGCTCAGTGCAGGATGGTGGATGTAACATGTCCTTGAATTTTTGGTAGTAGAACATGCTGGTTTTCCTCACATCCAATCCATTTTGGAATACATGATAGTATCTAAGCAGTAGCAAAGGCTTATGATCCTTCACAGGTGGGTTTTAAGTCAGTAAAACTACCTAGTCTACCTAGAGTGGAAAGGGATTTGTCTAGTATAAAAACAAGCGTTTCCCACTCAGCCTTATCTTTTATTTGTCTGTCACAATGATAGTGTTGCTTATTCTAAGCTCTGTTATATTTTTAATGATCAAGATATAAGATTCTAGCTGGCAAGGTTTTTTTTTGTAAAGGGTGCATTTTACTTTGCTCCTTTAGCCCATAGATATTATTTACATAAAACAGCAACTTTCTAATCAGTATTGACATAGTGTTTGACTGTTAAATTGGATGTAAGTTAGCATACATAATTCAATAGTACAATGGATAGCTTTAGCCACTGGGTTACATTTTTTGTAAAGCTTAACTGTGACATAACAGAAATTGCGTGCTAAAAACATGTCTCACTGGATAGGGTCAGAGGCAGAGAAGCACATCAAAGATTTTGTGAGGGGAGAGTTTACAAAGCGCAGACTATATAAAAAAAACAACAATGAAAAAAGAGGGGCAGACCCCACGTCACGAACCATATATTTTTACAGCCCTATATTCAGCTAGAATATTCCTCAGTGATGTCATAAATATCCTGTCATATTCGTTTCTGAGAGCGTCCAAGTAAGGACTCGCTTGCAGAAACTCATCATATGCAGTCATAAGCTGCTCCTCAGCAAGATATCCTAAAACACAAAACAAAGAACGTGATCATCAGTCATCCCGTCCGTTAATTGGGATCGCAATGTTCCCGCCAAATAGCCAACATACCAAGAACTAGTTTTGCTAAATCTTGTGAAGGAAATGGTGGTAACGTCATTTTTAAACAAATTATGAACACTGCACGATCTTATTCACAAATAACAACATGAAACTCAAGGTAATTGATCAACTTATTCACAAATAAAAACAGTGCAATGCAAACACTCGCTCCAACTTAGTGCACAAACACAAAAACACACAGATACACAAAAATAAAATACAACTAGGGATGTGCGATATTTATCGATATCGTTGAAATATCGATATTAATCTCAGAAATATCGATATTTAAATATCGATAATTATAACTTTAAAATATCGCCATATCGATATTTTTAACATGATATCGCGTTATTTTCGAATCTCGATCACATTTTTCTATTTTCTGTTCTTTTGTTAATGTAATTCATAAACATCGGTACTCAGAAGTCGATTTATGAACGTAACATCCCTACTTTACCTTCTCATTGAATGAGTCACTCACTCACTTATTCAATTATAATTTATTACAAGTTTATAAGTCACCAGTAAGCTCAGTTCTAAGTTCTTAATCGTATAAACGTTAATTTAAAACAACCGAGGTGCAATATTTTTGAGAGACTATTTTCGAAAGCTGGTCAGACTCTGTACCAACAACGAAACCGGCTGAAAGGAAAATTGCTCTCAAAGTTGCTTATATTGCAGAGCATTGATAAAAAACTATGGGATTTTTAGTAACTTTTTTGAGGCCCATTGATTGTTCCACTTTATTCAAACGTTCTTTAATTGTAGTATTATTTCATTCATCATCATCATATCAGCCGAAAGACGTCCACTGCTGGACATAGGCCTCCCCCAAGCGTCGCCACAACGACCGGTCCTGTGCGTCACGCATCCATCGGATTCCCGCGACCCTGACCAGGTCGTCGGTCCACCTTGTTGGAGGCCTTCCAACGCTGCGTCTTCCGGTACGTGGTCGCCACTCCAGAACCTTTCGTCCCCATCGACCATCTGTTCTGCGTGCAATGTGCCCTGCCCATTGCCACTTAAGTTTGGCGACTCTTCGAGCCACGTCGGCAACCTTGGTTCTCCTGCGGATATCTTCATTTCATTATTTCATTAAATCTGATTTAAAAAAATATGATGTCTAGTTGACCATGGTTTCCGATCGATATTATAAAATATCGATATTTTGTGCTCGATAATATCAAATTATCGATATTGAGCTGTCGATATCAACATCGATTTTAATATCGATATTTTATTAATATCGCTCATCCCTAAATACAACACATCAAGACAATGAGTGAACGGAATATTGAATAAGAAACAAAATTGAATGATAAGGAATGATGGAAGAATGAAAATGATCGCAACCATGGCATTAGCAAGTACTATAAATGTATAGAGTTGAATTTTAATAACAAAATTAGTTTTACTAAAACTCAACTTTTACTAAAACTAGTTGTTTCAGTGCCATGGGTTCAGATTGAACCCATGGCACTGAAACAACTAGTACAAGGTGCAGAAGTTTCACTCTTCGGATGAAAACATACGAATAAATATACTAATAAAGTTCATAAAACCTTTCATGGCATGGACGTTATATTTGCCTACCGGGCGTACTAGTACTCGTAATCGTAAGGAATCAAAATGCACCTTACTTAAGTTTAGGCTCTTTTACTATGCCAGCCAGCTATGGACTTTTGAACAGGCCGCTCTTGCCCTAAAGTTAGGAGTTGTGTTTTTTTGAAAAATGTGAAATATGTACTTACGGTATCGTTTACTAATCTGTAATTCCTTTTTTTTATCATCATCATTTCAGCCGAAAGACGTCCACTGTTGGACATAGGCCTTCCCCAAGTGTCGCTACAATGAACGGTCCTGTGCGTCTCGCATCCATCGGATTCCCGCAACCCTACCAGGTCATCGGCCCACCTTGTAGGAGGCCTTCTATCGCTACGTCTTCCGGTACGTGGTCGCCATTCCAGAACCTTTCAGCTCCAACGGCCATCTGTTCTGCGAGCAATGTGACCTGCCCATTGCCACTTAAGTTTGGCGATTCTTCGAGCTATGTCAGTAACCTTGGTTCCTCTGCAGATATCCTCATTCCTGGCTCGATCACGTAAAGTAACTCCGAGCATAGCCCTTGTCATTGCTCTTTTTACGTTTTGTTACATAAATCAGATTTTCTAAAATTGTATGATAGATAGACCTAATTGATACTTTAAAACATAGAAGTGTCAAAAGATTGTCTACATTTAGATAGGTATCTAAACAGGGTTTGTAAAACACTACTATACAATGCCGGCGCGGGGGTAGGGGCCACTGACACCACGGGCGAAAATATTGTGGCGCCGGTAAGTCGCCAGTAAGACAATAGATGCGCGGCCACCGGTGGTCGCTTGGGGATTCATGAATTAAGGGAAGTAATATCGAGTGTTAGTTTTTTGCTGATCCCAAGTAAACTTATATAAGAATTTCATCTTTCCTTTAGCGTTACCCAGAGCTAACGACGTGGACGAAGAAAGTTTTGTAGCTCTGTAATTTTTTTCATATTTTTATTCCTTTTGATTTTTTTATCATTCAAAATTTTTTCAAAATTCGTGTTTTACGCTGCGCAGCGATTTTACGCGGTTTATTTTGACTTCTCGACGTGTATCACTCGGCTTATTCACACTGTAGAGTTCTACATGATCAGTGAGTATTTTCCATCGATTAACTAAAGCTTCTTTGAAGAATTCTTTGCAAAATCCCAAACAACATTACAGAATTGACTGACGATTTAGCAGCATCGCAGTGTGGTCGAAGAGCGACTCTAACGATTTCGTTAGAGTCGCTCCTCGACCACAAACCCTCAAAAAATCCATTTTAAAAAAATCTATAAAAAAATATGCATATGCACAGAGCGTAGAGCACAGTTTTGAGGGTTTGCATCAGGAGAGGCAGGAAACTCCAACTCCAGACCTTGGCGCCCCCCTGAGTTTGTCGCCCCGGGCCGTCGCCCCATCTCCCCCCCCCCCCTAACGCCAGCACTGCTACATATATAGTAATATTATAGTAATAAGTTGTTGTTCATGATGTTGTGTTACTAATTTCTAACATCATGAACAACAACATTTTTCTATGACTATTAAAATTTATCATATTTTAATTTTTCAGATTTTTATACAAAGACCAAAATACATATTTAAATGGAACGTTCTAAATAATACAAAGTCTATGTGAAGCAAAAGGTAATATAATAGCGGAGGGAAGTGGGGATCGGGTGGCGGGGGTGCTTTATGCGCTTGTGTCGCGTGACGTGTCATACAGACGTAGGTATGTACAGAGTTGAAATGTCATAAAAGGAAAAATATAAAAGGTTAAAATTTTTGAATAATTTTTAATATAAGTTATAAACAAATTGAGTTATATATTTTTTTTATATTTTTCCCCAAGTAGTCATGGACACTAATGGACAGGTCCATCCTCCGGTGTTAGCTTATCATTCAATTTTGGGACATGTTGTATAAAAAAGTACTCTGTTGTTAGCGCGTTCGTGCTTGTATGCTTAAATCAAAATTCTTCATTTCGCTATGCTGTAGTCGAGTGAAAAGTGAATACCTCTATTTTTTAAATCGACTATATTCTGAATTCTGACAGCTAAGTGACGTTTGATGATCTGACATTGGCATTAAAAAATTGTAACGCTAATTCGCCATATTTGCTATTGGAAGCCATTTTTCAATATCAGTTGTTAAATTTACGCGTTTGTAATTTTGTATCAGTTCAGTGGACCTAATTTTGTATTTTTTTCAATATTAATAGTGTCGTTTGATTTTAATAACCATGAGTAATACAGCATCAACACCGCTATTCGCTTGTTCGCGTTGTTTCTCCAGACACCCTTTCGAGGAATTATCAACTGGTGAACAACTTTGTAAGGTACGTACGTCACAATTATTGAATTTAAAATACGATATTAATAGGCTCATTATTTACTGTTGATATAAATATTTTTGTTAGGGACGGGGATTACGAGTGTGCGTCATACTTAACTGTTATTTTGACGTCAATATGTGACGCGTTTGTTGTGTGATATTTCAGGAATGTCGCGGATCATTCCCCGTCGTCAAGTGCACGTACTGCCGTTCCGAGTTTCAACAAACAAGGTCAGTGCCAGCTGCCGATGCTCTAAAGAAATGCTTATTTTGAGTCAAAATTACTTATTTCATGGGTTTATCCCTGATACAAAATAACGTTCATACCTACTCATCATATGAATCAGCTGACATAGCAACTGTCCTATTTGTTTGCATAAATAAAACTTACCAATCATTACTAATAAAGAATGCTTATTGATCATTATTACTTGTATCACTACAAAATATTTATGATGCACTTTATTTTTGTAGCAAGTCAAACACCTCATCAATTTGTAAGAAGTGTGAGGCCAATGTTAAGGCCTATGGCAAGCCTACAGCTTGTGAATATTGCAACATCATAGCTGCATTTATTGGTAAGCTTGTTATTCTATAATTGATTATTCTGATTTTGGGTATAATTGTGCATAGCTTGCTTTTATTACCATTTTGAGTCTTCTTGACAATCACTGTAAACATTCAAAGATATTTTAAATGTACAGTTCAGCATTGGCCTAATATCTTATTTAATTTTCTCCTATGAATTTTTGGTAAAAAAGACAATGGAATACAAGCAAGCAAGTGTACAGATCTCAATTGCACATCTTCAGTCTTAACTCAAGATACCTTCTTCTCTTGAAAAGATAAGGAATATATTCTCTGTCATATTTTCATTGTTTTTTATTGTTGATAGCTTCGCGCTTGACCGCTATCTCACCTGATGGAAAGTGTTTGTTTGTATACAGATGGTTCACACAGATAATATATTGATAATAGACTTACTTTTTTATTATGATTAATTTTGTGCTTTTGTGTACAGTGTTGACTGGTCTACACTGTTCTTACATAAATCAATCAATATTGTAATAAACACATTTTTAAAAGAGTAACCATGGAGTTTCTTGCCGGTTCTTCTCCATAGGAAACAACCAATTTGGAACCGTGCACTAGCTTCTGACGTTTTATAAGTGCCCTTGTAGGCCTACGTGAAATAAAATATTTTGACTTTGACTGAAAGTGTGTAAATACCCTTAAGCCATAAAACTGTAATTCAATTAGATATTGCAGAATATGTTTTGATTACAGTTTGAAAACTATGTACTGACACTCCATTAAAAACTAGGTAACAAATGCCAACGGTGTGCTAACTCCGAGCGCAAGTATGGGCCTGCAGTCACCTGCGAGCAGTGCAAACAACGCTGCGCCTTTGATCGCCATGATGATACTAAAAAGGTATAAAATTCAATAAAGTGTCTATGTATAATTATAGTTCAAATAGTTATGAGTTTACATGTGGATGGATGGAGGGGGACAGGGAGGCCAAAGAAAAGATGGATGGATTGTGTGAAAAGTGATATGAAAGAAAAGGGAGTTAGTGATAGCATGACAAGTGAGAGGACAGAATGGAAGAAAAAAACGTGTTGCGCCGACCCCAAATAAAACGGACAAAGCAGAAAGATGATAATGATGATGTATAATTATGGTTCGAAAACTTTGACAATGACAATTAACCCAAGTGCTCATGTCGGAACTGGTTCCTACCTGGTTAGAATCTTTTATTATTATTACTAGCTGACGTGGCAAATGTCGTACTACCTAATAACCACTTAATGTGACTTAATATAAAAATAGCTATTAGGTAAACTTAATTTTATTGAAATCATCAGAATGAGAACTTCCTTACCTTTGAATTTACTTTAGATTATTTAGGTATTAATATATTGTACACCTTAAATCAACCCTTCCGTTAGCCGTCCTCCCTTTAGTGTTGGATGGATAACCTGATTATTGAGCCTATAAATACGTTTAAATTCAAACTACTATGTACGGGAGCAGAGCAGTAATCAAAGATGTTGGTGAAAGCATATAGTATTTAATTGAACTCTTCAGAATCGGTAATAAGACAATGGCAGCGGAGTCGTTCGCTTGAGGTTTAGTTAACTAAATGAACATTAGAAATACCACAGATCCTGCACCAAGTTATTACAACAGTACTTACTCATGATATCCTTACTTACTTACTCGTCTTCACGCCTAAACGGCAAAACCGATTTTGATGAAACTTGGTACACGGATAGACCATGTCCTGGAATAGGACATAGGATACTTTTAATCCGGGAAGTGTGTTCCCTTGGGATAATTTTCTGCTATCATGCGGGCGAAGCCGCTGGGAGCAGCTAGTTTTTAATAACTTAACCTTAGTGCCACCTAGTCTCCATTGTCACTACAAAACACTCCAGTGGTTTTTTTAATAACATTAAATTGACCACAGCCATCTCAATTGAATGAGTTTCATAATGTATTCCATGTACTTGTTCAACATTGAACTGCAATAAGTTGAGTTTCATTGAAGTAAAGCATGTAGTGCTAGATTGTTTTAGTATTGACCTAGAAGTTGCCTGATTACAGTCAAGGCTAGTCACTTGAACAATGATGGAAAAAAGTTAGAATGGTTTGAAATGTAACATTTCAGATAGCACATGACCTAATTTAAAAGTACTGAATAGATTTGTATAAAAATTTAGGTTGTGGGAATCATTGGACCAAGACCCTGTCCCAATTTCCAACTAAAAAAAATAATTCTTTTTACTTGCTTTTTGTGACCTGACAAACAAAATAAATACAGTCTTTTTCACTGTACACTAATGCCTTTTTCCTTGTGGTCCCAAAATACTATTTCTTCTTTTCGTGCAGATGCTCTCAAACTATACTTTTTTTGACCAATATTTGGCAACCTGTACAGCTCAGCAGCAGCTCTATAGTTGGCCTTGTATAAAATAGGTGGAAGTTGGGACCGCAGTCTTGATTCAAAGAGCCACACGACCCCAAAAGGAGAAGACAACTTGTCTGCAGATTTAGATGATTGGACTTTTTATCCCATACATTTTCCTGAAGAAGTAATTTATTCATCATGGAGTTTCTTGCCGATTCTTCTCCATAGGAAACTCTAACAAATTGGATTAGATTCTGACTTTTTATAAGTGCCTGTAGAATAAAGCCCACAGTTTAGTTACAAGCCAGTCACTCAGTGATATATTGGTTTTCCTAATTATAACAAGTTTTCAATGAAAAACATTTTTTCATAAATACTTTACACATTCAATGAAATACTTTTTTTGTACTGTTCATGATGATTCCAAAGAGCTTAAACACGATATGGTTATCTTGTTGCGCTCAGTAGTTACTATGGCCTAGTGGCCAACTACATCATCAGACAAGCTCCAAGGTACCATAGCATTGTCCACCAAGTTACATAGGTATACCAAATTTCAGCTCAATCTGTTAGGCTTAACAGTTTCAAAATTCATTTGCAAGATTTGCTCTAAAAAACATACATACAAATTTTGCAAGTTAAATAAAAGCTTTATAAAAATAAATAGCTGCACACACCATTTAGATTCATAATAATAACAATCTGTTTCTTAGTACTAGAACAAGATTTGACCCACACATACATACATTGCAAGCAACAAATTAGTGAATAAACAGGCGTCCCTTTGTGCAACAATAAAATTATATTACACTGACATAATATCCTGTCTACTATCAGTAAATAAAATGGCTTGGGTGGGGGATTTACAGTGGAATTACTGAGAATTCCCCAATGTGTAATATGAAATTGACACATCATCATCTCCCTAGCCTTTTTCCAGGTTCTGATAGGCAGCCAACAATACTATTTGGATAGACTGATGGTTAGTTTCTGGCGTCATAAACAGAGTTAAATTAGCTAGAAAAACAATTCAGATGTTTTGGCTCACAAAAATGGCTTAAAAAATATACGCGTGATAAATAAAAAAAAAAAGTACTGCAGTTGTATCAAACATTCACCATAGTCAGCCATAGATATAGAAGCTTACTGGGGCCAGGGTTATCCGAAAAGGAGTTCGAGCCCCGGTATGAAGACTAGAAGGGTGGGTTTTTAGTCAGTAAGAGTCTGACACTATATCCGGCTCCGCCCCAAGAGTGGGGGTTGTCATTGGATGATTTTCCCCACCACAAAAAAAAGCTACAGATAAGAGTTTTTAATTATTGTTTTTTTTTTTTATCAATGTCTATCTAGTCTATAGATTACGCAAGGCAATGTAAATAAATTACTCTTTGGATAACGTGACCATTTATTTCACAAGAAATGAGAGGTTTTATGGCTTCCACAGCAGTAACATTTCGTTACATAACTAAAAGTTAGACGTAAGTATAAGGAAAGGAGCTTGTTAAAGTTGTAATGCTTCCTTTTCATAAAGTCGTTCGAAGAAATCGGAGGGCAAGGACAAGGAAAATGGTTCTCTTAAATGTATAATTTGAATTCGATTTAAACATTTTCATTAACCATTACCTGCTTAGTTGTTACTGGGTGATTCTTCGAAACCGAGAGAATGTCTCATTCGTCTGGCCTAGTTTTTTCTTTACCATTTGATATTTTTATTTGCATACTAGCTGTACTCCTGCAGCTTCGCTCCCGCTCTTCCCTACTCCACCCTACTATACCCAACTCTAACCTACTCTACCCTACCCTACTCTACACTACTCTACCCTACCCTACTCTACCCTACTCTACTCTACTCTACCCTACTCTACCCTACACTACCCTAATTTTTATTTTTTTTCCATAAGAACCTTGTCCTCACAATAACAATCACAACAAAAAAAAAAATTAGCCAAATCGGTCAAGCCGTTTTCATGCTATGTCGTGACAACGGAAAACGGGTTTCATTTTTATAATATAGAAGATTGTTGCCAAATATCAAAGGCACTCATTTACGCCCAGTGGCTTACGACAAAAAAAAAGTAGGTACGAAAACTAGACCTGATGATTAAGAAATTCTCTTGATTTCAAACAATCACTCACCTTCGATTTTTGCGAAATCTGGAAAAAATTATAACCAGTAGGTCACATAAGAACATTGTTCGAAAGAGTTACCGTGATCCCGAAACTTAAAGCCAACTGAAGGAACACTATCGTTTGTCTCGCTTCACGTAGAACGAGAAAAGTTATTGGATGACTTACAAACAAAAAAAAAAACAGTTAAGTAAATATATAAAAGTAAAATAGAACAGTCAAACCTACCCAGTTATTATTTAACTCACGAAACTACATATATACCTAGTAGCGTTGACATATTATTGCAGATTTTACCAACAAAGATTGAACAATGTAAGTCTTTGACTAGCTCGCCATTTCTCAAAACAGCTGCTAGTATTTTTCAAATTGTTAACAATTTTGTGTCATGCAAATGTATAGAAAATTATGTAATAATTGCTTGCTTTTCGGGCTCCAGTACTCCTAGCCAAGTTGCTAATCTGCAATAGTAAACGCTAGTAGAAAGCTTCAAATGTATGGGAATGACGTCATCTCAACGCGCAGTCACGTGGTCAGAACAAAAGAATTGGGTGCGTGGCCAAATCGAAGCTTTCGACGCAAGCGAAACGGTGGTAATTCGGATAGGGGGGCAGAACTGTTATATTGACGTAATCCTGAAATATGTCACTGTGATGTCCAAATACCTATTCCATGAATTAATGGTACTAGATGTCCGAATTCAAGACTTTTATATTAATAAAAAACCGGCCAAGTGCGAGTCGTTCTCGCGCACGAAGGGTTCCCGGCCGTAGCAAAAAACGGAAAAATATCACGTTTGTGGTATGCCCCACATATTTATTTTATTCTGCTTTTAGTATTGTTATAGCGGCAACATAAATACATCACCTGTGAATATTTCAATTGTCTAGCTATCATGGTTCATGAGATACAACCCGGTGACCGACCGACAGATGGATGGACAGTAGAATTTTAGTAATAGGGTCGGGCCCCGTTTTACCATTTGGATACGGATCCTTAAAAATACATAGAGGTTTTCTGAACTTTTTATTCTTCTAGAATTTTGATTATTTCGTGCAAGTTTAGTTGCTTATGCTAATCTATCTGCCTGTATACCGAACTTGTTTTTTTGAACAGTACTGTAGAATATGCTCAGTAGTTGAGTAGAATATGCTCACTAGTTGACTCGCCAACGCACCACCGCACAGGCCGACAGTTCGACAACGACTGCCTGCCCCACCACTCGGACCGGTATTTATAACCGAGCGACGTGCGCGCCCGAGGCAACGTCACAACACTGTTATCGGATTGTAGTATGATATAATAATATCTGCATACACTACATTCCCTTCCTTGTTTTAATTTGTTTTATTGTAACCAGAGTGATTAATAAGATATTTGGCATATTATTATTTTTATTCATAATTAATTCATATCGCTGGCATAACAAAATCATAGCACAACAAAAATAAAAATCCTTTCATTGTTTAGTTTAATATTTACTTCCATCTACCCTTCTTCTATTCTATTTTCTGAGTCGTTTGTATCTTCTTCTCTGTCCGTTTCTTTACTTTGATCATTTACAACTTCCCATTGGCCTTCAATTTTCTTCAAATGAACAACATTTCTTCGTGATACTTTTCCAGTTATGTCGTTTCGAACACTTATGTCTCCACCTTCACTTTTTTCCACTGTATGCGAAGTTGGGTCATAATTTAAGCTTAGTTTATCTTTGACCATATTCTTGACGTAAACTTTATCCCCAGGCACTAGTTGACATTCACGAGCTCTTCTTTTGTTATCGGCATATTCTTTTCCAATTTCTTTCTTTTCTTTGTCTCTGTCTCGAACATCTGCATCTTCCGGTTTATGTGTGTGTGTAATGTCTCCTGCCGTATATTATCACGGTATTGCCGTTTGAAAAATAATTCTGCTGGTGTTTTACCCGTAACACTATGTGGGGTACTGTTGTACATAGCCAAATACTCTAACAAAGCATCTTGCCAATTTTTATTCTCAACTTGGCTAATTTTTAGTCGCTTTAGAATGTCACGGTTCTGACGTTCGACTTCTCCATTCTGTTGAGGCCAGTATGGTACCGTGTTATGTAAAACTATATTCCGTTCAACACAGAATTTTTTAAACTCCTCGCTACAGAACTGTCTCCCATTATCAGCTGCTATCGTCATCGGGTTACCAAGTCTGCTAAAAATCTCTTTTAGAGATTTTATTATGTCTGTACTGGTAATTTTCCGACAAATCTTCACCTCCTTATATCGACTGTAGTAATCGACGATAACCAATATGTAATCGCTACTTGGTAAAGGGCCCAACAGATCAATACATGTATCTACCCAAGGTTCACATGGTAATGCCCGTCGCTTCAATGGGTTTGGTGGATTTGGGGTTGAAACTAACGTACAGCCTTTGCAGCATTTAACCAAGTTCTCGGTTTCTTTGTCATATCTAGGCCACCACACTTTGGTTCTTAGTCTCGCCTTCATTAAGACTATTCCTGGATGCCCTTCGTGAGCAGCTGTCAACACCTGACTGCGCAATTTTCTCGGAATAACAATTCTTGTGCCTCTCAACAAAACTCCATCGTAAAAGCATAATTCATTTTGGAAGATTTTGAAATTTTTTACCTCTTCATCCCATGTGTTGTTATCAGGCCCTCCCTTACCTTTAATATTTCCTTGTCTTGTTTTGATGCCTCCATAATTTGTTCTAGTGATACTGCTATTGGTCTGCTTCCTTCAACAACTTGGTGAATATAGTTGTCCAATTTGTCCTGTGTTGTTGTATTTAATTTACATAATCTTGATAAACTATCTGCTATATTTTCTTTTCCAGGTTTGTATATTACTTTGAATGTATATGCTTGAAGGCGTAGTATCCATCTTTCTATTCTTGCGCATGGTTTTGATTTAGGACCAAATATAACCTCAAGTGGTTTGTGGTCGGTTACTAATTCAAATTCTTTTCCGAACAGAAAAACGTAAAAATGTTCCACAGCCCAGACTAGAGCTAAGGCTTCTTTTTCTGTTTGGCAATATCGCCTTTCGCAGTCTGTTAGTGTCCGATGACCATACGCTATAATGCGAGGTCCATGATCATTAATTTGAACTAATACTCCACCTAGTCCTACCGGACTGGCATCTGCTATAACCATAGTCCGATCTTTGACGTCATAGTATCCTAGAGTAGGAATATTGGACAAAGCCGATTTTAATTTGTTAAATGCTAATTCCTGTTTACTGCCCCAAAGGCTTTTTAATTCTGTGGTTTTGCTTTGTTTCTTTCTTAACAGTTCTTTTAATGGTTCAGTAGTAGTTGCCAAATCTGGAATCCATTTTCCAACGTAATTTATTAATCCCAAGAAGCTCTGAAGCTCACCTATATTCATAGGTGGACGAAATTCTCGAATGGTCGTTACGTACTTATCTAATGGTTTTACACCTTTGTGTGATAATTCGTGACCCAAAAATTGAACTTTTTCTTCCCTGAATATGCACTTGTCCTTTCTCAGTACTACATTATTTTCTTTTAGAGTTTTCATTACTGTTTCTAATCTTTGATCGTGTTCTTCCACATCCTTTCCGTATACTAAAATGTCATCTATAAAATTAATGGTGCCATTGCATCTCAATAACATTCGTTCTATGGTCTTTTGAAATATTTCCGGAGCGCAGGATATTCCGAACATTAATCTTTTGTATCTAAACAGGCCTTTACTAGTAATAAAAGTTGTAATGTGTCGAGAATCGGGATGCAATTCCACCTGATGAAAAGCATCTTTTATGTCCAGTTTTGAAAAGTACTTTGCACTTTTCATTTTTGGTAGTAACTTGTCCATAGTAGGCAATGGGTGATTTTCACGTAGAATTGCTGTGTTGGCTCGCCTCATATCCACGCAAATGCGAACATCTCCGGTGTTTTTCAAAACTGGGACTATTGGGGATACCCATCTCGAGGATCCTTGAACTTCTTCAATGATGTCTTTCTCCAACAGTTCTTTTATTTTCTTGTCGACCTTTTCTTCTAGTGGTATGGGGATCCTTCTTAATGGTTGAGAAACTGGTTGTACTTTCTCATCGATTGGTACCTCCACTAAAACATCCTTGAATTTCGGAAATTCTGTCGTAGTTTCCATTTGGTCGATTTCTAATCCGATTTTAAGTACCCCCATAGCCATGGCAGTATCTTTTCCAAGTAAGTCTCTAGTTCCATCCGCGATGACGTAGAAGGTTGCATTTTCTGACCTGTCTGCGATTTTTAAATTTGCGTCGAATGATCCCATTAGGTCAAGGGGTTTCTTACTTCCATAACCATAAAAAGTCTTATTGCAAATGGATGTTTGGTTACGAACCTGTATCTTATTTTTTTTCATGTTGTCCCATGTTTTGTTTGTGATCAAGTTGCATTTACACCCAGAGTCTACTAGCATTTTAACTTTCATTCCGCCAACATGACAATCTAATACACTGTCATCGTCGATTTTGAACACATATTGTATGCCTTCGGATTCTATTTGATCTATCTGGTTTGTATCGTTTCTTTTGTTGTCTCTTTTAATTTTTTTATTTCCGCTTTGTTTGTTGTTGTTTTCCTCATATTTCCTTTTATTCGTTCTGTTCCGTGTCATTGTCCTGCAAAATTGTCTGAAATGTCCCTTTAGCCCACATTTATAGCAATCTATTTCTTTTGCTGGGCATTTGCTGTCGTGGGATGCGTGTCCTGAATTTCCACATCTTCCACATCCTGGTTGTCTTTTCCACTTCTTATCATTGATATTGTTTTTATCCTTCATTTCTGATTTTGTGTCTTTTATTCTATTAATGTTTTCAGTTGATGTGCTGTTTCCTCCGAATTCTTCTATTTGTCGACTTTCGGCTTCAAGAGTATTTGCTTCAGTAATTATATTTGTTAAAGTTATTGAGTCTCCTGTTTGTAGGATTTTCTTCCTGAGCTCTTTTGAGGAACACTTTTCTGTAATTTGATCGATTATTTGATCGTCTTTGTCTTTAAATTGACATTTGTCTGCTTGCTGTCGAAGTCGTACTATGAATTTCTCGAACTTTTCATTTGCTTCTTGTGCGATTAGTCGGAAAAGGTGACGTTCGTAGATCTTGCTTTGTTTGGGAAGGAAGTAGGCATCGAGTTTGGTGATAGCCACTTCGAAGACGTCCACTCCATTTGCTGATGATACATTTGCATCCGGTATATTATAAAATATCTCCTGTAACTCTAGTCCACCAAAATGTAGCAGCGAAGCACGTTTTTTCTCACAACTCTTGATGTCAGCAGCTTCTAGGTAGATCAATAGTGCTCGTTTCCAGCGTTCCCATCTTGTTCCTACTGATGAAGGCTCCCCCTCGCAATCAAATTTCTCAAGCGTGAGTTGGGAACTCATTTTATTGTTTAATTACCTGGAACCAAATAGTAAAGGATTTGCACTCAACTGAAAAATTAAAATATTTAACAATTTTCTGAGCAGTATGTACATGAATGATAACTGTCACGTAATGACCATTAGGTATACTCTACTGAATTTACTGTCATCCTTTGATGACTTGTCAATATAATTACCAGTAACTATAATCTACTGCAATAACCGACATCATTTGATAACTTGTAAATTTAATGACCAGTAGATATAATCTACTGCAATAATCGTCATAATTTGATAACTTGTCAATTTAATGACCAGTAGATATAATCTACTGCAATAACCGTCATCCTTTGATGACTTGTCAATTTAATGACCAGTAGATATAATCTACTGCAATAACCGTCATCCTTTGATGACTTGTCAATTTAATGACCAGTAGATATAATCTACTGCAATAACCGTCATCCTTTGATGACTTGTCAATTTAATGACCAGTAGATATAATCTACTGCAATAACCGTCATCCTTTGACGACTTGTCAATTTAATGACCAGTAGATATAATCTACTGCAAAACATTTATGTGCTCTTTGTTTTATTATTGAACAAATCATATTGCATGAATCAATTAAATAAGCATTTTGGGTTCGACTCCAAGATTAGTGGCAACAGGCATGCTTAACGTAACTGTTTAACATGGTTACACCTCACATCGCAGCCTCTTCCCTTTGAGGAATAAAGGCGTGATGTTTATATTAAAACTTATTTGGCTTTTTTTTTTTTTTTTGAAATGTGACAATATTTCATATTTATTTCCGAAATGTAGGTGACTATGTTTTCCTTCAAGGTATAGAGAATAAATAACTGCCTTTTTGTTCATCGTAAATAGGTTATTTGTTTATAAGAGAGAAAGGAAAAAAACTTTATTTCAATCTACCTCCAAAAATAAATGTTATTTTACTTTACGAACATGAGTAAATTGTCCCATTCGCTTTTTTGTAGATAATTTAAATATAAACTCACAGTTTTATTTTCCTCGTCGCCAATGTAGAATATGCTCAGTAGTTGAGTAGAATATGCTCACTAGTTGACTCGCCAACGCACCACCGCACAGGCCGACAGTTCGACAACGACTGCCTGCCCCACCACTCGGACCGGTATTTATAACCGAGCGACGTGCGCGCCCGAGGCAACGTCACAACACTGTTATCGGATTGTAGTATGATATAATAATATCTGCATACACTACAAGTACCATCTACAATGAAAAATTCGAATAATATTGTTGCAGGTGGATGGAAAACTTCTATGTTGGTTATGCACCCAGTCCCTCAAAAGGGCGCTGGCTAGGACCAAGCAGCACCTATCATCTGTTGATAAACATAAGCACAGGGGACACAAGTAAGTCTTGTAATATTTTTGAACCTTTACCTTTGTATAATATAGTATAGTACATATTATGTATACCGTAGTCTACAGATATTGTGATACAGTGACAACTCGGCGAAGTTTTGTCTATGCCCAGTTAGACATATATTATACTCCTTTGAAACTTTGTGCACAGACTTTGATACGAACACGTTATTTTTGCGACAAATATTAAATTTCAGTGTAGTGTACTTTATTTTAAAGTTTACTGAATAAAATTGGCGAAGCCTATATTACGTCTCCCTTCTCCTCCCAAACCAGGGGCCGTATTATAACCTCTTAAAACCATCATGTTTTCGGTGTGAAAAAGAGACGGAGCTATACAGGACGAATAGCACTATCCTTTTCTCACACAGAAAACATGATGGTTTTAAGATGTCATAATACGGCCGCTGGTCTAGTCTGGTCTGGTCTAAACCTGTTATTCATTTGCAGGTCTAGGAGTGGCCACAAAGAAAAGCGTAAGTCCGACATGATGAAATCAATGAACTCTACCGATTCTTCTCTCAATGACTCACAGCCGTCCGAGAAGAAATCTAAGATGAACCCATTGCAAGGTAAGCATCAATCTCTATATATACCGATTCCAATAATAACATAATTATTTACATAAATTTTTGGCAGCCTGCAGATATCTGAATGATGAATTGAATGATTGAACTGATGATAATACTCACTCACTCTTTTTAAGTAGAATAGTTCATTCTCCGTATCATTCATTCACTCTCTCGAAAGCTGCATTTATTGGACGTACATACATATACTTGGAACTGCATAATTCTGATTACAATGTTTTGTCTGCGACACCTTAAGGTCGACTGGTAGCAAATGCTTTAAGGCATTAGGCCTTTGTAGTATTATTTTAACATTTGCAAAAAGTTTTAATAAATGAATAACTAATGAATGTTTAGCACATAAGTTCCACATTTTTCCCTTACAAACTGACTCTTTGCAATGCGAATATGGTTGAGTTGCCCGTCGGAAAGGAGTGCATACAGTTCACACCTTATATGGAAGTTTTATTGACGTGGGTAAGGGGTGTTTCGATTGTTCCTTGTAATGGAATGGCAAGGACTTCGTCTTGGTCGAAGGTGCTCGGCTCCTAGAACCTACTTAGGGGATGCAAGCTGGTGTGCGTCCATTGGACAACGCAAAGCCCTCTCACACTAGACGTACCACTGTAAGTGTAACGTAACTAGAACTTACCACATTTATTACTATCTTTTAACATTTACCTTTTAAATATGCTTTTTCACTTAAATGTAAGAGGACAATGGAGATTTTCATGGCAATTACAGTTATAAACCTCTCGAAATATTTATATGTACATTGCTATCTTAATAAGGTATTACACTGGGAACACTCACGATGCATAAAATAAATATAATTCCATGTATTTTCCTAACCTAAATTGGCAATTGGTTAAAAAAAAAAACTGATTTGGGAGCGTCCATTAATTATGTACGTGAGGCAATTTTTTCACATTTTGGGACCATAGTCTATGTCCGGGACTGATTATTATATCTGATTATTATTATTCTCGAAATTAATAAATAATTCTAGCCGAAAGACGCCCACTGTTGGACATAGTTCTGCCCCAAATTTCACCAGAACAATTGGTCCTTTGCGTCTCGCCCATGCCTCATAAGAAGGATAAAAGTCATCCAAAGGGCAATGGAAAGGTCGCTCGGAGTTTCCTTGCGTGATCACATCAGAAATGAAATATCCGCAAAACCAAGGTTACCGACGTAGCGCGAAGAATCGCCAAGTGGCAGTGGATATGACACTGTTGTTGTAGAATTTAACAGTGGATGAGAGTTTTTTATCGATTCCCCTCCCCCTTCAAATGAAATTTCGCTAGATTTCCCTCCATTTGAGCTCACCTAATTAATGGACACTCTCTGAAGTAAATCAGTAACGACAAAAGCAAAATTATAAATCAGACCGTCAATACAACAAAACAAATCTTTTAATCTTGTTGTTTTTTTCTTCTTAGTTATATTTCGCTCTATAGGTGAACTGGACCCCAACAGTTCTGACCATGTAGTAGCGATGACTCAGCTCAAGGAGACCATCGCGAGCCTGCAGAAGAAGGTACAACAGAAGGATAACGAGTTACTTGCCAAAGATAAACTGGTACGTATTATTGAATTTGTTTCTGTTATTTTATTTATAATTAAACTCCATTCGCAAAAAAATTAGACATTTAAACAAACCTTTTTTACTGTCAGCTCAACTGATTATGACTTCTATTCCGTAGACATAAGGATGGCATTGAAAGCAAACAAGTGGTTACAATATCAAACTATTTACTGCAGCCGCCATTTGTCATGCCATCTATGCAATAAAAGTCAAAATCGATTGAATGGACAGTAAAAAAAAATTGTTTAAATGTCTCTTGTTATTGCGAACGGGGTATAGCTACTTGCTTCATTTTCGCACGGAAATCTTTAAAATTCTCGGCTTTTCTCTATTATAACAAACAGGTATTACACACCTATTCCTCATGAATCACTCTGTTTGTTAGTGAGAACTGCATAAAATCCGTTCAGTAGTTCTTGAGTTTATCGCGTTCATACAAACAGGTGCGGTTTAGATTTTTTTATAATATTAGAATAATGACTGCAGCAACTAATAAATAAAATATCACGTGTTTTTACATGTGAATGCGAGTGCTTTTATGTGTTTAAACGCGGCCCTCCTACCTTGATCGAAACCTGATGTTTTCATCAATTTCTTAAGTTTGACGAAGTTAATACATAATATACTCTTATTATTTCAGATCACAGAGCTAAAAGCACAGCACTTAAACAACACACAGGACCTGCGGAACGAAATGAAAAACAAGGACCGACTCAACGAGACAAAGTTCGGCTTGATGAACAGTAAAATTCAGAATCTTCTAAAAGAAGTCGCAACACTGAGCAAGTCGGCAAAAAAAAACAATAAAAACACTAAAATAGCGCTGGCTAACACAGAGAACAGCGGCAGCGGTACAGACAGCCCAAGCACCAACTAGATCAATTTCACCCCTAAACAATTCATTTCTAGGCATATTACAAAAAAAAAAACAATGGAAACTATTTTCCTCTTATTTTTTTACTCTACAAATGATTTTATTTGTAGATTTTTTATAATGATAAGCGTAAGTAGGTTTCAATTTGATGACATGTTAGTTTTTAATTTATTATAGAACATTTAAAGTTTTTACCGTTTTAACTGAAGTACATCAATGTTAATTTATCCATTAGCGTCATAAACTATTGTTACGTGTATAAGGGCTTGGCCACATTACCAAGGATCGGTGTCGTTAAAGTAGATGCCAAGTTTTAAAAGCTTACGTCGGATATATCCGACATACACTTTCGCGTTTATTCCGCCAGGGTCGCACATCCATAACCTTATACTCCATTTCATCAGCTCTTCTGTCACCTATGGGGATTAATCAGCTAAACGAGATGGAGTACCTTATATATCATAAAGTAACCATTCAAAAGGTTTAGACGGCACCGTACCGAGCTTTTGATCAACACGGCTTGGCACCGTGTCCGCTCGATGCAGCAACGTTCCACAGTCGTTTCACGTTAGCGATATCGTGCCGTGGTAATGTGGTCAGGCCCTAAACTGATGCGGGTTTAAAAGGTATTAAGTCTATGACTACTCAATTGTCAAAGAGATGATGATAATATTGGGAGATTATTTTTTTGTATAATTTTTCATTTGTTATGTCCATCTAAACTAAACAGCTTAGATATGTTTTATAAACCGTATCATAATCGTTAATAGACAATTACAAAGATTAGAATAGTGCACAACCTCTTAGATTATTTTTCTGATTTTAAATCTAAATTAAAAATCTGTATCATAAAGCATTTTTTTTTTATTTTTGTATCGGTTCAATCTCCGTTATTATTTTTAAGTAATTAGTAGTTGTACAGTCTTGTGACAATGAATGTAGTGTATACCTAATAGGTAGATCAGTTTGTATTTACGAATAGAACAATATATATAATTATTGGCATAAATATTATATTGATGTGAGACAAAGGTAAAAAGATGTAAATGAAAAAAAAATGTGTGTCGAATAAAGTTATTGTATTAATGTTAGTCCGATGGAGAAAGAGGTTAAATATGTGAGATTTTTCGTAATTCTGTAAGGCTTTTATATTTGTACTTTTTTGTTGTTGACCTCTTTTCCTAAAGGTGTGTTCACATTGCTATTAAAATAAACTTGTTGATGTACACTCGGCGGAATTAAAGTAAGCACCGTGTTGATCAATGTGTTCGCATCCTTAAGTGATCAAACCCCGGACTGCATAAATATTTCATATCAGTGTTAACCATAATTATGTTTTGAGTATACAGTGTTTGATTGGTATTAGTTTTCCTGTATGTGTGTGAAAGATGTAGAATAGCATTAAACTTAAATAAATAAAAAAGCAAACACCTGGGTGCGACACACTATAAATATTATATTGATGAAAACTTGAGCAGACATAAAATTGTAATAACAAACTACAATAAACAATTTGTGCCCTTATATTTTACAGGTAAATACAATTAGAACAATTTGCAAATAGCTAAAATGAGTATACAGTTAATAGGCTATAGTAATATTAAAATATCAGATTAGGTATTTGCTGGATTACTAAAAGCGAATAATTATTTAGAAAAGGTATATCACAAATTCAATAGTTGTAAGTTACAATTGTTTTCGAAGCAATTTTGATGTGATTATCTAAAGAAACTTGATTGTTCTACCGTGTGACGCACAATGGCGATTAATATTTAAAATTAAGGTGAAAGTTACGGGCCCGAGCGTAAACGTAAAGCAAGGGGTATTTACTAAAAAATACTCCTATGTTCCATAAACTAAAAATGTTGAATTCAGTGTTAACTAGCACAGCTACGCTTGAGCCCATAGTTTCTACCTTAATGTTTGCAAGTAAGGTAGAAGAAAATCTACATTTTCTTAATATCTGTGAATCAATGAAAGAAAGAAGAGTAAAATACAGTCGGCAAAAAAGAGTTTGCGGGCAGAAAACTAAGACTTGCAACGCAGTAATATGATAACCAAATATGTCTTACTACGACCACAATAACGTTGAATTTTGCTTGCTCTATGCAGACTTTTTTTGTTGTCTGCATACTAAACTTTCAATTTGCGCATTTCAGCTAAGCGGCCATTATTCACAACACGCGTGTCACATGTCTTATTATGTAAGTGTCAAGATCAATTTGTCAGTAATAAAAAAAATAGTGCACGGCCATAACGCTCACAAATGTAAATTTTTAGTAAAGGCGATATAAAAACATCACTAAATTATTATAGTTAATACGCACTTAAAAATCGAAAACGTTTAAGTATTTTGGCTGATCAACCAAATAATTAAGTGTTAGTATATATTATATTATTTATTGCTAAGACGATAAACTCTGACGTAGATTACTTTGTAAGCGAAATATAAATGGATCGCATCAATACCAATAACAAGATAAATATACAGGGTGTAAGGGACAGCCCTCCACAAACTTTAAGGGCTTGCTCAGTAGACGAAACTGAATAACCTTCCACAATGCATTATAACAAAAAAAAAAAAAGTTTCTCCATACAAAATTAAAAATTTGCCGATTTCTTTTATCGATCCCTAAAAAAAAAATGTGGAAGGTTGTTCAGTTTCGTCTACTGAGCAAGCCCTTAAAGTTTGTGGAGGGCTGTCCCTTACACCCTGTATATTTGAATTCATCAAAAACTTGTCCATTTATTGTATTCTCTCGTGAGTCTTATTGTTAAGAATAGATTAATACTAATAAACAATCAATCTCTAAAGATGTTAGTATTGTAATAAAACAAATTTCTTAATGCTGTGGAACAAAATATTCCAATAGAATTATGACCTGAAAAAAAATTAATTATACTTGTTAGTGAAAAATGAACGAAATAAAGTGTAAAATAATATTATTTTTCTTTTATTTTCGAATTCTTTTATTCAGTATAGTTACGCTATTAACCTTCTAAGCGCTTTATTTGAAAACTAGCTTATACCAGCAGCGGCTTGAACCGCGTGAATGTAGAAAATACATAGCCTAATGTTATTCAGTCATAAAGTAGCGTTCTACTACTTAGTTAGCCCATCTTTGTCCCACTGCTGGGCGAAGGCCTCCCTCTCCCTTTTCCACAGACGTCTGTCTTCAGCTATTGCAGGCCAGTTCCTCCGGTATTTATAAAGCTCATGGCTCCACCTTCGCCTTGGTCTGCCTCGATGTCGCCTTGCGTTCAATGGGACCCAATAAGTGGCGTTCTACTACAGGTAAGAGAATTTTCAAAAGCAGCCCAGTCTCATTTTTGAGTTAATTATAGATTTTTTCCTCTTTATATATATCCTACTAATATTATAAATGCGAAAGTTTGTATGTATGGATGTTAGTTACTCTTTCACGCAAAAACTACTGAACGGATCTCGATGAAACTTGGTACACGAGTAGACCATATCCCAGAATAACACATAGGATACTTTTTATCCTGGGATTATGTACGCGGGTGAAGCCGCGGGCAAAAGCTAGTCTTCTATAACATAAAAATAAAACTCTTAATGTGTTGCTAAGCGCAAATCTCGAAAACAAGGATTGAGAAGCCACATTTCGTATCATAATGAAATTAAACACTTATTTAGTAGTAAGTTTAAAAATTTAGTAGGTTCGATCCTGGATTTTTTAGTATAATATTTAAAAAGTTCAAGTTTCCCGTCGTAAAAAAAATGTACATGAACATTTTTTTTTTCTGTCGACGGGAAAATCATCATTGACGAAACCCGCTCTTGGGTGGAGCGGGAGACAGTGTCAGAGTCTTACTGACTAAAAACCCCGCGCCGTTCCTTCTAGCCTTCATACCGGGGCTCTAGTTTCCTTTCGGATAACCCCGACCCCGGTAGGCTTCGACCCAGATGGGCCCCTCCTGTTGCTGACAACTCCTTGAGGCGCGCGGGAACAGTGCGCGCCGTCGACGCCTTGGCTCGGTCCGGACAGTTACCAGACGATCGGACAGCGTGCTACCCATGGCTCGCCGTCCGCGAGCCCGCGTCTACGGTTGTCGGAAATCGGGATCGGAATGACCGCGGAGGCGACCGCCTGTACATGAACATGAAGGTGGCTCCTCAATCTAAATGTTTGGATTGAGGAGCCCGTCAGAACTTCGTAGTTCTAGTAAAATTCAATCGATCGATTACAATTGATTGGACATCCCTAATTCATTATTGACACAACATGATAAAGAAACCACGAAACAAAGATTGTCTTAGTAAATAATGTATTCATGGTCACCTTTTTCAAGATGATGCGAGTAACTGTTGAAGAGTTTTCTTACATAGAGATGGTTTCTGTTGCAACTTTATGTTTACGAATAGTACATGATATTTGAAGACGGTACACGTAGGTAACCGTTAAACAGTTGTGTCATATGAAGACGATTCCAAGCAAATCGTTTGCCTGCCATTTCCTTTGCTTGCAATACTGCTTCGCAGAAGAAGATGGCCGTTTCCCATTCCATCTCACTCCAGACCATGGCCTGAACTAGGGACCGGACGCGAGATGTCCTTTGCCGGTCGCTTCCGTGAGGATGCGATGTCCAACTATACAAGGCAAATCTCTATCGTATCCTCCGGACGAACCGAATAATGACGTTTCTTTCATCCGAAACAGGAACCTCCCGAAACAACCGTGTCTTGCTTCAGGCATTTAAAAGGGCCTTGTTTGTTAAAAGACCGTCCGTTCTGGGTGGGACGAGAGTTAGACTTATACGGACTTGTGTCCCTTCAGTTGCCGCTTGTGTTCCAGGGCAGCAGAAACTTTTTACCCAATCGCGGAGCCCGGTTGTATCGTCCCTGCAACAGCAACTTAGTAACATAATCATCATGACAAAAATAAGCATAACATGTTTGGCTAACGATACCTTTTATTCAACTAAACGACACGTTCCGCTCATAAAGACTTGTCGCATTGTCCGGTATTCAGTTACCGTCATACCTACTCAATTACTCATTCTTCTTATCACTTATTGCTTACACATCCTGCTAAACTGAGGAAATACGAAAGAAATAGGTATCTTAAAAAAAAAAATTCAATACACTTACTCGAAAACCCGATCTTATCCCACCGCTTTTAAGCACGCAACAGATAGACTTTTTCCGCGCTGGTACAGAAAAATGTGCGTGCTCTCCCCGACACAATTTTATTACATTTACCGTATGAGGCTGGGCGTGCGTCGGAAGTCGGAACCTCCACGAGTCGCCGGTCAACCCCCGTTTATTCTTTTCTTCGTTAGTGTATTGAAAAAAGTCGTTTGATAGACGTGCGTCACTGCAGCCCTCGGCAACATAACACACTCGCTTAGGGCTCGTGCGAATTTCCCCTCCATCGAATTGATAAAATATATACGTACTAAACAATCTATATGCCTACTAAGTATTAAAAAATAAACTGAAGGGAACATATTCCCGGGATGAGAAAGTGTCCTGTCCTATTCCAGGACTACCTACCCGTGTACCCATCATCATCATCATCATCATCATCTTCCTGCCCTTATCCCGTTTTATTTGGGGTCGGCGCAACATGTTTTTTTCTTCCATTCTGTCCTGTCACTCGTCACGCTATCACTAACTCCCTTTTCATTCATATTACTTCTCACACCATCCATCCATCTTTTCTTTGGCCTCCCTCTCCCTCTCCATCCATCCACATGTAAATTCATAACTCTTTTAACAACATGCGTTTCATCTCTCCTCTTTACATGACCATACCAAGACAAACAATTCCCTTTCAACTTTTCAGTCACTGGCGCCACTTTCAAACTTCCCCTAATATATTCATTTCTCACTTTATCCATTCTCGTCACACCACACATCCATCTCAACATTCTCATCTCCGCAACATGCAATCTTTTTTTATCCGTCTTTTTCACAGCCCAACATTCTGATCCATACAGTATGACAGGCCTTACATACAGTAATGTACCCAATACAATTTAAATGAACTCCATAGTGCCGGACAAATATCTCACCTGATGGTGAACGATGATGTGGTCGACGATGGAACACGCTTGCCTAGAAGTAAGTATGGGGATCTTTAAGTCAAGAGTGAATAGGTTACTTCGAGGTAAGCGTGCGCCATCGACGCTCACATCGTCGCTTTCCTTCAGGTGAGAAAATCTATTTACAACCTACCAACAACCCAACCTAGGGGTTTTAAAGGCAAGACTTTAAAACCCCTAGGTTGTAGCTATCAGAAAAAACATTTTAGGAATACATTCATTGTGCTTACAGCTAAGGAGTGGAATTCCCTGCCGGAGTCTGTGTTTCATAAGGGATTTAATTTTTAAGTCAAGAGTGAATGATAGTATTTTGTTTTTATTATGTAGGTATAGGCTCACGTTCGACCACTATCTCAGCTGATGGGGTGCAATGATGTGGCCGACGATGGAGCACATTTGGCGATGGGCCCGCAAATGCTCGATTCCTGGTGCGCTGGCCGCAGCGCCGAAATCGCACCGACAAAAGTCATCAGTCCGCGGTAACCCTTAAACATTTTCGAAGTCGCTTTATGGAGCTGAAGATGCTAGTCCTTAGAAGTAATCCTATAGGCGCCTATGGACATGATAATTTTAGGAAAATTGCTATTATTAGTGCTAGTTAATGCACCAGGGTATTACCACGAGAAGAAACGTAGATAACTCTCATACAGTCAATTGATCCTTAAATTGGCCAGGCTTAGGCATTGCTAAGAGTCATTAAACAATGAACCAGCACTCTCGTAGCATTATCCTGTCTTCCAGACAAGGTTATAAATATATTGTAATCGGGAATATCCAACTGACGTTTAAATTTTTCTCCTAAGAGGGTCCTTCTCAACTCTCTTATCGTAAACATCGAAAATGGTTTAAAAGCTTGTTACTTCATTTAATGCAATCCAACGCGATGTTTGACGAAAAGGCAACGCAAAAAAAGAGAGATAACGCCTGGAAACTCTTAGTATTCGGTAATTCCGAGATTTACTCGAAAATTTCACAAAACTTGCTCCAGGAAATAGCTGTTCTTTTTAAACCCTGGAAAAAGTAGTCGTCATTTAGAATCTTAATAAAATTTGCAAGGTCCCTAGAGGATTACTTTTTTTACTTTTTTAATTTTTAGGCAAATTATGAAGTGTCAAAGTTCATACAAAATAGGACATTGTAAGAGGTTTTTACTGGATTAGTTTTACACATATTTAGAAATTGGTGTCTTTAGAAACCTAGATAATATCCACAAGATACTGTGTTTCCAAAGTATCTAATGAAAAATTTGTAATAACGTCATAATCAGTTATGAGCGGTTGTATGAAAAACAGTGAAAATGTGAGTCATGATGCACCACCTTAATAGGGTAGTTATCAAGGAAACTGAATATAAACTTCTGGAACACAGAGCATGTCACATTAGAAAAAAATATTCCAAGCAGTACGTACGATATGGTCTCCATAGTCATGAAGAAATGTATTGTTTTGTATTTGTGTTTATTCACTTCTGCCCCCCTAGCCAAGTTGCAAACGATAAACGTGAACGCTTAGTAATCTCCAATAGATTTTCAACTTTATACCTAAGAGCATAAAGTTGAAAATCTATTTAAGACTACTGAGCATTAGCGACCGGAACGAACGAAAACACTATGTAATCTTCAATAGATTTTCAACTTTATATCCAATAACATAAAGTTGAAAATCTATTAAAGACTACTGAGAATTTACGTGTATCGTTTGTGACTTGGCTAGGGGGGCTGCTCGCTGTTTTAACGAAGAGAATAATCGTGTTAATGGTAAATTAGACCCTAAATGCTATATACTATAGGTACTATATCTAGTGCATTTTTTTATTTTGACTGGCGTTACTGTCGCAATGTAAATGTGAGTTTTTAACCGACTTCTAAAAAAGGAGGAGGTTCTCAATTCGGATGTTTGTATGTTTTTTTTTTAACCGACTTCTAAAAAATGAGGAGGTTCTCAATTCGGATGTTTGTATGTTTTTTTTTATGTTTGTTCGCGCATAACTTCGTCGCTTGCGAACCGATATGAAAAATTATTTTTTTGTTGGAAAGGATATACTTCCCAAATGGTCCCATAGTCACCATGTTGGGAGCTGATGATGGAATCTTGGCGAAATCGAGGGAACTCCTCAAATTCAATTAAATTTTTTAGTGAAGTCGATTATTTTATTTTTATAAAAAAGTTTTAATTTAACGTAAGATTGTTAAAATTTGTTGAATATTTTACCGATATATTGTGTGAGCGTTCTCTATGAAATTGAAAATATCAAAATCACTATAATTAATTATCAGTCAATTATACCTAATTGCGAGAACGTGTAATCCCGAATCCCAATTTAAAAACATATGGTTCCAGATTGGTCCTATTTTCAAAATCCAGTTTTTATGTTGGGATTCATGAGGAATTAAGAAATAATTATTTGAGGAGTTCCAGCAATTTCTCATTCAATATCAAAACTGGATTTTGAATATATGGGACCAATCTGGAAGCATATGTTTTTAAATAAAGAAAGAATTTCGCAAATCGGTTCATAAATGATGGACTTCTGAGGTAACAAACATAACAAAAATGCAACAGAATTAGTCCGAATTGAGAATCGCCCTGCGGCGCGGCGGCGCCTTTGTTTGTTGAACTTTTTACGCAATAAACAATATAATGAATATTTTTAGTGGGTAAGTAAAACTGTGTTCTAAATTCTGAAGTTGTTTTTTCAGTGATATCGTTATCTTGTGACCAAATCCGTGCGTTCGTGGATGGTCACAATTCCCGTCGCCTCCTTGTCGCCAAAGGAAAAGTTGCTGGACAGCCTGCTGCTTCGGATATGAGGATGATGGTACGTATCTTCAATATTAAATCAATTTTTTATTAATAATTAAATAATATTTATTTAACTGTTAACTTTGCTTCAACGAGAGAATGATTTTATACTGGTTCTAAAGAAATCAAATATTCTTCGGTAGCTTGTGTCTGACGCAAGCCACAAGTTTGCGTCCTGCCGACTTAAAAAGGAGATTATCTAGTAGTCCCGAATGAATATTTTTTTTATTAGAGCGATTAGCTTACATGATTAATTTCCTAATTGTCTTCATGGTTCCCAGGTGTGGGATAATGAGTTGTCTGCGAAGGCGACTCAGTGGGTAAAAAAAAACTTGCATAAACACAACCCAGATAAAACTGTCGGTGAGTTTCCAATGTTAAATTAGGTAACTTGTAAAATTTCGCAAACGTGAATGGTTTAATTTTTTTATTATACGGTAGTCAGATACCAGAATGTCTATCCAAGGAATATCGTGTTGCCCAGTAACTGGGTTGTGAAGGTATGATAGGCAGTAGCTCGATGTAGGTATAGGTATACAGCCGCATCCGGTTAGATCGAAACACATGAGTAAATAATCGAAAGCTGACCGAAAAGTTGGGAAATGCTAGGGAGATGATGAAACCGTCATTATAGATTGTACAGGATTAAAAGTCATATCTGTGATTTTCACTAATTATTATAATGTAATTTAACTCGGGATTGAATAAACACTTTGGTGTCTACCATATGTAATGGTCGTGTCTGAGAAAGCTTGATCCAGACTGTCTTTTGAATACCTTCAACAGTCGTCATAGATATTCACAAGACAAAATGATCTGCGGTCTTGCCAAGTACCTATGGTGTTATCTAGATAGTTCTGTACTTAGGGACACTTAAATTTTTCACTAACACGAGGCTTTTTTTTACGGTGGGCAAAAATCATGTAATAACAACCCCCGCTTATGGGTGGAGTGGGAGATAGTGTCAGACTCTTACTGACTAAAAACCCACCTCGTTCCTTCTAGCCTCTTTATACCGGGGCTCGAGTTTCCTTTCGGATAACCCTGGCCCCAGTAGGCTTCGACACAGCTGGGCCCCTCCTGTTGCTGACAACTCCTTGAGGCGCGCGGGTACAGTGCGCGCCGTTGACATCTTGGGCTCGGTCTGGACAGTTACGGACGGTCGGACAGCGAGCTACCCATGGCTCGCCGTCCGTGTCGTTAACGCGAGGCTGATATTTCGTAACTGGCTACCCTAAACAAACTTAGAGGTCAAATTATATGCCAAACAGCAAGAACCATAAAGAAAACGCCAAATTAGAGTTAATCAGTCCAGACAGTACAAAAATTTGTCAGCTATATCGTGTGACTCAACCTGGACTTTTAAAGAGCTCTACGATTTGACGAACAACACCAAAGTAAGGGCATTTGGGTAGGCCATAAAAAGCACTAAAATTGCCAAACAAACGTAAAACCGTATGACAAGTAAAATATACACAGTCCCCATTAATATAGTATAAATATGTTGCAAAGATTAAACTCATTGGTCTTCTTCTTCTCGTGTCGATTCGACTCAAATTTTGTCCGACCAATATTTAGCTACCTGGACAGCTCTGTCGTTGGCTTCGTTTAAGTCATGAAGAGAGCAGGTAGTTGTGTATGCTGGGCAGGGAAGGAGATGACACATATTCTGTGAAGGAGCTCCACACTGGCACTATATTTGAAATGGGACAAGGAAACCCCATTTTGCCAGATTATCTTTGCAGCGGCCAACCTGAGTCCGCAGTCGGTTCGGAGATTTCCAGATTGGTAAGAAAAATTATTAAGTACTCCAAATAGGTACTAATAACCAACGTCGTTTTACAGGGTCCAATAGATTCACGGTAGGTGAAAACATGTATCGGTACTCAACAACCAATCCCAAATATGTCGTGCAGCCGGATTCAGCCCTCCAGTCTTGGTTCAGCGAAAACGTTAACTACACATTTGGACCGCTACAGGAGAGTGACTTTGGAAAAGACTACCATATTGGGCATTACACTCAGGTTTGTGCAACTTTTTTCACTAGTCCACAACACTATTTTTAAACCACTATAAGCGTTACTGGTTTGAGGGGGTTCAAGAAAAGAATACCTGGAAGAAGTTATCAGGAGGCCTTAAACAGTGAGACAGTATAGGCTATTAAGAATAAAAAAAGTAGTACCGATTCAAGCCATCGAGGGGCCCAGTGCAATTTCTTCCAAAGGGCTCTCTAAAAAATTGTCTTTAAAAGTCTTTCAAAATAGGCCACGGCCCTTCAGTGGCAATGGCTCTAAAGCCTATATTCACGACAATGGGACATATTTATTTAACTTTTTATCACTGACATACAGTGTATTCATTAGTAACACGAAGATTGAGACATACTTAACCCACAATCCTAATGGTGTAACCAGACCTGGATCAAAGCGCCGCTTGCGAACGGCGCGCGTGCCTTTCGCGCACGGCTATTTCGTACGAAGCCCTTGCGGCCGCGCGAGATTCAAACGAACATGATTTGCACGCGCACAGTTCGCAAACGGCTCGCGAACGGCTCGCGAGCGGCGCATTTACCAGATCTGGACGCACCATAATAATTAAGTACAGTACCTGTTAAACGTAATTTTGAATTTTGCGCCTAGCAACACTGCTTCACACTCTCTACTCGGTGACATTATAGTGGCCACATGTTTTCTTATATTTTAATTAAAATAAAGCGCAATTACAAACTAAATAGTTGTTGTGACTTTAATAATATAACAGGTTATGGGCCCAGAGAGCCCGAAAATAAAAACAGTGCAAAACCCAAACGTAAATTCAGTAATATCGGACTTTTGTACGCGTATAACCTCAAAACCGCAACGTGACTGTTTTTTCACTCGAACTTTTACAAAGTAATCGCGATCAAATTGGATAAAAGTATTAAAAAATGGCATCAAGTAATCAATTGGCGTTAATCGAAAAACTGACCGGCCGGGAAAACTACGCAACTTGGCGATTTGCAATGCAAACATACCTACAGCACGAGGAACTGTGGGACTGTGTAGAAGCCGACGCAGGAACGCCAATAGATCCGAAACGCGATACCAAAGCAAGGACAAAAATCATCCTCTCAGTTGATCCTACGAATTACGTGCACATACAGGAGGCCAGTACTGCCAAAGAAATATGGGATAAGCTGTCCTCAACGTTCGATGACTCCGGGCTGACACGACGAGTTGGTCTGCTGCGTGATCTCTGTAACACGTCACTAACGGAATGTCAAAATGTGGAAGAGTATGTGAGCAGGATAATGAGCACTGCTCATAAGCTCAGGAATATTGGTTTCAAAGTGGATGACGAGTGGCTCGGCACCATGCTGCTCTCCGGTCTGCCAGAATCTTATAAACCAATGATTATTGCCCTGGAAAGCTCAGGCATGAAAATTACTTCTGATTCTGTCAAAGCAAAATTACTACAAGATGTTCGACCATCAGAAAATGATACAAAAGCATTTGCAGTTAACAAAAAGTTTCACAAAAACCACAAAAGGCATCCTAAAGGACCAAGGTGCTACACCTGTAATAAGTATGGTCATAAAAGTTCAGAATGTAAATCAAAAACCAAAGATACATCACAAAATGCTAGTAGTTCATCATATGCTGCTGTATTTATAGCGACAAGTGCACAATGTAATGCATGGTATGTGGACTCGGGTGCATCTTCTCACATGGTCAAAGACAAAAGTTTGCTTCAGAATGTGACTACTTCTGCTATAAAGAATATAAGAGTAGCCAACAACAAAGTATTATCAGTGCAATGCTCGGGGCAAGTGAGCTTAGATACCTACAATGAGATGGGTCAAGAAAATAAGGTACTGTTTACAAATGTATTATGTGTTCCGGATCTTGCTACCAACTTACTATCTGTAAGTCAGATTATTAGAAGTGGAGGCCAAGTAAGATTTGACAAAACTGGCTGTGTTATTATGAACAATAAGAATCAAGTAGTAGCAACAGCCAGTACCATCAACAACATGTACCGGCTGAATATGCCCGGAGGAGGCTATGCATGCATGTCCGATGTTGAGGAACAAGATATCTTCCTGTGGCACCAACGAATGGGACACTTGAATTTTGACAGCTTAAAGAAAATGTCTGAAAATACTGACCATGTAACTTTCTCCGCAAATTCAGAAAGTCTGACATGTGTCACCTGTAAGGAAGGTAAGCAGACACGACTACCTTTTAGAAGTGAAGGAAATAAAGCAAAGGGTCTGCTTGAACTGATTCACTCGGATGTATGTGGCCCTATGGAGACACAAACACTTGGAGGTGCCAAATACTTTATAACTTTTCTTGATGACTATTCAAAGAAAATCTATGTATATTTTCTCCGGAATAAGTCGGATGCATTAGAAAAATTCAAAGAATTTAGACAAGAAGTGGAAAATCAGCTTGATACTCGCATAAAAATTCTTCGAACAGACAACGGCTTGGAATATGTTAACAAGAACTTCTCTGATTATTTGAAAGGTGCAGGTATCGTACACCAGACGACCACACCATACACACCTGAACAAAACGGGACTGCGGAACGAATGAATAGAAGCCTTATTGAGAGAGCGAAATGCATGCTTCTCAACGCCAATCTATCTAAACAATATTGGGCTGATGCAGTACATACCGCCGCCTATGTAATAAATCGCTCACCAACCAAGTCTCTATCGTTTAAAACTCCCGAAGAAGTGTGGTCTGGACAAAAACCAAAGGTAGGACACATGCGTGTATTTGGTTGTGAAGCTATGGTACACTTACCTCAAGAGAAACGCAAAAAGTGGGATCCGAAGGCACAGAAAATGATTTTCATTGGCTATTGTGACCACACGAAGGGCTACAGATTTGTTATACCTAATACTAGGAAAGTAATAAAAAGCAGAGATGCTACATTTTTGGAATCTACTGTCAAAAGAGATTATGTACTGGTAGAACTGTCAGAAAAGAATTCTACAAGAAATAATAATGATAGTGAAGAAAATAATGAAACTGAAGATGAAGATACAAGTACATGCTCTTATGAAACTGTATGTGAAACCAAATCAAATTCAGACAGTGATTACATACCGGATATCAGTTTCTCTTCTCCTTCAGTAAGCAATATAACTTTGAGACCAAGAAAAAATAGAATTGAAAAAGTAGAATTAAATGATTCAGAAGAAAATATCTACCTGTGTCAACATGAAGACAACCCTACAGATGTACCAAAGACATACAAAGAAGCAGTGAGTTCAAAAGAAAAAGATAAATGGATAAAATCAATAGGAGAAGAACTAGATGCTCATCGGAAAAACAAAACCTGGACATTGGTTGAAAAGCCTGTGAATGCTAAAGTGATTCACTGTAAATGGGTGTTTCGTATCAAAGAAGAACCAACAGGTCCGAGGTATAAATCTCGTTTATGTGCTAAAGGGTTTGCACAAACAAAGGGCATTGACTATCATGAAACGTTTGCCCCAACGGTAAGGTATGACTCTATACGCTTATTACTTTCAGGAGCTGTTCAAAATAATCTAAAGTTCATACAGCTTGACGTCAAAACAGCATTCCTGTATGGAGAACTAGATGAGACCATACTGATGACACCACCGGAGGGACTGATACATGAAGAGAATATGGTTTGCAAACTCAATAAATCACTGTATGGATTGAAACAGGCCCCAAGATGTTGGAACAGTAAGTTTGATTCCGTACTTAAGAAATTTGGCTTTGTCAACAGTAAAGCTGACCAATGTGTATACATTGGTCTTGTCAATCAAACAAAATGCTATCTTTGTCTGTACGTCGATGATGGGTTGTTATTCTCAACTGATGATTGTGTGTTAAAAGAGATAACTGATGAACTGAAAAACATCTTTGAAATTAAAATAACTGAGCCTAGAAATTTTGTGGGAATGCAAATAGAGCAACTCAATAAATGCATATTCATTCATCAGAAAAATTATATAGAACAAATGTTGTGCAAATTTAACATGACTGACGCCAATCCCAACAGTGTTCCTGTAGATCCTCACATGAAGCTGCATAAAGAAGAAGGAGAGGCTGAGAAAGGTATACCCTACAGAGAGGCGGTCGGCTCCCTGATGCATCTGGCTATTGTGAGTCGACCAGATATAATGTTTGCAGTCTGTCTGGTGAGTCGCTTTCTCAATTCTTATAATCAAACGCATTGGAATGCAGTAAAGAAGATTTTTAAATATCTTAAAGATACTAAGGATTATGGGCTCTGTTACTTACAAAGTCCACAACCTGCAGAAGTCACCGGTTACAGTGACGCAGACTATGCAAATGATCTGGACACTCGTCGCTCAGTCACTGGTTATGTATTCATTAAGAACCAAGCGGCAGTAACTTGGTGCAGTCAAAGACAGCAAACAGTTGCTCTATCTACAACCGAAGCAGAATTCATGGCAGCCTGCGCTGCCACTAAAGAAACTATGTGGATCAAGCAATTTTTAAGTGATATTGATCAATATAAACAAGATTCAGTGTGCCTTTATTTGGACAATCAAAGTGCAATCAGTGTTATTAAAAATGTTAACTTTCATAAAAGATGTAAACATATTGAAATTAAATATTATTTTATTAAGGAGAAATATCATCAAAAAGTAATTAAACTAAAGTTTGTTAGCAGTGATAATCAGTATGCAGACATATTAACAAAAGCATTGTCAAAAGATAAGTTTAAATTTTTAAGAAGTAAACTTGGTATGTGTTCATATAGCTCACTTTGCTAATTGTTCAGAAAGACATGTACTGAATGTGAATTTAATTTAAGAAGTTTTGTTTAACTTTAATTTACTTTTGGTCATCTAGTGTTTGTGAGGCATTTTGTTATTTCATTTTATTAAGGCTTAAATTCGGGAAGAGTGTTAAACGTAATTTTGAATTTTGCGCCTAGCAACACTGCTTCACACTCTCTACTCGGTGACATTATAGTGGCCACATGTTTTCTTATATTTTAATTAAAATAAAGCGCAATTACAAACTAAATAGTTGTTGTGACTTTAATAATATAACAGTACCAAAATGTCAATCAGACTTGCCTTTGGGTTCTTGTAACAGGAATTTCTCCAAAGCTTCCGCATCAACTTCAAACCTTGTCTTGATGCGGAAGCTTCAATGCCTTTAGGTAATTTAATACCAGTATCTCTTTGTTATTAGATGGTGTGGTCCAAGAGCGTTTACCTAGGGTGCGCTATGTCACAAACATTCAAGAACGTGTGGAACAAATTCTTCGTCGTCTGTAACTATGGACCAGCGTAAGTAGACTGCTATTGTTCACTTCTTCTTCTCGAATCGAGGGCTTTCTTTTCTCTCAAAGTTTTTGCCCCAGTAGGTTGCCACGTTTATAGCGGCGTTAGTGGTGTTTTTTAGGTCCTCCAAAGTGTAGGTGTAGGGACACTTTGGGCACTCCAATAAGTGGGCCATCGTCTGGTGTCGGATGGTTCTATAATCCCCACTTTGCCAGGTTGTGTTTGCAACGGCCTACTTGCTTATTGTTCACTCTTGAAGCACCTTTTGGCCCTTACAACTCCCCTCTGCTACTCCCTTTTTATTTTAAGTTCTTACAGTCCTTCCTAAGTTGTTTGGTAGAAATCGCTGACAGCGATAAGACCGCCACTGTGCCCATAGATTTAAGTTTGTGTAAGTTTTGTTTATTTGGTATACAATTTATTCTATTCTTTTGTTTTGAATCTCATCTGGAAGTTTATTGAAACTGTCGATTCGCAATAAACGAGACTCGTCTTCACTATTTGTTGGGACGCTTCATGCGGTAGGTACTGAATTCTCATTACTGTTTATTTTTATTTTTAGAGGAAATTATATGGGACAACAACCATACACTGAGAGTTCCAGCCGCAGGAACAAATTACTTTGTAACGCTAAAGACAAATGTGATAACCCTTATGGATCTAAATGTAATTAGAATTCATAATTTATCAATACCTCTTTGATTGAACAAATACCAATAATAATTTGAAGTTATTATTTAATTTTTTAGGTCTTTAAGGAATGATATAATAATTCTAATGTAAATAAAAATGTAATTTATTCTAATAAGTTAATTTTGTAATAAATAATAAAAAAAAACTAAAAAAATTAATTCACTATCACTCTCCTGTAAAGTTTAATCAATGTCGCTTCATTTTTGCTTGAAAGGCGTCGATATTCACTATATCGACGCAGAAAATATCACTAACTTAATGAAGCGAAATTGATAACGAATAAGATAACTGATAGCAATAAGGCCATTTATTTATTGGTATCGTCATAGTAGAATGATTGTCTGAATTGAGATATCTCTGCTAGTCAACTGCTAGTCTGAAGTTTCGTTGGCCATCTGTGGTCCTTCATCAATATGACTTCATCTTTTAGCGTTTAGTTCCGTCTAATTTTAGTAGCGAACTCAAAATAAACGTCGGTCGTGTATTGTTGAATAAACTGTATTCGACAAACCGCCAAAAGTGAAGTGTCAAAGAGTT
The DNA here is from genome assembly GCA_949319445.1 of Mythimna lalbum. Taxonomy (NCBI): domain Eukaryota; kingdom Metazoa; phylum Arthropoda; class Insecta; order Lepidoptera; family Noctuidae; genus Mythimna; species Mythimna lalbum. Next base: position 8,186,665 of record OX439348.1, on the reverse strand, counting down.
GAAAAAACCATAGAGAAAATCTTTGATATTACCACAGACTTAATTAGTCTATACTTTCCCCCTGCTAGGCAAACGTTTATCTCAACTTCTTCCATTCTTTTCTCGAACCACTCCTTGTGGTAGGCATCTAGGTCATTTCGTCATTTCTACCTAGGTCAGCCGCGATGGCGTCGTCCATCCTTAGGCACCCACTTTGTGAAATAGCTTAGTGGTCAAGTAATTATTATTATATGGAATTTTAGGAAAATTACTATAGGTACTAGTACTAATTAAGCGGTTAAGAATACACCTAGGTATTTCCATAAGAAAAAAAGTAACGCACAAAAGTACAATAGCCTACTAACATTACATAATAATAATAATATAATATTCCACAAGTATCACACAATGCCGTCTAGTCCCAAGCTAAGCAGAGCTTGTGTTATGGGTACTAGACAACTGATAAACATACTTATATATTTCTAAATACATACATATTATAGATAAATTACCCAGACACAGAACAAATGATCATGCTCATCACACAAGCATTTGTCCTGGGTGGGAATCGAACCCACGACCTCCGGCATAGCAGTCAGGGCCCACTACTACTAGACCAACAGGCCAGTCACATACATTACCTTGTATTATTAATTTTGGTCCTGCAATTTACCATGCACGCCAAATAAAACCATTAATGAATGAATGAATCATTTTTCAGTGGTTAAACCTGTGGTCAAAAGAAGGTTAATTTGATATTATAATGTTATAGGGAATAACCAATTGACGTCTGAATTTGTATCAATAGGGTTAGGTACCAAGGAAATTGAATATAAGCTCCTGAAACAAAGAGTTGGGCACATTGACAAAATTATTTCGTGTAGTGTGAACAATGGTCGACATAGCCATGAAGAAATTTATTGTTTTGTTTTTATTTTATTTTTTCACTTCTGCTCAGAGTTTTAACGAAGAGGCCAATGGTAAGTTTATTTTTATACAAGGTGCCTAGGGCCGCACTTTGCTCGGTAGACGAAACTTGAACAACTTGAAAAAATAGTCAGCCTCGCCATACAAAATTATGAACTTGATTGGACAATTTTTTTTTTTCGTTTTCTTAAAACAAAAATGTGGCAGGTGGTTCAGTTTCGTCTACTGGAGGGCTATCCCTTACACCTTGTATATTTTGTAGATTTTATTTTAGCATATAATTTGATTATTAACCCTATTTTCTAAGCTTTAAGGATCGTATTCGTATGGAACCATTTCTATTATTCGCTACTTTATTGTAAGCATCATTAAGAGCAGGTTGTAGCCACTGACTATTTTGTGGTATTTTGTAAGAACTTCGGTTGGTCGAAAAACAGTGGTTTAATTTTAAAATAAAAAAAAGACTTAGTTTTGCGAGGCCTTTTTAAAACACAATCTATTATATTTTGTATCTTTCATTATTCCCGTGACGTAATCTCATGACATACACGTTTGTAATCATAAGTAAGGGTCAGATTTGCGATTTTTTGTATTGAGCCAACTAATTTATACCTATGTTTTAATGTTTGCCCGGTAGTTGGTCATCTAGTCGGATATTCTTGCCGGTTCTTCTCCATAGGAAACGACCAATTTGGAACCGTGCACTAACTTCTGTCGTTTTATAAGTACCTACCCATGTTGGTCTATGTGAAATAAAAACCTGGCCTTAATAGGTAAAGCATTTGGCGTATTCGTAAGAAACTTTTATTATGAAAACATTCCTTACTGGAAGATAAAAAAACAGTACTGGCATTATATATTATTTTAAGTCTTATCTAAAAAAGAATTAACCGACAAACATTAATTACTTCAGCCAGGAAACTACAGAAGCTATATGCACGGTAATAATATCATACAGTATTCCAACTTCATACAAACGGACGAAACGCGAACTATACCTACGCGCCTCGGTTGTAGCATGGGCTCGGCATGGTGACAGTCGCGGCCGTCGCAACTGTGCCGCAGTGACTGACGAGCGGACACGACGGTTTTTTTTAACAACTATCGCGCGATTATTGTTAGTTTAGGGTAGGGTAGAGTAGAGTAGGGTAGAGTGGGGTAGAGTAGGGTAGAGTGGGGTAGAGTAGGGTAGAGTGGGGTAGAGTAGGGTAGAGTGGGGTAGAGTAGGGTAAATCTACCAATCAAAAAACAACACACATTTTTATTGAACACTTCCTATTCAATCCACAAAGTATTTTGTTTGTATAAAAAAGTAAGTATATTTACAATCACAAAACTAAATGGAAACACAATGTAGGCAAATGTTATTAGAATGGCGGGCAGCCCTATCGCATGTTTACGTACCTACCGCGCGGCTGTAGGTATTTATTTCGAAGATACGGCTGAGTTACAATACTGTATGATACTATTACCGTGCTATATGGCCGTATAGCACCTCTCGAAAATAAAATATAATTATGTTGACCAGTGTTAATGTTTTCCTTCAACGTTTTAAGAACACTGGTGATGATAATGACGACATGATTGACGCAGTGGTCGACCGATTGGTTGCTTCGATGACGGGTTCGTTTCCCGCCAAAGTTCCCGCATTGACCTATGTGTATGGTCTACAGATAAATTGTTCTGGGTCTAAAAGTATTGTGGTATGTGAGTTTACATGTTTGTAAACGAACTTACGATACAGGAATAATTCTTGTTTGGTGTGACGAAAAAGTTTTATAAAAAATCATGCCTGAATTTTTTTATGTTTTTTTTTTTATTGATATAAAACTAGTGCTTCACTACGATCCCACCTGATGGTAAGCAGTGATGCAATCGTTAATGGTCCATCTTAGTCGTTGTCTTTGCTACTGGAGCTACACAGATTGAGATGTAGTGCGGATAACTACGGTGTAGGCTGTATTTAACAGTCCTGAGTTTAGAGTTAACTATAATGACGTCACAGGGTAAATACTCTACTCTGGCATTTTTGAACGCGAACATAGAGTTCACCTGTCAATGTCAAGCATATGGCCGCTTACTCCAACCTACCATATTCAGAGTTAGAGTTTACTCTAGAGTAGCTACTCGAGTTATAAAAAAAACGACCCTGGATTACAACTCTATTCTACTCTGGTTATTTTTGAACGCAGTTATGGATATGAAATATCGGATTTTGAATCCGATACGGATTTAGGAATAATATTATACCGGGTTCATATCCGTAATATGAATTTATTTCTGAATAGAATTTTCGAAATAAAATACAAATAGTGAGATTTGACTTTTCTTTCTAGTCTAGAATTAGATTATCATTTATTTGACTGAGCAAAACGAACAAAAAACTTCCATTTAGACTCCGCCTTTATCCGAAACTTTCAGCGTTCTACGTTCAAGGGTTTTAGGCTGCTTTGACTTTTCATTAAATTTTATATTATACAGATCACCACATTCTGAAAGGGAAATATTAAAAGAAAAATTTGCAGAGATGGCCCCGTGGTAACGGTCCCGACTTTACGAGTTTTAGGTCGCAGGTTCAAACCCAGCCAGGCGTATTACTTTATGCAATTTATTTCTTCAGCATTACTTTCAAAACGATGAAAGAAAACTTCGTGAGGAAACTGGGTTGTTCTAGAACCAAAAATTCGATGACGTGATATTCACCACCTCGCATTGGGCTCTCGCGATGGATTACTCCTATCCCTCTTCTAGATAGGAGGCCTGACTCCCAGCATTGGTTTATCTAAAACTATCCGATGCTTTTCCGGTTTCGGATATTTTTTCTATTTCAGATATCCGATTGTTACGGTTTGCAGCTCCGTAACATCCCTGGTATTTAGTATGGTTATTTATCTTAATTGCAGTAGACATTATGTAACAATGGATCAGGTAGTCTTGGTTCTAGATTCCCTTTGTCAACAACTCAGTGTGTGTCACTCATGATAACAAAAAATGAAATAAGCAAAACATGTTTGGCAATGAGTTCTAACAAAGATACCTTGTTTTAGAATAAATGACACGTTCCGCTCGTAACGACTTGACGCATGTCCATCTTCAGCGATATCCGTGATCTTCAGTCCCTGTCATACCTGTCCTAGTCATTCTTCTTGTCATATACTAGCTTCTGCCGGCGATTACGCTTGCGTGAAGGTAGGCCATACAAACCTTGAACCCCTGTTTCATTACCATAGGGGTTGAGTTTTCAAAAAACTCTTCTTATTCTCTGTATACAAAATTTCAGTGTTCTTTCTAGGTGCGAGGGTTTGGGTTAGGCGTTGTTGATCCGAAGAGTGTCATTCTAGTTACCTACCTTTACCCATAACTTTTTAAATATTGTTTGAACAGCATACACAGATTTGGGAAAAAAGTTGCTTCGTTATATAAAAATTCTTCATTATTTTTTTTTTTTTAATATCCTACCTATATGTATAACTACTAGCACCTGCTTTCTTGACAAATTTCTCGATTCCTGTGGAATAGACCACAGGAGTGAGAAGCAAGTTAATATGTTGACTCTGTGAGATGGCCATCAATCAGTTCTTGGGCTAATCCATTTTAAATTCGCGGTGGAAGAATTCTATAATTCAGTCACTTTTTTTTCAATACTCAATATCTACTTTATTGCGTTCCATATTGTGTACATAGGTGGTATAAAATTAATATTGTAAAGAAAGTTATTATATTTTTTTTTTGTTATTATGTTAGACAATTGCAGTAGCACTATACAACAATAATGTACGATATAATAGGCATTTAGATAGGCACCGTAAAACCTTTTCAGACAACTGCGTATAAAGGTAGAACTACACTGCGCACACGTGTGTACCATCTGGGCGCGTCGGTGTCCATATTTTTTTTATGTAAACTAGACTTGTAGAGCTACACTAGATCCACGCCGCGCCACGTCGTTCTACGTACAAATCAGGCGTGTTACACGTGTGCGTCGGTCTAATTAAGTTTTATTTTAGCTTTAGTCTTTGTGCTACAAATTCCACGGTAGACAAATAAAATCTTACCTATGCTGAATATTAGGAATATTTCAAATTCAACTTAGTTAAGGTCAATTCTACTTAAAATTCTAATGCGCATATCTATAATGAATGTTTTTATTGAGCCCACGTGTAATATTTGACGGTACTGTTGGCGCAGTGGTTGAGCGATTGGCTGCTGTGCGGGTCGCGGGTTCGTTTTCCGCATCGAACTAATAAATATTTGTACGGTCTACGGATAGACGTTTCTGTACTAGGGGTAAAGTTGCAAATCTGCAATAGTTCACGCTTGTAGAAAGCTTCAAATGTACGGGAATAACGTCGTCTCAACGCTCAGTCACGTGATCAGAACAAAAGAATTGGCGGCAAGGTCAACTCGAAGCTTTCGACGCAAGCGAAATGGTTGTAACTTGGCTAGGGGGCTGGTCTGGGTGTCTAGTGTCTGTGAGTTTACATGTTTGTGAACGCACTCACGATTCAGGAGTTGTTTGGGGCAAAAGGTTTAAAAAAAAGTCAGGATTATCTTCATTTTACAATAAATCAAGACTGACTCCGAATGCATATCTTTTTTTTTAAATTGGTTAAAACTGTAAGGAGTTAACTTTTAACTGTCCTATTCAGGGTACTTACTGGGTACTGTCATAAGCCAATAATAATCTTGGCCCATAGATTACCTTCATCATTTCACCCAATAGACGTCCACTGTTAGACATATACCTCCCCCAAGTGTCGCTACAATTAACGATTTTGTGCGTCCTGCCTCCATCGGACCACCTTGCAGAAGGCCTTCCGACGCTACGTCTTCCGGTACGCGGTCGCCACTCCAAGACCTTCCGGCCCCAACGGCCATCTGTTCTGCGAGCAATGTGCTATGATTACCTTACAGACTAACATATATAAAGTAAATTAAATAAGTACTGCACTGCACTTGCAATACGCCAATGGTACCTACTGGCCTACCAATTGCCTCTGATGGTGGTAAAGCTGGTCTAAAGGATAGAAGAATTCATCATCTATCTTTGAATATGATGAAAGAAAACACCAACAGTTTTTGCAAGACTAATTATCCTGGAATCGCACTTAGATTTTGCATAAACCGGAATCATGGATATTGTAATGATTGATTGATTGCATCCAGGGTCAAGAGAACATGCAGCAGCTAAGTGCTTAGGTACAAAACGGCCCATCTGCAGAATATAGTTATTAAGGTAGCCATACACGCTAGGATACACCTGAAAGGATTGCCTGTACAGTTAAGTTTGTGTGGAAATCTGCACAGTTTTGAAATATACACGATGATGAAATATCTGATAGGTACAGGCAAACCTGTCAGGGCATTCTAGCGTGTATGGCTACCTTTACAGTTAAATTCAACCGTGTTATTTAAAGGCTATTGTGTCTCTCTGTCACCCTCACCAGTCACCATCCTATAGCAATCAGATAATATAGTTATACTAGTTTTCTTTATTCCGTGGTTATATTGCAGTTGATTGACACGAACGGAAGAAGCATGAGTATTGTGGTTCTGAGTTCTTAGTAATTGATTTCTGATGCACTTAACCCAGTACCCTCCATAACTAGATGATCGAGCACTTTTTACTTTTGCTCTTGACCTCCATGCATTTTTGAATAGTTAAGTACTGATTCATTTTTCTTCTCATTTTTTTTTTCTGAAGACGGAACCGTGCCTCCTTTTACAAGTTGATCGACGTTTGGACTACATAGTAGTAGTATATAATGCTAGTAGCGTTGTTTTGCAATCAAATCGCGTTCTCGAATATTAGTCGGTGCTCAGTCGGTGTTGCCCGTTGTTGTGCTTATATTAGAACAATGGAATTAAAAGTACTTTTTATTTTGACTTTCGTTGCAGCCGCACAATGCAAATGTGAGCTTGTTATCATTGGATTGTTAGAATTTGTTGAATTTTTTACGTAAAGAACTCTTTTATAAATTTTTTATCCGTGAATAAAATTTTGTTTTAAATTGAAGTTGTTGTTTTCAGTGTTATCGTTATCATGTGGACAAATTCGTGCGTTCGTGGATGGTCACAATTCCCGTCGCCTCCTTGTCGCCAAAGGAAAAGTAGCTGGGCAGCCTGCTGCTTCGGAAATGAAGATGATGGTATGTTGCTTCAATAATTTTATTTACCTATTATATTATATTTAGCTGGTTAGAGACGGCGCAAGAAAAGAAATTTTGGAAGGACTTGGGGGAGGCCTTTGCCCAGCAGTGGGACAATAATGGCTAGTAAAAAAAAAATATATATATATTTAGGCTGTACTGTTCTGTCCGGGAAAGATAGGCAGTGGGATATTGGAACAATGGAAGGAGAGCGTTGCCTCCCTGCATTCCTTCCATTGTTCCCAGCTCTGGACCAATTCCTAAGGAAGACATCTAAGTCGACCTTCACGGTCAGCTGCAGCCCAGCATCGCGTCTTCAGGGTTAATTATCAAATTATGAATAAATATCTGCTTCAAGTACCTATTATAATTTTGACCATTATCGTCTACGAGTATCTGGTTATAACGATTGTTAGATCAAAATTACGGAAAACAGGAAATGGGAAATAATCAGTTTAGTTTTTAACCGACTTAAAAAAAGGAGCTAATCAAGTCGCCCTGTATATTTTTTTTTATTAGATCAACATTAGGTATTTATTTCCTAATTGTTTACTTGGTTCCCAGCTGTGGGATGAGGAGTTGGCGGCCAAGGCATCTCAGTGGGCAAAGAAAAACTTGCATCAACACAATCCAGATAAATCTGTCGGTAAGTATCCAACGCTATCTACACTGATCGAATTAAATTTATTAGCAAAACTCCACAGAATAGATGAATTCAGATTTTTTTCTGAAAAACATGCCGTCATTATCGATCTGACTGGCCTGTTGGTCTAGTGGTTAATGGCCCTGCTATGCCGGAAGTTGTGGGTTCGATTCCCACTCAGGACAAATGTTTATGTGATGAGCATGATCATTTGTTCTGTTTCTGGGTGTAATTTGTTTATAATATATATATAAAGATATAGGTATTTTTATCAGCTGTCTAGTACTCATAACACAAGCTCTGGTTAGCTTGGAACTGACGGCGTTGTCTGATAGTTGTGTAATATTATTATTAAAATCCCATATGGGTATATTCCTATACTTAGTAAATTTCCCAAAGGTGCTTACCGGCGCACTAGTTCGAAGTAGCTCTGGAAAAGAATACTGAAAGATTAGGGCCTTTGTCCAGCAGCTATATAAATTACACCACATAAAATTTAAAACAAGGAATTCACATCTTTCAAACTTGATGTGTCGAAGACCAATGAACAATAAAACCAGACGCCTCAAAAAAACTAAGACATTACCTACGCTGCGATTTATAAATACCTAATTACCGGAAAAAAGTAAAAGTAACCAATGGTTGCTGAAAACAAACTTTAACTAGAACCTGTTCAAGATTTTAGAACGATGACTCTAATGTGTGTCACCTGTCTATTTTGATGTGGTACCTGCGTGTTGGATTATACTATGAAAAAAATCTAAGACAATGAAACTAGAAAGCAATGAGTTTATCCTACTTTAGCTTCTTAGTAGCCAACGGTGTTGGTTTTCGTCCAGCAGTATACTTTTACACTTTCACTCTCCTGTGTATTTCAATGAAGTACCTACATACAATTATCGCTTCTAGTAGGTACATCAGTGAAAAGTTGACGTTTTATGAGCCCATTACATGCAGCCAACTGGGGCCAGGGTTATCCGAAAAGAAGCTCGTGCACCGGTATGAAGAGGCTAGAAGGAACGGGGTGGGTTTTTAGTCAGTAAGACTCTGGCACTATCTCCCGCTCCACCCAAGAGCGGGGGTTGTTATAAGATGATTTTTACCCACCATAAAAAAAGAAAAAAAAACCCACTACAAGCACAATCTTCACCACAGTTTTACCTGCATAGGGCCCTCTTCCTCACTGGACACACTGGGCACGTGTCTTGGGCCCCACAAGGGTTTGGGGCCCCCTAGTCTCTACTAGGTTACCAAACGATAACCATTAGCATACTGTGATCTCACCGAAAAGTTAGGCTTATCGATTGCAGCGTTTTTAATTTTCAATATATAAAAATTGTATATTAATTCATGAATCCCCAAGTGACCACCGGTGGCCGCGCATCTATTGTCTTACTATTGTGTCTCTAATTGACGGTATCTGAAGGGTTAATGTCTATTATTTAAAGCGGCTTCGCCCGCGTTATAGCAGAAAATTATTCCAAGGGCATACTTCCGGGATAAAAAGTATCCTATGTCCTATTCCAGGACATGGTCTATCCGTGTACCAAGTTTCATCAAACTCAGCTTTGCCATTTAGGCGTGAAGACGTAACAAACAAACAAACTCACTTTCGCTTTTATAATATTAGTAAGGATTAAATGGCCGGAATTAGTAGGGAGCTGTACCCTAGCTAAAAATATTCATGTACACACTGACAAACAATAGTTTTAAAGAAAATCATCAATGTAAATATCTTATTTTGTATCTGATCAATAGTTACGATTCGAGTCAATCACGGCATGCAAATGAAGCGAAAAAAACAAAGCGTGAAGCGCGAAGTTTGAATTAACTTAAGTAGGTACTAATTAAGTTTGAATTGTGTGAACAGTTTGTCGATAATGTAATATGCTCCAAATTACAGATTTCAAAGATGTTTTTTTTTTGTCGATGGGGAAAATCATCTTAAGACAAAACCCGCTCTTGGGTGGAGCGGGAGATAGTGTCAGACTCTTACTGACTTTTAGTCAGTAAGAGTCTGACACTACCCCGCGCCGTTCCTCCTAGCCTTCATACCGGGGCTCTAGTTTCCTTTCGGATAACCCCGACCCCGGTAGGCTTCTACCCAGCTGGGTAGAAGCCCATCCTGTTGCTGACAACTCCTTGAGGCGCGCGGGAACAGTGCGCGCCGTCGACGTCTTGGCTCGGTCCGGACAGTTACCGGACGATCGGACTGGCTCGCTGTCCACGAGCCCGCGTCTACGGTGGCTGGAAATCGGGATTGGAATCCCGGCGGCGGCGGCGAGGGCGCCGTTGCCTGAAGCGGTCGGCCTCCTCCTTTGCTAGCATTACTGCTTCGCAGAAGGAGGCGACCGCCTGCCACTCCTCCTCGCTCCGGACCATGGCCTGAACCAAGGCCCGGCGCGAGAGGTCTCCGCCGCTGATCGCCCCCACGAGGGCACGGACATTTCAAAGATGTGAATAACGATTTTGCTTAACTCAAATCTAGAAAGGAGGGTACCTCAGAGTAGGTACCTCTTCAATCAGCATAGATAGCTACTTATGTATGTAAGGACTAATCGTGGATGCTGGTTATTTAGTGTGGATTACAATTAAACGTAAAACTGTATGAGTTGTACCACCACACTCACAGTGTTCCCTGTACAAACCGGTCTACGATGAGATCTTCTCAATAGCACTGCCTGTCTCTATGCATTTGCAGAGCTGGTTTGATAGTGACACTCCCCCTCTTCTCACAAATTACAACTGTGCTACAAGACACAGATATATTCTAGTTGAATGGACAAGAGTTTTACTCATTTGTATCTATTATCACTCTCTCGAGCATCTTCCATTGAAACGACACTTATGTTACTTAGACTAAGCTATTTATTAAATTAATGATTACTTTACATAAGTGCTAACCTGCCATCGTTTTACACAGGGTCCAATAGATTTACGGCGGGCGAGAACCTATATTGGTACTCAACAACCAACCCTAAATATGTCCTGCAACCGGATTCAGCCCTTCAGTCTTGGTTCAGCGAAAACGTTAACTACACATTTGGACCGCTACAGATGAGTGACTTCCAAAAAGACTACGATATTGGGCATTACACTCAGGTTTGTGGAACTTTTTTTTCTAGTCCGACACACCATGTTTAAGCTGCTGCAGAGGCGAAACGAACTACAGCCACCATCAAGCATCAAGACCTAGACCATGACGTTTAAAAGTAAGATTGTTTTAATCTTGTTTTAGTGTGGGTAAGAGACAGAGCTATACAGGTTGTCTAGCGCCATCTCTTACTCACGCCGAAACAAGATTAAAATAATCTTACTTTGAACGTCATGGTAACCCCGCAAGGCAGTCATTGAACTATCTTGCATTCTACAAAGAATAGAGTTCGAAAAGAACAGCATAACAATAGGTAAAAGAAGAAGCCCAATTGCTTAAATTTTACATGAATAGGTATATAGGATAGTTCTTTATACTGACGTAGCAAAGCCAATTCCTCTCGATGACGACGACTTCATTGGTAGCATGCTCAACCCGGGCCTGGGTGCGTTTCCCACATCAATTACATCCCTAAGTGCTTTACCAGATTTTGCCAAACGAACTTGCTCTTGGGTTCTTGTGTCAAGAATTTCTTTAAAGCAGTCAGGGTATAATTTATGTTTTTATTTATTAATAGATGGTGTGGTCCGACAGCGTTTACCTAGGGTGCGCTATCTCACAAATATTCAAGAACGGGTGGAACAAATTCTTCGTCGTCTGTAATTATGGACCAGGGTAAGTTGATTGCTATGATTAACTCTTGCAGCTTGTTACTAGGGCCTTCTCGGTTCGGAATATCATCAAGAAACCCGTCTCGAAGTTTTTTGAAACTGATGGTTCGCATTGACCGAGTCTAGTCATCACTACTTTTTCAATTTTACATATAGGGCTTAATTCTTAATTGTTTCCTTTTGTTTTATTTTCAGAGGTAATTATTTGGGACAAAAGCCATACAGGGAGAGTAATGGCCGCAGCAACAAATTAGTTTGTGGCGTTAAAAACAAATGTGATCGTCCGTATGGAATCAAATGTAAAAGGAATTAATAAATTTACGAAGACGCTTTGACTGAATATAATTAATTTGATTATTACTTAATGAGCTAAGTCTTTAAGGATAGATGCGAGTGTAATTTATTATAATAAAGTTATCTAATAAGAAAATGGTTTTTAAATTAACTTCTATCTCATTTTGTAGATTTTGGTTCATCCTATTTTACGTGAAGCTACTGCAGCAGTGAGCGTGTCATTCTTAAACTGTTATATTTAACTGACTTAAAAAAGAGAAGTTTCTAAATTCACTGGTTTTTACTAAGTATGTTACCTCATGACGCCGTCATTCATACGCTACTCTGCAACTAAAACGTATTCTATATATGTAGGCTTTTACAACTGACAGGATGCAAAAACCTATAACTAAGATTCTGGAAACGAACGCTTTTCAACAGTGTAAGGGGGGGGGGGGTTCAGGGGGGCAACAAGGTCTGGAGTTGGACTCTCCTGCTTCCCCTGATGCAAACCCTCAAAACTGCTCTATGCTCTGTGCATATGCATATTTTTTATTGAGTTTTTTTTTGATGGAGAAAATTTTGAGGAGCGACTCTAACGATATCGTTGAATCGCTCTTCCACACTACGCTTACGCTTACGATTGATGCGACACTTCCACTTGGGCACCACAATATTTTCACCCGGGTTGTCAGTGGCCCTTACGCCGGCACTGCTTTTCAAGGCCTGATCAGGTACACGATTGATTCAGTAGAACTTAAAGATGAGCTGAAAAAGAAACAAACCTTGAACTCATGTTGAACTCATCTTTGATGTTGAGTGGAGGGGAAGAGTCATTCGTAGAAATCAACTAAGAACATGAGGTTACCTATAATTTTATCATGAAAAATCTATTATTAGATTATCGAGTATCATACTTTTTTTCTGATCTGGCAGGTTTTGACCTTACCAGGCTGGCACGCGATCCAATAGGGAAACTATTGTAACTGAAACTAGTAATTAGCTTTAATTAAGATCAATTTCTGATAGTTAGTGATATAAATGAGAGTATTCATTTATAAACCAATTATAGGTTGCGGAAGACTTGTCATCACAGTTGTCCGGTGACTGACACGTTGATTGTTTACTTGGATGACGATTTACCGTTGACTGGGTAGGTGTCACGCGTGCAAACAAAGAAACAAATTACACGTAATAAACTATTCTTGTTAAATTCTTAAGGAATAAATGTGGATAAGGAAAAACATTTATTTATTTATTTAAACTTCATGTACAGTAATTGTACATAGGCGGACTTAATGCAACAAAGGCATTCTCTACCAGTCAACCTTTTGGTTGTTGAAGAACATGAATGTTTTTATTTTAATTTTCTCTCTCTCTCCAAGAATTAGATTACTTCTCTTTGTGTTTGTTTTTAATCATGCCCCTTCTCATGATACTTAAGTTAATTTGCATTAGTCATCCTAGTGATTTCATTTAAGTAACCCAGCTAATCTGTGAGCAGCTCTGTGACTCTACAATATTGTTGTTTATATGTGTTGTATACCTGTAGTACCTACCTAAGTTTTATATAGTAACTGTTTGCTGTTCCTTTTTATAAAAACAAAATAAATAAAAAATAAATATTTAACCTAGGGTTAATAAGAATAGAAATAACCTACTAAACGCAATCGTCAAGCCTGCGTATCCTTTCTCCTTCTCTGTCAAATCCATCCAAAGATTGTCTGCAAAAAAACTTTCTGCTATGCTATGGATGAGGTTGCTAGATCCTCACTGGAGCAGATAATTGCAATGTCATCTGCAAAGTTACTGTTACCTATTGTAAATCTGCTGTGAATGTGGTATTTAGTAGAGGGCACAAAATAGATCCTTGTGGCACACCGGGAACTATTTATGGCAGTAAGTCCCCTCTTTGAGGCGTGGCTGGAAAGACCTCACGGTGTCCTTACCTACCTTCCGCATGACGCAGGTCCTCATCGGACATGGTAAGTTCGGGAGGTTCCTGCATCGGATTCAAGCGGAAGAGACGCCCGGGTGCCGCCACTGTGCGGAACGCCCGGAGGACACGGTGGAGGTGGAGCACACAGTCAAGGTGTGCCCTGCTTGGGCGGAGCACCACCGTGCCCTCGTGGGGGCGATCGGCGGCGGAGACCTCTCGCCTTGGTTCAGGCCATGGTCCGGAGCGAGGAGGAGTGGCAGGCGACCTGAGGCCGACCGCATCAGGCAACGGCGCCCTCGCCGCCGCCGCCGGGATTTCAATCCCGATTTCCAGCCACCGTAGACGTGGGCTCGTGGACGGTGAGCCATGGGCAGCTCGCTGTCCGATCGTCCGGTAACTGTCCGGACCGAGCCAAGACGTCGATGGCGCACAATGTTCCCGCTCGCCTCAAGGAGTTGTCAGCAACAGGAGGGGCCCAGCTGGGTCGAACACTACCGGGGCCGGGGTTATCCGAAAGGAAACTTGAGCCCCGGTATGAAGGCTAGAAGAAACGGCGTGGGGTTTTTAGTCAGTAAGTCTGACACTATCTCCCACTCCACCCAAAAGCGGATTTTGTCATAAGATGATTTTCCCCATTGACAAAAAAAAAAAAACACCGGGAACTATACCAGAGAAGTATTATTTGCTTTTATCTCGTACTTGGAAAAATCTACCTGACATGTACATCATTCGGGATCGCATAGAAATCGTGCGTGAGGAAGAAATGCTTTGATTTTGTACAACAAACCGCTGTACCATACTCAATGAAACGCTTGATGTGCGTTCAAAAAAGTAACTCTTCCTTCTCCGTGGAATACTATTAGGTATTATTACTAACGACCCGCCCCATCTTCGCACAAGTGTTACAAATCGTTAAAATGATTAGTTCTTCTTTACTTTATTATGCATGTAAGTATACTAAACATGCATATTTATAAGTAGCATCATTTACATTATATTTTTCCGCATCGTTTTTTTTTTTTGTGTTTTGTCTATTGGTAAAAACAACATGAAAACTGTTGAGTATTTTTTGTGTTTTTCGTGTTCTGAATACAGACAGATTGAGGTGGTGGGAGATCTTATTTTATAATAGTAAGGATTATGTATCTGCCAGGTACTTTATTACTATTACTTTATTTATTACTAGCTTCAGCCCGCGGCTTCACCCGCGTACATAATCCCAGGATAAAAAGTATCCTATGTGTTATTCTGGGATATGGTCTACTCGTGTACCAAGTTTCATCGAGATCCGTTCAGTAGTTTTTGCGTGAAAGAGTAACAAACATCCATACACCCATCCATACATACAAACTTTCGCATTTATAATATTAGTAGGATCTTTGTCATAGATAGATGATTTAACTTGATCTGCGTGTAGGTTTATGTAATTTCTATACAACGGCCTTACAGCCATTAGATGCCTCATGTTTGAACTAGCGTACCGTACTAAAACTATTCTATCAACTACCCAAGGTACGGGGGATCGGGGTACTGCGTTCTGGATTAGTTCTGATTCGCGCTACCCCGTAGAACAGAGTACTGCGTTCTGATTGGTCGAGATTATCGTACATCAGATCTATAATAATCTACACTAATACTATAAAGAGGTAAAGTTTGTTTTTTTTTGTTTATAGGAGGTAATGTCTGGAAATACTGCCAAATTTTTTTTCATCGTTAGAAAGCTGCATTATTCCTGAGTGACATAGGTTATATTTTATGTAGGTACACGGGCGAAGCTGCGGGCAAAAGCTAGTGTCATATATGTTGACAAACATGCGGTCCCTGTTATTAGACATCTAGTTGTTTCTATATGAAGATTTGAGAATTCTGATACTGACATTTTGGAAAAATTGTTGAATTTTTAGATAATCGGGAAGTTCTGTTGTTGTTGGTTTAGGGTGTGTGTTGTAGTGAGTTGTCGTCACAGACAACTTTAATACAATTTTATAGATTTATAATGAGAATATCTAAGAAATTGCCACAGCCACAGTTTCCGCACGAGTGCGAAATGTTGCGACCCTAAAAGCAGTGAGGTAGGCGCTAATTTTTGAATGTGTAAAATATTGCGATACTTATGCCCTTAGTACCTACAATAGAATCTGAAATCTAATTGTTCATTTGAACGAGGACAGTGTCAAACACTGTGTTTCGAAGTCCTGATTGCATTTCAATACCTTATCCGCTTAGCCAAATACCCGATAGGTAATACATGATGTATTAAGTTTAGTTAGTTAGTTTAGTTTAGTTTATTAATAAAATCAAGTACATTATACATAGTTGTTAAAACAGTGAAGTATTTACATATTATACTTCATCATGATTACCTATATGTAGATGAATTAATATTGATTACCCACTACAAAATGGGAAAGTGTGATAACTATAACAGTACGAGATCCGAAGACGAAATCTCTTCCTCCTCCCTCATCTGTTATCGATTATGATAAATATTATGTGCTAGATAATGCGTTTATTAAGACATTTCGAAAAAGTTGCCTAGGTAAGTCTGGTGCTAATGATGTTAAAGAATAAAATTGATGAGAGAAGAGATTTCTTCTATCGGATCTTAGATCATAACGCCTACCTTTACATAGTGGTAAAACTGAATTTACACATGCGTAATGCTAGGAAAAAGACAGTGTTAGCTTTACTAATAGCTTAGATCATATTTTTATTATAAATACTATTTACTTTAACAAAAATTACAGTACTGGCTACTTGTGGCAAAAAAATTTTGATAAACGCCATTTATAATTTCGTTTTCTTATTTTAAGAGGCTTTCTGCTTATGTTCCATTTATTTCAAAGTCAAAGTCAAAGTCAAAATATTTTATTTCATATAGGCCTACAAGGGCACTTATAAAACGTCAGAAGCTAGTGCACGGTTCCAAATTGGTCGTTTCCTATGGAGAAGAACCGGCAAGAAACTCCATGGTTACTCTTTTAAAAAATGTGTTTATTACAATATTGATTGATTTATGTAAGAACAGTGTAGACCAGTCAACACTGTACACAAAAGCACAAAATTAATCATAATAAAATAAAAAAGTAAGTTGTAATAGAAAGTTATCTAAGTGTTTGTGGATTATACAGTGTTCTCACATTCACATTCCAAAAAGAGGCTGTATAAAAAAGCAGGAAAAATTTAAATAATTACAACTGTTAACAATAAATTACTAACAAATTGAATGCAGTTGAAGTCTAAATAATAAAAATAAAAAATATTGCAAAAGCAATTCGTTACAGGAAAAATAATAAAACAAAGGTGGAGCAGTTAATAGACACAATATTGATGATTTACCAGGGGGCCACATGTGCAGAGGCAGTCATTGCCAAACAAGCGTGTCTTCGACATAGTCTTTAACCTTGTAAAATGCTTTTTTGGTTAGGACACGCTTAATATGAGATTTGAATTTTCCCTCACTAAGTTCAGTTACCGCCTTTGGCAGCTTGTTGTAAAAGCGTATGCTGTTTACTAGGAATGACTTGCTGGTCTTGGCTAATCTCCATTTGGGTAACACAATTTCGTGTTTACTACGCGTATTTTTGTTGTGAAAATCGCTTCTAATTTTAAAGAGTCCTAAGTTTTTACGAACATACAAAATGCATTCTAAGACATAAAGAGAAGGCAGAGTGAGAATGTCGATTTCTTTGAATTTATTTCTGAGGGACTCGCGAGGACCCATCCTATAAATAGCCCGGATAGCTCTCTTTTGCAATATGAAAATTGAGTCTACATCAGCTGCAGATCCCCACAGTAAAATGCCATAAGACATAATACGGTGGAAATAAGCATAGTAAACTAACCTATCTGTGGCTACATCTGTCAATTGCCTTATTTTTCTAACTGCATATGCAGCTGAGCTTAATCTTCCAGAGAGAGTTCTAATATGAGCGCCCCACTGTAGCTTAGAATCGATAGTTAAACCTACACAGTCACCACCTGACACAGTGTCCGCAATAACATCAAGTTTTTTGCCATCAAGAATTAGACTGACGCCAACTTGAGGGACATTCGGTAATGAAAACTTTATACATTTAGTTTTATTCGCATTTAATAGGAGATTACTAGCTGCAAACCATTTCGAAAGAGCAACCAGACTTTCGTTAACACGCAAGACATCCCCATCTTTTCTATCTACTTTAAAAATAAGAGAGCCATCATATAAGGAAGGTCATTAATATAAACCAGAAAAAGGAAAGGGCCAAGAATTGAACCCTGAGTCACGCCCATCTTTACTAAAGATCCCGAGGACGTCGCCCCATTAATGGATACTTTTTGCTGCCTGTAAGATAAATAGGAAAAAACAAGATCAGCAGCTCGTCCACGAATTCCGTAATGATGTAATTTACAGATCAGAGTATTATGGTCAACACAGTCAAATGCTTTAGAGAGGTCACAGAATATGCCAATAGCATCCTGAGATTTCTCCCAGGATTCCAAAATGTGACTAATGAGTTTCACTCCTGCATCTGTCGTTGACCTTCCTTTCGTGAAGCCAAACTGATGACTATGCAAAATCCTATTAGAATTAAAATGAGACAACATCTGGTCGAGCATGATTTTTTCATAGATTTTACTCAATGCTGGAAGCACAGATTGGTCTATAATTAGAAGGATCACTCTTACTACCTGATTTAAAAATTGGTACTACTTTACTATGTTTCATTAAATCAGGGAATGTACCACTAGTGTCTATACATTGATTGAATATGCCTGTTAAGACAGGAGCAATTGAATCAATAATATCTCCGAGAACCTTAACAGATATACCCCATAAGTCTTCAGTGTTTTTTATGTTAAGTCTTTTGAATGTTTTTATAATTGTATCAACGGAGATACGCTTAAATTCAAAGGTTGGTACGAGTATATCCTTGGTGAAATGTTCTTTCAAAAAAGATTCAGCTAACAAAGATGAAGATGGGAGAGATTTCGTAACTTCAATTGGGATGTTTGTGAAAAAGTTTACTAAGGTCTCGGCTACTTCAGACCTGTCTGTGATGACTTTACTATGAATTTTTAGCGACAATTCATTCCGATCTTGTTGGTTTGTCTTTCCAGTTTCCTTGTTTATCATCTTCCAAACAGCTTTTATTTTATTATTAGAGTTTCCGATTATCTTACTTATTGATTTAGATTTAGCTTGGGCGCAGACTCTTTTGAATATTTTTGAATAGTTTCTAACATAGTTATGCAAGTTAAGATCAGACGACAAGGATTTTACATGGTACAGCTGATATAAAGTATCTCTGCTTTTTCTTATTCCAGTAGTAGCCCATTCATTAAATTTAGATTTATTATTGATTTGAATTTTTTTAACAGGACACGCCTTATTGAATTCTTGGCATACTGTAGAAAATAATGTACTATAGTTGACATTGGGGTCTTGCGATTCAAAATTGGCTGTTGAGAGACTACTAAGAACATCATTATTAAAATTATTTGATGCATTTTTAGTTAGCAGTCTAAACTCTGCAGTTGAATCTAATTGTAACTTTTTTACTAACTCGAAAGATAAGAGTTGACCAGTATGGTCAGACCTAACGCCACTAATTATGGATGAGTATTTAATATTAGAATTAGTAAAAATGTTATCTATACATGAAGCTGAAGTAGGGGTTATTCTTGTTGCTTCATTAAAAATACATTTCAAATTAAAAGAACTAAACAATTAGAGAAGTTTACATTTTTCGGGTGAATTTACTAGTAAATCAATATTTAAGTCCCCACAAACAAAAACCAATTTGTTATCTCTAATAAGTTTATTTAGTATTTCTTCTATTATGACAAAAAAAAAAAGTGTCAAGTTTGATGCAGGTGGTCTGTAGACACATAAGAAAGTTCGGCCTTCAACCTCTGCACATGCTACCTCATATAAGCGATCAACAGAGCAAGCAGTGATATCTTTCCTTTCCTTATATCTTAAAGAATTATTACATAATATCAAGGTAATTTTGGCATACATTACGCATCACACATGATAACCACAGCCAGCACAGGTTTATAATTTTTTTTCTTTTTTGTTCCTATTCCTTTAGAAAAACGGTAAAATTTTGACTTATCAAAGCCCAGCCCAAACAGTTACGCATAGTCATCGGTCCATCCAGGCGACTGAGGGGTTGTTTTGCACTTGCACCTAGCTGTTTGCTAGCGCCTAATATTCGTTATGACCTGCCAAGACCTGTGTTGTAGGTATTTTGTACTTAATGCCGGTGCAGTTCAACCACGGATATCGGTTCCAACTTATGACCTTTTAAAATATTATTCAAAAAAATATATAACATGATGTAAAAACTATTGGAATCTTAAAACTTAATTAATTCATGAATCCCCAAGCGACCACCGGTGGCCGCGCATCTATTGTCTTACTATTGTGTCTCTAATTGACGGTATCTGAAGGGTTAACTTTCGTCAGCAGCTTCGCCCATATGAAAGAAAAAAATGATCCCGAGGATTTACATTCTCGGGATTAAAAATGTGCTATTGTTAATTCCTAGATGGATATATCTAGGAATTAACAATAGCCCATTAACAATACCCGTATGCCATATATTCCATTCAAAATTTTATGATCCAAATCTGCGTGAAGGAAAAACAAAAATCTGCTTTCATAGGTATTTCACTCCTAACAGTGTAACCGCACCCTGTAGAATCTGATATTAAAGAGAATATCTTAATCGTATTTAATGATAAGGATAAGTAGGTATTCGCTATCAAATATTTCGTAAAGATAGCTCAATTAGGCTATCAAGTGTGTGTAAGTAAATGTGTTGAACATTAAAAAAAAATGGTAAGTAAACATTATTATATTTCGTGTGATTTAACTTGCTGCCCCTGTTTACATGTAGCGGAGATGAGAATGTGAGACGTATGTGTTGTGTGACGTATAAAGTGAGAAATGAGTACCAGAAAGTTTGAAAGTGGCGCCAGTGATTGAAAAGTTGAAAGAGAATCATTTATCTTGGTTTGGTCATGTGAAGAAGAGGGATGAAACACATGTTAGTAAGAGAGTTATGAGTATACATTTGGAAGAATAGAGAGGGAGCAGGAGGCCGAAGAAAAGATGGATGGATTGTGTGAGAAGTGTTATGAAAGAAAATGGAGTTAGTGATAGCGTTTTGGGAACACATTTATTGTGCGAACAGCCAAGGAGTGGAATTCCCTGCCGGAGTCTGTGTTTCCTGATAGCTACAACTTAGGGGTCTTTAAGTCAAGAGTGAATAGGTTACTTCTAGGCAAGCCTGTTCCATCGTCGACCACATTGTCGCTTACCATCAGGTGAGATGGTGGTCAAACGCAAGCTTATCAATAATAATAAAAAAGCGTGACGGGTGACGGAGAGGATGGAAGAAAAATCTGGCCCCCGACCTCAAATAACACGGGACAGGTGATGATGGTTGATTTAATTTGTAAGTGTTGTTCATACAGCAACTTCTGTTCAATAAAATATTGTAGATAGGCTCGCGTTTGACCACTATCTCACCTAATGGTAAACGATGATGTGGGCTACAATGAAGAATGCTTGCCCAGAAATAGCCTATTCACTCTTGATTTAAAGACTCCCAGGTTGTAACTATAAGGAAACACAGACTCCGGCCGGAAAACGTACTTATCTAAATGTAAATGTATTCCTGTATATTTTCAGATCGTCCTCCTACTATTCTTAAGTTTGTTCTCGACATCATGGGCGAAAGAGCCGAGGAGCGTGACGATGACAGAGGTGGACATGACCCCGCCCGAAGGGTTTGATGATGTGTACGCGAAGAACGCGAGAAATGTCTTTGTCACGTGGATGTCCATGCCGCTCGATCACTTTGATCCACAGAATCCTACAAACTTTTCTATGGTAATATTTGTTCAATACACTTACACGAAAATACGCTCTTACCCCATCGTTTTTAGACACGTAATAAAGTGCTTTCCGCACTAGTGCAGAAAACTGCAAGTGCTCTCCCCACCACAATTTTATTCCATTTATTGTATCAGGCTGGGTGCTCGTCGACCCCACAAGTTGTATTGAAAAAGGTCGTTTGATACACGTGCTAATTTGTCACTGCGGCTTGAATCAAAATGTACTATTCTGAAAGGACATTGAGGAAGCCTTGCCCAGCTGTGAGACATTATTGCCAATAAAGAATAATTGTTTACCGAAGTGATGTAATTCCAAGGGAAAAGGAGATGTTAACAAAACCATAGGGGCCCAGCAGGGTCGAAGCAGGGTCGAAGCCTATTGGGGCCATGAGTTGTGCGAAAGAGAACCTCGAAGCCCTGGAACGAAGGCCAACAAGGAATATAGGTGTGGGTTTTAGTCAGTAGTAGTCTGAACACTCGCTTTCGCTCCACCCTAGAACAAGAAAAATCATCGGATGATTTATCACCTAAAATAAAAAAACGGGTACCTAACGGATTAACACACAAAATGTTCTTATTTGGGGTAAAAAATTAAATTGGATTTCGAAAAGATCACCACTTTTAACCGGTGTCAAAAAAGGAGGTCCTCCATTCGTCTGAATCTTTTTTTTTAAATATAATCGGGGAGAACCTGATTCGAACCTGAACTCGTAGGTACACGCCTGGACCAATTAGAACACTATTTATTTATTTGAAAAGGTATAGGTATCTAAATTCCAGGTGGTCTCATGGTTCCAAGGTCAGGATCTAATAATGAGATCCTAGAGAAATCGAAGAAACTCTTCAAACTTTACTGACACACTTGTAATAGTTATCTCATTATTTAGTTGATTTCAAATTAAAAAATGTTTAATTTTTTTTTTCCTTATAGCGTTACATGTTCAATGAAGAATTCTTCGGCGGTCCTGGATCTCCGATATTCATCATGGCCGGTGGAGAATGGTCCATAGACCATCGCTGGTTGCTAGCTGGTAACATGTACGAAATGGCGCGAGAGAACAAGGGCTTTCAAGTGTACACTGAACATCGGTATTATGGAGCAACACAAATATTCTCGTAAGTAGACAGGTAGACTTGTCTTATTCGTTGCCATAAGGATCAAGCTATACTTACTCAAAAAAACAGCTCGCACGCCATTCACTGTTTTTTCGCACTTGTACGGAAACGTATGCGTGCGGAAAAGTGCGCGTGTTCACTCCTGCCACAGTTTATTATATTCATCTTATCAGGCTGGGCGCTAAGTTAAGTGAGTTCCACAAAGTCACGGCCTCAACCCTCGTCTATTTTTGTCTTCATAGTGTATTAAAAAACGTCGTTGGATACACGTGGAAAGTCCACCTCGATCGCAATGATAAACTTTCTCCAGATGTGTCAGACTTTGAGTGACTAAAACCCACATATTATGTTCTTTTTGAACAACCCTGTAGTCCAGCCCTAGTATAGTCAAAAAGGCCTGAATTCTAGTACGAAGTTGTGTTTATTTTGCCAACTTAGCGTTTTTTACGAAAATGAACCTAGCACTCTAACGCTAGCTTTCTAAATTCACAAGGCGTTATCTACTTCGTTCATAAAATGTAAGCCATGGGCTATATTGCTTGCGTTAAGATTCTATTAATTGGCTTCTGGTATTCCTCCCAATATTTACATCAATACTAATTTCTACAGGAATTTCACGGCCGAAAACCTGCGTTTCCTGAACATTGACCAGGCGTTAGCTGATCTTGCGTACTTCATCACAGAGATAAAGAAGCAGCCGCGGTTCGCAGAAAGCGAAGTGATAATGTATGGAGGGTCGTATGCCGCCAACATGGTCATGTGGTTCAAGAAGAGGTATCCTCATTTAGTCCTTGGCACTGTCGCTTCCAGTGGACCTATCCTGGCGAAGGTTGATTTTCCTGGTAGGTCTCAATTATGAGTTTACTTATATCCTTTAGTATCTAGTATGGGAAGTAGTTCTCAAAATTAATGGACACAAGTAAAAAAGTTTATTAAATAAAATGTTTATTTGCATTGTAAACTATTGAGAAATTTTGTGTCAAATTAGATCGGTTAAGTTATAATGTTACGGTTGGCGTTTTTAATCTTTTATTGCTTGCTGTTTAAAGACCACTTCACTGTACCCCCATTTAGGTAGGTAGGAGGGGGAATGACTAAAGATATATCGCACGCTGAGAACGAAAGTGCCTCAACTCAAAATTGCTAATTTTTGGGAAAGAGCGAAAATGTGTCCGTCGTATAAAGCATTTTCTGTTCATTTTACAATAACAGTAAAACATGGTAACAAAAGTTATGAATTTCTGTTGAAATTTATTGTTTCACTAAATAGCTTTAGAAACATTATATAGTTTTTGCAAAAAAATATGATTTTCTCGTATAAAATAAAGTTTAAAAAAAAATCGAAAAAATAGGTCACTTTAGTATTAGAAGTTTTTAGATAATATAATATGATAATAATTATGATAGAATATACTTTTTAAAGTCATTCTGTATACTTAACTCATTTAACCAAAATTTTGAAATCGGTCACATTCGTTCTCAGCGTGCGATATCCGATCCACGTTCAAATAATCCATCTCGTCAGGTTTTTTGTCACTTATAGGGATTGAAGAGCTAAACGAGATGGAAAACCCAGTCGCAAACACACGACCCTGGCGAACAGGTCACGAATACACTTATCTAATGGACCAATCCGACGCAAGGGGTTAAACGTTGCCCTACATAAAAATACACTTTAAATTTCCTGGCCCAAGCGCCCGAAAAGTGCCATAAAACAGTGACTTTCAGAAGCCTACTCCTCGGTAACGGCCAGGTTAATAGGTTTAAAAAAAAAAAATGTTATTCATGAACAACATTACGAGTTCGAGAATCAACATTTGATTTTTTCGTGCAAGTAATAGTTTTGTCTGAAAAAAATATTTCGCAACTTACTCCTTACTCCTTCGAAACGGCTCGGATCTTTAGAAACATTTTTATACATAAAAATTGGTGGTTAAAATATTCTTCAAAGTGAACATAGCATATGTAAATCAATCAATATTTCGCAAAGAAAATGGATTTAAAGGTCAGCCGCGCACAATCAATTAAATGCACAGAAATACGCGTACTGCCGCCGAGGCGGCTACCAGAGTTGTGTTCATTTAATTTCGGCCAGATGGTTCAAGGAACTATAAGCCTTAAATCTATGTTATAGAATATCTGGAAGTCGTTCATGAAGCTTTCACGTTGGAGGGCGGTGAGGAGTGCATCGGGCACATCAGACGAGGCATAGATGACACAGTAGCCGCAATGCAAACCGAAAGCGGAAGGCGCCTGTTAGAACGATCGTATCGGTAAGCCTTATTCTTCTCTTCCTTTTTTTCTTACGCTGCACGGTTAGTGCCATAAAAATACATGATATCTTTGGTACCTTTAACCAGTGTCAAGTTTATAAAGTATTAAGTTTTGATGGGGCGTACAGTTAAGTACCATATTTCCCATTAGAATGAGGATGTAACACGTTTTGTTTTTGCCGTATTTGGCAGTAAACGTATCGAGTCTTCTCGGCAAGCCTCGCTTAGGTACTCAATACCTACTACAATAAAATTCACAGCTCCGTTTTACAGATGATAGATATGATGATTTTATAGATAGCGCCTGTGACTCCACATTTTGTCCAGTTGTTCGATCCTTCTTATAAGGTTTTTCTTTTAGTAAATAATGATCAAGATCTGCAGAGGGTCCTAAAATGCCAAAAAACACACTACAAAATATAATATAGGTAATCCATTCAACACACTTATTTCGCGATGTGGTTACATTAGTTAGGCCTCAGAACGCATCGAGACATCTTCATTGCCACAACGTGTCATGACCGTTTTTTAAGTGCCATGATTCGAAATTCGCGATGTGGCTGTTTGAAAGAAGCTACACAGTGTTAGGAGCTGTTTTCGCACATTGATATAATTTTTTTCTTGCAGATTGTGTCAGCCACTGGACTACGACAATGAAAACGCGTTAGGCGTTTTCTCAGGGCTTATTAGTTGGTCGTTCTCTACTTCAGTGCAGCAGGCTAGACCTGGAACGCTGCTGAGCATTTGCAATAATTTCACCGATCATACTAGTTATGGTAAGGTCCCCAGTAAGGCCGTAAGTTGTCATGGATGCACTGACCTCTATATATTACGCATGGATGCCATATTGCTTCCAGAGAGCGGAGGGTGTGATGGAAACAGGAAATGGGTGGTCAATGGTCATATTTTAAATTGTGCTTCTGCCCATCATGTCATGGGCATGGGTAGCAGAATTTAAATTATGACCATACCTACATTTCTTTTACATTCAATATATGTACTTGTTCTCAAGAACTTAGATACTCAACGTTTTGTGTATTTTTCAAATTTTTTATACTGACATCTGCGAAGCTCGCGATCTAATAAACCTTTCGTCCTTTATGGAGTTTTGCTTTACCACGAAAATTATGTTGTAGAAAGTTTTTTTTTTTTTTGTGAATTGATGAACCAGTATAAACGTAGCTGCTCCTTTTACTTATCATTTGCTTTTAATGTCACATTACAGGTTCAACTCCAATGGAGAAAATTGGCGGATATATTGCGATAACTCGTGGATTAGGAGCCAACAGCTGTTGGCTTAGTAGTTACGATAATTTCCTGAACAACTACCAGAACGCGACAAATTGTAAGTGCAATATTTGTTTATGGGTTTAAAAGGTATTCAGCATACTTTTGATAGGTAATACCGTGGACAGATATCAAAAGCATAATTACTTTGGCTATTAAACCATAATATACAGTCTTAAATAAGTACCTGATCCATTTTGTTTTGTGATTGGCTTAGCAACACAGTTTCGAAAATAAATACTTTTCAATTTGTACTACAAGTGTCGACGCTTGTCTCACACTATTTAACTCCATTACAGGCAATAAACCAATACGAAGGCGCATTAAGTGCACTAAGAGACTACGCAGACTTGAATCGCAAGTTTGCTATTAGTAGTTGAACTATGAGCATTGCCCCAATTTGTGGCACCCCTGCCCTGCCCACAAAACCATTCTAACCTCTTTGATCTGTTGTGCTTGGCACCAACAAAAAGTATAGCAATTTATTTTGAACCGTAGAATGTATGGTACTACACGGATGGTACTACACTGTGGTGCCTACTACATAATAATAAGAAATCGCGTTTGGTTTCAGCACGTGCCTGGTATTATCAAACTTGCACGGAATACGGATATTATCAAACGGCGCCGACCTCTGGCACAGCGTTCGACGGTCTGAGGTGGCTCAGCTTGGATTTCTACACAGATATTTGCAAAAAGATTTTCGATCCGAGGTGAGTAAGTAGTTAGTTGTAAAACTTGTGTAGTAAGAAATAATGTATACAGGGTTATTTGTAAAACACTAGCAACTTCTCAGGATTATGTTACTAACATCATAAACAACTTTTGTTCTATTATTTATAAAAAAATATCATATTTTTGTTCCATCAAATTTTCATACAAAAATAAAAAAAAATATCAGTGAAAACTTCCGGTGCAATTGCTTCATCAACCGCTAGGTAGTACGTTTGCGTTTTATTGGTCTGACGAGTGTTTTCGTGTCCTATTCGCCAGAGTCGTGTGTTTGCGACTGGGTACTTCATCTTTTTTAGCTCTTCAATCCCCATTAGTCCGACAGACAGAATTATCTAAATTATGTTCTTCCATCAATACGCTAAGAAGTGACAGAAGTGCTGACAAGATGGAGTATTTGGTCGTGGATGCGCGACACTGGCGAAATAAACTCATGCTTGTCGGATGTATTCAACATAAAAGTTTAAAGGTAAAACTATTGTAGGTAGTATTTATAACAACTTGCAGCTGAAAGTGCTAATTTCCTATTGCAGATTCAACTTGGCTTTCGTAGAAAACGCAGCTAAGCGAGTTAATTTGATCTTCGGTGGCCTCGAGCCTGTAGTGAACAATACTATCAACATCCACGGTTACATTGACCCTTGGAGAGCGCTCGGAGTTTACAAAGACGATATCTCCGAGACTTCGCCTACATACACTGTAAACAGGTAAGATTTTACTTTATAGGTAAACAAAACTTGTTTGCCGCCAGCGATATAGCGGTACAATAATTATGACGACTCTTAAAAGACGCTTATGGCCACAAAATGACTGGCCGGAATGCTATGCCGGAGGTCTTTGGTTCGATTCCCAACCAGGACAAATGTTTGTGTGATGAGCATGATCATTTGTTCTGTGTCTGGGTGTAATATATCTATTGTAATATGTATCTATTTAGAAATATTTAAGTATCTTTGTTTATCAGTTGGCTAGTACTCATAACACAAGCTCTGCTCTGCTCTTGGTGCTAGACGACGTTGTGTGACAGTTATCTCAAATTCTGAATTTAAAAACCTTCCTTTTGTCCCTAGAGCATCCCATTGCTTCGACATGCAAGGCTGGTTACGCACAGACACGATCGAGATGACAGCTGTTCAGCAAAGAGCAAGAAGGACTGTAACTGCTTGGCTCTCAAAGTCACAATCCGAGACTTTGTAGAAAACAATATTTATTTACTAGTAATAAAGATTGGAAAGAAAGGTTTCTCGTGTATTTTTTCTTTCACCAAGTATAGAAGATACATTGGCAAGAAAGGTTCCTCGTGTATTTTTTCTTTCACTAAGTATAGAAGATACATTGGCAGTGTCCAAGTCATTTTTTGTACGAGTCACGCACAATATTGGAAGTTAAACCCGTAGAGCAAAAACTGTACTCAATAATTTCAAGGTGAACATTTTATCAACATAAAAACAGCACGAAGATTCGCGGCGATTGGCGGCGCGGCGCTGTTATATAAACCATTATTTCATCGCGACGTAAACCATATGGATACCAACAAGTACTCGTTAGCATAGCAACACAGTATAGCGCGGTACTGTATTTTGTAAGGAATCGTTTGCAGACATCTCGGCGACAAACCGATTCATGAAATAAAAAAAGTTGTTTTTTTTTTCTCCCGCTAGGTAACCGAGAGTCATAATTTTATTAAGTTAAAATTCCACAATCTGACAAATTGATAATCCACAGAAGTTAATCAGAGAAACTTTAACAGGTCAAAGATGAAACAGATCAAAAAATATAATCGGAAATACTCACTAACCGTCCTAAGCAATAGTTTAAAACTATGTTATTTCCTAATGTCAAATGTACGGTTAGCATTTCGCCTAATTAAAACTACCGGCGGAATTACAATAAGGAGTAAATGCACAGTGCACTACTTACCTGGTCTAGTCGGTGTGTTTTCAAAATGGCTCTTTTCCACGACAATCCTTTTCGGAAACACAACACAAATTGTGCTACGCGTGAGCTAATCACCAACATTCCATTCCATATACTAACTTTTGACACTAAGTAAGGCAGTATATTTTAGCTAATATTGGGAAGTCCCAATGCAAGAATAAAGGCAATCGTCTCCACGCAGCACTATATATATATTTGCAGTGAAGCGAAGGACAGTAGAACCAGCTCGTCGGGTTCTCCTGACACTCGCTCGACTGTGACGCGACCAGAGAAGTAGTCTACTCTACCGATAAATCATAGCTCTTACATCGTAAAGCGTAAAGTGTAGAACATTCGAGAGTGTAGGCAGTCCATAATTTAAGTTGTACATAAATATAAAATCAATTCATTATCACTGGAAAGTTCATTTACTTAACTATAAAAACAATTAGGCAGTGTAAAAAGCAAACGAATTTATAGGAAACTGAACACGTATTCTTAAATAAATAGGACTGCCATTTAAACCCCTGAACTAACTCAAATTCAGAAATGACGGCACCATGTTAAACCTATGTGTCTAATAATCTAGAGAATACTTAAATATAGAGTGAACCTCGTAAATGCAACCGTCACGTGGCCGTACAGCGTCGTCGGACCTGCGCGTCGCATACAGTTCCACTGGCGAGGTTCGGCACGTACATATTAATGTCTAAAGAGAGACATCAGCAACATTCCCTGCGCCCTCGCTACAATTACACACGTAGATTAAGTGTTTATAACGTACTGGTGAAAATATTTACAATGGTCTAGTGCTTAAGTTGAAAGTCATTCTACAGCCAATGGTTTGGGATTCTCCCATGGAAAGCCTTCTCGTCCGAAGTGACCGTAAGTACTGGTTCTCTGGTATATTGGTGCTCGGAGGTTCAGTTCCCTGAAAAAGAAATGATTACATGTTAGTACTTTGTTATCAGAATTATTCAAAACAGAACTGTTACACTATGATAAAGTTT
Source organism: Mythimna lalbum (assembly GCA_949319445.1). Classification (NCBI taxonomy): domain Eukaryota; kingdom Metazoa; phylum Arthropoda; class Insecta; order Lepidoptera; family Noctuidae; genus Mythimna; species Mythimna lalbum. Next base: position 8,156,765 of record OX439348.1, on the reverse strand, counting down.
CAAAACAATGATGTAACAAAAACACTTACTTGACAATTTTGCCCGGTCGCAGGTCAAAGTTCTTTTGTACAATCGCGAGAAGCTGCTGTTGGGTCTTGTGTGAGGTGCCGTAGTCGAATACGGTGATGGATAGCGGTTCAGCTACACCAATGGCGTATGCGACCTGTAAACAACAAAAAAGAAATGAATATTGAGTGACAGTGATACCGTGACAGTTAACAAGAAAAAACGTGTTATTGAGCAACAAAGGATGTCGATGTACGATTAGGAGGTGGTATTGTCACTGAACACAAATCCGATAAGCTATATTTGGTCATATTATAAAAATACATAAACATGTAGATACAAATAGAGAATAGAATATTCGAGATCATCATCTGCATCTGCATAATCAATAGAAGTCAAAGGACAGATGATTGAGCGGTGTAAAGTACAAATCGTAATAGACAATCGCGAAGCATACGTCAACGGAAAAACGGCGCCAGCGCAACGTCATCGTGACGTTTGATAATCATCGCGTCAACTTGACGCAACATTTATTTGGGTTGTCCGGCTGTGGGTAGACAACCCAAATAAATGTTCTTAACCTTCCATATAATGTATCATCTGTAGGTAAGTGATGGGAATGGTGACTAAAATTCTTTTAGAGGACATAAGTTTCAGTTGAGATTAACGTGGGGCAATGTATAATTTTGTCAATGTGGGTTCTGCTGTATCAAGGTAAAGTTTTGCGTTTTAAAATGAAGCTGGCTATTGGTAAACGCCCCTATTCTTGAACGAACTTCTGGTAAGGCAATGTTAAGTATTTAAGTTCAATATTTTTTTAAGTGTATTTTCTGGAATAATTTCCAGGTGATGGCAATAGGCTCATCATATCATGGAATACTGTTACATTAGAGATAGTAACAGTATTCCAAGTATTCCTCCAGTATTCAGTATATAAAAATGAATCGCTTAATGTGTTGCTAAGCGCAAATCTTGAGAACAGCTGAATCAATTTTGCCAATTCTTTTTTTTTGTTATTGTGAGGTTTTTATGGAAAGTGAAATAGGGAAGAATAAGGTATAGTAGTAAAAAAAAAGTGGGCTATTTACCTGCACCATGCAGCGGCGGCAGAGCCCTGCCTTGACGAGCGACTTGGCGACCCAGCGCGCGGCGTAGGCGGCGGAGCGGTCCACCTTGGTGAAGTCCTTGCCCGAGAAGGCGCCGCCGCCGTGCGCGCCCCAGCCGCCGTACGTGTCCACGATGATCTTGCGCCCCGTCAGACCCGCGTCCGACTGGGAAACCAAATATTATGTATTCATTAAAGTGCTCTATTATTTTTTACATCTAGTACTTTTTGTGTCAACGTTTTTCAGCCCACTTCGGATTAATCCGACAAATACTCTCCCCTTTAAACTGCCAGGGTCACATACGACACCCTGGCGAATAAGAACTGAAAATACTCGTCGGACCACACACAAGCTGTTAAAGGGTTAATGTGGTCTCTAATGTTCTGTCATGGCAAAAGTAATGTAAAAAAAGTCTATTTGTAACATGTAATTGCAAAACTAAAGTGTTTGTAGAACGGATGGTCGATGGGGCTAAAAGATTCAAGAGTGATGACCGCATACCGAAAAACGCTGTGTTAGGCCTCCCACCAGGTGGATCGAGGATCTGTTGTTAGGGCGATGCTTGGAGGAGGCCAATGTTCAACAGTGGATGTCTTTCTTTCGCCATTAGTTTAGCCAAAAGTTAGTGTCAGTCACTGTTTAATAGTCTGTCTTACATATTGTTATTTTGGTAATATTCTAATTCCTTACCTGTGGTCCACCAATGATGAATAAACCGCAAGGGTTGATGTGGATGACGGTTTTCTCGTCGATGTAGTGAGCAGGGATGACTTCCTTAATAACCTTCTCCCTGATCTCCTCGCGTAAGGTTTCCAGAGTTATCTACAAATTAAAGTTCATATTAACAAATATGAATCACTGACATCACAGGTCAGGGCCTAATGTTATCAAGCATTTTATTATTGAAGTATAAGATTACATGTTCTTTTTTATCTTAAAAGCATTCATTGACATGTAACCTAAAAAATTATCTCCATGAAATGGTCACATTAGTGATGTTATGATTCAGTTATGCGTAAGTTTTATCAAAAAAATTACTCGTGTGCTAAGAAAATTATTCACACATGATAAAACACAAATGACGAAATATTTAATCAAATTACCGTGGTATGCATGGTACTAGGAATAATTGATTTTTCTTTAATGTTCCGTGTCTTGATTGTGTAAAATGTTCAAGTAGAAAATCTCCCAAGTATGCGCTTCGGGAATCTTCGTGTTTCCGAATTAGCACGAAGGTCGCGGCGCCTATAGAAGCCTATGGAAGTTTAAAGCTTACCTTCTCTGAGTGTTGCAGGGAGACGACAAGTGTGTGAACTCTCTGTGGCACTGTGGCGCCTCCAGCGAAGACGTACTCGCATGTCACCTGAAACCAAATACATTCAATTGAGATTTAATTTCTTTTCTTTTTCACATAAATAATTCCCGGAACTATCCCGTATTTTTCTCCTACGCAACGTAATATGCACTTTGTTTAAAGGCTTTAAGGTTCAAAACTGTTTTGTAAGTTTTATCTGTTGCTACCCGCGATATCTATAAAAAGTGATTGAAATTCGACCCAACAATTTGTTATCTGACGCGACCTGAGCAAGTCGGACTCCCCAGGCAGAGCTATTGTTTATAAGTTTACTTAAAGAATTTAGGATAGTTTTTCAGACTAGAATATTGAAGTTCATTCTATTTTAGTTGATGAACATTGACTAACATTGGCATTATTGTCCTTAATCATTTAAATTCTCTAGTATCTATAATTACACCAATAAAATTTAAATAAACTATTTCTTTTATTAGTCTGGTTTTTTTTTAATTGCTCCTGGTAACAATTATATGTTATGCATGATTATGAAAAATTTTGTTTTAAATTAATTTTTAGCACATCATTAAGTATTTATTTCATCTTGTACCTCAGAAAATTAAGTACTAACCACATGAGCAAATGAACGACCCTATCAAAGAATTAGAAATATGTTGAGCCAATGTTTTAAAGGGCATCACTGAATAAAAATAATTTAGTAAGTACAGTGCGTTCCAAATGAGAATAGGATCGATTACATGTTGTGACGTCACAATTTACTGTCAAATCGAGGAAAGAAAGTTTTAAACGTTGACTGTTTTACGAAAAATTTAATTTATTTACGAACTGTGAACGAAAAAAGTTTAATCAGAATCCACTTCTTCAATTTTACTCATCTCTGAGTCTCTCAATTTTGACAAGATTTCTTTGATTTGACAGTAAATCGTGACGTCACCACATGCAATCGATCCTATTCTCATTTGGAACGCATAGTACAAATCGCATAAAATATACATAGATTAGAACCTTGAAGAAATGATAAAGACAGACTGTTCTTATTGTATGCCGCTCATAATGCACACGTTTCCGACGTATTTAATTGTCGATCTCAAATGTCGCTTGACACTGGTGTCAGTTTTATCACTTGGTCATTAAACAACAATTGATATATTAGACATTGATTACGTCATGTGAGCTTCGGAATTAATAGGAACCGCATTGAAAGACGATATCCTCAAGAGTTTTTTTTTCTAGCTACCTATACTTATACCACAGTTCGTAATTACTAAAAATGATTTGATTTCTAATTCATAATTACCGATATTAGCCTGGGTCTGCGTGAAAGGGTTACTTCGTTGACTTTTTAAAGGAATTATGCCCCAAGTTAATTTTCTTAGTAGCCAGGTTTTTACTGTTGCCAACGAAACGTTTGACGACAGTACAATAAGATGTCTATATTGAAGCGCTTGTATCGATTTACAAAGGTTAATTGCCTTGGTGAATGCCTAACAGTCGCGACACCAATATGCATCAATCAAAGCTACTTTATAATGCTGCACAGTACTGAATACAAGATCAAAATAATAAATTGTTACATTGTAGTATAATTGGACGGGTCATGTTAGCTGCATGAACAGTGCCCGCTGTGGAATGGTCACCATGCAGTAGGTTCCTGCCTGAAGCGCCTTCAAGGCCGGCCTAGAAAGAGATAGCGTGACGATCTGGACGCGTATCACGGGGACTGCTTCAAGACGACGCGGGAGAAGAATGTCTGGAAGGACTTGGGGGAGGCCTTTGCCCAGCAGTGGGGCAATAATGGATAGGAAAAAAAATATTGTAGTAGATTGACAGCCTTTGGCTATCTAAATGACCGTTTCTCCATACTATTCAAACAGTATAACACCATGAAAAAAGCGCGAAATCTCTGTTCTACTGTCTGAGTTGATGATGATGCGCGATGAAATTAGGGATGCGCTCATTCATCGACTTTTTAGTCTAACATTATGTAGAACACACACTGGATTTCAGATTAAATTCTTTTAGAATATAAGTAGGCATATATTATTCAGAAAATATTCAGTAAAAACCAGAAAATGTGATCTGCCTACAGTTCATTCTTGTTTTTGTCTTGATAAACTACAGGCTAATCTAGTTTACAAAAATAAAATATTTTTTTAACATTTGGCCTTTGACATGAGTGAGAATACCAAATAGCTGCAGAGGTTAGATAAACTATCTGTGAGTTAATCAGTTCATTTGTTACAAATATTTATGTAATTAATACCATTATGAAATATTCATGTTTCAATAAGTCATTGCCTTATCAAGTGGGTAGGTAAACAGTGAAATCATTAAGTGCATGTGCATGCAGGCCAAGGAGGTACTGCCTTGTGGTCGCTGGATACAGGGCAAAGTACTTTGGAAAACCTCCATGGTAAGTAACACCAAGGCACTGCTGGCCTTCCTCGAGGAGCTGGGGTGGATCGAATGACTCGTTTGTTCCACCCGTACGCAAAATACATGCTTTAGTCATGGAGTTGCGGATAATAGCCTAATATACTATATTTACCTGTGTCTTAGAATCCGGACGAGCCCACCAGAATTCGCCGTTTCGTCGTAGCTCAGCAATCTTTTGGTTTAGTCTGTGTGCAAGTACTACTGTCAGAGGCATGCACTCTTCAGTTTCATCTGTTGCATAACCAAACATTAAACCCTGGAAATAGAAAAATAAATTATAATATGAAAAAATAAAAGCTATTAAGTGCTACTGGAAATAAATTTTCAATTTTCTAATTTCTTCTCTTTCGGTGTAGTTTTAAGACTTTCAAATTGATATTCACGATGAACTAGCTGCTGCCAGCAGCTACGCCTACGCGTTATTACAAAATTATCCCAAGGGAACATACTTCCAGAATAAAAAGTATCTTATGTGCTATTCCAGGACATGGTCTACCTGTATACCAAGTTTAATCGAAATCCATTCAGTAGTTTTTGCGTAAAAGAGTAACAAACATCCATACATACAAAATTTCGCGTTTTTTATTAATTATTCAAATAATTGATATTGATTATTGAGTACATCTAGAATACAACCTTGACTTTTATTTGTGAATTTAATAAGTATTTTGTTTTAATACAGTTGTTACAACAATTGTCACCAAAACTAATGTAATAAAAATTAAAGAAAGTTTCATAGACATACCTACTAGTAATAAAATAAAGAAATAATTTGTCCTCAATATTGCACAATGCACAGCAATTAAATTTTCACATGGAGTTTTCCCATGTTGAGGTAAGAAAACATACTTGTAAATCATGCCCATTCACAAGAACTGTTTTCAAATGTGTAATGAAAAAGCAATCATTTAACTATTTCTGGCTTTGTGAATGAGTGATAATTGTCTGATAATAATTTTTGAGATAAAATATACATTTGAAAAGTTTGGTACCTTTCAATAAATACAATTATAGTAACGGAAAAATGAAAATGAATATAAATGTGTTCCCATGAAATATTTATGGTAATTAATGCACAGCTGCAATAATTTAATAATTAAAATTATTTTCCCCTTAATTTTGCGCAATGTAGTTAGACTTGATTATTTAAAACATACCTGGTCCCCAGCCCCGACTTCATCATCGTTGCGGTTCTCATGCACTCCCGCTGCGATGTTTGGCGACTGCTGGTCCAAGGCAAGCATCACGCAGCAGGTCTTGTAATCAAACCCTGATCCCAACATGCTTATTTTAGTACTAATTAATGGCAGACTGTCTATGATTATAGAGGATCGAGTGACACTGTGGAGCAGTCAGACCTCATCACAAAGATATTCAAGTAAACATGCACCATTGTCAATGTGCTGTCTGACCACAAAGATGCATTTGAAGTTGACAAGTATGAGTTTTATGACATCGGTGAAATGGAAACCCATAGTTAAGAATATTTTTCATTCTGTAAATCATGCAGAATGTAAACCCAAGTAAATCTTTCAAAATAGCCAAAAGTCCCAAGAGTTATTCCGTGCAGCAAATTCTTATGCATTCTGTACCTGGTCTCCAGCCCCAATGTCTAATGACTCTCTATCTTGATGTACTCCGTTTGCTATGTCTACACTTTGCTCTTCAATAGCCACTAGTAAATTTAGTGTACGCCAATCAAAACCTAGTGCACGGAATAATATTCATTACTATGAGGGAAGTTAAATTAGAATTTGTCTACATAGAACTGGCTTCAAGCCAAGGAGCTGCATCTGTATACCTCAGGTAACGGATAGTAATTCAAGGATAATATTTACATACCTTTAGAAGAATCATCATAGCCGATGTGCTTCACTGTCTCTCTGACAACCTTCTGGTAGTCAACATTAGCTTTGGATGTGATTTCGCCGCACAATAACACCATTCCGGTTTTTGTCACCGTTTCTGTTAATAAAGCACTTTATTTAGCAAAAAGTATCACTATTTGTAGTAACTACACACCGACATCATGGTATTTCATGACACTCACCGCATGCTACTTTTGCGTCAGGGTCTTGTCTGAGATGTGCGTCTAAGATAGCATCACTAATTTGGTCGCACATTTTGTCTGAAATATAGAATACATCATAAATTGTAAATACAAGGAAAAGTGCAAGTGTATTTAATCATTAATTTCAACGTTGTTTGGCTCAGACCACGTGTTGCGATTATTTTGACAAATGTAAATTGCGATAATAGCTGCGAGGACCATGATGTAACAAAACATTGCCATTGAATAAAGCATGCCTGTCCCTGTGTGTTATTGCCGGACAATCAATGGTTTTCGTAGACTAGCACAAGTAATATTGTAAACAAAAGGAATCCTATTTATACTTTATCTACGCACATGCTAAGGCGGCCATTTTTCGATGAACAATTCCTGCATTAGAGTTATAGAAGAAAACTAACCTGGGTGGCCCTCGCCGACGGATTCTGATGTGAATAAAAATACTGATCCTTCTTCCATATCATAGCTATGTCCGTTTGTTTTTGCGTATCCATTCATTTTTGAGGTCTCCGGCATTCTGAATTTAGAGTTAGCTCACAAAAATAACCCGAAAGAGTCCCCTTGAATTAACACTGTGGAAAAGAGGTCTGGTTTGTGATCGCGCCGATATTTATAAGGTCGGAGAGGCGCCACAGAGCAGTTCGTATCCGCCAATCAGAATTCTCGCAGCCGATGGTGCTGAATGCTGCTATTGGTTGAAATATATTGTTTTGATTTTGTATTATCTGGAATGCAAACGCGGTAATTTTTGAACATACGGCACTGCGATTTTTACAATTAAACATTTTTATCTGAATCTAAATAATTGATTTACTCACAATAAGAATTCAAAAAAATTGTTAAATGTTATAACAAAATATTGTACGTTAAATTCTTATTGAAAACATCGCAAACACATAAAAATAAAATGAAGACAGCGGCAAGACCTACTTGTTTTAAATATTTTTTTGAATATATAAATCCTATTGTCTATTTGATTAATATTGAATTGCACTTGATTAAATTATGATTGCTTGTTGATTAAAAATGGAACAAAGGTAAATTTTAAAGTCAAAGCCTTTGGAATTTAGTACCTACAAGTGGCATTTTATTTACTGTCTCAGATCGGTGCTGTCAGAAAATATTATTTACACTTTGGAGGTATTCAATTATTTTTAAAGCACTTTGTGGATTTTAAATTGAACAATAATCTATTTTCATAGTTATGTGCACTCCATCGGATTAGTAAACAGTGGGTGAAGGGAATAACAATGAATTAACAAACAACACAGCAACAAAAATAACATCTAAATAAACAATTAAAATAATAAATACCTCTTTATCTTAATGATTTCAATATGCTAGATTCACCACAAAATAATACTGAAAACTGGCACTACTTTTCAATAGGTATCCGTAATGTTACAAGGTAGATATTTATTTCTTCACTTAGGAGTAAGTACCGATGCTGGGTAGTTTCCCGAGAGAATTCTCGTCGTTAACTGAGGGCAAGTTTGTTGATTCATCTGTACTTAAATAAGCGACTATGCATTTATTTATTTGTTCAAGAGCCCGCGACTTCTATCGACTCACTATGTTGAAAAATTAAGGTAGGTAATTTTTTCGCTTGTTTTTTGTCGGCGTTTATCTGAATATGATTATATTTTAGAATTCCGTGGCGAAATTAGCAAAGCGGGACAGTTATTGAATCACTCTCTTGATATAATAATATGGTTTCTGTCACAACAACAAGCTGTATAATCTGGAATTAAAGTTGAACGTCGTGCGTTCGCCCATATCTAACTAGATAGTAATAATAGATAGTGATGTCTAACATCTATTTAAGAAGGTAAGCCAGTTAATTTTATTATTGTCCATCACGGGCTTGATGGATATTAAAAAAAAGATGACGTCTTGATTCTTAATATAAAAAATAGGCCGAAAGTAATTTTTCACTAAGTAGACCAGGTAGGGTACCCACTGGGAAAGTAGGTCTCTTGAAAGTATTAGGTAGGTACGTTTCAACCCTATGGAGAATTGGAGAACTGTCAAATTATAAAAAAAAAACTGGTTCTATTTTCACATTTCTAATGAACACTCACAGAGCGATGTAAAATTTAATTATCATAAGAAAGATCAATTAATAATAGAATAAACTTTTAGACTTAATTATAATTTACTTTCAACTATTTCTTTAAAATTACATGAAAAAAAAAATAGTTGGATAGGCTGGTAGACGCCCAAAAAAAAAAAAACAAATAGGCGGGTAAAAGTGGCAATTTGATCTTCATTTGTTTTTTAGAGTCGTAGAGTTTTGTCCAGATTTGCGAGTTCATCAGATAAAGATGTTTAGTCTCCTTGTACTCGTAATGAAAAACACAATGTTTAACTCAGGTTAAAGATTTATTTAGTCGCTCGAACCCCTTCTCGACGGCTAATTAAGTTACTTTCACCCCTAGGGTAACAATGTAAGTATTAACCTACCATTTTAGTGTTCAACATGGGGAAATTCGTGCAATAATCCTGTGATGATACCTATCCCAAAATGATCCTAATTAGATCGAGCCCCCAATATTGTAAATATATAAAGAAGAATTTAGAAAATTATTTAAAGATTAGCGAGTGATAACCAATTTTCCATGAATTACTTCGTGTTTATATTCACACAAAGTGCACAAAAGTTTTTGCTACACAATTTGCTTGATATAGCTGCATAATAAATTAAACTTACTGTTAGCATTTGAAAGAAGGTAGATTATATTTAACAAATACAAGTGTTAATTCATTTTATTGGGTCTCTAATTACCAGGGCCCGATCTAAGAGGGGGCACGCCAGGCATTTGCCCAGAGCGCCAAAAAATGAGGGGCGGCAAAATTGACTTATTCCTATCTTCCAACCTAGCCATTAGTCATCCACACCCAAGTTGACAGGTTGAGAATTTTATGTGCCACCTTCCAACCAACTTCAGTTGGATAGTAGGAATATTTAAGACTTAAGACTCATGACTTATATGGTTTTGTGTATGTAAACGGCAGCAAAAAATATCTTTGCCCGGAGCGGCTAAATAGCTAGATCGGGCCCCGCTAATAACGATATTCGAATGGTTAAATACCATCTGTAAACCCAATCCAATGCAAAAGTTACTCCAAGGCAAACATCGTACGCGCGCCTTCCATGAGATCACCCCCAACGCAGGTCCCACCACGGGACAATAGCAGAGCCTATACCCCTTGCCGCGCGAGCCATGCGGTGACGTACAGTACGCGTCAAATAACTTTGCCACTCTGAAGTTGGCTACATTCACTGCGCATTAGTCAATTTTACGAAAAAGACAGCACTGCGCATGCGCAAACCTCAGTGTTACGTTTCTATCTCAGTCGTTCGTATACGTCGGATACCAGCTTGTGTTCCGCTCGCACCTATACCACTCGATAGTACCTGCGCCGTTGTAAGGAAAGCCTAATTTCAGAGCGGCAAAGTTATTTGACGCGTACTGTAGCTACTTTTCAGTAGCTCAGATAACACTACGCGGAACCCTACCACACATGTGTGGCTTGCACTTGTCTTGTTTCTGGTAGTCCGCTCAGTTTCAGCGAGCTAAAACTATTCTAAGAGATACACAAGTTAGCTGCTTTGCAGACCTTGTATTGCTCCTATAACCAACTACATACCCACCTTCACAACAATATATATACCTACGCTCACCTAAGAGGTAAGTGCTATCCTAGTTGTTTCTGGTACATAATTATAAAAAAAATCAAAAATCTTGTATTTCCTAAATTAATGTTCTCCTCGTCAACAGTTTTTCATTATTTATGAATGTGCAGACGGCAATCCTAGAATATTATTATAGAACAAAATCCTCCACTGCGTTTGTCTGTCTGTTCGCTACAAACACAAAAACTACCACGGATTTTTAATCTGTTTTTACTAATAGACATTGATTCATGAGGTATACCTAGCAAGTCTCTCTCGCTATGCGCTACTACAATAATAATAAATGTAAATAATGGCAATTTCCATCTACAACTTTTACTGTAATAGCACAGAAATCGCGAAAAACAAAACCAGCTTTTCAGCAGACATTCCACTGGTTAACTTGTCCAATGATTTCGTTAAAAATTCATGTAATTATTCTGTGACACATTTATGTACATTTTGTCGTATCATGCAATAATAACCGGATCGAGAGCAATCCACGATAATTTCTGATGTAATTTATTCTTGTTCTCTATAAATGTAGAGCTAAGCTACTTCAGATATTTTGAACATGTAAACAGTCTAATAACCTAATGTGTAAGTCCCTAAGTATATAAATATATCGTTACAACAATTTGTAACGAAAAGAAAAAGAAGCACACATAGATACACTGGCTACACCATAATTATGGTGGTAAGTCCCCTCTTTGAGGTGTGGCTCGATAGGCATCAGTAGGCAGCCGGCAGCCTCACATTCCACATGACGCAGTTTCTTAGCGGACATGGTCAGTTCGGTAGGTTCCTGCATCGGGTTCAGGTGGAAGAAACGTCAGAGTGTCACTACCGTGTGGACCGCTCGCAAGACATTGTGGAGCATACGGTGGAGGTGTGCCACGCTTGGGCAGAGCACCGCTGTGTCCTCGTAGAGCCATTCGGTGGCAACGACCTCTCTCGCGAAGGAAGCGGCCGCATGTGTAAGGGAACGGCCCTCTCGCTCCAGCCGCCGGGATCCCGCTCCCGATTTCCAGCTATCCTAAGCGTAAGGTTGCCACCACCACACCACACGATTACCAGTACACCTGTTACCGGGCACTTTTTGGCCGGACTCGGGACATTGCCACGTTGCACATTTGCGTCATGGCCTCCTGGAACCACTCTGTCTCGATGTCGATGTCGACAGGCCTGTCAGGTGCTTGCTCCCAGACCATCGCAGCTTCTAGGTAAAACTCCCTATCCAGCTGCTTCAAGCGCCTACCGCGGACCAAGTAGTTTATTGGAAAATCTATAGCAAGTACCGCAGTACTAGGAAAATCCCAGGCACAGTTTGTTGGGTTAGTGAATAATTGAGTGGAGTAGAAAACGTAATATTTTTCCTGTCAGCCCGCAGGTGAAAGTTTATACCTAAGCATTTGTTTATAAATGAGTAACCATGAAGTTTCTTACCGGTTCTTCTCCATAGGAAACGAGCAATTGGAACCATGCATTAGCTTCTGGCTTAGGCCTATGTCAATTAAAAACATTTTGTACTTGATTTGTAGATACAAATGTACAAGTTATCAGAAACACATTTTTTTAAAGATGATTGTTTCGGAATGAAGTCTGTCTGAGATCCATATGAGTGTTAGTAACAATATTCCTAAGATCTATGTAACTAATACTTGACTCATACTGTCATCTCGCCTGATAGTAAGCAGTGCTGTAATCGTTGATGGTGAATTACATTAGTTTACTCTCTAACCTTAAAGAAACCTAAATTATAATTGGACGGGATAACCGTTGCAGGCAAATCGTTTTAAACTTTCGATTTACACGATATAACATAAACTACGAGAACGCTTAGTCTAAACCGTAAAGGTGTTAACAAAGAAGTGAGGATGATGTACATTCGCCGTAAGTCGGGTTGTTCGATGGTAGAAAGGTCATGGCGGAATCAAGTCATGTAATTACTGCACACACTCTCCAAAATCAAAATGTATCCTGTAAAATAAAGGCTAGTAACCCTACGTCTATGCTCCATGCTTTGTAGATTGGTATTAACCAAATCTAAATCACCAAATAGACTCTTCACACGCATTTTCACTGAGTCCAAAACTGCCAAATGGCATTTTGAAGCAACAGCCTGTATGTGGCTGCAGTACTCCACACACGTTTGGACGTTTGCTTTATACAACATTAGAAGCTGTCACGGTGTGAAGTACTGCCGGACTTTTGCAAGAATGCCGAGTTTCCTAGCAGCTACCTTGACTTTGAACTCAATGAACCGCCCAAAGTTAAGGTTTGAGGAAATATCAACTGCCCAAGAGCCGAAGGCGGACGGTGCACTCCAAGGATACATTCTGAAAAGCAGGAGCCAGGTGATCAAGCTCCTTTGGCGTTGACTCCCACCTGATTGTCTTCGCTCCATTTGGAGACTGCCTGAAGTGAGACATTCATACACTCTATTATAGCCTCTCTTTCGGATTGAATTAGCTCCTTACTAGCCCGAGCACTTGGCAGGTATCTCTCTACAACTGTCATCTCCATATCCATAAAAACAGGGCATCAGCAGATCCCTTATATAAAGCAGAAAAAGAACAGATCCCTATGGAACACCGTTATTAGTCGTCATGGGCTCCGATGAGCATCCATCAACAACATCTCGGAGAGTCCTTCACTCAGGAAGTTGTTCAGTTTTAATTTTATTTGATGTTAAAGCTTAGATATTGGTGTGTATGCTGATGCTCTCTAAATCGGTTGATTCGGTTCCACACCGGTCGCGAAAATCGATAGACCGACGAGGTCTACACATAATTATAACAAACGTTGACGCCTTTCAACCCTTGTTGGATTAGGGCGGGTTAATTAGATAAATTGAGATTGAATTGACGCCTTCAATATTCCCATTTTTGCTTACGTTGGTGTCAGTGTCCGTAGTTTAGAATGTACCTATCGACTTTATTTTGGAAACATAAAATGGAAACGAATCTTTTACGGACTGATGTTTTAAAAAAATTCGGAATGTCGAGAGAAACACATGAAAAAATTCCGACTAGAAAGAACTCTCTCCTTTTCTTGATATTTTTTTTTGTAAGTATACAATAGAAACTTTTTCACTGCTCATTGATCATTTTTAGAAAGATACGTATATAAATTAATATATTTAAACCGGGCGGTGAGTATTCAAAATATACTAATTAATGCTATTGAACTGCAGTAACAACAATTAGTAGGTATATTTCGAATTCTATGTTTGTTCGGCCTGATCATCGACCACATCACATCACAGTAAAAAAAAAATCGATGAAAAAATAATGTCATTCGATGTTAGCAATGTAAGTATTGTTTTTCGTAAGGTTTTAGTTTAGACAAACTGCGTACACGGGGGTACTTTTTTGCATCTTAATACTAATATTCTATGATAACATTGAGCTATTCACACCCTCAAGAACAGAGTTCAAAGTTTTCGACAAACTTTAATAGCATCACAGATAATCTAGCGTCATCCAAAAGTAAATGGTTCATTGATTAAAGCCAACACTGATAATGATAAACTTTAAACTTTCAAATACAAAGCTATCGCGATACTTAAAAGTATTTTGATTCTGACGCAATTTTATGAGATATTGACTAAAAACTTATTCAGATTTACTATATAAACTTACTTTTTGTAGCTTGTGTGGAACGTCCAATATGCATGCAAGTTGGGAGAATTCTGATGTTTTTTTTCGTAAGTTTATTAGGATAGGTATATTAAGGTTGCTTAAAGGGGTTAAACTTTATGAACGATATAATGTGTAGTCAGGTATGTGTTAAATACAGCTTCCCCAAGTGTGCAAACTTTGTATATTAGATCACGTATCAACAAGAACCAAACAAATCTTTTCAAATAGCTCCCCTTCGGGGTGGAGCATGAGAGAGTGCCAGATTTTTACTGACTAAATAAAATCCAACTCAGATTATTTGCTTTGCAGACCAATTTCTATAATTAATCTTTCGAATATTTCCGCAACCCTAAATATTTTTTTTTTTCCCGGGAAATCATTAACTTCTCAAGAGAGATGTCAAGTTTTTACTGAATAAAACCTACAGTGTTGTTTCAGTTGCCTTTTTTTGCGAGGGCTGCGGACAATCAAGTCGCGTACGCCGATCTGGGCGCATCGGTCTCCATACTTTTTGTACGGCAACTAAAATTGTAGAGCTACATTAGATCTACGCTATGCGACACCATCTGGCGCGACTCTGCGTGTGCGTTGGTCCCGTTTAACTGGTCCCTTAAATTTTGCGGACATCACTATAAGGAGCTTTTGATCTGTTCTAACCATGCTGCCCTCATTGATAATATTTTTATAACAAACAAAGCTGGCTCTTGAGGAAGCTGAATTTAGACAAAAAAATCTACTTACTGTGTTACTCGGTCAGAGAACAGAAGTGGTTCCACCACAATCGGTCTCTGGTTGGATGAGCATGGGAAGCTTTGGCTATTGCCACCCGACATGCTGCAACCTTCGGGTCCTGGCAGTCTGAACTCAAGTCTGATTACTGGTCTAAATTTAGGATGCCGGTATCCTCTCCGCCGTGGCAGTCTAAAGGTAATCAGTACGTTTAAAACGCTAGCTTTCAGCCGCATCGGCTGCACGGAAACTCGATTTTATAACATTTAAAACTACTGTCAGAAAAACCAACATTTGCTTTTTGGAACAATTGTTTTTTTTTTTAATTAATTGACTGATTAATAGACAAACATACGCTAGGTTGAAAAGAAGTTTTTATATAAAAAAATCTTATTTAAAGTTATGATAGTTTTAAGTTATCGCTTGAAGCTGTTATTGCAAGGGTTATATTAAAATCATAATATTATGTTATGTCAGTGTTCTCAACTGTTCGCTTCTCTGAGCCAGCTCTAATTGGAAGAGTGCGTAGGTACCTATATGTACTTAATGTGGAGTTTTTGTTATGGATCACACGTTGCTATCAAGATTTTATCAGTGCGTAAGCATTAGGTATGTATTTTAGTGTGACGTCGGGTCAGTCCGCTGATGTAACCATGATTGTGATTCGAACTGAGAACGTAGAAGTGCACTGCTCCCACGTGTGTCACACATGCCGGATCTGGGTGCGTCTATTTTATATGGAAACTAGACTTGTAGAGCTACACCTTATACATGCGCCACGCCACGTCGTTCTATCAGGCATGTTCTAGCTTTTATTATTTGCTGGTGATTCTTCCTTTTTTGTCGATGTGGTCGAATCGCTCGATTGGACTGAGTTTGCAAACGTAGGTACTTATTACATCTGCGTATAGGTTTTTAGAGTTTGTGGGTATTAGGGGAAATAATTTAAATTTCATTGATCATCATCAATCATGATATTTTATGATCCATTGTCGACCGCATCATCGTTTTCCATCAGAACCGAAACCAGGCAAGGATGAAGAAGAAGAAGACGTTTATTCAGTGGTACCAAAGTAAATTGATACCTGATTTTTTTTAAAGTAACTGCACACACACACACACACACACAGCACACACACACACACACACACACACAGCACAGCACAGGCGTAGGATAGCCAGCCTTTCGGTGTTTTACAGGTTGCATTTTGGAGAGTGTGCGCAGGAATTGCATGACTTGATTCCGCCATCTCATTTCTACCATCGGACAAACCGACGTACGGCGAGTATCCACCCTTACGTTGTTGAAACCTCTACGATCCGGACTAAGCGTTTCGCTTCGTCGTTTATACCGCGTACTTCGAGGGACTGGAACAATTTGCCAGCTGCGGTCTTCCCGTCCGATTACAATTTAAGCGTCTTCAAGGCTAGAGTGAATAGGCTCATAATAAACTAGTGCGCTTCACCACCAACGATTGCATCACTGCTTACCATCAGGTGGGATCGCAGTCAAGCACTAGTTTATATCATATAAAAAAAAAAAAAGTTTTTTTTACTCTATCTACTTATATCGGTTAGTTCGCTAAGTATCTAATAAATAACAGTTACAGTCTTTTCTTTTGCAGAATGTTCTTTTTGTAATTAACTGAAAGTTTAACATTGAGAACTATAAGAAGCTACATATGTTCGTTAGCAGTACCCACCTACGTAAAGTGCATGACGTTATTATCACTATTTGAGAATGTGACTATTTCAACTACTACAGTAACGTTATCACAAGAATCTTTGTTTTCGTAAAGATTAAAATGATGACACAAATGACGTGTTCGGCGATAGGGCAGAAAAATTGAGGCCAATATTTGAATAGTAGATAAAAATCGCTCGTCATAATTCTCGGTAAAAAATGGAACGTAGTTAAAACGTTAATGTCGTAATATCATCTCAGTCTTAACCAATGCCTAAAACTTAACAAAATCACGGTTCTTGACAGATTGAAAGTGAAATGCGAAAGTGCCTTAAAAACCACGAGACCTTTATTCTCTGTTAACGGATCATAAGAACACGGAAAACCTTCGTTTTTGGAAATTCTACGGGCTACAACTCTACGGGCTACGAACCTACGGGCTACAAACCTACGACCTACGAACCTACGAGCTAAGAACCTACGAGCTACGAACCTACGAACCTACGGGTTTTATAACCCTTTGGGCTACGAACCTAAGAGCTACGAACCTACGAGCTTAGCGAAGCGCGTAGCACTGATTCTTAGCTCGTGGTCAAATTCGACAAAAATATTTAATAAACTAAATAAGTACCAGATCTTGAACGAATAGGCAATGTCTGATCGAAACACGATTGTAGCTGAAACCGACATTTTAAACGAATATTTGGCTTTTATTCCGGTTTCGACTGAAACTGAAATTGAAAATGGTAACAAAAAATTTAAAAATTCAAAATAATGACTTGAATAAAATTATTGTAACAATGTTGGGCTGCGGCATTTTTTAAAAGAGTTACTGCGGCGCTGGATTCTAAAGGACAACTGAAGGAACAGTTGTGGATTTTAATCAGGAAAAGCTTGACATTCCCTCTAGCTTCATTCAGAGCGGGAGAAGTTATTTCATGGTTTCCCAGCCAAAGAAAGACCCAGGTTTCGGACACAAGATATTGCAGTAATTTTGTGAAAAACCTACGACATATAGATGTGGCATACACATTAAATTTAGGGCAAGTCAAGTCGTCCTCGTGGCAGTTTTGATCCGTCCCACTCCCAGAGAACCACTAAAAGTCAACATATTTAACGTGAAAGTATATCACAAAAATATGGGACACCTCAAGCACGCTATTTCGGTTTAACCAAATCGTCGGTCATATGTTGCCCAAAGCCGAAAATCCAGTTGAAACTATTATAGCATAGCATAGGCGGCCTTATGATGTGTCCGCTGTTGGGAGTCAGGTCTCCTCTCTTGGAGAGAGAATGGGCCGTAATCCACCACGCGGGCCGTTGCGGGTTGGTGGATGTCACATGTCTTCGAATTTTTGGTTCTAGAACATGCCGGTTTCCTCACGATGTTTTCCTTCACCGTTTTGAAAGCAGTGGTGATGATATAAATTACACAAAGTAATGCGCTATTAATTTGTTTAAACTATTATTTTTGACCAAATCTGAATAACCAGACCAACGGTATCTTAATGTTTATGTGAATACTCGTATAAGACGTGTATCCTATTAATAATAACGTACCAGGTTCTAAACGACGCAAATAACAGAGCTGTAGAAGTTACCAAATACTGGCTAGACAAAGTTTAATTTGAGTCCATCGACACGAAAAGGAGAAGAAGAAGAATAACATATCGATCGAGTACATACTTATTTATAGTTTGCTATAATAAAGTAATGTTTGCAAGTCACCGACGATGGATACATTAAATATTTTATCATTAATAAATATTATTTCGCGCTATTTTATTTAACTTCTACTTTAGGCAGAAGCCGAAAATTATGCACAATAATAAAGTCACGACCTCGCACTTTGCTGCAGTTTTATAATCAATAATATTTATATTGCAATATTTGATAAAATTTCATTAAACAGGTAATTATCATTGTTTAAAAAACAGTTTCAGATAATCTGGGTTGTTAAAATTTACCTATTTATCTCTCAATTCAATACTAAGTAATTGTATTGTACGTATAATAATAAAGAGGAAAGTTTTGTATTTTCGTTTGTAATTAATAGACTCAAAAACTACTGGACCGATTTTTTTAATTCTTTTACCAGTAAGTACGTGACGCAGGACAGGTTTTATTTTTTCTTTTATTTAATTTATAGAAACCAGTGCTTGACTGCGATCCCACCTATAGTAAGAAGTGATGCAATGGTAGATGGTGAGTCGCACTAGTTTATTAAGAGCCTATTCACTCTAGCCTTGAAAACACCCAAATTATAACCGGACGGGAAGACAGTGTTGCCCATCATATTAGGATACAATTTGTTCCCTATATTCTTAATCGTGGGTTTAACGGCTACAATATATCAGTGTTACCAGTGAAAGTTTCAAATCGAGCTATGTATCTCTCGTAGGTTATATTAGAAACGCTAAATCGTATGGTTTCCTCGTATTAAAACTTATGTCTTGATCACACGTACCGAGTACAAGGGCGAGACAGTAAAATGTTGCTCGGCCGAGACAGTGATGTAAGCGAGTTGTAGAGATAAGTGCCCGGCCGCACGTTTACACGTACCGAGTACTCGGTCGAGAGCAGTCTCGCCCGTTTACTCGGTGCGTGTAATCAAGGCATTACTTGCAAAGTGCATACATCTAGTCACTTAGTCAGTAGATAATGCCATATTTCTGATTGATACTAATTACTGAAGCAAAACCAGATAATTCCCTCCATAATGGAAAGTGAGGTCAAAAGTTCCTCCTCACACGTGTCTCTATTTTGCATTTAATCTTTCAAATAGATTAAAGCTATTTCATTTCCATAATAGTTTGTCTATTTCCTTTACAACTATCTTTCCAAAGAGTATCTTTCTGATCTTAAAGTAGGTAAGTACCTACCTATTTTTTTTTAGGTAGGCATATCTATTGGTTACAATGTATAAGTAGGTACATAGAGTTCAATAGACAGGTTTTTACGTTTTGCGATTCTTTGTAATGAAAATTACAATGTACTTGGAAATATAGTCGATTTTCTGATCTAGATTAAACAAAAATAGCCTCTTGTTCAAATGGGGTATTCACGTGTAGCTAAATGTGGTTTTAAATAGACTACGCAAGGCCTTTTTGTGCCTACTTTTATATTATAAGACGAGTACTTGTCGATACAATGAAACGTAAAAATATGCATACTACCTAAGTAGATACTGTAGATAGGCAGGTAGATAGCTACTTTGTAAAACCTTAGTAAAGATCTAAAATAATAAATAACTTAATAAGTACGTGGTAAAATAAACCACTGGGCACGCCATAATTATGCCGGTAAGTCATCTCTTCGAGGTGTGGCTGAAAAGATGTCTCGTCGTCCTCTCCTCACCTTCTGCATGATGCAGGTCTTCATCGGACATGGTAAGTTTGAGAGGTTCCTGCATCGGATTCGTGCGGAAGAAACGCCTGGATGACACCATTGTGTACGCCCAGAGGACAAGGTTGAAACATTTGGTGGAGGAGTGCTCCACTTGAGTGTAGCACTGTCGTGTGCTAGTGGGGTCTCGATCTCTAGCAACGACCTTTCACGCCGGGCCTTGGTACAGGTCATGGTCCGGAGCGAGGAGAAATGGCTGCTTCTATGAAGCAGTAATGCTAGCGAAGGAGACGGCCGCAGGCGTGAAGGAACCGCCCGAAGCTGAAAACTACGGCACAGCAAGGCAGATAGAATCGCAGGGAAGTTTTGAAAAGGAAACCCGCACAGGTTTCAGTCCGCTGCGCCTTTCATGCCTTTCCTCTCCAGCTCAGAGCGAGAGAAGTCATTAGATGATTTCCCACCTCTAAAAGAAACCTTTATTATTTTAAGGTCTATAAATCGACTCCTAGAGTTTATTGTGAAACCTGGGGTACCAAAATAAGCTTGTAATCATCAAATCACAAAAAATGGTTGAGAATGGTTGCTAACCAATTTTAAATCTTTGTGAACTGAATGGCTTTTTGCCACATCATGAATTTCATGTCGTAACACTTAAAAAAATGGCAATGACGCTTTGTAGCAATGAAGAAAAGCCAGGAAACCGCATGTACAATACAAAGTAGATACTTAACTTAGATCTGAAATTGATTGTAGCGGCATTGGCATAGATGCCACATAGAATCTAAAAGATAAACTTCTACGTCATGGTAGCAGAGTTATAAAAATAACTATCGGGCAGTTGTCCAGACCAGGAAGGCACACACAATACTCTGGTTTTCGTCTGGTCGGAGAATCTTCACTTTTCAATACAGATTTACGGATCCTGTCCCGCAAAGGTAAGTACCTACCTCTGTAGTTACTGGTGAATCTTTACTAAACGTAATTGCAGCCAAGCGCAGCCTTCATGTAGCTGACTACCTTGGCCTCATTACCACTTCCTCAAGCTTTCTAGTCGTATATCACACTGTCAACCACGGCTTCAAAGGTTATCCTGACCATCACCTTGTCATACCTGGTCATCAACCTCAGCCTCTTTAACGACTGTGGCTAAGCACACAGCCCTTAAAAATATCCTCCTCTGGCCAGCGCCAGCAGGCATCTTCAACGTAACCCTGCACCAAATCTTATGGCTTGACACACAAATTCAGCACTGCACCCCATCTGATTGACTGGAGCACAGCAGCATAACGAGATGTATAGTCGATTCTTTAAAAATCATCGATCTCCGATCTCGCTCGATCGGAGGGGAGTAATGTGGCGGTATCTATACTGCCATATAGGAACTAAAACAATTTAAGACGAAATTCTACATTACTGTCTCAGAGTTCTCTACACGATTAGATCATAGGTATTTATAAACAATAGTCCACAAGCGAATCATTGTTAGGGTTTCGGTAAGTAGGTATATACATATTACCCAACCCACTTAAGTAATTTATAATATGTCGCAAAATGTTTATTTCTTTCATATCAGTAGGTATCGTTTTACATAGGTACCAACCTACTCGTACCTTCTAAAACTGAACTAGTGGGATTCATCGTCATTGATTGCATCTCTGCTTACCATTAGGTGGGATCGAAAAAAATATTAGTAATAAAAACAAAACTAGTGTTTTATCATTAATTCATGAATCCCCAAGCGACCACCGGTGGCCGCGCATCTATTGTCTTACTAATGTGCAAGTAGGTAAGCAGTGCAGCGGGTACTGTTAGGCATACGTACGTGCGAGGTCCACGCTTGATTTTTACTTGTATGTAGAGTCGCGTCGCGTGGCGTGGATCTAACGTAAGCTGTAGCTCTACAAATCTAGTGCCAAATGTATGGAACTTTTTTTTTTTTTCCCGATGGGCAAAATCATCTTATGACAAAACCCGCTCTTGGGCGGAGCGGGAGATAGTGTCAGACTCTTACTGACTGAAAACCCCATCCCATTCCTTCTAGCCTTCATACCGGGGCACGAGTTCCCTTTCGGACAACCCTGTCCCCAGTAGGCTTCGGCCCAGCTGGGCCCCTCCTGCTGCTGACAACTTCTTGAGGCGCGCGGGAACAGTGCGCGCCGTAAATGTATGGAACTACATTACATCACGCACACGTGGGTCACTCCTGATTGATAAGTAGAGTCGCGTCGCGTCATCGCGTGGTGTGGCTCTGACAGTCCAGTTGCCTTAAAAAAACTGGGCAAGTGCGAATCGGACTCGCGCACTGAGGGTTCCGTGCAAACTACAATTCTCGAACAGAGACTGAATTACAAAATATAATACGTTTTTTGCGACATAAACGGCCGTTTCTTTTTTATTATTAACTTAGAAAATTGTTTTTTTTTCACAGCTAAAAGTAACCGCAGACTTTTGTATATGGTTTTGATTTCAACTTGATATCGTCACGCGTTCTTGAGATAAAGGATCTTGACAGACGGACGGACAACAAAGTGATCCTATAAGGGTTCTGCTTTTTCCTTTTGAGGTACGGAACCTTAAAAATGGATGGAGACCGAGCGACGCCTAGATCGGTGTACGTGGCCCACATGTGCCCAGTGTAGTTCTACCTAAGTGACATCAACTTCTTATCTGAAATGACGAATAATGGCCCGTACGTGATTTTTGATTAAGGAAAACGAAGAGTCAAGGCATTGACCCTTGCTTCGACAAGGTCACTAAATAATATACACGCTGATAATTTTATTCCTGTTAAGAAGAATGTGTTATCTTTCCTATTTGCTTTCAGAACTCGTTCATAATCGGATTTTTTTTTATTTGTAAAAATTCTTTGGAAAACATAAGAAGTCAGATAAGTTCCTACCACAAGATTCTATAGAACAGTGGTTTTCAATATGTGGGTCGCGACCCCAGGTGGGTCATGAAGTCTGGCATAGGGGGTCGTGGTTAAAACAGTAAGTAAGTACCTATAACTATTCAGTAACAAAGCTGTGCCTTTTTATGCAGCAATACTTTTTTAATCTTTGTTCTATTTTTGACACAAAATGTCTGCGATTTGAAACACATTTGATTTTTCTAAATTCAAAAAGTAGTCATAGGAGCGCAGTGTGCTGGTCCGTTCGCCGCAATTTTGCAGACCTAAGGGGGTCGCTAGATAATATAATAGTCGGGTTGATAGATAAATAGTGTTATCTATCAAATAAAGGGGAATGGCCCCTTTTTTAAATTTTTAAAAATATTGAAAACCTCTGCTATAGAATAAAATTAGCTACAGGTAACACCATCATTATTCTTATGTACCTAAATCCTACCCCTTAAAATATCACTGTATTAAAAAAATATCTAATGCGCTTTGATATTTAATTATTATTCGTGATAGGTATTTTTTGCGCGTACCTAAAGGTAACTTTTCAATTTATAAATTAGGTACAAAGAATTTGTGCATCTTTGATCAAAAGATTTACTTATCCATTTTCCTATATTGATGCATTAAGTAGTATAAAAAAAATTAAGTACTTTGTCGTGGAAAAAGTAATACGTTATGAACAGCATTGTTTTTGAAAGTATCTGCTTTAAATATTTAAAACTATCAATAATATACTGACACAAGTTATGTACCTACCAACTTAATTGACTATTTAATTGGTGGAAGATTGTCTAGGTACCTACGACAGTTTTTGTTTTATACAGGTACAAGAAGACAAATTTCGCCAAGGTCTCACTCGTAGCTAGCGTTGCCAGTCCGGATAAAGCCAAGCCTGACCCTATCTGCACACGGGGTCAGGCTTTTTAGTTGCGTGTCCGGCCAAATTAGGCGGAGTCTGGCATGTCCGGCTTTTTAAAATAGTTTTTTTTTATTTGTTATGTCTTCTACTTTATCTTGTATCGCTAGCGTAAGCGGAGCAAACTAGCAATTATAGCAGTCAATTTTCTTGCTGTTTTTGGTGTTTTTTTTTGTTTTTTATTGTTAATAGGTTTGCGCTTGACCACTATCTCACCTGATGGAAAGCGACGATGCGGTTGACGATGGAACGCGCTTACCTAGAAGAAACCTATTCAATCTCGACTTAAAGATTCTCGGGTTATAGCTATCAGGAAACACAGACCCCAGCAAGGAATTCCACTCCTTAGCTGCACGCACAATGAATGTCGGTCATTTTACTCAAATGTCCAAGTAAATTGGCTTGTCTGTCCGGCTTTTTGGTTTGAAGACCTGGCAACCCTACTCCTAGCTAATCTAGTCTCTACTCGAAGACTCTCTCTGTCTCTCTCTACAATCAGTAGTCACAGAAAAATATAAATAGTACTGGTACAGCACCAACTTTGGATTAATATTCTGCCGTGTGTTTCCAAAGTTATCTTGATGAATAACATTTTTAATTCCACGATAAGATACGGTCGCAAATCACGACACGCGGCTGACTCCATCAAACAATTAAATTAAAAGACTATAAAATTGAATACCCCCATATAACTACCTACTTTATGACTAAGTACCACATAATATATACAGAAGTCAATCTACATATAAAGCGCGCTCGAGCAACGCACACAAAGACACCGCTCACGGACACGATATCTCGGAGCGTTTCGGCCTGCTCGTCGAACAATTCCGGCTCAAACGCTCATTAGTGTGCGTCCACAGAGCGTAGGTATAAAAAGTTAAGTAAGTACTCACAAGTAAGGCATTCACATCTTATCGCTGTTTATTAGGGTAATAATGTAATTAGGCAATAGAATACAATAGTGTTAGGATACAACTTTATTGTACCTACACAGAATTAATTAATAGTATATTGTTTACACAAAAAATCTACATAGGCACAATGAGAGTCTGACAGAAATAATAATTATCTAAATCTTAAATATAATAGGTATATCTTAGATTCTAAGATAACGTTTGGACTGGAAAAAAAATAAAAATAAAAAAGATTGTTTGAAAAGAGACTTTTGCTACCCTGGAACGCAAAGGGCAACTGGAACTGGCTCTTCAACCAGAGAGGGAAACGTTTTTAAATAATTGGACACCTTCAAATAGCTTAGGCAGTAGAACTGGGACCTTACCATGACGTGTTAAAATGTCAAGCGTGCGAGCGACAAAAAGGGATGGAGCTAAACGCCCTACATAAGTCCATCCCTTTAAAAGTCCAGTTTAGGTCGTCAAATGAATCGCAGCCCTACCACAAGCTCTTAAAGCTTGTGGTAGGACCCCAGTGTATAGTAAAATATCTATGAATAATTTATACCTTTTAAAATTCAATCATATTTACGTCCAATATACGTATAATGATCTAATACGCTTTGTTTCATTAAACACATGTTTTCACTAATTCTATCACTGCCGAATATAGAGATAGGTCCATAACGTGATTAATCTATAGTTATCAATTGATTGTGGCTGCAGATAATTTGTAAACACTGGGTTGTTTAGCACAATCAGTGCGGCTGTCGCTTCGAATGAAAATACATTCAGCTCTGAAGACAATCAACAAAGCTGTTTTGGATTTTCCTCGTGCCGGAATGTTTGATGCTATTCGGTCTCCAAACACTTTGCTGTGACTCGTGTCTTCAATTAAACGATCTTAATTCTATATTAACCGAATCCAGTGATGTTTTAGTGATTGTGCTTCGAAATCTATAAACATATTTTTAAATAATCATTATGTTCTACGAGTGCCAAAGGAGTGCTTTAAAATTATGCAAGAACGTTATATAATATATAAGTTGGTTCGTTGTCTAACATGGATTTTAACTTTACATGGGACGCAGGTATTTTCATAATTTACTAGAATATGTTATGTATTTTTAGCAGGAACTTTTACTTTTAAACACGGATGTTTTATTAATAGATAACGTAGACAATACCTAAAGACTTCTTGCCAGAAGGCAGGTACTAGGTACCTACGTACCTATATGCTATGACTGGTTTAGGTCAACTATCATCATGGTTTAGGTCAAGTAGCGATGCTCCATTCGTCCAAGGGTTATATTATAAAGGATTTTCCTAAAATATAGAAGAAAATAAAAGTATGTACCTGTAGTGTCCGAACACGATTTTTTTGTCGAAACTGCAACCAAAACTTAAAGTTGTAGAATAGTATTTTATATAGGTACATGGTACCTATTTGGGCTACAGCCGCCCTACCTAGGAATCGAAACTATTAACAATTACACTCAAAGACGAGAGAGACCATCAGTTTTTGGTTAGGTCAAGCAAGAACACTTCGGTTGAACCAAATATTCGACCTTTTTCGCATGCTGTCGAAGCCATTTCAAGCACATATTTTTGATTGAAAAAGGCTAAAACTGACACTATGGTCAGACCATAAATAAAAACAGTATAAAAAACACAAGATGAAGCTAGCAGACTGGTATTTAAAAAGGGTCTTTTGTATTGAACCTACTCAATATTTGCGATGTAGAGCAGGATGCAATAATGCATAGAAAGTTGATAATTTTCAAACTGATAAAAAACATACCTGTTTACGTAGGTACACCGAAGGCACACAATTAAAAATAATAATCGATTGATTTTTAATCTTTTTGGTGGGATGTTTCCGAAAGGTCATTGTATTTTTCGTAGATAAGACATACCTATTTGTTATAGTACCCACCCTAATTAGAAATGTCTGAGAATACATGATAAGAATCATACGTACCTAATTACCCGTACCTACATACACGACTTTTTGAGCTAGTACAGAGTTACCGTGGCCATAAAATATATAGGTACAGAAGTCAATCTACATACAAAGCGCGCTCGAGCATCGCACACATAGACACCGCTCACGGACACGATGATTCGGAGCATCTCGGCCCGCTCGTCGAACAGTTACGGCTCAAACGCTCATCAGTGTGCGTCCACCGAGCATAGGTATAAAAAGTGAAGTCCATACATGAGATTGTCTTCTGTACCTATCTATTTTATCCCGTGGCCCTAAAACACAAAGGGTAAATGATGGAACATACGAAGGTTTTAGTCAGTAAAAGTTCGATAAGCTATGTCGCTCTACCCTAGATAAAGCTGGAGAGATCATTTGATGATATCCCAAATTAAAAAAAAAAAAACGGTCCGGATCCCACTTTTTATGATAACAGAATAAAAAAATTTGGCGCCTGCTTTGGGCCAACATTTGACGGATTCGGATGGGAATGTGCAGAATTGCTCTTGTAATTAACTGATGTGATTTAATCTGTAAACGCTTCTACGAGTTCCTCTAAATCGTCTTAAAATCATTTTAAATTCCATTGTGAGAAAGGGATAGTGTTTTTATCCTGTGTAGATGCAAATCTCTCTTATACCCGATTCATGATAAATGTACTGGGAAAGTGATAACTCTTCTATAAGGGTTTTTTTTTTAAACAGTAACATTCCTTAATTCATGAATCCCCAAGCGACCACCGGTGGCCGCGCATCTATTGTCTTACTATTGTGTCTCTAATTGACGGTATCTGAAGGGTTAAACCGTGTAGTAGATTCTCCCATACTCGTACAAGCTTAAACACCCCCTTATTCTTAACTAAACGTAAACAATCTTGATACGTCTTTTTATTTAAAACTAGTTTCTGCCCGCGGCTTCGTCCGCGCACATAAAATATAGCCTATGTCACTTAGGAATAAAACAGCTTTCTATCGGTGAAAAAATTATCGCAATCGGTCCAGTACTTTCAGAGATTTACTCCTACAAACAAAAAAAAACAAACTTTACCTCTTTATATATTAGTGTAGATAAATCGTATAAAAGACATACAAAGATTATTTAAATTTAGTTATTTACCTAACATCGGTTTAGGTTATCTAATTGTAAACATTTTGAGATAAAAATTTTAGTCATTTTTTAGATAAAAACACATGAGATTGTTTACATTTAGTTATCTACCTAAACCGATGGAGTATATATAGTAGTTTGGGCTGTGCGTTGATATGTTAGTCAGTCATTTCTATCATTTCGCCAATTGGTATCAAGCATGCAGAGATGCATTGATTGATAAGGATAAGTGTTCTTTTTGCACTACCAACTCGTTTTTTAAATTCTAAAAAGATTAGTAAAATCGGTTCAAGGTACACGTACATATTTATACACATAATTTAAAGGTATATATTTTTATCTATTAATTGTTGTTGTTTCCTGAAATCAACAATCAAATATCTGACTTCCGTTTGTGAATGTGGGCTGGGCTGGACCGGGGAACTTTTCTTCGTTTGTTTAATCTATTTCATATTACAAAACGAAGTCACACCACGTCTATAATATATGTATGAACGCGATAAACTCAAAAACCTGAACCGATTTTCATGCAGTTTTCACCAACAAACATGTGATTCATGAGGAAGGTTTAAGTGTATAATACATACAAATGTATTATACTCACAAACTTCAAAAATTTCTAACACCCGTGCAAAGCTGGGGCCCGAGTCTGCTATTTTTATAAATTCGTCATTCCAACACGATCCCATTGTCATTTTGCTAAAATTTCGTTATCTGCTAAATCATAATGATCGATCATTGATCGGTCAATAGTCTCGTAATAGAGTGGTGGTAGAATGACAATATCGAGCTTATTAAAACCAATAACTGCACAATAACGTTCTAATGGTAGGTCACTGATCAAAATAACTGTCAAAAATTTTGCAAATTACCGCATATGTCATTTGTCATTATGTACGGGATTACCATTTTAAGCCACTTCTTTCAATGAATTGTCAGTGGTTGACCATTGGAAAGTCATTATGACGCCATTATATTAGTAGATTACCAAAACTTGTCAAAATCAACAATTATGAAGTCAATGATAGACCATTCTGACACTATTGTAATAACAGACTTGAGACCCAGGGTCGTATTACAAATAAATAAGACGCGTCTCCAAGTTTAGCGGTATTCTTCAGTTTGGTACGTGCTGCCTCCAACAACCTTCTTTATTGCTTTTATCTAACCAACTGGCCACCCTTGCCGGTGCTTTGAGTGTGTTTACGTTCCATCCGGCCAAGTACCACTAACCTGTCCAGACTTTGCTTAGATGAGCGCATTAAATGCCCGAAATAGCTGAAGGCACGCTCCTGATACGTGTATTGTTTCACCTATTTATCATCTATTAGATATTGCTGAGGGCCCAGGCAAGTCTTTTCTGGAATTTACTAGGATTTTCCAAGTTCTATGCTGCCGTTACGAAATAATATTTCATAGATGATTTCACTGTTCAGAAACTGTCTAGGGATGTTTTAAGTCAATATAGTGAGTAGGTTATCTAGGCAAGCGTGCGTGCATCGTCGACCACATTATCGCTTACCATCAGGTGAGATAGTGGTCACACGCGAACATATCAACAATAAAAAAAAAAACAGCTTTTCCTCAATAC
Source organism: Mythimna lalbum (assembly GCA_949319445.1). NCBI lineage: Eukaryota > Metazoa > Arthropoda > Insecta > Lepidoptera > Noctuidae > Mythimna > Mythimna lalbum. Next base: position 8,127,363 of record OX439348.1, on the reverse strand, counting down.
ACAAATCAGGAAGGAGTTTACATGGTTAACCAAAATTCTTAAACTTAAATTTTCTGTTTGTGCGTAGGTGGGCGGCTACCACTTCAATGATGTCCTGAACCCTGTGAATGTGGACTTCGACGTGTGGCACCAGCGCGACACCAGGGTCGCCATCCGAGCCAATGACCGCCTTGCTTGCGAGAGGCCCAACATATACATTTGTGAGGTAAGTCTTGGAAATTATTGTTAAATTAGTTGGATAGGATATCACTTCAAGAATTACTCTGTCTATTGGTGAAAACCCTTACTGTTATATTTATGACGCTGCGAGGCACCTGCCCAAAGCTGCTAAAAGTTCTACACTAACTTGACTTCACTTACTAAGTTTACTATACTTTCACAAAGACGGATACTTCTGAGACTAGGTAGAAAGGAACCTACACGCATTTCTTGTAAAGTACACTTGTCTAAGCAACTGTTCGGACGGCCTTAACTGTATCTGTTTGTAACACTTTTCCTTAGGAGCCACCAGACACTGTTCCTCCAGATGCACGAAAGACCTGCAACTACCGCAATGTTCGCTACCATGAGCAGGTGTTCCGCTGGGTGGCAGGCCGAGGATGCCTGCTGTATACCCCCGACTTCCTCTACGTGGCTGGCTCCAACACCATCAACCTGAATGCTGGCTGCTTCTATGGGAACTGGTTCGCACCTTGTCTGGAGATCGTGAGTCATAAACTAACTGTACTAACTTACTTCTAGAAGCGCGGGAGTACCTTTGACCCATCCCTATATGATCTTCTTGCTCTAGTTTGCATGACAACCATTGACAACCCGCCGTACGGCGAATATCCACCCTTACGTTGTTGAAACCTCTACGGTCCGGAAGCGCCTAAGCGTTTCGCCTCGTCGTTTATACCGCGTACGTCGAAGAAAAGGATCGTAGTCAAGCACTAGTTTATAACAATAAAAAAAAAGTTTCATTATGCGTGGAATCGCAAAATACACCAAAATATGTGTGATAAAAATATAAAAATATTGTATTATAATTAGGTACCATTTTCACTGTGAATTTTGACTATTTTTGCTACACAATTAATGTGTAGCAAAAATAAAATGGCCATAATTGACATTGATATTCCGCGCTTCTAGAGTTAAGCAAAAAGTCTGTTAAGCTCTTTCATTCCGTTGTACTATTTTTTGTTGTAGTTACAGAATGTCTCTTAATATTGTGTGGTTCATGCCAAAGTTCTCCTTTATAACAAATGTTTCGTAATTTACAATGTTTTATGTAGTTTTTTTTTTTATATTATGTGTCCTACTGCTGGGCAAAGGTCTCCTCTTTCTCCTTCCAAACTTCTCTGTCTAGGGCGATCTCTGGCCATGTTTGCCCCGCGAACATAATCCGATCGTCACACCACCTTCGCCGCGATCGACCTCGACGTCGTCGACCTTCTTCAAGCGTCCAGTGATTGACAATCCTCGCCCACCTGTCCGGGTGCATTCGTGTGACGTGGCCAGCTCACCCCCACTTCAGCCTGGCTGTTTTTTCCCCGACATCTGCTATTTGAGTTATGGACCGCAGCGTGGTGTTTCTAACGCGATCTATTCGCTTAACCACAATTATGCTGCGCTCCATTGCACTTTGACAATTCTTGAGTTTGGACTTTCGTTGTTCAGTAAGTAACCAACTTTGAGCACCATAAGTTAGAACATTATGTAATTATGTTTGTTTAATGTATTACAATTAATACATTATAATTAAATGCTTATCATAATGTATATGATATAGACTACAGACTACATATACTATAAATATGATTAACTAAGTGAAGTCCTTCTAAATCAAATAAGGTATACTCTTAAAGCTTGTTTTTGAAAAAATATATATTTTTACTATTCATTTATTAAGTTACACTTAGGTATTCCCTTGTGTCTTCCCTGTAAATAGTTTTCTTGATTAAGTCCTGTTGTGTGATTTTCAAATGTTGATAGATAGAGTTTCTATATTGTACAACGACTCTTTACAAAACCGAACCTTTTATAAAACTTTATTTCACGCCATGAAGATACAGTAGCCACTTATAGAAAACAGTGATCATCAACTTGATGCTAATCTTAGATTTATCGCATTTTATTTAGATCGCTATAACGCAGCTATAGACACCAAACCATTGCTGATTTTCACCAGTCTTTCGTTGTGGTCGTCTTTCGTTATAAAGAATGCCATTAGCTTCTGTCTTCCGCTTACGATCCTCCATTCATAAAGTCTTTAGGCCACTAAATCGGGGGCATCTCAAAGCTACGTTAACTGAGCTTCGAACTTCACTTAAGGACTTCATTAGTTTTCCTGCATCTGTAGAAGAAACAATAGACATGGGGCCAAGACAAACCAAGACCGACAAGACTATGTAGACATTGCTATATTACAGCTCGCCTACTGTCCAAGTGTCCAAGTCATGCCGGTGATGTCTATAATAAGCAAGCAAGAAGGCAAGCACAGCAAGCAAGCACAGGGCAAGCAAGCAAGTAGTATAAGCAAGTACAGGGCTTTTTTTTTTGTCGACGGGGAAAATCATCTTTGACAAAACCCGCTCTTGGGTGGAGCGGGAGATAGTGTCAGACTCTTACTGACTAAAAACCCCGCGCCGTTCCTTCTAGCCTTCATATCGGGGCACGAGCTCCCTTTCGGACAACCCTGTCCCCAGTAGGCTTCGACCCAGCTGCGCGCCGTCAACGTCTTGGACTCGATCCATTACCGGACGATCAGACAGCGCATGGCTCGCCGTCCGCGAGCCCGCGTCTACGGTGGCCGGAAATGGGGATCGGAATCCCGGCGACGCGACGGCGGCGAGGGCGCCGTTGCCTGATGCGGTCGGCCTCCTCCTTTGCAAGCATTACTGCTTCGCAGAAGGCGGCGACCGCCTGCCATTCCTCCTCGCTCCGGACCATGCCCTCGACCAGGGCCCGGCGCGAGAGGTCCCCGCTGCCGATCGCCCCCACGAGGGCACGGCGATGCTCCGCCCAGGCAGGGCACACCTCGACGTTGTGCTCCACCGTGTCCTCCGGGCGTTGCGCACAGTGGCGACACTCGGGCGTCTCTTCCGCTTGAATCCGATGCAGGAACCTCCCGAACTTGCCATGTCCGGTGAGGACCTGCGTCATGCGGAAGATAGAGACGCCGTGAGGTCTTTCCAGCCACGCCTCAAAGAGGGGACTTACCGCCATAATCGTGGCGTGCTCAGCACTGGGTTGCGATAGCCGTTGACGCCATTTCACCATGAGATCCTGCCGGAGCTCTGTCCGCCATGCCTTGACATGTTGCGGCAGTGGACTTTTACCCCGGCGTTGCATCTCCACGCGCATGTCGTGCATATGTGCAAGAACTGTTGCCTCCAGATCCCACGGTGGTAGGCCAGCCAGAAGGCTCGCCGCTTCGCGGGAGATCGTGCGGTAACCCCGCACCATCCGTATTGCCATGACCCTCTGGCAGGCGTTCAGTATGGACGCCGCCCACACCGGCGCCCCGTAGAGGGCCATGGACCGAAGGATCCCCGCGTAGAGCCTACGGCAGGAGGCGTCTCTACCCCCAAGGTTGGGCAGGAGCCGCTTGAGAGCAGCCCCAGCCCGGAGAAGTTTTGGAACCAGACGTCGGAAATGTTCTCCGAAATTCCACCGGCTGTCGAGGACGAGTCCCAGATACTTCATCGTCGACCCGATCCCGATGCGAACTCCTCCTACCGTTACTTGGGAGTCACATTCCTCGGATTTGTGCAGCGCCACCTCGAGTCCCAACTCCTGGATCCTACCATCGGCTATCGCAACCCCGCGTGTCGCTAGAGCGACCGCCGCCTGGTGCAAACTTCCCTGAGCTAGAATCAGCGTGTCGTCTGCGTAGCAAACCACGCTGACCCCGTCAGGGAAATCGCCGCGCAGCACATAATCGTATCCGATGTTCCACAAGGGTGAGTCTAGAACCGACAGCAAGTACAGGGCTGGAGAACGCACGTTCAAGCTATGGATTGAGATGACATCAAGGATGCTTAGCAGTATTCCGTAACAAAAGACGTAGTATTATAATTACGTTGTTTGTCCCTGAAATTTTCCAAAAAGAAAGATGCTTATCTACCGAAGTGTTGTATTGGATTACCTAATTATTAGTTTTCAACTCATTAGTATAGAAGTGATTGCAGCGATGAATATCTTAGCGATAGTGGATCACTGCCAAAGATATGAACTTGTGATAGTCTTGTACAATGTACATTATAGGAATGATATCTTGATTATGTGACCTTGTTCCCAAAACATAAATCAGCTGTAGGTGTAGCTGGATCCTGAAGCCAAGTAGATTCACTTGTTATGAGTAACCCTGGAGGCAAAGAAGGAACAGGAGTAGGTTTTAATCCAACAGCCTTGGTTTCTAAGTGATTCTGCAAAAATATCTCCGATTCCAAAAAATCTGACGCAACCAATGTGGTGTTCACTAGGGATTCAGGTTTATAAATTAAACATCCAAGTTATCAATAAATAAGCAAAACTCAAGAATGAAGTCTTGTCGTTTTCGGGGACGACTAAAGTTGTGACATCGTGGGTATTGTCGACCTGTCAGGTCGGACGGACTTTAGTTGACCTATATTTAACTTACCCAGTACATCTCCCAGTGATCTTCTAAAACTTCACGCTTAAACAAGCAGCTTAGCATCCATAAATATTAATGTTTTGTAATTGCATTCCATTATTGTATTCTATATTATCTTGCTACCAAACTTTATACTTATATCTCAATTACTTCTATAACTGTAACTTTCCACAATACTCCCATACTATATTATGTGGAGGCTTGTAAATGGCTCATCGTGATCTATCTTGTCGTTTATCTGGTACTGTTAGCTGTAAACCACCCAAACAAAATAAAATAATATATATACTTTCAATGTAACTTTAGCAAAGACTGTTGTACTGATGCTTTCAAGTTATTCTGTTTATACAGGCTAAAGAGGACGGTTCATGCGGCTGCTATCCGTTTGATCCTGGTTTAGAGGAGGTGGCTACAGCGGTGCGCGAAGCTCTGATACCTTCAGCACAGGGGAGATGGGAGCGATGCTTCTACGCGGCAAGTGACTGCTGCAGCCATTATATGCCAGAAGTCCATAATAGTTCAGGTAAAACTCCCATAAAGTTGCTTTATGCACGAGAGTGTGGAGAAGTGGTGATGTTGTCGTATTACTATTTCTTTCTGATTAGTGATCTCGCAAAAGTTTATTTTGGTCTTTCACACCACATCAATAGGGAATTGCATAAAAAAAATTGTTACCTAACCAGTTTATCAATACATATACAAAAAGTAGCATATTATCAGTGAAAACAATATCGAAGTTGGTTGAAAAGCAAACGAGATATCTCTCGTCCAAACACCGTCTTCTATGGCAGCCGCGTATGGGCCTGGTGAAGTATGACGTCAAAGTCCACTACAGATTTCTCTTTTTTATTAGCAACTTAGAAGCTTTATAACTTCGGTATATAATAATTTAATGGTTGTTGAATTTAATTCAATTAAATTAAAAATTGCATGCATATTTCCTATTGTTTCTTCTCTTTTACAATAGCCATAGGATATTAAACATTATTTACTATTTAGTGGACCAGTGTGAACCCACATTCGACGGCTGGACTTGCTGGGAGGAAGCGTTTAAGGGTAACTTGGAAACTGAAATTTGTTCAGAATTCGCCTACTCCAGCACCGGACCTTCATGCCATCGTAAGTTATAAAATAATGAACAGACACCCTCTTATTTGGTAGTAATATTTCTGGCTAGCTTATCATTATTTTCTTCGTAATTCAAACTTTACCTGCACTATCTCTCACCTGCTAAATGTTCTTTTGTTTTGTCTGAAGATAGAGTTTTCTGCTTAGTTAGGTATCTAAAAAGTAAATACTCTCCCTACAACTATTATCATATTACCCACCTATTACTTCGCATGAATAAACTGCGTAGCAACTCCATGTGCCCAATTTTCCAGACTACAGTAGCAAGCAGTGCCACAATAACGCCACTTGGGAGATCCAAACGGACTATAGCACGTGCAGCATCTCGCCACGCCTCCTTCGTCGGTACCAGTTCTACATCGCCGTGCTATCCATCTCGATCGTCGCCTGTCTTCCAGCAGTCTTCATCTTCTGCTTCTACAAAAGGCTCAGGATAACCCGTGTGGCCCTTCATAGGAATCTTCTCATTGCCATCGTAATCAGGAACGCGTTGGTGATCGTCAGCAGAAGTGAGGTAAGTGAGAGACAATAGATTGACATCATGTTTACGGAGTGATGTATTGTCTGACCAAAATAATTTGGTGTTTACTATTGTTGTGTGAAAATATTTAATTTTATTGAATTACTTTTGTTTGGAATTTAGTGTCCACCAGCTACATACTATTACGTAAATTTTGGTCCTCCCACTCGGGAGGACCAACATTTATGCACTAGTCCTCCCATTAGTCCACAGTAAAGTTTCTGTATTTCCATTCGTAGTATCGTGAACCGTCGTCCACAGTAAAGTTTGTGTATTTAACTTTACAGTGGACGACGGGTTCACGATTTTTCAAGTAGCAATAGAGTTGTCTAATATTTGAGAAGCTCCTGGAGACTTAACATGATGTGTCAGTAGTTCGAACGAGAAAGAGGTATGGAGCTGTACACCCTATTATAGCTTCGTCCTTATATCAGTACCTACCCCTAGCCAAGTTGCTAATCTAAAATTGTTAACGCTAGTAGAAAGAATTCGACGAAAGCTTCGAAACGGTTGTGACTTTGCTAGGGGGGCTGTTCAGTTTAGGTAGTAAAATGGATCGCGTAAAAAACTCATAGTAGCATTTTTGAACTACTAACATACCCTTTACAGGCACCACTTTAACTGAGACTATACTTGAGGTGCATGGATCGGGAGGGACTCTAGACATCAGTAATTGTTTCCCGAACTTGTTGTGGTCACTTTAATAGGCTGATGACGACTGTTGGTGTTTGAACACATCCTAATTGTATGTTCGTCTATACTGGTATTTTGTTCCGTCGCAATAGTAATTAGCAATTCCAACTTAATAATCAACAATCGTTGGCGCTATTAGAAAACTTCAAATGTATGGGAATGGCATCATCTCAACGTAAAGTCACGTGGTCAGATAGGAGACAGAGTCGTTACCGACTGTAGAAAGAGATTTGAAACGAAACGGTCGTAACTTGGCTAGGCTTGCAGCATCACATGCCGAAAGTGTTGCGTTCAGATCAAGAGACCAAAGTCTATGTAGTAATAAAAAAAAACTTTTTACAAAAAAAATATAACCGACTTCAATGATAAAAAACACTGAAAAGTATCAAATAACTTTAATTTTGGAAGTCGGTGTTTCTATAATAGTTTAGTCTCTTCGTTATTTAACACCGACTTCCAAAATTAAAGTTATTTGATACTTTTCAGTGTTTTTTATCATTGAAGTCGGTTATATTTTTTTTGTAAAAAGTTTTTTTTATTTTACACTTTTTAGTTATGGTACCACCACTAAAAAGTACCCCTCAGTCAAACTTAAATACCTTATAGTCAGAGCGCATCTCATAACGGTTCTAATAATCCCAAACACGGTTAGATTACATTAATTTACCTTTCGGCTTCATCATCAGATCAGTTCGATATATCCTCTCCCCCTCTTCTTTCAAACAGTCATTAGACTAGATGCTGGAGAGGGAAAGGATATATCGAACTGATCTGAAGATGAAGCCGAAAGATAAATCTTTCAATCAGTCATTAGACTAGATGCTGATAATCCCGGCTGTAGCATCAGGCCAGATTTATGTCAACATTGCAATGAACTTAAAATTTAGTCCTGTTTAAAATGAGCCCAAACACGACTACGGTGCTGTAATTTCAAGGTTTGTACTTTTCCTGATGCTCCTGGCTTCAGCATCAGGTCTCTATGTACTTCGGTGTTCTTTATTAGCAGTACGTTTATCCACACATCGAGCCGTTTTCAATGAGCCTAAACTCGATATATCTGCTGTTTGTTGTCGAGGACTTAGGTACTCTGCAGACTATCCTGACTGCAGCATCAGGTCATGACTTGATGATCATGAGACCAAATGTGGCAAATGCCCTATCAAACATCAAAACAATTTACTAAAACAGTCCTTGCCTGTTCGAGTAACTTCTTACTGTTAAGGAGTTGTACCTTCCATCATCAGCCCAGCTACCTGAGATGGTGACGATCATACGCAAATACACAAGATACTTCATAAAATATGCGAAAATCAATAAGTGAGCCTATAAAATTTGAAGGTTGCCCTCGATTTCTCCAAGATCCCATCATCAGATCCTAATTTGGTGATAATGGGACCACCTCAGAACTATCTACTTTCAAACAAAAAAAGAATTTTGAAAATCCGTCCACATTTGGGGGAGTATTCGACGAACAAACATACAAAAAAAAAAAAAAAAAAAAAAAAAACAAACAGCCGAACGTAGTACCTCCTCCTTTTTGTGAAGTCGGTAAAAATAGTTATATGAGTTCTTAGAAAGAAGAAAAAAAGAAGGAAAGAAAGACCCATAAAGAAAGAAAGAAAACTATGTTAAACACCTACTTACCTTTAGATCTACATCGATGAGCTGACAAATGCAGGGGAAACAGTGATGTCATCGCACGGTGTTGCATGTCGCGTCCTGGCGTTTGCAGAACGCGTTGCAGGGAACGCTGTGTTCGTGTGCATGCTTGTTGAAGGCCTGTACCTACACCGGTCCATTGTTGCAGTCTTCAAGCAGAAGCTAAATATGAAGTGGCTTTATAGTATTGCTGCTGGTATGTATATTTTAATTTATTGATTTTTCTGCTTGGTTTGCATAAAATTCACTAAAGGTAACCTCGTAAAGATTCTTTCTAGTATTCAATATGTTTTAATATAAATGGGTCATCCTGTTTACCAGTTTCTCATTGTTGCAAGAAACCAAACGTTTGCTCGTGTAAATGTTACATTTTTTATTAAGTAAATGGAGAACCAAAGGACCACTTTTGTTGTGCAGCTGAATTAAAGCTCTTTTTTTATGTAATACGACGTAAAGTTAATACTAGGTATGGTCGAGGTGGTGCGAAGGTTTGTAGCAGACTTTCAGACTCTTTATTTCATGATTCATCTAAAGCGACTATCTTAAACTTGTGGTCCACTACTTTTGCACCTTGGTGGACGAAAATATTAAAAAAACTTTTTACAAAAAAAAATTAAACCGACTTCAAAAAGTACAAAATAATTTTAATTTCGAAAGTCAGTGTTTCTATAATAGATACCTAATTTTGTCTCTTCGTTATTTAACACCGACTTCCGAAATTAAAATTATTTTGTACTTTTTGAAGTCGGTTTAATTTTTTTTTGTAAAAAGTTTTTTATTTTTCACGTTTTAGTTATGGTAGCACCACTAAAAAGTACATACCCTTCAGCTAAACATAAATTACCTTATAGCCAGAGTGCATCTCATAACGATATTAATAATCCCAAATACGGTTATATTACATGAATTTACCTTCCGGCATTATCACCAGATCAGTTCGATACATCCCCTCCCCCTTTTCTTTCAGTCAGTCATCGACTACACGTATAAACAAACCAATTTGACTTGTTACGACAATTCTGCTATGATATGAGGAGTTCTGTTCCATATCTTCGAAGTTCATGATCAGATCATAACAATATTTCTATGGGACCAACTTGGAAGCATAACCTTTCAATCAAAAATAAAAATTTTCAAAATCGGTCCACAACTGACCGAGATATCGGTGAACATACATACAAAAAAATATAAAAAAAAAATAAACATACATTCAGCCGAACATAGAACCTCCTCCTTTTCGAAGTCGGTTAAAAAGTAGGTAATTTAACAAGGGTTCCATCAAACATTTTTATAGAATAAAGTTCATTAAATCCTCAGTGATAGCCCTAGCGCCTGCCATAGCGTGGGCAGCCGTGATGGCTGTGCACAACGACCACTCATGCTGGGTCATATACACGGTGCCGCACATACAATGGATCCTGGACGTGCCACGCGTCACCATCTTGCTGGTCAACACTGTCCTTTTCATCGATGTGCTGAGGGTGCTGTTGACGAAGATCAGGAACTCCGAGAATGCTAATCAGTTGTGAGTGGTTTCAGCTTTCTGTTCTATTTTTAAAAAATGTTTCGGGAAGAGGTTCTGTTATTTTATCAAAGTACGCAGGGAGATTAATTGTTTAGCTAGTATTATGGACGCCACAAATGATCCAGTTTACGTCAAGTTTGACGGCGGTGTCCGGTAAACTTGACCGTGTGTGGCTCATCAGTATGCACGAGTTCTATGAGACGTGGTTTCACTAAATAAGATACCATCGAACTCATTGTCAGAAGATATCTAAAATAAAAGTCAAGTATCGATATTATGAGCTATGAGCTTGTAATAATGACCACCTTTGTCATCTGAAGATGAATAAAATTTTCTGTATTCAAATATCTAGTAAATAATTTCTGTCAAGGGCTCCACCGTCAGTAAAAACCCGACACCCTCTCTCTGTCACTCCACCCAGAGCGGGAAGAATTGCTTGATGATTTTCCACCCTCACGGATATATCTAATTGTTTTTTCAATACACTGCTCAGTGCTCATGCTTTTAGACATGCAATTTACTGTTTTCCGCACTAGTAGACTCACCCCCGCCATAATTTATTGTATTCATCGGATCAGGCTGAACGGTAAGCGACCTTCACTAGTCAGCCTCCGTTTATTTTTTTCTTCGTTACTGTATTGAAAAACGTCGTTTGATACACGAGGAAAACTGTCACTGCAGCACTCGGCTCCATAGCACCGCCTCATAAATGGCCTTACAATTTTGCCTCGCAATGACAAACTTTCTCCATTTGTATCAAAATGATTGATAATATTAGACGTTGTTAATGTGCGACCTGAAGTGGCTTTTAAAACGATGATAAACAATTTATTTCCTAGAATTTGCCTATTATGATATTCGTTGCAAATCACGACAGCGCGTCATGTGACTCATGTCATTGACATTTACTGTTTGAATTGCAATAATTGACGCTCTTGAAATGCAACTGCGTCTCCTGTCTGTCTGAAAGGCATATTGCCCAATTCAATCATTAGAGCAATATTTCGGAGCTATGTTTACATATACCAAACAACAATTGGGTGGTTTTTGTTACAAGCTTTCATGCAATATCTTGTAATGACTGTATGTATTTTTGTCCGGCTGAGTAGTGGTAAACTAATGTAATTTGGATGACATACATTGATATGGTAGGTATCATGAAGCTGGCCTGATCATGAAGTCGAATAGCGGCCAAAGGAAGGAAGCCTATAAGGCTAGGTACTGAGTGAAACAAGATAACATCATCGTGCTTGACCTCCTTAGAATAGTCTTAATGAGTACTATACCTTTATTAATAGTAATAATAATAGGTATATGTCTCATTACCCATATTAATTAATATCAAATTATACAAGCTGTGAACACCTGTAATTGACATTTGTGCACAGAACTAAGCTGCTATACAATTACCTAAATGTAAAATCTCTAGTGAATATGTCGTTGGTGTTTCTAATAAATAAATAACTAGATATATGCCGTTCAAAGAAAGATGCCGTGAGTTCTCAAACTCTAGCTTTTAGAGGAATCGCAAGACAGTTCACTTCATGTTCACCTGCATTTCCAAATACCCAACAACCTGTGGGCCAAAGTAGCACAAAGTTGGTGCCCTGAAACAGGTCGTGGCAAACCACGAAGGAGACGGCGCGCCGAACTAGACAGATTCCACCAGATCTGGCAAGAGGAAGTCCAGGCGCGCGAAAATGGAAGCAGTGGAGGGAGGCCTTTGTCCAGGAGTGGGACAAAACAGGATAACAAAAAAAATTTTTACAGAATAACCAGGCTGCACTAATAACGGAGTTTATTATGCGAAAATCAAATCCTAAATAATCCAGAGATTATCCAAAGTTAGATTAATGAAGATAGCAGAAATAAGGAATGTGGGTCTTTGTTCTAGATACCTATCAAATAAAAACATGCATTATGTGTCATCATTTACACATCTACGTTTTTGGCATCTTTATAACGTTTTAAGTAATAATGTAAATAAGTCGTGTGGCTGAACGAATTGGAGCGAAACTGCATCTTGTTGCCAAAAATTAGATACACTTAAAGATGAATGATGAAGCAATGTTTAAAATGGTATTAAAAAAATGTACAGACAATACAACACTGGCAACTTATATTTTTCAATCTTTCCAGATTTTGAGCCTATGAAAAAAATATACTGTGAGAAACTTCCCACTAAAAGATCGTCACAGACTAATTGCCTCCTCTTAGCACCCAAATAATTTCCAGACAAAAAAAAATGTCACTATGTTCATAGTTCCTTGTCCTATTTATTTTGCAGAAGCACAGCCAAAGCCACGCTGTTCCTTATGCCACTGTTTGGAACACAATTCTTGCTGACGGCATTTAGGCCATCCACCGACAACTGTACAGAAGAACAGATTTATTACTACGTGTCTTACACTGTTGAGGGCCTTCAGGGACTCGTCGTGGCCTTGCTGTTCTGCTACGTTAATAAAGAGGTAGGTTTTAAATAGTTTTGACCTAATAATCCATACCAGTATTATAAATTTAATGTGAAAATTAATCTGTCAGATAGCCGTACCTATATAGTAAGCTTGAACCCCAAGGAAGGATATATTAATATGCTACTTTTATCTAGCTTCGACTTCAACTTTGCGTCCGCTATAACTGACATTTACCTATACGGACAAAATCATGAGCAAAAGCTAGTGCAAGATATTTTAATTTCAAATGTAGGTACAGTACATCAATTTCTATTTCCTACAGGTCCACGCGTTAATCAAAGCAACATACAGAAAAACAGAAAATGCAGTAGTATCCCGAATAAGAGGAGATTCCTACCCTAGAATGAGTATGGGCCCAAACTCCGAAAGAAGAATCACTTGCAGTACTGCTCTACCTAGCCCATCAGACGACGCCAAAGACCAATACGCTACGATAAGATCTAAGCTTCATGTCGCTGAAATCATATCGATACAAGCCAGCGAACGATTAGCTGAGATCTTAGAACCAGTCTACGAAACAATACAAAACGGTGTCGCTAATGAAGGATATGACTCACTCGATAGGTCAGACGTGGACAACGATTCCGGCTTCATAGCTAACAGAGATAACAAAGTAGACGATTACTACGGCTTCACGAATGCATCGAGTATTTCGATCAATTGCCAAGACTGGATCCAGTGTGTTTCGTCACCTTCCAGCAGCGTTTACAATAATTCTTTGAATGATTACGAAACCAAATATATAGACAAGAAATATCTGAACCAGTCCAAACTACGAGATATTACTGAAGTTCGCGAAAAGAATTCTGATCAGATAATTCCAAATGTGGATAGTTCGAAATACAGAAAAGATTCGCCTAATGTAGGTGTTAAGAAAGAGATTGACCCTGAAAAAGAACCTGTTACTGTGAAGCCGAAAGATGAAGTTGAATACGATGACTGCGAAAATATGCTTGAGGAGATAATGCAATACATTGAAACCACGGATTCTGTATCCAATGACACGTTAGATCCAAACGTTTTTGCGCCGAATAGGCCTCAAGAAGACAAAATTGTATTTCTAAATGAATAATTAATTTCGTACATCGTGTTAACATTATCACGAAATCACCTTTTTGTTATATCTGTAGACTTATATGTCTGAACATGTTCATGATAACAGTTTATCATCATTTCCTAATCGAAATCAGCAGAACTACATTATTATTTTTGTAATTGCATCGTCTAAAATTACTCCACACATTACAATTTTACTTTACATGCACCTATGTATGTTAATTAGCTCACGACTTGGCTTTGTGTTGAATTTATAATTGGTGATAATTTGAATCCATCGCCAACAATTTAAGTTTTACCTAGTTTAACTTTAAGTTAAATGTCCATTTAAAAATGTTCTAAATAACGTAAGGGTTACAATGATATTTGGATTTTATCTCATGTGGTCGTTGTCTCATATAATTTATATGTCGATGTATTTGTACATAGATGTATTTTCAAAATTTGATAAATGTATCGAATTTTGAATTCAAATATAATAACAATAAGCTTACAATTAATGACTTTAGTTAAACAAGTCAATACTTTTTGTGCACTCAATTTATTGATGCTAATTTTATTCACCGATTCTTAGCTTTAAATATTTCAATACTGATGTCTACGTAAGTGATGTTTCATGTATGATTAAGTTAAAAACTAATATTGCAACAGTTATATTTCTATAAATAAACATTAATAATTGAAACTTAATTTCATTTCAATTTTCATTCATAGCGGGCCATTTCACGTGGTCATTTATGCAATCAGAGTAACGATATGCCTATTTCGGCACACCTCAACATCCTACTAATTGATCTATCAACTGGTATAGAGATCTAGATCCTTTCGAAGTCGGCTTACAAAACTGTGTGCGGCAACATACGTACGCACAGTCGAGTCGAGCGCGAGGTGGGCAGTGTTCGAGTACCTTTATTTAACGTAGACAGAATTAAAATGTTCAAGTTACTGTTAGGATTAATTTTATGCTGGGGTGTTCAGAGTTTCCCGGATGGGGCCCCTATAGATACCTGTGTGAAGAACCGTGCTAATCAGCCCAATCATGGGCAACACAGGACGCAACCCTTGTCTACTCTACCGTACCGGGTGGCCGCATCGGCGTTGGTTTACGGGCCAAATACTCCTGTCACAGGTGAATACACTTTTTTATTATTGTCTGATACTACGAGTATGTTGTTGTTTTTGTCCTGATTAATTAAGGTGATAATTTGTAGGACAAAGATCCAGCTTTGAAAAGGGTCGAATTAGAAATGCTAGTTTTCTTTATTAACAAAGTTATTAAGTACGATTAGCAAAGAAAGCCAATTAACGCTTTAAGCTTATTTTATTTTTCCTTTGAGAAAGACGTTTCCCCACACTGAGAATCAGAGTAGTAGTAGATGCGTTCACAAACATGTAAAAACATACTTACCTATATAAGAGCCCCAGACCCGGCACATGCAAGTATACGTTGTACGAGAATCGAACCCGCGACATGCCGTACCGGGTAAATTATAATTTTAATAATATATAGAATATATATAGAACAAAGCAATTTAGATTGACCAGATATCCACCTTAAGAATGGAAGGAAGGGAATCATCGATCAACTGAAACAACTGGGTATCGAACCACATTACCTATAACGCTTTCAGTCAGTGTGAAGTTTACCTACTCTAACTGCTCTTTTCCGTAAGTTAGGTACTATGTCCCTGGAACGAATAGAGCAACTGGTTTTAGTCAGTAAAAGTCAGACATTCCCTCTCACTACGCTCTAAGCTGGAGGAGGGGGTGGTTTGATGATTTCCTAATGTTCCTAAAAAACACGAATAAAAGAAATCGACAGAAAAATCAAGAAAAGCTTGTTAAGCTTTCACCAAGAGCATTATTTCATTTTGAGTTTTATGTTGTGTCTACCCGTTACAGACTTTAGTAAGTAGATCCCATAGACTGACAGATAGATACATTGACATTTTTCTGCGGTGCTCTGTTAGATTGTTAAATTCTATAAAAAGCTACGAAAGTCTAAGTAACAAAATCAGTCGGTTAAACCACACCACACTGTAGTCATTTTTAACCAAAAAAGGTTGACTGGTAGAGAAAACCTTGTTGCATTAAATTAAATCTACTACTACTGTACATGAAGTTTAAATAAATAAAGATTAACACACTCAATGCTTAATTCATCATTTCATAAACCGAACTTAAAAATCTACAGATTAACTGTTCTATTCGGTTCAATTAAACTTTCATTCGTGATTTGCTATGAATATATAACACACTAGCTTTTGCCAGCGGCTTCGCCCGCGTACTTAAAATATAGCCTATGTCACTCAGGAATAAAGCAGCTTTCTAGCGGTGAAAAAATTTTAGCAATCGGACCAGTACTTCCAGAGATTACCCCCTACATACAAACTTACAAATTTTACCTCTTTATAATAATAGTATAGATGAACAAAGTGTTTTTATCAATATCAGACTCTAAGAAAGTTCTATGAACTTCTTTCTATAAGTGCTAAAGGACGCTATTCTTAGTTTAAACAAAACCGTATAAAAATAAATTAGATTTAAATTACTTATTAGTCTGTTAGGCTAGATTGTAATCAATTATTAAGAAATTTATTCTTAATAAAGAGAAAAAAAAATTCGTGTCTCCTATCGTATCTCCTTATTTTTGCAAGCGTGCATCTATTTCAAAATATCTACCGAAACGGATATAACAAGATTAGACGATAAAGTTACTATAGAGCAGCGTTCATTGATAAAATCTACCGGTGGTCGAGTGTGTAATACTCACAAGTTCGATTACGCAAACCGTATGTATGCGTATGGTATTGTGGGTCAGACGGCTTATGGCGGTTTAACCGGTTTGCCCCAAATAAATTGGAGTAAAACGGTAACAAAATAAGACCTTGAAAACTGTCTGTATGTAGGCAGATGCGGTATGAGAGAGTAGGGTAAATATTAACGGATGAAAGGACTCAGTTGGCGGCCCTTTCGGTTTGTTATGCTCAACTCAACTGCGTTGTAAGTATACGTATTTCTGTCGTCACTTTTTTAAATTATTTTTTGATGTTCCCCGTCGGCATAAAAAGCGGCGTGATATCTTCGACGATTAGAAGGTCTGAGACAACCTACAACTAATGATGAGTAAATGGCTGAAGCTAATGGGAGCAGCACTAGGTACGAGAAAAAGCATCCACCACATGCTTATAGTCCGGATTAGATTAGTGCAATTTGATAAGAATAGAATGGAATAGCATTTATTCGGAGCAAGCAACACAATATACCACAATTTAAAATAATAACAAAACAACAACAAAAAAAGAGTACAGAAATACAATACAGTTGCATTGAATGTGCCTGAACCGAAAGGGTCACCCAAGTCACAAAATTGCAGAAGGAAGGTTTGTCATTGCGACCGAGGCGGAATTATATGGAGTGTTATGGAGTCGAGGGCTGCAGTGACAAATTTGCACATGTATCAAACGTCGTTTTTCAATATATTTTCGACTCGTGGGCGGTTGTCACGCGTCGAACCCTCGTGGGGTCGCCGGATACGATAAAAATTTAATAAAATTGAGGCGAGGGCGAGCAGATGCCGTACTTTTCTGCACTAGTATATATGGAAAACAGACAATTGACTTTAAAGCGGTGGGATAAGAGCGGGTTTCTGAGTAAGTGTATTGAACAAAATGTTTGGTGTTGCCAATATATTGTATTGCCAGCGTCGAACAAATTCTATTCGATTCTACTTTGGACGATAATTACGTAGGTTTTACTTCCTTTGGTTAATTCATAATGAGAAATTAAGTAGAGGTATGAACGCTTTAAAAACAGATGGTAACGATACAGTTGCTCAACTTTTTCTCAATTGCGTGTAGGTACAGCCGTTTTATATGCACTGGGAAACTGGCTTTAGGTCACAGCATAGGGTCACTTGGTGTGCGTGTATGACTCATAGCCCTCACAGGCGGAGCACTTAAGTTTATAAAGTGCGCATTAATATGTGAACGTAGAACCTTCCAACACATTTCAAGTAAGCTTTCATTATCATCAGCCTTTTTAATGTTCCCACTGCTGGGAATCAGGCCTCCTCTCTAGGAGAAGGAATGGGCCGTAATCCACCACGCGGGCCCAGTGCGGGTTGGTGAATGTCACATGTCTTCGAATTTTTGGTTCTATGACATGCCGGTTTTCTCACGATGTTTTCCTTCACCGTTTTGAGAGCAGTGGTGATGAAATTAATTACACAAAGTAATGCGCCTGGCTGGGTTCGAACCCGCGACCTACAACCTGTAAGTCGGAGCCGTTACCACTGGGCCACCACTGCTCAAAGTAAGCTTTAAGTGCCATCAAAAAAATGAGACGAATTTAGTTAGGAGTTTAGGAGATGACTAACATCACACCTGCCCCCCTAACCAAGTTACAACCGTTTCGCTTGCGTCGAACGCTTCGAGTTGACCTTGCCGCCAAATCTTTTTTTCTGACCACGTGACTGAGATTGAGATGACATCGTTCCCGCACATTTGAAGCTTTCTACTAGCGTTAATTATTGCAGATTAGCAACTTATTGGCTAGAGGTACTGTGTGTAGAGGTAGGAGTGAGGGAGAGGTACCTAAGTCAACTGTTACTAGTCAGTCAAAGTCTGACTCTCCCTCTTGCAATACCAAGAGCGGGAGAAGTTATTTGATGATTATACTGCGCTGGTGGTCGCAGGTTACTTTCCCGCAAATATTTGTATGATCTACAGATTTTCAGATCTATTATGATTGTATGTTCCGGGTCTGGGTATCTTGTGTTTCGTTTCGTTTACGTAACGTAAACGTTTCGGAAACACATTCATTGTGCGTGCAGCTAAGGAGTGGAGTTCCTTGCCGGAGTCTGTGTTTCCTGATAGCTACAGCCCGGGAATCTTTAAGTCGACAGTGAATAGGTTTCTTCTAGGTGAGCGCGTTCCATCGTCGACCGCATCGTCGCTTTCCATCAGTTGAGATAGGATCGATCAAGCGCAAACTTATCAACGAAAAAATAAAGTGTATGTGAGTTTACAAGTTTGTGAATGCACTTATTATTCAGGAAAGGGGTAATTCTGTACTTTTTTTTGTGTTGTTGCCTATTGTGCCTGCGTCGAATAAATCCTATTCTTTCTAAAAAAAAATACTGTCTTTTTATTGGTCTGTGTTCTTCTCTGGTATTTTGCGAAGGTTGATTCAATGTTGTGTTGTGTCTCATAAATAAATACCATACTACTTGCTAAACTTTATTTTACTTACTAACATTTAAAACTCAAATTCCAGTAACAATCGAAGGATCAGAACCTTTCAAAGGGTTCTTCATTCAGGCGCGCTCAGTCGAGCACAACGAATGGATCGGAGCGTGGGAACCGGCCCCCAACACGACCGTGCACCCAGAATGTTCCAGCATCACACACGGCGACCCTGAGTTCAAGACTAGGGCCACGCTGCGTTGGAGAGCTCCACCTGATAGCCAAGGAAGGGTTTATTTCACGTAAGTTGTTTAAACAAACTGCTGGCAGCAGTTATTGCAAGCTTTTATTAAGTTTCACCTGTCCCGATG
Organism: Mythimna lalbum; assembly: GCA_949319445.1. NCBI lineage: Eukaryota > Metazoa > Arthropoda > Insecta > Lepidoptera > Noctuidae > Mythimna > Mythimna lalbum. The sequence continues at coordinate 8,108,133 of OX439348.1, read as the reverse complement.
TATATCTGTAATCAAATCTTGAAAATTCACCCACTTCCCGATTACTGATTGAGCTGAAATTTTGCATGCATTGTAAATCAGATGAAAATGCAAAATTATTATGACAAGGAGTTGATCTGGTGACGAAACCGGAAGGTGGCTATGGAAACTTGGTATTTAAAAGACACAAACCCATGGAGTTTGGGCTCGTATGATTCATCTTGACGAGTATTAATTTTCGTCGATGTATGAACATCGGCAGTTTTTTACCCACCAATGGGTAAGACATTGAACTCTGTAGGTATGAACCTATAGAGTTCAATGACTTATTCATTCTCAAACTTTCAGGTAGGTACCTACTATAAGTACTTACCACATGCGGCGTGAACAGAAACATAATTTATTTATTTATTAAAATTATGCACTCGGACACTGCCCAAAGGCGGACTTAATGCCTTAGGCATTTTCTACCAGTCGACCGGTGATGCAGACACATTATAGGCGGATAGTGGATACCGTATGAAACACCGTTTTAAAGCCTTTTAAGCCGTAGGCCGTAGGTCGTTTTAAGGCCATGGATACATACATCCATGATGTGTTAAAATGTCAGGCGTGCGAGCGAAAAAGAGAGATGGAGCTATACAATACCTACACTCTACAAAGATCCATCCCTTTACCAGTTTAGTTTAGGTCGTCAAATAGATCGCGTTAAAAGATCGTGATAGGGCCCTTGTAGTTCAAATCGAGTCTTTCTATTGCTGATTATTTGATTACTAGCTTCTGCCAGCGACTTCGTACGCGGATCCTGTTGCTTATGCCGGCGACAACGGGGTCGTCAAAATCAAAGATCTGAAATGTCTGATGTCGAATTCTAAGAGCCCAGGAACTGGAAAACAACGCGATGCGCGAGACGATTCGAGACGTTCCAGATCTCTCCCTTCCACTTACGCGCGTGACAGTGTGCACACACCTTAGACATGGTGCCAATGTCTTCGTGTTCGATGTAATTTATAAATGGGTTATAGGAAAACGCGCTCCTTTCTTTATTCGCAAAAAGTGTTCCCATAGCGTGATCTAACTCGACGCCAACGCCATTTACGAAACGTTTAGAAAACGGAAACTACATATTATTTACCCAAATATTATAGTACCTATCTTAGCCACATGCAGCGCCCCTCAGTGAACTCCACAGCGGGTAACGTAACCTACGACCAACTTATTATTTGCGGTTGGTACAGTAATCGGGTCTAGGGAGCGAACCGCAAAATTAAGTTTGTTTTTATTGTATATACTTTTCCGGGATAAAAAGTACCCAGTGTGGTGCCCAGGATATTAAAGAATAATTATACCAAGTTTCATCGTAATCGGACCAGTAGTTTTTGCGTGATGCCTGAACAAACAGACAGACAGACAAAAAATTTTTAATCACATTTTTGGCTTCGGTGTTGGTCTAGTAGCCGTTTATTTTTTTGAATTAATAGAATTTTCACTTCTATAGATTTATTATAAGTAAAAGTAAAGTAGGTACCTAAACTACGTCTAATAGAATGAATTTATTATTGTGAGTCAACCATAAAAGATAGACATATGCTGTCGTGGGTTTTTTTTTATTTAATTTTAAGGAGAACATTTCCGTCATACACGATTTCTGTGTAGCTTTAACCATTAAGGCTGCAAATGCGACGGAAGCTTAAAAAATGGAGTAATTTCTCCCGTTTCCCCAACATTTCCCTTTACTGCTCTGCTCCTATTGATCGTAGCGTGATGAAAAGTATACTATAACCTGCCCAGGAGTATGAAGAATGATTGTTCCAAGTTTCGTTAAAATCCATCGAGTAGTTTTTGTTTCTATAAAGAACATATAGACAGACAGACAGACATACAAATATTTTACTGTATGCATTTTTGGCATCAGTATCGATCACTAATCACCCCCTGATAATTATTTTGGAAATATATTTCATGTACAGAATTGACCTCTCTACAGATTTATTATAAGTATAGATATAGATAGAAGATGTAATTATCAATTATGATTATCAAATCTGAAATTAGAAACATGTCGATACCGTACCGCGCATTTTCCTTATTGGTAACTGATTGACTGTTTTCCACAGCGCACAGATTACATCGACTTATTATTAATTAATAACAAACTTCTATACTAGGGGAATTCTACGAGTAAAAAGCAAAACACTATTTAGGTTAGAAGATAATTCTAGTACGTTCGCAGTTCACATCTGAACTTTAAAGCCCTATGATTTTCCTGTTACGATCTTGCGACGAGTGGCGTAGCTAGGTGACTAAAGATTAGGGCAAAAAAAACCTGGGTCCCCTTATTTTTGCGTGAGAAATCTTCAAATAACTTCTCCTCCTCTAGGTAAAGTGGTTGGAGAGAATCAAACTGACTAAAACGAGGTGCCATGATTAAAGTAATGTTGCAATCTGTGCTGTGAATATGGTGTGTGTAGAATGTTTTGCAGTCGCTAGTTCAATGACGGCTTTTTTTCACCGAGACATCATGGCGGCGCGTCTAATCGCCGCTACCAACATAATGTATAGAGCTCTATACAGAGTTACTCACCTGGTGTCCGTTTGGTTGCTCAACCAACTTCGTGATGCGACCAGCTCGGAATCGTGTCTGTGTCTGTATGGTGTCTAGTTTGGTAGCTCGCGGCTATATTTCACCGGGACACCATGGCGGCGCAACTGGTCGCGCCGCCATGGTGTTCTGGTGAAATATAGCCTTGAGAGGTCTGCTAGTCATGTTTTGGGGGCCCTTAAGCTTGGGGGCCACGGGGTACTGACCTGCGCAGCCCTTCGGTAGCTATGCCACTGCTTACGACATCCTCAAATGATTTAATTATAGCTGTCAATCGTAGTACGTACTTAGAGCGACCCATACTTGGATTTTGAGGCAAAGCTTGATAATGAGGTCGTTAACCCGCAGCCTAATAGCACTATACTCCTTTCACTGCAGATAGGTACATATGTAGTTGTGTAACAACCAATGTGCCGCGATTAGTAAACGTAAAGTGACCTTAAGATAAACCCTGAGTACGTAGAATGTGTATTAATCAAGTATGATCACACAAAACTAGATCATTTTGAAGCGCAGACATAATTATCCTTGAATTTATTATTCTGAAGTAATTGCGACGGCCGTCCAGTGACTTGCGTTTTGAATAATCATCGTGTTTATATGATACACCAGTTTTGTAACGTTTCGATTATTGGACATTAATCAGCAAGTTATTATTTTATGATATTGAAACGTACCTTGGTTGTTTCACAAGCTTTTAGCACAAGTGATAACCCGATGATGATTTCAGTAAAAACTAGATTCAACAAGTGTGTAATAGGTCAAATGTTTCATACGTAAAATTAAGCGTTATCCGATTCAGAGCTAAAAAGTTTAAAAAACATTTTTTTTCATAACAAGTTTTTATCGCGTGTTATAGAACTCTTATAGACCAGTCCAAAGATGTCAAACACGATACCTAGAGTTATCTTTTTGCGCTCCGTTCCTATGGCCACTATCCGAATCCATCTTCAGACCAAGACCTTGGTACCATGTTAATGTATTGTCATAAAAGTTCGGTATATACCTAATATATTTTCAAAGAGTTCTAACAAAGGGACCCTCACACCACACGCACACTAGGTATACCTAAGTACCTACCAAGAAATCAATAAGAAAGGGGTAACCCTTTTTAAAATCAAATATACCTATCTACCTCTTGTTCACTGACGAGTGCAGAATTTGTCTGCATGATCATGACAATAGAGGTCATGTTTAATTGGCCTAGCTCCACCGATGTTCCAATCAAGGTGTTTTCGAGCAAATTGAAGGCGCGTTTATCGGTGCCGGACTATCAATTTCAGGCCAATGGCAACCCTTTTTGAGATAAGGTTAGCTTCCGTTAACCGTCTTTATGCTGTCCACTTGCTACAGCCACCCCTTTGCACATCGACACGGGTATGTGACAATTTCACAGCAAAGTCGAATAAAACGGTCGTCGTTCTCCTAGGGGAACGGTGCTGTTGCTGTTGCTCTTGGGTTCAAATTGAAACCACTGGTCCACAAAATATATAGGTACAGAAGTCAATCTACATACAAAGCGCGTTCGAGCAACGCACACATAAGACACCGCTTACGGACATGATATCTCTAAAAAATTAATAGCATTTGCGGAGATGAGAGTAGGTCAAGTTCTGATTTGCGACGAATACGGTGAAAAGGTTGCGTGGGATTTTTATAGGGGTAGTTTGCCTCGACAAGTAGGTACTTACCGTAGATGCGCCCAATTATTTATTAATTATTAAAAAAGTTAAATTTTTATAATAATGTAATAAATAGCAATTAATAGCTGAAGTTTCAGCAGGCTTTCCAACAGTATATTTCTTTTTTCAACAGGTCAGTATTCTTTGAAGATACATCTACAAACGCGCATATGCACGTTGAGTGTAGTTTCATGCATGAAAAAGAGAAGCATTGTACTCGTATTAAATTCAAGACGTCTTCGTCGCTTTGAACCCATAAGATAACGCGTATGATTTTTATACATGTAGCCTATGACTTCTATATATTCTGAATATATTTCTATAAAATGCGTGTCGTGTCAATAAAATGGTTTCAAAGAATTATATAAATAATTATACTCTTGAATTATTATTATTAAATTTCAGAATGATAAACTCTATATCATAATAATGACGGACTATTGCACAACCCACCCCTATTTTAGTGTTTATGGTAATTTAGTCGGAGTTTGTGGCGATGGCTTTTTACGTATTTTGTAAAAAACTAGAGATCGATCGAAGATTAGCTTTTGGTATGGCCGTTTTGGCTAAAAAAACTGTTTTCGGCTGAAGGTTAAGGCTAAAGTGGTAAATATGGCCCTTCTGGACTATCTGTAAGTAGAATACACTTGCAGGTGAAGCCATAGGTTTGAAATTTTCCTATAAAAAATCAATATGTCTCAGGCAGATAACGCACTACACTAATTCAATTCAAGTCATCTGACGCACGGCCTGCACGCGTGGACCAGTAAACAAAGATTTACTAGTCATGTCCACCTAAACAACACTGTCTCATGTAATCACAGCGATTCTGTAAACACTCACTACTACTCCATTTTCCTCGTGTGACTTGCATGAGGCCCCTTTCAAACTTTGTCGTGACGACAAAAAATCGTGTAGTTATTAGTGTTGCACGTATAGGACGACAGGATTAACTGTCGTCTATGACTTTTTTGGGGTGACAACAGATAGTGGGAACGGCTAGGACCACGACAGTTGTAAAAACAGGAGTGGACCAGCTGGGTCGAAGCCTACTGGGGCCAGGGTTATCTGAAAGGAAACTCGAACCCTGGTATGAAGGCTAGAAGGAACGGGGTGGGTTTTTAGTCCAGTAAGAGTCTGACACTATCTCCCGCTCCACCCAAGAGCGAGGTTTGTCATTAGATGATTTTTGCCCACCGTAAAAAAAAAAAAAAAAAACGACAGTTGTAAAACAATAAAAACTTGTCAAGATTGTTGCCATAATTTAGCGTGGCCACGACAAACAGACGTTATATTGGGAACAGCTAGAGACGATAAATTAACCGTTACGATAAAATGAGGACACGACCTAAGATTTATAATAACAATGTTTTGTTTACAGAGGCACCGTGCTGAAGAATTATGGTACTTTCTGGTCGGACCTCGTCGCAGAAGCGCCACAGGATCCATCGCAATTACAAGTCCTTGGCTGAAGATGCAAGCAGTTGAAACGACAACTGATATTTTTAGTACTCTGAAGTATTGCTTCGAAACTTGTTGCTTTAAACCCACATGTAATAATAATACACTATTATAAGGTAAAAAATAATTTTAATTAAAACTAAATATAGTTATGTAGATACGTATATTAGAATATAACATAAATGCATCATTTCACATCAGGATCGATAAATAAATACATTTGAGTGAGAATCTCGTAGTTATCACAAATTAGCAAAACGTGTTCAAGTCATTATCTGACAACGTGTTAAAATATCATTACAGTGTGTCAAATGTCGTTCGTAATTGATAAGCAGTTGTATAAAAATATGAATCTCATATTTCTGTAAAGGTACGTTTTCACAGGCTAAGACCTAGACCATGACGTTTAAAATAAGATTGCTTTAATCTTGTTTTAGTGTGGGTAAGAGACAGAGCTATACAGGTTGTCTAGCGCCATCTCTTACCCACACTAAAACAAGATTTAAATAACTATCTGAAAATACATCCATATTTTTCATAAAATTTTCGGATGTTTTATTATGCAGGCCACTGTTAAAGTTATATATATTCTGCTTTTAATATTCAAGAATGTTTTCTTTAACTATCTTTAACTTCATGGTAACCCCGTAAGTCGAGGAATATTTAGTTTTAATACTAGAAGCGCGGAATATTGCGTCATACAGCCACGACGAAATACTCCACCTCATCAGCTCTTCTGTCACCTATGGGGATTGAAGAGCTAAACGTGATGGAGTATCTTGCGACTGGGTACTCCATCTCAACCTGCATCCAACACCTCAACATACAAGGCTCGCTGCATGGTTATCCGCATTAGTTAGGCAGATTCATTCTAGCTGAAAAATATCTCTCGTCCTTGCTTTCCATATCTTCGACATTTATTCATCATCATCATCATCGTATCAGCCGAAAGACGTCCAACGCTGGACATAGGCATCGTATATGCTTGATCCTAAATAAATTGTGTTAAAACGTACCTTTTACACAGAAGTATGTACATAGAGCACATTGTTATATCACATTAGCAAGTTAATAATAATACTATATTATTTAGCTTTAAAAAAAAGAGTGAATAATGTCAGCCAACGGAGTAACTGCTAGCAATCAATCATCATTAGAGACTAAATTATTTGCTAACAAAAAAAAATCTTGAAATATTCATGAAACTTGTATACACAGCGCAAAAACGAATGTAAATAGGATATCATTATTAAAATTTTGTTATTTACTAGTTCCTATAGATATCGACACGAATCTTGAGCGCTGGCTTCAAGTTGCGCAGAAGTCAAATATTCGGTCTCTTTAGTGGTACGAACCGAGAAGCGGGGGCGGGGAACGTCAGAGATTGGCTCGCCGCGCCATTGCGTCATAGACGTCACTCGTGATTCGTTCCCGCGCTTGCTGCGTGTATCTAACAACCACGACGTTTGGCCCGCCAATTTATGAAATGCGCAAAGCGATCCCCACTCTGATGCCGAGCGCTCAAGATCCGTACCGATATCTATAACCGCGACTTTGTCTGCGTCACAACTCGTAAAACAGCACAATGTGATTGGTCACAATTCAGAGTTTTTTTTTTGTGGAACCCAAAAATGAAAGGAGCCTAAGTTACTTCTTTTAACTTCAACTGGCAATCAGCGAAAGCCCCGTCAAAATAGGTCCAGCCGGAACAAAAATGTAAACAATTTCATGTCTAAGCTAAGGTATCGGTAAAAAATAAATATTTTGATAGTACAAACAAACATTTCAATTTTATTGATGTACTTAAATAAAGATGTCAATGTTTAGTCCCGCTACAACCAAAACTCCTTTCTACGGCTTTAGAGCCGTAAAGGCAAGGCAAGACTAGTCTACATGTAAACCTAGGTTTACATGTGGACTAGTCTTGCGTTTGGATGTTTCACAGGATTAATTTATCTAAAGTAATACTTTTTTACTATATTAGACGCAGGCCATTTCGAAACCCGACTTAACGAGCCGGCTGACTTGACCTAGACTTCATTAAATTTTTGTGCAAAGACCAACCAAACTTAGTAAATCAAATTAAATTGCGTAAAGGATACAGGTTTAATGAATACAGACTTCGGTACAAAACAAGAGAGCTATACTACTAGCTAAAAGACTCATTATTACAAAATAATCCGGTCTCTAATAACGTATACAATATGGCCGCTTGTACACGTTAAGAAAAATCAACAAGGCTGGCAAAAGGCCCCTGGTTTATGAGGCCGCGAGCTCAGACGAAGTAATCTAACATATTAAACTAAAACAAAATCACAACTTGACCTGATTTTTCGGGGGCCCCATCCAATGAATTTGCCACGGGCCTCAGATGATACAGTTACGCCACTGGTCGCTTGCTCTAAGCAAGAATTCGCGTCATATCTACACACGAACTGTGTACACTGCTTTAACGCTGACCAAGGAAGAAATCTGAAGCAGCTGTGGTGCGGTAGGGGGGCAGAAGTAAGGGGGTGCCACGATAAATATTTTGTCAAAATTCTGATCGTGTAGGTACATGACGAAGTGTTATGTGCCGCAGACACAGTGAAATTTCTTAGTACTTGTACAAGCGCCCTAAAGGTATAAAAGCGTTAGTGTTTGTACCGTAACCAAAATCCCTAGTTCACTAGTCTTAAGCGCCCGCCTTTTGTTTCATGACTGGTCGCTTGATATCCATGAGGTCGCAGAGCTCGTTCCTGATAGGCCTTAGCTCTGAAACTTCCTTCTCCCAATCTGTTTCCGCCAGAACTGACATTATCTGCGAAAGAAAATTCATGTTGTAAATAAAACGATACATCACCATCATCATTTCAGCCGAAAGACGTCCACTGTTGGATATAGGCCTCCTCCAAGTGTCGCCATAATAACCGGTCCTGTGCGTCCATCGGATTCCAGCGACCCTCACCAGGTCATCGGTTCACCTAAGAAACATTGCATCCACAAAGCTTCTGATATCAACATATAAAGCACTAGGCGAATGTGTACTTAATTATTGCATCTGCTCCTGGGGTGGCGCATCCAAATCAATCATAATTGAACTGGAGCGTGCTCAGCGTGTGCTCCTCAAAGTTTTAATGTTCCTTCCATACCGGCACCCCACAACAGATTTATACAATCGTACTGGTGTCCTCACAGTTCGTAAACTTTACGTAAGTCAAGTACTTCGCAGATTCCACCGCATCACAATTCCCCAGTTGTTGCCGACCACTAAGAGACGTTTTATATGTCCAGCGCCTTTCGTGAGGTCCACGTTTGCAAGACGACACTACAACTCCACAGCACCGCGTTTATATAACAAATTACCTATAAAAAATGCTCAAAATTTAAATAACCACAATTTTAGGAACAGTGTACTTAACTGGCTCAGTAAATTAGAGTATGAACAAGTAGAAAATCTGGTAACCAGTAACACAAATAAATAAAAGGACTATACTTTGAAGACATCCACACACTCTCAAACACACCCTAATTCTTACAAACACACCATCATAATCATGAATAACACCCCACACCACACGAAGTTCACATGACTAACCTTTTATTATTGTTATTTTTATTCTATAATTTTTTTTATTCCATATCATAATCAATTTTGCTTTTTTTTTTAATGTGATTGTCTTATTTTTGTTATTATAATTAAATTTTTTTTTTTTTTTAAATTCCTAATATATGAATTGGCATTGTTTGTAAACAAATTATTATATGTGCAGGAAGGGAACTGCCTCCTGAGATACAGGTTCACTTCCTAGTTCAGGAGGCAGAACATTTATGTAAATTGTGACACTTGTTTGCAAATAAATGATTATTATTATTATTATTATTACCTTGTAGGAGGCCTTCCGGTACAAGGTCGCCACTCGCAGAACCTTTCGTCCCAATCGACCATCTGTTCTGCGAGCATTATGCCGATAAAACTTGTGAATCGGAAAACATATTGACCTATGTTTTGATGACATATATACATACACACAAAAAAAGTTACTTCTAGAAGTCAATGAACGTAAACAAACTTTGTTGTTTCCAATAATTATGATAAATTTTGTCTATGATATCAATGTGTCTTAAGTCTTTAGCAATATTCCTTCCAGAAGGAATATTCTGATTAATTATTACATATTTTATTCTGATTTATCGATAGTCATTGACACATTACATAACAAATGTAAGTTTTATACGCACTTTATATTTTGATTACGTACTTAAATAAGAAATGTGAACAAAAATCTCGCCATTTTTTGGGTATAACCTTTTGACCTATGATGACTGTATGGAGAGTCAAAATATTGTTGTTTGTAATATAATCGCAATCTATATGCACGTTATTTTTTCTTCTGGGGTCGACAGCAGACTCACACGTGTTTGTTACACGTGATGATACGAATTAAAAAGATATTGCTGTATTTAGTGTTTAGTACGTCTCTCCACAGTAAGTATGTATGGTGTATTTAAAGTTACTGTGGCCCTAGAACGCAAAGGAAAACTAAAAGAACACAGGTGGGTTTTGTCAGTAAAGCTGACACGCCCTCTCGCTCCACCCAAAACGGAAGAAGTTATTTGATGATTTTCTACTGCAAATAAAACGAGTGTTAAACGGGAAAAATTGTAGCATTTTGAAGTGCTGGGTCAGACTGCAAAAGCGGGCGCGGATACAGCGCGATGTACTTAAACAGAACTTAATTTGAGGGTCCATAGTGAGCATACATAGAAAAGATGGATTGTGTGAGGAGTGCTATGAAAGAAAAGGGAGTTAGAGATAGTGTGACGGGTGACAGAACAGAATGGAAGAAAGAAAAAAGAAAAGGGAGTTAGTGATAGTGTGACGGGTGACAGAACAGAATGGAAGAAAGAAACGTATAGCGCCGACTCCAAGTAATACGGGATAAGGGCAGGAAGAAGTGAGCACGCGGACCGGAGATGCGCGCGGGCAACTCACGCCATAGCTCGCACTTACAAGTTATAGCTGCCAGTGAGTGCGTGGGCGGCGAGTGGCAGCCCGTGCGGGAGCGCGCAACTCCTTCGAGTGTAACTAGTTCGAGCTAACTGCGCACGTTTTGTGACGGCTCGACTGTGGATAGCTAAAAACGCGCGCTTCGCTACACGCTGCCTGTCAGGTCAAGCACTTATTGGTTGCTGGAACCTTTGAAGAAGCTAACAGATTCTGAATGATTAAATTCGTGACTTCTTAGTTCCACATTCCTAGCGGAATGGTCGTGGTCATGGATCGTCTGATCAGTCGGTTACGGCTTTTGCTATCTCTCTCTATTTGTGCTACTGCGTGTGCATTTGATAAGGGACGGATAATTTAATGAGGTCCATTTATCTGAAGGAATCTGCCACGAAAACTTTAGCGCTTTAACTATGTACGATGCGAATGACTTTCAGGATGGAAACGTTAATGCGGTAAATGAGGCAAACATACCAGCACCACATCTCGTGTTTATATTTTATTGTCCACTTTTCAGCTCTATACATGAAACTAGGTCATATTAAGCATATTCATCAAAGGTGTTCTTGGAGATTAGTACAAGACGATTTTTCATACTTTCATGAACTTTTCCACTGCTTCATCATCAAATAACTTCTTCCACTCTTGAGTGGAGATGTCAGCAAAACTGAAGGGGCCCAGCAAGGCTGATGTCTCTTATAGCAGCGGAAACGTTTGAAAGAGTTACCGCTGCCCTAGAAGGCAAAGGGCAAGGCAAATGGTCTTTTGATAACTTTTTGGTAACTTCCAGTATTTGTGGTTAAGATATAACTCTACAATCGTGACAGTACTATGTAAATTAATTATCAATAAAACGTTAATTAGGTAATAATTGATAGAAATTTTTCCATCGATAATATTACCATTAATTCTAATGACAAACGATTTTTTTGCCGATTGTGGTATTATGCAAACCACGACACGCATTTCGCCATGTGAATTCTTGTAACTGCCGTAAGGCAAACAGGAAACTTACTTCGAGACATTTTTTGTGTATTCAAGTGTTTGTGTTTATGGTAATATCATTGTGGGCCATAACGTTGAATAATATCAAAAAGGGGAGACTCAAAATAGCCCAAGTAGCCGCCCTAATCACCGGGTCGATGTTATATCCTGCGGTAACGAACATGCAGCTCCATACGCGAGTGCTTCATATAAGCACGTGGCGATACATCGTTGTGCGTATATTGGCCAGCGCAGCAACTAATTTGTTATGATTTTTTTAATACGTACGGTCACTAGCAAAAGTCGATAAGAATTCTCACAACGTATTAGTTTGACGTTTAGTTTGACTTACGACCTTCTATTTTCAAGTTATCGCCAACAATTGATTGTAATCCTCAATTTCATCAACTTAGCATAAGTCAAGATGGCCTAGTGGTATAGAGCACACAGATTGAAGCGCAAATCAGTGTGCCGCAAGTTCAAATCCCACGCAATTGTTGACTTTTTGTAAGTTCTTACCCGATTGGAAGTTATGGATTAGCATTACATATTATTATATTAAATTATTCTTTAACTTGGTCACACATTTCTTAGAGTTAGAAAGGTAGATCACAAAAAAAAAACTAAATAAAGAATTAGATTTCTGCGAGGTGGACATGAGTTTTAACTTGACCGAAATGAACTGTCGTTTGGTTTTAGTTGTTGGTTAGTGACGTGTGGTTAACAATATTGTAATATTCGCAAAATGCAGGCTAATATTAGTATTGAAGTGAGGGCGACTATCATTGGGCTGCATAAAAGTGGTCTTAATAAAACACAAATATCTGAAGAAACCGGACTGAATGTGAGTATAATAGCTATTAATGAATTGTAACTTTATTATAAATTAATCTTCTAATTAAAATGTATGCCATTTATGAATCCATCCATCGTATCTTTATGAGGTTTAGAAGAGAAATACATAAATCCTTGGGTTTATTGGGTTGGTTATTGGATTTATAAATGCAGTTTTATTTTAAAATTATATTCAATAATTATGATTATTAACATTTTATATAATGAAAATGCAGTCAAGTAGGTATAGCTGCCTAATATATATTTTTTTTTGTTTTAGAAAAATACTGTAAGTCTTTGAATAAAAAGATATGAGGAAGAAGGTAGCCTTGCTAGTCGAAAGAGAAGTGGGAGACCGAAGCTTATTAGCGAGGCGCAGCGACGACATATGGTGGACATATACGAAACGAATGGTTTCGCACCAACGAGACATTTTGCGGAATTATATGACACCTCGATGGATACTGTTCGCCGTGCACTTCACGCTGAAGGCGTGCATCACAGAAAACCAGCTAAAAAGCCGTACTTGACAGAGAGGCACAAACAAGAACGATTACGTTTCGCACGTAAATATTTAGATTTTGACTGGAATACTGCGGTATTTTCAGATGAAAAAAACATTTAAATCCAGTCAAAAGGGCAGGCTTCACTTATGGCGCAAGAATAACACTCGCTGGTGTGATAACAACGTCATTCCTAACACCGAATCAGGTCGAATCACAATTAATATGTGGGGATGGATGAGTGCAGCAGGACCAGGAGAACTGGCTTTCATTCCTCCACGCGCAAACAGTTCAACTTATGTGGAAGTGTTAGACTCAATTATGCTACCTACTGTGCGCAACATTTACCCAGCTGATGAGTTAGCAGAATTTCCGTTTGTCCAGGACAATTGTCCTATTTACCGAGCGAGTACTGTGCGTGAGTGGTTTCACAATCACCCGGAAGTAATTGTTATTCCATGGCCAGCGCGATCACCCGACTTCAACCCCATAGAAAATCTATGGGGTTTGATGGTGCAAAGGTGGGACTCGCGGAATGAGAGGTCTGCGGAACAATTAAAAACCCATTGCATGGAGGTGTGGGAAAGTTTTAGAGGGAGCGAAATATGCAGTAGGTAATATTGTTGGGTCCATGCGCAAACGTCTACTTGACTGTATCGAAAATAATGGGGGTTATACGAAATATTAAGTTTTAGTAAAATCAGTAGGTTTAAAATAGCTATATCTTTTAACTTGTGCCATCGCCTTATCTTAAGAATGCAGTGAACTCGCTATCAATTTTGTTGACAATAATCATGATTCTATTTTGTTTTTTATTCTTCTACCCGCACTGTTCTAACATAATAGTTCAATTTATTTTTCTCATCTAATTGACGATTATCTTGTGAGAACTAAAGTTCTTTTAACAGAAATTGAGGTTTAGTTTCAATCTTCTTTTCGTCAAGAAAATGAACAATTAAGCTATGACCTCAAAACATTCATTGTGACATTACATAAAAATAAAATGTTTACAAAGTCTAAATCATATATCACTTTTCAATAAATAACTGGATATAAACAATTATATTTTATTTTATTAAAATTTTAATATCCTTTCATTGTTACGTTATTCATATTATGAATGGTCTAAGTGGGTATACTTCCAACAAACAATCTTACACGTAACATAGATAACGGTTACAAGATAACTTTTTTGTCTAGGTAACAATTCGACGTCACAATTCTCATAAATGTTTAATTTGTAAATAAAAAGAATAAACATTTTTATTAAACACGTCTTTTTATTTCCACCTTACAACATCGATAAGATGTAAACAACTAAATAATGTAAACAACGAATGTGATTCTTCTTGTAGTTAATAAATAGATCATATTCGTAATTTGCAACAATTTAGTGCAAAAAATGCAATAGTATTTTTCATAGAAATATAAAAAACAACAATATTAATATAGATTGGGAATTTTCAAAGTAAGAAATAACCGCAACGGACCGACCATGATTTGAACTCGGGCTACGTTATTTGCGAATCCAACACTTAGTTCATACGGCTACCAGCACATGACATATTTGCGCGAATTTTATCAATACAATGGTAAGAACAAGTCGCCTCTGTGACTGTGTGATGCGTATTCAATGGCACAGACAAATAATAATGATGTTTTTAAGCTCAGTGCGACGACAGTTCCTTAGTGTGTGTTATCTGTTCAATGTGGATACTCATACACGCGCACACATACGCACGGAAGTATCGCGCTCGCTCGGTTCGTAGCAAAATAATCTTTAGCGTTCCTATGCGTATTTTAAGTTTTTGTAGTCTCCTGGACCGCGTACAAGGGGCCGGAGCCAACTCGCAGAGGCCTTTTAGATAATTTTAATGGAACGTGATTCCAACCGACGATTATCCCTATACGCGCTATGCTAGTGCATCCAAAGACAACCCCCGATTGATGAAAAACTATTGCAACATATGGAAAACAAAGATAATAGGGCTATGGCTTTTGGAGTCTTAAGTGGACTGGTAACCTGAAACTATGTTAAGACTATGGCTCCTGGCTGAACAATGTTCTTCTTGCGTTAATCTACACTTAATATTACTTATAAAGTTTGTTTATTTTGTTTGTAGGAGGTAAAATTATGTATATTTTTTGTACGCATAAATATAATAAGCGTAATCAACCTTATAATGTTCGCACGGCTGGGACTCAGGCCTTTCTTTCTAGGAGAAGGAATGGGCCGTAATCCAACAAACACGGGGGCCAGTGCTGCTTAGACGATGTTATTACACATCTTTCCTAGTCTCCTTTTGTCTAGGCTTCTATAAATATCAAAACATAAATTTGTGTAAAGCTAATCTTTAATAGATTATTTTTGCACACATTTGTTTTTTTTTTTTACAAATTTATTTATTTATGACCTCTGAAATTCTGCTGTTTCACGTGAAATATATTCAAATATATTAAAAAGTACATCAATAGAAGCCTGACAGATTTAACCGAGATTCTGAATGAAGACAATTTTTCTAAAAAACTTTTATGGGTTTAAAAAAAACCCGTATTTCCTATAACAAGTTTTGTGAAATATTCGAGTAAATGACGAAATTACCGAATGCCAAAAGAGTTTTCAGCCGTTTTCTCTTTTTCTTTTTGCATTGCCTCTTCACAAAAAATCGCGTTGGTTTGCGTTAGGGTCATATTTCACCAAGACACAATGGCGGCGCGAACAGTTACCGCTACTAACAAAATGTATACAGCTCTACAGAGAGTTACACACCTGGTGTCCGTTTGGTTGCGCAACCAATTCGGTGGCGCAACCAGCTAGGACGTTTGGTAACTCTGGTGTATTGTATGGTGTCTAGTTTGGTAGCTTAGGTCCCTTAGAGAAGCAACAAGCTTTTAAAGTATGCTCGATGTTGACGTTAGGCGAGTAGAAAAGAGCCTTCTTAATGGACCTGGGCTTTAAATATTAGACTCCTACCCGATCGATGTTACCAGGGACTTGCTGCACACTGAGCCTCCCACCTGGGTGACATGTAGACTCTCACCTGGTCGATGTTATCCTGTGGCACAGAGCACACGTCTCCGTACAGCGTGAGCGCCTCGTACAGGCGCGCGGCGGCACATCGTCGCACGTAGCGGTCGGCGTAGCACAAGTAGATCACCAGCTGACCCAGGGACTTGCTGCACACTGAGCCTCCCACCTGGGTGACATGTAGACTCTCACCTGGTCGATGTTATCCTGTGGCACAGAGCACACGTCTCCGTACAGCGTGAGCGCCTCGTACAGGCGCGCGGCGGCACATCGTCGCACGTAGCGGTCGGCGTAGCACAAGTAGATCACCAGCTGACCCAGGGACTTGCTGCACACTGAGCCTCCCACCTGGGTGACATGTAGACTCTCACCTGGTCGATGTTATCCTGTGGCACAGAGCACACGTCTCCGTACAGCGTGAGCGCCTCGTACAGGCGCGCGGCGGCACATCGTCGCACGTAGCGGTCGGCGTAGCACAAGTAGATCACCAGCTGACCCAGGGACTTGCTGCACACTGAGCCTCCCACCTGGGTGACATGTAGACTCTCACCTGGTCGATGTTATCCTGTGGCACAGAGCACACGTCTCCGTACAGCGTGAGCGCCTCGTACAGGCGCGCGGCGGCACATCGTCGCACGTAGCGGTCGGCGTAGCACAAGTAGATCACCAGCTGACCCAGGGACTTGCTGCACACTGAGCCTCCCACCTGGGTGACATGTAGACTCTCACCTGGTCGATGTTATCCTGTGGCACAGAGCACACGTCTCCGTACAGCGTGAGCGCCTCGTACAGGCGCGCGGCGGCACATCGTCGCACGTAGCGGTCGGCGTAGCACAAGTAGATCACCAGCTGACCCAGGGACTTGCTGCACACTGAGCCTCCCACCTGGGTGACATGTAGACTCTCACCTGGTCGATGTTATCCTGTGGCACAGAGCACACGTCTCCGTACAGCGTGAGCGCCTCGTACAGGCGCGCGGCGGCACATCGTCGCACGTAGCGGTCGGCGTAGCACAAGTAGATCACCAGCTGACCCAGGGACTTGCTGCACACTGAGCCTCCCACCTGGGTGACATATTGTTAGGTTTAAAAAGCTTTTTTCAAGACGAAAGTACTGTAATCTAAATAGACTTGGCAAAGAATTTAGCTACGATACGATATTCAATCGCAAAAGACGCTATTGAGCCTGTAGCGACATCTATGTCGTCACATAAGAACTAATCATGCATCGCGCAATCAAAGTACTCCGCGCGATTTGAATATATACGACAGCCCGAAAATCATCTATCGGGCAGTTGCCCACCAGACAAAACACCCATCTGGTCGGAGGATCCTCCCTTTTCAAAGGACGTATGTGAGACACTACTCTCTGCTCCGCATTAAATTACGTCATTATATAATATTACCTGAATTAATTGGCACAAAACGTTGATGGAATCCAAGAGCTTGTAAATGTTCTTTCCACCTCGCAGTTCCAATTGTAAGTACTTCAATATGTCCAAGGCAAAAGTCGATTCTGGATCGTCGAGTATTGGCGAAATGGAACCTAAAAAAAGGGAGCTAATTAAACTGGAATCTTTTTTAATAGCATTGTTCGTCTTTAAAAATCTACAATAAATGATATTTTGCAAATAGCGTCAAATTTTTCGTCAATTTAAACTAGATGACGCCGGTGTTTCCTAATTTACTACCGTGAGAAGAAACACCGAAACCAACTCAAGGGTATTATTAAAAGTCCATACAGCAAACGTGTAATGGTCAAATCATATGAGAACCATGCAGATTGAAGTCTGAGATGGTCTTTTGAAGAAAGACTTGACACTGACTTGGACAGGTCCAGTGAAAGTTTTTGTCAGTATGTGTGTAGCTCAACTCAGGACTACTAGGGAGCTCAACGACTTGACGAACAATACCAAAGAAAGAACATTTGGGTAGGCCGCAAAAAGTACTAAAAACTGTCAGAAATTATGTGAAAATAAAAGAAAAGGAAAGAGTAATCCACATAGTCCTCACATTCACAATAATAAAACTCTATATTTCCTTCTAAATAACTAAGTCAGTCACACAATTAACGAGCGTCTTGAGTCGAGTTATGTTCTACGAAGCCACTTTCTGGCTAAGGCTAAGGTGGGTCCATGTCGGAGTGCCCTAGAATTCAGAGCTCGCGTCGCTCTTTCTTGGACTAAGAATATTTCGTAGGCATTGTAAAAAGACGAATTAGTTTATTAGGGGCTATCTCATTCTCCAGTTGTTTAGTTATAAAATGAGATATTTGATCACGTGGCCAATAAAAAAAAATTGAATTTCTTTTGGTCCTTTAGCCTGTATCTTCATAGCAGTTCGCAAGTCAAAAGTTCAGGAGCAGAAAACCCAAATAAGAACAATTGTCACAGGCAATTATTGATCAGACACAATCTTCTGAACTAAACATCATCTTTTTTTTTTTAAATCTTCAAATAGTTTCTCGTGCTCTGAGTGGAGCTAATAGGAATGTCAGACCAATCGACTATAACCCTCCCGGTATTCTTAAAGGTGTGTGTTCAGACCTAGCAAATGCGCCTCAAGCTCGCGCGTTTCATTTTCGTACTCGGCCCCTGCGCCGCCCGCGCGCAAGCTACATGCCGTACTGGAGGGCGCAGGAGGTACGAATACTTTAAACGCGAAAGAAGCTACGTGCACGCCTCACTCGAGCCTTGCCGGAGCTGCAACAGAGCGGCTCACCAAACTTAGGCTGTAACCACACGCGATCAACACGCAAGGTCTGGAGACACCACGGAGAAGTATAGAAGAGGAGGCGGCCTAAACAACTGTGCACTGTGACTCTCAACTGAGTCCTGACGTCATCACGGTGGGCGTGGCTTAAATCAGTGTATTGTTGGCGTTTGTCCGGTGCACAACTTCGTAAACCTACTTATTTGGCATCATATTCGCGATAGAAAAACCAAAAAATTAAGTGTTGTATTTTATCTTGTAAATACTACTTGGATAGACGTTCTGATGCTATGGATGCTATCACATTTCATTTGTAAGTTATTTTATGCATAATTTATTAAAATACTTCTAGAAAAATCTCTGAACGTCAGCATTTCCAAATATAATTCTACTCGACATTAGATGGCGACACTTTGTGTCATGGGAACTAAATATATTTAGGCACGTAGAGCTCAGTATTAATATATTTTAATAATCATACGTACTGAAATTTGATCAACATTAATTCCTAAAGGTCCTTTAATCGCCAAAATATTATTTTTGTAGTTTTTATATAATTTTGTAAACAGGTCGCCATCTATCGTCAAATAGCAAAAATACAGGGCAGTATTTAGAAGCCAACTATTTTACCGAATGTCCCACGGCTGATGAACTTGTAAATACGAGTATAATACTTATATTCCTCTAATATATGATTTGGTCGACAAAATTGTTTTTTAATTATTATTACTTCACATTTGGCGTAAAAAGTAGAGTATGCAACACGGGTATAACGCTCTTTGTCTTGGGCGGCTTGAATTCCTCACTTCACTCTGGTTTCTTTATAATCTCCCTCTCAATGCCCGGGAGTTAATAAAAAGGTTTTTGATGAATTTCGAATGATCTTCATTCGTCATTCATCAAATAATAGTATCACTATTTCAATGAAAAATATACGCATCAGATGGTTTACACAATTAATTTAAAAAACAGATATCCCTGGTAATTCTGAGTGCGACCCTGTTGCATCCTGCACTTAATGACATCTAGTGTGAGATAGTTACGTAACTACAAAATAAAATCAACAGAACGAGCAAGTAGTTTTGCTATTGACCGGCAGATGGCAAATAAAATATGGGCGGAGTCTAACACCCCCTCACCCCGCAAAATGTCACGCTTTTTTTCATAGGGATATCTTATTACAACATCTCCTCTTCTATAATTACTCCGTGGGAGACACCTTTCAGGTTACCCTTTTTTCCGGAGACTTTCAAACAAATCGCAGCCCTGACAGCCTCCTAGTACAAGGCGCCAGATAAACTTAAAATAAAGTACATTGACCTTTTCTTAATATCTCCAATATTATTATATCGAAGATACCCGAAAACCATCAATGAACTGTTTTTCAGAAAAGGTAAAGGATTACGATAGACGTCGATTCAAAACAGCTTTATGCCTTTAATTCCATTTCTGAAATTAAGAATGTCAATAAATGTAAGAGTGTCAATGACCGCTCTTCTACTTTTATTTGGCGCCTACCTTAAACATTTTATTGATACAAAAATATTTAAAGCTTACCAGAACTCAACAACCGATCCAAGAAGTTGAAGATAGGTCCGGTTATCCTTTTGACATGCAAGTTGTCAGCGAATACTTTGATGATAGTGTCGCAGATGGACGTCAACATTTCTTTGTTGCTGTGCAGAGTGTTTAGATATGCGTACAGGGATTGAGTTGTGTGCTTTACCTGTCAACAAAATAATAGCACCATTTATGGAAGTTTCTTAGTGAATGGTTTTTCAATCATTAACCTTTTGAACGCCAATCACTTGTATACAAGTTCGATTTGGTTTTAACCCTTCAGATACCGTCAATTAGAGACACAATAGTAAGACAATAGATGCGCGGCCACCGGTGGTCGCTTGGGGATTCATGAATTAAGGAAAATTGCCCAGTTATAAGCCATATTTTTAACTTTTTCACACAATAAGTTCTTGTTTGTTTTATTTTCAATAGAAACAAAAACGACGGAAAATATTTTTTTAAATTTGTTGCGTGGCGCTGGAGGACACATCGCGTATTATATAGATGGGCGTCGAAAAGATTAATGAGGTGAAAGTGAGATATCGACCTTAATAGTGGCGGCAGTCACTCAAAACTTGAAAGGGAATGTGTAATGTCCCGAGATGCCGTACTGTCGCGTCACGTCCAACTATGTGTATGCGCACCATGCGAACTCGTTGGTGGTCTAAGAGAACCACCGTTGTCGCCCTTACAGGTGTCCTTAGCCTCCTGCGTGTCTCCATAATCACACTTAGTGAATAGAGCCTAAGTCTACCATAATTAACGATACAAATAAGAAAAAACAAAGATTTATTAGCGTTTAAAGCGCGTAGCTTCTGCCATGTCTGACATTGGCGAGCAAGACACATTTTGCTTTGTCACGTATACACGACTGTGGCGGTTACAACGTTACTAATAATTAATTGAATATTTATGTAAGATACAGATAAATACATACCAAACTCTCAGTCAACTCTCCACCGCTGACAACCAATCCCTTAATAACATTGTATCTATAGTCAGGATAGTTCAGCAGCTGGACGAATCTCGGCATGGTATGCCCCGGGAACAGCCACAGTACCACGTTGGAGTTCTCGCTCGTGATTGGCTGGTCTATGTCTTCGATCTCCTTTGAAGGTTTCAATTCCACCTCTTCGCAGGGGAAAATGCGTTTTAAGGCGTCGTGGTGGGGGATGTTTGATATTGGTGGGTCGCTGTGGGGGAAAAGTGTTCTTGTAATTTATGTGTAATTTGGGTTCTGTCTAAAGCCTGCTCTACTCTACTCGCGAAGTTGTCTCGTTGAAGTTGATCGAAGTCCGAAGTATGTGACTACACACACTCGTGCAACTTCGCGAGGAGCTCAGTCACCCAGCGCCCGTACGTTAGGCACCATGGGTAACGTTCAAGTTTTTACGTTAACGTTCGAACGTTAACGTTCATTTGGGTCCCAAATAACTGGTTCTGATTGCAGTGTCTCGAGAAACAAGAGACTTTGTTCTTGTGTCCACTGTATTAAATCACTCATGATATTAGTTCTAAAGTAGTTGTATTTTGCTATATCTACCTACGTGTGACGCGACTCAAGCGCATGAAGCAACTCGCATCCAGATCCTCGCTCCTTTCCACTATTGTACTACAGCTTGCTTTGCATAGACTTCGTAATATTTAGATTAGATTTAGATTTTTGTATGAAAATCAGATGAACTATAAAATATGATATGTTTTTAAAAGTCAATACAAACGTTATTGCTTATTATGTTAGTACCATAGTCGTGAGCGGTTGCCAGTGTTTTACAAATAACCCTGTATAAAAGATCGTTCTAGATGTTGCCAAATACTGGTCAGAAAAAAAATAAGTCTATCGACACTAAAAGAAGTAGGGGTTTAATATCTTACTTATATATCAAAGACGTAAATATCCTGCCAGCATGTGCACGCGTGCGGTCTATCTTCTCGACGGCTTGTTGCGCCACGCCGCACATGATCTCCTTGATCACTTGCGGAGAGTTCAGCTGGGGTGCTTCCACGGCGCATTGGCGGCAGATCGACAGGAGTCCTAGGGGTAGATACGAAGAAAATTATATTTCGTAGAAGTTGATTACCATTACCACTCTTCGATATCGCCTCTCATATCGATAGTATACTCCGACAGGCAGTCCAACAGCGCCAATACGATCTCACTAATCTGTCATGCTAGCCTCTCTGACCCAGGCGCCGATATCGCCTCTCATGTCAATAGTATACTCCGACAGGCAGTCCAACAGCGCCGCTACGATCTCACTAACCTGTCATGCTAGCCTCCCTGACCCAGGCGCCGATATCGCCCCTCATATCGATAGTATACTCCGACGGGCAGTCCAACAGCGCCAATACGATCTCACTAACCTGTCATGCTAGCCTCTCTGACCCAGGCCCCGATATCGCCCCTCATGTCAATAGTATACTCCGATAGACAGTCCAACAGCGCCGCTACAATCTCTTCCACGTAGTTCTCGACGCCTCCAACAATTCCTTGCGTTTGGCACACTTCGGTAAGACCGACGACAGCGTCTCGGCGTCCTTCGGCCCATTTCTGAGTTCCTTCGGTTAGCTTCGTGCAGTTTATTAGTGAATGGATCACTGTTGCTAGGTGTTCGGTCAGGATGAATTTTGGAAGGGAACCTGAAAAGAAAAAAAGTAATGTTAACTATTATGGTCTTTTCGTCACAACATATGGTTAAACCCTTTTGGGCTCCTCGTTTGACCAAGCCGTATATTGATATTCTGAGCAATTGCTAATCGACCGATCAAATAACACAGGCCGTAATGTCTTGCAGCTGGGCAAAGGCTCTCTCTCATTAGCCCCTACATCTGTTTTCTGCTGTTGCGAGCCAGTCGGTCAATTGGTGAGCACAAAAATACAATGAAGATTATACTTTACTGCATTTCCAATTTTTGCAAAATTCACTCATTGTTAGTAACTAATAAATTGTATTTAAAAGTTAATTCTCTAAAACATTAACTGTTTTAGAGAATTTGACTTTTAATGAAAAAAAAAAAAATTGGCCAAGTGCGAGTTGGAATCGCACACGAAGGGTTCCGTATCGTCCTTAGGAAAATTCAGCAATAAAATCGCATTTGTTGTATGGAAGCCTTCTTAAATATTAATTTTATTTTTAGTATTTGTTGTTGTAGCGGCAACATTTTTTTTTTGAGGCAATTTGTGATAACTTCAACTATCTAGCTATCGCGGTTCTTGAGATACAGCCTGGTGACAGACAGACGGACGGACCGACAGCGAAGTCTTAAAAATAGGGTCCCATTTTTACCCTTTGGGTAGGGAACCCTAAAAAAAAACAAAAATATTGTACCGGTATAACTATTATTACGTTAGATACCCGAAAAAGAAACAATGAACTGATTTTCATTACTAGAAAATGTAATGAATCGCGATAGATATAGATTACAAACCGCTTTGTCTTTACCATCGTTTTTTAAATAAAAAATTACGATAAATGTAGGAGGGTCGGCCAATAGAATAGAATAGAATTTATTTTATATCGGACACAAAAAGGTCCATACAGTGACCAATGACCTCTACTCGTATTAAATTCACCTGGCAACTACCTTAGCCTCATCTGAAAAATTAACTTTCATATGTTTTATCCTATGAAAGTTATATATCAATGACTACGTACATTATAAAATTGTAGTATAAACTCACCAACAGCCCTGGCATAACCCATCCTCAACACCAGTCCATTAACTCCCGTATTGCTCAACTGCTCACAGTACTTGTCCATCAGCTGCTTGCGCTTCTCCTTGGCTGTCAGGTCTCCGTACTTCAAGTTGTCATCTTGTAAGTAATGCTCGAAGACTAGGGGAAGAGCGTAGATCGCCTTCTCACGAATGATTTGGACCTCATGCGATAGACATTCTTCGATTAGACTGAGCCATTCATCTGTGAAAAGATAATCTTGTTAAAAATAATAAATTAACCACGGTACATATCTTGTTTGTTTCTTTTTTATTATTATTATATCTAGCCTACACTGGGAATGGGGACAGTATAGGAAACTTAGGATATATATCTATAGTCCATTCCTTCCATTGTTCCCGGCTTTAAGTCACTTCTTGCCAATTCTTAAGGCATCTGAGTCGTCCCGCCATCTCCTTCTTGGTCTGCCACGACCCAGTCGCCCGATTTCAGATCCAACTTTGTGTTTTATTTGTTACTTATTATTACATGGAATATCAAAGCAGCGTGCGGTTGTGCGTTACGCACAGGACCGGTCGTTGTGGCGACGCTTGGGGGAGGCGAATGTCCTGCAGTGAACGTCTTTCGGCTGATATGATGATGATGAACAAAGCAGCGTGGCCGCAGCACTGCAGCCAACTGTCCTGCCGGCGCACGGATCATAGCGGCTAATTTGAAGCCGCCCTTAGGGAGTCTTCGTTCGAACATAACACTAAACAAATAAATTAGTCTGTCTTACCAATAATCTCATGTCCATGATAAGGCGCGTTGGCGAGCGACAGGGAAGCGATACAGTGACAGCAAGCCTGCCGCATCAGTTCTCCACCCAGACCACGGAATTGTTGGCGCGAGCGCAGCGACGACACCAGCCCTCGTACGGAGACCGATACCTCTTCTGATATTAGAGTGTCGGCGGTCTTGCCTGTAATAATAAAAATCTAGAGTGAAACAGTGACTTGTTAAACGTTGTATTGCCATATAAATAAAATTATCAAAATAAAAAACAAAGGGTTTTTTTATTTTGATAATTGAAAACCGCTTGTTTTTTTTTATAATTTAGGTGGGTAAAAATAGGTTTCTACCTATTCTCAGACCTACCTAATTTATACAAAATAATTATACAAATCGGTCAAACCGTTTCAGAGGAGTTCGATAGCAAGCGCAACATTGGGCGCGAGATTTTTATAAATATTGTGAGAGTTTTATTTTTGTAAAGTAAAGGTGTTGCCGTTCCATGATGAATGTAAGAAATAACGATTAATTTACTTGCGTTACAATTTCATTAATTCATGAATCCCCAAGCGACCACCGGTGGCCGCGCATCTATTTTCTTACTATTGTGTCTCTAATTGACGGTATCTGTGTTAAATATGGACTCCTTGGATCCTTTGCTCCATAGAAAAAGTAATTGCCGGTTACCATGGGACTATGTAAAAATAATAATAACAGTGTTGTCAAGAAAATGTGTCAGATGTTTTTTAGTTAAAATAATTCATAAAATCGTTGTACCTTTTAAACCGTTTACTTTGCTTCCACAACTGCGTTCCTCCCGCTACTTAAAATAATATATATCTCAAGAGGTTATCGACCCGCAATTAAACGGAAAAAGTGTCACGTCACAAAATGGATTACACAACTAAAATCGATATCGGCAAGTTAATTGGTAAAGAAAACTGGCCAACATGGAAATACAAAATTTCGATTATGCTGGATGGAACGGAGAATGCGATGGCAGCCGTCGAAGGCAAATTGAAAGAACCAATACCAGTTGATCAGTCGGAAGGTGACGTCGCTGTCAGCTCTTATAGTTCGGCTCTAGCCAAGTATAAGAAGGCCGAAACTGGCGCTCTTCTGATGCTAACCACTAACATGTCGGAAGACACACTGAAAAAAGTAATGAGATACAAGACCGCACGCGAAGTCTGGCAAGAATTGCACAGATTATTCGACGGGCTGACGGAAGACAGAGCATATAACTTATGTCTAGAGTTCTTTGGACTGAAGCACGACAAAGTGGATGACATACCCACACACATGGCCAAACTGAAGAACCTCTGGAATGAATTGAAGGCGGAAGTCTCGAAGATTGACGCTACTGCTAAACTTCCCGAGCTGTTTCTCATTTGCAAGGTGTTAGATACGTTGGACGAAAGGTACCTCAACTTCAAGTCAAGCTGGCTCATGCTTAAGCAGACAGAGAAGACCATAGACAGTCTGACGACTCACCGGCACACAGACTGACGGCTCTATCGATAAATATAAAGCCCGACTTGTCGTAAAAGGCTTTAAACAACGAAAAGGCATCGATTATGAACAGATCTTTAGTCCGGTTGCTCGTATGGCAACGATAAGAGCCTTACTAAGTGTAAGCGCGCAAGAGAATCTACATCTTGTCCAGTTTGATGTGTGTACTGCATTCTTAAACGGCAAACTTCAGGAAGAGATTTATGTACATCAACCAGATGGCTACACTGATGGTTCGTCAAATGTTTTAAAGCTTAACCGAAGCCTTTACGGTCTAAAACAAGCCCCAAGATGTTGGAATTCTTGCTTCGAACAAATTCTGCTGGATATGGACTTTAAACAAAGTGTATCCGACTGCTGTCTGTATACTAAACAAGTCAATGGCAAAAAGCTACTCATCACCCTTTATGTTGATGACGGTTTGTTAGCTGCTACTGATGAGGACCTTGCCAACAGCTTTCTAAATGATTTGAAGATAAGATTGAAAATTACGACAAAACCTGCGTCTTACTATCTAGGCTTAGAAATAGTCAGAGAAACAGACGGGTCTATCTTCATCAAACAGGAAGCCTACGCCAAGAAGGTCCTGGACCGATTTGGAATGGGAAACTGCAATTCAATTGGGACGCCTATAGATAATAATACTCAATCAGGGAAAGTTGATGCAGTAGAGGCACACTTTCCATATCGTGAAGCTGTTGGGTCCCTCGCTTATCTGATGACCGGAACACGCCCAGATATTGCATATGCTGTCGGAGTTGCATCCCGGAAACTAGAATCGCCAACTAAAGAAGACTGTCTTCTAGTAAAAAGGATTATGCGCTACATTAAAGGCACTTGTTCATTTGGAATAAGGTACAAGGCCAAGCGTGATTGTGACCTATTGGAAGGCTATAGTGACGCTGACCACGGTGGTTGTCAACTGAGTGGACGTTCAACCACAGGAGTGGCATGCTGCTATTCTGGAGGCATTGTATCATGGCTGAGTCAAAGACAAGCCTCAGTTGCCATATCAACGACTGAAGCGGAAATTGTCGCAGCCAGTGAAGCTACCAGAGAATTAATATGGCTCAGTAGGATCTTTAATGATCTGACAGAATTAAGATAAGTACCAGTACTGCATGTTGACAACGAAGCTGCTATACGCCTGGCACACAATCCTGAGTTCCACAACAGAACAAAACACATAAGGATAAGACATTTCTTCATAAGAGAAATCGTGGAAGAGGGAGACATAGTGGTCAAGAAAGTAAGCTCGAATGAGCAATTGGCTGATTTTCTGACCAAGGCTGTGCCAAAGCCCACCCATCAAAGGACATGTATTAAACTAGGTATCCTATGTCAAACAGGCAATTAAGGGAGTGTTAAATATGGACTCCTTGGATCCTTTGCTCCATAGAAAAAGTAATTGCCGGTTACCATGGGACTATGTAAAAATAATAATAACAGTGTTGTCAAGAAAATGTGTCAGATGTTTTTTAGTTAAAATAATTCATAAAATCGTTGTACCTTTTAAACCGTTTACTTTGCTTCCACAACTGTGTTCCTCCCACTACTTAAAATAATATATATCTCAAGAATCTGAAGGGTTAACGTAGTTCTATTTGTGATTTCTCTGTATGAGAACGAGTCATTTGCCTTTTTTGAGGTGGAAAGACACAGGTAGGTTTTAGTCAGTAAAAATCTACCTCCCTAGAACGGAAGAAATCGCTTGACAAAACCAAATCTAAAAAAAATAATGCAAGTGTTTGTTATAATTATACTCTTTACGCTCATCCGGCTTTGAATGGAATTTGGCATGCGTGCAGATCATGTCTAGTGGGAACAACACATAGGATATTTTTTACCCCAAGATCATATTCCTTAGGGATACTTTTCTGCTTTCACTCGGGTTAAGTCGCTGACAGAAGCTAGTATAAGACTTCGTCTACCCTTGTTCCAAATCAAATCCTGTTTCGCCGTTCGAGCGTGCAGTAACAAACACACAAATATACACACACACAAACTTTCGCCTTAATAATATTAGTGTGATAAAACTTACCATTAGCAAGTTTCGCTTGGGAGAGCGCGTAGATAGCTTCACCGATAGCAAGAATAGCTCCATGTCGTACGTTCAAGTCAATAGACTCGGTTTTCTTCACCAGCTTAGGGAGAACTTCCTTGGCCACGTAATCAGGGATCTTAAATAAAATAATCATTTCAATCCCAGAATCACAAATAGAAAGAAAGAAAGAAAAAGAGTTTATTTGCGTCCAACATGACGCATATTCTAAAAATAAATAAATGTAACAAGTAACAATAAATCATTGAGATTTCAGGAAATTCTTTATGGTGTCTGAGAACCTGGTCTTGTATCCTCTACATTCACCAAGAGAGGGAGGAGTTGTTTTATGATTAATCACACAAAAAAAAAACATTTGTAAAATGCAGCAAATAGTAGCTTTAACTTCATTTATCGTTCATTTAACCTAAGTCAAAGAAAATATTTAACGTGGACAAAAATATTATATGTTCAGTTCAAATAACCAGAAATGTTGCATTTTTTTTTAGTTATTTACGTACACACAAACACTTAAAATCGAAAACAAATTTCTTCCTGCAGACCTGCGACAGGAGAGTTGGATAAGAAATTTATAATATACTGGTATGTTAACTTAATTTTGATACACAAAAACATTCTATACCACGCTCGACGCATATATTAACTAAACACATCGTAAAATAAACTTACACCACGCATCCTTGGACTTTTAGATATTCAAAAAATAGTGAACGGTTTGTATTGAACTATGGCACAGAAATTCAGGACAAACATTAAAATAAATAAACTTATATATCTAAACTAATATTAATAAAATAAACTAAAACTAATCCTACTTAAAGAAACTCATCAGAGAAATAAAACTTTCACAAAACTGTCAAATAAAGACAAATCTGAATTCAAACATTGTTCTTGCAGTAATTTGTAGGCGGCCAGTCTAAGAAATATCACAATCAAAACTTTTTTATCATTAAACTATAGTGCGTTTCACGTAAGAATTCCCTTTGCCGTAATGTTGGCAATGGAGAAAACAGTGTTGCTATACTTTTAGCAATGAAATTACTTAATATTAGGGAGATTAACCGATATTTCGTTACATTTAACAATTGCCTTATAATTTTCTTTTGGAAACTAAAAACTATTTTTGAATAAAGTATATGACGCTGGGCTCCATTTCGATTGTCCTGCAATTCTTTCAAATACTAACAACGCCACGCGCCACAATATCGTAACTCTTCATTAACAACTAACTCCCTTTTCTTTCATATCACTCCTCACACAACCCATCTTTTCTTTTTCTCCTTCTCCATCTATCAACTTGTACACTCACTTTTTAGCAACATGCGTTTCATCTCTCCTCTTCACATGACCATACCAAGACAAACAATTGAAAAAGATATGAAATATACAAACCTTTAGAGTCAGCTTATGGAGTGCTTTAGCAGCTATTTCCCTGATAGCATAGTCCCAGTGTTCCACCTTCAGATCAACGAGATGGTCTATGAGCGGCTGGGTGTACTCCGGGTAGGAAGCCACTTGCGGGGCTATTACTAAGTAGGCGTTGTTCCTGGGTCCCACTGACTGGAAGTCAGCTGTTGTTAGGATGTCGATACCGTGGGGGAACATGCCGTGACGGCCTACATTTTCTTGGTAGGCGGCTGATGCTGCACGGCGGCAGTTGATCTGGAGAAGTAAGTTTGTAATAACATAGATTTATTAAAATACGACAAATTATAGCGAGTACCCAGGAATGCTATAAATGATGTTTATTAAAATTGATTAAGAGATATGCTTAGATTACGCTTAGGCTTGTACTTATAGGCCAATCGTGACGAAACAACAGGACGCCCGTTAGCCCGTTGGTTCATCACAATTTTGGCATGAAATATAATAATAATTAAAGGAAAAGTAAACCATTTTTCTGACCAAACTTACGAATATTTGGACAAGTGAGAAAATGTAATTTTTATTTAATTTAAACATGCTGGTTTAAGAAAATTGCTTCAAGACGAAAATATCGATAATATTGCTGGAAATGCATTCAAAGTCCAAAAAAACCATTTTACAATAAACAACTATAAGAGAAAACTTACCTCTCTATCAAAACAGGCGGTACTAATCAAGGCATTAGCCAAGGCGATCGCGTAGGGCGCCAGCGCCGTGGCGTCATAGGCTCTCGCGAAGGCCCAGGCGGCGTGGCACGCCGAGTCCCGCGCGGCGCGCCCGCCGCCGCCGCCGCCCGCGGCCGCGCGCGCCTCGTCGCGCCGCAGCGCCGCGCACACGCTGGCGATGCCATTGCCCACTTGTACGGGGGATAGGAGCCCGCGACGAGCTAGTGGTAGAAAGTTAGATATTGTAAAATTATATAAGTAGGGTTCGTAACAAAAGAACTTGATATTCATGATTATGACGTCAGAAGATTTGTGTTTTTAATAGTAATTTAGTTAACTCTAAGAGAAGAATCTTGCCCCCAAAACCTTTCCTCTTTCAGTTAATACCATACCCCCCTATGTATATATACTACTCTGTCAAGAAAGTACCGGGAAAAGATTAATAATACACAAAATGTCTGTTATTCATCCAAATTTATTTTATCACCTTCAAAGTATGCTCCTTTAGAAACGATACACTTGCGCCAACGAATAATCCAATCATCAAAACATTTTTTAAACGCTGCTTCCTGAATTGAGTTTAGTTCTCGCTGCGAATTCTCCTTTATGTCTTCTATCGATTGAAAACGGGTGCTACGAAGTGGTAATTTGAGTTTAGGAAAAAGAAAAAAGTCAGCAGGAGCCATATCTAGTGAATATGGTGGTTGCTGGATGGTATTTGTTGAGTGTTTGGTCAAAAATTCGTTCACAATGATAGCCTTGTGCGAAGGCGCATTGTCGTGGTGCAAAATCCAAGAATTTCCTTTCACAAATCTGGCCTTTTTCGTCGAATTTGCTCTCTTAAACGCCGCATAACGCTCAAATAATATTCTTTATTTACCGTTAGACCTTCCGGTAAGAATTCAGAGTGCACAACACCACGATAGTCAAAGAAAACAGTCAACATGACTTTGACTTTTGATCGACTTTGGCGTGGTTTTTTCGGTTTCGGATCAGTTGGAAGGCGCCACTCCGAAGCTTGTTGGCTAGTTTGCATGTCAAACTCGTAAACCCACGTCTCGTCACCAGTAACAATGCGTTTCATGAATGTTGGGTCCGAACTGACTCGTTCTAGCATGTCCTCAGCGACTTTCATTCGATTGAGTTTTTGGAGAAAATTCAGATCTTTTGGGACTAGCCGAGCAGCAACATGTTTCATACCCAAATGATTAGTTAAAATGGTACGGATCGACTCGTGAGATACAGAAAGTTCGGCGGCTATCTCTCTCAGAGTTGAATGGGGATTTTCAGTCACTATTTCCTTCAATTTTGCGATGTTAACTTCAGTTGCAGACGTTGACGGCCTACCAGAGCGAGGCAAATCTTCCATCACATCTCGACCGCTTTTGTACGCTTTGAACCACTCATAAGCACGAGTTTTTGATAAAGTCGATTCACCGTAAGCCTTCTGTAACATTTTCAGTGACTCCGAACACGAAATTTCATTGGCGATGCAAAATTTAAGACCAACTCTTTGTTCGATATTTTTGTCCATTATGAAATTCGCAATACACACTATATATGATATTACTAAAACCAGCACTGTATTTAATATAAATAACAGATGCAACTCAAACTCCGCGCCAAAATGGAAAACAATTGTGCCAATCTAACAACTACAAAAAAACAAAAATTTGAATTTGGAACCATAAACAAATCATCAATTCCCGATACTTTTTTGACTGAATGTACTCCTCTCTGCCTCTCGTTCGTTCCAGGCGAACGGCGACACACACATCAGCAGTCTAGAGAGTTAGCAAGCTAGCGCTAGTTCGATGGCGGCTTTTGGTGTGGTAGCTATCAGCCGTCGAACCATTGTGTCGTGTTCGCGGCGAGAACAGTAGCAGTAAAAAGAACATCCATCTCACTAATATTATAAAGAGGTAACATTTGTTTTTTGGTTGTAGGAGATAATCTCTAAAAGTACTGGTCCTATTGCTATTTTTTTTTCACCGATAGGAACCTGCTTTATTCCTGAGTAATATAGGCTACACTTTAAGTATACAGGCGAAGCCAAGGGCAAAAGCTAGTCTATTATATTCTTACCTAGTTCAGCCAAAGCCATGCACCCTCCATGCCAGGCGGTTTCACGTTCGTTTTCGGCGAACAGAGATAGCACGCTATCACAGACGTCGGCAGCCGCGAGAGCTGGCAACCTCGCCCCTATACGACCTACACCTTTAGCGGCCGACCATCGGACCACTGTGTCGTCGTCGCGGAGAGAACAGAGGAGGAGCTCTACTACGTCTTCTACCTGAAAAAAAAAATGTTTTTCTTTGAAAAAACATCTCAAAATATCTTCATTTTTTTTTCAATGTTGCTTGCTCTCACTGCTACAAAAGTATGAATACTGTCATGAAATATGGGGAATTCTGCTAAAGCGCAAAAAGATTGCTTACTCAACTGTTTATCGGATGGACTGTTAGAGTCAGACCTGTGAACTGTAATCACAGAATGACTACACAGAAAGGCACAGCACATTGGGCCCTAACATAACACTAGCGCTGCGATATTTATAGTTTTAAAAATCGTATACCACAGCATTCGCTGAGTTTGACGACTTTTTAGCCTCGCACAAAACTATAATTATCTTTTTTCATTTCTAGTTTAATCGAATATGTGAGGCATGGATAAAGAGTTCTTTCTTTCTTAAAAGGACTATACTCATTGATCGTACCAAGATATGTATTATATTTTATCACGGGCTGTTACTGTCATTGTTAAATTGCAGAGATAGCACGAGTAAAAAGTTTAGCAAAATCACCATACAATTAGTCTACAAATGATTTGGCATACCTCCTGAGGAATGTCTTGGTCATCATCATCGGGAGGCGAGGTGATTGGTTCAGTGTCACCAGCAGCCGCAACCCCGCCCAACGTGACAGCTAGAGAGCGTGAACCACGCGTGTAACGCCATGACACCACGCGCGGACGGAGGAATGTTAAACCTGGGAAAAATTAAGACATAGTTGCAAGTAAAAATGCAATAAATGCTTTGGCTTTCAATTTGAGGCAACTACAAAACTTGCGAGAAGGTTAATGGAGAATGTTTAATAGGTACACGATTTCTAAAACTGACTGAATTTATGAATGTGAATGCCATAAAAGCTGGCGTTTAGTATTGGAAAAAATTATGAACCTAAATTATTTCGGCATTTTTTACGGTACTTTTTTCATACAGATGATATTACGCACTAACGTAATAATAGTATTAGTTTTGTTTTTCTTGTTTATTATGATCAGACTATACGACTCTAGAGCCATACAGTCTGGACATCTCTCTGGATATGCGAATATCCGACCCAGAATAGCGACCGATGAGGATGCTGGAGGACGACGAAAATGGAATCCCAAGGTGCCGCTTTAGCCGTCATTTATATAACATAAGTCACCGCATCGCAAGAGTTGGCGCAAAAATATCGTGGGATCGCTTCGCTTTGCTCATCGCTGCACCGCACCAACGTGCATTTGTTCACAGAGAATAATCCGCGAGAGAACACCGCGCTAGATAAAGAAAGAATAAGTAAAACTTTGACCATCACAGGACGCCCAGCAGATGTGAAACATCTTGTTAGTAAACCCACGTGCATACACCAGTCGAGAGCAGTGACGTAGTGGGGGGCATATCTCGGCTTTCGAGTCAGTTTTACTGCCAAGGTGCACCAATAGTTGTTTCAAATCAAAATTACCGATGATTTAGTTAAAGTAATTTTTGAAAGCAGACTGTGGAACAAAATTATTGATAGGCTCATGTTTGACCACTATCTCACCTGATGTTAAGCAATGATGTGGTCGATGTTTTATGTTGCCAACTCTCAACATAAGAAATCTGTATTGAGAGTTGGCAAATGGCCCGAAATTAATGTAGCATAGAAATGCTATTAAGGTACATTTAGTTTACCAGCTTTTTAGCTTACGCTTACCATCAGGTGTGTTAGTGGTCAAACGCGATACAGTGGCGGACATATAATAACTAAAACATTAATATTAACTCAATCTCATTGCACTTGCACTTTAACAAATTGCAATTAGATTGATTAATTCTAACATATCTCACCTATTCTTTGCACAATCTTCACACCATACTTTCTAACCAGCATAGCTTTATGTTGCTGATAATTCTGGTTGGTGACCCAAGCCAGTAGCTTGGGGGCTAATGGTAGCAGATCATCTCTCTTTCCATGTTTCAGTACTGCAGCAACTGCGGCCAATACTCCATAGTGAATACTCTCTTCCTCTTGAAGATTGGAATGTAGATCGCAAGCCCAGTCAAAGAACTGACCCATGTAAAGTTCTTTTACGTCAGACCTATGGAAAGACAGAAAAAAATTGTTGACTGATCAAAGTTTTACTCCAAAGGTCCTGGATTTTTTAAATTCTTGCACTAATCTATTTAGACACAATAAAACATGTTTTTCTTTACTATATTTCTGAGAATTTCATTATTTATTTATTTATTTAACAATTTATGTACACACATAAGAAAAAAGACAAGATGGAGGAAGAAAATTAGGTACGAAGGTAATGCTTATTTCAATGTTTCTAAAAAAAAAACTCAATAGAAATTGTTGCAAAACTTAGCTCTAACTTTGTCAATTTTATTTCTTTCCCTGTATTAGTAGCCAACTTGAATCAATAAAATTAATAAGAAAAGTGAATGAAATTTTAATACAAAACACTACACACGGTTACTTTAGATTTCTAATAATTTGATGTTTGAGTAAATTAATAAAATGCTTCATATTTTGCAAATTTTCATCTCTCTTTTCTATGCAGTACCACGGTGAACGCACTTTAGTTGAAGTCAGGGATTTAAGACAAAATGACCTGACTAAAATGATTTCCTCAAGAAGTAAAATCAATAGTACTTACAACTACCAGTTGTTTAACCCAGGTTATAAATACTTTACCTTATAAGAAACTTGGAAGCTAAATAAGCACTGGCTTCAGCACAAGAGTCTTTGCTCATAGCATAAGTCTTGCATATGTTGAAAATTCTTTCCATTACTGTTAGTTGCTTTGCACCTTCAGCAACATCTAGAAGAAGTTATTATTTTGTTGTTATTGGCCTTTTGTTATCTACCTATCAACTTGACATTTGGCTTGATGTGATACTGGTTAAATATATAGGGTCATCTAGTTTAGGCATCAGAATACAGAAAAAGATCATTGTGGCATGGATAGCGATGGCATCTCCTCTTCATTGTCCAACTCTCTTTCTAGTTTACCCAGTGTTGTGTGTCCATTTGCGCCAGAGTTCTGTTTTGGTTTGTCTGTGCACTCAGACTCGCTTGCTGGCTTGCTTTTTGCATATTTGACCATCAAGTGGAGGGTGGTAGTGGTTAGCCATGACATACTAGTTCATTCATTCCCAAATGGAACAAATATTTGTATGGCTTACAGATAGATGTTCCAGGTTTGAGTTCCTTATAAAAGTAAACTTACATGTTTTGAAAACACCCACAACAAACAAGTTATTTTCTAGTGTGGGAAAAAATCAAAAAGTTAATTTTCTGTTCCAATTTATAAAAGGCTAAGTCCTGACTCACTTGGTTACTCATTACCACTTAGTCCAAACACTTGTACATAGAACTCTGACATTTTGCACATTTTTTTTTTTTTTTTTTACTTTCAAGCAAGCATGGCCACTGGTAGAAGCTAGTCTACAATAAACCACCTGAAACAATGTACCTGGTTGTCCAGGAGCAAAGCCATCAAGCCGGCTCATGTGGAAAGGAATGATGACCACTATGGAAAGCCACAGCAGCAGAACAAATCTGCTCCTCCATGTCTCCTTGTCTTTAGGATCCTGAGCTTCCAGGAATGTTAATACTGTTAGGAGATCTGAAACCTAAACAAAAGAGAAATTTACAATGATTTATCCAATGCATAATAATATTATACTCATTAGTATAGGTAGTGAACTAAGGTAAACAATCTTAAGATATCTTTTGTTTTAAAAAATGTCAAAAAACATTTATGATGTTAGGTGAAATTAATTAATTAATTACCTAAATTCAAATAAAGTTATGTATATGTTAAATGGGGCAAAGGAATAAAGTTATTCTGAGATGGGTACCGGGTCATTCTGGAATTACTGGCAATGAAAAAGCCGACGAACTTGCAAGGACTGGGGCTCAGGGTCATCAGATAGGACCAGAACCTTTCTGTGGTATCTCAAAGAACCAGGCCATGCAGACCCTTAAGGGCAACCTATTTGGCGATTCAAAAAAGCACTGGTTGTTACAACCAGGACTGCTACACGCCAAATCTCTAATAGAAGGCTACTCACAAAAATGAACCGCCGAGCTTCTTGAGCTTAGCAGGACGAACATTTGTGCGATAGCCCGCGCCTTAACCGGGCACTGCAAATTAAACAGGCACCAATTTCACATGAAACTGAGTGACACTGATGTTTGCAGGTACTGTAATCAGGAGAGGGAGACGCCTAAGCACCTGTTGTGTGAATGTGGGCCCCTTATCCACAAACGGAGTATCCATCTGGGTCGACACATTATTCGCCCGGAGGAGATTAAAACTCTCAAAGCTAGGAGTATTCTAGACTTCCTGGAAGCCTCCCGGCTAAAAGAGTTACTCTAACAAGGTGGCGAGTCACAATAGATCTTTTAGGTCGCAGTGACTACATCTCCTACACTATGGGAGATGCATAGCCCCTTTTCTTCAAAAATAATATTAATAATAATAATAACATGCTCGGGAGATGGATGCATAATCCAGTAAGGTGCTGGTAGGGATCTTGACCGTACTTCCGGGATTGTCCTGATAGCCGTGGTATGCCTCTCCACTCCTCAAGCGCCTCAGGATATGTTGCCCTCTTGTTGCTACGTCACGTCGTGCTAGCAGCCGTTTTAGGGGGCCCATTTATTGAGTGTGCAAGTCACCCCCTGCCTTTTATCGA
Organism: Mythimna lalbum; assembly: GCA_949319445.1. Classification (NCBI taxonomy): domain Eukaryota; kingdom Metazoa; phylum Arthropoda; class Insecta; order Lepidoptera; family Noctuidae; genus Mythimna; species Mythimna lalbum. Next base: position 8,070,730 of record OX439348.1, on the reverse strand, counting down.
TGAATATTAATGACATTGTTCAGGCAGGGGCCATAGTCTTAACATAGCTCCATATTACCAGTCCACTTAAGACTCCAAAAATCATAGCCCTATTATTTTGTTTTTCATATTATGTCGCAATAGTTTTTCAAACCGGGGGTTGTCCTTGGGTGCACTAGTATAGCGCGCACAGGGATAATCGTCGGTTGGTATCACGTTCCATTATAGTAACCAAAAGGGCCTCTGCGAGTTGGCTTCGGCCCCTTGTACGCCTCTCAAAGGCCCAGGACCTCAGGGTCCTGAGATTAATAAACAGATGAAAATAATAATAATAATAACCCCATCGCCGTATCTCTACGTTGACGTCGTGGTGGGGCTTGCGTGCTCCAAAATACCCTAGGTCTGTATCGGTAGAATTTTCTTTGCCGTAACATCCTAGGGTGAGGGGCCAGACTAAGAGAGATACAATTCGCAGGGCAGTTTTGTGGCGAACTGTTGGGTATTAGCGACCCCACGGACTCGATCTCCTGGGAGAATTCGTGTTCTTCATCTCCGGCTTGCCTTTATTGGCCGGCCGTAGTGAACACTGACGAGGAACAGAGCTCCCACCTCTCTCTTGCCTTTACTGGCTGGCTTGAGTGGAGAGTCGCAAGAGCAAACATGCTCGGGAGAAGGATGCATAATCCAGTAAGGTGCTGGTAGGGATCTTGACCGTACTTCCGGGATTGTCCTGATAGCCGTGGTATGCCTCTCCACTCCTCAAGCGCCTCAGGATATGTTGCCCTCTTGTTGCTACGTCACATCGTGCTAGCGGCCGTTTTGGGGGCCCATTTATTGAGCGTGCAAGTCACCCCCTGCCTTTTATCGATTGATATTAATAACATTGTTCAGGCAGGGGCCATAGTCTTAACATAGCTCCATATTACCAGTCCACTTAAGACTCCAAAAATAATAGCCCTATTATTTTGTTGTACATATTATGTCGTAATAGTTTTTCAAACCGGGGGTTGTCCTTGGTTGCACTAGTATAGCGCGTACAGGGATAATCGTCGGTTGGTATCACGTTCCATTATAGTAACCAAAAGGGCCTCTGCGAGTTGGCTTCGGCCCCTTGTACGCCTCTCAAAGGCCCAGGACCTCAGGGTCCTGAGATTAATAAAAAGATAATAATAAATTCAAATAATCGGTCAGTGGGTCGTCTTAGAGGATTGTTTTAAGTCTTTTATACAATTTATTTGAAATAAAAAGACATAAGTATCAAGATTGTTTATTTTTAGTTAACTACTTAACAGGTGGAGTATTAGTTACAATATTTATAGTTTTAATTTACTGTCTTTTACATACTAGGTATCAAATGGGACAGTAACATAGAAAGAAAAAACGATATAAATACTGTTTGAATTGAGTTGACTTACCTCATGCGGCAGATGTCTTATAACAATCTTGTAACCTCTAACTCTTATAATTTGATACATGTAGTTGAATGTAGCATGCTTTAGCTCAAACGGCGAGTCCTTATCTTTAATTAAGCTCAGAAACTTTGACAGCATCTTGTCTAAATGAGGATCAAGCAAGTGTGGTTGTTCATAGTATTGCTTCACGATAGCATAAAGTTTATCATATTCTACTTCGAATGCTGGTGTGTTATAGATATTTTTAACATTGTCGATCATATTTAATACGTCTTCTATTTCTGAAAAGTGCTCCAAAGCGCATCCCAGGCCAATATTGTCGCAGTCATCGTCCCGGTTCATGTCGGTGTCGAGCCCAACCATTTTCAAAGTTCCGCTTTAGGCTAAAATAAAAAACTCGTATCAAAATAATCGCCAAAGACACTTTTATGAAAACAATGTCGTTAGTTTTGTTATCTTTTATATGAGTTACGATGAATTTCAAGATTACTCACGCAGTAAAACTACAAAAACAATATTTTGCTATGCCAATGCTTTTGTTTGAAATGACTGTAATGACATTGACATTTGAGTTTTGACAAATGTGTCGAATGACTTAACACGTTTCGATATTCACGGGTTAGGTCGGATATGTATAAAAACTACTTATTTGATTTTACAATAAGATTCCAGGAACGCTTGAACGGGACTCAAGGACTGCTAGAAATGCTGGAATGGATAAGAATCTAAGAATCAAAGAGTATTATTACTACGTATGCTGGGATAGAGATTTCTATAGTCACGGATCACATCACGAGGTGAGGAACACGGCTTGATTCCACCAAGCAAAACTGGGTATAGTTGCATATACAATAGGTAACAGTATTTTTGCTAGTTGTGGGCTTCAGCAGCTAGATAAGCAATATTAGACAAAGATATGTTATTATTATTTCCTTTATTTCTCAATAAACATATAAATTATATTTTTAAATATTAAAAAAAAAAAACATTTAAAAATATAAAAAATAGTGTCCCGCCGGTTATTATTATTATTAATAAATAAATAAATAAATGTTAAATACAAAAAGTTAACACATTTTAAATATTTTGGTTCACCTTAATTTCAAAGACAAAGTTATAGACATCTGTGCTATTTACGGGAATAGCTGAGTAACCTTTTTCGATCTGTATACTCTGTGGTATTAACCGATGGCTAGGGTTTGCTTTTTGGCTGAGGCTGGTAACATTATTTCTTTATTTCATGGAGTATCGGACAGAATCTGTTTTGTGTCTCATAATCTAGAAATAATGATTTTATTGAACTAAATGTGTGTCAATTTGAATAACTTAATTTTAAAATGAGCAATCGTAAGTATTTTCAGTATATTATTGATTCATACTTCAACTGAACCGATGTTATTCACAGTTCATTTCCGTCTGGAATAAAATCAAAATGTTACTTTTTCAGAGCCCCGAGGTCCGGCTAAGCGTAAAGTGAAGCCGGTAGAGCCCCAGTCGCTATTAGATTTTGATCTTGAAGGTGAAAGCTCAGATGACTCGGACTTCCGGATAGAGGACCACCCCGACGAAAGCGATGATTATTCGATAAACACTGACGATGAAGAAAAACGTACGTATTTCCATCCCTATTTATCGCTATTACGAGTATTTTCTTTCAGGTAATATCTCCTTGTATACCTAATTTATAATACAACCGCAGTCATTCCATAAGTTCTGTTATTAGCTAATATTTGTCCATATGCTGGGTCACAAATCAAGTATGGGTTAGCGTTTTGTATGCAAACTCTAGTTTTAAATGTCATAATAAACACCCTATTAGTAACGAATTATATCCAATATGGTTTCTCCAGCAAGGTCTTAGAATGTACAGAAAACTAGAAAATATACTGAAAGGAACTTGCCTTCCGGGTAACAATTATAATGTAGTTTAGGCACTTTTTATGTAGGGAAATCATTAAACGTCTCCTCCCCCTCTGAATGATGCAGGAGGGAGTATCAGGCTTTAGCCTTTCAATCGTGGTAATTACAGACACAATAAAAAGACAATGTGCGAATGTCAGCATTTTTTTGGGGTTTAATGAATTAACTGAGTAATAGTAAATCCAGTGCTCTTTCAGTTGCCCTTTGCAAAGGCCATAGTAACTCTTCACTCTCATTTTTAAACACTAGGGGTACCCAGTGTACAGTCCCTAATGTTTAATATTTGACTTACAGTCATTCAAATTGTTGCACGCTAAATAGCATATTTTGTATACAACAATTTCATATAAGTTGAACGATTTACAACACATTTTCTTCTTAAAAATATTTCACAGGAGCTGCATTACGAAGCGAGTCTTCAGAAGAATCAGGGTCTGATGACGATGACGATTTTAAGACCTCCAACAAGATTGGAGAAGTTAAACCGGTCAATGATGTATTGGATAAAACTAAACATAAAGAATTTAAGGTAACTAATTTATTTATATTACTATTCTATTCTATTCTATTCTATTGTGGTCTGGTATATGCACTTGAGTCTTTAGCGGACTATAGTGTGTAAGGATTTACGTGACTATTCTATTCTATTGTGGTCTGGTTTATGCACTTGAGTATTTAGCGGACCATTGTGTGTGAAGATTTACGTTACTATTTTGTTGTCTTAACCTTTCAAATACTGTCAATTAGAGACACAATAGAAAACAGTGACTGAGTGAATGCCGGTGTTCACTTGGGGTTTAATGAATTAAATTTTTACATGTTCAGTCCAAGTGATAAAAAAAAAACTAATATTTTTCTTCAGTTTCCAGTAGAGCTGGCGAATTTGCTGATATGTGCGGGGTGTCTCGGATCCAGGAGTGATGACTTTAATGAAATTGTGGAGTGTGATGGGTGTGGTGTTACTGTTCATGAAGGTATGCTTGAGAACTATCTATTATTGTTAGCATACTTACTTATCAATTCTCACCCTTTCACTTTTTTTTTATCACACTTGCTGAAGTAAGGGGATGGGTCATATTTATTACAAGTTGTTTCTCCTGTAGTTTTATCTGTGTCTTCGGTAATATACCATAGAGTACCTTAATAAATGGGCTATTCAACACTAAAAGAATTCATAGCATAGCATAGCCAGCCTTTTTTTTAATGTTCTCTTGCACTTACTTGCTGGGACTCAGGCCTCTTCTCTCTAGGAGAGGGAACGGCCCAAAAGAATTCAACTGAACAAACTCATCAGCTTTATAGTAGTAGTAAGTATAGGTTATTTTATAAATTCATTTTAAAATGGGGAATCATTGCAAAAAATGAGGAAATTATTCAAATCATTATCATGCTGAAAAATGGGGAATACCAAAAAATTTTTTTTTTTACTGTACTTAATACATAAAAACTTTTGGATCAATGTATAGAAATGAGCAATGTTTGTTTTGTGTGTTCTAAAATCTGATTAACCATTTAACCACCAATGTTGTATAAATCCGACAAACATTCATGCATTTAGTCCGCAAGGGTCGCACATCCACGATCAAATATCTGTCTGCTCTTGCAATGTAAAAATGTGCGAATAATCGCGCGAATGCGAATGCTCGTTACATCACAGATTACTACCATTACCATTACTACCATCTCATCTCATGCACAATAAAATCGACGACGCGACCACGCCGGCTCGCTGCTCTATTAACGCTCCAGACGGACTGCGGGCAGCCGACGCCCCGATGCACCCGACGCCTGTTAGTTGCCCCTCCGTTGCGTACACTAACTACTGAATATGCCCTACAGCCCGGCGCTCAGTCTGCTGAAAGCCCTGATTGCTCAGGAACCGAAATTTAACGTATTTATAAATAACTAAAAAGAAAAGATGAATGTTTGTGTAAATTTTTTTAGTTCTTAGATTGTTGGCTTGCTTGCTATACGCTTTGGTGCATACTGTAAGTATAGCAAGCAACTGAACTAAATAATTTATAGAAAGACGATGAGAGACTGAACGTCGGCATTCGCTTAGTGTTTAATGAATTAAACTATTATTATAAATTGCAGGTTGTTATGGCGTGTCAGACACAACTAGCGAGTCTAGTACAGTCAGCTCGGCCTCCACTGAACCCTGGTTTTGTGAGGCTTGCAAGGCAGGTGTGACAGACCCCAACTGTGAGCTTTGTCCTAACAAAGGTAAGGTTTATTTGTTTAACAATTCACTATTATATTACCTGAACAATCACATATTTTTCAAATAACATTTCTTGAGTGATGCATAACATTAAATTATTGTATTATTATTATTTTTATAATGGCATCATTTTTAGGGTTTCATAGCCAAGGGTTAAAAATGGGACCATATTGATAAGACTCCGCTGTACATCTGCCTGTCACTAGGCTATATCTCATGCACTGTGGAAGCCAGACAGTTGAAATTTTTGCAGTTGACATATTTCTTCTTTTTTAAAACTTACATAATAAAATAAATATTAATGTTGGGCTCCCGTATAGCAAATGTGTTCTTTTTATCATTTATTGCATGGGACGGAACCATTCATGCGCCAGTCCGACTCGCACTTGGCCTGTTTTTATTAGCATGACTCTATAAGTCATTTAAAATATTTAATTTTCATATTTAAGGTGGCATCTTCAAGGAAACTGAAGTTGGTGCATGGGTGCATTTAGTATGTGCACTTTATGTTCCAGGAGTGGCATTTTCAGAGGTAATAATTATAAAGATATATAAATCAAACATAATGTAGTAAAAACTTAGATTTGTTAGCATTAGCAATATAATAATAGTTTTGTGAGACGAGTGTACGATTGTGGTGTAGTTATATCTCATTATAAGGCCGACTATGCTATGCTAAATAAATAAATGAGACGCTTCATTAACATTAATAGATGTGCGCATTTTGTACACGCCTTGGACGGAATGGTAGTTTTTCTACAATTTAATTAATACCGCCATTATAGAGCAAGTTTTTGATTACCATTTGTGCTGTAGTTTAATTTTTCCAATACTCAACTCATATATTGTCATTGGTTATTTATGGGAAGACTAACAATGATAACCAAAGGATTGGGCTTTGTATAATTATCATTTATTTATTTAGAAACATATTTTATCATAATAAAAAGATGTCAGTTAAAGGACTGTGAAAGTGGTGTGTTATTGCAAGTCATAAGTTATACTAGTTACAGAATCCATTCATTTAATGCAACCTTTATGATCCTTATTTATTTATTGTCATTTTCACATTTACATATATATTTTAATAAAGATTGTAAATATGAAAATATCTTTATATACATATGTATTATAGTTCTACAGTACATGTTTTTGTCACTTAATGACCTAACTCCTAAACGGCTTGACCGACTTTGATGAAATTTTGTGTGTATATTTGAATGGGCCTCTGGATGGTTTGAAAAGACAATTGACTTTTTTTTTTCAGTCGAAAAGCAATCTTTTGAGCAGGACAACATCTTCCAGTACCGCTATAATTGTAAAAATGGATATTAACACATATATTATCTGGGCTCATAGGCTAATTTTTATCCCAGAGCTATGGCATGATTTTTGCAGATTTAGCTGGTGGTGGTTATGAAATGTTTACTGTCTTGTATAGGTGGAGCGTCTGTCGGGTGTAACGCTGTTCGAGATGGCGTACTCCCGCTGGGGCGCGCGTTCTTGCGCGCTGTGTGAGGACGCCACTCTGGCGCGCACAGGCGTCTGTGTTGGCTGTGACGCTGGACTTTGCAAGACCTTCTTCCACGTCACTTGGTGAGTTTACATGCTTTTGTCGTTGATGTTGATTAAGAGTATTTTTTTTTTAAGTATTTTAAGACAAATGCGAAGCTCGGGTAATTTTTTGCGATTTGTCCAAGGCCTTCGATTGCATTCTCCATAAAACAGTAATCAAGAAACTACAGAATTACGTAATCCGGAAAGGACCCTGGATCTTCTTACATCATATCTGATTCAAAGGATTCACAAGGTTGACGTAAACGGAATAAAATCTCCTGGGTCCATAGTTAAAATGGGTGTCCCCCAGGGCTCTATTCTTTGCTCACTTTTGTTTCTTATTTATATAAACGACTTGTTTTGCAGACATACTTCACTTTTTTTTAAACTTCAACGTCAACAGCCGGTTACTGACGATATAAATAATGCTCTTTCAGAAGAAAAACTTTCAGAAATCGAACAATGAAGTTATCGCCGTACTACGGTTGTATGGTAGAATGAGCTACAAGGGCATTTTAATTATAAAAACGCTATTTACAGTGGTCAACGCTCAGGACTGTTAGCAGAGGCTCATTCTGAAGAAGCAGAACAAGCGGACCCGTTCTATGCTCACTGCAAGCTACATTCTGATAAAACACTAGTCAAGAAACGCAAGAGAAACTGGCTTGCTCTGCAGTTGAGAACTGAAAAGAGGTAAATTAATTATGGAAAATGTTTTTCTTATAATAATATATTTTTATTCAGAATTAAAATTTGGTAAAATAGTTACATAAAATCTTAGGAATAATTACAATGGTATGACTATGTTCTGTGCCTGTACTAGGATAAACCTATATCACAGGCGTAGAAGTTCTTAAGCTATGGTTTTTTGTAGAACAATAAAAATGATAACAATATTTAACAATTAAAGTCTCGAAACAATGAAAAAAATTATAATTTACTATGTTATAAATAGACTGTACCACAAAGTTAGGTATAATAAATGAGGGCTGCGGGATTGTTCAAAAGAGTTGTGGCAACTGAACGAACAGAGGTGGGCAGTCATCAAAAGATTGACACTCCCACTCTCGTCTACTCAGAGCGGGAAAGTTATTTCATTTATCCCCACCCATAAAAAAAATAAGGGTGAAGGAAATCGGGTGTACAAAACAGCTTATATTTTGAATAAAATGTTATTTTGTATTGTTTTAGAAAATTGGAGTTAATTAACAATTTAAGTACAGAGGAAAAATTAAGGATTCAGCGCAAACTAGTGAAGTACAGGAAGAAGTATTTGATACAGAAGGAGAATAGAAATCCACCTTGGGGTAAGACTGACGAAAATATTATTTTTGTTACAATTCTTCGTTTTTTTTTTAATGTACCCATTGAAACCCAGTCTGAGCTTATTTGCGTGCGACTAGTCTACTTAGTTGCGTATTACTTTTAAGATAATTATGCTAATTGACTGCTTGACCTTTCATTAAAGTATCTGAACTGGTAAGTATCTGAAATTCAGTTAATGGTTTAGTTGCTCAGGATGCACATCGAAAGACTCGCTAGTCGGCTACTCGGGTATACGGCATGAACATAGTCCACTCGGGAGGCGGATTGTGGGCCCACAAACGAATTACAATTGTATGTTCTTTGCACTCAAAGGAGAGTAGTTCAAAGATTTTTTAGAGTGTAAGTGGTTTGGTTAAAAAAGCAATATTTCACCTTGAAATTTGATCAAACTGTCGTAATGCACAAGACAACAAAATTCCAACGTTCCTTTACATATTATTTAATTATCTATTAACTAGCTTTTTCCTGCGGCGTCGCCAGCGTACATAAAATATAGCATACTTTCTATTGGTGAAAAATTTGACCAATCGGACTAGTCATCATATCAGCCGAAAGATGTCCACTGCTGGACATAGGCCTGCCCCAAGCGTCGCCACAACGACCGGTCCTGTGCGTCACGCATCCATCGGATTCTCGCGACCCTGACCAGGTCGTCGGTCTACCTTGTTTGCGGCCTTCCAACGCTGCGTCTTCCGGTGCGTGGCCGCCACTCCAGAACCTTTCGTCCCCATCGACCATCTGTTCTGCGTGCAATGTGCCTTGCCACTTAAGTTAGGCGACTCTTCGAGCTACGTCGGCAACCTTGGTTTTCCTGCGGATATCTTCATTTCTGATGCGATCACGCAAGGAAACTCCGAGCATAGCCCTTTCTATCGCCCTTTGGGTGACTTTGAGTCTTTTTATAAGGCCCATTGTAAGCGACCACGTTTCGGAGCCATAAGTCATCACTGGCAACACGCACTGGTCATAGACTTTCGTCTTGAGACACTGTGGTATATTAGACGAGAAGACACCGCACAACTTCCCGAACGCTGCCCAGCCGAGTCGGATTCGACGATTGACCTCTTTCTCAAAGTTAGACCTACCCAACTGGACCGTCTGTCCCAGGTAAACGTAATCGTACACAATTTCGAGTGTAGAGTCTCCGATCTTAATAGGAGTGGGTGCTACATGGATGTTAACCATAACTTTGGTTTTGTCCATGTTCATTTTAAGACCCACTCTTTCGGAAGCTCTACTGAGGATCGGACTAGTACTTCCAGAGAATACTTCCTACAAAAATAAAATATTACCTCTTTATAATATTAGCATAGAAGTATAGATAATCACAAATTAAAAATTAATTTTCTGTCTCTGTCTAAAGAAAGAAAAGAAAGAAATCTATTTTATTAGGTATACACACCACAACTCGTAGTCGTGTCTCTGTGTCGTCCTACTCGTAGTTGTAATTGAGGGTCGTGATTTTTATTTCAAAATACTAAAATATGCCTGCCTTTGGACCCGCTACCGCCCCCCACGAAAAGCTTCAGCGCCCACTAGGGGGCGGTACCGCCCCCGTTAGAAATCTATGTGTTATGTAATGCGCAGGTCAATATGTTTATATTTAAATGCTGTTTGGCTAATATCTCCTTGTTTGTTTATGCAGTACCAACCCAGAAAATGGCTCGGCTGCTGTACAGCAGTGCGTCAGCCATGAGGAAGTTCCAGCGGAAAGCCGAGTGTATGGGTATTGATACACATGCCTTGGAGTTTCAAGATGCACAGGTAATACTCAAACATTGTACTTTTGTGGTATGTTATTCATTTTTACTGACAATCGATCTGTACAAACATAGACATTTCCGCCTGACCACCGCTAAGGTAATTTTAGCTTGCACTTGAAAGGAAAACTTTAAAGGGTTTGGTTTGGCGCCGCGCCGCAGGATTCAAGCGAAATTTTTTTTAAGTGATCAGGCAGACATTATCGCGATGGTACAAAAATGTACGAAGGCATATTTTGTCTACTCCTTCACGGAAATTTAAGGGCAGTTTCGGGCAGTATTTAATTCAATATTATGTTATTTATTTAATAGAGTCGTGTCTAAAAAGTCAAACGTAATGACTTGGGTAGTTATAATTATTAGGGCAAAATGAAATGTGATGTAGTCAACATTGGTTCAAAAACCAAGGTTGATTAAGAGATCATTGTTTTTAAATGATTAAATATTACACAAAATTCTCAAGTTGTGTTTTTTTAGACAGACTATATTATCTTACTTCTCTATCCTAGATGGCAGCTTTAAAAGATGTGTCTCGTCGCTGGCACGTCCCGCCCGCGTTCTCCGTGGAGTTCGTCGGCTACTACCTGGAACGGAACACGAGAGTGTCTTCTTTGAGGCAGTCGCTCGAACGACTCACCAAGGAGAACGAGAAGCTACTGGCGGACGATGACCAGTTGAGATTGGACTATGACGAGGTAAGGTCAATGTGGTTTTGGTTTTGAAGAATATCTTTAAGGTGGACGTTGTAAAAGTTTTTATCGGGTTTTTTTTTATTGTTACTTAAAGGCATCTCATATGTTACAAAACTGTCAAATTTTCAATAAAAAAGTTATTAGTTTTTTTGGGACTTTAGGAGGCAACCAGGAGTCTGTCTGTTTGTCTTTATAGTTATTAAATTATTAATCACCAGCTATACTAGTGATTTTTTTATGCGACATTTGATTCTTATGTTATTGCAATAAGGTATAAATTGGAGTGTGCGTACTGTTGTTAAGCTCTCCGTCACGGCCCAAAAATGGTGTTTGCTTGTAGTCACAAATTGAACACTATTATATCCTAGTAAATGTGTCCTGTCTTGGCGAAAGGCTTGATTTTAATTTAACATAATTTGCTGCTATCAAGAATCAGGATAAATCTGCCACCAACATTTTTCGATTCCTATAGTTATTTAATTGCTGAAGTGATGATATCTTAGGGAAGTTTTTAGGAAATATAATCTATGTGCTTTAATATTTTATTATATAAATCTATATCAGGATATTAATAGGTATTGCAAGTGACAGTTAAACCACTTTAGTTTGAAACCAGTTATCCCCATACACTTTTCTTTCAAAACTGGCTAAGGAAACAACATGAGGAATTGAAACTCCTATAGTAAAAGTTTCGAAGGCATACCATTAACTAATACACTCTTGGCCATAGTAAATTAGGACTTACATAGAAAAAAAAAATGGTTTGAAAAAGGTAAGGCATAAAAAACACAATTCACATAACATTACCTCCACATTTAGGCTTCAAAAGAAAACACAGACGCTTTGGCAGCTTTAGCATCGACGCGACAAGCGTTGCAGAAGATATACGATGCTATAATAGCACTGTCTCCGAAGAAGACCGCGCCACCAATACTGGAAGACAAGCCGCTACTCGTGCCCGAACTGCCGCGCTCCACGCCCAAAGTGACGCCGCAACAGCTGCAGAAAAGGTTAGTGCACACCTTTGGTAACTTGACGGAATTTGAGAGGACCACATCTGTAAGGAGTGGTGCGTATAAGCTGGGCCAGATAACCCGCCCAGATTTACAACAGGCCTAGAGTAATGTACTGAGTGTTCGGATATATAGCTGAGAAGTGAATACGGTCAGAGAAGTATCATTATCATCATCTTTCTGCCCTAGTCCTGCCTCAGCCTGGTCGGCGCAACACGTTTTTTTCTTCCATTTTGTCCTGTCAACCGTCATGCTATCACTACCTTCCTTTTCTTTCATATCACTCTTCACACAGTCATTTATCCATATGTATACTCCAACTCTTTTAGTAAGTAACAAACGTTTATCCCTCCTCTTTACATGACCATACTCGTACCTAGACAAACGATTCCCCTTCAATTTTTCAGTCACTCTGTGTTTAAGAGCGAAAACGATTGTGCGACCAGTAGCTGTCTTGTTTTAGATTTCTTTTTGATCTAAGTCACAGGCTTAGAAGTTAGCGCGCAGCACGACCTAAATCGGGTTGCTTTTTTTCTGTAGCCTGTGCGTTCAAAGAAGCAAAGCTTGATCGCACAGTCGTGTTAACTCTTACTGTACTCCATTCGAAATAAATTGAGACATTAAAACAAATCTTTTTTACTGTCCGTTCAACCGATTTTAAGGTCTATTCCGTAGGCATAAGGATGGCATTAAAGGCAAAAAAGTGGTTACAATACCAACTATTTACTGCAGTCTCTACTTGTCATGCCACCAACGCAATAAAAGTCAAAATCGGTTGAACGCGCTGTATAAAAGGTTTGTTTTAAATGTTTAATATTGTTTCGAATGAAGTTCAGTGTAGTCAAGTTCTTGTGGTAATCACACGCGCGTCTACGAGAAAGAGGCTTTTCCGTTACTCTATCCGTTTTGAAGAATTCTAATTTTTTCTGTTGTGTATCTGGGAGGAAGTTGAGTTATTATTGTGTATCTGACGGGTGACAGAATGGAAAAAAAAAAACGTGTCGCGCCGACACCAAGTAATATGGGATAAAGACAGGAAGAAGAATAGGTTACTTCTAGGCAAGCGTGCTCCATCGTCGACCACATCATCGATGGTGGTCAAACGCGAGCCTATCAATAATAAAAAAAAGAAGAAGAAGTATCTGGTCAGAAGTTCTGGGTCAGTTCTATTACAACTTCACGATTGAACGATATGATTTAGATTCTAAAGAATACCAACGTGATGCTCAACTTTTAAGCCACTTGCAGATCAAATACTAATTTACAGTATCTTGTACAGTTGTGATAATTGTTTAAGATATACGCAGCTTAGTTTATAGTTAAGTCTATACAGAAATATGACATAATACTTCAACTTTGCGAGCTAAGCTTAAATTACATAACTTAGATTTTGGTCTGCAACAGGTTTAATGTATTGTCATATTAATGTTCTTTTTGAAGTTCAAATGTCTATTTTTAATTGGCCAGTTTTATTCCCATGCATCTAAAGACATGTGTACCCTTAGCACGAACATACCGATTTACGTAACAGTACAGTTACGTGTTTATCGCTAATTCTAATGAAATTATTTAATTTTACCTAATAAAATCAGCCCCCCTAGTCAAGTTACAACCGTTTCGCATGCGTCGAACGCTTCGAGTTGACCTTGCCGCCTATTCTTTTGTTCTGACCTCATGACAGCGTTGAGATGACGTCGTTCCCGTATATTTGAAGCTTTCTACTAGCGTTAACTATTGCAGATTAGCAACTTGGCTAGGGGTACAGATCTTATTCAATGTCGCTACGCTCACAGGTCATATACAACGTGTAACATTAAATGCGCAAAACCTCAGACACCCCAAATAGTTTTTAATTCAATTGACCTAACTCTGTGAGAAAAAAAAACATTTAAAAAAAATTTAGGTTTTATATGCAGTTTTAGTTTGTTTGAAATGCGTATCTGCATCGAAATAAGAACTTTTATCATCCCGCATAGGAGAAAATTTTATTGGACTACAACCATTTGGGTTTATTTACCTATTTGAGCGGGCTTGCGCACGTGATGGCTTCACCTATTAATAAATAGAAAGGGCAAAATTTTTAATGAATATTTTTTTGAAAAATGTAACCTATATTAAAAAGTGGTTTAATTGATTCTGCTCGTTATTCCGATCAAACTATTTTCAGGTTTTGCGCATTTAACGTTACACGTTGTATAAAATACAAAAATGTCAGTACGACGATGTTACAATTTCCAGACTAAGATCTGGGCAAAGTGGTCGATGAGCCAATGAAGCCTTACACATAAAATATACAGTGACAAATTAAATAAGCTTGTCAACCTCAGCAGACGTGATTGTTATCGATATCTACCATAAATCGGCTAAAAAATTATTTAATTTTATACGGTACTAGCTTTTGCCCGAAGTTTAGCATGCGTACATAAAATATACCCTATGTCACTCAGGAATAAAGCAGCTTTCTATCGGTAAATAAAATTTAGCAATCGGACCAGTACTTCCAACCTCCTACAAACAAAAAAATAAAACAACAAAAAACAAACTTTACCTCTTAATTATATTAGTGTAGATTTTTAAATAACTCATGGTCCCTAGATTTTTTTCCAAAACTATCCGATTAGTTCAAAATTACGGCATTAAAAGTTATCGTCTTGTTCAACAACTTTATCTGCGTGATAATTAGCTATTGCTGACACAAAATCGTTAAATAAAAGTCAGATAAAAGCTAGCCTGTTTTCCTTCCTTCCTTTCTGGGGGTTCTAGTAGGTATTCCCTATAAAATGTCATCAAAATCGGTTTACTTTCACATTTATAATATCTGAGGTCCTACCATGAGCTCTTAACGAGATCCATTTGACGACCTAAACTGGGGCCTTTCCATGATGTGTTAAAATGTTAAGCTTGGGATGGAGCTATAGTTGCTATTATCAGTTGTCTAGTACCCATAACACAAGCTCTGCTTAACTTGGGACTAGACGGCGTTGTATGATAGTTGTGGAATATTATTATTATTATAGTACGTATAGCTCTATCCCTCTTTCTCGCTCCCACGCTTGACACTAACAAGCATGGTAAGGCCCCAGTACGGTGGGAGCTTAGTAGCACATTCTGATTGGTTCATAGACTATATTTTGGGTCGTGAGGCTCTTTGGACCAGGACCGTCCAAAGTTCCACCTCATCATCATCATTTCAGCCGCAAGACATCCACTGTTAGACATAGGCCTCCCTCAGGTGTCGTCACAATAAACAGTCCTGTGCGTCTCGCATCTAATCAACTTCCACCAAAAAAATAAAAAAATTTAGTAGTACCTTGGGGCGACGCTTGGGGGAGGCCTATGTCCAACAGTGGATGTCTTTCTTTGATGATGAGTATCTTGGGACTACAAATAAAATAAAATCAATTTTTTTTTGGTAAATATAAGTGTTTTTTTTTTCGTATGGTCCCAAAATACTAATAACAAAAATACATATTGTTGGATGTTGGGACCGTAACCCCAGTCCAAAGAACCTCACGACCCTTTACTCGCTGGATGTTCGTGCTAGGGGTACTTCTCATTATCCCCATTTAATACGTTATGTACTGTATCGAATGTCGACCAGCAGGTCAATGTCTGTGCCAACCGCAGCTGCACTTAAGATGGGCGTTGGTTTTCCTCTTAGCGACAACCCGGACGCTCGCCAAGGAAAAGTCTTATCAACCTCTTTGGAAGGTAAGTATCGTTCTGCGTCATTGACTTTGGTGCAGGAATTTTATTTAACTATGTCGCTCGACCTCTGAAAAACTTATTATATACAACTATTTCCTAATTTCAAAGAGGATAAATTTGTTATCAACTAATTAGACCATTGTTTTGTTGGTTATTCAGAAAGACATAGAAACCATTGATTTGCACTTTGCAGTCCATTTCAAAATACTATAGCAAATTATGCTCTTAATAGAAGCGACATTTCAAAGACAACTTCATGAGTGTCAGCTAAATAATATCCCTGTACGTATGTTAGATAATATTGACCCTGTTTAGTTTAGGAAAAACAACATTATGCGTTTTTTGTAGGCTTGAGTTTTCTCTTTCCTAATTAAAAAGTATTTATGAGGTCATCTCAATAAAAGTAGATACCTATTGATCAAACAGAAACTATTTTATCCCATAAACACATTCTTACAAAAAACTTAAATGGTCGCTTATGATGTTATTCCTGAAAAGGCTCGATACATTGTTTTGAAACTAAACGTCATAAGTTCGCTTTAATGCTTTAGACATACACGTGCCAAGACTTCGGAGATGACGCCAAACTTTCATAGCTACTTACGTAAATACTACCGAACGACTGCATCACTGCTTACGGGGATTACGTGGGATCGCAGTCAAGTTCTAATTTATATCAGACAAAAAAAAAAACCTATTTCTCTAGTAATTAAATCTTCATAATTCGATGAATTAGATAGACACAATGACAACAACAGTTATCAATACTCCTAAGTAAAGTTTAAAGTAATGCGCAGATGTGATATTACCATTAAAAACAATACAATCATCGCGGTATTGCTGTAATTAGGAAAATAAATTGTTATGTCACCACTACTTCAATTTTAACCCTATAAACGCCCGCGTTGGATTGGTCCGACGTGTGACTGGGTACTCCATCTCGTTTAGCTCTTCAATCCCCATAGGTGACGGAAGAGCTGACGAGATGAAGTATTTGGTCGTGAATGTGTGATCTTGGCGGAATACACGCGAGAGTGTTGAAAGTCTAGTGATTTGGGGGATATTGTGTGAGAGGGTTAGTTATAGATCTGTGTAATTTTTCTATGATGTGTTTGACATAATTTGTATTTAATGTTATCAGTATAATTATGTTGTTCTGGTTAAATAAATAAATGACTTGCTTTTAATGTTTATCAACAGGATCACAAAAATACCTACTTTAAAGCGCCATGAGTGATACAGAGTCACGTAAGGCGCTCAGTTATTTTTGTATTGTCATCGGATTTCACTACTGCGCAACATTTTAACCTAATCGGATTATGGAAAGTGGCTAGCGGTAAAAAAATCTGTTTTTAGATGAAGCGAGTGAAAGGCTTGACTTAGGTACATAATTTAGGGCTGCACGATTGTTCGAAAGAGTTGCCGTGCCTTAATTGGAACGCAACGAGCAAATTAAAGAACACAGGTTTAATCTGTAATAGTCTAACACTCCCTCTCACGCCACGTAGAGCTGGAGAAGTTAATATGTACAGAAATGAACTAGTGTATTAAAACTATAAGCTAAGTAGCTAGTAACTGTAAGCTAGTATTAGGCTTCAATCATAACATGATTAAAATTATAGATGAGATATTGCAGCTTTGTATGTAATATGGCGCATCTCCGATGTCTGAGGTTTCTGTTATTGTAGGCCAACACTGCCTGCTTATGTTTCATCAATAAAAGTAGTCTATTAATTATAGTTCTGTCTCCCACTTATGATGGAAAAACATTAGCAAATCTAATAACCAAACTGCCATACTGTATTTTACACCATAAGGGCTCTTAACTTACCGAGACATCATGGCGGCACAGTCAGTTGGCAATAAGTATAAATGAAAGCATTCATGCATCGTGCGGGTCTAAGCGCTGCTAAGAGAAATACACTTGAAAACTGTGGTGGGTAAATTACCAGGCACCAATTTGGTCGTGGTAGTGTGCTGTTGTAGTGTCCCGGTGGGTAAGGGACCTAAAGTACTTTCTATTTCCCCTGAATGTTTATTCTGTGAAAAGCTCATAATGACTTAGCCAGGGATTTTGGCTAAGCGAAACACGCCTCCCTAGCCAAGTTACAACCGTTTCGCTTGCGTCGAACGCTCCGACTTGACCTTGATCTTGCCTCCAATTCTTTTGTTCTGACCACGTGACTGAGCGTTGAGATGACGTCAGTCCCGTACATTTGAAGCTTTCTACTAGCGTTAACTATTGCAGATTAGCAACTTGGCTAGGGGTAATGACGTAACGAGCGGCGCGATCAGTTGGTGGCATGTCACCCGTGCCACCTGTACAATGTTTTCGTCACACGAAGTCGCTTGGAGCCGCGTGCTGTTACGTTCAGCGAATCGTCGCTTTGTGTGCTTTACATACTTTGGTGTAGTATATGTATTTGTACCACTAATCGCGCCGCTCTTCGATTTAGTTGGTAGATGCACTGTTGTAGCCAGGCAGTATGTGGCCTGTGCTAGTGTAGTGTAGTGCTGTGTAGTAGTATCGTGTCGCTAAGTGTGTGGTTGCGTCAGCCACATCAGGCTCGCTGGCGGGGCGCGAGTGCGCGGCGTGTGGGCGCAGCTCGGAGCGGCACCTGATGGCGGCGTGCGACACGTGCCGCCAGCACTACCACCTGCACTGCCTCAAGCCGCCGCTGCAGCGCCCGCCCAAGAAGAGCAAGCTCTATGGATGGTATGCACGTTTATTTTTTTATTCACAAGTCGGTTTTCTGGTGGATTTTCTCTTACGCAATTTCGAAGGAGACTTCATTCCCTACTTAATCCTTCGTTTGACTGTCGAGTGAGCACCAGTGGCTCCTTTTAGAAAAGGCCTCTGCATTACATTGAACTAAATAATTATGCAGTACAATTTTAATGTTTTTTGAAAATGTTGAAAGCAGTCGAAAGGTGGGATTATGTTTCCAAAAATTACGATTCAAGAAACTTTTACTCAGGTATTGTATGTACCTGAGTAAAAGTCTGATTACTAACTTTTACCTTAGTTACTTCAATAATAAACAATTTACATAATAAAGACTTTCGTTCTCTTTACCGTTGAATTTTTCAAAAATTCTTCCTCTTTTCATCAGTTTTTTTTATTGCAATCGCTAATGCTGAGCCTAAGGTGCTGGATTCGTTCCCGGTTGATGAAAATAAGTTCGCTTCCTGATACGCCGACCTCCTGCATCTAGTGGGTTGCCATGATCCTCACCATGTTTCATCCCTCATACTGTTATAATAGTCTAGTTAATAATATCCTACTGATCTGACTACAAAGGTCTCCTTCCTACTCTGCAATTCACGAGTGAGTTTTTATTTCCAGCCTATCCATCATTAAACCTTCCAATATCATTTATCGTTTCTGTCGACGACGAACCACTCTGTTGAACCCCGATACACTAGCACAATTTACATATACCGTACCTATAATTTGTCGGCATCTCCTTCTTGGTCTATGAAGGAGATGGCGGGACGACTTGGATGTCTTCCTTGGGAATTGGAAAGAAGTGGCTCAAAACCGGGAACATTGGAAGGAGTGGTAGGAGGCCTTTGCCCAGCAGTGGGACAGGATGGGCTAGTCATCATCATCATATCTAGATTCAATCTAATTGTGCTATGCAAGAAATAGCTTTTAGCGATAAAAATGCCAGTTTTACTAATGCAGAGATTTGGTTTATGAACATTATTGTGTTTTTTTTGGTTATAATAAACATTATCTATTGTATTTTCTCAATATTACGAAATATTACATGAGTGGCTGTTTTACCTGATTAGTAGTAAATAATTGAGCATTATGTTTGTTGTTATAAGTTTTATATAAAAGGTGGGTATAATAGCTCACATTTTTAACAAAGGCTGGGATATTCCAAATCCTTATTTTATCAAAAACATCCTTAACTCACTTCATGCAAATTCTGCTTATCATACGTGACAATTTGTATAATTGTTAATATAACTTTAAAAATATATAGTTTTTTTTTTCAACAAACATGAAACTGTAATAAATAATCATATAGTTAACAAATTATTATTACAGATTTTTTTTCCTTTTATGTACTAATACAAATATTTCGCAGGCAATGCTCGGAATGCGACAAGACCTCAGATTCTGAGCCCGAGTTGCTCGAGAAGAAAGCACCACGACGATCTCGAATCCGCTACAGCAAAGACGGTGCAATCATCACCGAGCCACACAGCCCATCGTCACCACCGAAGCCAGGCTCGGAAAAATATCTCAAAGTGGAAAAATCATCTAAGTTGACAACTCCAGAAAGTATATCGCCGATCAAAGTGACGATCAAGCCGTTTGAATTTAGTAGTGAGAATGAGGGCACAGAAGTGAAGTTGAGAAAGGAGAAGAAAATAAAGAAGTCGAAACAGAGAGATCACGCGTCGGCATCCGCAGGAGAAGGCGATTCTCCATGCAAGAAGATTCACAAGCGCAGCTTCACGTCACCTACCTTGACGAACACCCCGTTAATGTCGATAACTCCGATCGTTGCCGACAGTCCAAACGACTCTCACAATGAAAACTCGAACGCTTCTACTAACGTAGCTTCCAGTAAACATGAGAACAGCTTTATGCCCCAGAATTTATCATTCTCATCCCTTCTTGTTGAAGGGAAAGAAAGAGACAGCAAAGCCATCGAGAGTTCTATAGAAAATACATTAGCGAATTTATCGTCGGATATAGCGACGTACAAGGCAAATCGGAAGCGGAGGAAAGAGAAGCATAGGTCCCGATATTCACCGGACCTGTTGCGATCGCCGTCTAAATCGCACAAACATAAAAGGAAGAAGAAGACGCAGGATCTGGAAAATCCTGATCCTCCACATCCTAGAATTACTATCAAGGTAATATAAAACACTAGTTGTTCTCCGCGGTGTCTCCCGCGACGTTGGTTATTGTTCCGCTCCTATTCCCGTAGCATGATTCCCTCGATAAATGGGCATCTCCATTTAATCAGCTATCTAACACGGTTTAAAGATAGATCGACCATTTAATTTCACCAATTCGAACCAGTACTTCCTGAGATTAGTGGGTTCAAACAAACAAATTCCAGTTTTATAATATTTCCATAGATTTTTTCTTTAAATTCCATAAGAGGACCGCTGTCAATACAAACATAGCCATCAGATCGGCTATGTTTGTATTGACAGCGGTCCTCTCTCAAAGGCTAGCTAGGCTAGCTTGGAAGTGGGATACCTAACACATTTTAAATGTATTTCCAATAATTGTAGCCCTTTCATTGTAAGAGCGAGTGGTTTTTAGGTTATTTGCAGTTGTTTATCAATAATTTTCATATTTCTTATAGATTAAGCCTATTCCAAAGCCGGATGGTTCGCTAGACACGCAAATGTTCTACGTACCGACGGACAGCAACGATGGCCCACCACCTGCAGTCATGAAGAAATTGGCCAAGGTAATATTAGTTTACCTATTTAACCCCGTAAGACACGGTAAGTCCGGATGTCGTTTAACAGTTAAACTATTTTTGTTGTTTTAAATATTTTCCATCTGCCTAGCTTTTAGTTCCAACTGCTTTGTGGTTAGCTCCCGCTTTCAGCTGAAAAACTGTATTTTAAATGCCCTACCACACACCATGTGCCTCTTGATAAACTAGTGCGCCTCACCATCAACCATTGCATCACTGCTTACCAGCAGGTGGGATTGCGAAATCATGAAATTCGTGTAACGTGATTTATAGTTGGCCTCTAAAACCATTTCCATTCTTATTCAAAATTATACCGCGACAAACACCGCGAATTGTAATAAGGATTATAATTTGGCGATGAATATGATGAAATTTTGAAATAAACACGTTTGTTGTTGGTGAATGGGCAGCACGCCGATCAAGAGGCAGCTAAGCATCCACCGCCACCGCCTGTAGAAGCTGAAATCGTTCCTCCGGTAGAAACGCCCGAAGCTGCAAATGTGAGTCTGACACACTTTTTTTTTCTGGCCGGAATTAAATGGACGAAACACTCGTTTCCGTGGCAGTACGAGTATCCGTGCATTTAATTGCGACCAGCTGACCTTTAAATCTATTTTCTTTGCGAATTATTAATTGATCTACATATGCATGTTGTGTGTGTGTATATTTATGTGTAAAAATATTTCTAAAGATCCAAGCCATTTCGAAGGAGTAGAGAAAAGTTGCGAAATTGCTATTTTTTTTTTTATTACAAAAGTATTTAATCGCATGAAAGAATCAATAGTTGATAAAGTTGATAATTTAAAATTTTGAAGAATTGTTTTCGAACCTATTAACCTGGCTATTACCGAGTCACTGTTTTATGGGACTGCTCGGGTGGTCCTGCGTCTGATCTCTCTCCAGCGTATAGGATTGCCGTCACTGACCGGAACACACGGTACGACTGAATAAACCCACAATTCGTTATAAAAATACATAAACTAGTTTCCCTGTCAGTCCATGTGTGTATAACTGTGTTGCACCATATAACAATTTGACCATAGACAACACAGTTGTCTAGGTCACAGAACACAGTAGTATAGAAGGAGTAGGTAAGTAGGCGGGGCGAGCGTACCCCCAGTTTTGCGGAGTTCCGCTTAAGCTCTATTGCGTATGCGCCGCGCTCTTCAGTCTAGTTACGGTCGCCACGCTGATAATAAGTAATAACTAGATAAAAAAAATATAAAAATGCACTACTGTGCTGTTTTGTAGTGCAAACACGACAGTAGAATCAAGAATTTATCATATAGTGGTATATCCTAACATCGGTCAGCCCTAGTTTATTTTATTTTGATATTTTTATAAAAATAAAATAGTTTAAAAAAAAAATAGAAGTTTACTTTATATAGTACAGCATAAGGTCTACTTAAAAAAAATCTAGAACATTCAACAAATTTCACTGTCGGCTGCTCAATTAGAGCTCCATTATCGATAGTGAGTTATCGATATTGTATTATTATAATGTTCTTTGTTGTATCGGGAAAAAAACATACCTAATTGTTTCGACAAAATTATAAACGCACACTATTATAATTTTAGCTAAATAACTGATAAATAAGTAAACAAGGTTAAACTTTCCATGGGTTCAAAATGTAGCTTTCGTGTTATTTTGTGACTTCATATTTCATAAAGATCCAAGACAGAAAAGAAAAATGGATCAATGTGACTGGAAGGCAAAGTTGGTTTCAATCACATTAACGATTTCTTAGTGTTATGAAAATATGATATACCTGTCTATTGTGCGAGTTTGGGTACGCTAGTCCCAATACAAATGAATTGCAATGCGATTTCTATCTACATTCTTCTGTTCTGTGTGTTCAATAGTGCTTGCGGTAACAAACTACTGTTCGTATTTCAACAAGTCAGTTAATTTCTTTCCAAAAATAAAGTAAAGTCTAGAAATTACTATAACTACAGACATTTTATTGATCGACTAGCTTTTTTCCGCAGCTTTGCCTGCATTCATAAAATATAGCCTATGTCACTCAGGAATAAAGCAGCTTTTTATCGG
This sequence comes from Mythimna lalbum, assembly GCA_949319445.1. Classification (NCBI taxonomy): domain Eukaryota; kingdom Metazoa; phylum Arthropoda; class Insecta; order Lepidoptera; family Noctuidae; genus Mythimna; species Mythimna lalbum. Next base: position 8,047,630 of record OX439348.1, on the reverse strand, counting down.
TGAAAAAATTTAGCAATCGGATTAGTACTTTCAGAGATTACCTCCTACAAACAAAACAATAAAAACTTTGCCTCTTTATAATATTAGTGTAGATTGTGTTTGTAGCTGACTTGAGTACCTAATTTGTTTTTTTTAAGACTAAATTATAATTTAGCTGTTTAGAGGTAGGTGGGACAGAGACTAAATTCCCACATACCTCCAGTGAAAAGGGAGGATCCTCCGACCAGACAGGTGTTATAGTCTGGTGGGCGACTGCCCGATAGTTGATGTCGGGCTGTCGTATATGTTCAAATCGCGCGGGGAACTTTGATTGCGCGATGCAGGATTTCGTATTTTCTTCTTAGTTCTTATGTGGCGTCATAGATGTCGCTACAGCTGTACCATAATCAAGAATGCAATTACATTGTTGTTTTATGGTCTTACTCAGGTAAAAACGTCTTAACGAGCACTTTTTGCTTGGCTGAATATGTAAAAAAGTATGGACACCTCGCAAATTCGGTCGCACAAAAAAGGTTGTCCGGTCATTTGTGTGGTCAACGAAAATAATGATCAAAATAAGTACCTACTCATTAAGGTAAAATTTGGAAAATTAATCATCAGCTTGTCTACATTATACATATACAACGTGTAACGTTAAATGCGTAAAACCTGAAAATAGTTTGATCAGAATAACGAGCAGAATCAATTGAACCCCTTTTTAATATAGGTTACATTTGTCAAAAAATTCTTCATACCCATTCTATTTATTATCTAATAGGTCAAGCCATCACGTGCGCAAACCCACCCACATAGGTAAACCAACCCAAATGGTTGTAGTCCAATCAAATTTTCTCATATGCGGGATGATACAAATTCTTATTTCCATACAGATACGAATTTTAAACAAACTAAAACTGCACATAAAACCTTAAATATTTTTTAAATGTTTTTTTTTTTTTTTTCAAAGAATTAGGTCAATTGAATTAAGAATCATTTGGGTTGTCTCAGGTTTTGCGCATTTAATATTACACGTTGTACATTATAATGAGGCGTTGGTTTTTTTTTTGTTTTTGTATAGGAGGTAATATCTAAAAGTATTGGTCCGATTTCGATAATTTTTTTTTAGATAGAAAACTGCTTTATTTCTGAGTGACACTTGTTTTGCATGATCAATAACTGTGGTGGCCGAGTAGGCCCCACTTACGAATAATAGATCGCGGGTTCAATCCCAGCCAGGCGCAACACTTTATGTAATTTATTTCATCACCACTGCTCTCAAAACGGTGAAGGAACACATCGTGAGGAAACCGGCATGTCCTAGAACCAAAAAATCGAAGACATGTGACATCCACCAACCCGCACTAGGCCCGCGTGGTCATTCCCTCTCCCAGAGAGGAGGTCTGCGTCCCAACAGGGGGAACATTATAACGCCGACTATGCTATGCTAATGATAAATACCTAATAATAGTGTTGGTCATAACTTTGTCTATGTAACTTTTCACGCAAGCTTAAGCCTGTGGAGGAAAAACCGGTTGAAGTCATAGAACCCAAACCTAAGGTAAACTTTACAAAACGTTTTTTTTTTCAAGCTAAAAATGTTTATTTATTATTTTTAAGATGTAATAAAAGTACAGGATGCTTTTTGGAGAGTGAGCGCAGGAAATACATGACTTGATTCCGCCATCTCAATTCTACCATCGGACAACCCGACGTATGATGAGTATCCACCCATACGTTGTTGAAACCTCTACGGTCCGGACTAAGCGTTTCGCCCCGTCGTTTATACCACGTACGTCGAAGGACTGGAACAATTTGCCTGCTGAGGTCTTCCCGTCCGATTATAATTTTGCTGTCTTCAAGGCTAGAGTGAATAGGCTCTTAATAAACTAGTGCGCCTTACCATCAGAGATTGCATCACTGCTTATCATCAGGTGGGATTGCAGTGAAGCACTAGTTTTTATGAATAAAAAAAAAAATAGAAGTTTACAACCTCGGAACCTTTTTGTTGTTAGATATAATATTTGTATTGCCTAACAATAAAAAGTTTGAATATCAGCTGATAGGTAAAGCAAACGAAATCGGATCGGCTAATTTTATTATTGAAGCGTGTCAGCTTTTCAGTTATTGGTTCGATAGGTTTAACATCAATTTTGGGCGTTTCTTAGACTTTCAAGTAGTTGATAAGAAATTAAAACAGATGACAAAACAGCCCCCTAGCCAAGTTACAAACGTTTCGCTTGCGTCGAACGCTACGAATTGACCTTGCCGCCAATTTTTTTGTTTTGACCACGTGATTGAGCGTAATTCCTGTATATTTGAAGCTTTCTTCTAGCGTTAACTATTGCAGATTAGCAACTTGGCTAGGGGGCAGGAATTTATTGTAGCCTTTTCAGTCATTGGTTCGATTGGTTTAACTTAAATTTTGGACGTTTCAATGAGAACAACTGATAAAATGGGACTTTATTGTATAATATCAAATGTAAATGTAAATGTTGACTACCTCGTTGTTTAAGTGACCGCGTTATTGCTAGTTGTTCTGGGTTTGATCCTGAAATCGAGCAGTGTTGTATTAAAAAAAAAAACTATTTAAGGCAGTCTGGCTGTGGCAAGTTTCGACTGGCCAATAACTCGGTGTGACTATACCTAACTTTTGTTGTAGGCATATTTAATGTTTCTACTGGCATCGTATATACAGGATTATTTGTAAAACACTAACAACCTCTTAGGTGCTAGTTAAGAACTTCATAAACAATAACTTTTGTTCTATGACTTTTTACAAAATATAACACAATTACCAAACACAAACCTTTAAGATTTCGTTGTTCTATCTAACACATTTCAACTCTGTATTTTGCTGTATCTACTTACAGCTCCCGTGCACTGTTCTCGTAATAATAGTAAGCAGGCTTCCGAAAAATTGTCATCCCACCTACCTAGCAAGCATGTGCACCATTTTCGTGTACTCATCACACTAGAAAATTGATACGCCATCATAGACTTCGCAACATTTAGAACGTTCAATTTAAATATTTTTATTTTTGTATGAAAATCTGTTGAACTGAAATATGATATTGTTTTTAAAGTCATAGAACAAAAGTTGTTGTTTATGATGTTAGTACCATAGTCCTGAGAGGTTGCCAGTGTGTGTGTTGTGTGTTTTTTGTCGTGGAGCATAGCCATACACTTGTTTTTCTTTCGCATACGTAATGTGCTGTCACGGAAAAATAACCTTAATTTCCATACACAGCGAAGTCGAGCGGAGCGGTCTCGTCGTGGCGGCTCTGGAGTAAACAACAGCGGTGCGGCGGCGGCGCCGGCGCCCCTCACGCACTGCGACGTGTGCGTGCAGCCCGGAGACCCCAGCAACCTCGTACGGTGAGCGTTGATGACATTTATTTACTTAAAACTTTATGAAACACTGTTCAAAGGCTGACTTAATGTCTTAGGCATTAAAAAGACATGATGAAACATGGCAACTTAATAGAAGATAAAGGAAATGAGAACAATAACAAATATGCAAGGTGTAAAGGACGGCCCTCCGCAAACTTTAAGGGCTTGCTCAGTAGACGAAACTGAACAACCTTGCACAAGATCTTTTTTCAGGAAACGAAAAAAGAAATCAGCCTCACCATTCAAAATTATAAACTTGATTGGACAGTTTGCATGGCACCTTGTATACTTAGATACATAAAGACAATATAAATAATGATATTGTAAAAAACAAACGAATCCAATAAATCAAGAGTGTGATGATTCCACTAAGGGCCAGGCCACACGATGCGTTGCGGCGCCGCACCGCAAATATTTCGACGAATCGGCGGTCCATATGAGCGGGGTGACGTCACTCGTGTGCCCGTCGATTCGTCGAACTATTTGCGGTGCGGCGCCGCAACGCATCGTGTGGCCCGTCTCTAACTTCTTGCGAATGTGTTCTCGACTTATTGTGCTGTCACTTTAAAGGAGAACCGACGTTTTTATACTTTGTTTCGTATCCTATCTGTTCGCAAAACGCTGCGGTATGCAATGCCTCTCGCATAATCCTTCCCACAGCTGACGCGGAAAAAATACCATCTTAGCGTTTTCACGATTGTGTTTCCTCCACCGCAAACCGCATCGTTATAAAGTTGTGCGTTCCGATCAAGAGGTCGGGCGAGAGCTTTAAATCATTCAGGCGTCAAACATTTTGTACAAAGGAAGCAATTTTTCAAGAATGTCGATGGTTGTAGCTCCCTATAATGAGATAAAAACGTTGGATGGAAGGTTTAAAGGACGATGGCTACTTATCGCTTCATTGGAGGTAACGGCGTCTAGAGATGTTTGTGACGTCTAGAGAAGTTTGGAAGACAAGCTCAAATAAATTTTCATAAAGGCAAGAGAAGGTCGAAAGGTTCTGGTGTAGCTACCGCGTACGGAGACGCAGCGTTGGTAGGCCTCCCACAAGGTGGACCGATGGATGAACGGAATTCAATGTATGCGAGACGAGACGCACCGGTCGTTGTGGCGACACTTAAGGGAGGCCTGTATCCAACAACGTAAAATGATGGTAGTGATGAAGGCAGGAGGATGAAAATGACACAACAGTGATAACCAGAAAACAGTCATACATGATGGTATAGAAAAAAAAATTGTATTATTTATTTTGCCCAACTTGTACGAGACTGGACCTGAACAGCTCCACTTATTAGCCACTTACACAACCGGGAGACAAACAGTAAACTATGAGGTTTTAGAAAAACATACATAATTAATTCATTGGAAAGTGAAAAGTCCAAGTCCAGGCTTCACTTCCACTTTCCACCCTGTTTAATAATGAATGCATGCGTCCAATATCTAATTAAACCGTAGTTAATACTTTGTTACTTTGTGTAGGTGCGATGAATGTTCGAAAAGGTACCACTTCACGTGTCTAGAGCCGCCACTGAACAAGAACCCCAAGAAGCGCGGATACTCGTGGCATTGTGCCGACTGCGACCCCACTGTAAGTTACAAATTACTATTGAATTCGGAATTCGATATAGTTGTATTATCTAACTTTGGAACACTAAGTTACTAATTACAGAATATCGCTCAATACCCAAGCATTACTTAGAACTAGATTCATGCCGTTTGATTGGTTGAAACTAGTTTTTCAATACACATGCTCATAAAGTGACTCTTATTGCACTGCACTTAGGTATATAATGGTACTTGTTACCAAACTGTGACATTTTGATTATCATTACGCACTAGTGCTATAATGTGGTTAAAACCTTATTTTTCAACCTCTCCACCGTCATAATTTTATTACATTATCGTATCAGGGGCGCAGGTCGTCCCTCACGAGAAAAAGGAAAAAAAATGGGCGCCGATATGAAAACAGATTTTTACCACCACTAAAGTTTACTAGTTTTACAATTATTTTATTCACAAGTGTATTGAAAAACGTCGTATGATACACGTGAGTAATTAATGATTACCGTTCTCGGCTCTCTTAAGACCCTCGCCTTGGCTCGGGTCTAAATACCGCCTCAACGGTAATCACTAACATTACACACTTATATCATAATGTACTATTATGTAACGCTTGAGTTTTGAGTGGCGTTGTGTAAATACGGAGACTAAATTAAAATATACAACTTTATTTTTAGTTTATGCGAAATCTGAATATAGTTTGTTCAGAATCAGTTACTGAATGGATTCCAATAATTTTTACACCATGTTATAAATGATAAATGATCTTTATTTTGTAAATAGGATTTCATAAATCACTTTTACATGTCAATTTTGTTTTCAGTCAGTTTTACCGAGATGAGGCCGGTATATTTTATCGAAAAAATATTTAAAAAGCTCACAAGTAACACACTACCGACACTAAGTACGAACTAACTAAGTGTGACGTCACGGACGCTTTAGGTGACGTCACGGACGCTTTACGAAGCACATCAGTCAATTTTTCACTAATACAAAATAATAAAGATTGTTTATTCCGCGTAAAGTTATATTCACGAGATTGCTTTAGTGCGACTTACGTGCAAATACGGCACGGTGCAAGTGCAAAACAACACCTCAGTCGTCTGGATAGTCCGATGACTATGTATTTTTGCTCATATAACAAGCTTTAACTTTGTGATTTTTCATGATACAGTTATGAAAATACATAGATTCTTTACATTAAAATACTAGACACGTGTTTCGGGTATCGCATATACTAAAATTTATGTTGTATACAATGCTAAAGTCAATACTTGACTTAGTGGTGATGGATTAATACTATCTCGAATTAAAAATTCAACGAGATTAGTTTTAGAAGTAATATTTAGTGATCAATAGTAGGTTGTTATATCAGCAAAAATACATAGTCACCGGGCCATCCAGACGACTGAGGTATTGTTTTGCACTTGCACCTAGCTGTTTTCTTAAGCAAGTTATTAAATAAATTAATGATTTATTAACAATATTTCTGGAGAAGAAACCATGCATGTTCTTCATAAGCGAGTTAATAAATAAATTATTTACATTTGTGAAGAAAGACTCCTTAAAAGCTTGTTTTAAAATATAGATTTTTCATAAATATATAGAGGCAAGTAAGCTAATACTGTAACACCAATTTCTACGATAACGGTAGTTATACTATCGTGTCGGTCGCTCGTATCTGTAGAAACCAACTCAGTTTTTATAAAGAAATAAACTACATCACTAATATTATTTTATTTTCTACAGGATGTGGAAGAGAACAATTGAATCTGCATGACCATTGTCAACATGGAATAATCTCGAAATGGTATTACTAAGTTCTTATCTTAAATGTGAAAACTTAAATCTAAGTTTGTTCTTAATTTTTATTTTTGTAAATTAATGATTTATTTACAATATTTGTGTTGTATTAGCTATACATGCTGCGGATACTGCTTTTTACAGTAAAATTTACTACTTACTCGTAAGTAGATAAGAGTTAATTATATGAATGGAAATATAGATAAACGAAGAAATTAGAATTGTTTCATTTCATTACTTCCTTCTCTTGATGCAACATTATTTATTTACTAGCTTTCCTAGTTGAGGTATATTTAATAACTAGCTTTCCGCCCGCGGCTTCGCCCGCGTGGATTACAGTTTATATCGCGCGGGCGAGTTTATAGACCCGTGCTCAGCAGTGGAATTATAGGTAGCCTATGTGTTATTCCAGTGTCTCTTCTACCTACCTACCAAATTTGATCTAAATCCGTTCTGTAGTTTTTGCGTGAAAGCGTAACAGACAGACAGACAGAGTTACTTTCACATTTATAATATTAGTAGGGATTAGTAGGGATTTAATCTTCATGCAACAAAAAGTACACAAGCGGGCTTATTATTATACAACTTTATTGCACACCTTAACTTAGTAGAGGACAAACATTTACAAAAATAAGTGTACAATAGGCGCACTATATCGCTCGACTCGCAATCGGGCCAGTACTTTCAGAGATTACCTCCTAAAAAAAAAACAATATTAGTATATATTAGTAGTTTTTATTTAAACTTTATAATAACTTTAAAAACATTAACAAAAAAAAAACTTTTTATACTAATTGTTTATATCAACGGCCAGAAGCAGTTTTTAAAATATGACAACTTTCCATTACAATTTTTCTAATATTACGGTATAAAACCGGTTAGAAGTAGGTCCTTAGGCATCAATATTTATCGCAATAATTATGTGACAATCCAAACAATGACTATACAAATTCTTGTTATTATCGAAGTCTGTCTGTGTCACCATGATAATAGTTTTTCTTAAGTTTAATTTATAATAATAAGGGCATCACGCATATATATTATGATTTTCAGTGGACATGTAGGTACGAAAAAGTTACCGTGGCCCTGGAACGCAAAGAACAACTGAAGGAACAGGTGGGTTTTATTCAGTAAAAGTCTGGTACGGGCCTCTCGCTCTACCGATTGCGGCTATAGAAAATGTGGTAGTAGACACATGTAGGATGGAGTATCATCTTTGAAGAGCTATGGTCCATTAAAATGACCGTATGACCGTAGCACCACCAACAAATACTTTCATTGATTATTTATCTTATCTTGTAAAAATTTTGTTTGCAAATAGCTAAGCGAATCTGAAAAATGTGCCTTGCAATGGTGATATTATATTACTTATACAATATCGAATAACAACATAATTATGACCGATAATAGCAGAGCACATGGTGGAATTTTGAATCATGATATACATAATTGCCTCTACAAGTAGGTTAATTGAGGGGTGGGAGGGGGTACCTCAACCGTAGTAGTTTTACATAAAAAATCTTAAGAGATTAAGACTCTTTGTATGGGGAAACCTACTTTCATGCGTATTTTAAACGTATAAACATTGAGAGCAGTGGTGGCCGAGTGGTAACGGCCTTAGCCTTACAAGTTGTAGGTCGCGGGTTCACACCTAGCCAGGTGCATTACTTTGTGTAATTTATTCCATCACCACTACTCTCAAAACGGTGAAGAAAAACGTCGTGAGGAAACCGGCATGTCCTAGAACCAAAAATTCGAAGACGTGTGACATTCATCAACCCGCGCTAGGCCCGCTTGGTGAATTATCAGGGTAGGCTATTGAAGGCAATCGAGATGTCTGAAGACACCGCGAAGACAACCCTGCTCCAGGACACCGCATCCACCGTAGAGAGCAAGAAGTATGTGGAACAAGAAGGATCTTCCGACTAAACGGATGTTTTGTCTGATCTGGCGTAAGCAATTAGGTACCTACCTACCAATTGGTTATTAAAATAAGACCTTAAAATACTGCACAGAAACAAACAATCGCTCACGCAGCTATAAAACTACTGTTTTCAAAAACAATACAGTTTAGGTAATAAATCTTAATAAGCGTATTTAAAAACTGCTAAGACAGGATAAAACCAGAAACAAATGTACTTAGGTATTTAATATCTGTTGTCTTATTGTGATATCTAACAAATCATAATCACAACAACAAACACCCGATAACCGGCTATTTATACGTCTAAAAATAATAGATTATTTATTTACTCATTTAATTGAGAAGCCAGATATCGAGAGGAAATGTTTATTCTAGTGTGTAGCGTCAGCTAAGTGAATATGTTGTTACTATCTAGATCTACCATTAATTATATTATTAGTAGCCATAACATTGGGTTGATACTTACTAGAAAGATACAATGAAAACTATTGGAAGACACGTGGAGTGAAGTTTTACAGTGACAATAAAGTGTTGGGACCATTTTGGGATTTCCTCATCTCAAAACGTGTACTGTTCGAGGTCTTCGACGACCTGTTCAAGAAGCATAAAGATTAACTAGTTATTGGCGTCGGTCAACTTGCCACACCTACATTATTCGTCATTGACCCGAAAAATGTCTGGGGCTGGGGCTGCTCTCAAGCGGCTCCTGCCCAACCTTGGGGGTCCAGACGCCTCCTGCCGGAGGCTCTACGCGGGGATCGTTCGGTCCATGGCCCTCTACGGGGCGCCGGTTTGGGCGCTGTCGCTGGCAAAGCAACCAGCGTCCATACTGAACGCCTACCAGAGGGTCAAGGCAATACGGATTGTGCGGGGTTACCGCACGATCTCCCGCGAGGCGGCGAGCCTTCTGGCTGGCCTACCACCGTGGGATCTGGAGGCAACAGTCCTTGCACACATGCATGACAAGCGCGTGGAGATACTCGCCGGGGTAAAAGTCCACTGCCGCAACATGTCAAGGCATGGCGGATAGAGCTCCGGCGGGATCTCATGGTGAAATGGCGTCAACGGCTATCGCAACCCAGTGCTGGGCACGCCACGATTATGGCGGTAAGTCCCCTCTTTGAGGCGTGGCTGGAAAGACCTCACGGCGTCCTTACCTACCGCATGACGCAGGTCCTCACCGGACATGGCAGGTTCGGGAGGTTCCTGCATCGGATTCAAGCGGAAGAGACGCCCGGGTGTCGCTACTGTGCGCAACGCCTGGAGGACACGGTGGAGCACACCGTCGAGGTGTGCCCTGCCTGGGCGGAGCATCGCCGTGCCCTCGTGGGGGCGATCGGCGGCGGAGACCTCTCGCGCCGGGCCCTGGTCGAGGCCATGGTCCGGAGCGAGGAGGAATGGCAGGCGGTTGTCTCCTTCTGCGAAGCAGTAATAATAATAATAATAATAATGTTTATTTCAGACCACAATAAATCCATATAAAATTGTTAGTAAAACCTTAAAAATTAATGTTAGTAATGCTTGCAAAGGAGAAGGCCGACCACATCAGGCAACGGTGCCCTCGCCGCCGTCGCCGGGATTCCGATCCCGATTTCCGGCCACCGTAGACGCGGGCTCGCGGACGGCAAGCCATGGGTAGGTCGCTGTCCGATCGTCCGGTAATGGACCGAGTCCAAGACGTCGACAGCGCGCACTGTTCCCGCGCGCCTCAAGGAGTTGTCAGCAGCAGGAGGGGCCCAGCTGGGTCGAAGCCTACTGGGGACAGGGTTGTCCGAAAGGGAGCTCGTGCCCCGGTATGAAGGCTAGAAGGAACGGCGCGGGGTTTTTAGTCAGTAAGAGTCTGACACTATCTCCCGTTCCACCCAAGAGCGGGTTTTGTCAAAGACGATTTTACCCGTCGACAAAAAACAAAACCAAAGGAAAATGTCCAACATGTACTATCGTCATGTATAAACAGTGGCCAGCCTGGCCATTGGAGACGTTTATAGGACCCCTAATTATAAAGACTAAGTACTCTAGTTTTGAGTCAGTCATGCAAGATGTTGTAGCACGCAACTGGTAACAAACTAATAATTATCTGTGGAGACTTTAATGTTAATATAAAAAATAATTCAGATAGCACTAGATTATTAAATCTCTTCAAATTATTTAATTTATCAAATGTGTCTATATCACAAACTTGAACTACGACAACTGCTGAAACATGTATCGATAATGTTTCTTGTTGCTGCAACTATTTACAAAAAATCATTGTAAATTGCCTTCTGATCATAGAGGCCTAGGCCTAATGGTTACTTTTGAATCTAACTGACCAATATAACAAGTGTAGATACAATCCAGACCAATAACAGCCGACAAATTTAATAAAAAGAGCAGTTTAATTATAAGGTTAGGTGATTGGAACCGTGCAGTGAACAATGGTAATATTTTTGTTTTTTTTTCAATAGTTCAAACCGAGACTTTTTAAGAAAAGAACTAAAAGTATCAGCCCTAAGTTTAGATTTGGTGACTGAGCAACTAAAGGAATTATAGTAATTAGGGAAAGACATTTAGCACAAAAGCACTTCCTTCTGGTTTTCCAAGAGTTGTCCTCAATCTTTTTTTAAAAAAAAGAATGATTTATGCCATTATTTCATCAATGAATTATTTTTGTCCTACTTATGTACTTTTGACGTCATATATTTAGGGGTGCCAGGACAGAAAACCTCCACGAGTGCCCGCGGACTGTAGTTCCCTTGCGGATACGTCCTGAGGGAAGACCAGTCTGCGGGACGGTGCACCCTGGGAGGCGGCCATAAACCCCCTTGGGCACTCCTACCCAAGGGCCTCTATGGCCGTCTGCGAATGTTCTGTCAGACGGACCGCTTCAACGCGTGTCCCTCTGCCATGGCAGAGGGCACAGTGGCGAAGCAAGAGCGGGCTCGGTGTGCACTCACACTGCCGCCGGGCAGGCAGGGGGAAGACGTGTTCCTCCTTCTGCCACCGTTAGTCTCGTAGCCCCAGAGATTGTCCAAGGTCATGTTTCTGACTCTTGATGGGGGACGAGGGCCTTGGCTTAACCGCCCGGGCCGCGAGGAAGACAACCTCTATAAAAAATTACCCCAAACCTCCAAGCGGCGGCGCACCGTGAGGGAGGTTGTTAGCTTGACTAATGGGTAGCTTAATTAGTCTCTAGTGCGAACCACTAACTTTGAGCCAGTACCCAAAGATAATACTCGTGGGATCAAATATGGAAAATACAAATTCGAAATTTTTTAAAAAACCCCTGGAGAGCGACGCGCGGTCGGAGTCCGACGCGCAGTCCGGAAGGAGCTCGGAGGGCTCGGAGTGTGAGGAGGCAGCGGGGACTTCAGGGAGAGGATCAAGTCTCTCCCAGAAGAAGCGCTCCGCTTCCTTTAGAAAGGAGGATGGGTCTTCCTGCTCGGAGGGGCGGGCAAAGATCCCCACCAGCAGCCGTGGCGCGGGCCGAGCCCGTGGGAAGGGACGGGGCCTCACGGCTAAAAAATCCGCTGAGCGGGCCAACAGGCTTGCCGCGGAAGGGCGCCACCCCGGCGCGGGCGACTCCGGGAGAGACCTCTCGGAGCCGTCCGGCAGCGAGAGGCGCACCGAGGCGGAGTCAGGCGGGGAGGCGGCCATGCCCTTCAAGGAGCTGGCCGTCACCCTGCTGCGTGACATGGCCCGCCAGCGGGACAAGGCCACGCGGGAGAGGACGATTCGTCGCCACGCCGCATCCCTCCAGGGGGCCCTAGACTCCTCCCTCGAAAAGAGGGTGGAGAGTCTCCGGAGCGAACTTCGGGTGGAGCTCCGGGCTGAGCTCCGGGCTGAGGTCCGGGCGGAGGTCGCGAGGGCGCCAAACAGAGGCCGCCAGGAACCGATGGACGAGGGGCATGAACAGGAGCAGGGGCAAAGCCAGCCCCAGCCCCAGCCCCAGCCCGAGCCGGAGAGTCAGCTGCTGACATTGGTGCAGCGGGAACTCGCAGCTTTGCAGCAGGGGCTGCAAAAGCAGCAGCTGGAGTTCCAGCAGCGCATCGAGCGGCAGCTGTCTCTCCTGGAGGGCATTGTCCTGCGCCCTCCACTGGCGGCCTCTGGCCAGAAAAAGGCGACGTCCTATGCCGCTGCCGCTGCTGTGGCTTCTGCGCCCAAGGCGGGCCCGTCGGGGCAAGCAGGGCGCAAGGCCGCGGCGCCGGAGCCCGCAGGGCCGAGGCCGGAGCCCGCGACGGCCAAGCAGCAGCAGCAGCGGCGGAAAAAGGGTGCAGCGGTGCCTGCTGCTAAACCGGCAGGTCCTCCTGCCGCCGTAGCGATTAGGCCGCGCCTGCCACCTCCTCCACCCGAGGAGTCTGGCGCCGAGTGGACGGTGGTCGGCGCCAAAAAGCAGGCGGGCAAGGTGGCCAGAGCGGCCAAAAAGCGCGCGAGGCGGCAGGAGCGAAAGAAGCGGGCCATGGCGGCGCGTCTTCGCGCCCCGGATTCCGAGGCTGTAGTAATTACGCTACAGCCTGAAGCGGAAAAGAGGGGCGTGACGTACGACGTTGTCATGGAGAAGGCGAAGCAGGCGGTGTTGCCCCACCTTGGCGAGCTCGGAGCCGCTGCGGGCTTCCGAATGAGGCACACGATCACCGGGGCCCGAATCCTAGAGGTCCCCGGTGCGGCTAGCGGTCCTGCAGCGGACGCCCTGGCCGCAAGGATCAGGGCGTCCCTCAGTTTGGAAGAGGCCCGAGTGTCCAGGCCCACCAAGTGCATCGACATGCGCATAATGGGCCTGGACGATTCCGTCAAGGTGGACGAGGTGGTGGCCGCCATTGTCAGGGCGGGTGGGTGCACGACCGAACAGGTTCGGGCGGGTGCCATCCGTGCTGACAGCACGGGCATGCGAGCCGTAACGGTGAGCTGCCCCGTGCAGGCGGCCAAGGCCATCACGGCCGAGGGCCGAAGGCTTTTGGTGGGCTGGGTTTCGGCCCAGGTTAAGATGCTGGAGCCCAGACCTCTGCGGTGCTTCCGCTGCCACGTGGGGCACCACGTGGGAGCCCACTGCGCCGCAGAGGATCGCAGTGACCGCTGCCACCAGTGTGGCCAGCCCGGTCACAAGGCCACAGATTGCCGTGCTACGCCGCACTGCTACGCATGTGCGGCGGCCGGCAAGCCAGCCGACCACCGGGCTGGGGGCAGGTCCTGCGACCCCCCCGCCAAGGCCAAGGGCAAGGCCCGCAGGCCCATTCCCGCCGAGGTCCTCGCCGCCGCAGCCACCTCGTTGGCCGCCGCCGCTATCGCCGCCGCACCCGCCGCCGCCGCGGCTGCGCCCCCTAGGGGGGCTCGGGAGGAGACCGTAATGGAGTGTCAATAACGGCCCCATTACGTCTCCTCCAGGCGAATATCAACCGCTGCGCCCCCGCTCAGGATCTGTTGCTCCAGAGCATGGCGCAGTGGTTGATAAATGTCGCCGTAGTCACCGAGCCGTATTTTGTCCTGCCCAGTGGTGACTGGGTTCAGGACCTGGACGGCTCGGTGACCTTAATTACGTCGACCGCCGCCGGTACCCCGCCCCCCGAGTTCGTCGCGAGGGGGCGGGGTTGCGTGGCAGCACGGTTCGGGGACATCGCCGTGGTAGGCGTCTATCTGTCCCCGAGCCGATCTCTCGACGAACTCCATGTCTCCCTGATGGAGCTAAATTCCGTCGTCGCTGGGTTCGGTTCCCTCCCCATGGTTGTTTGCGGGGACTTCAACGCCTGGAACATGGCTTGGGGTTCCCGGTTCACGAACCAGAGGGGTCGGATGGTGGAGGACTGGGCTTTAGAGCTGGGCCTGGTCGTACTGAACCGGGGTTCTGTCCCCACGTTGGTGCGGATGCGGGGTGAGTCGGTGGTGGACATTTCGTTCGCCAGCCCCGCTCTGTCGCCGCGTGTCGTCGACTGGCGTGTTATGGAGGAGGTGGAGACGTACTCCGACCACCGGTACATCCGGTTTGACGTCTCCGCCGAAACCTCAGCCGCGCCGGTCCGACAGAGCCCTTGCGGTCCGCGATGGGCGCTTAAGCAGATGGACCGGGAGCTCCTCCTGGAAGCCGCGATGGTACAGGCCTGGGTGCAAGCACCGGACAGGCCTGTCGACATCGACGTCGAGGCGGAGTGGTTCCAGGAGGCCATGTCGCAAATTTGCGATGCGGCAATGCCCCGTGTCCGTCCAGGACGAGCTAAGCGCCAGGTGTACTGGTGGTCGCCGGAGATCGGCGCACTGCGCAACGCGTGCAACCACGCGCGACGCCGGTACGCCAGGCACTGCAGGCGCCGCATCCGCCCGCCGGATGCGGAGGCCAGAGAGGCGGAGCTGTATGAGGGATACAGAGAGGCAAAACGCACCCTCCGAACGGAGATAAGGCGGGCCAAACTCGAGGCCCGCAACGTGTGGCTGGGGTCTCTGAACGCGGACCCGTGGGGGCGCCCGTACAAGCTGGTACGGGACAAGCTCCGCCCCTGGGCTCCGCCGCTGACTCAGAGTCTCCGGCCCCAACTCGTGGAGGGTGTGGTTAGCTCTCTGTTCCCTGCGCGGGGGGAACACTCCCCCCCGCCCATGGCTCCGCCTCCGCTAGCGGTGTCTGACGCGGACCGCAACAGCGACGACGATGATAATGCTCCAGAAGTGACCGAGGTAGAGTTGAGAGTGGCGGTGCGAAGGCTGAGTGCCAAAAACACCGCCCCAGGACCCGACGGCTTGCCAGGGAAAGCCTGGGTCCTGGCCATGGAGGCTCTCGGGCCTCGACTGAGAGGGCTCTTCAGCGCATGCCTGGAGAGGGGCCAGTTTCCACTTCGCTGGAAGACGGGGAAACTGGTCCTCGTAGCGAAGCCAGGGCGCCCTGCGGACTCTCCGTCCGCATACCGGCCCATTGTGCTGCTCGACGAGGTGGGCAAGCTCTTTGAAAGAGTTATTGCAAACCGCCTCGTCGTGCGGCTAACACGGGTGGGGCCGGACTTGTCGGACGGACAGTTCGGCTTTCGCAGGGCGCGCTCTACAATAGACGCCATCATGCGCGTGCGAGCCCTCACGACAGGGGAAGCGGTGTCCCAGGGTAGGTGTGTCGTGGCAGTGTCCTTGGACATTGCCAACGCTTTCAACTCCCTGCCCTGGAGTACGATCCGGAGGGCACTCCGGTACCACCGGGTGCCCGAATACCTCTGTCGAGTGGTCGAGGCGTACCTGTCAGACAGGTACATTGCCTACCCCGGTCACCAGGGAGACTGGAAACGTCGAGAGATGTCGTGCGGTGTTCCGCAGGGGTCGGTTCTAGGCCCACCCTTGTGGAACATCGGCTACGATTACGTGCTGCGCGGCGACTTCCCTGACGGGGTCAGCGTGGTTTGCTACGCAGACGACACGCTGATTCTAGCGCAGGGAGAGTCGCACCAGGCGGCGGTCGCTCTAGCGACACGCGGGGTTGCGATAGCCGTTGGTAGGATCCAGGAGTTGGGACTCGAGGTGGCGCTGCATAAATCCGAGGCAATGTGCTTCCACGGCCCTCGGAACGCGCCACCATCGGACTCCCAACTTACGGTAGGAGGAGTTCGCATCGGCGTCGGGTCGACGATGAAGTATCTGGGACTCGTCCTCGACAGCCGGTGGAATTTCGTAGAACATTTCCGACGGCTGGCTCCCAAGCTTCTCCGGGCTGGGGCTGCTCTCAAGCGGCTCCTGCCCAACCTTGGGGGTCCAGACGCCTCCTGCCGGAGGCTCTATGCGGGGATCGTTCGGTCCATGGCCCTCTACGGGGCGCCGGTGTGGGCACCGTCGCTGGCAAAGCGACCGGCGTCCATACTGAACGCCTGCCAGAGGGTCATGGCAATACGGATGGTGCGGGGTTACCGCACGATCTCCCGCGAAGCGGCGAGCCTTCTGGCTGGCCTACCACCGTGGGATCTGGAGGCAACAGTCCTTGCACACATGCACGACATGCGCGTGGAGATACAACGCCGGGGTGAAAGTCCATTGCCGCAACATGTCAAGGCATGGCGGACAGAGCTCCGGCGGGATCTCATGGTGAAATGGCGTCAACGGCTATCGCAACCCAGTGCTGGGCACGCCACGATTATGGCGGTAAGTCCCCTCTTTGAGGCGTGGCTGGAAAGAGCTCACGGCGTCCTTACCTTCCGCATGACGCAGGTCCTCACCGGACATGGCAAGTTCGGGAGGTTCCTGCATCGGATTCAGGCGGAAGAGACGCCCGGGTGTCGCCACTGTGCGCAACGCCCGGAGGACACGGTGGAGCACACCGTCGAGGTGTGCCCTGCCTGGGCAGAGCATCGCTGTGCCCTCGTGGGGGCGATCGGCGGCGGAGACCTCTCGCGCCGGGCCCTGGTCGAGGCCATGGTCCGGAGCGAGGAGGAATGGCAGGCGGTCGCCTCCTTCTGCGAAGCAGTAATGCTTGCAAAAGAGGAGGCCGACCGCATCAGGCAACGGCGCCCTCGCCGCCGTCGCCGGGATTCCGATCCCGATTTCCGGCCACCGTAGACGCAGGCTCGCGGACGGCGAGCTATGGGTAGCTCGCTGTCCGATCGTCCGGTAATGGACCGAGTCTAAGACGTCGACGGCGCGCACTGTTCCCGCGCGCCTCAAGGAGTTGTCAGCAGCAGGAGGGGCCCAGCTGGGTCGAAGCCTACTGGGGACAGGGTTGTCCGAAAGGGAGCTCGTGCCCCGGTATGAAGGCTAGAAGGAACGGCGCGGGGTTTTTAGTCAGTAAGAGTCTGACACTGTCTCCCGCTCCACCCAAGAGCGGGTTTCGTCAAAGATGATTTTCCCCGTCGACAAAAAAAAAAAAAAAAAAAAACGTCATATATTTAAATCTTCCACTTCATAATGCTCCTTTTCTAAAACGGCTGAACAGATTTGAATGAAACTTGGCACCATGTTCTGAAGTAGGACAGGTTGTTCCTGTTATGTCATAAATCGCATTCATGGAATTCGCATTTAGGTAAGTACCTAACCATTAGCATTTTTCCTTTTTGCATTAAGGAAAATAAATAATTTTAGCAAAACAGGGACTTTTTCAGTTTAGTTTTGTGTGTCGAAGAATCACCATATTCACCACCAATGAGTGTTATTCGATACACTAATTTTGTTTTTAAATCTAATTCATTATTGTTCGTCCAAGAAAGTGCCCTTTCAAACCTGCTGTCGAACTATGTATATGTATTGTGCGATTTTTTTGATAACAGTAAAATAAAGTCCATTTCTATAAATTGAAATTAATTATTGTGTTAGAGACAATTTTCTAAAAAAAGTGAAAAATGTGATTCTGAGGATGTGGAACCAAGAAAAGTGACTTCTAAGGCAAAACTTGCCTTTTGGTTGTGTGGACCAACATCTGCCGGTACTATGACACAGTGTAGTGTTCATGCTCAGCAGACAAACTGCACTGCAGGGAAAAAGTCAGCCTAAAGGAAAGCAATATGAATCAAAGTCACATAGCGACCACCACTACTAAACCATATCTAAACAATGTCGAACAAGACCGAAGCAGAGTATTTAACCGCCACCAATTACAAATATACAGAGGAACATGGATTTCAAAGCGGTTAAGAAAGTGTCGGAGGGCATCCAGTACACATGGCTCTCTGGCGTGGTTCTGTCAGGAGCTTGTTTGTTATTACAACTGCTGTCCTTAACATTCCTGCCGCAGATTTGGAAGATCGACTTGAGCATCCTCATACAACTGACAGTGACAAGATGTATCAATACCCTACTTGAATTCTTATTGTATTACAGTTTTTTTAGCGAGACCACAGATAATGTATTATTAGCAATCTACGGGCACTTAGACGCCGCTTCACTATGCTGGGTATCTCTCTACACAAAAATATTATACGACAAAGTGGAGTTTAAATTTTCATTTAAGAAGTGGAACCTATTATGTTTGTCAACACTGATCTGGTTCATAATGGTGATAGGTGGAATGATAGCATTATTAGCCACTAAATATTTTGTTAAATACGTTAAATACACTTATATGTGGTTAAAATTATTTGTCTTATTAGTGAACATGTGGATGTTCCGTAAAATATTCCATGATATCAAAAAAATTGAATGTAAATGTAACGTTCCTACGAATATATCGTTAATAACAAAATGTAATTGTCGTTTTGGTTATTTGTTATTATCAAGTGTTGTATCTTTTATCTTGTTATGCATAACATTTGTCGGTAGTTTTATTAGGCTAATAGTAGCAGATATATTAGCGTATGCTAAGGTGGATGAGATGTATCCTGCCGTGTACGAGACTTTTTATATATTTGATTCATTTCAAGCAGCTGCAATAACACTAATATTTGTCGTACGTGCTAGGAACCTAATCTATAAACCTACCGCAAATGGTGACGTACCAGTTTAGCCAAAGTAAGATTTATTTTTAGTTAAATGTATGTTATGAACATATTATTTTTGCTAAACACTGGCATGTTTTTTTTTATGTAATAAAACAGTATTAACACGAGTAAAATTTGTATATTAACACGCCGACGTGGGCCACCGCCTACGGCCTCGCGGTCCAAGGGACCTCGCGCCTCGAAGGTGCGATCGCGAATAAGGATATAATAACTCATCTAGCAATAAATAATAAAAAATCCGGCTAGCAAGTATCTGGCAATACTAACCTACCAAATTTGTTTTTTAAAGATCAACAACTAACTAATGCTAGCGTTGCGGGCGGTGAAAGACGCGGGGAATCCTCGCTTCGCCCGCTGGGGATTTCCCATTCTGTTTTCTCCGTCTATGTGCGTGCTTAGAAAACACATACAGTTATGCAATCATGTAATGACGCATTTACTTTACTGTTAGTTGAGGTATATTTAATAACTAGCTTTCCGCCCGCGGCTGCGCCCGCGTGGACTACAGTTTATATCGCGCGGGCAGAGGCCCGTGCTCAGCAGTGGAATTATAGGTAGCCTATGTGTTATTCCAGTGTCTCTTCTTCCTACCTTCCAAATTTGATCTAAATCCGTTCAGTAGTTTTTGCGTGAAAGCATAACAGACAGACAGACAGACAGACATACAGAGTTACTTTCGCATTTATAATATTAGTAGGGATTGATATTTTCCTCGCTAGAGAGCTCCGATAAACGCGTGCGATCGCTGCAAATCATGAAGTGCTGTAGGACGAAGCGCGGCCATCAACGCGCTATTTATAGGCGCGGCGCTGCAACAACTACGTCCCTGCATTTTAAATTTGTAATATCTTCGGAAATATTCACTTAAATTACATGCTGTAAAAAGCATATTGATCTATAATAAATGCACAATTTATTTAAAGTACTCAATTGGATAAGGATTAATGCTGTATTGTTTAAAATCACTTCGTAAATAACCATTTTTAGTAAAGGATAAAAAATGGTTATGGTGTGTTATCCCTAAGAGATAGACATATACCATTGCGGACTTTTTTGTTGAACTTTTTAAGGTGGACAATACTGTAGTACATTATTTTGGTCTATCTCGTAGGGTACAGCCAGCCTTTGCAATATAAGCGCAAAAAAACGTGCTTATTTACGACATCACATTAGAAACCTCTAAATTTATCAGTGTTTCTCTACAATATTATGCATGTATTATACATATAAACCTTCCTTAAGAATCACTCTATCTATTAAAAAAAAAACGCATCAAAATCCGTTGCGTAGTTTTAAAGATCTAAGCATACATAGGGACAGACAGACGGCGGATAGCGACTTTGTTTTATACTATGTAGTGCAGTGGTTCCCAAACTTATTTTGTCTACTGCCCACTTTGAGAATAAATATTTTTTTAGCGCCCCCATTTTTTCACCTATTTAAAAACCACTATAACTTCAAATTAATTTAATTAATTATTGTGACCTAGATATGTATATTTTGTATATTAACGGAGAATTCTAAACGAAACTTTTACTATAACCCGCAACTTGAAACCTGTAACATACAACGGCGCTTAGGTCTCAAGTTAACTCTTACGGGCTCCACCTGCCAATAAGAATGATTATTGAAACGCAACTTTATAGTATTAAAACAGAGTATCTTTTATTAAATACTAGCTTTGCCCGCGCGGCTTCGCTCCCGCTCTTCCCTACTCCACCCTACTATACCCAACTCTACCCTACTCTACCCTACTCTACCCTACTCTACCCTACTCTTCCCTACTCTACCCTACCCTACCCTACCCTACTCTACCCTACCCTACTCTACCCTACCCTACCCTACCCTACCCTACCCTACCCTACTCTACCCTACCCTACACTACCCTACTCTACCCTACTCTACCCTACCCTACCCTACCCTACCCTACCCTACCCTACTCTACCCTACCCTACTCTACCCTACACTACCCTAATTTTTTTTCCATAAAAACCTTCTCCTCACAATAACAATCACAACAAAAAAAAAAACAGCCAAATCGATCAAGCCGTTTTCATGCCAAGTCGTGACAACGGAAAACGGGGGTCATTTTTATATATATAGATATAACTAAAATAATCAATCCTTATATAAAAACTAATGTGAAGGATGAATCTGATGCTGTTTAATAAGTTTGTTGATATCAGGTTCCAATTTACTCAAGAACAGTCGCAAGTCGCCAAGTTCGGTAACAAGCAAACGATTTCTCTTTTTAGTAAGCAGTGTTGTCACAACACTAAATCCACGTTCACACAAATGTGACGATGGGAATGCTATCAAGAATCGTTGAACGATTGACCACAATCCAGGGTACAATTGCGGGATCGGTTTTTGTAGCCAAAATTCTTGGTAACCATTTTTGAACTTGATTATTATTTCCTCGTTTGTTGTCAATTCTTTCTTCCAGTTGAGGTGACATTGCTGTGTTGACATTTGAAAACGGATCTGACACCCAGTCTGGTATTTCCAAGTTCAAAATGTCTTGGTATCGTTCAGTGAAGTCAATGTGGAGGTTTTCCAAATGTTGGCAGTAGGCAAACAATTCGTCGTTACTGCATGATACTGATAAATTTGGAAAATTGTGAAACTCACGTCTGCCCAGATTCTTTTTGTGTGGAAGCAGTTTGGCTGCGAAAGCAGCAACGACGTTTTTTGTTTTAATTAAATTTAGTTTATCGCCTTGCAGTTTGAGATTCATGTCGTTGAACAATTTATACAGATCTGTCATGTAAGCTATATCATTCTTTGATGTTATGAGCTTGTCGTGCAATTCTGTATCTTTAGTTTCCAAGAACTCTATAACAGAGTCAAACAGGTTGTAAAATCGAGTCAGACAATTGCCTCTTGATAGCCAACGAACTTCAGTATGAAACAACAAACGGTTGAAATCCTCGTCATTAGTAACACAAAGTTGATGAAATAATCTATCATTCAAAGAGCTGTTGCGGATTTTATTGACTGCTTTGATGACATATTGCAGTGATTGAAATAGTTTTTCACTTAAGTTTCTAGCAACTAAATGTTGTCTATGAATAACGCAATGTACACCAAGGACATCTGGAATTTTATTTTTTAAGTACGCTATGAAGCCTTTATGGCACCCTGTCATAGCCGGAGCGCCATCCGTAGCAACTGAAATAATATTTTTCAAAGGAATCTCTTTATCATCGCAAAACTTTTCCAATGTATTGAATATGGTTTCACCTTTTGTATCGGTCTCTAAATTTCTAGCAAATAATAGTTCTTCACATATTTTCTCATCTTTAATAAACCTCACGTAAGACAACAACAATGCTTCATTAGTTGGTAAAGTGGACTCATCGAGCTGAATTGAGAATTGACTTGTCCTCAGGTGATCGCACAATGATTCTTCAATGTTTTCAGCCATTTCATCAATTCGTCTTTGCACAGAATTATTACTCAAAGGAATTTTTCGGATAATATCTGCGGCCGGTTTATGAAGCACAGTAGTTATTACTTCATTTATTGCTGGCAATATTAACTCTTCTCCGATGTTATGTGGTTTGCCTTTTTGAGCAATTAACAAAGAGATATTGTACGAAGCTCGAAGTCCGTCGTCATCTTGCTTAGCAGCCGCCGAAAATAGTTTTGCTACACTTGGCTGAGTATTATGCTTCTTCTCTAAGTCTTGAAAATATGCTACATTCTTATCTTTCTTATCTGGATGCATTTTATTCAAATGATCTTGCAGCCTTGAAGGCTTCATTGCTTCATTCGAAAATGTTTTTAGACATAGAAGACACAAAGGCGACGATGGGTTTGTGGGATTTTCAATAAATCCGAATTTAATATATTCCGCACAGTATTGCCGTCTCTTCTTTTTTACTTCCGACATTGTTTTGCTTTGAGAAATACGTTCAATTTCACGAGTAGTGTAGAGGAGGCGTAAGTACTGCTCATCTATTGCGCGCGAAACCACAAATGAAATTAAAATAAATATTATATTGTTTATATAGGAATGCTTAAGCAGCACGCACCGACAGGAATAAAACAAACATGCATAAACTCGTTTATCTCATTCGACGCTCAATCGTACTCAACAAGTCCGAACAAGTATTCAATGAACCAGCCGACTGATACAGGAATGCACAATTCGGGTTATTTAACAAAAACTTGTTAAAACATGATAGATATCTACGAGTACTAATAACTATTAAAATGCGAAAGTGTGTCTGTTGCCTTTTTATATGTTGTTCACAAGTTGTTGTTGAGAGTCGAGAGCTCTTGCAGTCGTTGTTTAAGAGGCCTCCTAGCTAAATAAAATTACAAATCACCCCCCCCCCTCTACACAACGCCTCCATTTTCTTTCTGGGTCTCTTCCCGCCCCCCTTGAGACCTGCAGCGCCCACAAGGGGGCGTTATCGCCCACTTTGGGAAAGACTGATGTAGTGACTATGTAGTGATGTAAAATAATTACAATGAAGAAGTTTTCATTTAAGTACCTATATGAATAATAAATTTAAGTATTATTTTTTTTTGTTCTCAACAAAATCCGTCCTCTTGCGTCATCTATCAGTGGGCCTCGCAACAAATATCATGCCCACATTAAATTTAGGTCTTTCCCCGCCACTGTATATTAACTTAAATATAGGTAGAACAACAACAACAGGAACATGAGAATTTGAAAAATAGATAAGATAGTTGTTCCGAGTCTGGGTGTCTTGTATATTTTAGCTTCTATGTTTGTGAAGGCGCCTATGATACAGGAGTAATAGTAGTAACATTTAAATTAGGTATTATTAATAAAAATATAACATAAAAGAATTTTTTCATTTGGAATAATCGTTTTTGACATAATATTTATTTAAATTTAATACTATACATCGATATTGTAATTTCAGCTTTAAAATAACTGTTTTGAAAATATCGCATACAGGAAAAATCTCCCTGAATAAAATTTTAGATTACATTTTGCCTGTTATTTTATCCTTGAAAAAATCCCAAGTTAAATTTACCTAGTCTAGGTGTTTATATTTTTTTATCAATGCCGAGCTAAAACGATAATTTTGTTGATTCAAAACAAAAAAAAAACACGGAATTTTATAAAAATTTATTCTAGTTAAATCATTGATAATTCTAAGGTCTTTCGAATATGCAAGCATTTTTTTTAAGTTATACATCTTAACTATTAAATATTATAAATTAATAGGTATATACAAACTTAAAATAATAATATGATTTGTCTTTCGTGAGTAGGATTAGAACATCCAGGGTTTGTGAGAGCCACAGCGTACGCTGTAAAAAACGAGTTGACAGTGGAAGATCGTTAATTTTGGATACCTACGTAGATTGTTGTGCAATCAATCGCTAACTCTGCTAATTGTACAGTAGGTATTTATTTAATTAAAGCACTGCCATATCGCCTACATGTAATATTATGGAAAAACAATTGCATTATTATGATCTGATGTACGTGACAAGTACGTGGATTTTTTTTGTGACGTAGGTAATAACCAATTTACAGTTTTCAGATGTATTCCTATACCTGTGCTATAAGATCTAGTACCTTATGAATTTAGATCTTTGAGCGTATCCAAATATACGTTTTTTTGCAACATAAACGGCCTTATCTTTTTTATTTGTTAACTTAGAAGTTTGTTTTTTTTTACAGCTAGAAGACACCGCAGATCTGAGTATATAGTTTTAATTTCAACTCAATACCTCCACGCGTTCTCGAGATAAAGGGTCTTAACAGACAGACAGACAGGCAGACAGACAGACGGACGGAAAAATCGCAATTCATTTAATATAATATACTGTAGGTACTTTAATTTAATTAAGTAAATATGCTTAAATATAATATAATTTAATAAACAATTTAAAATCAAATTCTATACTCGGAATTTGAATTTAAATTGTTTATTTTTGCTCTTGACTTTTTCCTTAAAATTACGTCACAGTATCAAATACCTTATGTCACTTATTACCACTATAAAATAGGACGAGTCCGTCTGCATAGTAACGACTTTTCCTTTGAACAGAGAAAGGTGATCGAGAAAATTGCTATACTTCGAGGAAAGTGTTGGTCTGATAACGCTACCTTGTGGTACACCAAAATTGTCTTGGATGATTTTTACACACCAAAAAAAAGTTAGCTCGTTACTTCATTCATCGAATTATATTTATTATATTCAAACAAAAATACAAATAATACATTAATAATCCATCGTTGATAAATAAAATACAATTTAGTAATAAAAAATAAGTCCTATACTTACATATTTTAGTTTCCTATACTTGTGCTAGGAGATTTTGTTTGATGAAAAAATCAGGATTTTAGGTTAACATTGAAGGGAGCACTCTATAGGTTTTGAGCTTAAACGGTCTCATCTTTAATTTGCGTTAACTTACACTAGAATTTTTTTTTTACTGCAGTGCTGCTTGGGGTAGCAAAAAGTATTGATAATTTCAGCTTCATACCTCCACTCGTTCCCGAGTAAAAGGGTCTCAGCACTGCTTGACAGACGGACAACGATTTAGACAAAAAATATTTTATAAGGGTTCCGAAAAAAGAAGTAAGCAAGTTTCAGTTACATTTTATGTAAAGTTCTAGTATAAATACGATGTTTGCGGTGGAATACTTCCTCTTTTATTACGCAAATCATTTGCAAAACTATAAAAAAAATATTGTATTGTTTTTTTTTCCTTGTCAATGAAATTATTATATTTTGATTACAATGCCTATGCTTGTAGCGAAGAAGAGCTGCTTGACAATGTCTGCGATACGTTAAAGTCAGTCGTTATAAAGTTTATTAATGATGTGCTTATTTTTTTACGAGGAACTCATAATAACGTGTCTTTGTACTTAATGCTTTATGGCTTTAGCCATAACTTGTTCTTATATTCTCTGACAATCCTGATCTGTATATTCAAACACCTCATTTATTAATATTTTTTCACAGAGATGTGCATTATGTCTTTACAAAACGGAGCGCACTCGTGTGTTTGTATCTATGTCTGCACACAGCTGTTAATCAGCTGATCAGCTGTCGTTTATTGTTTATTGGATAACCTTTAGCCATCAAACGATGTCTCTACTCTAAGCCGGTATATACGATACACGATAAGAGAAAAGTAGGTTATTAATCTTAAGATTCTATAGACTGCTGAGTCATGACAGCACAGGAAAATAAAATTATGCCTAATAATGATGATGTAGTAATACTTACCGAATCATAACAAAAACACAAATGACTGATAACAGCCGCCTATATATAGTAAATGTCAGTTGTTTATATTCATTCATTTGGTGGAGAAGCCAAATATAAAGTGGCAGTGTTTATCCTAAAGAGACTAGCTTTCGCTAAGTAAAATGTTGTTTTTACCATTAATTCTACTATTAGTAGTCATAACATTGTGCTGGTACTTACTAGGAAGATACAATGAAAACTATTGGAAGACACGTGGAGTGAAGTTTTACAGCGACAATAAAGTGTTGGGACCGTTTTGGGATTTCCTCATCTCAAAACGTGCACTGTTCGAGATCTTCGGCGACCTGTACAAGAAGCATAGAGATTTACCAGTTATTGGCGTCGGTCAACTCGCCACACCTACATTATTCGTCATTGAACCAAAAAATGTCCAACATGTACTATCAGGCGACTTTCAGGCTTTCCACCACCGAGGTGTAGAAAGTATTGAAAGTGACCAATTAACTGATAACATTACCTTCATGAATGGCCCCAGATGGAAACTTATGCGGAAAAATATGACCCCATTATTCACGGCAAACAAATTAAAGAACATGTATTACATCATGGACAAAAGCGCTCAAGATTTCGTGACCTACTTGAAAAACAACCCTAAGACATGGGAAGGAAATTTCCACAGCACTCTGATGATGTTCAACAACGCCGCAGTTTGTGGGGCAATCTTCGGAATCGGAACAGAATCAATTTTTGATTCTCCATTCCTTAAGATGGCGAAAAATCTATCGCCATCGAATTGGAAGACCCAGCTGAAATTTTTACTATTTAGTCTTAGTCCGAAGCTGATGCAGAAACTTGGCATAACGATATTCAAAGAGTACGAGGACTTCTTCATCGGTTCAATAAATGCAGTTATTAAGAAAAGGGAACAGGAGAATGTGAAGATGCACGACTTCGCGGATATATGCACGAGTCTACAGAAGAACGGTACCATGAGAGATCCACAAACAGGTTACGAGATGGAACCCACCACTGGTGTATTGTCCGCACAGGCTTTGTTCTTCTTCACCGCTGGTGTAGAACCATGCGCCAATGCCATCTTCTCAACTTTAGTTCTTCTCTGCCGTCACCCAGAAATCTTAGAAAAGGTACACCAAGAAATCGACGACCATTTTGAAAAACACAAGAACAATATAACATACGATGTCATTTGTGAAATGGAATATGTGGATAAGGTACTGAGTGAGGGGATGAGGCGATTCCCTCCTATTGGACTTTTGACAAGACAATGCTGTGAAGATACCGTGCTGCCTGTTGGCAATGTGAAAGTGGCGAAAGGAACAAAAATGTTCACTCCGATATATGAAATGCATAATGATCCCAAAATCTATCCGAACCCAGAGGTGTTCGACCCGGAGCGGTTCTCAAAGAAGCGCAGACCCAACGATGACGTCTACTTACCGTTCGGGATGGGTAACAGGACGTGCATCGGCGCCAGGTATGCCAAGCTGCAAGTACTCGCGGGTATGGTGCATGTGCTGCGGAACTTCACTGTTAAATCCAAAGGATCTGTTGATAATATAGTGTTCGCCCATGATCCACTTAATGTAAAACTAGAAAATGTGGACATCCAGCTAATTCCTAGAAATACTTGTTGAACTTTTTACCGTATCTAAAGTTATAATGATTTTACCAAAATAGTTGGCTGTTCATATTCTTGTAAATAACAAAAGTAGATTGTACAAACTAGTTGTTAGGAACTAATATTTAAATTGAAGACTGAGATTGTGTTGTTTTTGTGCCTTAGTTGTTCTATCCATAGCTGATCATAAATGTCAGTTGTTTGATTTAAATAAAATATAGGTGTCAAGTTACATTTTCTTTTACATAAATCTTGTTTTCAATAGCTTTTTTTTTCCTTGTTTTTGTCGACGGGGAAAATAATCTTATGACAAAACCCGCTCTTGGGTGGGGCGGAAGATAGTGTCGGACTCTTACTGACTAAAAACCCCGCGCCGTTCCTCGTAGCCTTCATACCGGGGCTCTAGTTTCCTTTCGGATAACTCCGACCCCGGTAGGCTTCGACCTAGTTGGGCCCCTCCTGTTGCTGACAACTCCTTGAGGCGCGCGGGAACAGTGCGCGCCGTCGACGCCTTGGCTCGGTCCGGACAGTTACCGGACGATCGGACAGCGAGCTACCCATGGCTCGCTGACCACGAGCCCGCGTCTACGTTGGCTGGAAATCGGGACTGGAACCCCGGCGGCGGCGGCGAGGGCGCCGTAGCCTGAAGCGGCCGGCCTCCTCCTTTGCTAGCATTACTGCTTCGCAGAAGGAGGCGACCGCCTGCCACTCCTCTTGTTTTCAATAGCTGATGTGTTAAAGTTGTCTTTCTAGTCTTTATCACCCACGCAGTCATTAAGAGGATTAACTGTTCAAATACTTCCAAGATTAGTTGTTGCTCTTTATCAGTAGGTTGCTAAGCAACTGATTAGCTACTTTTAAGTTCACAGAACACAAGAATCATCTACATTCTTCTGTTCTGTGTTTAAGTTACTTACAAAAGACCCGCCATCTTGACGTCAATATGGCGGGTGTACCTTAATCTATACTAATATTATAAAGAGGTAAAATTTGTAAGTTTGTAAGTTTGTATGTAGGGGGTAATCTCTGGAAGTACTGGTCCGATTGCTAAAATTTTTTCACCGATAGAAAGCTGCTTTATTCCTGAGTACCATAGGCTATATTTTATGTACCTACGCGGGCGAAGCCGCTGGCAAAAGCTAGTTTTGAAATAATTTAATTCTGAAGGAGGTACAGATATTTTAGAGCTAGGTACTGAATAGTACATTTTAGGTACATTTTAACGGTAATTACTATAGTTTATTTCGCACAGCCATTCTGACTCTCACGCTTCGACTTCGATTTCACGTCCGCTATAATTATTCACACGATAGAAGTCGGGGACAAAAGCCTTTATAGCTTAATCAGCTTTATAATGTTGTAATGAAGTCCCAATTACCCGGTAGGTCGCGGATTGGAAACCGGGGAAGTACCAATGTGATTTTTTTAATTTATATATACATATATATATGTACTTTTCTAAGTTTACTTAGGTCAATACTGACACTCCGTGCCTCGGAAAGCACGTAAAGACGTTGTTCTCGGTTGTTATTCGCGTAGATTTTGACAGTCGTTACAGGAAGCTGTCATAGTATGCCAGGAAGTCTGACCATCAGTCTATCTAGGAAGAGTGGCAGGCGGTGGCCTCTTTCTGCGAAGCAGTAATGCTAGCAACGGAGGAGGCCGATCGCATCAGGCTACGGTGCTCTCGTCGCCGCCGGTCTTCCAATCCCGATTTCCGGTCATCATAGACGCGGGCTTGCGGACGGCGAGTAATGGGTCGCTGTCTGACCGTCCGGTTACTGTCCGGACCGAGCCCATGTCGTCGACGGCGCGCTCTATTCGCGCGCGCCTCAAGGAGTTGTCAGCAACAGCAGAGGCCTAGCTGGGTCGAAGCCTACTGGGGCCAGGGTTAGTTTCGAAAGAATAGCTCAGCCCCGGTATAAAGGCACAAAGGAACGGGGTGGGTTTTTAGTTAGTAAGAGTTTGATACTATCTCCCGCTCCGACTAAGAGTGGGGGTTGTCATTAGATGATTTTCCCACCATAAAAAAAGTCTGAGCATCAGTCTATCTAAGGAGTACTGTGTTGCGTAGTAACTGCCAATCAGACCTAGGTAGTGGTTCTATGTCCAGTTAGACTGGAAGCAGACCACAAGCTACTTGGTAAAAGTGTAGGGAATATGATGATGAATTTTATAATTTTCCCACTGCTGGGATACAGATCTCTTCTCTAGGAAAGGGAATAGGCCGTAATTCATCACGTGTACCCAGACTGGGTTTTTTTTTGTTGGGTAATTCCTTCATACCGGGGCTGAGCTACCTCTCGAAACTAACCCTGCCCTAGTAGGCTTTGATCCAGCTGGGCCTCTGCTGTTGCTGACAACTCCTTGAGGCGCGCGGGAACAGAGCGCGCCGTCGACGACTTGGGCTCGGTCCGGACAGTTACCGGACGGTCGGATAGCGAGGTATCCATTGCTCGCTGTCCGCAAGCCCGTGTACCCAGTCTGGGTTGATGGATGTCGGTTATCTTCGAATTTATGGCTGTAGGAGACGGTTTCCTCACGGTGTATTTTTTACCGTTTTAGATACTACCTGAGGAGTAATAAGATAAAGTTGTTTTGACTCTTAGTTTATAGAGTGGTATCAAAAGGGCATTGTGCTCTTTCATCGTTTAACCGCTAAAGCAAATATGAATAGAATTTCAAATGAAAAACTACATATTAAAAATTTACTTTGGAACTTGAAACAGAATCTTATTTTTTCGTTTCTATACGTACAATAGCATTTTAGACGAAAAAGTATTCTAAAATGAAATTTATTTTGGAATTTCAAAAGAATCCTATTTTTCATTTCTTTAAGTAATAGATGTAGCAATATTTTGATGAAAAGAACAGAATTGAAAAGAACTCGTCTAAATTTAATAACTCGTTTTCTTGATGGAATCAAATCTTATTTAATACTAGCTTCTGCCAGCGACTTCGTACGCGGATCCTGTTGCTTATGCCAGCGACAACGGGGTCGTCAAAATCAAAGATCTGAAACGTCTGATGTCGAACTCTAAGAGCCCGGGGACTGGAAAACAACGTGATGCGCGAGACGATTCGAGACGTTCCAGATCTCTCCCTTCCACTTACGCGCGTGACAGTGTGCAAACACCTTAGACATGGTGCCAATGTCTCCTTGTTCGATGCCATTTACGAAATGTTTAGAAAATGGATGGCTTATTAGCGCATTTCATGTATAACTTAGGTGTTTCTATTGTGAGTCAACCATAAAAGATAGACACATGCTGTCGTGGGATATTTTTATATAATTTTAAGGAGAACATTTCCGTTGTACATGATTTCTGTGTAGCTTTAACTATAAAGGCTGCAAAAGCAACGGAAGCTTAAAAAATTGAGTAATTTCTCCCGTTTCCCCAACATTTCCCTTCACTGCTCTGCTCCTATTGATCGTAGCGTGATGAAAAGTATACTATAACCTGCCCAGGAGTATGAAGAATGATTGTACCAAGTTTCGTTAAAATCCATCGAGTAGTTTTTGTTTCTATAAAGAACATACAGACAGACAGACAGACAGACAGACAGACAGACAGACAGACAGACAGACAAAAATTTTACTGTTTGCATTTTTGGCATCAGTATCGATCACTAATCACCCCCTGATAGTTATTTTGGAAATATATTTCATGTACAGAATTGACCTCTCTACAGATTTATTATAAGTATAGATAGATATAGATTTTGTTATATGCGGTCTAGAAAAGTAAATTTGATTTTTATGACATTTATTTGTAGACCTCCAATAGCAATTCGTGGACTATTATAAAATCGTTTCTTACCCGACTGCAGAGCTGAAAAAGAGGGTAATGTGTTTTTAGATGCTCGTCTTATAGTTCTTTTTTAGGTGAGATTTCACCAACTGGGTCGAAGCGTATTGAGGCCAGGGTTAGTGCCGAAAGGCAGCCCAGCCCAGGTATGAAGGCACGAAGGTACTGGGTGGGTTTTTAGTCAGTATAAGTCTAACCCTATCTCCCGTTCCGCCCAAATGCGGGGGACGTCATTAGATGATTTTTCCACCGAAAAAAAATGAGAATTCATTAAATAACTTCTCCTACTCTGGGTGGAGCGAGAGCGAGTGTCAAAATTTTATTGGGTAAAACCCAGCTTTGCTGCATCAGTCCACCGGCGACCGGTTCCAGGGTCGCGGTAACTCGTAAAACTCCATAGTCATCTACCATGGTCTATAGTTTACAACTATTTAAGTAGGTATACCTGGATTTATTCGATACTAGATTTTGCCTGCGGCTTCACCTGCTTACATAAAATATAGAATATGTCACTGAGGAATAAATCAGCTTTCCATCGGTAGAAAAATTTTAGCAATCGGACCAGTTCTTCCAGAGATTACCTCCTATATCAAACAAAAAAAAAAACAATTAATCACCAATATTCGATGATTTGACTTTAGAGGATAAAAAGCATAGATTGAAGAAAGAAATACAGTTTAATTACGCGAAAAAGTTGCAATCTTAAAACTAGCTAAAAACATAACATAACTACTTGAAATTGATAGGAAAGATATGCGTCACATTCGCGCAAAACATTCATAAAAAAATCCTTCAACGTAAAATATAAAAGGCATAATTATAAATATCCACGAAGCACCGTCCTCCTATTAAAGGTATTTACCCAATAAAAAGTACCTATTTACTGTAAGTGCTTCTAGAGAACGATGCAAACAATGCTAGCGCGCTGCTATTTACACGTGCAACCCAAAACAAGGACAAAACTAGCCAACATAAATAGCTCGTAATTCCTTTACCCAACTTCTACGTGTAACTAGACTTAGTTATGTATATAAAACTACAAAAATGTCTGAAATTTTCAGCCACAACTGAACGTGAAAAGTTTCGGTTAAATCACTGAACAATTTCAATGTTCCAGTGCAGGAATTTTCATTTCTACGTAACTCGGAATGGTTTTTTGAAGTGGGAAATCATCGAATAACTGGGAGAAGCTTTGGGTAGAGAAATTGACTGTCAGATTTTTACTGACTACAACCCTTCACTTGATTTTTGCGATCTAGAGCCACGGTGACTCTTTCGATCAATACAACAAATTGTCAACTTGGGCTTGGGCCTAACTGGAAGGTTGGACGGGAGCTATCTATTACTCGCCGAACTATCCGTTACTCGCCCAGGACTTTTCCGACTAGACGGGTCCAGATCAGACACGAATGACCTGGGCAACTGCCGAACCGATGATTTTGGGCTATTGTATAGGTACCTATGTTCAAATCGCGCGGATAACTCTAGTGGCGCGATGCAGGATTTCCAATTCTTTAGTTCCTATGTGGCGACATAGATGTCGCTACATACTTTTAAAATCCTGGGAGAAGTTTTCCTTGGGACAATTTTTTACTTTCACGCGGCTAATGTCACTGGCAGCAGCTAGCAAGAACATAAATGACCAGACTGCATGTTTTATTTCTTCCTTTTTCAATTAATCTTGGAAATAAAATCTTTCCATGAAATTGGCGCGCCCATACAAACGCCGACAACTTATTGTTCTTGCCAGGACATGAATTTAATATCGCCGCGCCATTACTACGGCATCGCTGCAACTAGGGGTGTACCTATCGGAGGCCTTTTAGCGGACGCGGAGGCCCATAGTTTGGCCTCTGCGGATGTGGATCTGAACGTAGGAGTTTTTTGAAAGAAAATATATATTGGCCATGAATAATTAAGAAGTAAACACACAAAAACAGATTTTGATTATTTCATCCTAGAGGCGGGTACTTAGTGCTGTAAAAATTGTATCTTCAGATAGGTTTATTGAGGTAGAGGTACAGTTAGGAAAAATTTTACTATTTTTTTTTAAGTAATTAATCATCCTATTGGTAGATGAGTCATGGGAGTTAGATGGATGCGAGACGAAAGGCAGGTCATTGTGGTGACACTTAGGAGACGTCTATGTCTATTGGACATCTTTTGTATGTAAACGTTTTTTGGGTGAAATTATGATGATAATTAAGTAATAGGCAAAAAAAAATCTGTTCTTCAATTTGTTTTTGTGAATTCTTATTGGTTAATATGGTGTGAAATTCCTGCTAAGTAACCACGTCATGTACATGGTATCTGGCGCTAGTAGACCTTCAAAATTCGGTGTGGCAGTGTATGTGTTAAAAGGGCTTCGTTTTTGTGTTATACCTTTTTTTCAACGCCCGCTTAAACTTCGCGGAGGTCGACGTAGAGATAATGATATCTTGCGGAAGTTCCGCATTTGCGTAAGTGGAAGCGATGCTGGTGCCTTTACGGGTTAAAATGTCAAGCGTGCGAGCGAGAAAGAGGCTATATACCTTATGTAGCTCCATCACTTTAACAGTTCAGGTTAGGTTGTTAAATGTATCACGTTAAGATCTCGTGGTAGGGCCTCCATTCCGGCAACCCTAGCTGCAGCGATGTGTTCTACGGTAATTACTACAAAGTGATGAGGAGCTACGGCTACGGCCTACGCCGTAGTAACTCGATTGCCGTAGCAAAATCTACGATAATCCGGATTTTCCTAACGGATAACTAATAATTATGCACTTTGTTACTGGCATTTTATAATTAAATTGATAATTTAGTTCGGCTTGTGTATATTTTTGACAGTAGGCAGGGCGCATTGCTCGCTGAAGATGGCCGTTGGGACCGCAAGGTTCTGGAGTGCCGGAAGATGCAGTGTTATAAGATGGATCGATGACCTTTTAAGGGTTGCGGGCCCCGTTCATTGTGGCGATATTTGGGGGAGGCCTATGTCAAAAAGTGGACGTCGTTCGGCTGTGACAATGATGATGAATATTTTTGAGTTCAACATGTAAATAATCTGTGTCTACTTTAGTTATTCTAAGTTTTAGAGGAATCAATGAATTGAATATTTCCGTATATAAAAAAAGAACACCAAATGTTCAAGAAAACTTTAATTATTCTGAAAATCGGCATTTCTCGTTGTGTTTTTTCGCTATCTTAGACAAACTTCAAACAAAAAAAAAAAATGTCGTCTTCAAATCACAGGGGACAAAACTTACATGAAAAATAAAAAATGCAGCTTTCTTTGAAGTCGGTTAAAAGCACTACTCCGTGGTTAAAAGTATGGAGGTAAATAATACGTTTATTTTATTGGCAAACCAATAACAATACGAGTGCATTTATGGCCACTTAAGACTATTCAAGATTTCGATCGGCGGCGGAGACCTCTCGCGCCGGGCCCTGGTCGAGGCCATGGTCCGGAGCGAGGAGGAATGGCAGGCGGTCGCCTCCTTCTGCGAAGCAGTAATGCTTGCAAAGGAGGAGGCCGACCGCATCATGCAACGGCGCCCTCGCTGCCGTCGCCGGGATTCCGATCCCGATTTCCGGCCGCCGTAGACGCGGGCTCGCGGACGGCGAGCCATGGGCAGCTCGCTGTCCGATCGTCCGGTAATGGACCGAGTCTAAGACGTCGACGGCGCGCACTGTTCCCGCGCGCCTCAAGGAATTGTCAGCAGCAGGAGGGGCCCAGCTGGGTCGAAGCCTACTGGGGACAGGGTTGTCCGAAAGGGAGCTCGTGCCCCGGTATGAAGGCTAGAAGGAACGGCGCGGGGTTTTTAGTCAGTAAGAGTCTGACACTGTCTCCCGCCCCACCCAAGAGCGGGTTTCGTCAAAGATGTTTTTCCCCGTCGAAAAAAAAAAAAAAAGACTATTCAAGATTTCCTATTGTTTTTACGTGGATTGTATGTGATCATATACAGATATAGCTAATATCTGATCATATCTAAAATAAACTAAGTGTACATATAAGTACACTTGGGTTATTTTAGGACCTGTGCACACCACGTTTTTTAAACACACCGTCGACGCGCGTTTGTAGTGATACAGACGCGATACGCACGCAATTCAGACGCAGCCTTTAGACCTGTGCTCACCTGTATAATTTCAAATAGGCGTTCGAATCGATACAGACGCACTGCAAACGTGCGTGTGTATCGATACAGACGCGCTGGTATTTTGCGTTTTTAAGCAGAACCTCGTCAACAGTAGCAAGATGTCGTCGGTCGAGACAGCATTGATTGCATGCGCTTTGTTATTATTTAAAAAAAAAGGAAGAACAAAAATTACTGACCTTTTTGGGTACACCCATTTACAAGCGAGAGAAGATGGTGTAGACATTATACAACAACGTTTAGAAAATTAATAGGACAATATGAAAAATAAATTGCAAATTGTTATCGAATGTCGTAGTATTCATTATTTCAAGAACTTCTTGAGATTCTTAAACCGGAATCAACTCGAATACAAACGCTATACTAACGCGCGTGTGTATCGATACAGACGCGCCGGTGCCGCGCGTTTGAATCGATACAAAAGACAACAAACTGCTCTGTAGGATAAAAGCGCGTTTACAAAACGTGGTGTGCACAGGCTCTTAGATAAGATATACACATACAGTGGAATCATGCTTAAAGTGAGTGAAGTGAGTTTCCAAGTTGAATACTACACCAATTGTATGTATATATTTCCACACACACTTTCATACAGAGGCGTAGTGTGGACTAATTTAAACGTGGACGAAGGTACCATCGCGGTCATTTCTGCTGCTGCCTGATCACTTAAAAAAAATCGCTTGAAACCTGCGGTGCGGTGGCAAACCAAACCCTTTGGAGTTTTTGTTTCGAGTGCCAGCAAAAATGAACTTAGCGATGGTCAGGCGAAAGTGTCTTTGATGGTACACCAGGGACGCCTCTTTCTTTCATATTTACGAAAACGTGAGAACGACTGACATAACCCAGTGTTTGACCACATATTTACTTACTATCAGGTAAAATAGTGATCAAACACGAACCTAACAATACACACTTCTACAATAACTCTTGTTGTTATATACAGACTTGGCGAGGCATGCGCCGCGAATAGCCACACATCGAATGCCTTGCCTTGAAGTGTGCGTATTGAAAACAAAATTTTTTTTTTTTTTTGTCGACGGGGAAAATTATCTTTGACGAAACCCACTCTTGGGTGGAGCGGGAGACAGTGTCAGACTCTTACTGACTAAAAACCCCGCGCCGTTCCTTCTAGCCTTCATACCGGGGCACGAGCTCCCTTTCGGACAACCTTGTCCCCAGTAGGCTTCGACCCAGCTGGGCCCCTCCTGCTGCTGACAACTCCTTGAGGCGCGCGGGAACAGTGCGCGCCGTCGACGTCTTGGACTCGGTCCATTGTGGCGAAGCATGTGCTTGCGGAGCACAGACAGAAGTCTGTATCCGCCTTTAAAGAGCTCTCGCTTATGCAAGGCCCCTTTGCCTGCGAGGCTTTGGGCGAGGCCACTTCGCCCACGCCTAGCTATGCCACTGCTTTGATACACAGTATGATAGTTCCCCTTCTGCCTGATTTAAGTTTTGCAAGTCCCTTTCAAGTCGGTGACTATGACTGATGTATAGTCATGGGACTTAACTACTTTCGAAGAAGAGCACACTACAATGCTGTTGCCAAATTCTAGTTAGGTGTGTACTGTACACGCCTGTGTATCTTAAAAGATATACAAATTTTATAACTTAATTCATGAATCCCCAAGCGACCACCGGTGGCCGCGCATCTATTGTCTTACTATTGTGTCTCTAATTGACGGTATCTGAAGGGTTAATAGTTAGACCTACATAGAAAGAAAGAAAGAAAAAAAAGAAAGTATTTATTTTGCGCACAAAACATTGTACACAACGAAAACTTAAGACAAAGACAAAAAAATAAAACTAACATTGTATGTCTCACGCTACCTGACAGGTTTATCTACACAGTTATACCTGTCAAGTGGAAACTTGTACAGTTTTGCAACATACAGTACGCTCCGGTGTACCTGACCGATATGACTGTACACTATACCTACTCGTACGTACCTAACTCCAATTTGACAGACGTTTTTTTTTACTGTTGGTGGTTGATGATGGAGCACGCTTACCTTGAAAAAACCTTTACACTTTTGACTTAAAGATACTAGATGTAATTAAATATTTTCTAAAACTTGTATATTTTCAAAACTACCCTACCAAAAAGACAAAATAATTTTCGACTCGCCCATAACAAAGACGACTAGGTAGATACTAGATACATCACGAGCAACCTACACTGAGCCTGCGTAGTTGATTACAGACAATTCCCTCTCCCAGAGAGGAGGCCAGAGTCCCAACAGTGGGAACAATGCTTATGTTACACTACGATAACAACCATTTTAATTAAAACAGCACGATTATTCTCTCACGTGTATTTTTAGTGCGGCAACACCAGTTTTATCCAAGTTTATTGTTAGTATTGTGTTAAAGTTGAGGAGCGTCATGAATATCGTTCAGAATAATAGCGGGGAGTCCCGAAAACTTTGCGCCGAAACTTTCTTTGTTAAACTTATAAGTGGGGGGGGGGGGTGGAGGTGGGTCTAAACAATCTCTGAGAAACGCTTTGTTCTATGATTCGCCGGACTGTCTACAGTGTCTTCGTGAATATCACATTCACTATGATGAATTTAATAATAACGATGCTTGCAACACTCGCAAGTTTAGAGTACTAGATTTCGCGCGCCTCAAGGAGTTGTCAGCAACAGCAGGGGCCCAGCTGGGTTGATGCCTACTGGGGCCAGGGTTATTCGAAAGGGAGCTCGATCCCGATATGTAGGCTAGAAGGAATGGGGTGAGTTTTAGTCAGTAAGAGTCTGACACTATCTCCCGCTCCGCCCAAGAGTGGGGGTTGTCATAGAATGATTATCCCCACCAAAAAAAAGGGTTATTTAAAGCAAAAAAAGGGTTATTGTAAGCGATATTTAAAGCCACATTTACACCTTCGAGTGGGGAGGCGATTGGTGAGGAGAAGTAAGACCGCGCAAATGGAAACAACGCGTTCGCTATTCGTCTTAGCTTTCGGCTGCGAGTCAAAGCGCAAAACAGCGAACGCGAATTTACCGTTCATAGTTTTCGCTTGCAATCCTGCATTTAGTTGTCAGACAGCGCCTGAGTCGATTTAACAGCTTCTATTAAAATATGTCAGTACCTATCATGTATGTTTATTTCCTGTCTTTCTAAGAGCCCGTCCCCATCACCACGGCGACGCCGTGGCGCCGCCACCATACAGGTAACGGCACGGCTTCGGCGTCGTGGTGGGCGGTTGGTTGGGAATACTTGGGAATGAATTTTCTAAAATGATTATTTTTGGAAATTTTAAAATGACTGGACGTGCCTCCATTAACGAAACAAAGAAGTCAGTTCGGGACAGCGTTGACAGCGATTGGCGAGCATTGCTGTGTAAATGCGGCTTATCGGTTCTCAAGTTTGGCTCATTATTTATTTTTTTGTCATCATCATCATCATCAGCCTTTTAATGTTCCCACTGCTGGGACTCAGGCCTCCTTTCTAGGAGAGGGAATGGGCCATAATCCACCACGCAGGCCCAATGCGGGTTGGTGAATGGCCCATTCCCTCTCGTATTTTTTTGTAGATCATTTAAATGTAATCACATTAATATTATAACGGCGAAACCTTTTGTTTTCGGTGTTTATGTGCACGGGTAGTGTTTCTACTTTACGCACAAACGCCTGATTTAGATTAGAGTTTTTTTTTATGGTGGGGAAAATCATTAAATGTCAATCCCCGCTCTTGGGCGAAGCGGGAGATAGTGTCAGACTCTTACTGACTAACACCCCGTTCCTTCGTGGCTTTCGGACTAAATCTGGTCCCAGTAGTTTTCGATCTAGCTTGGTCCTCGCTGCTACTGACAGCGCCTTGAGGCGCGCGGGAACAGTGCGACTTGGGCTCGGTCAGGACAGTTACCGGACGGTCGGACAGCGAGCTACCAATTGCTCGCCGTCCGCAAGCCAAGCGCAAGCAGATTAGGTTGAAATTTTTATCCCCGAAGTATGTGCACTTGGTGTTGTTGAACAGATAGACAGGACGGACGGACAACGGAAGATTAGTACTTAATGGGAACGGAACCATAAAATCGCTGATACATTATGTACATGTATATCATTAGGTTGAGTACGAGTAATGACTAATGAATGAGACAAGTAAAGTTTTCGCAGCCTGAGTGCCAACAGCAAGCCTCAAGTTAGTTCGTTTGTTCTAGAAACTTTCTCCCAACTGCATCATTGTTCACAGCTCCATATGGATGTTTGCAACTTTTGTTGCTCTTTATGTTTTAGTATCAAATTATTTTCTGTTGTTCTTTTTACGCCCCGTCACTATCAGATTTGATTGCGCCAGACCTATAAAAAAAACTGACCGTACGATACCAGCCCCCCTAGCCAAGTTACAATCGTTTCGTTTGCGTCGAATGTTTCGAGTTGACCTTGCCGTCAATTCTTTTGTTCTGACCACTGACTGAGCATTGAGGCGACATCATTCCGGTACATTTGAAGCTTTCTACAAGCGTTAATTATTGCAGATTGCCAACTTGGCTACTGAAGTATGAATTAACGTAAGAGACTTTAACCTAAAATGTAAAAATGTTCCTTACGATGATTGTTGTAAGGGTATTTTACGCAGAACGTAAAAATGTCCTTTCCGTTAATTCATATTTCTGATATCACTGTGTTGTTTTTTTAACTTGCGCATCACCGGCTTTTAAGCCGTATACTAAAAAACCGGAAGTGCGTTTGGAGGTAGGCGGGTAGGAGGTCCTCCGACCAGACAGGTGTTATAGTCTGGTGGGCGACTGCGCGATAGATGATATCGGATGATATGTTCTAATTGCGCGGAGAACTTTGATTGCGCGATGCAGTATTTCGTATTTTCTTCGTAGTTCTTATGTGGCGTCAAAGATGTCGCTACATGCGCGTCGGACTTGCGAACCAAGGGTTTCGTATAAGCGTAGGTATCTAGGTGTAAATAGTTCGATTCTCGAATCGAGCCTCGGATTTTTTTCCGTATCGGATTAGAGTAATTATTTTGTTATAGGTATAATAACTACAAAATTTGAATCATATCCTTTTGCTTCTAGGGCAATAGGAAGCTCCCTATGAGTTTTGAAAAAGCAAAATATGTGCCATAAGCGAAACACAAACTACCTTCACACAACATTGACGTAAAAGTTTGATTTTATGCACTGCACCAAGCTAGGGATCGCAAACTGAGTATTTCATATTAATTTTAACTTAATACCTTCACGCCCTTCTGAGAAAATTAGTCTTGACAGACAGATAGACAGACAGTAAGAGTCCCCGCACGCGGGCCTCAAAAAAACGCCACTTAAAGCTTCTTTTTGAGGCGGCCTTTTTTTGTGGCTCGTCTGCAGCGGTGCCGCCACAAAAAAAAAAACGCTTAAAGCCGCTTTAAGCTTCTCCGGCCAGAAGCTGTCGCGCACTTCAGCTGTTTTTTGCAGCAGCTTCTAGCTTTTTTGTGGCGGCGTTTTTTCGAGGCCCGTGTGCGGGGACAATAAAGTGATTCTATATGAATTTCGTTTTTGCTAAATGAGGTACTGGATCTAAAACAAAAGATGTTTAATTCATGAATCCCCAAGCGACACCCGGTGGCCGCGCATCTATTGTCTTACTATTGTGTCTCTAATTGACGGTATCTGAAGGGTTAAAATAAAACACTCAAATAAAAAAAAAACCGATCTCCCACTATGCTCGTACCAGCAGATTTTTATTTTATTTATTTATTATTTGCAAAGGATTTTCTCTGAAACAGCTAACGGCTCTACGAAAATTCTTTCATAAGGCATTTCATATGGTTTTATTGCGAGAAACGATACATGAAAAAGCTAGCATTTAGTACG
Source organism: Mythimna lalbum (assembly GCA_949319445.1). Lineage (NCBI taxonomy): Eukaryota > Metazoa > Arthropoda > Insecta > Lepidoptera > Noctuidae > Mythimna > Mythimna lalbum. The sequence goes on along the minus strand of OX439348.1, from coordinate 8,006,006 downwards.
TATTTTATTTCCAGTAGATAATGTGAGAATAGACAGAATTAGACACAGCTCACAGTTCGGACCAGTCGCCAACTGCCACCATTGTTATTCACACGACATCACAAAGCTCCACTGGTTCGCAAGCTGAGATTAAAATTCAGATTTCTGTGATGCTTCCTGAATCATTAATGTTTTTTAGTATTTCATTAATGCTTGCATTAGGTTGGTTGGTTGATTGGGTTGGTTGGTTGGTTGGTTGGTTGGTTGATTGGTTGGTTGGTTGGTTGGTTGGTTGGTTGGTTGGTTGGTTGGTTGGTTGGTTGGTTGGTTGGTTGGTGGTGGTTAGTGGATATACGAGTTATACTGTAGAAATAGAGCATCTCTATAAAAGTGCTTTTTAATCAAAACATACCCTCTAGTTTGTTATATTAGCAATCGATGAAAACTCGCCTGCTCTTTTGACAAGCGAAGTTCGCTTTCATCGAGGCGAGTTTGTCTGTAAAATAATGAATAATGAATGTAATCATGAGTGCTGGAAATCATATCAATATCATGTAAATCTGTTTCTAGAATATAATAAGAATTAGATGCATTTGTTGCCATAATGCATATTGTCATGCACTTAGAATCATCTTAGCAACTGATTCGTAAACAACGGATGTAGCTTTTAGACTTCCTTTTATATATTCATTTATTATTTTATCCATCTGCGTAGCAGAACACATCTCTTTTAGCTTTTTCATTTCCGTTATAAGACATATGATCTGTTCAAATAAAAAAGCAACGCATACAAAATGTGGAGTGCGAAGAACTGACAGATGAAGCGTGGGTGTTAACACTAGAATCCTGAGTGCACCGAGGGTCGAAGAGGTTCAACCTATCTAGACCAAGGCAATGATTTTTCATACCTACTGCGACCTATTTTGATACAAGTGGAAAAAGCTTGTCATAGCGACCGAGACAGAATCCACCCGAGGCACAGGCGAGGGTACTATGGAGCCGAGTGCTGCAGTGACAAAAAAGTTCACGTGTATGAACCGTCGTTTTTCATTACACTTACCTATATAAACGGGGGTTGACCGCGACTCATAGAGACGCTTAGCTACTATATTTTAAATTTTTTTTTTCGTAAACAATGTATTTATCCGCACTAGTGCGAGAAACAGTAAACTGTGAGCCTGAAAGCGGTAGGGATAGGCGCGGGTTTTCAAGTAAATGTATTGAAAAATTCTTTATCAGTCTGCTTTCCTCCGTTGTATTTTAGCATAAATCTCTTATAATTAGAGCCAATATTACGAGTGGAGGTAACGTGAGCCACCGCGAGCCGCCAGTGAAACGTTGTCTGCGGTTGTAACGCATTAACGTCGATAGCAATAATAAATGTTGCGAACATTATTACGGTATTTAAATATTTATGCCTTTGTACCTGGGAAATAATCAATGAACGCGTTTTTACTTTGATAAGTAACAAGCTTTTAATGAAAAACCTTTTTTCATAGCAAGCTTTTATAGTTCGATATAAGTAATTAATACTCGTCAGTTTTGATGATTCGTTTGAATCATACGAGCCCAAACTCGATGGGGTTGTGTCGTTTAGCTACGAAGTTCCTATAGCCACCTTCCGGTTCCACCATCAGATCAGCACCATAATAATTTTGCATTGTCATCTGATTTACACATGCACGTAAAGTTTCAGCTCAATCGGTAACCGGGAAGTGGGTCAAATTTAATTTACAAGATTTGATGACAGACAAACAACAGGTGAAACTAAATAAAAGCTAGTAAAAACGTGTTATTCGCTATTTACAAGGTATAGTTTATTCTCGCCTAGGAAACTCTGAGATTCTGTGACTTTCATACCTTTTAAAATAATAGCTTTCTCGGGTGTCTCAGTCAGCAAAAACGGAACCCTTACTTTGCTGTTCGTCTGTCAAGACCCATTTTTTTTTCAGAACGCGTGGGTGTATCATACCCAACTGAATTTATGATAAACTAGCTATCCGCCCGGCTTCAAACGAGTTCTTCTCTAGAAATAAATACAAAAACTTAACAAATTATATACTAAAACCTTCCTCGAGAATCACGCTATCGAGCGGTGAAAACCGTTCGAAAATCGGTGGAGTAGTTTTTGAGTTTATCGCGGACAGAAAAAAAAGATATGCATCTAAATAGGTTTTGTAGGAAAAAACCAAAACAATTTTTTATTTTATTTTGAAGTAAAAGTCTATTCGAAGTGATCCAATCTCTGTTGGTGAAAGAGTCCACGCTCCATACTTTTTTGCTCATGGTTCTTTTTAAAGGTATTGTTTTAGCTGGGAAATCATCCAATGATATCTCAAAAGCAGAATTATACATTACAAGCTAATTCTCCTTTGTTGTAAAATCGTCAATTTGGCCCAAGTTTTGTGCAATCAGCTATAAGTTGTTCGATCGATTCCACATCTAACAGTATATGTAAAGCGCATTCGCCAACTGAATGGCTGAAGTGGTATTCAAAGTGATTAGTTTACGGGTAACGCTCGCATTCTACGTTCGAATCTACCAGTATGTGCTATGCCTGAGATTTGTTTGTCGGTTATAAGGGAACCGAGCAGGAGAGCATTCGCCTAACAATGCATTTATCTAAATAGCTTACAGAGGTATATTCAGAATTTAGCCACCGAATAATTAGTCATAGAATGAACAAAAATTTGGTGAAGGAGCATTACACATAACTTAAATTTTTCTAATTGAGAAAGGAGAAGATAAATCTTTAGATGTAGTTAAAAAGCTTTTATAGTAAATCAATGTTCACTCGTTTTATAAATGACTAGCTTTTGCTCGCGACTATGCCTGCTTAAACGATGTTTCTAGACTAGTCGCAAAGTATGCGACATAACATACGCTTTTTTGCATTTCAATGACAATTTTGTAACAATTACTGTCCCCGCACACAGGCTTCAAAAAAACGCCACTTCAAGCTTCATTTTGAGGCGGCCTTTTTTTGTAGCTCCGGCGGTGCCGCCACAAAAAAAAACAAAAGAGGTGGCGCGCGCTTCAGCTGTTTTTTGCGGCCGCTTTCAGCTTTTTTTAACCGACTTCGAAAAGGAGGAGGTTCTATGTTCGGCTGAATGTATGTTTTTTTTTGTGGCCGCTTCAGGTTTTTTTTTGTGGAGGCGTGTGTGGGGACAGTAAATACTATTGAACTTTGGAAAAGTAGCAGTATTTTTATACATATTTCCAATAGGAAAAATATAAGAGATATCTATTATTATAAGAGTAAAAGATCTTTCCCCTCAACTTTGATAATTGTATAAAAATACAAAAATATATAGGCGTATGTTGTTTAAAACTATTTATGGTATAAGTAAGTGCTTACGTACTTTTCTTCTCTTGTTTTCTACACACTATTATTACGCAAACCAGGTGGAAAAATATTTTGTAATACGCAGTAGCTTTTTACTAATAGATGTTTAAAATATACTCTCTTTCGTTGTGTGTACATAAAATAATCCTTACTAACATTATAAAAGCGAAAGCGAGTTTGTTTGTTTGTTACGTCTTCACGACTAAATGGCATAACCGATTTTTATGAAACTTGGTATACGGATAAACCATGTCCTGGAATAGGACATAGGATACGTTTTATCCCGGAAGTATGTTCCCTTGGGATAATTTTCTGCTATCACGCGGGCGAAGCCGCTGGGAGCACCTAGTAGTATAATAAATTTAAAAAATACTATCAATACATATTATAAAACAAAGGCCCCGCTGCGTCTGTTTATTTGTCTGTTCGCGATAAGCTCAAAAACCACAGCACCGATTTTCAAGCGGTTTTCACCACTCGATAGCGTGATTCTCGAGAAAGGTTCTAGTATATAATTCGTTAAGTTGTTGTATTTAAATCTAGAAAAGAACTTGTGCGAAGCCCGGGCGGATAGCTAGTTTTTATAATAAAAAATACTTATTGAGAGTATTCGAATTTTAACAATACAGGAAAAGTAGCTTTCTATTTACATTAAAATAGGATCACCGTCATAATCAGTCTAAATATTGTTCTCTGTCTCATTATATTGTAAAAGCTTTTGTCTCTATTACAATAATAATTAGACACCTGACTGACGCATGGGGCGCTTGCAAACAAAACAGTACTGAACGCGTACATTAGTTATTAACACAACAAATAATCCATTTCGTAACAAGGGAAATGTCCAGAGCATAGACAAAGCGACATTCTATCAGATTACAATTTGTATGTTATTGACGTTTTTAGAAGAGGTAAAGTTTGTTTTTTTTTTTGTTTTTAGGAGGTAATCTCTGAAATTACTGGTCTGATTGCTAAAATTTTTTCACGGGTAGAAAGCTGCTTTATTCCTGAGTGACAGGCTATAATTTATGTAGGTGAGCGAAGCTGCGGGCAAATGCTAGCAAATAATAAAGAAGAGTCGACTATCTAATCGTTGTAGTTTTGTATCTCAAGTTTCTATACAATTGAAAAATATGAGGAATCATTGAAAAAGAGTGCACTTTCAGTACAATGCAGCTGAGTTTTTTTATTGTAGTCTAGACAATCTCAACGACGCTAGGCGAGAAAGCTGACTGTATAGAGATAATATAGATTTTTACATAGATATATTTAGATACATTAGATTATTAAAGTGACTATTTATACAACATTATTTTTAGTATATGTGAAACACGTGTCTAGAGAACTGAAACTGTATCATGAACAATCTCAAAGATATAAGTTTGTTACGAGTATGTTACCTGGTGGTCCGCACAAACACGTGGTTATCGAGCCACGAACCAAATATTTAACATGGCGAAAAAATGATTGGAATCAATTCAGTTACTGATTCTGAACAAACTATATTCAGGTGCCGCAAATACTGAAAATAATTTCGTATCAAAAACAAAATACTTTTTTAGTTTCTAAACTTGATATTCACAAGCTCAAACCGTGCGAAGCAAAGAAAAAAAATAAGTACGACAGTAAATTGGTCTTAAGGTCGTTGTTTGCGCAGTCACGTATCGACCACATATTGAAAGGTATACGCCGTAGAGGAAAGTAACCAAATATGAATACAATTTTATTTACGTGGTATAAATAAAAATAAAAGTTATATAAAAATGAAATCATTTATTTATAAACAGCTTTTGTTCGCAGCTTCGCCTGCGTATAAAAAATAGCCTATGTCACTCAGGAATAAAGCAGCTTTCTATCGGTGAAACAGTTTAAGTAATCAGATCAGCACTTCCTCCTAGAGGTACAAAAAATAAATATAAAAAAACTTTACACCTTTAATTATACAGTCAACTCTCGACAATTCGAAACCCGAGGGACTCTTAAAATATTACGAATTATCGAATGTTCGAAATATTGAATGGTTTGAAAAATAATTATTCGAATTAAAACTTAACCAATCTAACCAATTCGTGCGGAAGTGTGTGCCAAACTAAGCATTACAAAAAAAAGGCTCGTGTACGATGACACAAGTTTGAACTTGTCTCAACATTAACTTACATACCTCTGCAAGTTCTGCAATCTTTTTCTCTGCAACTTTAAATCGTCGAGTGCTTGACGACGATGAGTTCGAAATAACGCGTGGTTTTGTTACGTAGCGATGATTTTTTCTTTGTTACGTAGCGAATTACCAAGTGCACAAAAATGTATTGATTTAGTTCGAAATATGAGATTTTCTAGGGAACTCGTGATAACTTTGAATTATCGAGAAGTTTGAATTAATGAGAGTCAACTGTATTAGTGTAGATTACAATCTGCTCTGCGCTAAGGTACTAACCGTCTGGTTATTATATTATTTATATATATATATATATATTTTTTTTTATCTAAATGTATAAAATGGGACCGAAATATGGAGTGAATTATCCGTTTCTCCTCGTGTATCTTTAAAACTACATCAAAAACTACCTCACTGAGAAAGAAACTCCCTCACTCACCATGAGCGTGCCATGAGCACACCATGGTAAACTACCAAGTTCATGACAAGTTATTAATTTACGAGAAATGGCGGTATTTCATAAAGTGATACTATTCCATATTTGGTGGCTCTCCTCTATGTGTTGAATGCATTGGCTTGATTGGCTTCATAATCCTTCAGCAGTCAAAGAGGCTGCAGAACATGAATATAACGCCTCGATGAACATGCAAAGCTAGATAAGTAATAGCAACCAATAGAATGAAATGAAACCTAAAATGTACCTATGTGTATTTTCTATTGAGGTTCTTTTTTTTTAAATTGATATAATCTAGTGCTTGACTGCAATCCCACCTGATGGTAAGCAGTGATGCAATCGTTGATGGTGAGGCGCGCTAGTTTATTAAGAGCCTATTCACGCTTGCCCTGAAGACACCTAAATTATATCGGACGGGAAGACCGCAGCCGGCAAATTGTTCCAGTCCCTCGATGTACGTGGTATAAACGACGAGGCGAAACGCTTGGTCCAGACCGTAGAGGTTTCAACGACATAAGGATGGATACTCGCCGTTCTACGCCGTGGTTCGGTGGTTAATTAAAGTTATCTAGGCAAGACCCAATAATATGTAAGTAACCTATTACAGCTTGTTATCTTACCCAGATACCTACGGTTATTTGGTATAGATAAGGAACGGTTCCTATAATTATCGCAAATTCACAAGTTTCGAGGAGCCTCCCAAGTACTTCTAATAGCTATCAAGTGCCCGTTTCTAATCGTCTCTCCAAGTGACTGAGTTAAAATTACTTTTGAATGAGTTTAAGCACATTTTCAATCATAGAATTTCGAGAATTCTTGAGCGGGATTGGCGAATAAAGAATTTTCAATCAGCGTCAAACAAAAAACTATTTAATTTATAAAGATAAAGACTTTGCAAAAATGTTTTTCAAATTGTGTTTAGAAATGATGACTATCGTGTTGCATATTTTTTAACCGACGTCAAAAAGAAGGAGATTTTTGTTCAACTGTATGTATTTTTTTTTAATGTATTACCGATTTCTCGGTCAATTGTGGCCTGATTTTAAAATTATTTTTTTGATTGAAAAGTTATGCTTCCAAGTTGGTCTCATAGAAATATTGTTACGATCTGATAATGAATTTCGAAGATATGAAACGGAACTCCTCACAGGCTCACAGCAGAACTGTCGTACTGAAAAAAGAGGGGGAGGAATTCTTATCTAATGCTGAAGCCGGAGAGTAGGAACCGGATTTATGTAATTAATCAATGGGACCTTGCCGTATTTGGGATTTTTAGAATTGTCATGAGATGCACTCTGGTTATATGTGATCGTCGGGCTTATCAGATGATGTAAGGAAGGTATGAAAATTCCGTAATAAAACAATGTATCCTAGCCGTGGCTTGGCTTATTAGCATTGTCATGCAATATTTTAATGATAAAATTCTATATGTATGTTACTCTAGAACTTGCAGTCGTCGGTAACGATTGTAACGATATCTCGCACTGGGCTCAGGTGCAGGCCGTGGTCCGAAGCGAGGAGGAATGGCAGGCAGTAATGCGAGTGAAGGACATTTCTCTTAAGGATATCCTCACGGCGCAGCCGCCGCCCAAGGAGACGACCCAGGTGTTGGAAGTCGCAGGGCGGGTGATGTCTTCGGCACATGGTCTAATACCATGTCTTAGAACAGGACAGGATTTTCAATCCTGGGAGCGATATTTTTTACTTGCACGAGGGTGAATCCGCTTACTAGTATTAGGGTGTTTTTAATATCATGCGGATTTCATCACGCATGCGGGTTTGGTCCGCATGGAGAAAATTTCAAAATGCAAAAAATACGTCCCGCGTGCGTATTGCACGCATTACAGAAAATGCTTGTATGAAATGGATATTTGCAGGGGTTACGCATGCGGAGCAATCCCGCATGCGTGATCAAAACCACACGGTCACACCTACCGATTTATTTAATTTTTCAATTTTCAGCCATTATTATAACAAAAGTGGATATCGTCATGAATCTTTCTGTAAGTCGATTTAAAAATCCTTTTATAAAACCTAGTTCTTTCAAGCCGAGGTCTGGAAGTTGAACAGAGAGAGCATTTTATATAAACTATGTCCACATTGTTAGTCTAGTCGGCGGAATCAATTTGACATCAAAAACCACTCATTGATTTTCAGCTGCGCGTTTCCGTAAAATGGAACGTTCTGAATGTAGGTACGTACTGGATAGATTTGGTCTTTGTTGGAAATAAGTGCTGCCATGTTTCTCACAGAGGTTTTAGATTTAGAATTCTTATTTTATTAGGCAACTAGCTGACCCGGCGAACTTCGTAAGTAACAGTCAATGAATGTACTATATCTTTTGATATAGTCAACCGGTTGCGATGAAACAAAGCCTAAGTAAAATATGAAGTTACACACAATTTTAAACATCATCGTCAGCCAAAAGACGGAAAATCATCTAATGACATCCCCCACTCTTGGGCGGAGTGGGAGATAGTGTCAGACTTTTACTGACTAAAAACCCACTCCAGTTCCTTCGTTGCCTTATATTTTTTTCTATTAACCTATGTTAAAAAGTGATTCAATTGATTCTGCTCGTTATTCTGATCAAACTATTTTCAGATTTTGCGCATTTAACGTTACACGTTGTAAATATAATTAAAAAATATCTGCAGGATGTTTACTAATTCATGATTGTAAACAAGCTATCCATTAAGTTTATTGTACACATTAATAATGTTTTAGTCAATTTACATAAAATCTAATAAATAAATCGTGCCGTCAATATATAAGTAGATGGCATGGTTAGCGCAGTTGTTAAGAGATTGGCTACTACACAGTATTATTTGTTATTTTTTGACAACTTTAGTAGCAGAATACAGTGACATTACATTTCAGTAAGCACATTCTATCAGATAACCTGCTAGGAACTTATTATACATCGTAAGTAAATGCAACTAAGATAATTAATTGATATATTACATACATAACATGCTACTAAACAATGTCTCGTGAGTACGATTCCCATACAAAATTCATTTATTCAAAATTCATTTATTGGTGTGATTTTTGGTACATTTTACGAGATCTTAATAATAAATTAAATTAGTTCCTCAAAAATCTACCTAGAAGGTGTACACTCTTTCTTATAATTTAAATATATTATTTATTTATTTATTATATATCTACTAAAAATTTATTACATATATACATAAAAAAAACTTAAATACTAAATAAACTATTTAAACTAAAACCTACTATATACTATATAACCTATGTACATAAATATGATACAAAAAGACAAAGCACGCTCAGGCGTCAAAGTACTCCTCCACATCGCTGTCATCCGGAAATGTGCCCAGAAGACTGGCAGCATTGCCACGTTGAATGGCAATGCTAATTCTTTGGGCAAAGAACGAGCCAGCCCTCTGGTCACGTAAAGTGTCGATCAGTCGGCGTGAAATATCCTTGAAAAGGAGACGCGCACTCGGACCCCATGAACCAAGCGTTTAATGGCAATGCTAATTCTTTGGGCAAAGAACGAGCCAGCCCTCTGGTCACGTAAAGTGTCGATCAGTCGGCGTGAAATATCCTTGAAAAGGAGACGCGCACTCGGACCCCATGAACCAAGCGTTTAATTAGCATTGCCATTCAACGTGGCAATGCTGCCAGTCTTCTGGGCACATTTCCGGATGACAGCGATGTGGAGGAGTACTTTGACGCCTGAGCGTGCTTTGTCTTTTTGTATCATATTTATGTACATAGTTAGGTTTTACTTTAAATAGTTTATTTAAATATTATACAGAACAAATATATTTTAAATATTGTTTATGATGTCAGCAATACAGTCCTGCAAGGTTGTTAGTGTTTTACAAATAACCCTATGTATTTATATTTTGAGTCAGAAGAAAAAAGTATACAAGTACATAGATATACTTACTTACCGATCATTAGACAACCGATGCAGCTACACGATGATCGAGTCGCTCAAATCACGAGAATTCCGTTACTATTTGCCATCTGTTTGGATTGCTCTCACGGCGAGAGGTCTCGAGATGTCGAGAGCGCAAAGCCGAGAGCGAAGACCGAGGCAACGCGGTTCACGACTGTACCAAAGATTTTACACGATTTATAGCCCTCATACTTTTATAACGGAAGTATCTTGCTGCGAACGATCAAGATCTGCTCTCGTTTTTAAAATGAAAATTTCATTATTATTTCAACAGGATTTGTGATGATTTTAAGTCATTGTACGCTGGCCTTTGTCCAGCAGTGGCAGCAAAGTTATTTTGCGTTGGTTGTATTGTTTTGTAAAAAAAAAAAATATAATTTTAGTTGTGATACCCCAATGCACCTATAACTAAATAGTGGGTAAAAACTCTGGTAACCTATAGGAACGTGAAAATACCCATAATTACTCAATTTACTGTTAATTTTATTGAAATTGGTAAATGAAATAGTATAATGGGATTATCATGGAGTTAACTTAAACTAACATAAAAAAAAACATCTAAATTGTTTTATAAACAAAAAGATATGAGTGAATTGCTAGCCTTAATAAGATGGAATTTTTAAATAGCTCTCAAGCAAAAAAGATGCACCAAGTCAGAAATATTCAAGTCACAGGAGCCTCTAAGTAATAATTTCATTATTTAAAGCGTTATAAAATTTTATTTCATAACTTTTAATTATTTTTCGTTTTGGGTGCAAAGTTTAACCACATACAAATTAATGAGCAATTTTGACTACCATTTCGGCAGTCGGATTAGCTCATTAATTTGTTTTATTAGTGCTGAATGGAAATTATGGTTCTAATTGAAAGCAAATAACGTTAATTAATCAAAACAAATAATTGAATTCCACCTGTATAGCTAGGGTTTTGTGAAGCTCTGTTGGTTACTGAAATAAGCCAGAGTCCAAACAAATGGGAAGTGAAATTAATGGTACAGTCATAAGCATGAATATCTAACAACTAAGGTAGGCGCCAAATAACTGTGGAATAACCGGCATTTATCTTCCTACATTTATTGACATTCTTACTGTCACGGGGTCTATCTGACACGGGCTTCAAAAAAACGTCGCCACAAAAAAACGCTGGAAGCGGTCACAAAAAAGAGCTGTTAGCCGCCGCAAAAAACAGCTGAAGCGCGCTACAGCTTGTACCCGAAGAAGCTTGAAGCGGTTTCAAGCGTTTTTTTGTTGCAGAACCACCGTACACGAGCCACAAAAAAAGGCCACCTCAAAAAGAAGCTTAAAGCGGCGTGCGGGGAAGTTTAGTTTCAAAACGGAATTAAAAACATAAAGCTGTCTTGAATCGACATCTATCGTGATCCTTTACCTTTTCTGAAAAACAGTTCATTAATGGTTTTTCGGGTACCTTCGATATATTGGAGAAATTAGGAAAAGGTCAATGTACTTTATTTTAAGTTTATCTCACGCCTTATTATAGCTGCTACTAGCGGTGTCAAATAGTCGCCAAATTTTCCTATGCGAATGTTCCGAGATGAGACGTATTGTTAACTAATCCAGGATATCCTACCCAATCCGTGTGCCAGGTTTGATTCAAATCCTTTCAGCCGTTGACACGTGATTGATTAACAAACATACTGACTTCCTCATTTGTGTTACTAAGTTCTCAGAGGTAACAATCTCGCAATATTTAAAAGCGTTTTTCTCTATGTGGTCCTATGAACATAGTACTAGTATTTTCCAAATTAATCTCACTAATATAATAAAGAAGTAAAGTTTGTTTTTTTGTTAGTACGAGGTAATTCTGGAAGTACTAGTGCGATTGCTTAAATTTTTATACCGATGGAAAGCCGCTTTATCCCTGAGTGACATAAGCATATTTAATGTGAGCGGGCGAAGCCGCGGGTAAAAGTTAGCATATTATAAACTGATTAATTTTGAATTTTGCGTAAACGTTTATTCCTATTTTTGTTATTAATAGGCTCGCGTTTGACTACTATCTCACTTGATGGTAAGCGATGATGGAGCACGCAGAATACTTCTAGGCAAAGAAGTAACCTATTCACTCTTCTTTTTTTACATAGAAACCCTTAGGTTGTAGATACCAGAAAACACAGACTTCGGTAGGAAATTCGACTTTTCGCGGTCGCCTCCTTCTGTGACGTGAGGAAACGGCCTGCCTCACGCCCCAGCCGCTGGGATCCCGACCTCGATTTCCAGCCACCGTAGGCAGACGGTAAGCAATGGTTACCTCGCTGTCCAGCCGTCCGGACCGAGCTCGAGTTGTCGACGTCGCGTGGTGTTCTGGTGAACTGTAGGGCCCCAGCAAGGTCGAACTCACTGAGGCCATAGGTTATGTAAGACAGAACCCCGGGGCCCTGGAATGAAGGCCAAGAAAGAGCAGGAGTGGATTTTAGTCAGTAAAAGTCTGTCACGCTCTTCCACTCCACACAAAAGCGGGAGAAGTCATTGGATGATTTCCCACCTTAAAAAAAGCTATAGGTGCGGAAGTTGATGGATATGGTGTACGTCAGGTATGTATGCTGGTGACTGTACCTACTTATTAAGTATTGAGGACACACAATTGTCCGACGGTGGGCTTGATTTGTCTGAATTTGGCGATTGCTACTCTACTGCCATGATTTGCAAATGCATGGTGCAAATGATGCCAATTAAAGGAGGCTTAATATGGTGTTTGGGGTCAGAGTAGACTGTTAGGAGAGTAAATAGAACTGGCAAAGATATCGCTCTGTCTATATACTAAGTATTATGTGAAAAAGTTGAACTATTTTTTCTTTCTTTTTTATATTATAAACAAAGAAAAAATATATAATATAAAAATATTTCTAATCCTTACTATAATATTATAAAAGCGAAAATGAGTTCGTTTGTTTGTTACGTCTTCACGCCTAAATGGCAAAACCGATTTGGATGAAACTTGGTACACGAATAGACCATGTCCTGGATTAGGACATAGGGTACTTTTTATCCCGGAAGTATGTTTCCTTGAGATAATTTTCTGCTATCACGCGGGCGAAGCCGCTGGGAGCCGCTAGTATAGAATATATGTAATATAGAATAGTCAAAACCGGCTGATTTAGACTATTTTTCTAGTGTCACGTTGAGATGGCAGCCCAGTGAGAACCATCGTCGAACTTTGTACTCCGTAGTAGGTGCTAGTCGTTGAAAGAACAAACACCCCTGAGTTAGTAAGAAATACATTAAGTCTAATTTACAAACACATTTTAGCACTACTACATACAAAAATATACTTAAAAAATTTAACGCTGCTTCGCCCATGTACATAAAATATAGCGTATGCCACTCAGGAATAAAGCAGCTTACTTACTATAGGAGAAACATTTTTTTGCAATCGGACCTGTACTTCCAGAGATTACTTTCTACAAACAAAAAAAATAAAAGAACAGGTATAGGGTGTCTTTATTATATTATATAACATATTTTTGTTATTGTTATCTATCAAAGCATTGATTTTGTTACCCTTCAGATACCGTCAATTAGAAACACAATAGTAAGACAATAGATGCGCGGCCACCGGGTGTCGCTTGGGGATTCATGAATTAATGAATAAATGTGAGTACTTAAATGCTGATAGAAATTGTTAAAAATCGTGAATATTCCATTGTTTGTGAGTGTCTATTCGCCCCCATTTAAATCACCCCTGTTATTTAGCTACCCTCGCTGTACCATTTATCCACTTTGTTTTTTTTTAGGTGAGAAAATCGTCTAATAACCCGCTCTTGGGCGTAGCGGGAGATAGTGTCAGACTTTTACTGACTAAACAGCCACTCCTGTTCCTTCATTGCCTTTCGTACCAAGGTCTAATCTTCCTTTCAGAAACAGATCCTTGGCCCCAGTAGGCTTCGACCCTGCTGGACCCCTACGGTTTGCTGACAACTCCTCGCGGCGCGCGTGATACGACGCGCGCGTCGTCTTAGGCTCGGTCCGGTCGGTTTCCGGACGGTCGGACGGCGAGCTATCCATTGCTCGCCGTCCGCAATTTTGTATTTTTCTGTATTTTATTAGTGATGACTTGTTATGGCTGTGTGTCTAAATTACTGTTAATTTTAGAGATATATGCGGAACAGGATGTAAAGTTCCGTAAATCTCCGTTGAAAAGGGAGGATCCTCCGACCAGACGGAAGTTGTGCCTAGCGCGGCCAACTATCCGATAATTGATTTCGAGCTGTTGTATAAGTATGTTCTAACTGCGCGAAAATGTCTAATACAGGATTTTGAATTTTAGTTCCTCATAGCTGACATCAAAACGGTGAAGGAAAACATCATCGTGAGAAAACCGGCATGTCCTAGAACCAAAAATTCGAAGACATTCACCACCCCGCACTAGGCCCACGTGGTGGATTACGGCCCATTCCCTCTCCTAGAGAGGAGGCCTGAGTCTCAGCAGTGGGAACATTAAAAAGGCTGATGATGATGATGATGATGACACACTATCTTAATGAATAAAAGTTAACTACATCGATTTTGTACATTTTACACGATGCGCGCTCAATTCATAACTTTTACAGTTTTATTAAACGTATAGATTTATTTATTATTATTTATTACATTGTACACCAAAGAAACAAAAAAATACAGGAACAAATAAACATCATAAATGTCAATACAATCTGTTTATTTTAGCTTAAAATCTTTCATATGTACATAAATAAATATAAATATTTTTTGCAGCATTGGATGTTTGGTTTTACGCATCGCACGTGTATACAACACGTGTGCTCCCTCGCAGGTATTTACATGTTTAACTCACTTAAGCTGCGTACCGGCACGGGGAATCTATTCAACATATATAACATAATATGCAGGACGGATTCACGTGTCTACTTTACAGTAAAACGCATTACTTACTCCTTTTTTGGCAAAGAGTTGCACCTTCACATACAACAGGTGAGGAAACCGGCATGTCCTGGAACCAAAAATTCGAAGACATGTGACATCTACCAACACTCACTGCGCCCGCGTGGTGTATTACGGCCCATTCCCTCTCCTAGAGAGGAGGCCTGAGTCCCAGCAGTGGGAACATTAAAAAGGCTGATGATGATGATACAACAGGTATTTTGATGGAAGAATTTGACGAATTTGGATCTATTTGAGCACGCAGTTGAGAGTGAAGTCTCAACTGCGTGCTCAAATAGATCACATCTTACACATTTTGCTTCGTAGTTTGCTACGAATTTTACTTTCATCATCATCGTCCACTGTTGGACATAGGCTTCCACCAGGTGCCGCCACAGTGAACGGTCCTGTGTGTCTCGTAACCATCAGACTGCCGCAACCCTCACCACTCACACGGTCAATTGTCCACCTTGTTTGGCCTTCTAATGTTGCATCTTTCAGCACGAGGTCGCCACTCCGGAACCTTGCGGTCCCAACGGTCATCAGTTCTGCGAGCAATGTGCCGAGTGGCAGGCGGTCGCCTCCTTCTGCGAAGCAGTAATGCTAGCAAAGGAGGAGGCCGACCGCATCAGGCAACGGCGCCCTCACCGCCGACGCCGCCGGGGTTCCAGCCCCGATTTCCAGATTCCACCACGCGGGCTCGTGGACAGCGAGCCATGGGTAGCTCGCTGTCCGATCGTCCGGTAACTGTCCGGACCGAGCTAAGGCGTCGACGGCGCGACGGCGCGCACACAAGGAGTTGTCAGCAACAGGAGGGGCCCATCTGGGTCGAAGCCTGCCAGGGTCGGGGTTATCCGAAAGGAAACTAGAAACTCGGTATGAAGGCTAGAAGGAATTAACAGGGCTTCCACGTCGACGGAAAAAAGAGCACACTGCCAATTAAATTAGCCGATTTTTGCTTAGTAATATAATTTTACTTTATGTTGTGAATGAACACATTTCAATCTAAAGGTCTATGGGAGGGTGGGTGCTTGGACAACGCTAAAGACGACATGGCACAATCATGCACGCTTACTTTTAAGGTTCAAAAGTATAGCATAGTATAAAAAACTAGGTTTTGCCCGGAGCTTCGCCCGCGTACATAAAATAGCCTATGTCACACAGGAATAAAGCAGCTTTCTATCAGTGAAAAAAGTTTCGCTATCGGACCAGTACTTTCAGAAATTATCTCCTACAAACAAAAATATATATTATACTAGCTTTTGCCCGCACGGCTTCGCTCCCGCTCTTCCCTACTCTACCCTACTCTACACTACTCTACACTACTCTACTCTACACTACTCTACCCTACTCCACGCTACACTACTCTTCACTACACTACTCTACACTACTCTACTCTACACTACTCTACTCTACACTACTCTACCCTACTCCACCCTACACTACTCTTCACTACACTACTCTACACTACTCTACACTACTCTACTCTACACTACTCTACCTTACTCTACCCTACTATACCCAACTCTACCCTACCAAACTTCACATAAACCATCTACTAAATAGTCCGAACAAAGCCTAAAAATTTGGTTTGGATAGGTGAGCCCGTTCTTGAGTTATAAAATAACAACGAAAAGTGGCATTGATTTTTATATATATATAAGAAAGATAAGATAAGATAAGAAGAAGAGAAGATATAAACACACTTTTATCTCATGATAATGACACAAGTCTTCTTGCTACGAAACTTGCTACGAAAAGTCGTAGCGTGCTACGAACTTCACCTTGTACAAATGATTTCAGACTCTAATAAATTCTATTATAGGTACCTTGGTACCTATAGGTAAGTTGGTACTCGTAGTTCGAAACGATTGGATATCAAACCTTCAGATTACTGAGTAATAGCCTATTTGACTGGCGAGGCGTGTTCCTAATCGGACTGTCTGACGAGTGACGTCACTCTGCAATAGATATCGGCTAACCTTTGAAGTGAAGTCAGGTTTCAAAGGAGTGCATTAAAAGCAACAGCATATAGCTTTAAAAACCTTGGATGTCAAATTATGCCATCTTAAAAAGGACACGATATATCTGGAGATTAAACTGGGAGTGATAGCTACGCAATTCGCGTTATATGTAACTAGCTGCTCCCAGCGGCATCGCCCGCGTGATAGCAGAAAATTATCCAAAGGGAACATAAAAGTATCCTATGTCCTATTCCAGGACATGGTCTATCCTTGTACCAAGTTTCATCAAAATCGATTTTGCCATTTAGGCGTGAAGACGTA
Source organism: Mythimna lalbum (assembly GCA_949319445.1). Classification (NCBI taxonomy): domain Eukaryota; kingdom Metazoa; phylum Arthropoda; class Insecta; order Lepidoptera; family Noctuidae; genus Mythimna; species Mythimna lalbum. The sequence continues at coordinate 7,988,958 of OX439348.1, read as the reverse complement.
ACAAACAAACAAACTCACTTTCGATTTTAGAATATTAGTAAGGATATGCCTGATAAGCTAAATTAGATATGATTTTTCATTTGTCAGATGACATTTTATTATCAACGAAAGACGTTCACTGTTGGACGTTGTCCTCCCCTATGTGTTGCCACAACGAACGGTGGTGCATTCCTTCGACTGTCAGATAACATTTAACTGATTTAATCTAAAAGATGGCTGACTTTAATAATTACTTTTGCTTCGGTTGTATTGCTTCGAACATTTAGAAAAAAGAAATCAAAAACATTTATTTCAAATAGATCAATTACAGGCACTTTTGAATTGTCAAAATGCCGGACAGTCAAAAAACAAGTGAAGATAAATTTTGAATCATTTGTGCAGTGTTAATATATTACGTAATTATTTCTGATTCACAAAATAACAGGACCAATGTTGATCATCGAAACAAGCGCCCACTACACTTTGTGAATACATCAATTATTTAAGTTATTAACTACTTACTTTGAATTTTGTAATAATACGTCACACCGGCGTCACCAGAACCACAATTTCTATGAAATTACACCGCAGTGTTGTCGTGTTAATTGCTGCCAACTGTGTCGTGATTGTTTTGTTTCGAACTAAAGGGAAGGACAAACCAGCGCGGTCGGTATGCGTTCGCAATAGCTCGCATTACGTTACTTGAGTTTGATTGGATTGTGGGTGTGTGTGTCGATTGTATGCAGTCACAGAATAAGTAATAGTACAAGTGGGCAGGGCAAATGGGCAGGGCACATTGCTCGCAATACAGATGGTCAATGGGGACCGGAAGACGCAGCCGTGGAAGGCCTCCAACAAGGTGGACTGACGACCTGGTCAGGGTCGCCGGAATCCGATGGATGCGTGAGGCACAGGCCCGGTCGTTGTGGCGACGCTTGGGGGAGGCCTATGTCCAGTAGTGGACGTCTTTCGGATGATATGATGATGATGATGATGACGTCACACTGTCACCAGAACCACAATTTCTATGAAATTACACCGCAGTGTTGTCGTGTTAATTGCTGCCAACTGTGTCGTGATTGTTTTTTTTCGAACTAAAGGGAAGGACAAACCAGCGCGGTCGGTATGTGTTCGCAATCGCTCGCATTACGTTACTTGAGTTTGTATTGATTGTAGATGTGTGTACACTGAAAAAAAAAAGAATTGTTGAATGTACTAAAGTAGGTTGAGTAATGAACTGCCACAGTCAACCCTTTTCATAGTTAATTTTACTATAACAAGAGTGAATTTAACAAAATCCACTTTGTTGATTTACATAATCAACCAGTTCTATTTGGTTAAATCAACAATTTCGTGTGTAGGACCACATTGACCCGGGGATTTGATAAAATTTACGCGGAATTTAGTAAAATCAATCATTCTTCTTTTCAGTGTATCGATTCTATGCAGCCACAGAATAAGCAATAGTACAAGTGTGCAGGGCAAATGGGCAGGGCACATTGCTCGCAGAACGGATGGCCGTTGGAGCCGAAAGGTTCTGGAGTGGCGACGGCGTACCGGAAGACGCAGCGTTGGAAGCCTCCAACAAGGTGGACTGACGACCTGGTCAGGGTAGCGGGAATCCGATAAATGCGTGACGCACAGGCCCGGTCGTTGTGGCGACACTTGGGGGAGGCCTATGTCCAGCAGTGGACGTCTTTCGGCTGATATGATGATGATGACGTCACACTTTCACCAGAACCACAATTTCTATGAAATTACACCGCAGTGTTGTCGTGTTAATTGCTACCAAGTGTGTCGTGATTGTTTTGTTTCGAACTAAAGGGAAGGACAAACCAGCGCGGTCGGTATGCGTTCGCAATCGCTCGCATTACGTTACTTGAGTTTGTATTGATTGTAGATGTGTGTACACTGAAAAAAAAAGAATTGTTGAATGTACTAAAGTAGGTTGAGTAATGAACTGCCATAGTCAACCCTTTTCATAGTTAATTTTACTATAACAAGAGTGAATTTAACAAAATCCACTTAACAAGAGTGAATTTAACAAAATCCACTTTGTTGATTTACATAATCAACCAGTTCTATTGGGTTAAATTCGTGTGTAGGACCACATTGACCCGGGAATTTGATAAAATTTACGCGGAATTTAGTAAAATCAATCATTCTTTTTTTCAGTGTATCGATCAGGGATGTTACGGAGCTTCGACTCCGACTCCGTTAAGTCGGAACTTCCGATATTATTACACCTTCGGTTCCGACTACGGCTCCGATACTTTTAAATCGGAGGTCGAAGCATAACATAGCAGCGGCTAGCGGTCTGCGACGACAGGTTCATCATACATGTTTATTTGGTGTTTTATTTTATAATTAAAAAATTAAAATGAAAAAAAAATTACTGAAAAATGTTTTATTCGTCTTTAAATTAAAAATCTCTCTCCTACCACCACTTCTGACCTTTCTTGACTTGACTTTCCCTCTGGTTCCGACTCCGTTTCCGATTCCGGTTCCGACTTCGATAAATCAAATTTAAAAACTCCGACTCTGCCTTCGGTTCCGATATAATTACCTCCGTTACATCCCTGGTATCGATTCTATGTAGCCACAGAATAAGCAATAGTACAAGTGTGCAGGGCAAATGGGCAGGGCACATTGCTCGCAGAACGGATGGCCGTTGGGGCCGAAAGGTTCTGGAGTGGCGACATCGTACCGGAAGACGCAGCGTTGGAAGCCTCCAACAAGGTGGACTGACGACCTGGTCAGGGTAGCGGGAATCCGATAAATGCGTGACGCACAGGCCCGGTCGTTGTGGCGATACTTGGGGGAGGCCTATGTCCAGCAGTGGTCGTCTTTCGGCTGATATGATGATGATGACGTCACACTTTCACCAGAACCACAATTTCTATGAAATTACACCGCAGTGTTGTCCTGTTAATTGCTACCAACTGTGTCGTGACTGTTTTGTTTCAACTAAAGGGAAGGACAAACCAGCGCGGTCCGTATGCGTTCGCAATCGCTCGCATTACGTTACTTGAGATTGATTGGATTGTGGATGTGTGTGTCGATTCTTTGAATAATTAAACTTATCTAAATATATATCGATCATTGTGGAAACACTTGGGGGGGCCTATATCCAACAGAGGACGTCTATCGGCTAAAACTATGATGATGATGATGAATATATACGTCTTGGTATTGATACTTTAAAGCTGTCGGCACACTGACCTAGGACTGTGGACACAAGGGACAATGTGTGATACCTACATACTGTAACTTAGTGGTACACAGCATATTTAAGCAAGTTGACTACATCGGTGATTGGGTCCACCGTTAGGGAATCGACGTGGAGTGGTCAAAGAAAATGGTCATGACTTGTAAACAGTTGTATGATTGGACTAAGCAGTACGCCCGAATGCCGGATACGCTGACATAGCATAGCCGGCCTTTTTATGTTCCCACGGCCAGGACTCAGGCCTCCTCTCTAGGAGAGAGAATGGGCTGTAATCCACCACGCGGGCCCAGTGCTGATTGGTGGATGTCACATGTCTTCGAATTTTTGGTTCTAGGACATGCCGGTTTCCTCACGATGTTTTCCTTCACAAAGTAATGCGCCTGGCTGGATTTGAACCCGCGACCTACAACTCGTATGTCAGGGCCGATACCATTTGGCCACCACTGCTCTTGCACTGACATAAAGCATAATTTATGACTCGCGTTAAGTGTACCTACCGGAAGCTTCTATATGTGAAATATATAAAAACCAAAAAATATTGTACAAAAGTTTTTATTTTTAATGAAAACAGATTGTATCAGAGCTGCGTTTTTTAAATCAGAATTCATCACAAGTTTACTATTATTTTTCAGTTTTTTTTTATCTTTACGTCATGCTAGGAATGATTCCTGTATCGTGGGTGCGTTCATAAACATGTAAACTCACACACAAAACCGGAACATACCTATATATACCTTAACGCTTCTCGCCCACGTCAGACTAACTTTTGGACTGATAATCGGGTCGATTTTGTTTAACTGTAACATTGTTCTGTATTTATGACCGACTTTTTGTAGGACGTGTGTGTTGCAGTATTCCTATCAGTGTGTTCTATTTTTCTCCTACAAAAAATTGGCCAACGATTATCGGACGTGGACGAGCAGTCTTATGCAAATATTTGTTCCGTGTGGGAATCGAACCCTCGACACGCAACGCAGTAGCCAATAGCTCAACCACTGCGTCAACCGTGCTGTCAGTTAAGTTAGTAGATTCAAACTATTTCAAACACAATAGAAACATAAGGTATATTTTTCGTTTCTGACTGGGTTTGGTTTGGAGGTCATGTAGGTAATCGCTCCATGTTAAACATTGGCGTGCACCTGCGCCCCGTCAGACTGACAGCCGAGAGAGGTAGAAACATAGCAAATTATTTAATTAAATGTTTCATTATTTACTAGCTTTTGCCCGCGGCTTTGCTTGCGTACATAAAATATAGTCTATGCTACTCAGGAATAAAGCTGCTTGAAAAAATTTTAGCGATTGAACCAATACTTCCAGAGATTACCTCCTACAAACAAACAAAAAAAAAAACAAACTTTATAATCTACACTAAAATTATAAAGAGGGAATTTTTTTTATTTTTGTGTCTATGTTTGTAATGAATAAACTCAAGCCGATTTCGAAAATTCTTCGGCCATTGGAAAGCTACATTAAACTTAGTAACATAGGCTATATTTATTGCCCGTGCGAAGCCGGGACTATATCACGTCATCAGTAATACAATGAAATGGAATAAAATAAATCCAAATCAATTTGAACAAGTTGAAAACAATTATCTATATAACTGTAATAAATTAAAAACAAAATTAAATAAATCAAAATTCAATCAATACCTCGTCGGAATACTGACTTTTGACCTTTTTCAGTATCTTTTTTTGCGGTTGGAAATTATCAAATGACATCTCCCGCTCTAAGGCGTCCAGCGTAAAGGTGAGGAGGCTGTGTGAGTCGACTAAAAACTACGAACCTATTTCCTTAATTTGCCCTTTGTGTTCTAAGGCCACGGTCACTCTTTCTTTCCCGCAGAAATCGTGACTGTTGAGTCGGTCGGTGTCGATCATAGTCTTCTTCATGATCTTGTTTTCTTTTCCCTCAAAGTTTTTGGGCTCAGTAGATTGCCACGTTTATAGTGGCGTCAGTGGCGTTTTTTAGATCCTCCAAAGTGTAGGTGTAGGGACACTTTGGGCACCCTAATAAGTAGGCCATCGTCTGGTCAGGTGCACCGCACTTGCACCTGACAAAGTAGGGGCGAATATTGCGACAACCACGCTATATTCGCCCCCATTTTACCAGGTTCGTAGTTCAAGAGAAATTATCAAAAAACTAATCCAGCTTTTTATGGAGTGAGACGAAGTGTCAGATTTTTTTTTCCGCTGTAAAAGCATTCTGGTCAAATGAGGCTTTCTCGACCCATCTCTAGCACAGTGCCAGTGTATGGCCTCTCCAAAGGACATGCGCCACCTGCTATGCTGATCTATACGAGGCCAACAATAGAGCCGTACCTACAGGTTGCCAAATATTGGTCAGAAAAAGTATGGATTGAGAGCATCGACATGAAAAGAAGATGGTCTAAAACCTACCGGTGTTCCTTCAGGTACTTTTTAGATTTTTTTAAACAAATCCCTGCTCACAACCGTCCACCACACCATCCTACGACAATACCGCACAAAACATTACGAACAGCTAATCACCATGCTCCAGTAAATACAATGATGAGACGTTCTACAAAATGACTAGTTATGTTTAACCGCTACCGCACTTGTGCGGATATGCGTGGTAAATGTAGCGTGAAATCACATCCCTGTTGACTGCCGGGCTTTACTAAAGGAAATTGTTCTTGCCGTGAAGATGATTGCTTCATCGAGACATGCTATTATAATATTGACTTGGAAAACTTGTATTTAAACGTTTCTCGAAGTGTTATGAACAAGAGTTTGGAGTTGTTTGTTTGATAATAGCTGAAGTTCTTTGGGCGAATCACTCGTAATGAGGTCTCGATGGAACGATTGGTAGTGCAAGAGAAAGTCGAGGGCAAAATATCCCGTGGTCGATCTCCAACACATTAATTATGCGTAGAACAAAGATATGGAATGCTCTAACAGAGTCTGCGTTTCCTGATAGCTACAATTTGGGGATAATTTAGGGAAGAGTGAATAGGTTGCTACTAAGTAAGTGTGCCTCCATCGTTGCTTTCCGTCAGGTCAGCTAAATGGCTAAAGTTCTTCGGGTAAATTACTCGTAATGAGGACTCTAAGGAACGATTGGTGGTGCAAGGGAAAGTCGAGGGCAAAATCTCCCGTAGACGCTCCCCAACACACTCATCCTGCAGCAAAGACGTGGAATGCTCTTCCAGAGTCTGTGTTTCCTGATAGCTATAACCTGGAGATCTTTTAGTCAAGAGGAAATAGGTTGCCTCTAGGCAATTGTGCCTCCATCGTCACTTTTCATACGGTCAGATAGTGGTCAAGAGCGAGCCTGTGGACAGTTAAAAAAAACAGAGTTACGGACCTCATTAAAATGGTGGCATCAGTAAATAACATGTGAAATGTGGATGTACCTATTATAGGCAGTTATGTTTCGGTGTTTCTGTTTTTATAATATCAATAGACACAATTTTCTGTCTTAAAATATCTCTAAGGTTATATAGGACAATACTGCTGATACCCCGTATCTCGGAAAGCACGTAAAGCCGTTGGTCCCGGTTGTCATTTTAAATCTTTGATAGATTGTTTTGACTAGTAACTGGGGTCTGATATGCTACCCCTCCATGTAAATACCCACCCAACCGCACCGTTAGACTGGAAGCCAACCCCAAGATAGTTCGCGCACTGTTCCCGCGCGCCTCAAGGAGTTGTCAGCAACAGCAGGGGCCCAGCTGGGTCGAAACCTACTGGGGCCAGGGTTAGCTTAGAAAGAAAGCTCAGCCCCGGTATGAAGGTATGAAGGAACGACGGGTTTTTAGTCAGTAAAAGTTTGACGCTATCTCCCGCTTCGCCCAAGAGCGGGGATTGTCATTGCATGATTTTCCCACCATAAAAAAAAGATAGTTGGGAAAAGGCTAGAGGGATGATGATGATGATCTATCCCCTGAGTTCGTTTCGGTGTTTCTTCTCATTGTAGTCAGCTAGAAAACACCAGCCGCATCTAGTTTAAATAAAGAAAAAAAAAAACGTGTAAAAGTGTTTTTCAAACCTATTTACAAAAATAAATATCATTTTTACACCACCTGCTCGAAAATGTCAAATTATATGTCAAGCAACCTTAACCTAAAGTGAGTCATTAGTGGCCGGGGTATAGAAATATATTATATCTATGGGCCGGGGGCACAGCCGGTCAATAATGTTGTACTGGATTTCATTATGACCCGCTGGTCAATAATGTGACTATTATTTTCTCACAATAGGTGTAAAAAGTAGAGTATCCTCCTCTGGGCTAAAGGTGTCTTTGCCTTGGGCTAGCTTGAATCACTCGCTGCATTCAGGATTCTTGTATTAACTCCCTCGCTTTGCTCGTGAGTTAAATCCCGAATCCTTCATTGCGCTCGAGATTCAATATGACGCCCGTGACATAAGACACAGTTTTAGCCTAGTGATGGGGAAAAAGAACATTCTCCAAACGAGAATATTCTCGGAACGAGAATGTTCTAGAATGTTCTCGTAAGTGGAGAACTTACGAGAACTTATGAGAACTTAAAATTTGTATGTGCTCCTTCCAATTTTAACATGAAACAGATAATTATGATGATTTTAATTATTATTTTAAATATTATTATAATCGTTTTGAGTGTTTAGGAAGCTCCGCGGACAAATACAACGATGGGTTCGTGGAAACTGTCCATTTGGTCGGTTCTAAATTCTTTAAAACTCGAACAAATGAGAGGAAGAGGCTCGCGGATCGAACCCTTCAGCTTATGAAAGAGTGGCGTGAGATGATTCTACAGTCTTCAGACGATGCGTGCACATATCGGCAGAGTCCTTGAAACGCGATCTCCGTCACTTTAGCAACGAAAAATTAAAGACACGATTGAGCGAAATAAGGGCTCCAAAGTGTTTGCAAGAGATCTGTCTATTGGGCAGAGCTAACTCACGAAACTGAAGACCGACAAGGGCAGAGTCATATCCTCCAAATTGGAGCTTCTAGGAGAGATCAAGGCATTTTATAGACTGTTATACTCGACACTATACCGAAGATATCCCGGCCGTCAGCCTGTACGACATTAAAAGATGGCTCTGAAACAGTTGGCGTCAGGTGAAGACAGCAGGGCTCCTGAAGGTTGGTGGAAAACCGGTCCTAAACGCCTTTCAGTAGTTGTTTGATTCCGTCTCGAGGAAAAAACGCCACAGGTATGGAGCAGAGGTATGGTGGTAGTCTTCTTTTAGAAGGGTGACATACCCTGCTTAAGAATTACAGGCCCATCTCACTTCTGAGCCATGTCTACGAGCTGCTTTCCAGGGTTATCACGACTGTCTCGCGCCCAATTTCGACGACTTCCAGGCTCCCGAACAAGCCGGAAGCCAAAAAAGCTTCAGCGCCGTGGACGGAAGACTTAGGAGTATAATCAGCCTACAAAAACACTTTGATACGATCGAGACTTGGGCTGTACTGCAGTCTCTCCAACAGTGCCAGATTGACTATGGGTACATTGAAATGCTGAAGTGTTTATTCCAGTTTATTCAAAAACGTCACCATGTCAGTCCGACTTCAGGAACAGCCATCGAAACAAAAAAGCCAAAAAGGCAAGGAAACGCCATTTCTCCGAAACTATTCACGGCCACAATAGAGGATGTCGTCAAGGTTCTGGAATGGGCTAGGCATTAATGTCAATGTCGAGTACATCACTCATCTTCGATATCCCGACTACATAGTAGAAATGGCTGAGACTACGGAGGAGCTCAGTACAATGCTAGGTGACCTCAGAAGAGCTTCTGAAAGAGTGAGACTTAAAATGAACATAGAAAACCCAAAGTCATGGTAAAAATCCACGTAGCACTCACTCCTATCAAGATCGGAGACTCTACACTCGAATTTATGGACGACTACGTTTATCTAGGGCAGACAGTCCAGTTGGGTAGGTCTAATTTTGAGAAAGAGGTCTATCGTCGAATCCGACTCGGCTAGGCAGCGTTCAGGGAGCTGCGCGGTGTGTTTTCGTCCAATATATCACAGTGTCTCAAGACGAAAGTCTATGAGCAGTTCGTGTTGCCAGTGATGATATATGGCTCCGAAACGTGGTCGCTTACAACGGGCCTCCTCAGAAGGTTTAAAGTCACTCAATGGGCAATGGAAATGGCTAATGCTTGGAGTTTCCTTGCGTGATCACATCGAAAATGAAGACACCCGTAGCAGAACCAAGGTTACAGACATAGCCCAAAGAATCGCTAAACTTAAGTGAAGACGCAGCGTTGGAAGGCCTCCCCTAAGGTGGACCGATGACCTGGTGAGGATCGCGGAAAACCGATGGTTGCATGACGCACAGGACCAGTCATTATGACGACACTTGGGGGAGGCCTATGTCCAATAGTGGACGCCTATCGGCTGAAATGACGCTGATGAAGAAAATTAATATCCATATTTATTACAACAGTCTATTATAAAATAATAATCAGAAAATACATAGCATGCGCACCCGCCCTGTTGCACTTCGCTGTGGTTACTACTGAATGAGCGGTCGAAGTGCATTCATAAAATATCACGCATTTCATTTATCATTCAAATTTTAAAAAGTGATCAAATTAAGTTTAGGTTTTGTTACTCAGTTTTTAAGTTCTCGTAAATTCTCGGCTCGGAGAACATTCTCGAGAACATTTCCGCAAAGTTCTCGCTAGGAGAATGTTCTCGGGAATTTCCCATCGCTATTTTAGCCCCTCGGTGCATAATCTACTATTTATCATCATTTTCATTTATCACTACCTAACTTTAAGGGGAAATCAGGTACAATATTATAATAATGAGAAATACTTTAATTTTATTATGAAAAACGTACAAACGCCTGCATAAATTGTGTACCCAATTCACATAACCGCAGGTGTCAACAAAACATTCCATTTATCACAGGCGCTTTGTCTCATTTCAGCAGAAAATTTAACAATAAACGGCATCCATAATCCCGTACATTTTTTGGAAACAGCTCAGCAAGCTTTAACACACCCCTGTTATGTTTTTCCAGCAACGTTTGCCTTCGCACATGACCGGAACGATGCTGTATCAGCGTTCAGCGATCAGCGATACGTCTGGCGATGACGCGTTTTATTTCGTGCCACCGACACAGAGTGCTATCTACATGATACACGTCAACCATCAATATTTTAAAACGTCCTGTATATCGATCAGGATTTGGGGTATTGTGAAATATTTTTCAACAGTTATGTCTACTGTGATTTTTGTGATTGGCTGTATTTTCTGAAATAACTGAGTATTTATTTTACCTTGTTTGTTTTCCTGGTGAGGCTGTTCGTTAGATGTTCCCTTACAGCCATCAAAGGATTTAACGTTTTGTTAAATCATTGGTATTTTTTTTTGAGGTGGGAAATCATCAAACCGCTCCTCTGACTCTGGATGGAGAGAGAGGGAATGTCGGACTTCTATTGATCAAAACCTATTAGTATTCCTTCACCGGTCTTCAGTTGTCTTTTGCGTTCCGGGCCATGGTAACTCTTTCTAACCTTAATCCTGCAGCCATTTTTTTATGGTGGGCAAAAATTATCCAATGACAACTCCGCTCTTGGGCGGAGCGGGAGATAGTGTCTGACTCTTACTGACAAAAAACCCACCCCGTTCCTTTTAGCCTTCATACCGGGGATCGAGCTCCCATTCGGATGGCCCCAGTAGGCTTTGACCCAGCTGGGCCCCTACTGTTGTTGACAACTCCTTGAGAAGCGCGGGAACAGTGCGCGCCGTCGACGTCTTGGGCTCGGTCCGGACAGTTACCGGACGGTCGGACAGCGAGCAACCCATAACTACCGTCCGCAAACCCGCATCTACGGTGGCCGGAAATCGGGATCGGAATCCCGGCGGCGACGGAAATCCTGCAGCCATGGTAAGTATCTGATTGCTTGCCATCTGGAAACCCACAATATCAGTGGGTCTATTCTTGAAAGATCTCTCCGTGAAAACTTCTGAGTTTTCACGATGAGATCCAAGTTGGTGGGATCCAAGTTTGAAATGAGCTGTTGATCCATTCTGATGATAAAGAACACTCACTTCAAATTCACTTGACCAATGTTCACAGTTAGAATTTAAAAAAAGTACAGGAAACGAAAACGAGCCTGGACTGAGCAATTGATCGAAAGAGTTACAATAGCCCAGTAACGCAAAGGGCCGTCTGAAGGAACACAGGTGGGTTTTCATCATCATCATCATCATCATAAGCCTTTTTAATGTTCCCACTGCTTGGACTCAGGCTTCCTCTATAGGAAATTGAGTAAATAATAATAAATGATTACCAAACAAACAAAATAAAAACCCACGAAAACATGGATCGCTCAAAGTAGCCTAGTTTTTCGCCTCAAGGAGTTGTCAGCGACAGAAGGGCCCAGCTGGGTCGAAGCCTACTGGGACCAGGGTTATCCGAAAGGAAGCTCGAGCCTTGGTTTGAAGGCTAGAAGGAACGGGGTGGGTTTTTAGTTAGTAAGAGTCTGACACTATCTCCCGCTCTACACAAGAGCGGGGGTTGTCATAAAATGAAAAATCATTTTCAGCCCACCGAAAAAAAAAGTTGCCTAATCAAAATAATTCTCATACGAGTATGGTAAAATTTAACAAAGGTAGTAATTATGTGTAAAATGTGAAGGTAAGAACATAATTGGCTTTATTAACGGATTCGAGATTTCCAATGTCAATATTTGCTGAAACAAATGATATTTAGGTAGCTAATTGGCTGAATTCAAACATAACATGTATTGAGAATAGCATTATTTATTTTAATAGTAGAAACAATTTGTTTTATTTATTTATATATTGAACTTTATGCACTAGAACTTAGTACGAAGGCGGATTTAGGATCCCCGAATTCCCTCATAGATGCCCTGAAAAACCTGAGAGGCTTAATCTGTTTTTGGAGAGAGGTGGGCTTTTTTTTTTTTTTCTCTCGACGGGGAAAATCATCATTGACGAAACCCGCTCTTGGGTGGAGCGGGAGACAGTGTCAGAGTCTTACTGACTAAAAACCCCGCGCCGTTCCTTCTAGCCTTCATACCGGGGCTCTAGTTTCCTTTCGGATAACCCCGACCCCGGTAGGCTTCGACCCAGATGGGCCCCTCCTGTTGCTGACAACTCCTTGAGGCGCGCGGGAACAGTGCGCGCCGTCGACGCCTTGGCTCGGTCCGGACAGTTACCAGACGATCGGACAGCGAGCTACCCATGGCTCGCCGTCCGCGAGCCCGCGTCTACGATGGCCGGAAATCGGGATCGGAATCCCGGCGGCGGCGGCGGGGGCGCCGTTGCCTGATGCGGTCTGCCTCCTCCTTTGCTAGCATTACTGCTTCGCAGAAGGAGGCGACCGCCTGCCACTCCTCCTCGCTCCGGACCATGGCCTGAACCAAGGCCCGGCGCGAGAGGTCTCCGCCGCCGATCGCCCCCACGAGGGCACGGCGTTGCTCCGCCCAAGCAGGGCACACCTCAACTGTGTGCTCCACCGTGTCCTCCGGGCGTTCCGCACAATGGCGGCACCCGGGCGTCTCTTCCGCTCGAATCCGATGCAGGAACCTCCCGAACTTGCCATGTCCGGTGAGGACCTGCGTCATGCGGAAGGTAAGGACGCCGTGAGGTCTTTCCAGCCACGCCTCAAAGAGGGGACTTACCGCTATAATTGTGGCGTGCCCAGCACTGGGTTGCGATAGTCGCTGACGCCATTTTACCGTGAGATCCCGCCGGAGCTCTGTCCGCCATACCTCGACCTGTCGCGGTAGTGGACTTTCACCCCGGCGTTGCATCTCCACGCGCTTATCGTGCATGTGTGCAAGGACTGTTGCCTCCAGATCCCACGGTGGTAGGCCAGCCAGAAGGCTCGCCGCTTCGCGGGAGATCGTGCGGTAACCCCGCACCATCCGTATTGCCATGACCCTCTGGCAGGCGTTCAGTATGGACGCCGGTCGCTTTGCCAGCGACGGCGCCCACACCGGCGCCCCGTAGAGAGCTATGGACCGAACGATCCCCGCGTAGAGCCTCCGGCAGGAGGCGTCTGGACCCCCAAGGTTGGGCAGGAGCCGCTTGAGAGCAGCCCCGGCCCGGTTGAGTTTGGGAGCCAAACGTCGGAAGTGTTCTCCGAAATTCCATCGGCTGTCGAGAACGAGTCCCAGGTACTTCATCGTCGACCCGACGCCGATGCGAACTCCTCCTACCGTAAGTTGGGAGTCTGATGATGGCGCATTCCGAGGGCCGTGGAAAAACATGGCCTCGGATTTGTGCAGCGCCACCTCGAGTCCCAACTCCTGGATCCTACCAACGACTATCGCAACCCCGCGTGTCGCTAGAGCGACCGCCGCCTGGTGCGACTCTCCCTGCGCTAGAACCAGCGTGTCGTCTGCGTAGCAGACCACGCTGACCCCGTCAGGGAGGTCGCTGCGCAGCACGTAGTCGTAGCCGATGTTCCACAAGGGTGGGCCTAGAACCGACCCCTGCGGAACACCGCACGACATCTCTCGACGTTTCCAGTCTCCCTGGTGACCGGGGTAGATAATTGACCTGTCCGACAGGTAAGCCTCGACCACTCGACAGAGGTATTCGGGCACCCGGTGGTACCGGAGTGCCCTCCGGATCGTACTCCAGGGCAGGGAGTTGAACGCGTTGGCAATGTCCAAGGACACTGCCACGACGCTCCTGCCCCGGGATACCGCAACCCCTGTCGTGAGGGCTCGCACGCGCATGATGGCGTCCACCGTAGGAGAGAGGTGGGCTGGTTAGAATAAGCCCACCTAAGGTTATGGCCGCCATGGCCCACGTACAATGGTCCGCAGAAACCATACTCAGCATAGACAAGGCGGACTTAATGCCTTAGACCTTTACTTGTTTTACTGTGAAACATTTTATGAAAATTCAAAGATTTCTTTGTATTTATTCGTACTGTTTTCGGTGGCGTATGACATGATCTGTGTTATGTTATTTATGCAGTTAATACTGAACCCATGAGAAAGCGCGCTCTAGACTACACATAAGGACTCATATGAGAAAATAGCTCAAGTATAATCTAAATTATTTCATTAAAAGAATTTAGCACATACAAAATTATGAACTGTGCCTGGTTTAAAAATAGAACACTAAGTTAACATAAAATTGTGTATTAAGCGCTATAACTATAAATCCTACTAATATTATAAATGCGAAAGTTTGTATGTATGGATGGATGTATGGATGTTTGTTACTCTTTCACGCAAAAACTACTGAACGGATCTCGATGAAATTTGGTACACGAGTAGACCATATCCCAGAATAACACAAAAGATACTCTTTATCCTGGGATTATGTACGCGGGTGAAGCCGCGGGCAAAAGCTAGTACAGTTATAATTAGAAGAAATTACCTTTATGTAGACTTATATATAAGGTAAAAAAGAACATAAAAAGTATGACCACGGAAATGAAAGAGATAAAGAGATTAATACATTCATGAGATCTTCAGACGTGTGGTTCTCATAATTACATTAAGCATAACGTAATTTACTGCGTAAAATAACACGCTGTTAGGTATGTACCTAGCATTTTTTTGCTCAGAGGTAGGTACTTATAAACGTGTGAGGCATTATAAACGAATTTGACAACTGTAGTTAAGTATAATACGAAAACTAATATTAATATAATATAATTGCTCGGTTGAAGGATATTTCAGTTGAAAAAAGTGTATTTTAAACTATTTTCGTAATAATATACACGGTTTGGCAGGCGATAAGCACCTTTGTGTGCGTTTTCGGAAATGTTTTTTTGAAACTATAAGTATGAAAACATCTCCTATATATTTTCGTGTGAGCAAAATGCTCATAGAGGGCCATTTTTGCCCACCAAAAAAAAGGATGAGGATATGATTATTATATTTATTCAATACGAAAGTTATCCCGTCTATCAATATGATGAGTTTAGTTAGGATAAGAAACGGAAAAACAAAAACAAAAAAAACAATACTAAGATTAATATATTATATGTGTAGGTCATATCACAATGTTTGTGCCAATTAGACTAAATCCACTTCACGTCACGTTCCACAAAAGCAAAGTGGAGAAGTATCTATTGATCCGGATGAAGTATTGTTTCGTCTTATTAAAACTTTATCCAATAAAAAACTTACAAGCAATTTAACTTGGTTCCCGAAGAAATATATTTAGAGAGCGAAGAGGAAACATTAACGACGAATAAAGCTAATGTTTTGTGTAAAACTGACTTGTTTGGGAACAAAAACACTCGCCTTTTATTATTATACCTTTATTAGGAAAACATTGGTAAAACCAGTTGTCTTGAATGGATGGAATGCGTACCCGAGAAAGTAGGAGATGACATTGAAAGTTATGCAGCGAAATTTATGGCACCATATATGAAGTAAACTTCGGCTGGCCTGTTGGTCTAGTAATTAGTGACCCTGACTGCTATGCCGGAGGTCGTGCGTTCTATCCCACCCAGGACAAATGTTTGTGTGATGAGCATAATCATTTGTTCTGTGTCTGGGTGTAATTTATCTATAATAATATGTATGTATTTAGAAATATATAAGTATGTTTATCAGTTGTCGAGTACCCATAACAGAAGCTCTGCTTAGCTTGGGACTAGACAGCGTTGTGTGATAGTTGAGTAAAAAAAAAACTACGATATCCTGCATCGCACAGTTCGAGGTATTTTAAATATAGTAATATACGGTTGATCGAATGTCTCTTTAATCACGTTTTGTGGCTTTCTATTACTAAAATTTGATGTGCAATGGGTGTATTAAACACATATTATTAAGTATTGATGAACATCAATACTTACACAAATCAAAAGACTCGATTTCAAAGGGTTTTGGCAAAAGTCCATTTTCTTCTTGCAACCGCTAATGAAAGTAGTTGCTTTCTCAATAGATACGAAGTGAACTAGACTTTATAGACTTCATTTACAGACATTCACGACTCAATGACTGAACACGGTTTTGCTTTGCGAGTCAGTCCACACTTGGCTTTTTGAAAAGGCTCTTTAATATGTATATAGACTTTATGCAGTGAACAAATTTTGAGTTAATTGGAAGTATTCATAGTCTTTGAAGCTGAATTTGTAACCTTAATAAGCTTGTAGACTCATCAGTTTGCTACTTGTTATATCTAAGATATTCAAAAACTACTGCTGAATAGTATGATGCTACAATTACACTAAAAGGGTCTAGCATACCTAACTGACCATCAATTTTGCTTTCGGCAGAAACACGGCATTACAGATCTAGTCCAGAGGAGCTATGGTAAAATAAGGAATACTTTGAACTGTAGTTTTGGACATATGACAAGCCTTTGACAGGGTATGGCATCGCGGGTTACTCTGTAAGACAATGACTTCTCAAGGCATTGGATGATTTCCCTGCTAAAAAACCTACAAGTGCTACAAACTGCTGGAATCTTATCTCTCCGACAGAATCTTTCGGATTGTTGTTCTGTTGGAATATTTCTATTAAATTGTTGAAGGAGTACCCCTGGGCTCTATACGAAGACCAGTGTTATGCATCATTTTTACAGAAGATTTGTCACTTATAAGTAGGTATCGT
Source organism: Mythimna lalbum (assembly GCA_949319445.1). Classification (NCBI taxonomy): domain Eukaryota; kingdom Metazoa; phylum Arthropoda; class Insecta; order Lepidoptera; family Noctuidae; genus Mythimna; species Mythimna lalbum. The sequence continues at coordinate 7,972,224 of OX439348.1, read as the reverse complement.
ATATTAATTATATCAGCAAGTTATGTAAATATGACCGCCATTTTTGATAATTTGAAAGTATTTCATACAAATAAACATAATTTTCGAAAGATTAATCTAAATAATATGGAAAAAAGGTAAAATAAATGGTGAATAAAAGCAAGTGCTTCAAAATCAACCTGTTTACTTTCCGTCCCAAAAAGAATATACGAGTATACGTGGTTACTGTTAATAATGCCTTTAAGAAGATCATCATCTTCCTGCCCTTATCCCGTTTTATTTGGGGTCGGCGCAACACGTTTTTCTCTTTCATTCTGTCCTGTCGCTCGTCACGCTATCACTAACTCCCTTTTCATTCATATCACTTTTCACACAATCCATCCGTCTTTTCTTTGGCCTCCCTCTCCCTCTCCATCCATCTACATGTAAATTCATAACTCTTTTAGCAACATACGTTTATCTCTCCTCTTTACATGACCATACCAAGACAAACGATTCACTTTCAACTTTTCAGTCACTGGCGCCACTTTCAGACTTCCCCTAATATACTCATTTCTCACTTTATCCATTCTCGGCACACCACACATCTATCTTAACATTCCCATCTCGGCTAGATGCTATCTTTTTTATCTGTCATTGTCACAGTCTTAAGAAGCTTTGAGAAGAAAGAAGTAAATAAAGAAAAATATATTCAAACAAAGAATACCAGTCGAATTGTAAGTACAGGAACATGGCTACTTGCTCTTTGGCAGATATCATACCCATAGTACGCGACATTCTAGTTAGAATAATGGACCGTGTCGTTATTTTAGGTTTCTAAAATGATCATGTACAGGGCAGATTTTTTTGTACTTACTTTGACGTCATAAGATTGTATTTGTGTGTGTTATTACAGCTGATATTTTACCTCAGTCTGTTTTGGATAGCATTTCACAATAAAACTGTTTTTTTTTTTTTTAAGAGAGCTAGACATGTGAATGATGCTGTAAAATTTGTACTTTGTTATCTTCGTCCTTTTAATTTATAGACAATCTGTGTAAACCCTCTCAAAGTACCTATTCATGAACAAATTCTATAAGACTAACCACCATATCGCAAAACATAAAAACAAAAATATAAGTTTTTCTCTACATTTAATCGAGTTACGCAAATATAAATGTACTGAACAACTGTTATTTTTCACATTTTAGAATTTAACCACAGTTAAAGTTGTTTGTGTTTATGAGTGCTGTCACCCCTTTTAAGATTGCCAATGAATAAACAGTTACCTTGTATAAAATAATTTAAATATCAGTCCTCTTGGCACAGGCCATGGTCCGAAGCGAGGAGAAGTGGCAGGCGGTCACCTTCTTCTGAGAAGCAGTAATGCTAGCAAAGAAGGAGGCGGCTCGTGTGAGGCAACAGTTCTCAAGTACCAGTCGCCGCCGGTATTCCGACCACCGTAGGAGCGGGCTTGCGGACGGCAAGCAATGGGTAGCTCGCCGTCCGACCGTTCGGTAATCGTCCTTCGCTGTCCGACCCCAAGACGTCGACGGCGCATAATGTACCACGCGCGCCCCAACAAGTTGTCAGCAAACAGTAGGAGGGCCCAGGGTCGATGCCAACTTGGGCCAGGATCTGTTTCTGAAAAGAAGATTCTGCCCCGGTACGAAAGGTAACAAAGGAACTAGAGTGGGTTTTTAGTCAGCAAAAGCGCACTATCACCCAAGAGCGGGGGATGTCATTGGATGATTTTCCCACCTAACAAAAAAAAAATATCAGTCTTCTAAAAATCATAAAACATTCCCAAGCGAATCGCTCTGCAAACATGTCTCTATTTTGCATCGTATTAACTCCAAGCAAACATAGTTAATATATGAATTGCACGAAACGAGGGCCTTTAATAAAATAAACTCAAAATAAACACTGCTTTTCAATGGGCAGAAAATTGCTTGCAATAAAAATAAGACTTTTTGTAAACAAACCCAGCAAGTTGGTCAACGATCAAAGTAAGTTTCAGCTCTGAAACGGCAGACCTGTTGGGCGACTGTGGACATAAAATGGACGAACTTCTAACTTTATTTTTGTTCTATAGTAGTCAGTCTTTCAAAGTATAAAGCAAAGTTTCAATTACTATGCAGTTAGCTAATGTATACAAGCATATTTGTTTAGATAGGCTACATTGAAATTCAGCAGTACATATATCTACTCAGTACTTTTTTAGTGAGGCCCCTCATAATCTACATTTTTTTATTTTTATTATGTCTTTATTTATCGCGGGACCCTGTAAACCTGGAGCTTTAACCTCCCGTCTGTTACTATATCTCCAGGAGATATCTGTCAAAAAACGCGTGTCTGGTGGAAGACTCCTGGAGATATCGTGGATCGGGTCGGATTTAATGCAAAATATTGCCTATCTAGAGTATACCTGTCTTACTCTAACTTACACAGACTGTAGGTGAAAGAATGAGAAAGAAATAAAACATCACATGCTAAACATTCAACAACATTTTTTATCGGAACGTCTTTTACTGACTGAAACTTACCAGTGTTCCTTCAGTCGCCCTTTAGTCGCAGTAACCCTTTCGAACAACCTGCAGCCTACAATAATAAGTATATCAACCTGATAAAAGTCAAGAATAATTAGGTTACTTCTTGACAAGCGTGCTCCATCGTCGGCCACATCATCGCTTACCATCAGGTGAGATAGTGGTCAAACGCGAGATTATCAATAAAAAAAATATCAACAGACAGTTGCAATACTGCGACATGCGAAATAAGCAACAATTTCCTTCAATTTCCTATCCATTTGATCTAAAATAGCGACATCCGTCTGAAAATGATCGTGTCATCGACGAACAAACCCGAGCTTATCGTGTATCGAAATATGTCCGTTTAGACACATCGAGAGGAAAGGATAAAGGTTGTCCAATAAACGACAGTCGACAGCTGGTCCACTGTGTACAGTCGCGGACACAAACGCATCACCGCGCTACGTGGACGTACATCCTGATGAAAAAGTGTTTTTTAAACGAGGTATTTGAATATGCAAATCGAGTCTCGTTTCAACACTGCGGAGTGTGATGTTCGAACAATAAAATTAAATTCAGTGAAAATATCTGAAAAAATAAGATAGCTTTGTGCGAACCTACACTGTGCGGATTAAATTTTTCGAATGATGTTTTAAATATTATTTATTCTGTATTTTATAAATCACTGATCCGTAATTAAAACAGTATGGTTAAATATCGTTTAATTATTACCTAATTGAGTTTTCATCCACTAATTGGGCTTTCGAGTAAAATTTTATATAAAATAAACTTGGGAATCATCACGAACTGTTAAAAATGTATTTCTACATAGTTTTGCTCTCATTTTCATCACTAATATAGAAAATAATAATAACAAATTCTTTATTGACATTATTTGTATTTTGATACAATATAAGAAGCCTCTGACATCCAAACTAGGCAGGAGTTAGGAGTTAGCAAATAATTTTAAGATTATCAGAAACCGTTTAAAATAAATGTCTACATAGTATTGGTCCCTTTTTTTAAAATAGAACATAATATCAATAAATTAATTTGTTGACATCGAATAGGTTTCTTCTAGGTAAGCGCATTCCATCGTCGACCGCATCGTCGCTTTCCATCAGGTGAGATAGCGGTCAAGCGCGAACCTATCAACAATAAAAAAAACAAATACCTATTATTATACCTTGATACAATTTGTGAAGCTGTAACTTCCAAACTAGGTTTGTATGATAAGAGTCACCAAATTATTTTGTAACCATTTAAAATTAATTTCTAGATACTTTTGCTATCTTTTTCGTCCCTAAAAAAGAACATATGGTGCATATTTGGCTAAAGCGTTTAAGAAGGTTACTTCAGTCACAAATGATTACGCTAAGCGGGTTCTTAACTTAATTCAAGTCGTAAAAGCTTCTCTTTTAAAAGATTTAACAAAAGTTTTCCTTTCTTAAACAATGTTTCACCCAATTGCATTGTTAGCGAAAGAAAATTAAGAATTTTTTTAACTTTGTACAAGCATGTAATTAATTGTTAATTTTCCTGTACAATATTTTACTCTCAACAATAAATAACTCTAAAATAAATGTTTTTCTGAAAACAGCATATTAAAAATAAAAGGAAGAGTGGGGAGCTTGACGAGAACATTTCGCTTTTTTGTAACCGAATGAAAATGAAGTCATAATATCAGAATGTGCATCCTTTTTGTATAGCCAGTTTCCCTATTCACCGGATAATAATATGAAAGATTGCAAGTTTATTTAATTTTAAATGAATTAAAAAACAATGCTTTCTATTTGGAATCTTGTGTAAAGTTACTTGTTGAAACCATAAATAAAATATTAAGAAGAAACTGACCGACATATCAACGTATGACCGAAAGCACTGGGACTAGGATTGTGATATTTAGCACAAGGTTTCTTTTGGTGACCTAGGCGAGGACTAAGCGTCCCCGCACATGGGCCACAAAAAAAAGCCGCCACAAAAAAAACGCTAGAAGCGGCCACATAAAAAAGCTAGAAGCCGCCGCAAAAAACAGCTGAAGCGCGCTACAGCTTGTGGCCGGAGAAGCTTGAAGCGGCTTCAAGCGTTTTTTTGTGGCCGCACTGCCGCATACGACCCACAAAAAAAGGCCGCCTCAAAAACAAACTTGGAGGGGTTTTTTTTTGCGGCCCGTGTGCGTGGACAGGTAGAGAAGATTTTCCAAAATTTACGCTTTAAAAGGATGAAACGGGGTTCCAAAGTGTGTATAGAAAAACCTACTTTTACACAGGCGAAGCCGCTATTGTATGAAGTTATATTTAGGGTGGCATATCAATGGAGTTAATACCGCCGCACCTCTACATTACGTTATTTCAATATATTAATTGATATTGGACTGTGTGTATGGAATATTGAGAATCGTTAACGAATTAAAAACGTGTATTTCTATTTTCTGTGGTAGCACAAGCAGTCGTGTTCTGACTTAGGCGAGCTTTGGGTTATGTACAGACGAACTTACTCTTGTGGCGAGATTTTTTACGTGTTTACGTAATCGGCGTTTGTCGATTTGCACAAAAACTGAGTCTGTGTTTCCTGATAGCTATAACCTAGAGGTCTTTAAGTCAAGAGTGAATAGATTGCTTCTAGGCAAGCGTGTTCCATCGTCGGCCACATCATCGCTTATCATCAAGTGAGATAGTGGTCAAATGTGAGCCTATACAATATAAAAAAAAGAATAAACATAGTTTAGTGACTATACAGCCTTAGATAAATTTGGGGACACAATGTCCCCCACCATGACGCGTAATACGTGGCGCTGCAACGTTGCCCGGTGCCTCGTAAGGCCGCAACTTGTCCCCCATATTTTGCGACGCATACTTCTGTCGCGAGACATGTTGTAGGATAGCTACACAGCGTTGCGTATCACGTTGGGAGACATTTTTTCCTCTATTATATGTGATGCTTAAGGATAAACCTTTTTTCCGCATACGATGGCGATATGACATGCGAACGTTTATGCTGACACGATCGGTTACGATAAAAAACTCACACTAGGCCTTCTGTATTCTAAGTAATTTCCAGCACTCCACTAAATTAAAACAGCTTATTAATTACTAGCTTCTGCCAGCGGCTTCGCCCGTATAAAAGTAGGTTTCTTTATATAAACTTTAGACCCCTTTTTTATCCCCTTAGGAGCTGAACTTTGAAAAATTATTTCTTAGTGCTTGATTTGTACGGAATTTCACGTTCCTAGTAGGTGGTACGTGGTACCATTAGTTTTGGGTGTGTGTTGATTTTTAGTCAGTCAGTTTTTCCTTTTATATATTTTAATTTTAAATTAATTGCAGGTCTATTCCGTGCCGTCGCCAGGATTCCGATCCCAATTTCCGGCCACCGTAGACGCAGGGTCGCCATGGGCAGCTCGCTGTCCGACCATCCGGTAATTGTCCAGACCGAGCCCAAGACGTTGATTGCGCGCACTGTTCCCGCGCGCCTCAAGGAGCTGTCAGCAACAGGAGGGGCCCAGCTGGGTCGAAGACTCGAAGCCTACTGGGGCCAGGGTTATCCGAAAGGAAGCTCGAGCCCCGGTATGAAGAGGCTAGAAGGAACGGGGTGGGTTTTTAGTCAGTAAGAGTCTGACACTATCTCCCGCTCCACCCAAGATGTCATTGGATGATTTTTGCCCACCGTAAAAAAAGGTCTATTCCGTCATCACAGCGACCGAGTCGAATAGAGTTGACGAGGGTTCCTTGAGTCTGGACTCTATTCGAATCAGGGACTTTTTAAGTCCTTATTAACCCTTCAGATACCGTCAATTAGAGACACAATAGTAAGACAATATATGCGCGGCCACCGGTGGTCGCTTGGGGATTCATGAATTAAGGAAATTTCTTTTGAAAGGACTTAAGAAGTTTTAAAGCTCAGTAGAGTGGAATAAAAGAAACCTAAGCTCAGCCCTGGACAGTTTAAAGTTTACGACGACTTAAATTCCTTCAGTATTTTAGAAAGAAATGAATGAACAGGTTTTTACAAAGCTCAGAGTCCGTGAAAATTTACGGACAAGAAATTATGAATGCTCGTGTAGATAGAACACAATAGCATTGTTCAGAAGGCTAAGACGAATGGGGCAGTTTTAAACATTCTTTTAACGAAAACAAATATCTACGTATTGTAGAGAGTACTAAGTTACGTCTGCATAATAAAACGATTGTTTTTGAAAGAAAATCTTAGAGATTTTCGCAGACAGAGAGCAATATAAATACTGTACTTAGACATATGAATATTATGAGAGAGCAGTGGTGGCCGAGTGGTAATGGCCCCGACTTACGAGTTGTAGGTCGCAGGTTCGAACCCAGACAGTCGCATTACTTTGTGTAATTTATTTCATTACCACTGCTCTCAAAACGGTGAAGAAAACATCGTGAGGAAACCGGCATGTCCTAGAACCTAAATTCGAAGACATGTGACATCCACCAACACGCACTGGGCCCGCGTGGTGGATTACCCATTTCCTCTCCCAGAGAGGAGGCCTGAGTCCCAGCAGTGGGAACATTAAAAAAGCTGATGATAATGATGATGATATATATGAAACAAAAAAATATTAACTAAGGCCTAATATTGTCCACGGACGCGTAGCTTCAAAGACGCGTCGTCTTCGTCATCATACGCTTGATGAACACCTGCCGTCTATGAAGGAACGCGTGCGTAGACAGTAGGTAGATACTAAACCTAATTACGTATATATGTCATAGGTTTCTAAAAAGGAAGCCCGTGGTCCTCGAAGGCATAAGGCAACTGAGGAAAACAGGTGTAGTTTTTTCAGTAAAGGTCTGACATAACCTCCCGTTTCAACCGAGAGCGAGAGAAGCTAGCTAATAGGAAGACGCTAATATTAGTAGGATCCCACGTCATCGACGGCACGCACTATTCCCACGCACCTCAAGGAGGTGTCAGCAAAGCAGCGGCCCAGCTGGGTCAAAGCCTACCGGGGCCAGGGTCTAGTTCCGAAAAGGAGGCTCAGCCCCGGTATGCAAGGCAAGAAGGAACGTTGTGGGTTTTTTAGTCAGTAAGAGTCTGACACTATCTCCCGCTCTGCACAAGGCGGGGGATGTCAATTGGATGATTTTTAACCACCGAAAAAAAAAAATTGTTGGAAATGTAGGAATTCGAGAAGATTCTTTTTCTCAAGTAATGTGACAAATTAGATACAATTCTCGACTCCTTGAACTTTGACTGGGATTTAATTTGTTTTCTGTTGCAAAGTTTGTACCTACTTCTTTTATTAGTCGCCATTGTATTATTTTCTTGCGTTAAGAGCCCTCGCACGTTATGGCCACCAATCGCCACTAACCAGTGGTTCAGTCAGACCACTATACGCCGCCACCAGTGGCAGCTACTATATATTCCGTATATTCGATATATATATACTTCTAAAACATAACCATTGTTATTATATGGCGAATTGTGGTTAAATCAATTTACTGAACACTATTGGAGTTCTATAATTTGATTAACTTCCGTACGTTAGTTGAGTAAATTAATCTAAACAGATTGATTAGCTGGTAATTAGTATAATTTCCGGCCACCGTAGACGCAGGGTCGCCATGGGCAGCTCGCTGTCCGACCATCCGGTAATTGTCCAGACCGAGCCCAAGACGTTGATTGCGCGCACTGTTCCCGCGCGCCTCAAGGAGCTGTCAGCAACAGGAGGGGCCCAGCTGGGTCGAAGACTCGAAGCCTACTGGGGCCAGGGTTATCCGAAAGGAAGCTCGAGCCCCGGTATGAAGAGGCTAGAAGGAACGGGGTGGGTTTTTAGTCAGTAAGAGTCTGACACTATCTCCCGCTCCACCCAAGATGTCATTGGATGATTTTTGCCCACCGTAAAAAAAGGTCTATTCCGTCATCACAGCGACCGAGTCGAATAGAGTTGACGAGGGTTCCTTGAGTCTGGACTCTATTCGAATCAGGGACTTTTTAAGTCCTTATTAACCCTTCAGATACCGTCAATTAGAGACACAATAGTAAGACAATATATGCGCGGCCACCGGTGGTCGCTTGGGGAATCATGAATTAAGGAAATTTCTTTTGAAAGGACTTAAGAAGTTTTAAAGCTCAGTAGAGTGGAATAAAAGAAACCTAAGCTCAGCCCTGGACAGTTTAAAGTTTACGACGACTTAAATTCCTTCAGTATTTTAGAAAGAAATGAATGAACAGGTTTTTACAAAGCTCAGAGTCCGTGAAAATTTACGGACAAGAAATTATGAATGCTCGTGTAGATAGAACACAATAGCATTGTTCAGAAGGCTAAGACGAATGGGGCAGTTTTAAACATTCTTTTAACGAAAACAAATATCTACGTATTGTAGAGAGTACTAAGTTACGTCTGCATAATAAAACGATTGTTTTTGAAAGAAAATCTTAGAGATTTTCGCAGACAGAGAGCAATATAAATACTGTACTTAGACATATGAATATTATGAGAGAGCAGTGGTGGCCGAGTGGTAATGGCCCCGACTTACGAGTTGTAGGTCGCAGGTTCGAACCCAGACAGTCGCATTACTTTGTGTAATTTATTTCATTACCACTGCTCTCAAAACGGTGAAGAAAACATCGTGAGGAAACCGGCATGTCCTAGAACCTAAATTCGAAGACATGTGACATCCACCAACACGCACTGGGCCCGCGTGGTGGATTACCCATTTCCTCTCCCAGAGAGGAGGCCTGAGTCCCAGCAGTGGGAACATTAAAAAAGCTGATGATAATGATGATGATATATATGAAACAAAAAAATATTAACTAAGGCCTAATATTGTCCACGGACGCGTAGCTTCAAAGACGCGTCGTCTTCGTCATCATACGCTTGATGAACACCTGCCGTCTATGAAGGAACGCGTGCGTAGACAGTAGGTAGATACTAAACCTAATTACGTATATATGTCATAGGTTTCTAAAAAGGAAGCCCGTGGTCCTCGAAGGCATAAGGCAACTGAGGAAAACAGGTGTAGTTTTTTCAGTAAAGGTCTGACATAACCTCCCGTTTCAACCGAGAGCGAGAGAAGCTAGCTAATAGGAAGACGCTAATATTAGTAGGATCCCACGTCATCGACGGCACGCACTATTCCCACGCACCTCAAGGAGGTGTCAGCAAAGCAGCGGCCCAGCTGGGTCAAAGCCTACCGGGGCCAGGGTCTAGTTCCGAAAAGGAGGCTCAGCCCCGGTATGCAAGGCAAGAAGGAACGTTGTGGGTTTTTTAGTCAGTAAGAGTCTGACACTATCTCCCGCTCTGCACAAGGCGGGGGATGTCAATTGGATGATTTTTAACCACCGAAAAAAAAAAATTGTTGGAAATGTAGGAATTCGAGAAGATTCTTTTTCTCAAGTAATGTGACAAATTAGATACAATTCTCGACTCCTTGAACTTTGACTGGGATTTAATTTGTTTTCTGTTGCAAAGTTTGTACCTACTTCTTTTATTAGTCGCCATTGTATTATTTTCTTGCGTTAAGAGCCCTCGCACGTTATGGCCACCAATCGCCACTAACCAGTGGTTCAGTCAGACCACTATACGCCGCCACCAGTGGCAGCTACTATATATTCCGTATATTCGGTATATATATACTTCTAAAACATAACCATTGTTATTATATGGCGAATTGTGGTTAAATCAATTTACTGAACACTATTGGAGTTCTATAATTTGATTAACTTCCGTACGTTAGTTGAGTAAATTAATCTAAACAGATTGATTAGCTGGTAATTAGTATAATTGTTTTATCTCACAAAGGAGGGTTGGTACTGGAATATATGAATATTTAGCTTAACATATACTTTTTATGTGCGTAAGAAATATAATGTGTCGTTGCCAGATCTCACTTCAGGATCTTCTTTTTCCTGCCCTTGTCCCGTTTTAATTGGGGTCAGCGCAACACGTTTTTTTCTTCCACTATGTCCTGTCACCTGTCACACTATCACTAACTCCCTTCTCTTTCATATCACTTCTCAATCAATCCATTCATCTTTTCTTTGGCCTTCCTCTCCTCCATCCATCCACATGTAAACTCATAACTTTTTTAGCAATATACGTTTTACCCCTCCTTTTCACATGTCCATACCAAGACAAACGATTCCTTTTCAGCTGATCAATCTTGTGTAGATTCACGTAACTATCCGGACCGGCGCTTTGTTCGGAGTTGTCAGCAACCGTAGGGGCCCAGCTGGGTCGAAGCTTACTGGGGCCAAGGGTCAAGTTCTGAAAGGGAGGCTCGGCCCCGGTATGAGAGGCAAGAAGAAACGCAGTGGGTTTTTTAGTCAGTAAGAGTTTTACACTATCTTCCGCTCGGCCCAAGGGCGGGGGATGTCATCTGGAAAAAAACCTTTCACTCACATGACAAATTTTGGAGGTTTCTGCATCGGAGTGGAATGTGAGCCCAAATGGTCAACAGCGCGTAGTGTTCCACGCGCGCCTCAAGGAGATGTCAGCAAACCGTAGGAGCCCAGCAGGGCCGAAGTCTACAGGAGACATGGTCACATGGTTTGCTTCTGAAAGGAAAGCCAGGGACCCTGGAACGCAACGCAAAGAAGGAACATAAGAGTGGGTCTTTTAGTAAAAAAAAGCTCTGTTAATGTGACAAGTTTGAAGCATTGACCAAAATATAAAACAAGAGTTTTTTGAACCCATAAACTGATGGTTTTTCCCTAATAAAACGTCTAAAACACGAAGCTAAAGTCAACCTCGTTATAGATGAATTTGCGTGCCATCGGGTAAACAGAAGCTGTGTTAGCATTTTATTTTCTTCGGTAATTGAATCCTACGACACCGCGGGGCTTCGGTATTACGCTTTCTACTTTCGAACATAAAAGAATAAGTACACTCTATGTACGAGTAGGAGTAATGGGTAGTTGTTGATAAGTAAGTGTAGGTATGTGATGGTACTAGTGACGAATATTCGCATTCGTATTTGCGGATATTCGCACATATTTTGTCATTCGCATTCGGGTTCGTATTCACAATATTAATGTATTTCACAACCAAAAAGGAAATAATAAATTGCTTGATTCGGTATCGGAATCCCGGCGGCGGCGGCGAGGGCGTTTTCTGATGCGGTCGGCCTCCTCCTTTGCTAGCATTACGGCTTCGCAGAAGGAGGCCACTGCCTGCCACTCCTCCTCACTCCGGACCATAGCTTCAACCAAGGCCCGGCGCGAGAGGTCTCCGCCACGTCATGAGTGAGATCAGTGACGGCCATGACGGCTGTCAAGCCGCTAGGCGGTTTAAATATAATTATATAAATAAAGTGTAGCGCATTTTAGGCATAAACCAGACAAATAGATGCACAAAAGTATTTAATTGATCTCCACTTCGCACGGTTAGCAAACAGACATAAAATAAGTTTTAAATGGAAAAAGTTGTTTTTACACCAAACTTTTACGGCGCGGTCTAGCACTCAACAGGACCATTGAAAGAGTTTAAACCCGGTGGGATTATTTTGTTTTCTATGGTCACCACCCATCTCTATCATCAGACCAGCTCCATGACACTAGCTTTTGCCACACTATCTTTTGCCTACAACTTCATACGCGTACTTAAAATATAGCTTATGTCACTCAGGAATAAAGCAGCTTTCTATCGGTGACATAATTTCAGCAACCGAACGAGTACTTTCTGAGATTACCTCCTACAAACAACAAAAACAAACTTTACCTCTTTATAATATTAGTGTAGACTAGTGTAAATTGTCATCCAAGATACATAGGTAGATATACCAACTATCGACAGCTCAGTCAGCAAGGGGTAATCGTTTCAAAATCCATTTGCAAGATTTGCCCTAAGCAAACATATATCTAAATAAAATACATGCATATGTACAAACAATCAATCCCCCGGCTTGTTCCCTATTTGGGGTCAGAACTACTGATACTGTTACGCAATTCTAAGCGATTTGTATCAAGGGCTATGTCTGTACCCTAAGAATAGCCAAGCTTATGTGACAGTGGGCTGGGCACATTGCTTTCAGAACAGTTGGTCAATGGGGAGGTTCTGGAATGGCGACCACGTAGACGCAAAATTGGGAGGCCTCAGTGGACCGATGACCTAGTTTTTTTATTCGGTGGGAAAATCATCTAATGAAATCCCCCGCTCTTGGGCGGAGCAAGAGATAGTGTCAGACTTTTACTGACTAAAATTCCAACCCGTTCCTTCGTGCCTTCATACTGGGGCTGAGCCGAAACTAACCCTGGCCCCAATAGGCTTCGACCCTACTGGGGCCTGCTGGTGCTGACAACTCCTTGAGGTACGCGGGAACAGTGCGCGCCGACGGCGACTTGGGTCCGGTCCGGACAGTTACCGGACGATCGGACAGCGAGCTACCCATGGCTCACTGTCCACGAGCCCGCGTCTACGGTGGCTGGAAATCGGCGGCGGCGGCGGTGAGGGCGCCGTTGCCTGATGCGGTCGGCCTCCTCCTTTGCTAGCATTACTGCTTCGCAGAAGGAAGCGACCGCCTCCCACTCCTCCTCGCTCCGGATCATGGCCTGAACACACATATGTCTTTCGATTGCCCTTTGTGTTCTCAGACCACGGGTTTCCTTTTCAAAAAATCCCCACGTTTCAGAAAAAAATCTTGTATGTATAGTCTGTAATTTTTTTTACATACAGAAAGGTAAATATGGTTTTTATTGTGTGTATATTCTGGTATGTAAAAAAAAGTAACGTAAGTTTACGAATAGGTAGATACCCCGGTAAATAACCTTTAATATCAAATTAACGTGAAATGTAATTAATAACAATTAAAAATACAAAACAAAGATCTCCTTAAAGATTGAGGTCGTTATCAGGCCATTACAAGTTCCTAAACATATTTTTCAAGCGTAATGATCACAAAATATATAGGTACAGAAAAAAATCTACATACAAAGCGCGCTCGAGCAACGCACACATAGACATCGCTCACGGACAGAATATCTCCGTAGCGTCTCGGCCCACTTGTCGAACGATAATGAGCAGTTCCGGCTCAAACGCTCATTAGTGTGCGTCCACCGAGCGTAGGTATAATAAGTGAAGTACATACATGAGATTGTCTTCTGTACCAACCTATTTTGTGTAGATAGTCTAAAGATAGTCTAATCTATATAGATAATCTAATCTATAGATAGTCTAATCTATATAGATAATCTAAAACAATTAACAATATGATTAATATGCAGATACCTATAGGAATAACAAATTTTGATACTATTTAAGGATATGTCAGGTGTGGTATAAAGATAGCGATTGTCGTAACACAGCGCAGGATACACCACAATCGTGGCGGTAAGTCCCCATCTTTGAGGTTTGTTTTTATGGTGGTGAAAATCATCCAATGACAACCACCGCTCTTGGGCGGAGCGGGACTCTTACTGACTAAAAACTCACCCCGTTCCTTCGTGCCTTCATACCGGGGCTCGAGCTCCCTTTCGGAAAACCCTGGCCCCAGGCTTCGCCCCAGCTGGGCCCCTGCCATTGCTGACAACTCCTTTCCAGGGAAGAGGTTTCTTCTATCGTATCGTAGACCATTAGGGTTGGAAATCAACAAGTAACCAATAAAGTCTAGGGGTCTTTATGTTAAGAGTGAACAGGCAAGCGTGTTCCATCGTCGGTCACATCATCGCTTCCCATAATTTCAGATAGTGGTCAAAGGCCTACCTATCTTTAATTTCAAAAAAATGTCTGACTCTGTGTGAAGCGAGACTTTAAGTGATTAAGTAAAACCCAGACGTTTTTTTTCAGTTGCTCTACATGATGCGGGACCGCGGTGTCTTTCTCAGTTTTTTTTTTAACTCCTGTCGAAGGAAACATCTTCCGCTCCAATTTCGCTTCTATCTCTGATAACTGTCATGATATCAGTGATTGATATCACTAGTAGTGATATCAGTGATTGATATCACTAGTAGTGATATCAGTCACGAAAGAAAACAACATGAAAAAACCCTTGATTAATATCAAGAAATAACTTATCTTTTATTATTATTATTTATTGTTTATTTAAGGCCTGAGTCTCAGCAATAGGAACATTGAAAGGCTGACTATGCTATATTTATTTCAGGCATAAATTCACCCAACATAATTGAATTAAATTGCTTGACACAAATTCTATACATTAAATACGTTGAATTAAACAAATGAAACATTAATAAAATTATAAATGATTGAATTACGTTAGTAAAAATTAAAAGAGAATAAAGACCTCCGATAAGTTATTAATAATATTCCACAACTATCACACAACGTCGTCTAGTCCCAAGCTAAGCAGAGCTTGTTTTATGAGCACTAGACAACTAATAAACATACTTATATATTTCTAAATACATACATATATAGATAAATTACACCCTGTCACAGAACAAATGATCATGCTTATCACAACTATTTGTCCAGGATGGGAATTAAACCCATAGCATAGCATAGCAGTCAGGGCCACTAACCACTAGATGAAAAGGACAGTCAAATATTTTTTATTTATTTATTTATTATTATGAGGAATACCAACGACCTATTAACAAGATCTTAAACAGATAGACAATTATATAGTCATTAAATTCTTTGTAAATATGTCAATTAAAGGCATCCACAGCTTATAGATGTACCAGCTATTGCCCGCGGCTTCGCTCACGTTAATTTCGGGGTAACACGGTTCCCCTGGAAAGTGGAGGTTAGAAAGAGACAAAAAGAAGCCTATGTCACTCTCCATCTCTTCAACTATCTCCACTTAAAAAATCACGTCAACTCGTCACACCGTTTTGCCGTGAAAGACGGACAAACAGACACTTTCCCATTTATAATATTAGTACGAGTATGTTTTCGTTCCACAAACCCTGCAGCCACTAATGAAAAGATAGCAAGGCATTGTACACAAGTCTATCTCTGTTTGCACGTAAGAACAATTCACGGTTAGTTAGCAAAGTAAACTCACCTGTAGATAATTGTTTTGACCTCAGTCCGAACTGAAGTCAGGCTTTCAAGTTTCTAATTGGCCGGCAGTTCAGAGTTGAACTCAATGTTTGGCAAACAGTGGTCTTACACTTTCGTACGATTCAATAAGCGGCACTCAACACGAGTTAGTTCAGTACTTCTTGAGAGCCTTTTGTTTGAGAATAAGCTCCTCAGGCTTATTTACGGATGTGTGAGTTCGGGACAATGGAGTGTATTGAGATTAGAATTTATAAAATACCGTACAGTCAGCATCAAATTCAAATATTCACATGTTCAAAGTGACTAAGGATGCAACAAAATGAAATTAAGTTGTTGTTGTGTTGTTGCTGCTTGTTTAAGTTGTTGTTGTGTTTGTGGATTGTTACTCCACCCTACTCTACTCAACTCTACTCTAATCTACCCTGCTCTACTCTACTCTACCCTACTCTACCTTACTCTACCCTACACTACCCTAATTTAAATTATTTTTCCTTAACAATTTTCTCCTCACAATAACAAACAACAAAAAAAAAATAGCGAAATTGGTTCAGCTGTTCTCGAGATTTGCGCTTAGCAACACATTTAGCGATTTCTCGATATAATTATTATGTAAAAATATTTTGTGTACGATAAATCGCATCCAAATTTATTATGCCTAAATAACCGGGTCTTATTTAGAAAAAATAGCTATATATAATAGCAGCTGACGAGCTGGCAAGGCGGGGGGGTCTGGCACGAAGTCAAAATATTTTATTTCACATAGGCCTACATGGGCACTTATAAAACGTCAGAAGCTAGTGCACGGTTCCAAATTGGTCGTTTCCTATGGAGAAGAACCGGCAAGAAACTTCATGGTTACTCTTTTTAAAAAAGTGGTTGGTGTTACAATATGATAGTATGTAAGAACAGTTTAGATCAATACTGTACACAAAAGCAGAAAATTAAAAAAGTAATTCAAATGAAAAAGTAACTTAAATAGGAAGTAAACTGAGAGTTTGTAAGGTATACAGTGTTCTCACATTCACATTACAAAACAAAAACATCGTGCCAATACCCTTTTGTCAGCTGTAACAATATTTGACATAATTTCTTGTAAAACTTTCTTCACCTCTGATAATGTGTTGGTGGTAGTGATGGTTGTGGGTTAGGTGGTGGTGGTTAGGTTTTGTGTAATCTTTTTTTTTGTTATCTCGAGAGAAATCTTCAAAAGGCGCCTGAACTTTTGGGAAAACACTAAGGAGTGTAGGATTTTAACCTCACTAAAGTCTTCCGATGATCACCATCTGCAGGACCCCTTCCATATGGTCCCATGACTCCTCAGAAGTCTACTTTGGGACCTCTCTGCAAAATATTAGGACACATCCCTAGCGAGGAATGTGTATATTATCTACAAAATTTTGTTATGTGACAGTTTTCTTTTGATATTAATTTAAACATCAGACTAATCTTGATAATAATTTATAATCATAGATATGCCACAGTAAATTGGCATCTTTTGAAAAAGAAATTCATTAGGTGTGGTCGACCTAATAATTAAATTTCAATTTGGTGTTACAATAATAAATATTTGGTTCGCTATAACGACCTGTGTGCTACCGCACATTTTACACCTAATATATTTTTAATAGACTTGGTTATTGATGGATATTATTATGTGGGTATATGCTACCGCTAATGTGCGTAAATCAGTTAGAATGCAGATTAATGGGGCGGCAGATGGGTCGCAAAACAAGTTTTTTTTTTGCAAATATTTTTGTGACTCCATTCGGGAATTTAACTATTTACATAGGTATGTTTGTACGAAAGTCTCAGTGTGCAAATCCGACTCGCACTTCCCCAGTTTTTTTTTATCGTCGCTAGGCGCGACCACTATCACACCTAATGGAAAAGCGACGATGTGGTCGACGTCGGAGCACGTTTGCCTAGAAGTAACCTATTCACTCTTGATTTAAAGATCCCTAGATTGTAGATCAGGAAACACAGACTCTGACAGGGAATTCGATTCGAAAAACATTAATCACTAAGGTGTGACCATTTATTGACATTTTTATTTATTGATATTCTTATGATATTTAACTGTTGATTTATTAATTAATATTTTAAACTGATTTCTTTTTCAACACAATTAACATTTAGGTAATAACGGATTTTTTGATGCCAAATCTTCGTTCGTTCTTTTCTCATCCCCAGTTAAGGCGTATATTCCCTTGAACATCTGCCCGAAGTTAAATGCACACATATTCGTCAACTGCCTGCGCTCGTAGAGACCACGATGACTTTTAAAACAATTTTCTATGCGAAACATTGATTGATTTATATAAATGCTATATAGTATGCACATTTTTTTTTGTGTGAATATATTTCTAAAGATCAAAGCCGTTTCAAAGGAGTAAGGAAAACAAACGAAAAAATATCGTGTTGTTATTTTTTTAAATTTTGGCAAAAATATTAGTCATACAAAAAAAAAACATTATGTTGATAGTAAACTTGATTCTATAATAAACATTTTTTTCAAACCTATTTTTCATAAAAGCAACCTAAAACCACTAAGGTTTAAACTTGTAATATCATGACCAATCTAGTCTGAGGAGTAGGCTTCAGAACGTTACTGTCTCATGGCACTGCTCGGGAGCTAGGGCCTTAATCGATGCTTAGTCAAACGTTGATTATTATCAAAAAATAAGCTGACAGTAATATGATTGTGTTCCAATGTTATTTAGAATCATTAGCATAATTAAGTATATCTAATCAATCTACAACTGGACGAATTACTCATAAAGTTATAGATGGAGACGCGATAAAGCTTTCAAATACGTTTCAAAATTGCTGAGTTCATTAAATGCCTAAACAGGAACTAATACAATCATACAAAACACTGATTGAAATTACTGAAATTACCGAAAGCCGTGTAATTGTGATAGAAACAGTAGTATCATCAACTTATTTTAATTACTTATTGTACACAATCGTTTGACAGCACAATCTTTGAGTTAGAGCTCATAGAGAGAGATCATCTTAGCAAATAATAAAAAATGTAAATGGCTAAATTGTATTTTTAGTAAAACATGTCAACTAATGTTGACATCTAAATGACATCTACAAAAAAAAAACGTACTTTAAGGTTGTTCGCCTACGTCCGATATTCTTTGGCACACACTTAGACCATATCCTGGAATAGTTCATAGAATACTACACTGCTGGAATTACGGCAAGTAACAACAAAGCCACATAATTGTAAATGGAGCCCGTATTATCGTATTATATCGCCATCCAGATCATTTGTGCCAGGCTGAAATGAGGTTTTGCTGTATGTGCCATTAGGATGAATGCAGGCGGGTCGCCGATCGATTTAGAAACAAAGCCCCTAATGCCAGCTGTGCCGGCAAGGCTGCCCACCAGATATCTAATGGGATTCTAGCCATGATCGCACGAGTAGAGCTTTCGTTACGTTCTTTCGTTTCTGGAATTGGCTGTAAGTACTTTTATAAATGTGAAAAGCTAAAAATGTGCTGTAGGATTTCAATTTTGAACGGTTTTATGTAAGGTGTACCTACAGTAAGTAAGATTTTTTTTTTTTAAACAACCAATTAAAAACTCTCTTTTCTGGTTTGGCTTCGAAGTCAGTTAAAGTCTTTGTTACACATAGGTATAATGTTACGGGTATATTTATCTAGTATTTAATTACAAATATCAACTTACTTACTAAGTGTTGTGTGTGTGTGTTATTACCTTACAAGTGTCAAATTATACCTAATCTACACTAATATTATAAAGAGGCGATTCAATCAACGATTGCATCACTGCTTACCATCAGGTGGGATCGTAGTCAAGCACTGGTTTACTTCAATTAAAAAAAAAGGCAAAGTTTATTTTTCTTTTCTTTGTAAGAGGTATTCTCTGAAAATAGTGCTAAAAAGAATCGCCAAACTTAAGTGGTAATGGGCAGGGTACATTGCTCGCAGAACAGATGGCCGTTGGGGCCGAAAGGTTCTGGAGTGGCGACTGCGTACTGGAAAACGCAGCACGGAAGGCCTCCTACAAGGTGGACCGATGACCTGGTGAAGGTTGCGGGAATCCTATGGATGCGGGACGCTCGGGATCGATCATTGTGGCGACGCTTGGGGAAGGCCTATGTCCAACAGTGGAAGTGTATCGGCTGAAATGATGATGATGAGGGCAAAAAAGCAAAAATTTTTTCACCAATAGAAAGCTGCTTTATTCCTATTATTTAATGTACGCAAAGGCTAGTCGGAGCATAATCGGCTTATCGCTTAGAACTCCAAGAGGTACTTAGCACTATTGAGTATTTGTATTAATTTCAACTTAATACCTCCACGCGTTCCTGAGAAAAACGGTCTTGACAGTCAGACAACAAAGCAATCCTATAAAGGTTCCATTTTTAACAGGGCTATGGAATTCTAAAAAGGTCTTAATGAATTAAATAAAAAAAAAAAACAAAAAACTATGTACTTGTAAGACTTTCAAGATTATTAGAGGTATCTAAAGAAGTCTGAAACCAATTTGTTTAATTAATTAAACCAGCTTCATCATCTTTTCCTATCATGACGTCGACAATGATGTTTCCGCTTTACTTTATCAACGTCACATTATGTATTTCATGTGCATAATTAGCAAAACACGGAAATCGCATAAATCTCGGCATAATTTGACACATCACTATAGATAAGGAGGTGTTATCATAGAACAGATACAAGAGTACTTAACATTTATGTTTTAACACGTTCAATACTGGACGAGGTCTAATTTGCCCCGTACGTGTCTCTACTGCCGTGCGGAGGCAAATCTTCAATTTGGTTTAGTATGCAGTAGGGTATCTACTTAAATACAGGGTAATTTTAAGTTTTTGACCTCTTACCACACTAAGCCAAAAATGCTTGTAGTTTCATAAACTTTACGGGGTCTAATAAGCCCCGTACCGTCATAATTATAGTTTTAAAACGAGGTATTAAACGCCCCGCACCGCAGGAAATAATAAAAAGATAAGTGCCGTTGTCATCGTGTTTAGTAATCTACCTACGTTCTCAGTTCATCTAGGTAGGTATTAGGTTGGTTTGGCTATTTTATTTTATCCCATTCTTGACCGCTGTGCCAATTTGGGTACAGTTAGTTAATGAGGGTAGGTAAACAACATATTGAAGTTAGTGAATATATTTTTTATGTAATGAATAGTCAAAAGCATCCTGAATAAATATAATATTGATTTATTTTATATAAGCGCAGTGTTTTTCGATAAAATTCAATAAAAAGTCGTTATCAAAGGACTTGTGGAGATAAGTACCTGTTTGTAATTTTTGTTAATTATATTCAATATAGATTTCTACACAATTAGTTATATATCTCTATAAACAATAAATAACTAATTGTATAAACAGATTTTCGGTTCCCAAAACGGTATGCACAAGTCATTATTACATTTGAAATACAGGTGTACCAATTTGGGTACAATGGCCACAAGTATACTACATACGCAGATTATCAAGATGAACCGGAAATGACGTTATAGCGCCAGTAACTGATAGAGGAGACCCTAAATACTATACTCGAAGATAGTTACGATGGTTTGGAGTATGTCATGGCCATAATTCTATCAGAACTAAGAGTCGTTACCAAGAACAAAATTGATCGGCATCGAATTTTACAACCTCTATACCAGATGCGACCTACTGAATGATTTGCGTCAAATAGATTATCGTGCAACAGGAACCATCCGTGAAAATTGCACTAAGAAATGCTAAGGATAATACGATGAAAAAACCAAGATTTGAGTTTGATTACAGGTTTGAAAGACAAAAGTATCTGTATAATGGTTACGAATTATGTGATTCTTATGAACCTCAACCAAACAACCTTTATGAAGATCACTTCCTATAATGGAACTGTGAAGACGTGGTGTTCAGAAAGGAAACAAATGATAGATATGAAAATACCCCACTTGTTCCAAACAACAAAACGAGGGCTGAAATGGACCAGGCAATATCATTCTACAGGTTTGGCATTCATGGCAAAAAATGGTAGAAGTTTTAGTTTTCCTACACAATTGATGTAGCCATATCTGACTCGTGGCACTTGCATGTAATTTCAAAAGAAGATTAGATCATGGACCAGTTGCTAAAACAAGCTTCACGAAGAGTAACTGTTCGCCCTTCTCCATTAAACATCGAGGATTTACAACTACATAGATGGTGCCGACCATATCCTGAAAAGCTTCCAAAGCGGATGTGCTGTGTTTTCTGCCATAATAGTAGCCGCTGGAGTTGTAAAAAGTGCAAGAAAACACTCTGTATAGAAAAACCTTGTTTTACTAAAGTTCAGTCATAAGTGGCAACTGTGCCAATTTGGGTACACCCCTGTAAATCCTGAAAAATATTCTTTAGAAATTTTTTCTTGTTTTTATGTTTGTTTGTATTCCTAATATTAAGTAAATCAAGACTTTTTTATTTTAAGATTGTTCATTTTCATTTGGCCATAAATGGGTTATCTGTATGTTTTTTCTTTGTACAGCAGTAAATACTGAAAAGCAAGTCCAAATTCACAGTACATAAGTTTAAAGAGATGTGCTATCAGTCGGTTGTGAAGTGGTGGCATTAAGCGCCGACTAGTCGGCCAAGTTACGGTTTCGGGGGTATTTGATCATTTTCGGGACGTTTAGTCACAAAATAGATAGGTTATGAAGACAATCTCATGTATGTACTTCACTTTTTATATCGCTCGGTGGACGCACACTGATCAGCGTTTGATCCGGAACTGTTCGACGAGTGGGCCGAAAAGCTACCGAGATATCGTGTCCGTGAGCGGTGTCTATGTGTGCGTTGCTCGAGCGCGCTTTGTATGTAGATTGACTTCTGTGCCTTTATATTTTGTGGTTTACTTTACAGTAGATGCGCGTAGTCCAAGCTCGTTGGAACATGTTTTGTTTGCTTCAAATTGTTTCTTGATTCCTATTTTTACATAGATCAAAACGGTGCTGTTGTGTAAAAAATGAAGACAAAAAAAAATTTAAGTAGTTGCATTAAAACTTAATAATGTCAAAAACGAAGTCTTATGTATGGTTTACTTTGACCACTTGGACAATGACTCCCGTAAAAATCAAGCATAACCAGTCTCAATTGATAATTACTCATGGTAGATAGGGAAAAACAGCAAATAATACGAGTTTGAACCACGATTTGAAATACTGACTTCCAAACCTTATATATTATGTCAGGTTGAGTGATTATGAATTCCTCCTACACATTTTTACTAAGAAGTCGGATAGTAGGCCCTATTTGCCAAATAGTCACCGACTAGTATGAAAGTGAACGGATAGTCGGCTTTACCGACTAGACCGCACCATCTCTAGTTAAGAGATGGCAACAAACCGATTATCATTCAAATCTAAAGTTCGCGAGATAATTCATAAGAGGTTGGCAGTGGTATCATCACAGCGTTAAGGTTTTCCAATTGTTGATTTTAACAAATTGTTTGACAATATTAGTGTATATATGTAGTTTATTAAATTGAGTATATATTAATATATAATTATATTATGTTTATAGTTTATTAGTATATCAATTCTTGTATTTACCTTATTTTATTTTATTCGTTTATTGCACCTACCACTATTGTTCTCTGCATCGCCCAAAGGTTGACTGGAAGAAAATGCCTAAGGCATTAAGTCCGCCTCTGTACTTTTGTGTGCATGAAGTATTAAATAAATAAATAAATAAATAAGAGGCTCCTTTTCCACTCGCCTATCGTCAACATCGAGTATGGTTTATAAGCTTGTTACTTCATCTAACGCAATCCAACGCGATGTTTAACGAAATGGCAACGCAAAAAAATACAGATAACGCCTATTCGGTAATTCCGTGATTTACTCGAATATTTTACAAAACTTGTTCCGAAAACTTTTTAGGGTTTATTTTTTTAACAGCAATTTTTTTATATACCTTTAAAAGTTTTTTAAATAAATTTTCATCATTTACAATTTTAATAAAATTTGAAAGGCTTTTATAGTTTTATACTTTATTGACTTTTTTAATTTTTGAGTAAATTGTGAAGTTACAAAGTTCATGCAAAATAGCACATTTTCAGAGGATTATACCGGATTAGTGTTAAACAAAACTAGAAACTGATTTCAATAGAAGCCTAGATAATATCCACAAGATACTGTGTTTCAAAAATATCTAATGAAAAATGTGTAATAACTTCATAATCAGGTAAGAGCGGTTGTATGAAAAACAGTGAAAATGTGTGTCGATTTGCATCCCCTTAAAACACAATCCTAATTAATTACCTAGAAACAAATAATTACCGCACTAAACTGAAATTATTTCGTGTACCTACGCATGAAAGCACTGAAAACTAACTTCAGTGACTACATCAAAGTACATTAAAATATTCAGGTACAATCATGAGCAGCGGTGCTTGAAACACATCATACGTGCTTGTAACTCAAGACGGTGGCCACACACAGACATACATTTCAGTTGCGTCTGGCGCGTGACAAGGGTTGAGATGTTCATGATATGACCCTCTAAACTTTCATAAGGACCAGAATGCAACATAATACATGTCGTTCGCGTAAATGGGCGCGACTGTACTATATTGTGTGTAATGCCACGCAAATATAGCCCCGGAGGCGGTAAATTTGTTTTTATTGTCGTTTTAGTGTGTTCAATGTTTAAGAAATGGAACTTAATGATCATTGTTTTAATTTTTGGGGATCTAAATTTAAAATGTTCGCTTGGAATTAAATGATATTTCATTTTTGTTGTTCTTAATGATTAAACTGATATTTAAAAACGCAAAGGGAATTGTGTAGCAATGCATAATCAGCTTTTTACTGTTCCCATCAAGGCTTGGAACCGGTTTAAAAATAACCGGTTATTAAACGTTATTAATCAGTTTTATCTTTTATTTCGTTTGGAGTCGAAACGTTAAAAGAACGTTATTAAGAACCCTTATTAACCGGTTTAATCCGCAAGAGCCGAGTGACGCGCGGTGTCCGCTTTCGGAAGGGCGATTTGTACGACCGTTTCCAAAGTGTGCTTGTTTAGAACTGAATCGTTCTAATAGTTCAGCACGTCTGCGCATTGGAGGTAGGCAATGAAAACCGTTTAAAACCGGTAAATTGAACAAAACCTATTTACGAACGTTTTTAGCTTCAAATCGTTTAATTTTGGTTAAGGGTAGAACGAAACCGAAAGCATAAGTTCTCTATGTACTTAGCTTTAACCGGTTCCTGGGCGGAGCATCGCCGTGCCCTCGTGGGGGCGATCGGCGGCGGAGACCTCTCGCGCCGGGCCCTGGTCGAGGCCATGGTCCGGAGCGAGGAGGAATGGCAGGCGGTCGCCTCCTTCTGCGAAGCAGTAATGCTTGCAAAGGAGGAGGCCGACCGCATCAGGCAACGGCGCCCTCGCCGCCATCGCCGGGATTCCGATCCCGATTTCCGGCCACCGTAGACGCGGGCTCGCGGACGGCGAGCCATGGGTAGCTCGCTGTCCGATCGTCCGGTAATGGACCGAGTCCAAGACGTCGACGGCGCGCACTGTTCTCGCGCGCCTCAAGGAGTTGTCAGCAGCAGGAGGGGCCCAGCTGGGTCGAAGCCTACTGGGGACAGGGTTGTCCGAAAGGGTATGAAGGCTAGAAGGAACGGCGCGGGGTTTTTAGTCAGTAAGAGTCTGACACTGTCTCCTGCTCCA
This sequence comes from Mythimna lalbum, assembly GCA_949319445.1. Classification (NCBI taxonomy): domain Eukaryota; kingdom Metazoa; phylum Arthropoda; class Insecta; order Lepidoptera; family Noctuidae; genus Mythimna; species Mythimna lalbum. The sequence goes on along the minus strand of OX439348.1, from coordinate 7,947,106 downwards.
CCCAAGAGCGGGCTACGTCAAAGATGATTATCCGCGTCGAAAAAAAAAAAAACCGGTTCGAAATTTTTTCCGGTTTCCAAACCCTGGTTCCCATTGCTGGGACTCGGGCCTGTACTTTAGGAGAGAGAATTGTTAATGTATTCTTCATAATCATTATTATCATTTCCGCCGAAAGACGTCCACTGCTGGATATAGACTTCCCTAAAGCGTCGCCATAACGATCAGTCCTGTGCGTCTCACATCCATCGGATTCCCGCGACCCTGACCAGGTCCATTTTGTAGTAGGCCTTTCAACGCTGTATCTTTCGGTACGCGATCGCCACTCCAGAACATTTCGACCCCATTGACCATCTGTTCTGCGAACAATGTGCCTTGCCCACTGCCGTTTTAGTTTGGCGATTCTTAGGGCTATGTCGGTAACCTACGCAATTTTAATTTGAGAGTAAAATGTTTTGACACAGATATTTTTTGTTGTGATTTGGAAGTCGATTTTGCGACTTCTTATTGGATTAGGTAAGAAGGTATTCAGTGGTTATGTTTTTACCTTTTACCCGTTTAGCCTAGAAGGCCAATGTGTTGCATTTTTAGCTCAGTAAAATTATTCATGCAATCCCTCAATCTGAAACTGATTAGTTCCCTTGTTAATAATAGATTATTATATTCAAGTACTCATGACTAAAAATTATAGCGTTTAACACGCCATATCGCGATAATGCTTATTATTTTATTATGACGTAGTTAATATTACGATTAGCGAGTCGATGACTCGTTTACTGAAGTTGCACAAAATGGAGCAATGGCGTAGAAACACTAGGTCGACGGGACTATTTGCGACCTAAATAGATAATTGGGCCTTAAGAGGATTCTTCCTGAGCCGTCTGTCGTTAACGTTATCATTGTTGTTGTTTCATTCAACGCTATACAAGGTGTAAGGGACAGCCCTCCGCAAACTTTAAGGCGCTTGCTCAGTAGACGAAACTAAACAACCTACCACAATTTTTTTTTTGGAAACGAAAAATAGTAATCGGCCTAGCCATACAAATTGTCCAATCAAGTTTATCATTTTGTATGGTGAGGCTGATTTTTTTAAATGTAATGTTCATACATTACAACAATATTTTAACTTAGAAAAATATTTTTTTGCAGTATCAGTATAGTAGAATAAAATACATTTTTATTTAAATTAAATTATATTATTTTATTTTATTCTATTAGCGTAACCTTTTGAACGCCAATCATTTGTATACAAGTTCCAGATTTTCGTGCCCTCAGCGCCACTACTTGATTAGAAATAATAATAGTATAATTTACGACTTTTACAAGACCTTTTATTTTGTTTTTATGGAAAATTGCCCTATTATAAGCCATATTTTTAACTTTTTCACACATGATAAGTTCTTGTTTGTTATATTGTGTTGTTATATTCAATAGAAACATTTGTTAGTTAAACTAACTAACAAAGAAACAATTTGTTGCGTGATGCTGAAGGACACATCGCGTATTATATAGATGGGCGTCGAAAAGGTTAATAAACAGAAGACACAGGAACATTTTCATTTATTAATCTGAAAGAAACTGTAGAGTGTAGCCTCATTAAAATGTTAACGCAGCGCAGATGCGACTAAGTACCTTATGTCTGCACATAATGCAATTCTGAGACGCGCAAAACGAAATAATGCAATTAATGTACTGAAAAGTTTTCGTTGTGAACGGAATTAAATGATAACGAAGTTGATTGAACCTGTTCACAATGTCGAGTAAACAAAAGTGCATTCATGGTCGAATGCTGTATATAATTATTTTAATACTTTCGTCTCCTGTTTACCAGGTCCCGGAGACAAGTGCAACATGAGATATGACACGACAGAGTGATGCGATAACTGTTAGAAGTAACTAGCTGATCCGGCCAACGTAAACTTCTATACAACATTATTTTTAGTAACGAAACCTGAATATAGTTTGTTTGGAATCAGTAACTGAATGCATTCCAATAGTTTCTTTACCAATTTATATTTTTTCGCAAATATATTTAATAAAGGTCACAAGTTTGATACCACTGACACTAAGTACAACATAGGCTACAATAGGTATTATGCGCCAGTGTACAGCTGGGTGTGGAGGCAAAATAAACCCTCAGTCGTCCGGATGGCTCGGTGACCACGTATTGTGGGGATTATCAGGTAACATAACAAGCTTATAACTTTGTGATTTCCATGAATAAAGTTAAAATAGGTATAAATTGAATATTCTTTACATTAAATTACCTAGTTGTGTTTCGGTTTCGAGTTTCACATTCACTAAAACTAAGGTTCTCAGATTTAGGTACCTATACACAAAAATTTCAAAAAAATCGGTAAAGCCGTTTCTGAGGAGTTTGATAGCAAACTCTCTCCGGATAGTTGAAAACACAAAAGATTGTCACAAATCTTGCTAGAATGTAACCTCTTGATTATCTTTGCATATTTTGAACATAGTTTTCCCCTATGTCGGTCTGTTCGGGATAAATCCGAAAAGTACGGAACAAATTTTCATATAGTTTTTACCAATAGACAGTGATTAATGGGAAATATCTAATTAAGTATACAATGATACATTTATATGACAGCAGCGGAAAGACATAATTTTATATTTCCTTCAATACGAATCCGTATGACAGTAAATTAATTTTCCTCTATAATTAAATATCTCATTTAACATTGATGAGCTATTGTCGTACCAGGAAGGAACCAAAAAGGAAAGCATTGAAATCACCTGTTGTATTTTAATCACGTTCATGTCTTTGTATTGATGCCCAAATTAAACGTAGTAGGTACAATGTAGATAAGTACTTGTCATACACATAACAAAACCAATAAAGGATCTAATTAAATTAATTAGCGCAGCACAGACATGAGTGGTATCGATATCTTATCTAAAAAAGTAATCTCAGTACTCTATTTTGGCAAAAAAACATCAACAAACGGAGTTATCGAAAAGAATATAGCTCGGGTTGACGGTTTTGGCAAATTGGACGACCACCTGATACCAGCTATCAATCAATTAGTCTATTATCAGAGTTTTCTGGATGCTCACACAGGAGGTGTATGTACATGCTGAGAGTTGCTTAGAGACCTACACCACAAAATATATAGGTACAGAAGGCAATCTACATACAAAGCGCGCTCGAGCAACGTATAGACACCGCTCACGGACACTTAACCCTTCAGATACCGTCAATTAGAGACACAATAGTAAGACAATAGATGCGCGGCCACCGGTGGTCGCTTGGGGATTCATGAATTAATATCTCGGTGCGTCTCGGCCCACTCGCCGAACAGTTCCGGCTCAAACGCTCATTAGTGTGCCTCCACCGAGCGTAGGTATAAACTGTGAAGTACATACATGAGATGGTCTTCTGTACCTATTATTTGTACCTTACACGGAGCGTCCGATGCTTGGCATACGAAGCCGTCGAAATCCGAAGACGTACGAAGGTTTCCGACATTGCAAAACTTCCAGTAGAACTCAAAAGGAATTAGGGAGGACATCTAGCAAAGCGCGGTGATGATAAGAGGAATTTTTTTTTTGACTTGTGATATCAACTAATAGCTGGTCCCTTTTTAGGGTTAGAGAATGCGGTATCAGACTTATACTGGCTAAAATCCTTCTGTATCCCTCAGTTGCATTTTAGTGTTAGAGAGGGCGTATTAGATTCAAACTGATTAAAATCCTTTTGTGTCCTTCAGTTGCTCTTTGCGTTCCAGTTGTTCGTCGTCCCCAAGCCTGTGCCTACGACATCCAGGGATCGCCCTGTGACTTCCAAAGCCCGGGGCGTTGCCAGTGGCGGTGGTGATGACCGGTTTCCTCACAGCTGCGGTTATCTTCTTCGCTCGCGTTACGGCTTTAATAAAAGGAGGCGGAAATAAATTCTGGTCATGCCTCCTATGTCGTGGCTGTGTCCAAAAATATTTTAAATTCCCATGCATACCCAAACCCGGAACAACTATCTGCAGGCGACACAAATATTTGTTCCGAGCGGAAATCGGTCCCGCGACAAGCCAATCACTCAAGCACTGCCTAACTGTGCCGTCACAATTAAAACCATCACGTATGCGGAGCTTCATAGAATTTTAACTCACAGGGCGTAAATTGTACAGTAGGTGCTGACTAGTGTCGCTACTACGAATGAAACATGTTTGTTGAGGGGTGCAAAAGTGCAGACACATTGCGGAACTCTTGAACACCAAACAGCATCAATGTGTTGACTGAGTAATTATGAGCATAATTCTGCCTCCATTAGTAAAAAAGACGCATCTAACACTTTTTCCAGAGTTGAATTATATACATTGCCGGAATCAGGACAAAATGGCGCATCTGCCTGTATTTCTTATATTTTGCTAACTTTCTCCAGTGCGGTTTTAACACAAGGAAAAAACCTTTTTTAATCCGTTTTCGTATTAGTTAGATACGTCTTTTTAACTATCAGGGGCAGAATTATAAATTGTTTTTCTTTTTCAGCCTTGGTTTCGTTGCCATAGAACTTGTTCACTACTAAGCATAAAAGTGGAAAAATGATGTAAAAAAAATACAATGGTGTCTAAAAAAATATTTAATTTATTTATATTTTGGAAGTTGGTGTCGAAAAAATGCAGAAATACAACTAGGTAAGTACACCGGTTTCCGAAATAAGTGTTTTTTTTTGTTAAGACGGAACAATGCACGTGACCTATGGAATCGTACTTGGGAGCTGAACCGCGGTACAAAGCTTCTAATTACCGTTTTGTTGTGCTTATACAGGCTGTACCGAAAACGGGCGGTGAAAAAAAAAATAGACCGCATAAAGATCAGCTGCACAAAATTGGTACTTATGGCATGCTCAATATTTTTCCGAATTCTTTTGAAAAAAGTCCTAAATTTTTATTGGTCCTGCTCACTCATTTAAGTACTCATCAACGACCAGACCAAACCCTTGAACCTGGAATGCTAAAAATTTTGCAGAGGTTCCTTTTTTGATTTTGCTTCGTCATTTATACCGCGTACATCGTACTGCCCCTGATAGTTAAAAAGACGTATCTAACAATAAGTAAAAACGGATAAAAAAAGGTTTTAATGAATGAAACGGGAAACCGGGCCTTTTGTCCTTGTGTTAAAGCCGCACTGGAGATTGTTAGCAAAATATTAAAAATACTGGCAGATACGCTTTTTTATCATGATTCTGGCAATGTTTAAAACTAAAATCTGGAAAAAATGTTAGATGCGTCTTTTTTACTAACTGGGGCAGCGTAGGCCTGGAACAATTTGCCTGCTGCGGTCTTTCCGTCCGATTATCATTTAGGTATCTGCAAGGCTTGAGTGAATAGGCTCCTAATAAACTAGTGTGCCTTACCATCAACGATTGCATCACTGCTTACCATCAGGTTGGATCGCAGTCAAGCACTAGTTTATATCAATAAAAAAAAAATACAAAGAATAAAAAAGGATTTTTCAAAATTCACTCTTTGAGGGGACGGAACGGTGGTCCAAAGTTTGTATCGAGAAACCGTCTTTAAGGGCTACATTTCACCAGTTGTGCCGCCATGGTGTCCCGGTGAAATATAGCCCTAAGCTACCAAACTAGACAACATACAGACACCGGAGTCGCCACACGTCCGAGCTGGTCGCGTCACCAAATTAGTTGCGCAACCAAACGGACACCAGATGAGTAAATCTCTATAGAACTGTATACATTTTGTTAGTAACGGCGACTGATCGCGCCGTCATGGTGTCTCGGTGACGTATAGGCCATACTTGACCGAAGCCGTTGGCAGAAGAACATATAATGAATACTACTACTACTACTACTACTACTACTACTACTACTACTACTACTACTACTACTACTACTACTATAGTCTAAAAACGACCTCTCATATCCGTGACACCCTGTATAGGCAAGTACTATTGAAAACATTGATAGGTTGACTTTCAAATACCTACAGGTATGAATGAGAAATGCCAATTACTATCATGATAGAATACTTAATTGAATTCTGAACGTCACAGGCGTATTATGAAACTGATTTATTAATAGCATTGGTTCCTTTCATTACAGAGTAATTTCATTACCTATTTACTGTTTCGAATGTCTTATTATGATTTACTTATTATCGATTTTTTGTGGCTAGTTAAATTTATTTATAGATACGAAGTAATTTAATAAGACTAACTGTTCCTGCACACGGGCTTAAAAAAAACTCTGCTTCAAGCTTCTTTTTGAGGCGGCCTTTTTTGTGGCTCGTGTGCGGCGGTGCCGTCACAAAAAACGCTTGAAGCAGCTTCAAGCTTCTCCGGCCATAAGCTGTCGCGCGCTTCAGCTGTTTTTTGCGATGGCTTCTAGCTTTTTTTTGTGGCCGCTTCTATGGTTTTTTTGTGGCGGCATTTTTTTGAGACCCGTGTGCGGACACAGTAACGGTTCCCGCTTCTCCGGCCATGCATTTCTTCACTTGTTTAACATTGGCGTTTTTAACATCGTGTGGTTTTTATCACGCATGCGGAAATGCCCCGCACGCGTGACTCCCAAAAATGTTCTTTTCATAAGTATTGTATTGTGTGGAATACGCACGTGGAATGCGCAGAAGCGATCACGTTTGATGGGTCAGTTGAGTATCAACTCAACTCGTCATTGACCTGGACTTGGTCCTCATCAGGCAGTAAGCTAACTATTGCTATTGATCACAAACCTGGGCCTACATTGCCTGGGAATCGCCCTACGAATGCCCAGCTTCGTTTTCTGCTACTTTCTTTGCTTGCATATCTCTATCGCAGAAGAAGGCGACTGCTATACCATTCCCTTTCGCCCAAACCATGGCCTGAACTAAGGGCGGGCTCCACACAAGCAGGCCATGTCTCTTCCGTGTCTTCCGGGAATCCACACTGAAGCATCAATGCGACACGATTTAAAAAAATATCTACAAATATACTAATAGCGATTCTCTACGAAAAAAGGGTTGGTGCGTCTTTGTTGCCAATGCAACGACACCTGCCGCAGGAGCCTTTAGGAAAAAACGAGTAACTATGCACATTTTTTTTTGTTACTTATTCTTGTTTTATCAACGCGCAGACGGACACACGACACGACACGTTGTCACGTGACTTCTTCACAGGTAAGATCTTGGGCAAAACATTTGCGTTTGGCGTGAACGATACCAGAAAATTAATTTATTGAATTCTACCGAGGTTGGGATAGGTAGAGTATATTTACCCAAAAGTTCGTGGAAGTAAATAAACAGATAAATAAAACATTAATTTAATTGAAAAAAAAAATACAAATAATATTTTTATAATATAATATAATAATAAATATAATAAAGTTTATTGTTCTTCTCTCACATAGAATTTTACAACAGTATAAAAAACAAACAAACAAAAACATTAGCTATAATTGTTGTGATCTATGTGAAAGACTGGTTTCTGTACTAGGAGACCTGTATGACAGATTACCAGCCTCTCCAGACTCCGGGCAAATAGGTGACGGCTGTAATAATAACAATAATATTTACAATAATATTTTATAACAAATAAAAAAATTTTAATTTATACTTACACTGATTTCATACAGGAAAAGAATAAAGTGGATATCCCTCAAATCCCGAGATTAATTTTACGGAGCAGATTTTATTTTTATTTTAGAAATATACCCAGTAGAAAAATGATTTCCTGCATTAATGACGAGGAGGAAGAAGGTTATGAATTTGTTAACCTCACTTCAGTTGACGTAGAGAGATTTTTTTCAATGAAAAAACTAATAAAAATTGTATCTTTGTTTTATTTGTCTTATCTATCTCGTTTTTATTGCTATTTATTTGTAATATTGCTGGCCACATATTTTTCACTATCCATTTTTTGTGTCTGGTTGTATCCATTTAAAATTTAAATACTCATGATGATCAAAAAGTGTATGTGTCGGTAACTAAAACAAAAAGTGTCTTTGTTTGTGCAGCGCTTTAGAAAAATTAAGCATTTACTCACAAACAAAAAAAAAAAATAAAGAAAACAAACAAAGAAAAAAAATACATAATAAGTATCTACTAATGTTTTAGGTATCTTTTTTCTTAGTTGGACAGTACGTAACACGGAGTTGATAATACCGCCTCTAAAATCCCGGAATCATAAACATATTGTTGATTGAATCCCCTTTGCATGTATTTGAAGAAAATGATTATATTAAAGAATCTTATTATACACTTTTTTTACTTTTTAACTTTGTTTTAACCTGACAGTTTTAGCGGAACAATAAGATTCATCATTAATAATTTTGTAGTAGTACTTATTGAAGATACAATACTTACCTATTAAATACCGCCATATTTTGTTAGCAGTTATTGTTTTTAGTATAAATATAGTTTTAATTAGTTAAGTGTTTTTATTTTTCTTGTTTTATTATTAATACAATAATAATATATGAATAGTTTTAATTCTTAAATCCCGGGATTTAATCGTCATGTCTATGATTCCGGAATTTTGGAGGAGGTACTATCAACTCTATTTCACTTTATTCCACAAACTGTAGGTAAATAATCTCTACCTGCTTATGACGTGCGTATACGGTGTGACCTAGGGATAATCCAATGCTATCGGTTAAGCGTTTATAAATCCAATTTTATCACCAAAATTTAATTCAGTCTGGACTTTATGTCACAAAATTATTGACATTTGGTTCATTAATTATTTTCTGTCACATTGCTATCACAAAACCAAGGATTAAGATTAGCTTTGTATTATCCATGAAAAGAGTAGATAAGTATTGTTATTACAGGGGGGTACAGTTACCATGAAATTTGTTTTAGTATCCTAAGGAATACTAGGGATGTTTAATTGGAAAAGGCTCGAACGAAACGCCTTAAATGTTTTAACGATAAGACGACGTAATATGAAGACAATATTTAATTTGAAATATTTTTTTTTACAGGGTTGGCGCAGTAGTAGAGCGATTGGCTACTGTGCTGTGTCTCGTGGGTTCGGTTCCTGCATGGAACAAAAATTTGTATGGCCTTCAAATAGGGGTTTTGGGTCTGGGTGTCTTGTATATGTAAGTTTACATCTTTGTGAACGTACTCCCGGCAAGAGAGTGATTCCTAATCTGGGGCAACTTTTTTTTTAAACCCAGCCTTGGATTTTACTTTGATTTCACTCGAAGTGGTCCTTTCGTAATTAAAAAGGATTTATGATAAGATATTAATTAGAACTTAAGGGATTTAGATGATTGATGAAGGTTACCTACTGTATCAGTTAAACAAATAATAAAAGTAAGTACGTATTCCCGTACGTAGTTGTATAAGTAACAAATCATATTTTTTAGAAAGTTATAGTTATTAATACTTTTTAAGTAGCTTTTTCGCAGGAATGGATTTTCTCTAAGCCCTCTTCTGTAAAAAATGCAAATGTCACTTAAAAGTTCTATTCGCGAAAATATTTTATTTCACATATAGGCCTACATAGGTACTTGTAAACATTAAAAATTAGCGCACGGTTCCTATTGGCCTATGGCTAGGTACTCTTTTGAAAAACATAAAAGACTAACCATAGAGTTTCCAATTTGTATACCTACACATTCCTAAAAAGTGTAGATATGTATTTGTATTGGCGTAAGTTATGTTACTGTGTCCATTATATTGGAAATCGATCTCAGTTGGACTAGACCTTGTCACCAGAATACAAACCAGCAAAAAACCTATACATAAAATCATCCAATTTGCCATCAAACAGAAGTAAATTTGAAGGCGGGAACGCGATACGTCAGAGCGGCCGACCGTCAACACAACACGATTTGCGAAATTGAACGGAAGGGCTAGAATGCCCCACAAGCCCGACCCGACTACTTTGTCGGGTAATCTTTATAATGCCAACGAAGGGAGCCAGTGGAGTAGCTACTAAGAGGCTAGGCCGACAGTGCCCCGGGGCTCACAAGCTCGGGGGCCCCCCAAAACCTGATTAACAAACCGCTTATTGAATGTCGAAAAATATTTCAGTTGATAGTGATAATGAATTAGATAATGTGACGTCTGCAGTATTGGTTGAAAAGCTTACTCATGAAGATTCGGTAAATAAGCTGTGAAAGATATTGTTGCCGATCATATTAACAACAACCGTGTCTCTATATCATTGCGTGTGCATGTTAATGAAAAATCTTCTGTGCAATATAACTTAGTAACTTAACTTGGAATTTGTATAAACGATAAAGTAGCGGTGCCTTTTTTTAAATATGTAAACAAATATTTTTTAAATATGTTGATAAAGCCTAAACATAAATGGATGAATTGTGTGATTAAAGAAGAGGAAGTTAGTGACGGGTATAACGGGTGACAGGTTAGAATGGAAGAAAAAAAACGTGTGAAAAAAATACGGAACAAAGGCAGGAAGATGATGATAAAGCCTAAACAATTTGGGGGCCACAGTTTCTTTTTGCCCCAGCTCTTGGTCACTAGCTACGCCACTGAAGGGAGCCGATTTATATTGTACGTCCAATAAAATACTCACTTTGAAACTTTTTCGTTTATATTCGAATAAATCGAGGAACTGAACACAATGGCAGAAAGATAGCAGTGAATGAGATAATTTATTATGTAACAGTAAACAATGTTAAAGACATTGATAAAATAGAAGCCATTGAGATGAATAATCAGGTTTGAGATAAAGTAATCATTCTTGTGTCATCTTAGGTAACACTGACAAAGATCTAAGTTGTTATCAATAATTTCCTAACTATCTGCAAGATATTGCCACTCGTAGACATACAATACTCTGATAACACATAACAGATGTAATCATAGGATTGCTAATTGCAAATTCCTTATCACTAAACTCTAATAGGTTATTAGCATTGTTTGTGCAGCTGGCTACAGATCCATAATAGGTTAATACAAGAAATACATTAAGAGAGAAAGCGTTACTTATCTAGATAAATATTGAATTAATGTGGTTTTAGCTTAGGTAATAGTTTAGGCAGATATTTGAAGAAGGTATGAAGTACTGCAAACCGTTTGAAAAGAGAGGATTCTCTAACCAGACGAGTATTGTATCTGGTCCGGGCAACTGCCCGATGCTTGATATTGGGTTCTTGTATAGACATGTTCTAACTACGCGAACCCTTTTTCGGTGATGCAAGATTTTGATTTCTTTTACGTCCTATGGGGCGTCATAGATTTCGGTGCGGTATTTAATTGATCTTAACATAATATAAGAAAGGTAGAGAAATAACCTTATGGTGTGAGGTTTGTTCTAAGGTTCCGAACATTCGTCCGAATGAAAAAACGGAAGCCTTCTAAGATTACTCGTGTGTCTGTCTGTCCATTTGTCACAGCCAATTTGCTGCGAGTCTTGTGGACCGATTCAGTTGAAAGATGTGACCCAAATATGGACGTGTAACGGAAATAAATAAATTTTCGCTAAGAAACTCCTCAGTGAATATTTATTTATTTCCGTTTACGGTAGGTACCAAGTTACATATCAAAATTATGCTTTTTCTAGGGCTTTTTGTAAGAATCCCTATTATATATTTTTTGTAGGCTTATATTAAAATGTGTTTAGGTTCCTTGACAAAATTACTTCTTAAAATATAGGAATGAGTTTATAGTTTTAAGTAGAAACAAAATAGTTGGTCAAAAAGTGCGTGTTGTGTGTGACTCGCACTAAGCCGGTATTTTCATGTAAGGTAAAGAAAGTAAAAAAAAAGAAAGAAAAGACGTTCATAAGAGTGAAAATTTAAAAAAAGTAAAAAAAAAGAAAAATTGTGCGTTTTACGGGTGTGCCAATTAGGTCCACCAGTCCAGGTAAAACGCAGATAATCTTAATCCATAGATTAGGATTATCTGCCCAACACGTGTAGAGAGTCATATAATTATTTGCATACGTTGGGGTAAACTGTAAGTACAGAGAGTGATTTTAATAAATAAATAAAACCGTGACAAAAGAAAACACAACTAAAAATCTTTATGCATCATGCTGCAATAGCATTGTAAGCAAACAATAGCAGTACATTATGATAGAAGTGTGTAACGTTGGTGATTACCGCTGAGGCGGTTTCAAGAGAGCCGCGGACGGTAATCATCAAATACTCACGTGTATCATACAACGTTTTTCAATACACACGTGAATAAAAACAATTTAACTACTGCAACAGTAACGCTAGTAGTTGTGATTTTATTCTTAACATGGCAGTCTGTTTTCTTATGCCCACGCATCTAAAAATGGAGGCCATAGACTAATTAGACTGCTTTAATACAAATGAGGTTGCTTATCTATAACGAAAAAAGAATTTTTATTTGAATGAAAGATTTGTTTAATATACTGCCAGGCGCATTACTTTGTGTAATTTATTTAATTACCACTGCTCTTAAAACGGTGAAGAAAAACATCGTGAGGAAACCGGCATCTAGAACCAAAAGTTCGAAGACATGACAAGGCCCGCGTGGTGGGATCCACCACACGGGCCTAGTAGTAGCGTAGGCACGCGGCCTAAGAGAGGGCTCCTAGAGAGGAGGCCTGAATCCCAGCAGTGGGAACATTAAAAAGGCTGATGATAAAAGATTTATTTATATATTTTTGAAACTTATTATTTCTTTTTAATTGGTAAATTGACGAATACGCGTCTACGAAGCTACGCGTCCGTGGACAGTATGCCTTAGAGTGTATCTCTGAAAAGTGAAGACAAATGAATCACACAGTGACACACGGTAGAGCAAACAAAGTAGATACGTAAATGAACGTACGGCTTTTTAATTAAGAATGTTTGAAGTCGTTAATCAAGCCTTATCCTATTGCAGCATCTGCAGGCATTATGAAAACATTGCGCATATTTGAACTTTAGAGTGTTCCCAGTGCTGGGACTCAGGCTTTCTCATCCAGGTGAGGAAATGGGCTGTAATGCATGTTGAGGGAGTCATCCAGAGCTGGTTTTTTGTGGTGCGAAATCATCTGTAACTTCTCTCGGTGCTAGGGGGATGGGGGCTGTGTCAGACTTTTCTGACTAATATCACGCCTGTCTCCGTTGCGCTTAGCGTTCTAAGATCACGTGTTTCCTTTTCAGAAAATCTCCGCAGTCCAAAGGGGGTTGGTATTCACCAACCACCACCCACCAACCACCAACTCTGGACTAAAGTTGTTGTTTATGATGTTAGTAACATAGTCCTGAGAGGTTGCCAGTGTTTTACAAATAACCCTGTATTAAAAAAAAACTTAGGAATGTCCTTACAAGTATATGACAAAGTAATTTCGATGTATTACAAAAACAATTAAATAATTTACTGTCAAATAAGACGTACACGGTAAGCGCGTAACTGGCAGACAAGAATTTATGGTTATAATAAAATATCATGGTTATCACTTTGGTTATCACTTATCACTTTATGAGTGCGACTAACCTAATTAACTTTATTTATTTTTTAATTTGTTACTGCTGTACGTGTTGACATTATAATTTGACTATTAATCTCTGACATAACTACAAATAATTATTATTTATTGATAGAGTATTAACTAAACATAGATAGAACAAGAAAAATAAAAACACTTAATTAAAACTGCATGCAATAACTCCTACCTAAAATATAGTGTCAAAAAATTCCTCCGCATTGCTGTCGACTGGAAGTGTGCCCAAAAGACTGGTGACATTGCCACGTTGTATGGCAATGCTTAATCTCTGACCGAGGTTAAATTAGGCCTTTGGTTGGGTCATGCAAAATTTCCACTAGGGGCGTTTGGATAATTCTTTAGAAAGCGCTTGAGCACGCGGATCCAAAGGCCCAACAGTAACATTAAATTTGACAAAACTTAATTTTGAATTGTAAATTTTGTAATATATATTTAAATTTTATATGCCAAAATTAGTAGAACATAATGAATTACGAGAGTGAGAGTCGCGGAAATGACCGCATTTCTGCATCCACCGGGATGTGAGACGCACAGTCAAACGCGACGCTTGGGGGAGGCATATGTCCAACAGTGGACGTATTTCGGGTGAAATAATGATGATGATGATGAATGAACTACGTCTTCACATAACATCTAGAAATATACCTTTTATGTATTTGTATTCAACAAGAAAGCTTTAACTAAGACAAGTAACTAATTTAATTTCTTTCTTAACAAATTTAAATTTTAAACTTCCGCAACCTATATATGAACGTTTTTTATGCGATTTCTTTTGACGTCACATATCTCGCTTACGTGCTGCGCCTAGGCCGCAGCGATTTCGCAAGACCTCGTACGTAATCAGACTGATTTGCCGTTGACCGTTGCTCCCAACATGTCGACGAGAGTCATTTATAACGTCCGGTAGTTGTAAGACATTTTGTGTGGTAGGTAGGTACATAGAGTATATAATGTTAAATGTTATAATAATATAACACAACTCTACATTGTAGAGTCCTTCGTAAAATAGAATGTCTATAACTGTAGAGTCTACAGTTATAGATATTCTATTTTACGAAGGCGAATATTTGGTCTTGTTTAGATCCACGTGCGCATTATTCCCATGTGCATAAGTTACTTTCTATGACACCAAGCGCTCTTAGCATTCGCACACAGAAAAAAGTAAGTATATGTGAACTCTTACTCCGTGATGTGAACCAACACACACATCCAAAGCAAATCGGGCTTGTTGAGTTGAGATAGAACAGCTAATAAGAATTACTTACAATTGTGGCGTGATCCCTAAGAGTGATATCTATTAGAAATTTTTTGGATGGACTGCAATCACGAAGGTACCTAAAATGAAACCGTTCGGCTCCCTGATTGGCTAAGGGCTTGGAGTGAGTCAATCGGAACGCTGAACGTCTCGATCGCATAAACTTAATAACAACTCGCACTGTGCTCTCTGATGATGTTTTGTAACCCTTTCTTTTTCGTCAAGCAGCGTAGCTGTATTTCAGCACAAAGGGTTAAGTGTCCTGGTAAATAGGGGTACAGGAGTCATTGTTCGCTTTTTTTGTATGGCAAAACACCTATGAAGCCTCTGGTATTTTATATGCCCCCGAAAAGCCGTGATCACCATCGGGGGTCACAGTATGACGTATTCACTGTCATTGTAAAAGGGGATGGTGCTTTTCGTCCTGTGTAGCTTTTACTTTATCTGACACTGGCACTATGATGACTTTCACATGCCAAAGTATGGCTCCAGGTGCAAACATCGCCAGCTCACTCAAACTTGTCGTCCAAAAAATATCAAATCGCAAAAGAAATGGTGGTCTCCACGAATACGAAATCCACCTATCTGCTTCTTCATATTTAAGTATTTTACTTACTGGAGTATCATGCTCGAGTACCACTTCAAAGACCCTCTTGACTTCTGTTGCAAAGAGTTTTAAAGTTCGGCTGTGGTTTGAGAGTCAAGTTGAAAAAACCAACAGCGGGTATGTAAAAACTAGCTGCTTCGGCCGCGTAAATGTAGAAAATATCCCCAAGAGAACGTACTTTCGGGATAAAAATTACCCTTTTTTTGTGGGTATAATGCATCCAAATGACATCCCTCGCCCTTGGGCAGAGCGGGCGATAGTGTTAGACTCTTACTGACTAAAAAACCCAGTTCCTTCTTGCCTTTCGTTCGTACTGGAGCCGAACCTCCCTTTCGGAACTAGACCCTGGCCCCAGTAGGCTTCAACACAGCTTGGCTGCTGCTGCTGCTGACAACCCCTTGAGGCGAGCGGGAACAGTGCGCGCCGTAAACGTAACCTATGTGCTTTTCCAGGATATGGTCTACCTGTGTGCCTTTCCTCCAAACCCGTTCAGACGTTCGAGTGTGAAGAAGCAACAAACATCCACATGCTCACAAACTTTTGCCTTGTGTGATGTTTAAGTTTTTTGCACTTGGTGAGATATGACTCACAGAGTTCATTCTAGATTAACATGAACAGGTAAAGACATAACATGACGCACAAACAAAACAAGAACAATGAGGATTTGACAGTAGATATAGTAATTAACCCCTAAAAAAATTCAAGGTCTCAAAATATTGATAAAATCTTTCGCATTTATTATTATCTTTCTTTATTTGTTTTTGATGAACCGGTATTAGCAATCGACTGAGTTTGAAATATCTTTGTTATTTTAGAAACCAGACGGATTTGTTTATTTTTAATCACATGTAACTATTTATATAAAAGGAGAAACTAGTGACATATCAACGCAGAGTCGAAACTACTGCTCCTAGAGATGTGAAATTTTAAATGTAGACGATCACTAAAAAGGGTTTTTGAAAATTAAAATTTTAAGGGAGTGTAGTAGGGGAAATTCTTTTGTATGCCTTTTATTCCTTGATCCCATATTCCTGAAACTTAGAAAAAATAGTAACACATCATGTAAATCAAAAAAATAAAACGGTTTTCATTATTCGTTTTTCAAAACCACCCTCAAAATACGATTTAAGGGGTGTTAAAGTTTTTATGAAAACCTTCTTGCAAATGAAGTCGATGGCAAAATGCATATACATAGTATAAAGTTAGAAAGAACTACACTGCACACACTTACACTGATCTGGGCGCGTCCCTCTTTATACATTTTATATGGAAACTAGACCGGTAGAGCTACACTAGATCCACACCACGCGCCGTCGTTCTACGTACGAATCAGTACCCCTAGCCAAGTTGCTAATCTGCAATAGTTAACGCTAGTAGAAAGCTTCAAATGTACGGGAATTACGTCATCTCAACGCTCAGTCACGTGGTCAGAATAAAAGAATTGGGGGCGTGGCCAACTCGAAGCGTTCGACGCAAGCGAAACGGTTGTAACTTGGCTAGGGGGGCAGGCGTGCCTGCATGCATCTTTAGTACAAAGCATTAGTAGGTAAGTCTCGTAACATTCTGTGATTAAGTGGACGTAATAATATCGGGTCAACTTCTTATGACTTGTTTCTTTAAAAGGGCACGCCGTCCGGTTATTTACATGAAAAAAAAAGTTGTTTGACTCGACGAGCACCTGGCTCTATTAGAAGGTATTTTATGATTATATATTTACTTATAAATACTCGTAAAATATGGGTTATGTTTACTTATGGTTAATGGGTTTCAAATTTGAATCCAATTATCTGGTTTGGACGATTAATTTACATTTGTGCTTAACACAGTAATCGTCCGGACCGAGCCCAAGACATTGACGGCGCCTATTGCTCCAAATGCGTCTCAAGAAATTGTCAGCAAACCGCAGGGGCCCAGCAGGGCTGAAGACTACTGAGGCCAGGATCAGTTTCTGAAAGAAAGGTTAAGCCCCGGAATTAAAGGACACTATCTCTTGCTCCGTCCAAGAGCTGGGTCCATGATTTTCCCCACCAAAATCAAAAAAGCCTACCTCTATCAAAATTTAGGATTTTTTTAGTGTTTTAACGTGTAAAATTATTTATTGATTAAATGGTTTATGCACACAAAAGTACTGAAGTGGACTTAATGCTTCAAGCATTTATACCAGTCAACCTTTTGGTGATGCAGTGCGGTGCTCTTGGTGTTTTTTTTTTTAATAAAAGAGAGAGAGAGAGAGAGAACGCGAATACAAGAATAGATATATAAACCATAATTCATACATATAATACAATTATAAAATATATACTCAAATTAATAAACTACATACATACATATCCACTCTATATAAATAGTCAAAAAATTAGTCCAAATCGATGATACTACTGCCCACTTCTTACGAATTAGCTCTCGAACTTTAGTACATTAGACCATTGATACGATTGCGGTTTGTTGCCAAATTAATCTCTCATGTGGCTCTTTATCTGTGTGTCGGTCATTTTCCGTCGTGATTATGATTGAATATGTGATAAAAAAATAACAGTTTTTGGTATCAACTAGCGGTTCCGACAGATGTGGTTGCAAAGCTGGTTTTTTGTCAGGAAACAAATTGGGATCCCGATAGCAGCACCTGCCGGCTTCAATAGTATTTGTTTAACTTTCCAGGGACTTACTCAAATGTATATACACACATCCAAATCTTTCAAGCCATTTAGAAGTAGTTAAGTGACAAACACGTGCACAGACGAATTATATTACATAGCATATAATAGTCGGCCTTATAATGTTGGTACTCAGGCCTCCTCTCTGGAAGAGGGAATGAGCCGTAATCAAGAACGCGGGCTCAGTGCGGGTTGGTCGATGTCACATGTCTTCGAACTTTTTGGTTCTAGGATATGCTGGTTTCCTCACGATGTTTTCCTTCACCGTTTTGAGAGCAGCGGTGATGAAATAAATGACACAAAGTAATGTGCCTGGCTGGGTTTGAAACCGCGACCTACAACTCGTAAGTCGGGGCCGTAACCACTCGGCCACCACTGCTCTGAAGAATTATACTATATAAAGATTATTAAATAACAACTCAGTACATTATATCACCCTTACAGACTTATCTTGTGTGATGTTATTATTTCTAATCAAAATGGTAAATTATATTTTTAAATTAACTGTTACAGACACAAAAAAAATATGGCGTATAAAATCCTTTTTTTTACTGTTTTAAAATAAATATCATTTAACATTCATTTATAAAAATACCATACTTCTCGGTACTACTTACTTTGTTGACCGATCATGTAAAAAAGGAAATGAAATCAAATTAAAAAGAAAACGGTTGAATTCAAATTCAAATTCAAATTCAAAATCATTTATTTCAAATAGACCAAATGTAGGCACTTTTGAATAGTCAAATGTCAGTCAGTCCAAGAAAAGTGAAGCTAAATTGCACGTTCCAAAGCGTAGATCTCTATGGAGAAGAACGTGCAAGAAACTCCATGGACACTCTTTTAAATCATATTATGTGTTACATATAATGTTTGTTTACATTATTTCATGTTGCTTCTATTATGTGAGCACAATGTAGATAATAAAATTAAAATAAAAAATATATTAAAAGATAAAAACTGAATTAAGCTACTGGCAGTTAAGAGATGACCAGTCTCAACTGACGGCACCCGTTCACGAGCATGACGCGTGCATCAGCCCCACTCAGCTCAACCATTTTCAAGGGAACCGAATGACCCAATACACGCGCCACCAGCAGCGAGACATTTAAGTGAGCATGACAAACTCCTAACTGCCATGCTCGTAATGTCAAAAACAAAGAGAATAAAAGTCGTAACCCAATAAAAAATGCTTCATGGTACCTCACATTCACAAATAGGAAAAAAAAGTGCTTCTACATTAAACAATGCTATGATTTTCAAAAACAAAAGTAATAAATGATCACAAGTTTAAACTATATTTTCAAATTACAAAAAAATAAAAATAATTATAGTTTCCAAACTAATCAATACACCCTAGTGTGGTAGTGGAGCTGGACCAGCATTTTTATGGCAAGCATTTTTATCTTGTATATAATCCTCCAACTTATAATATGCCTGCCTGCATAGTGTGCGTTTAATACAAGATTTAAATTTTGTTTCATTGAGTTCTAAAATTTGGGGAGGTATTTTATTATAGCATTTTAAACAGTACCCCATGAAAGAAGAGGCCACTTTTGCCAATCTGAAGCCTGGTTGAACTAACTGGTCCCTATGTCTTGTAGCATAGTTATGTCTATCGCCTCTTTTGCTAAAGAGATGAAGATTTTTTCTAACGTACATGATGTTTTCATAGATATATTGACAAGGCACCGTCATGATGTTAATATCCTTAAACAGCTGTCTTAGAGAATCGCACCGGCGGAGATTGTAAATAGCTCTGATGGCTCTTTTCTGTAGTATAAAGATTGAGTCAATGTCTGCAGCCCGTCCCCATAGTAAGATACCGTATGACATGATACTATGAAAATAACTGAAATAGACTAGTCTAGCGGTATCAACATCCGTAAATTGGCGGATTTTTCTAACAGCAAATGCAGCCGAGCTAAGCCGTCCTGCAAGAGATGTTAAATGAGGACCCCATTGTAGCCTTGAGTCAAGCGTAATCCCCAAGAAAACCGTTTTTTCGACAAATTCTAATTTCTCATGGTTCAATACAATGTCACAATAACTACTTTTGACGTTCGGTAAGGAAAATCTTATACATTTCGTTTTTTTGCCATTAAGAACTAGATTATTAGCAGTGAACCAGTTTTGGACCTGCAGTAAGGCGTTATTTTCATCGTCAAGATTATTAGTCCTTCTATTTATCTTAAATATCAGAGAAGTGTCGTCGGCAAACAACACCATATCAAGTTTGTTTTGCAACAAATATGGTAAATTATTAATATAAACTAAAAATAAAAAAGGACCTAAAATTGAATCTTGGGGTACCCCCATTTTCACATTTAATCCCGACGAATTGACACCGTCTATTTGAACTAATGAAAACACAATGAAAGTAACTGATGGAAAAATACAACATAGAATATATTGTCCCTTTTTTTTGCACATGTGACACCAATTAGTAAGTTTATTGAAATTCCGCTGTGACAGTTAATTAATAACGAATACCGCTATATTTTTGTTTTTTTTTTTTACACGGAAGGGATGTACACCTGTAGCTGAAGTTTGGGATATGTTAACTGCGTCACGGCGTGATGGACTGCTGAAGTGCCTGATGAAGGGATTTCTATAAAAGTACCTTGTACTTTTAAGAATCACTTTACTTACACTAACTAATTCTAGCTTCTGCCAGTGGCTTCATCGGCTTGAAACTAGGTTTCTCCATACAAACTTTGCCCCTCCTTTTCACCTTGTGACAGCACAATCTCGACTTTGCCGCTGTGAGCGGTAGCTAAGCGCGTGGCGTGCTTGCCGCACCGCTCGCCGCAAAGACAAAAGTATTGAAATATTTGAAGCACGCCACGAGACACCACTCATAGCGCCACGGGCTCGCTTAATAATGCCGCCCCGCCCGCCGCACCGCTCGCCGCACCACTCGACGCAACGCTCGCCGCACAGCTCGCCGAACTGCTTGCCGGACTGATCGCTTCACTACTCGCCGCTAAGACCGAAGTTGTGAACAGGCCGTCAGGGGTAGAAATTATAAAAATCCTCTTATTGGGTCTACGTATACGTACATACATACAAAGAACCAAACCTTCAAGTTTCAGGTCATTACGATTCATAGTTTAAGCTGTGCGTTGATCCGTCAGTCAGTCAGTTATTCAGGACAAGGCATTTTATAAGTAAAGATTATAAAGCCGATTAATGTAATCAATCAAAACGATTTGTAATAATTAGGTATTTGCCTGTACTTATTTTTGTATAACATATTATACTGGTAGGTACTAAACAACAAATAAAACTAACTAAAGAAATGTTTATTTATTGTAATGATACAAGATACAACACAGCGATTATCTGAAAGATATCGTAGTGACAGATGAAATATACGTGCAGTTCCAGAGTCGGAAACTAAGGCGCTGCGCTAACGGAGATACTTTTTGTTCAAGTTGTATTAAATGGAATCACTGGACACAATAAATGTTTACGTATGCAGAGAGTTGCTTCGTAATGGCTCTATAGAAATTAAGTATTCATCGGTAGCTCTTATCTGACACAAAAGTGTCCAGGTTAGTGCTTTGCCTTAAACATTTCGTTTGACACATTTTATGTATCAGAAGTTTGTGTTTGAATGTTCGTTACTTCTTCATACTTGAACGGCTGAACGGATGATGAAATTTGGTACAATGATTGATCATGTCTTGGAATAGCATTTATTAATTTACTTTAACATAACACGGCCAGAGGCCAATTAAAATAAGTTAAAGTCGAAACGATTTGAACAATTACGAAGTAACAATACAAAATAATAACTACACCACACTCATCTCACAAAACTCGAAGCAGACAGATAAAATGTTCTTCCATTCATCCGCGAACACGTCACAATCAGGTTTGGCATCCAAGATTGCACGCGGAGATTGCACGAGGGATAGGAGACTGGGCTCGGGCGACGGTACGACTCCCAGAAACAGCAAACAGCCGCGTCGGTGCCTCCGATTACAGGTATAGTTAATTGGAGCAAACGGCAAAGATCCTCGTGCAGTTCAGGAGTATCTATTTTCCCGTGAAATATTTTATACTAATGATTTGGACATTTTTTCTTCCCACCTCAGCACTCTCTTCTACTATCTACGGAGTACGTTCCCTTAGGATTATTGCTGCTATCACGCGGGCGAAGCCATTGGTACTTAGGTACTAACTTAAGTGAATAAATCCGTCAAATTATATGTAAAAAGCCAAAGAGAGACACAATGTCCCTCTTGGGTCTGCATTCCAGCATCTAACGAGTATATTCTATTGAATGTTTAGATTCCGCAGTTAGTAGACTATTGACTACCAGAAAACCAGATATCTCTCTAACTAGCATAGCATAGTAAAGTCGACATTATAATGTTCCCACTGTTGGGACTCAGGCCTCCTCTCCAGGAGAGTGAATGGGCCATAATCCAACACTTGGGCCCAGTGCGGGTTGGTGGATGTCACATGTCTTCGAATTTTTTGTTCTAGGACATGACGGTGCACGAAAATGGCGAAGAAAAACATTTCTATCTATGGTCAGATAAGTAATCTAATACCTTCACGTAAATACCCATGTTTCACAAATAAACATTTTAATCCTGATATGGAATCTGAGTTGAAATTGTGCAATTTGCTAATGATTTTTTTGTACAAAATCTACAAAACATAATGTCATATTATCATCATGCATACTGATTACGAGAGTGGGCAGATGCTACCTACGTCACATATCTGTACTAGCGTTTCCCCGCAACTTCTTCTGTGCGAATGTTGATTATCGAGGACGTAAAATTTAAGCCAAATAAAATATGTCCATGACTTTCCTTGGGGTACAAGTTTACGCTGTACCAAATTTCATCAAAATCGGTTCAGTAGTTTTAATCGTGTAAGTGTAACATACAGATAGAGTTACTTTCACATTTATAATATTAGTAGGTACTGTCAAATAGGGTGGATAGGAACGTAGGGGTAAATAGAAACAAAACTTTGGTTAGGTTTTTCACTCTAGTATGTGTTTATATTATTGGTTTCCTACTTTGATGGAATAAAATCCGTTATTGTTACAATCAATGATTTAACAGGAGTACGTAAATGATGTGAAAAAAAATAATTAATGCGAAGCTAACCTTCAAACTTATGTTCCTGTTCACCCTTTTTTTAAGTGGGAAAATTATCCAGTGACATCCCCCGCTCTTGGACGGAGCGGGAGATAGTGTCAGACTTTTACTGACTAAAAACCTACTCCTGTTGCCTTTCAGGTCGAATCTTCCTTTCAGAAACAAATCCTTGGCCCCAGTAGGTTCGGCTCTGCCGGGCTCCTACGGTTTGCTGACAACTCTTTGAGGCGCGCGTGGAACAATACGCGCCGTCGACGTCTTGGGCTCGGTTTGGACGGTTACCGGACGTTCAGACGGCGAGCTACCCATTGCTCGCCGTATACCTACAAGCTCGCGACTATGATGGCCGGAAAACGGGATTAGGATCCCGGCGACGGTTGGGGCATGAGCACTGTTGCCTCTGGCGTGCGATCTCCTCCTCTGCAGCAAAGCTTTACTGCTTCGCAGAAGGATGCGACCGTCTGCCACTCCTTCTCGCTCCGGACCATGGCCTGTACCAAGGCCCGGAGTGAGAGATTCCTATTCAACCCTGCGTTCCTTTTCCCCCTGTTTGACTGTATGGTATGGATTGTGAGTCGCGAAGAAGTGCAGCACTATTTGTTTTTTTTTTTGAGTCTAGAGTCCTTGACCTTTGGATCTAAAAACATTTGTGTCAAGCACTCACACTGACACAAGACAGGTTATAAAATAAAACGTGTTTTTCCGTTAACTTTGTATTTGCAGTTTGAGAATTACTTTTCTCTTCAGATGATTCATCATCAATATCAGCCAACAGCAAACCAAACGCACACTATGATCATCTCGATTCTAGGCTACTTGGTCCAGTTGCTTTCAGTCAAGCAAGATTTAATATTATTATTATATAATTAACAGTTTTGAACTCGGTGGAAAGGCGTGCGTAGAGGCTAATTGGTGATCCAGATTTGGTTAAGTCCAAGGTAGCCAGCCTTGCGGTGTTTTACTGGATGCATTTTGGAGAGTGTGCGCAGATATTGTACGATTTGATTCCGTCATCCCATTACTATGCTATAAAGAGATACCTAAAGTTTGTTTTTATGTTTGTGGGAGGGAATTTCCAAAAGTGCTGGTCCGATTGCTATAATTTATTTTACCGATAGAAAGCTGCTTTATTCCTGAGTGGGCTATATTTTATGTACACAGGCGAAACCACGGGTAAAAGGTAATATAACATTTAATTCATGAATCCCCAAGCGACCACCGGTGGCCGCGCATCTATTGTCTTACTATTGTGTCTCTAATTGACGGTATCTGAAGGGTTAAAAAAAACATGATATCTTTACCAGTATTGTATTTGATAACAAATATCCGTAGATATTAAAATATTTTAACATAAATGCTAAGTTCGACAATTCTGTTGTGTTTAATGGCAACAGATTACAACTATAGCTTAGAACTAATTATGCCGATCAATTAAGGTCATTGAACGCTATTTCTGACAGGACGTATAATACAAATGCAAATTTCGAGCGGTATTTGGTATTTGCTCCCTACTAATTGTGGTTGACTTAGAAATTATAGTTTACATTAAGATAGCTTTAATTAAAAGCTACTGATATAATATTTAATTACCACTTCCAAGTATATTCGTAATAGCAATTATTTCAATCTGTTAAGGTTTCTCGATTCTAATTATATAGTAGATATTTAATTAATAATTATTCTGTGTATATTTTTGAAATAACAAATATACTAAAAATAATTATTTTTCTGAAAACAGAACACAAAATTGGTTATTAAATGAAGCAGCAATTAACGAAAGAATTGAAGCGTGGTGGGAACATCTCGTTTTCTTTTTTGCACACACGTAAACTAATGACGGTGACGTCACATTTCAGCGTCTGCATCCTTGTCTATGTCTATGTCTGAATATGGTTTCCGCACTTAGTCCTATGCGGACCCTTGTACGTGAGTTGCGTAGGCATCCCTATTCTGTTACTTGACAGTTTACCCTGTCCGGTGGTCTGGTAATATCGTCCGGACCGAACCTAAGTCATCTAAGGCGCGTAGTTTCACGCTCGCCTCAAGGAGACTGTCAGTAAATTGTAGGGGCCCAGCAGGGCCGAAGTCTACAAGGGCTTGGGTTAACTTAAAATTATTCCTGGGGCCCTGGAACGCAAGGCAAAGAAGGAACTGAGTGAATTGTACTCAGTAAAAGTCTGACACGCCTTCGGGCTTCGTCCAGGACAACTCATTGGACGATTTGCCAACGAAAAAAAAAATGTTCCAACAGATTTGAAATGGTTTTAACTTAATATTAAACGAATTCGCGAAAATCTTTCTATCACAGTTCCTTTTTTAGACAAACTGTTAATAAAATAACATTGAGTCAACTATCCATTTATAGTCAGAGAGTTCTGAACACGACAATGTCAGGGGACTCAAAATGCTGATAAAAAAAAAACAATGATAAATAAATACAATTTAATAAATAGCCGCGCATATTAAATGACCACTTATTGATACTATTACAATATAAACTTTCTTGCTCTCTGCTCGAGAAGAAATTATATAAAAGGTCTTAATTCATTCCACAAATGTTACCTATACATATTTTCTATCATCAACTAAACATCACAATCAACTAAACATTTCTTTCAAACTAACTGCGGCCCTCAGCTTCGCCCCCATAATAATTACTTCCAACCTTCCAGTCACATTTTTTTTTTTTCAAGAGATATTTTTAAAATTATTTAAAAGAAAAAAAATAAGGAACGAAAAATTCTAAATACAGAGATGGCTCTGTATTAAAGCAACCCAAACCAAATAAGAATTATTAAAATCCGTCAAGCCATTTTTAAGTTCTAGCTAGACAAACAAAATACAATAAATTTTTATAAATAAGAAGAAGAAGATAAATCATTTACTGGCACTTTTGAATTAGAAGTCAGCCAGAAAAATTATGCTTATTGCACATTCCAAAGCGTAGATCTCTACGGAGAAGAATAACTCCATGGACATTCTTTTAAATCATATTGTACCTCTAGGTACCTTTATATTTACAAATATCTGGGCTACATATTTCTTTTCACTTCTAATAGGTGAATACAATACATAATAATTAGTCATCTCGTACTTGATTGCATTTCTGCAATGAAAGGGAGTTTAAAATAAACATTTAGGAAGAAAACAGCCCGACTATATTGTCTTACATTTAAGTACTAAAATGAGGGGTTTTTGTAAACTCGTCACATTGTTTTTTTTTTAAATATGGCATTTATACATTTTTTTATATTTATAGTAAACTCGTCATCATCTGTGACGAGTTTACTGTATCAATGTAGGTATCATTGCCTTCACGTACTTAAATATGTATATGTAAGTACCCATCGCAAAAATGAGCTCTTACTTGTATAACAGGTATACAATTTTGCAACAAGACTGTCCGGTAATTCTTATTTGAGTTTGTTCCATGCTTTTTCCTCATTTTAAAGGTCATTGGCGCACCTGTGTGGCGAATTTTAAGGCGATTGACGCTTAAGGTAGAACTACACTGCCAGCACGTGTGCCACGCCACGCCGATCTGGGCGCGTTGGTCTCCATACATTTTATAGGCAAACTAGACTTCTAGAGCTACACTTGTAACACGCCACGCGACGTCGTTCTACGTACAAATCAGGCGTGTTACACGTGTGCGTGTTAGCAGTGTAGTTCTAGCTTTATACTTTTATACAAGAACCAAATAAATACATTGAACGTTTACCATTTCACACTGATATTATAAAGGAGAAAGTTCGTGTGTATGCATGTTTGTTACTCCTTCACTTTCAAGCGAATTTCGATTTAATTGAAAGCGGCACACGTTTGACCAACTCTCTTATCCCACGAGTATGTTCCCTTGAGATAATTTACTACATTTAAGCGGGCGAATCCGCTAGCAGAAGCTAGTTTAAAATACAATTATTTCTGTCTTAACAATAGCACTTAACGATATGGAAATTTATATACATGACATTAATTTTATATCAATACAGGTAAGGTAATATTTTAATAAGTAAATTATATTATTTAATAATAATTTCACTATCCCTACACGTTATGGTGTCGGAGTTCAGTCTATAGTTTCTTACAGTAATTACTATTGGAATTCCAATATTACGGGAAATTCAATTAATAGTGTGATGTCTGTAAACTGGTTATTGATTATAACTAGTTTGTGTACATATAGCTGCTATAATACTGCTTTTTTGCGTCTTTGTGCTAAAAATACATTTGAAGAGTAGCGAAAATCAACTTTGGTGGATATAACAACACGATTGCCATGGATTATTTTTTAATCATGTCGTTATGTTATTATGATTATTATCAGCTATATATATTTCAGAGTATTATTTTAATGACTACAATCAACACGTAATATACTCTCTTATCTTTCTAATCCTAATTATTAAAACATTCTAAAATATAAGTAGGTAGTTTAGCATTCCATTCAACTTTTTTTTTTATAATTTTGTATAAATTAAGATGAATAACCAGAAATATATGCTAAAATAATTAAGTTCGTAATCATACTAAAAACATTTCACTAGCCTTTAGTTTGTTTTAATCGTCACGTTTCTTCAAGAAAACGTACTTGTAAATCAAGACTGCTACAACACTGCCTATAAAGGGGCCAACCCAGTATATCCATTGGTGGTCCCAGTAGCCGGTCCAAACCGCGGGTCCCAGGGTCCTCGCGGGGTTCATACTTGCACCTGTCAGTGGACCCCCAACGAGGGACAATCCAACGATTGTCAAACCGAACTTTATAGGAGCGCTGTCTTGTTTATTTTCGTTCACTGGATCCCACACGCCACAGTTGATAAAAATAAGAGCTGCTGTCAACGCTATCTCAATGCCCAATGATTGCATGTCATTCAAACCTATATGTGGCGCCGTCACACACACATTCTCCAGCCCAACGTCCACCGGAGATAATGTTGATAATATTCCATAACCCACTATAGCTCCAGCGCATTCCACGATCATGTAAAAGATTCCAACAGGCACAGAGATACTTCCCCAGATCATAGCTGCTAATGTTACCGCCGGGTTCATGTATGCACCCGAAATGTGTCCAAAAATTTGGATGTTGAACATGACTACGAAACCAAATCCGAACGGCGAATAGATGGTCATGTTGATGCCTTCTAATGGTATGCAAGACATGCAGCCGAATAGAACGAGCATCGAGGTGGATAGGAATTCGGACGCGATGCCTCGCCAGGATCTTCTGCACCACGAACGTATGGTGGTTTTGGCGACCTCATTATCCGCCGTCATCTTGAATTCAGTCGCTAATTGAGTTATTGGTGGCACCGTCATGTTTGGTTGTTCACACTTTCACACAAAACAAATGACTAAATTGATTCAACCGCACTTTGCACAAATAAGGTCAAAGTTTTTAGCTGTGATCACTCATTGTTTTTGCACGGCGCTGGTCAATAATTTCACTGCGACTTGGTGTCTGCCCTCCGTTGAACGCGTCTGTTTAGTGTCGGTGTCGAGGTATAAATATGTAGTTACCTCCACCGCACAGTCACACGGATAAATGATATTAATGCAGATAGAGCGACCGTTATCTATTGTTTTCAGCCTTACAATAAAACATCCGATTATTGTTTATTATCGCGTTTTGTGAATAATGGCTGTGGATGCCCGAAATCGGATTAATAAAAGGAAATATCCCTATCGAAATGGCCTTTGATGTTTGTTTAGCTTTTATTTGTTTATTTATTGGATAATTATGTTAGATTTAATATTGTTATATGTCAAAACTCTTAAGGAAAAGCGCGTTTGTTTAACTTAACGTTTACTTAACTATATGTATTTAGAATCGCTACAAAAAATATTCTTGGAAATAGTCGCGAAAAAAAAAGACGTACCAACCTAACTGGTTTTTGAGTGAATGTTAGTAATTTTATAGTAGTTTTAACTGGTAAAGAGTACTTCTGACCAACTCTTGCAGTTAAAAGTGGTATTAATTAATTAACAGTTTGACTGACAAATATTTGCCGATACGCCACGTAACGTACTAGTTCGTAGGTTTTAAAACTGACAGATGCATAGATATTAGATATATCTATCTAAATAATATACAAAACCCTAAAGAGTGTTTTTAATATCGTGCGGTTTTGATCACGTATGCGGGATTGCTCCGGACGCGTAAGCCCCGCAAATTACCATTTCATACAAGTATTTATTGTAATGTGCGAAATACCCACGCGGGGCCCTGTTTTTCTGCATTTTGAAATTTCCTGCATGCGGGGCAATCCCGAATAAAATCCGCACGATATTAATAACACCCTTAGAACTAAATAAAGAAAAAGTAATCTTAAATATGACGTCGAGAAACTCTTCCGCATTACTGTCTGACTGGTAAAATACTAAAAAATCTGGCGACATTGCCACGCTGTATGGCAATTTTCTGCCCAAGGTAAAAAAAAAGCCTTTGGGTCACGCGAAGTGTCATCAAGGCATTTGGAAAGATCTTTAAAATAATTAATTTGTGGGCAAGGGGACTCCAAGATCCGAGAGTTCCAGCCACTGTAGGAGCGGACCTGCGGACGGCGAGCTACCCATTGCTCGCCGTCCGACCGTCCACTATCCGTCCGGACCAAGTCCAGGTCATCGACGACACGTAGTGTTCCACGCGCGCCTCAAGGAGATGTCAGCAAACCGTAGGGACCTAGCAGGGTCAAAGCCTACTAGGGCCATGGGTTCGCTTCTGAAAGGAAAATCCGGCCTTGGGCAACGAAGGAACTGGGTAGGAGTGGATTTTAGTCAGCACCTAAAAGAAAAGATCTGAGAGCTGTTTATCTACACTTTTGTTTGTAGGAGGTATCTCTGAAAGTACCGGTCCGATTGTTAATTTTTTTTTACTGATAGAAAGCTTCGACGGCGCGAACTGTTCCCGCGCGCCTCAAGAAGTTGCCAGCAACGGCAGAGACCCAGCTGGGTCGAAGCCTACTGGGGTCAGGGTTATTCCCAAAGGTAGCTTAGCCCCCAGTACGAAAGACGAAGGAACAGGAGTGAGTTTTAAGTCAGTAAAAGTCTGTTACTATCTCCCGCTCCCCCGCCCTCATTAGATGATTTTCACACTATAAAAAAAACTGTTAAAAAGCTGCTTTATTCCTCAGTGACAGGCTATTTTTATGAACACGGGTGAAGCCGCGGGCCAAAGCTAGTTGAATTATATATGTCGCAGCCATCTGGTTAAACGTTGCGGTCAACGACATGGCTAGTAGTTCTTCAGCGGTTTCATTGGATGCCGGCGTTTAACGAACGCCCTAGGCTTCCAATTGGATGGCTAATTTAACCAGATAGCTGCGACATATATAAAAAAACATTGCAGTTTGAATAGGAAAAGGAAAAAATATATAATGTCATTCATACGCTATTACATGGCTATTACGAACATCTGTTTTTATCCATTGTCCATTTTATACATCGTCAGAAGCAATTATAGGTGTCCACCTAAACGATGGCATCCGCAAGTACTTATTAGGGAGATGTTTGTTTGTTTAACATTTATATGTTTAATCGTTTTAGGTAACTTTACGATTACGTTAGGTAATCTAACGGTATCTAATTTGTTTACTTGGAATTCACACATAGGTGCATCATTGTCCAACAGTGATTCATTTGGAAATATATTTTGTAATAGAGGTTTTTTTTTTTTTTTTTTTCTCTCGACGGGGAAAATCATCATTGACGAAACCCGCTCTTGGGTGGAGCGGGAGACAGTGTCAGAGTCTTACTGACTAAAAACCCCGCGCCGTTCCTTCTAGCCTTCATACCGGGGCTCTAGTTTCCTTTCGGATAACCCCGACCCCGGTAGGCTTCGACCCAGATGGGCCCCTCCTGTTGCTGACAACTCCTTGAGGCGCGCGGGAACAGTGCGCGCCGTCGACGCCTTGGCTCGGTCCGGACAGTTACCGGACGATCGGACAGCGAGCTACCCATGGCTCGCCGTCCGCGAGCCCGCGTCTACGGTGGCCGGAAATCGGGATCGGAATCCCGGCGGCGGCGGCGGGGGCGCCGTTGCCTGATGCGGTCTGCCTCCTCCTTTGCTAGCATTACTGCTTCGCAGAAGGAGGCGACCGCCTGCCACTCCTCCTCGCTCCGGATCATGGCCTGAACCAAGGCCCGGCGCGAGAGGTCTCCGCCGCCGATTTGTAATAGAGGTGGAATTGTCTGATTGGGTACCTGTATGTTAGAGATAAGTAAATCATTATAATTTTTAATTACCCCACAAAAACTTTGCCTCACACTAGTAATTACTAATCGTATCATAAGTGCAATAAGCCAAACTGTCGTCAAAAGTATCTTTAAGTAATTTCACTAAGAATGTTACATTATCATCGAGTGACATAGGCTATTCGTAGCCTGTCACTCGATGGTTTTTTTGAGCAGTGAATATTTTTTTATATCATAATACGAGTATTAAAAAAAAAACACAGTATGGTAAATCACGGTACCATTGGTCCATCACAAGGACTGGTACGCACAGACGTTTCGCATCTATCAAATTCCAGCAACCTAATGGTTGAACCATATCGTCAGACCACCTCATGCGAGAGACCAACTCGTCGTCACTCTAGAGCCTTTTGACCCATTGACAATCTGTTCAGCGAATAATTATTTTTTGCGCTATACCGCGACTTGTTGCGGCAGCGGAGTTTGTTGCGGGTGTTGCATCTCCACGCGCAAATCGTGCATCCGTGCAAGGTTTATTGCCTCCAGATCCCATAGCGGTAGACCAGCAAGGAGGCTCACATATTCGCGGGAAACCGTGCGATATCCCAGAACCAGTCGGGGTCACCAGTTTGGAGGTAAGCGGAACAGAGAGTAAAGTTCCGCAAACCTCCGTTGAAATAGGAGGATCCTCCGACCAGACAGGTGTTATGGTCTGGTGGGCTACTACCCGATAGTTGACTTCGGGCTGTCGTATATATTCAAATCGCGCGGAGAACTTTGATTGCGCGATGTAGGATTTCGTATTTTCTTCGTAGTTCTTATGTGGCGTCATAGATGTCACTACAGGTATTTTAAAACAAAGAAAAAAATAGTGAAAATCCATAGAAGAGTATTCACAAGAGTAGAAAAATTCAAAATTGATATTTTTATTTGGAAATCATCTCTTACAAGAAGATAACAAATTAAGGTACAGCTACGGAAGGCAGTAAGTAGCAAAATATCAATAATAATTTTGACAAGTTACATTACGTACCTACATTACGTATAGAATGCAGGTAGTTAATCTTTTTACCACGACATTAAGCTACTGTCATAAAGCCACCTCAAAAGGAAATCCCTACGTATCAAGATCTACGTAATCCTTCTTGACATTCTACTCAGCGTCATTCATATTTAGCCGACTTCCAAAAAACCAGGAGGAAAAATAATTCGATTTGATAGCATTTATATAGGTAGTTAGTTTTTATGAGTGTAATTAAATTTGCTATAATTAAAGAGCAGTGGGTTGTGGGGCTTTGAGGACCGGGACTACGCTTTCACATTCCACCTATAAAACGTGTAACGTTAAAAGCGCAAAACCTCAGACACCCCAAATGATTATTAATTTAAAAGACCTAATTCTATGAAAAAAAAAACACATTTAAAAAAATTTAGGTTTTATGTGCAGTTTTACTTTGTTTAAAATTAATATCTGCATTGAAATAAGTACTTTTATTATCCCGTGTATGAGACAATTTGATTGGAGTGCAACCGTTTGTGTTTGTTTACCTATTTCGGCGGGTTTGCGCACGTGATACGTGATGGCTTGCCCTATTCATAAATAGACAAGGCAACCTTTTTAATGAAGATTTTTTTGAAAAATGTAAACAATTTTAAAAAGTGGTTTAATTGATTCTGCTCCTTATTCTGATCAAACTATTTTCAGGTTTTGCGCATTTAACTTTACACGTTGTAGATACAATAATTATTTTTGAGTGATATAAATGAGTTCATTGTTTATGTGCACCTAAGTGTAACGAGTTAATCTCTTTAATCACTCACTTGTTCACATCTGTAATTTAACTTATTTTTTCTTGTGGTCCCTAAATACTACTCAAAAATAGTATTGTATTTATAGGCAGAATCCGGGTCCGCAGTCCTGTACCCCTAGCCAAGTTGCTAATCTGCAAATAGTTAACGCTTGTAGAAAGCTTCAAATGTACGGGAACGACGTCGGCTCAACGCTCAGTCACGTGGTCAGAACAAAAGAACTGGCGGCAAGGTCAACTCGAAGCGTTCGGTGCGAAACGGTTGTAACTTGGCTAGGGGGGCTGGATTCAAACGCCTCACGAATCCCGTGATCGCCCAGGGGTAACGGTAGCGATTTATCGAGTTGTACGTCGTGGGTTCAAACCCAAGCAGGTGCTTTACGATGTGTAGTTTTTACTTCATTATGGTGAAGAAAAATATCATGAGAAAAAAACTTTTTACAAAAAAAATATAACCGACTTCAATGATAAAAAACACTGAAAAGTATCAAATAACTTTAATTTTGGAAGTCGGTGTTTCTTTAATAGTTTAGTCTCTTCGTTATTTAACACCGACTTCCAAAATTAAAGTTATTTGATACTTTTCAGTGTTTTTTATCATTGAAGTCGGTTATATTTTTTTTGTAAAAAGTTTTTTTTATTTTACACTTTTTAGTTACGGTACCACCACTAAAAAGTACCCCTCAGTCAAACTTAAATACCTTATAGTCAGAGCGCATCTCATAACGGTTCTAATAATCCCAAACACGGTTAGATTACATTAATTTACCTTTCGGCTTCATCATCAGATCAGTTCGATATATCCTCTCCCCCTCTTCTTTCAAACAGTCATTAAACTAGATGCTGGAGAGGGAAAGGATATATCGAACTGATCTGATGATGAAGCCGAAAGGTAAATCTTTCAATCAGTCATTAGACTAGATGCTGATAATCCCGGCTGTAGCATCAGGCCAGATTTATGTCAACATTGCAATGAACTTAAAATTTAGTCCTGTTTAAAATGAGCCCAAACACGACTACGGTGCTGTAATTTCAAGGTTTGTACTTTTCCTGATGCTCCTGGCTTCAGCATCAGGTCTCTATGTACTTCGGTGTTCTTTATTAGCAGTACGTTTATCCACACATCGAGCCGTTTTCAATGAGCCTAAACTCGATATATCTGCTGTTTGTTGTCGAGGACTTAGGTACTCTGCAGACTATCCTGACTGCAGCATCAGGTCATGACTTGATGATCATGAGACCAAATGTGGCAAATGCCCTATCAAACATCAAAACAATTTACTAAAACAGTCCTTGCCTGTTCGAATAACTTCTTACTGTTAAGGAGTTGTACCTTCCATCATCAGCCCAGCTACCTGAGATGGTGACGACCATACGCAAATACACAAGATACTTCATAAAATATGCGAAAATCAATAAGTGAGCCTATAAAATTTGAAGGTTGCCCTCGATTTCTCCAAGATCCCATCATCAGATCCTAATTTGGTGATAATGGGACCACCTCAGAGCTATCTACTTTCGAACAAAAAAAGAATTTTGAAAATCCGTCCACATTTGGGGGAGTATTCGACGAACAAACATACAAAAAAAAAAAAAAAAAACATACAAACAGCCGAACGTAGTACCTCCTCCTTTTTGGGAAGTCGGTAAAAAACTAGCATGCCCCAGAAGCAACAATCTGTAACATCTCCAAACCGCACTAGGCCCGCCACTATAGAGGAGGCCGGAGTCGCATCAGTCTGGATATTATAAAGCTGATTATGTTTACCATTATGTATATATTTTTGATTATGTATATTAAAGAAATATATATATATTGAAGTAGGTAATTCAATTCAGAAATTATAAGGTACATATTAAAAAAAAAAACCATTTTAATCAGTAATTAAAATAATTATATTGCATCTACTTTACATATTACTATAAGTATATAAATAGTATTAACATAACAGCAATAATATTCTACTTAGCTAAAATTAAAATATTCTATTTACATTTTTAAAGTACCTAATTAAACAATAATATAATATGTAAGATTTAAATTATATGCAGTGGCGCTATACTAAACTTCTCGATCATTTGCTTTATTGGTCAATTCCAATTCATCTTCAATCGTCAATCTCTTAAAAAATACGTACTTGTACAACACGGCAGCTAGTCCACTGCCAGCCAGTGGTCCAACCCAGTAAGCCCAATGTTCGGTCCAAACGCCGGTCCAGACCGCTGGTCCCAGACTCCGTGCTGGGTTCATGCTCGCTC
This sequence comes from Mythimna lalbum, assembly GCA_949319445.1. Classification (NCBI taxonomy): domain Eukaryota; kingdom Metazoa; phylum Arthropoda; class Insecta; order Lepidoptera; family Noctuidae; genus Mythimna; species Mythimna lalbum. Next base: position 7,911,815 of record OX439348.1, on the reverse strand, counting down.
CAGTCAGCGGTCCAGCCACAAAACAAAGTCCAAGAATTGTCGCTCCAAACTTTATAGAGGTGCTGTCCTGTTTATGCTGGTTAATTGGATCCCACACACTCATGCATACAAAGGAAAGCGCTGCCGTGATAGATATTTCAACTCCCAATATTTGTAACACAGTTACTCCTGTATAAGGCCTCGTCACACATACAGCTGGTGACACTAAGTCAATCGGCGATAAAGCGATTAAGATCCCATAACCAAGAACAGCTCCAACACATTCTGCTATCACGTAAACGGCTCCCAAAATGATGGGCGTACTCCCCCATATGACAGAAGCAAGTGTGACCGCCGGGTTCATGAATGCTCCAGATACGTGACCAAATATCTGAACGTTGAACATGACTATGCAGCCAAATGCAAAAGGCGCGTAGATGCTTGTGTCGACTCCTGGAACTGGTACACATGACATGCAGCCGAGTAATATTAGCATCAGGGTAGATAGGAACTCTGATAGGATGCCACGCCAGTTGGCTTTGCACCAATTGGTGAAACTGGAACCAGTCGGATGAACTTGCTTGATTTTACCTCCCATTATTATAGTATGGAAAATAGTGTATGGTAAAACTATCATATCAATACTTGATCACAATTGTCCCTTGATTTGTATGTCATTATGATTAAGTGTTATTAATTTCCTTATCCTTATGATATACATAAGTATAGCTATGTGTTTGATGGTTATTTATTTCTTTTTCCTTGTTCTTTCTATTATTTGCTTTACGTAATAAAACTCAATTCACCGTTTCTTCTGACTCTGAGTAATTTCTTCGTCACCTGAAGGAAAAAATATGTTAATTAAAACCTCGTAAAATGACGTCTCTTTAATAGAAAAGGACACCTTATCTAAATACGTCAAGAGTTTAAACGCATCTTTATTTGTTTATGAGGAATACGAACTTATTATTTCGACCTTCACTGAACAAATTAATATGGCGGCCAATGTACCGTGGTTCATCATTCTCTGTCTATAGTAATATGGTAAGCTATCATAATAATATCAGCTAATTGTGTTCCCACTGCTGTAATACAACTACCGGTCACGATAGGTGCGGGCTTGTGAACGACGATCAATGGGAAGCTCGCCGTCCGGCTGTCCGATAACCGTCCGGATTGAGCCCAAGTCGTCGACGGCGTGTAGTGTTTCACGCGCGCCTCAAAGAGATGAGGGGCCCAGCAGGACCCCCACCGTAGACGCGGGCTTGCGGACGGCGAACCATTGGTAGCTCGCTGTCCGACCGTCCGGTAACTGTCCGGACCAAGCCTAAGACGTCGACGGCGCGCACTGTTCCCGCGCCCCTCAAGAAGTTGTCAGCAACAGCAGGGGCCCAGCTGAGTCGAAGCCTACTGGGGCCAGGGTTATCCGAAAGGGAGCTCGAGCCCCGGTATGAAGGCTAGAAGGAATGGGGTGGGTTTTTAGTCAGTAAGAGTCTGACATTATCTCCCGCTCCGCCCAAGAGCGGGGGTTGTCATAGGATGATTTTTCCCCACCATAAAAAAGGGCCAGCCGGTGGTAAGCACATGAGATGTCATTTAGATTTCTGATAAACCAAAAACACGATAAAGTAAGTAAGTAAATAAGACTTTAATCCTTTTTGAAAGAAAACAAAGTTATCGCTTATACATAGAGATACTCATACATTCAAGATAACATCACCGATGCAACACCATAAGACCCGCTTCAGATTTTATCTTAAGTGATGCACATACAAATAAGGGAGAAAAACGAAATCCTCATACTTTTGTTTTGCATTCGTAATTCGTTGTTATGGCGTTTGGAATATATTCTTGTGTACGGCTTTACCCCGGAGTGAAATTCGAAGTTATAATATAAAAACAAGGCATATTGGGTTCTATCAACAGAGTAACGCAAAAGGGGTCTTGGGATTTGAGACTGCAAGTACAAAGCCATATCGAGCTTAGCACTTTTGAGGAATTTGATTTAGTATATCATAGCGTAATGTTCCCACTGTTGGGACTCAGGCCTCCTCTCTAGGAGAGGGAATGGACCGTAATCCACCACGCGGGCTCAGGGTGGATTGGTGGATGTCTTCGAATTTTTTGGTTCTAGGACATGCCGGTTTCCTCACGATATTTTCCTTCACCGTTTTGAGATCAGTGGTGATGACATAAATTACACAAAGTAATGCGCCTGACTGGGTTAGAACCCGCGATCCACAGCTTTGGAAGTTGGGGCTGTTACCATTTGGGCACTACTGCTCTCAATTTGATTTACGTATCTGTTAAATAAAAAAGTCCTTACGATGTTTGTGGTTATAAACTCTAAACTAGGGGTGCTCAACTCAATAGATTACTTCTAACAGCGTCTTCAAATTAGCCGCAAAGTGCTGCGCGGCTGCAGCGCTGCCATCGCGTTGCTTTGTTATCTACACTTAATACTATAAAAAGGTAATGATATTTATTATTTATTTTTTGTTTGTAAGAGGTAATCTCTGAAAGTCCTAGTCCGATTACTAACATTTTTACACCGATAGATAGCTGCTTTATTCTTGAGTGACATAGGCTATATTTTATGTACGTGACTGAAGCTGCGGGCAAAACTTAGTTCAATAAAATTAAAACACGCGGCCGCAGCGCGGATGTAGCGCATAACTGTATCATGATGTTGCCTGGTTGTCCGCACAAATACTTGGTCGTCGGGGCATCCGCGCGGGCGACGAGGGCTTGTTTTGCTTCCACGCCCAGCCGTCAGCTGGCTCTTAATACGAATATAACCTGCCGTGAGCTGTGTTGTGTTTAGTGTCGGTGGTGTTATTACTGATTCTGATCAAACCATATTCAGCGCGGGCTCGCGGACGGCAAGCCATGGGTAGCTCGCTGTCCGACCGTCTGGTAACCGTCCGGACCGAGTCAAAAACGTCGACGGCGCGCAGCGCGCACTATTGCCAGCAACAGGAGGGTTGAAGCCTACTGGGGCCAGGGTTATCCGAAAGGAAGCTCGAGCCCCGGTATGAAGGCTAGAAGTAACGGGGTGGATTTTTAGTCAGTAAGAGTCTGACACTATCTCCTGCTGCACTCAAGAGCAGGTGTTGTCATTGGATGATTTTTGCCCACCGAAAATAAAAATAAAACTATATTCAGGTTTCGCATATACTAAAAATAATGATGTATAAGTAGACTCTAAAAAGGAATGTGTCTACATTAAGAGATATCACCTTTACTTTACCTGGTAAATATAATATGTGTTCCAAAAACCATATAATTATTCATATTCTAAGAACCAGTATAAACTTGAAACGAAAGCAATATCTAAGAAACAAACTCTCTAACAGATACTTGCCTACCGACTAGATTACAAGAGGTTTGCCATGGTAACGCGTTTGTAGTCCACAAAGATCCTATTAACTCTTCAACTGGTGCCGAAGTTATCGATACTGAGAAATTCGATTCATAGTCTTGTGAGGTCAAAGATTACCATTGATAAATTTTTCTGACAGATTAGTTCTATAAAAGAAATTCTCCGTAAGGTAAAATTATTCTTCGACTGTTGATCGTGGATTTAAATTTTTTAGTCCCTGATCACGACCGCTTTGTTTATTTATGTTTATTTAAATTTCAATGACGGCTGTCTTATTGACAGACAAATTTTTTTAATGGGACTTTAGTACTTTTGGATATATCTATTTTAGGAACCGCCAAGATACAATCTCTTTGATTGTTTGTATTTAGTCGTGATTATGTAAGATCTTCTTTCTCATCCATTATTCATATCTCATTCAAGGTCCAATAGAAAGTTGTTTTTTTTTTACAACATGAGTATCTACGTCTACAAGAGTTGCTAATCCACTTTCTTTTTCTATAACCATGTTTGATCACAACATGATTAGATTTTAATTTTACGAACGAATAAAATAAAATCGAAAAAAAAACGTAAAAGACTTGGTAAACATCCTTATCCTTACATATTATAAATCAATGTCCCTCACCGTGTCTGTCTGTCTGTATGAACGCGAAAAATTAAAACGAATGAAGGGATTGTCATGAACTTTTCACTTAGTAAGAGTCTAAAAGCTAGCCCTGCCCTGGAGCGGGAAAAGTCATTGGATGATTTCCCACATAAATAAAAACACATAGGATAATGCTAGTGTGGTAGGGCAATGATAAAAAAGTAACTACGCAGTTTTGGACCAAAAAGCATCCGTGAACACCTTTTATATCTCTAATAATCTGTTTTATAAACAATCCGTCCAAAAAACTTACTTAGAAAATAATTCAATTATTTTTCAATTAAATTAAATCCTATTTAAAAACACAACCCTTTAAAAGTAAGTATATTTGTCTAGTCAGTCCGCATGTTAATGAGGGTCGTTTCCCATGCGATCTCTGTCGATATCACAATTTTGATGTAGGTGAAGAACAATACTGCTTTCAGAATTGTAATTTAATTTTATTCAGTTAAGCATAAATCTATTTTTATAATGTAATTTAGATAGGAATACAAAAAAAGTTGAACGTGAAAAGTTGACAGTGTTAAAAAATCCGACAAGTCAAGTTTGAAAATAATAACTTTCAAAGAGGCTTAATAAAATAATAGTACATTATGATATAAGTGTGTAATGTTAGTGATTACCGTTGAGGCGGTATTTAGACCCGAGCCATGGCGAGGGTCTTAAGAGAGCCGAGAATGGTAATCATTAATTACTCACGTGTATCATACGACGTTTTTCAATACACTTGTGAATTAAATAACTGTAAAACTAGTAAACTTTTGTGGCGGTAAAAAAACTGTTTTCATATGCGCGCCCATTTTGTTTTTCTTTTGTTCGTGGGGGACAACCTGCGCCCATCCTGAAACGATAAATGTCATAAAATTATGACGATGGAGAGGTTGAACAATAAGGTTTTAACCACATTATAGCACTAGTGCGTAATGGTAATCAAAATGTCACAGTTTGGTAACAAGTGCCATTATATACCTAAGTGCAGTGCAATAAGAGACACTTTATGAGCAAGTGTATTGAAAAATATATAAAAATAAAACGAAAATATTCTCGTATCAGTTTTTGTTCCAATTACTGATACCAAACACTTTTCGATCATCATGAGTATGTGTTAAGTGGAAGCAACTGGACACAAAAAATGTTTACGTATGCGCAGGGAGTGGATGATTTCATACTGGTTCTATAGAAATCAAATATTCATCGGTAGCTTGTATCTGACTCCAGACACAAAAGTATCTTACGTTCGCGTAAGATACTGTTGTGTAAATATAAGAACAATTTGTTTTTCAGTGAGCCTACCTACTTAAAAACATTAAAACCAAGTTCTAAGTTCGGTCAAATAATTCCCGTAAAGGGCAGTATCCCTCGTGTAGTCTCGTACAAACACGACCGCAATACATATTTATTAGATGAGATGGGACCAAAGCTCGTGGAAACCGTAAAAATATAAACAGTAATATACAAGACCTACTAATCACGTAGCGACATGAATGTTTGTTTATTTACGAACATTCGTTATATTATTTATTGCCTTGAGTAGTGAAACATGTGTGTCAAATTAACCCGTACAATACGGAACGAGGTCTAATCCGCCTCGTACGTGTCTTCCTTGCGGTACGGCTAAGAAAAACCATCGACATATTTATGTACACAACATAGTATTTTTGCCTTGCGGAGGTCGAATAGAGATGAATATATAGGTACCTAACACGTGTGGGCGTCTTAGATTTAATAGGGGTTAAAACAGAATGCATTGTTGTATCTACTTTAATACGGGGTCACTTTAACCTCGTACCACATATATATAGCCAATTAAAATGAATTTCTTTAGCGTTACGGGGTCTATAAGCTATAAGTGGTTGGAAAACTACCATTTTTATATATATACGTATAGATAATATAAAAATGATAATATTTCAACGAGGTCTAAAACGCCCCGTACCGTAGGAAATAATACAAAAATGAGTGCCACTGTCAACGTGTTGACTGTCAGTTAGATAAGTATATTCGTTTCTCTAAGGTTATGTCAGATTACTGTCCCATCGGACTTTGAGAGTAAAGGAATAAGGATTTTACCTGTGGTTGTGCACGCACTTGTGCACTATAATATCTCCTGCATAATTAGCTTCTGATCGGCGCCGGGATTTAAATTATGTCCTAAGGTTTTTTTTGTTAGGGTTCCGCACCCAAAGAGTTTTTTTTGTTAGGGTTCCGCACCCAAAGAGTTTTTTTTTTAGGTGGAAAATCATCTTATGACATCTCCGGCCCTTGGGCCTAGAGGCGTGTCAGACTTTTACTGACTAAAACGGTAAAACCCAACTGTTCCTTGTTTGCTTTCCTTCCAGGGGTTCTCTTTGGGTGCTAACGGGACTGTATTACTAAGTTTTCGCTGTTCGGTCATAATGTTTGTCTGTCAGCGGGCTGTATCTCATAAACCGTGAAGAGTTAAATTTTTTACAGAATATTTTTGTAATTCTAGCGTCGCTATACCAACAAAATAAATTAAAAAAATTAAAGGGGGTTTCCATATAAGAGACAATTTTTTTAACGGCGTTTTTGTTCGATTTTAATATTTCAGTATTGAACCCTTTGTATGCGAGTCCAACTTACATTTGGACAGCTTTTTTTTAACATTCCAAATTAATAGTTGTAATATTACGTAAATAGCTACTATAAACTAATACTGTGGGTAGGCCTCCCCTAAATCCTTCCGATTACTCTTGTAGCGCGTCGCCGCACCGTCTTAAGACTGCTCTAGTGAGGGCATAATTTGCTTCCAAGTCATCTCAGTACTTTTTCTCTGTTAACCTCGGCAGCGTCTTCCACCTTCAGGAAACTATCGTGAGTAAACTCTTGCTAAAATAAAACATTTTAATAATAAAAATTAAGGACAGAGATCGCTGGGCAAGCGTAGACACGCAGTGGGTTCCTGCAGAGAAAAAGCGCTGGACAAAGTCTGGATGGGTACCGCGAGGACTGGTTTAAGAGGGCGTGAGAGAATATTACTATATTCTCTCACGCCTAACTGTTTCTGTACTTTCAGTAGAAAAAGTTGGAGGAAACCTTTGCACAACAGTTGGACATCTATGGCGTAACATAGATATAAATTACAAATTAATCCTGCTTCGCGCAATTAAAGTTCTCGGCGCGATTTGAACAAATAGAACAGCCCGAAATTATCTGCCGAGCATTAGTAGCCCACCAGACATTTATTTATTTATTTATTTATTACACCTATCTGGCCGAAGGATCCTCCCTTTTTAAAGGTTTGCGGGACTTTATACTCAGTTCCGCATGCCTCCAAACAGTAATGGATAGATAAAAAAAAAGAAAAGTGTCACTAATAGGGGACTTTTGTGAGGAGCTAGGGTTGAGAGAAATGGTGATACCAAAGCTGTTCTATCTGGTTCTGGCTACTCGGGAATGTACCTACCTAGGGAATAAAACACCCATTCTGTGTTAAAACTTTTATTAACCATTCATTCATTCCTAAGGTTGTCTGGTAGATAATCGCTGTCAGCGATAAGACCGCCATTGTACAGTGCGTTTCACTTAAGAAGTTCCTTTGCCGTAATGTTGGCAAAACGGAAAAACAGTGTTGCAATATTTTTAGCAATTAAATTACTTAATATTAGGGAAATTAACTTATATTTCGTTACTTTTAACAATTGCGTTTTTTTTTGTTTTTACTTTTTTATTTTTGAATAAAGTATAGGGCGCTGGGCTCCATTCTGATTGTCTTGCAATTCTTTCAAATACTGAAAACGCCATCCCATAATATTGTATCTTTCTATAACAACGTCCTTTTAGACCTGCTTTTTTTAAATAAAGTCCCATTCCCCTCATAATTCTCCAAAAAGTGCTGCAACTACCGTTAAAATCGATTTCGGTACGCATTTCGGGGAACAATTTGAAAATGAAGTGAGTCACTTAAGACGTTCCTTTGGCGTAATGTTGGCTCCCCTATCTGTGTACACAAAAAGAAGGGAAAAAAGGAAAAAGTTGCCTACTCTACCAAAATTGTTCCCCGAAATGCGAAACGACATCGATTTTAACGGTAGTTGCAACACTTTTTAGAGAATTATGAGGGAATGGGATTTTATTTAAAAAAAAGCAGGTCTAAAAGGAAGTCGTTAATAGAGAGGTACGATATTGTGGCGTAGCATTTTTGGTATTTGAAAGAATTGCAGGACAATCGGAATGGAGCCCAGCGTACTAAACTTTATAAAAAAATAGTTTAAGAAAAAAAAAACAAATAAGGCAATTGTTATAAGTAACGAAGTATCAGTTTATGTCCCTAATATTATGTAATTTAATTGCTAAAAATATTGCAATACTATTTTTACGTTTTGCCAACATTAGGGCAAAGAAACTTCTTAAGTGAAACGCACTATACCCATAGATTTAAGTTTATTTATAAGTTATGTTACTTTTTTAGTGTACAATAGATAAACTTTATTCTATTCTATTCCGTTTTTGAAAAATATCTTCATATTTTCAACGTAAGTACTCAATTTTCTATTCTATCGTCGTGCTATATTTCATGTAAATCCACCAAGTCGTTACGCAGATCGAGACGCGTGTTGTAAGTCGCGAACATCCTAACATTCGCATCTCCCACATAAATATCTCGACTGCTATCTGTAGGTACATTAAGTAGCTGATTGCTTGGAGATTAACTTGTCAGCTTGTATCCTCGAGAGGTTCGCGATAAATCGTGTGTTAAAAATCTAGGAGTAAAAAACTGGGCAAGAGCCAGTCGGACTCGCGTACGAAGGGTTCCTTACTGTCCGTAGCAAAAAACGGCAAAAAAAATCACATTCGTTGTAGGGGAACTTCATTAAATATTTATTTTTAGTATTTATTTTTTGTAGCGGCAACAGTAATACATAATCTGTGAAAATTTCAACTGTCTAGTTCTAACAAACAACTATAATCATGGTTGGGGAAAGTGGGTGGCTGATTAATTGGAGCCAGCCACCAGCCGCCATGCCACCACACGAGGCTTACAACCCGTCTATACAAGCACTGCAACAAAATGAACCGGGAACCCCACTCAAACATTTATTTTATTCTGTGTTTAGTATTTGTTGTTTGTAACGACAACAGAAATTCGTCATCTGTGAAAATTTCAAATGTCTAGCTAACACGGTTAATGAGATACATACTGGAGACAGACGGACGGACAGAAAGACAGACAAACGGACGGACAACAGTCTTAGTAATAGGGTCCCGTTTTACTCAATGGGTAAGGAACCCTAAAAACGCGAGCGCCTCTAATCCGTGCCATCAACTATAATCCTGGTTGGGGAAAGTGGGTGGCTGATTAATTGCAGCCAACCAGCCAGCCACCAGCCGCCATGCCACCACGCGAGGCTTTTTTTTTTTTTTTTTTTTTTTTGTCGACGGGGAAAATCATCTTTGACGAAACCCGCCCTTGGGTGGAGCGGGAGACAGTGTCAGACTCTTACTGACTAAAAACCCCGCGCCGTTCCTTCTAGCCTTCATACCGGGGCACGAGCTCCCTTTCGGACAACCCTGTCCCCAGTAGGCTTCGACCCAGCTGGGCCCCTCCTGCTGCTGACAACTCCTTGAGGCGCGCGGGAACAGTGCGCGCCGTCGACGTCTTGGACTCGGTCCATTACCGGACGATCGGACAGCGAGCTACCCATGGCTCGCCGTCCGCGAGCCCGCGTCTACGGTGGCCAGAAATCGGGATCGGAATCCCGGCGACGGCGGCGAGGGCGCCGTTGCCTGATGCGGTCGGCCTCCTCCTTTGCAAGCATTACTGCTTCGCAGAAGGAGGCGACCGCCTGCCATTCCTCCTCGCTCCGGACCATGGCCTCGACCAGGGCCCGGCGCGAGAGGTCTCCGCCGCCGATCGCCCCCACGAGGGCACGGCGATGCTCCGCCCAGGCAGGGCACACCTCGACGGTGTGCTCCACCGTGTCCTCCGGGCGTTGCGCACAGTGGCGACACCCGGGCGTCTCTTCCGCTTGAATCCGATGCAGGAACCTCCCGAACTTGCCATGTCCGGTGAGGACCTGCGTCATGCGGAAGGTAAGGACGCCGTGAGGTCTTTCCAGCCACGCCTCAAAGAGGGGACTTACCGCCATAATCGTGGCGTGCCCAGCACTGGGTTGCGATAGCCGTTGACGCCATTTCACCATGAGATCCCGCCGGAGCTCTGTCCGCCATGCCTTGACATGTTGCGGCAGTGGACTTTCACCCCGGCGTTGCATCTCCACGCGCATGTCGTGCATGTGTGCAAGGACTGTTGCCTCCAGATCCCACGGTGGTAGGCCAGCCAGAAGGCTCGCCGCTTCGCGGGAGATCGTGCGGTAACCCCGCACCATCCGTATTGCCATGACCCTCTGGCAGGCGTTCAGTATGGACGCCGGTCGCTTTGCCAGCGACGGCGCCCACACCGGCGCCCCGTAGAGGGCCATGGACCGAACGATCCCCGCGTAGAGCCTCCGGCAGGAGGCGTCTGGACCCCCAAGGTTGGGCAGGAGCCGCTTGAGAGCAGCCCCAGCCCGGAGAAGCTTGGGAGCCAGACGTCGGAAATGTTCTATGAAATTCCACCGGCTGTCGAGGACGAGTCCCAGATACTTCATCGTCGACCCGACGCCGATGCGAACTCCTCCTACCGTAAGCTGGGAGTCCGATGGTGGCGCGTTCCGAGGGCCGTGGAAGCACATTGCCTCGGATTTATGCAGCGCCACCTCGAGTCCCAACTCCTGGATCCTACCAACGGCTATCGCAACCCCGCGTGTCGCTAGAGCGACCGCCGCCTGGTGCGACTCTCCCTGCGCTAGGATCAGCGTGTCGTCTGCGTAGCAAACCACGCTGACCCCGTCAGGGAAGTCGCCGCGCAGCACGTAATCGTAGCCGATGTTCCACAAGGGTGGGCCTAGAACCGACCCCTGCGGAACACCGCACGACATCTCTCGACGATTCCAGTCTCCCTGGTGACCGGGGTAGACAATGTACCTGTCTGACAGGTACGCCTCGACCACTAGACAGAGGTATTCGGGCACCCGGTGGTACCGGAGTGCCCTCCGGATCGTACTCCAGGGCAGGGAGTTGAAGGCGTTGGCAATGTCCAAGGACACTGCCACGACACACCTACCCTGGGACACCGCTTCCCCTGTCGTGAGGGCTCGCACGCGCATGATGGCGTCTATAGTAGAGCGCGCCCTGCGAAAGCCGAACTGTCCGTCCGACAAGTCCGGCCCCACCCGTGTTAGCCGCACGACGAGGCGGTTTGCAATTACTCTTTCAAAGAGCTTGCCCACCTCGTCGAGCAGCACAATGGGCCGGTATGCGGACGGAGAGTCCGCAGGGCGCCCTGGCTTCGCTACGAGGACCAGTTTCCCCGTCTTCCAGCGAAGTGGGAACTGGCCCCTCTCCAGGCATGCGCTGAAGAGCCCTCTCAGTCGAGGCCCGAGAGCCTCCATGGCCAGGACCCAGGCTTTCCCTGGCAAGCCGTCGGGTCCTGGGGCGGTGTTTTTGGCACTCAGCCTTCGCACCGCCACTCTCAACTCTACCTCGGTCACTTCTGGAGCATTGTCGTCGTCGTCGCTGTTGCGATCCGCGTCAGACACCGCTGGCGGAGGCGGAGCCATGAGCGGGGGGGGGGTGTTCACCCCGCGCAGGGAACAGAGAGCTAACCACACCCTCCACGAGTTGGGGCCGGAGACTCTGAGTCAACGGCGGAGCCCAGGGGCGAAGCTTGTCCCGTACCAACTTGTACGGGCGCCCCCACGGGTCCGCGTTCAGAGACCCCAGCCACACGTTGCGGGCCTCGAGTTTGGCCCGCTTGATCTCCGTTCGGAGGGTGCGTTTCGCCTCTCTGTATTCCTCATATAGCTCCGCCTCTCTGGCCTCCGCATCCGGCGATGCCGCCACGCGAGGCTTACAACACGTCTATTAAGCACTCCTACAAAATGAACCGCTAATTTTGGAGATGAAATCGTAAAAATGAGGATTTCGTTGACGGTTCTTTTATTTTTGCGGAATTGGCAGTCTTAAAGAGTATTTAGAAATTTAAAATCTTCGTAATCTGTGTGATAATATTTTCCAGATGTTTTTTCTATGTCTACGCATTTCGCTGTACCAAATAAGTACCTTACAATCGGGTAAATTTGGTCCTGAGGTATAACTTTGGACCAAACTCGTACACCAATAGAAAAACAGTTAATAGTGTCCCTTGTTCTTATTGCTTAGTAAGCTTGGGCTAAATTAATACCCATTGGCGTGTTTAGGATTATTTTTCAGGGGGCTAAGCCTCTGACGTGCCTGATTTTTGTGTGAAGTAATCAGTATTTTAGCATTCATCATAGAATTTTGGGTCGGTATCCAAACATCCTAGTTTGGCATACATAGGTATATCCGCCTATAGCCTGTGGGACCCCAGGGCTACTCCAGGGCTAAAGTAATCCGACCCATCTGTACCAAAACTTCTGGTAAAGATAAATTAGGAGCATAATGTAACAGAGCAATGAAATTTCCATGTACATTTATCGTGGCAATATATACTCGGAGACACGCGAAAAATCTCCCAGTTCACATTTCGGCGGAGGTTGAAGCTTAATGCCAACATAATAGGCACGAAACAAAGGGCCGCGCCGAACTGCAAGGAATTCCTCCCACGTTCGCGACATACGATGAAATCCGCGACGAGACGGCTTTAAGCGTGGCATACTCCGCTCGGTTGAGCCGAACTCAAAACCTTATCATGGCCTTAGAAGCTTATTCTTTGTTTGCTCATCCTTAACTACTATGGTTATTTTATTCAGTTTTGAGGCGCCAATTTTTACCCTTCATTTTTTTTGTCGTGCTTATGATGTTGCCCTTGACAGATGAAAGTTGACTGAAAGTCAAGCTGGAGACGTCATAAACACTTGAAAATAAATTAAAATAGAGAAGTGTTTATTTATTAAAACGGCTATCCGCCAATTAAATTAGTTAAAGACTAAGTATATACAAAAATAATAATAATAACAATTCACACACTCATCTCACAAAACTCCAAACATACTGACATGATCATCTTCCATTCGTCCGCGAACACGTCACAGTCAGGATACGTGTCCAAAAGAGTGTTGAGCGCAGAAACAGTTCGAGGGACAGGAGACTGAGCTCGCGCAACAGTGTGACTCGCAGGCACAGCGAACAAGCTATGTCTCCTGATGCGGCTGTACTTAAATGGGGCACAAAGTTGAGACAGCTCAGCATGCAGCTCTGGAGTAATAGTTTTCCCATGAAGGACACATAGTTAAATATTTGGTCATATTTTCTTCTGACCTCAAGAAGAAACACAACCTAAAAGAAACTTAGTAGGTGTTGACGCCGCTAGTCCGCTGGTGCCTACGGGGTTTAAGTATATGAGTTTATAGCGTTAATTACTGCAGTACCTACGTTACGTAAATCCCAAAGACATTAAATATGCCTACTGGGCCAGGATGCTCTGAAAGGTAGCCCCGGTATGAAAGCCAAGAAGGAACGGGGTGGGTTTTTTAGTCATTAAGAGTCTAACACTATCTCCCGCTTCGCCCAAGGGCGGTGTTGGGTGTCATTTGGATGATTTTTATCCACCAAAAAGAAAAAAAAAGACATTACAAATTATACCTTTATGTAAACCCTTAGTTTTTTTTTAATGGAAAATTAAATAATTTACCCACTCTGGGTGGAACAAGAGTATCAGTCTTTTACTGACTACAACTCACCTCTGTTTCTTTAGTAGATCTATACGTTCCAGGGCCAAGGCAACTCTTTCGAACGATCTCGCAGCTCTACTAAGCGTTGACCCCAGTCGGCTCCATCCATTTTGCTGAAATCTCTTCAAAATGCTCATGGAACAGAACGCATCGTCCTTTCAGACTTGTTTCTTAGTCCAACAAATTCAAATAATAATATAATATAATAATAATAATATCCCACAAGTATCACACAACGTCGCCTAGTCCCAAGCTAAGCAGAGCTTGTGTTATGGGTACTAGACAACTGATAAACATACTTCGACGGGTGCAAAGTAAAAAAAGTTATCTGCAACTTTGCGATTTTCTGATAATTGCAGTAACTTAACAAATATTTAATATTCTAAGACATGAGAAACCTTTCAAGTGTCAAAAACGAAAAAATAATAGATTTCTTTTTAATATTATTTTTGAAAAAAAAAAATTACCTACTAAATAACTGCTTATTGTTACTAATTCAATAAAGATGATAGAAAATCACAAAATTGCAGATAACTTTTTTTACTTTGCACCCGTCGACTTATATATTTCTAAATATATACATAATACACATAAATTACACCCAGACACAGAACAAATGAACATGCTCATCACATAAACATGTGTCCTGGGTGGGAATCGAACCCACGACCTCCGGCATAGCAGTCAGGGCCACTAACCACTAGACCAACAGGCCAGTCAAACTACCTGGAGGACACGGTGAAGCTTACGGTAGAGGTGTGCCCCGATTGTGCAGAGCACTTCCGTGACCTCTCGCGCCGGGCCCTGGTACAGGCCATGGTCCGGAGCGAACAGGTGACTCCAAACGTCCGAGGCACTAAAGAGACTTTCTAATAGAAAAACCTGCTATGCATAATTTTATCCACACCGTATAGTTTATAACCACGCGTCCTCAGGCACGTTAGCGTGCAAGACATACTCATAAATTTGTTCTAGATAAACTAAACAAGAACAAAGAATCTTCGCCTGAAGATGAGTATGTAAAATTTTTAAAAATCCTACGGGTTTCTTGTAAACCCAAGTTTTATGCGAAACGACCAGGCTATTTTGTGAAACCTTGTTATTCTGAAATTAGATTACAGTAGCGAAGACTGATGCGGCGAAAATATGGTGACCCCGCTTGGAAAGGAGCTATTTATAAGCTTGTGCCACAAATATGGTTGAAAAACGTTCACGTCATGATGACCATCACAAATCTAAAAGAGACAATGTATGCAAGGAGGGTAAATCTACGTAATTCGATTAGAAAAGCTATTCTTTTTTTCTTTCTATTCAAAGCAGGCTGCAGTGTAATATATTTTTTTTAATTATCCAGACAGTCTAGAAAAATAAATCTGTTTTGTAAGGTACAGGTTTTGGGGGGGGGGGGGGTGCAAAAATCATCCAATGACAAGCTGGTAAATAATAATAATATTATGATTCCTCCCGCTTTTTTTTATCCGCGACCTGCCCAGTTCCACTTTAGTTTGGCGGCTGAGTTACCTAAGTCTGCGAAACAACTACTGACTGGATTCCGAAGAGCAGGAGCCGATGACGCAGTAGGCCCAGAAGGAGATGGCGTGACGATTTGGACTCCTACCTTAAGGATTGGCCAGAAGTGGCTAAGGACAGAAAAGAGTGGAATAACGGAAGGGAGGCCTTTGCCCTGCAGTGGGACACAACGGGCTCATAATAATAAATAATGATAGTAATAAGAAGTCTGTCAGTAGTCGTGGCCTTGTAACTATCGCGCACTTACTGCATCAAGGATACCATTCGTGTCCGCATGACAGTGTAAAATTCAAGAACGGCCGCTTCCGCGAACATCTCCGATGCACTGCAAAAGCGTGGTAGCCCTAATATTACCTTAAAAGCGTTGTTATATTTATTCATTATGTTTGTCCACAAGGTCCTCTCGCGCCGGGCCTTGGCTCAGGTTATGGTCCGGAGCGAGGAGTAGTGGCAGGCGCGAGCTTTCTTCTGCGAAGCAGTAATGCTAGTAAAAGAGGAGGCCGGCCGCATCAGGCAACGGTGTTTTCACCGCCGTCGGAATTTCGATCCCGATTCCCGGCCACCGTAGGCGCGGGCTTGTGGACGGCGAGCAAGGGGCCAGGGTTAGTTTCGAGAGGTAGCTCAGCCCCGGTGTGAAGCACGAAGCAACGGGGTTTGTTTTTTTTTGCAGTAAAAGTCTGACACTATCTCTCGCTCCGCCCAAGAGCGGGGGATGTCATTGGATGATTTTTCCACCAAAAAAAAAATCTGGACCGATTATCTGGTGAAGGTCACGAGAATCCTGTGGATGCGAGACGTACAGGACTGGTCGTTGTGGGGACACTTGGGGAAGGTCTAATTGCAACAGTGGACGTCTTTTGGCTGAAATAATGATGATTTTGTTATATTGAACTCGTACAGCACTACACGAGGTTTAAGGCGAGTATAGTAAGCGTTTCAAATATTTGTTCAGTGCGGGCAGTGAACCTGCTACACGCAGACGCCTGAACTTGAACACGGGCAGTCTTTGAGTTAACGCTCAACAAATAGGTAAGTTAATTAGTTTATTTAACAACTAGCTTCTGCTAGCGACTTCGTACGCGGATCCTGTTGCTTATGCCAGCGACAACGGAGTCGTCAAAATCAAAGATCTGAAACGTCTGGTGTCGAATTCTAAGAGCCTGGAAAACAACGTGATGCGCGAGATGATTCGAGACGTTCCAGATCTCTCTCTTTCACTTACGCGCGTGACAGTGTGTACACACCTTAGATGTGGTGCCATAGACAAAAATAAACAGAAAGCTCCGAACTGCTAAGCTATCGGGAGTATTCGGGAGTTACATGTGTTATTGTGAGTCAACCATAAAAGATAGGCATATGCTGTCGTGGGATAATTTTAAGGAGGACATTTTCGTAATACATGATTTCTGTGTAGCTTTAACAATTAAGGCTTCAAACGCGACGGAAGCGTAAAAAATGGAGTAATTTCTCTCGTTTTCCCAACATTTCCCTTCACTGCTTTGCTCCCATTGATCGTAGCGTGATGAAAAGTATTCTATAACCTGCCCAGGAGTATGAGGAATGATTGTACCAAGTTTCGTTAAAATCCATCGCGTAGTTTTTGTTTCTATAAAGAACATACAGACAGACAGACAGACAGACAGACAGACAGACAAAAATTTTACTGTTTGCTTTTTTGGCATCAGTATCGATCACTAATCACCCCCTGATAGTTATTTTGGAAATATATTTCATGTATAGAATTGACCTCTCTACATATTTATTATAAGTATAGATAGACTATTGCTATTGACTCTCTAAATGAAACGGTCCACACAATTAATGCATTTACTTACTCGATGATTGACACTATCGAAAAGTAAATAATTAGGTGTCACATAACATAATTAATAACTGGTTCATTATTTACATTAAGTGTGTATATAATGTACATTTTGGTGTTTGTTCTCGGCACAATGTTTAATAACTTTTAGGTAACTATTTAAGTCCCTAGGTCCCGGATGGATAATGATTATGGATATGAATCTGTAGCGACATCTATGACGCCACATAAGAACTACGAAGAAAATACGAAATCCTGCATCGCGCAATCAAAGTTCTCCGCGCGATTTGAACATATACGACAACCCGACATCAACCATCGGGCAGTCGCCCACCAGACCATAACACCCTGGCTGGTCGGAGGTTCCTTCCTTTTCAAAGGAGGTTTGTGGGACTTTTACTCTGTTCCACATACCTCCAAAAATCCATAATAAAAATTTTTTTTTTCAAACCTATTGACGAAACCAAAAAGTCACTGTTTTATGGCTCTGCTCGGGACCTAGGGACCAAAGTTTATCTATCTAGTCTAGGGGAAAAAGTCTATGTTGTACATGAGTACAACATAGACTTTTTCGTATGACTTTCCTAACAGAAAAATTAATGCTAGTTTTTCCTATTCCTTTCCTTTCAAAAGGCTTTCATCTTTAGAAATATCTTTACACAAAAAAAAACGTTTAATAGTGTTCTTCGAAAAGTACATAGCTGGATTTATATATATCCATCAATATTTCGTAAAGAAAATGGTTTTAAGGCCCAAGCGCCCGAAAATTGCCATAAAGCAGTGACGGTACTCGGACTCGGTAACGGGTAGGTTGACATTTGAAAAAAATAATTAATTGATATTGTGGAATAATACATAGGATACTTTTTATCCCGGCAATCTGTTTCGTTGAAATAATTTTCTGCTTTCACGCGAGCGAAGCCGCTGGCGGTAACTAGCAAGAAATAAAATAGATACTTCTTTAGAAGTAACGAAGTATACGGTCCAGCTCTATTGCCGGCAACTCATATAGGAAGTCTTGTAATACTCTAATCTGATACAGAACACTCGCCTGAAACTTTACAAAGTAAAACATCAGATACCACAAAACGTAAGTTTCTCATAAAAGATACGATAAAAGAGTTGGTGCTAGTGTTGTTCACATCGTTGTAGTCGACTTAAACTTTGGAAACTTATGACTGTGTTCAGAGTAACTTTGAAGCTGCTTTAGAAAAGATTATACTTGATTCCGCCATCACCATCGTCCCATCGGACAATTCGGCTAAAATTTAAAAAAAAAACCGGGAGAATTTGAGTCGAATTCGCACGCTGAGGTTCTTTACGTTTGTAATTATTATATATTTTTTTTCGCGTTGCTTTTTCGTCAAACATCACGTTGAATTGCGTTAGATGAAGCAAAAAGCTTTTAAACCATGCTCGCTATTGACGTTAGGCGAGTGGAAAAGCAGCCTCTTAAGTAAGAAACCTTTAAAATCTAGAGGAAGGGTAATCTGACAAATAACAGAAATGTGACGTCACCACCAATAACTTACACGCGTACCAAAGAGATAACGAGATGTAGGTACCTCGCTCCCACTGTTTTTCATGCCAATATTAGAAATGGTAATTAATGTTTCTTTTAATAATCGCTATACAATAAAAATGCTGTTATTTGTTCTTCAGTATAAAATATAATACACAGGAAAATACATAATCTAAACAAATATTATATAGAGGTAAAGTTTATTATTTTTTGTTTGTAGTTGTATAAAAATGACAGCGTCCAAAGAAGTAGGAAAATTTACAGTAGTCGTTGTAGTTGCGCCGTAAATAGTTTTTTAAATTGGTTTTAAATGTTTAAATCTAGGATTTAGCTTAGGAATTTAAAAATCTTGCTTACTCAAAAACTACTGAATGTCGGTAGAACTTCGGGTGACTTAAGTTTTTGTATTTCAGTCCTACCTACCGTCTGACCTGGTCAGGGTCGCGGGAATCCGTTGCTTGGGGGAGGCTTATGTCCAACAGTGGACGTCTTTTAGCTGATATGATGATGAAGTCCTACCATGACGTCTTGCAAGGAATAAGTCGAGTTACCAGTAACTCTGTATATCTAAGATGGGTCACTTTGTCCTCGGGTCACTTTATTCTCTTACTGGATTTATTAAAAAAAAGCTTTTAGTTTCTTAAACGTTACGGGGTCTAATAAGCCCCGTACCATCATAATGTCAATTTTCAAACGAGGTCTTAAACGCCCGGTACCGCAAAAATGAGTCAACGTGCTAACATCAAAACTTTTCCAGTAGCAAAACCTGTGCAATTTCTGTACTCGCTACTACAGAAACTGCACAGCTTCAGTACTAGCTATCTACTAGCTTCCGAAGTATCTCTATATAGCTACGAGTATATTATTATGTGTTATGTCTAAACATACTCTAGAGAGCTGACGACAGGACACAGGTGGTGCAAGCTTAGTAAGCTCAGAACATTGTCAATAGCTGGCTATTCTACGCTCACTGAATTCTGAAGTAGAGATTACAGATCAGTATTTCAAATGGTTTCAAGATATACACATTGGCATTAATCTAGACTTTAAAATAATATAATCAAGATAATTATCTTGTTGTATTGATGACCCAAATTAATTATCTTTGATTATCGCTAACGATTAAATTGGCTTAAATGATATGACAGGTGTAAACATTGAAAATATTACCATACCAGTCGATTTTCCTTTAAGATGATGGCATAATGTGAGCATATTCGCAAGAATTTGGCAAAATCATCACAAAACTGATTGGTTGCATTTGATTTTTCACAACAACATTGTTTATTTATATGTATGTATCTAAGTATGTATTTTTGTCTCTCTTCGGTTTGTCTATTTATTATACCTGCCATATTATGTTACTGCACCACCCTAAAATCGACTGGTAGATAATGCTTATGGCATTAATTCATGAATCCCCAAGCGACCACCGGTGGCCGCGCATCTATTGTCTTACTATTGTGTCTCTAATTGACGGTATCTGAAGGGTTAAGTCCGCCTTTGTACAGTGATATGTGCATAAAGCTTTAATAAATAAATAAAAAAAAAATACTCCCGCTCTTAGGCGGAGCGGGGGATAGTGTCAGACTTTTACTGATCAAAGAACCCTTCTTTAGCATTTTTCCAGGACCCCTGGAATCTCTTTCGCATCATCCATAGCCCCAGTAGGCTTTTTTTTTGTCGACGGGGAAAATCATCTTTGACGAAACCCGCTCTTGGGTGGAGCGGGAGACAGTGTCAGACTCTTACTGACTAAAAACCCCGCGCCGTTCCTTCTAGCTTTCATACCGGGGCACGAGCTCCCTTTCGGACAACCCTGTCCCCAGTAGGCTTCGACCCAGCTGGGCCCCTCCTGCTGCTGACAACTCCTTGAGGCGCGCGGGAACAGTGCGCGCCGTCGACGTCTTGGACTCGGTCCATTACCGGACGATCGGACAGCGAGCTACCCATGGCTCGCCGTCCGCGAGCCCGCGTCTACGGTGGCCGGAAATCGGGATCGGAATCCCGGCGACGGCGGCGAGGGCGCCGTGGCCTGATGCGGTCGGCCTCCTCCTTTGCAAGCATTACTGCTTCGCAGAAAGAGGCGACCGCCTGCCATTCCTCCTCGCTCCGGACCATGGCCTCGACCAGGGCCCGGCGCGAGAGGTCTCCGCCGCCAATCGCCCCCACGAGGATGCTCCGTCCAGGCAGGGCACACCTCGATGGTGTGCTCCACCGTGTCCTCCGGGCGTTGCGCACAGTGGCGACACCCGGGCGTCTCTTCCGCTTGAATCCGATGCAGGAACCTCCCGAACTTGCCATGTCCGGTGAGGACCTGCGTCATGCGGAAGGTAAGGACGCCGTGAGATCTTTCCAGCCACGCCTCAAAGAGGGGACTTACCACCATAATCGTGGCGTGCCCAAGCCCCAGTAGGCTTCGACCCTGCTGGGTCCGAATCCAACGTTGTTTGTTTACTGCTATTCAAAAATGTTGCTAGTTTTATTTACATCAAACCAGTGGGGATTACCGAAATTATATAACTTTATCTACACAAATAAGTAGGTAAGCAGACAAAATACAACTGAATTTGATAACAACGAAACACATAATCCTCGGCTAAACTAAGATAGTCTGAAAAAATGCACTGCAGAAGATAGAAGATATGAAGTGATGGGATATACCGAGTACTTTCATACAACTTATCGCCGCTAGAATTTACTTTCAAAGATATTTATCAATATTTGATAGTTCTTATCATTCAAGGTCTTTTTGTACATTTAGGTCGTCATAAATAATAACCACAACGGTAAAACGTTTATCAGGCAATTTGGGTTAGTACGCATAGGGTACTGGGTTGCCAGACCAGGCTATTTAGCCTAGTTGAAGAAGCGAAAATTTTTCCAATGAGGAATTCTACGTTCATATCAGAAAGCATCGTAATCGCAAAGGGAACTCGAAGGAACTTTTCTCACTTCACCCAGATGCAGGAAGATTTTCAAAAGCACAGGCAGATTGATTGAAAACTCTTCTAATATCTCGCAAATAAAACACGGCGATATAATTAATGTAAAACTAATTACCTATACCTAATATACAAACAACGTAACTAATAAACAATTTAATAGATATATATATATTTATACAAACTATAGTTTAAAATATGGACAAATTTTAATGTGTATAAAATAAAAACGATTTACTGGGCATCAAAAAAATCATCCAGGTGATGTCAATAGGAACATTGCCCAGAACGCCGGTAGTATTGCCACGTTGAATAGCAATATTAGGCATTAAGTTGTACCTAATTGTTTTTCTCTTCAAAAATAGAACTAGAATAATACTAATAATAATACTAATAACTCCATCGTCGTATCTCCACGTTGACGTCGTGGTGGGGCTTGTGTGCTCCAAAATACCCTAGGTCTGTATCGGTAGAATTTTCTTTGCCGTAACATGCCTAGGGTGAGGGGCCAGACTAAGAGAGATACAATCCGCAGGGCAGTTTTGTGGCGAACTGTTGGGTATTAGCGACCCCACGGACCCGATCTCCCGGGAGAATTCTTCTTCATCTCCGGCTTGCCTTCATTGGCCGGCCGTAGTGAACACTGACGAGGAACAGAGCTCCCACCTCTCTCTTGCCTTTATTGGCTGGCTTGAGTGGAGATTCGCAAGAGCTCGTGCTCGGGAGAAGGATGTATAATCCAGTAAGGTGCTGGTAGGGATCTTGACCGTACTTCCGGGATTGTCCTGATAGCCGTGGTATGCCTCTCCACTCCTCAAGCGCCTCAGGATATGTTGCCCTCTTGTTGCTACGTCACTTCGTGCTAGCGGCCGTTTCTGGGGGCCCATTTATTGAGTGTGCAAGTCACCCCCTGCCTTTTATCGATGGATCTTAATAACATTGTTCAGGCAGGGGCCATAGTCTTAACATAGTTCCATGATATCAGTCCACCTAAGACTCCAAAAATCATAGCCTTATTATTTTATTTTCCATATTGTATCGCAATAGTTTTTCAAACCGGGGGTTGTCCTTGGATGCACTAGCATAGCGCATACAGGGATAATCGCCGGTTGGTACCACAATCCATCATTAAAAGCATCTAAAAGGGCCTCTGCG
This sequence comes from Mythimna lalbum, assembly GCA_949319445.1. Taxonomy (NCBI): domain Eukaryota; kingdom Metazoa; phylum Arthropoda; class Insecta; order Lepidoptera; family Noctuidae; genus Mythimna; species Mythimna lalbum. The sequence goes on along the minus strand of OX439348.1, from coordinate 7,889,115 downwards.
AGTTGGTTTCGGCTCCTCGTACGCCTTCCAAAGGTCCAGGACCTTAGGGTCCTGAGATAAATAAATATATAAAAATATACTAATAATAATACCCCATCGTCGTATCTTCACGTTGACGTCGTGGTGGGGCTTGTGTGCTCCAAAATACCCTAGGTTTGTATCGGTAGAATTTACTTTGCCGTAACATGCCTAGGGTGAGGGGCCAGACTAAGAGAGATACAATCCGCAGGGCAGTTTTGTGGCGAACTGTTGGATATTAGCGACCCCACGGACCCGATCTCCCGGGAGAATTCTTCTTCATCTCCGGCTTGCCTTCATTGGCCGGCCGTAGTGAACACTGACGAGGAACAGAGCTCCCACCTCTCTCTTGCCTTTATTGGCTGGCTTGAGTGGAGATTCGCAAGAGCTCGTGCTCGGGAGAAGGATGTATAATCCAGTAAGGTGCTGGTAGGGATCTTGACCGTACTTCCGGGATTGTCCTGATAGCCGTGGTATGCCTCTCCACTCCTCAAGCGCCTCAGGATATGTTGCCCTCTTGTTGCTACGTCACTTCGTGCTAGCGGCCGTTTCTGGGGGCCCATTTATTGAGTGTGCAAGTCACCCCCTGCCTTTTATCGATGGATCTTAATAACATTGTTCAGGCAGGGGCCATAGTCTTAACATAGTTCCATGATATCAGTCCACCTAAGACTCCAAAAATCATAGCCTTATTATTTTATTTTCCATATTGTATCGCAATAGTTTTTCAAACCGGGGGTTGTCCTTGGATGCACTAGCATAGCGCATACAGGGATAATCGCCGGTTGGTACCACAATCCATCATTAAAAGCATCTAAAAGGGCCTCTGCGAGTTGGTTTCGGCTCCTCGTACGCCTTCCAAAGGTCCAGGACCTTAGGGTCCTGAGATAAATAAATATATAAAAATATACTAATAATAATACCCCATCGTCGTATCTTCACGTTGACGTCGTGGTGGGGCTTGTGTGCTCCAAAATACCCTAGGTTTGTATCGGTAGAATTTACTTTGCCGTAACATGCCTAGGGTGAGGGGCCAGACTAAGAGAGATACAATCCGCAGGGCAGTTTTGTGGCGAACTGTTGGGTATTAGCGACCCCACGGACCCGATCTCCCGGGAGAATTCTTCTTCATCTCCGGCTTGCCTTCATTGGCCGGCCGTAGTGAACACTGACGAGGAACAGAGCTCCCACCTCTCTCTTGCCTTTATTGGCTGGCTTGAGTGGAGATTCGCAAGAGCTCGTGCTCGGGAGAAGGATGTATAATCCAGTAAGGTGCTGGTAGGGATCTTGACCGTACTTCCGGGATTGTCCTGATAGCCGTGGTATGCCTCTCCACTCCTCAAGCGCCTCAGGATATGTTGCCCTCTTGTTGCTACGTCACTTCGTGCTAGCGGCCGTTTCTGGGGGCCCATTTATTGAGTGTGCAAGTCACCCCCTGCCTTTTATCGATGGATCTTAATAACATTGTTCAGGCAGGGGCCATAGTCTTAACATAGTTCCATGATATCAGTCCACCTAAGACTCCAAAAATCATAGCCTTATTATTTTGTTTTGTATCGCAATAGTTTTTCAAACCGGGGGTTGTCCTTGGATGCACTAGCATAGCGCATACAGGGATAATCGCCGGTTGGTACCACAATCCATCATTAAAAGCATCTAAAAGGGCCTCTGCGAGTTGGTTTCGGCTCCTTGTACGCCTTCCAAAGGTCCAGGACCTTAGGGTCCTGAGATAAATAAATATACTAATATACCTTTTTTATACATTCCATTTTTCATTCAGAAAAGTTTTCTAAAGAGTTGAGGAAAATTGCCTGTGACGTTTGTTAATTAATTAGTAGAAAAGAACAAGTTACTCGGCTAGATCAGTGGATAGCTTAGATGGAGATAAAGCAGGACTGGCTCGCAAACGTGACTGTGGGTGCGTTTTAACTGAGACAGAACTGGGTGGGCGGAGCGGAGCAGAGTAATTTAGAGTAGTGAAAGCTGTCACTGAATTGGAGCGAAGCGAAGTGGAGCGGAGCCGAGTAGTGAAAAGTAGTAACTGAATTGTAGCGAAGCAAAGTGTAGCGAAGCACCATGGGGAATTATAGTGGAGTGGAGTGGAGCGATGCTGAGTTGAGCGGAACTTTGTACTACTATACCCTAATTAGTTAAACTCTCTTTGTCTCTCTTATTGAGATTATAACATAATAATGTTGTTAAATAAAGAAAACCGCCCTTTATGTTTCTCTAGGAGATGCTTACTTCAACTCGACTTCACTTTGATAGCTTCGCTGCTTTCCACTCAATATTGCCCCACTTATCTTTGTTCTATCCCACTCGTAGTCAGCGTGTTCATATGTTTGATATAGGATTCCGCACTCTGTTCCGTTTACACTATCTTCACTGATGCGGAACGGAGACTTAGAGCACTGTGATTGGTCAATTCATGCGCTGCTAAGTACCTCTTGGCTCATCTCCGTGTCTGTGGAAACCTACCCTGAATATTGTCTATAATTCTATACTTAATAATATTATAAAGCTGAACAGTTTGTTTGGACTTTGTTATCTCAAGAAATACTGGTTTAAATGTAAAAAATCTATTAGGTTGGTTAGGTCGTTTATCGACGAAAGCTATAGGCTATCCCATGTTACGACCCACGGGAGTGGAGCAGTAAGCAAACACAAAAGTAAACCCATGGGGGATAGCTAAATAAATAAACTAAGTACACCCCTTTTAAAGTCTTGCAAGAAATTCTTAAGGCCCTAGCTTCCGAGCAGTTCCATAAAACAGTGACTTTCTGAAGTCTACTGCTCGGTAACGACTAAGTCAATATGTTTGAAAAAAATATATTATGTTTATTATAGATTCATGTACTCCATTATCTACATATTAATTTTTCGTATGACTAATACTTTTGCCAAAAAACTACATGACATATTTCGATTGTTTGCGATTACTCCTATAAAAAGATTCCTTAGAAAAACAATACACAAAAAAATACTATGTTATGTGTTCTTCAGAATGTACAAAGCATATGGCGGTAAAACAATTAATATTTCGCCAAGAAAATGGATTTAAAGGTTAACGGAGTTCAATGCGGGCCGTACGAGTATTGGCATTTAACTGGTATACCGGCATTTAACTGGTATATATTGATATTCAAGGCTATACCGGCCAGTAGGGCTACTGGCCGATATAGCCTTGAATATCTGCTCTCCTAGTCAAGTTTCGTTTCAATTCTCTTGCGTCGAACGCCTCGAGTCAGTCACGCCTCCGATTCCTTTGTTTTGACGTCATCTCAAAGTTTAGTCACGTGGACAGAAGATGGAGACGTGGCCAACTCGAGGCAAGAGAATCGAAACGCAACGGTCGTAACTTGGTTAGGGGGGCAGATATTTGAGGCACCATACGCCTTAAGTTCGTAGCAGAATTTGTACGAGCAGTTCCAAAGTATACCTACATGATTTCTATGATTTATAGATGACATTATATAAAATCCGATGGCGGGAATCCGATGGATGCGTGACGCACAGGACCGGTCATTGTGGCGACGCTTGGGGGAGGCCTATGTCCAGCAGTGGACGTCTTTCGGCTGATATGATGATGATGATTATATAAAATACGGTTTTATTCCTTTTTTTAAGTCAGTTATCCAGTTTGTATATAGTAAGATTATATTTTATGTTCAGCTGATATTTGTTAGCGTGTGACGTTTTATTCTTTTAGTTGAAAATGTGAAGCATGTTTGCAGAGAGATATTATTCATGACACTGACTATGTTTTTCATGGAATCCAAAAAGGCCAAAGCTGATGTGAGTTAACTTGCCAATGACGTCTTTCTTTTAAACCGGAGTGGTTTTCCTTCAAAATATTTTGTATATAGGTATATTATGAGTATATTATATTATAATATTTTCGTTTGATTCATCTTAGGAGCAATAAAAATATACCAACATACTTAATTAATAAATAAAATAAATAATAATGGTTATCAAAACAGAGTATACATAGGTATTTGATAAAAAAATTATTATTATTATTATAATTAGCCCATGTTGTCCCACAGCTGGGCAAAGGCCTCCCTCCACTCCTTCCAACGATCACGGTTCCTCGCCTTCTCATTCCAATTCTTAAGGAAGCCATCCAGGTCGTAAAAAATAAAAAAAAATTGGTAAACAAAAATATAAATTAATTCTTATCTTTTGCAAATATTATTTTAAGGAATTTACGATAAAAAAATGGCGAAAACTGTTATTTGTCTGTATGCAATAAAAATATTTTGCAAAATAATGGTGTTTTACTTTTCTTTATGATAAAGAAAAGTACAACACCATTACTACTTATCAAAGATTGATTGATTGACTTTTTAGGGTAGGGCCGTGAACTTTGGCCCTTCATAATGTATTCATAAATTTAAACCTTGCACATTTAATCGACACTTCGAAAGATGAAAAACTTTCCAGAAACGTATAAGGTCTTTTTAATTCATGAATCCCCAAGCGACCACCGGTGGCCGCGCATCTATTGTCTTACTATTGTGTCTCTATCTGAAGGGTTAACAGAGATACGTAATTTTTCGCGATGTCTTTACTAAACATAGTTGGATAGCGTGGGTTGAAAAAACAGGCAAAAAATATAAGGTACAAAAGTCAATCTACATACAAAGCGCGCTCGAGCAACGCACACATAGACACCGCTCACAGACACGATCTCGGAACGCCTCGCCCCGCTCGTTGAACAGTTCCGGCTCAAACGCTCATTAGTGTTCGTCCACGTATCATGAACGTCTATCTATTTTGTGCAACTGAACAGGCTTTTAAACCATGCTTGCGTTGACGATACACGTGATTAAATATCTCTAATATAACATAACAGGTAAACAGGCCTCTAGTGCTGTAAATGTTTTTTGATTTCAATATACGTCCTATTTCACTTTGAGGATAAATGACAGTTTGTCATGTAAACGGAATTTGTTGCTGAAATAACAGGAAACGTGACTATCTACGTATGATTTATAAAATACCTATATATTTAATTTACCATCACACGCGACTGATAAAAAGTATCTTATCAGTTCGTAGTAAATGATCAATTAGAGCAATTTAGAGTCTATTTAGTTAACCGGCTTCAAAGACAGGTTTTCAATTCGGCGAACCTTTTTTATATACTTAGGACTATAGTAGTAGTATACAAAATATATATCTACCTATTATAGGTGAATGTTTAAACCTTATAAGGAATCCTGCCAAAGAACAACGGCGTGGAAATGGTTGATGAAATTATTAAGTGTCTTCTTATATAAGTACTTACAAAACTATTTATAACCACGACCACATACTCGTCAGCTCTTTTGTCACCTGTGGGTATTGAAGAGCTAAACAAGATGGAGTAGCCAGTTGCAAACATACGACCCTGGCGAATAGGATGCGAAAACACTCGTTGGACCAATTCGACGCGGGTAGTTAAAGAGATAGATAATCAAAATCTGCATGTATCCAAGCTCTATAATACCACAAAATAGATAGGTATAGAAGTCAATCTCTGGTCAGAAGTCAGTCTCTCTCTGTACTTCACTTTTTATACCTGGCGCTCTACGGTCGCACACAGGTTAGCGCATTGCTCCGAACTGTATGAGTGCGACCGGGGCGATCGAGCCGAGAAATCGTGTCGGTAAGCGGTGTCTATGTGTGCGTAGCTCGAGCGCGCTTTGTATGTAGATTGTCTTCTGTACCTATCTATTTTGTGAATACCTTCGCTAATTACGGAATCTCCCGACAATAAATACTGCCTCACAATGGAATAGCAAGCCTATTCTATTTCAGACTGCACTATCGCAAACTGCCATTGTTCTAAACGAGGTGATATTCAAGTTTTAATTGAGTGACATTTGTTTAATGTCCTCGGGAAATATGTGATGGCTACGCATTTTATATGAAAACTCTGTTGGCACTGGTTGGCACTTAACATTCTACATTGAGGCCAACGATAATGGTGATTAAAAAGTGGTTAAGCGTGAGTCGGACAAAAGGATTACTAGTAGGACATATCTCAGAAAATTTCGCCAAAATTAAATTAATGACGTGGAAGTATGACTAAAATAAATTTCAATGGAATTCAATTGATTTAATTACATCAATCAATACTGTAGCTGATAAAATTTTCTGTTGTTTTTATGCAGTTTTGTTGTTTTGAAGCGTGATTTTCTGTATGCTTTTCCCTTCATAACGCGGTCTACGTGGACAATTTGATGCGATAGTGATTTTTAAGCGATTCGATGCGAAGTCACCGCTTCAACCGCAATTTATATACTTTCAGTGCCAAGGACCTAGCATGGAGAAATATTTAAAAAAAAATAAGTAAACCAAGCATTTTTTTAAAGGCAGTGGTGGTCGATTGGTAATAGCCCCGCCTTACGAGCTGCAGGTCGCGGGTTCGAACTCAGCCAGGCGCATTACTTTGTGTAATTTATTTCATCACCACTACTCTCAAAACGGTGAAGGAAAACATCGTGAGGAAACGGAAATGGAAATGTTCTAGAACCAAAAATTCGAAGACATATGACATTCACCAACCCGGACTGGGCCCGCGTGGTGGATTTCGGCCCATTCACTCTCCTAGAGAGGAGGCTTGAGTCCCAGCAGTGGGAACATTAAAAAGACTGATGATGATGAAGCATTTTTTTTAAGGTTCGTAAGCGCGTGACGACATCTGGCATCTACCAACCTATACGTGGATCACGGCCTTCACTCTCCTGGAGGCCTGAGTTCCAGTAGTGGGCTCATATTCTTCTTCTTCTTTCGTTTCGATCTGACTCAAATCTGGTCTGACCAATATTTAGCCACCTAGGCCTCTGTCGTTGGCCTCGTATACATCGTGGAGGGTGCAGGTAGTTGTGCATGCTGGGCAGGAAAGAAGTGACACATCCTGTGAAGGGACTCCACACTGTGGTAAATACATTATCTGTGAAAATTTCAACTGTCTAACTATCACGGTTGAAGGCTGTATCGACAGACAAACGGACGGACATCGGGGTTTTAGTAATAGGGTCCCGTTTTACCCTTTGGGTACGAGACACAAAAACGGCGATTTGCGTAATCTTATGCTGAATGAAATAGAGCTTGCCAATTATTATATTATGGCTAGCCCATATTGTCCCACAGCTATATTGTCCCGCAGTCGATCTCCAACTCGATGGATCGATCGCATCACCAGGGCTACGCAGTCGACAGCAGTAGTGTGTGCGTAATGCCAACAACCGCCAGAAATGGACAGACATGGCTCGACATGCCGCAGCCTTGGAGGCAAACGACGGCGGCACGCCGCAGGCCTGTTCATCAACAGCCACGACCAATCTGACAAGAGTGGCCGACTAGGTCCCACAGCTGGGCAAAGACCTCCCTCCACTCCTTCTAACGATCACGGTTCCTCGCTTTCTAATACCAATTCACTTTTCTGATACCGTCAATTAGAGACACAATAGTAAGATAATGACAGCGCGAACGCCGGTATTCGCTTGGGGTTTAATGAACTAAGGAAGCCGTCCAGTACCCCTAGCCAAGTTGCTAATCTGCAATAGTTAACGCTTGTAGAAAGCTTCAAATGTACGGGAATAACGTCGTCTCAACGTTCAGTCACGTGGTCAGAACAAAACAATTGGCAGCAAGGTCAACTCGAAGCGTTCGACGCAAGCGAAACGGTTGTAACTTGGCTAGGGGGGCAGGTTGTCCCGTCATCTCCTTCGTGGTCTGCCTCGGCCCCGCGTTGCTGTGTCCGGGCACCAATCTTGCATTTTACGCGCCCACGAGCTTGCCGATACAAAATATAAAATCTATTTAGAAAAATCGTTTCTACAGTTATATTATTCTAAGCGATCTTCATACACCCATCGTATCGCTTTAACGGTCGTCTCAAAACCAACACAGGAAATTAAAGTTCAACCGTTTTAAATCATACGCTCTGATACGATGCTCGGATGATACTCATGCTTACTATTGACGGCACTATGTTTTAGGTTATTGGTAGTTTTATCATGGTTCATAAACCTTTATGTGTGTTTTTTATCATACTTACCTATAAATTATATACGAGTATACCTACCTATAGATACAATGACAAATACCCATATATTTCAAACGGCGTTTAATAACGCGTTTATTCATAATTAATCAAATATGCCCAAGGCATTAAGTCCGCCTTTGTACTGTAATAGTGTATAAAGTTTTAATAAATAAAATAAATAATAATGTTTTATCTTCTATCTATACTTATAATAAATCTGTAGAGAGGTCAATTCTGTACATGAAATATATTTCCAAAATAACTATCAGGGGGTGATTAGTGATCGATACTGATGCCAAAAATGCAAACAGTAAAATTTTTGTCTGTCTGTCTGTCTGTCTGTCTGTCTGTCTGTCTGTCTGTCTGTCTGTCTGTATGTTCTTTATAGAAACAAAAACTACTCGATGGATTTTAACGAAACTTGGTACAATCATTCTTCATACTCCTAGGCAGGTTATAGTATACTTTTCATCACGCTACGATCAATAGGAGCAGAGCAGTGAAGGGAAATGTTGGGGAAACGGGAGAAATTACTCCATTTTTTAAGCTTCCGTAGCGTTTGCAGCATTAATGGTTAAAGCTACACAGAAATCATGTATAACGGAAATGTTTTCCTTAAAATTATATAAAAAATATCCCACGACAGCATATGTCTATCTTTTATGGTTGAATCACAATAACACGTGTAACTCCCGATAGCTTAGCAGTTCGGAGCTTTCTGTTTATTTTTGTCTACTCTTACGTTTATAACACTCTCACTCATCCATAATTAAAAAAAAGTTAACATTGAATCTATTCAATAAAAAAAGAATCATAGGAATCGGTATAGAAACACCAAAGTTATACATGAAATACGCTAATAAGCCATCGTGCGTGAATACTGAATCATGCTATAAGGATTATTTTTGTGTAACGGTGGCCGCGTTCGACGCGGCTCGCGGCGGCAATATTTGGCTGTTGATGCGAATAGACGTTCAGAGTGTTCGATCTTATTGACAGACAGTAGGTAATTGATTTTAAAAAACCGTGCTTATCAGCGCGACTTTTAGTCTACTCTTACGTTTAATTCATGAATCCCCAAGCGACCACCGGTGGCCGCGCATCTATTGTCTTACTATTGTGTTTCTAATTGACGGTATCTGAAGGGTTAATAATTAATTTTTAAATTTCTTTGGTTGTTATTTTATAAAATAGGTATTAGTTATTTTGGTAGTGTTTAAATATTTCTTAGTATTGGCTTAGTTATAAATTAAACTTTTTTTTTATTTTCTTTAGCTGTAGTTTTAAATAGGTAAGTACCTAGGTATCAAATAGGTTATTTCATTCTATTAGACGTAGTTTAGTTACCTACTTATACTTATACTTAAAATTCTGTAGGTCCATTGAAAATATAAAAAAATAAACGGCAGTTACTAGACCGACACCGAACCCAAAAATGTGATTAAAAATTTTTTTGTTCGTCTGTCTGTTTGTTCAGGCATCACGCAAAAACTACAATAAAAACAAACTTAATTTTGCGGTTCGATCCCTAGACCCGATTACTGTACCAACCGCAAATAATAAGTTGGTCGTAGGTTACGTCACCCGCTGTGGAGTTCATTACGGGGCGCTGCACATGGCTAAGATACTATAATATTTGGGTAGAGTTAGATCACGCTATGGGGACACTTTTTGGGAATAAAGAAAGGAGTGCGTTTTCCTATAACCCAGTTATTAATTACATCGAACATGGAGACATTGGCACCATGTCTAAGGTGTGTGCACACTGTCACGCGCGTAAGTGGAAGGGAGAGATCTGGAACGTCTCGAATCGTCTCGCGCATCACGTTGTTTTCCAGTCCCCGGGCTCTTAGAATTCGACATCAGACGTTTCAGATCTTTGATTTTGACGACCCCGTTGTCCCTGGCATAAGCAACAGGATCCGCGTACGAAGTCGCTGGCAGAAGCTAGTAACAAATATTCTCACATTTTTTGCACTTGAGTTAATACCAGGAAATAAGTCCAGAATCCAGTCATACTACTCTGTCAAGAAAGTACCGGGAAAAGATCAATAATACACAAAATGTCTGTTATTCATCCAAATTTATTTTATCACCTTCAAAGTATGCTCCTTTAGAAACGATACACTTGCGCCAACGAATAATCCATTCATCAAAACATTTTTTAAACGCTGCTTCCTGAATTGAGTTCAGTTCTCGCCGCGAATTCTCCTTTATGTCTTCTATCGATTGAAAACGGGTGCCACGAAGTGGTAATTTGAGTTTAGGAAAAAGTCAGCAGGAGCCATATCTGGTGAATATGGTGGTTGCTGGATGGTATTTGTTGAGTGTTTGGTCAAAAATTCGTTCACAATGATAGCCTTGTGCGAAGGCGCATTGTCGTGGTGCAAAATCCAAGAATTTTCTTTCCACAAATCTGGCCTTTTTCGTCGAATTTGCTCTCTTAAACGCCGCATAAAGCTCAAATAATATTCTTTATTTACCGTTAGATCTTCCGGTAAGAATTCAGACTGCACAACACCGCGATAGTCAAATAAAACAGTCAATATGACTTTGACTTTTGATCGACTTTGGCGTGGTTTTTTCGGTTTCGGATCAGTTGGAAGGCGCCACTCCGAAGCTTGTTGACTAGTTTGCATGTCAAACTCGTAAACCCACGTCTCGTCACCAGTAACAATGCGTTTCATGAATGTTGGGTCCGAACTGACTCGTTCTAGCATGTCCTCAGCGACTTTCATGCGATTGAGTTTTTGGAGAAAATTCAGATCTTTTGGGACTAGCCGAGCAGCAACATGTTTCATACCCAAATGATTAGTTAAAATGGTACGGATCGACTCGTGAGATACAGAAAGTTCGGCGGCTATCTCTCTCAGAGTTGAATGGGGATTTTCAGTCACTATTTCCTTCACTTTTGCGATATTAACTTCAGTTGCAGACGATGACGGCCTACCAGAGCGAGGCAAATCTTTCATCACATCTCGACCGCTTTTGAACGCTTTGAACCACTCATAAGCACGAGTTTTTGATAAAGTCGATTCACCGTAAGCCTTCTGTAACATTTTCAGTGACTCCGAACACGAAATTCCATTGGCGATGCAAAATTTAAGACAAACTCTTTGTTCGATATTTTTGTCCATTATGAAATTCGCAATACACACTATATATGATATTACTAAAACCAGCACTGTATTTAATATAAATAACAGATGCAACTCAAACTCCGCGCCAAAATGGAAAACAGTTGTGCCAATCGAACAACTACAAAAAAAAACAAAAATTTGAATTTGGAACCATAAACAAATCATCCATTCCCGATACTTTTTTGACTGAATGTAAACTAAATTCTGAACCAGTTTTCGACTGTGTAGAATACATAATCGAATCGAAATCGAAGAATAATCATTTCAGCTGAAAGACTTCCACTGTTGAACAAAGGCTTTTTCCTAGTGTCACCACGACGAATGGTCCAGTGCGTTTCGCATCCATCGGATTCTCTTCAGGTGCAAGGCCTTCCACGCTGCGTCTTCCGCTAAGTAGATTTTTCATTCGATACAATGAAATGATACGACGAGACGAGAGGCAAACCCAGACAAGTTATGAGCTTTCTCGTTATAAAAGATCGTACACGTTGCCTCTCAATATATTCCTTCACTGTTATCAATGTATGGTTAATACTCACAAAATGCTTGCAAAGTATTGTAGACGTCGAAAAGAAATTGTTGTTGGTAGTGTATTAAAGTACATTTATTGATATGCATATTTTAATACTATACGTTCCAGTCTGTAGTTCCGCCAGTGTAGTCTTTTACGCATATTATTGCTTTGAAGTAGGGATGTAACGGAGGTAGTTTTATCGGAACCGAAGTCGGAGTCGGAGTTTTTAAATTTGATTTATCGGAATCGGAATCGGAGTCGGAATCGGAGTCGGAGGCAGGGTCAGAAGTGGTGGCATGAGAGAGAATTTTTATTTACGTACATTCTTTAATCAATTTTTTTTAATTATAAAATAAAACACAAACAATGAAAAAAATTAGCATATTATTTCCAAATAAACAAGAACACACATTATATTAAAACTATGAACCTGTTCATAACAGTCGACACAGGCCGCCGTCGCCGCTATGTTATGCTTCGACCTCCGATTAAAACCTCCGATTTAAAAGTGTCGGAGCCGAAGTCGGAACCGAAGGTGTAATAATAATCGGAAGTTCTGACTTAACGGAACCGGAGTCGAAGCTTCGTAACATCCCTGCTTTGAAGTAAGATGTAGAGTTTTGAGAGGATTCCCTTTGTGGCAGAGCCAAGTAGACAAGTAACAGGTATCTAGCGAAGTCTAAAACATATTTAATTATTTTCATACAAAACATTAAGCCGATACCCTTTGTAGATTCTGCCTTAAATATCATCCTAGTTTCGGGAACGTTCGCGAAGACTGATACAGATGGTTTCCACGCTATCATGCGTAAGAAAGCAGCTTCTATACCTATACTGCGGCAAGCCTGTATGGTAGTGACTGCAGCATTTTTAAGATGATTGCTGCCAGACCGAACTGTCCCTTGCTGAGACACTGCGTGGCGACAGTCATAAATAAGATAAATAATAATAATATTCCACAACTATCACACAACGCCGTCTAGTCCTAAGCTAAGCAGAGCTCGTGTTATGGGTACTAGACAACTGATAAACATACTTACACATATATTTCTAAATACATACATATTATAGATAAATTACATCCAGACACAGAACAAATGATCATGCTTATCACATAAACATTTGTCCTGGGCGGGAATCGAACCTACGACCTCCGGCATAGCAATCAGGGGCACATAAATAGTAAAACCTAATTATTTTAACACTACTGCTACTAACACACCAATACTAACAAAACTATTGGCAAATCTAGTGTGCGAAAATAAAATTATTATTATTTTCATTTTACTTTTTACGGACAAAGCCGCTGACAGTAGCTGATTAAAAAATAAATAAAGAAACCCTATCATTACCAGTACTTAAATTAGTTGCTAACACCGTAATGAGCAACGCCTTTCACCGTTTGTTTATCCTTTCAAGCGAAAACTGCCCGAACAATATGTCTTCAACGAACTTTAAAACAAGTTTCTGATCAAATTTAACTGTTGTAAGAGATATAAGTGCTTGTGGAAACTTTATCGAGTATATTATCTCTGTTACCGGCAACCGGTTTCCACTTTCATGCACGTATTTTGCACCCCACTACTCTATCCTTTGTTACAAAATTCTCTTTGTTTCTTTACTGAAATTTTTTTGTTGAAACGTAAAACTTGTGATTAAAATTCAGTTTGTGAATATTTTTTTTTTACTTTTTATAGTTCGAGATAAGGAAAACCTCGAACTGTTGAATTGTTAGTGGACAAATAGGTACTATTGCTCTGTAAAAGACGTCTTTTCCGGCAAATCACTGCTAAAATACTATGTATACTAAACGCATCATGAACTCATGATGCGTTTAGTATAGGTATTGGTACATAATTCATTATGCTTGCGTACATTATATGCATCTAACATCATCATATAACATCATTATTGCTGACGTGCATGTGAATTCACAATATTTCATTGTACACCCTAAAGATAAAACATAGCTGACACCTAACCTAGCTCAGGAGTCAGAGCTTCTTTCTTCTTCTTTTGTAACCAAGTGTTGTGCTAAAAAAGAATTTATTTGTTGTAGCTTTTTACAAAACATTTATTATCTAACAACACCAATTGTATTATGTACACCTTCCTATGATTCACAATAAAAACGAATTGAATGAATAATAAATAAAACACGACAGGAAACTTAATCATTTAATAATATCTGAATTTAAAAATGGATACTTAAACGGTATTTAATCTACTGCCCTACAGTTTTTGTATGACACGCTTTACAAGTAGGGTCCAAGTCACAGCGGCACACGTGAATAGGAAAGGATCCATCAAAGTACTTACTGTAATCCCAAAGCACAGATACACTGCCACTTGTGCGGGGCTCATGGGACTCGTTAGTAAGCTGCACAGATTCACAATAAACTTGGTCACCCAGCAAAACAGCTACAACTGTAATTTGCTCACCGTTGTAATCTATTTTACATTTCCACGGAGTAAACGCCATGTACAAATGTATCTGTGTAATTTTCACAACAATAATTTCCTTCGCACCACTCTTTAGGGTGAATATTTCTTCCGGTTCCACGACCCTGGGGCAGAAAGTCGGCCCCGCCATTATGGCCGAGTACCCTTTGGGGAAAATTATATTATCGTTGCCGCATGATTGCTTGGTGCATTTGCTCTTAGTGACGCACCACGTGCAGAAACTTTTTGATATACACGCTGAACACGAGGATATTTTTCTGCATTCTTCTTGTTTGGGGTCACTGACTGGGTCTTCAAAACTTGGAGCGACTGCTGCCAGAACTAGCAAAGCTGCTATTTTCGTTTTACATAACATCTTGAATTTCTGAGCTGGAACAAAAGACGGAATAATTGAACTCAACTATGCTTTGTTACATTCCTTACGTTTGCTCATAATAGGTATTATAATACTGTTTAAAGTAGAACAAGGGAGATGCCTTGACTATGAACAAACAGCGCTATGAATTGCTGAACAAAACGACTTACCAAGAGTAAATATCAATATGCAATGACACTTCAATAATGCAAAAACTGTTATTAATCTAATGCGTTAACTGTCCATTAAGTTAATCTTAAGGTTAGCAATAACATAACTGCTATAGTACTAACTGCCTAAGTACTAAACTGTAATCTATCGAGTCATCGATACTGATAATAGGTCGCGTGAAATTTTCCAACGCATTGTACGCTAAATACTATAGAGCTTTGTTAATGTGTTTTAAAATATATTATCTCTATTTGAAATCTGTTGTACACTTTCATATGTGATTTTCGATGTTGGGCGTTCATTAAAAAGCTATTAAAGTATATCCTATATTTGAAAAGAGAGATTGACTGACATATCAACGCACAGCAGAAGCTGCAGATTTTTTTTTGGTTGAGAAATCATCCATTGTCTTCTCCCTTTGTCTATACTAATATTTCAAAGAGGAAATATGTATTTGATTCTGTGTTTGTTTGTTGGTATGTTACTATTCAACTTAAAGGCTAAATAAAAAAAAAGGTTTGAGACGATCATCTCAAGCCGTAACCGAAACAGGAACCTCTCGAAATAGACATGTCCGGTGATAACCTGGATCAGGTGGAAAATGAGGACGCTGTCGCACCTCTGTAACCATTCTTTAAATAGCCATCACAAAGTTTTTTGTGTGTTCAGCGCTGATTACAATAGTCACTGTCTCCATACCGCCATGAGATCCCACCGGAGCTTTGGCCGTGCGTCGTGCTTCGATTTTTAGCTGAAGCAGAAAAACGACACTTGAGGCTGATTTTATTTTAGCCACGAGCTCCTAAACTGCTTCCAAGTTTGTTATTGTGTCTGTATGTTTGTAACTTCTTCACCTTTGAACAGCTTAATGGATATCGAAGAAACTTTTTACCGACTTCCCAAAAAGGAGGAGGTACTACGTTCGGCTGTTTGTATGTTTTTTTTTTTTTTTTTTTTGTATGTTTGTTCGTCGAATACTCCCCCAAATGTGGACGGATTTTCAAAATTCTTTTTTTGTTCGAAAGTAGATAGCTCTGAGGTGGTCCCATTATCACCAAATTAGGATCTGATGATGGGATCTTGGAGAAATCGAGGGCAACCTTCAAATTTTATAGGCTCACTTATTGATTTTCGCATATTTTATGAAGTATCTTGTGTATTTGCGTATGGTCGTCACCATCTCAGGTAGCTGGGCTGATGATGGAAGGTACAACTCCTTAACAGTAAGAAGTTACTCGAACAGGCAAGGACTGTTTTAGTAAATTGTTTTGATGTTTGATAGGGCATTTGCCACATTTGGTCTCATGATCATCAAGTCATGACCTGATGCTGCAGTCAGGATAGTCTGCAGAGTACCTAAGTCCTCGACAACAAACAGCAGATATATCGAGTTTAGGCTCATTGAAAACGGCTCGATGTGTGGATAAACGTACTCCTAATAAAGAACACCGAAGTACATAGAGACCTGATGCTGAAGCCAGGAGCATCAGGAAAAGTACAAACCTTGAAATTACAGCACCGTAGTCGTGTTTGGGCTCATTTTAAACAGGACTAAATTTTAAGTTCATTGCAATGTTGACATAAATCTGGCCTGATGCTACAGCCGGGATTATCAGCATCTAGTTTAATGACTGTTTGAAAGAAGAAGGGGAGAGGATATATCGAACTGATCTGATGATGAAGCCGAAAGGTAAATTAATGTAATCTAACCGTGTTTGGGATTATTAGAACCGTTATGAGATGCGCTCTGACTATAAGGTATTTAAGTTTGACTGAGGGGTACTTTTTAGTGGTGGTACCGTAACTAAAAAGTGTAAAATAAAAAAAACTTTTTACAAAAAAAATATAACCGACTTCAATGATAAAAAACACTGAAAAGTATCAAATAACTTTAATTTTGGAAGTCGGTGTTAAATAACGAAGAGACTAAACTATTAAAGAAACACCGACTTCCAAAATTAAAGTTATTTGATACTTTTCAGTGTTTTTTATCATTGTTATTCTTTTACTTTTTATCCCAGGAGTATGTTCCCTAAAACCATTTTCTACTTTCACGCAGCCGAAGACTGGCAGTAGCTAGTTATTAATGTTTCATACAAAAACTTAATTTTCTTTCAACTTTGATAGGACCAGTATTTTCCAATACCCAATCAAAGGTTAATGGTGAGGTTAATTAGCGCTTTATAGTCGGTACTGTAAAAGAAAGTTAGTACTTATTAAATACTATTTCGCGTGCAAAAGGCTCTTACCTCAACTAAGGCAGTGGTCCGACCGCCGACGATGAACGAGAAACGAATAGAACTAGAAACTATAAACGAGTTGGCGATCAGCGGGAAGCGAGTGTGTAGTTTCGATAGTTTTGTCGCCGGGCTATAAGCGAGTGTGTAAGTGCGACGAGCGATTACTCGCGCCTCTCGACCGCGGTCGTTCAGTTCTGTGCTAACAGGTGAGATGGTGGTCAAACGCGAGCCTATCAATAATATAAAAAAAAACCTGCGCGCGCGTTACATGTGTTTACAAACAACTAGTTATAATTAGTGTCTACATGTTGCTACTATATTGTGTGTAGATACACTCAATGTAGTATACGACAATATAGTATACGACATGTAGTACGAGTGGTATGCCAAATAAAATCGTTTTCTTTCTTTCTTAGTTGAAAGTTGCAAGACACTATGGAGGAGTTTGTTATTGAATGTGTCCTGTCGGACACATTCGTCATTCATTATTGTCGGATATTGTCATATCCTTGTCTATAGTACACACACGTCTAGGTACGTTGAATGCCGCACTGTAAAGAAATGATCAAGCGAGCGAGGATCGCTGAACGAGTATCGCTGAGCGAGTTTATTGTTGAAAGTTCGTCGCTCAGCGACAAAACTAGTAAAGCGAGTCGTCGCCGGCAGTGTGAACAGTCAGAGAGCAACTTTTAATATATGCATCTCTTTCGTTTACACGGAATGTACATTTATTGTGCGTTTCTTGAGAGCGAAAATCACCGATAGTTAGTCGTTTTCTCGCCGGCGGTCGGACCACTGCCTAAGCTAGGCACTTCTAGAGAGTGGGCGAGATACCTACACAATTACATTTACCTAAGTATTTTAGATAGGTATCTATCATGTTTCTGGCATGATATTGATTGCGATTTATTCTAGGGCTTTAATAGGTTAGTTAAATTCTTGCGACATTTTAAAGGTTTCCATACTCTATTACTAATAGGTACTCCGCTGAAAGGTAGATTTGGCCCCGGTATGAAAGGCAACGAAGGAACAGGAGTGGGATTTTAGTCAGTAAATGTCTGACACTATCTTCCGCTCCGTCCAAGAGCAGGACATGTCATTGGATAATTTCCCACCTAAAAAAAGCCTCCGCTGTCTGTCTATCTATAAGCAGGCTGTATTGTATCTCATGAACTGTACTAAGTAGATAAAATCTAGTAGTTGACATTTTCATAGTGTGTTTTTCTGTTACTGCTTACCGCACTTTTTTTAAGATGAATAATCATCCATTGTCTTCTCCTGCTCTAGGGTGCAGCGGAGGTTGTGTCAGGTTTTTACTGAATAAAATCACACCTATGTACCTTCTTTGCTTAGAATTCCAAGACCCAGGGTTTTTCTATCAAAAGCCAAAACAACGAAATAGCTTATATCACTCAGGAATAAAGCAGCTTTCTATGGGTGAAAAAAACTTTAGCAATCGGACCAGTACTTCCAGAGATTATCTCCTACAAACAAAAAAACCAACTCTACTCGTGAAGTCCGTAGCTACTCTACTCATGAAATTTAGAGCATTTGAAACTTCGTGTCCAATGTTTAACCATTTTGATGTCGGCTTTCAGACTGATTAAAAACAACTAAATAATCAATATTGTTCATTGAGGAACTTCCAAACGGTGAAAGAAAATATCGTGATGATACCAGCATGTCGGCGGTTTTAAACCGATGACGTACGGAATCCAACAACCCCTATTGGACCCGC
Organism: Mythimna lalbum; assembly: GCA_949319445.1. Lineage (NCBI taxonomy): Eukaryota > Metazoa > Arthropoda > Insecta > Lepidoptera > Noctuidae > Mythimna > Mythimna lalbum. The sequence goes on along the minus strand of OX439348.1, from coordinate 7,870,435 downwards.
TGGTGTACGGAGAGGAGGCTTAAAAGGCCTCCGCTCAGTAGAGAGAAAAAAACTCAAAAATTTCACATGGGTACTTATAATACGTCAGAAGCTAGTGCACGGTTCCAATCTTCCTATGGTCTTCCGAACAGGCAAAAAACTCTATGATTACTCTTTAAAAAAAATTGTTACTACAATATTTCCTATTAATAATATTCTACAACTATCACAACGCCGTCTAGGCCCAAACTTTGTACAAAAAGCACAATAAAAATTGTAATCTTTGAATCTGCGAAGTCTACAGTGTTCTCAAATTAGGCCTATGACCAAAAAAGAGGAAAATCCTACTAATATTATAAATGCGAAAGTTTGTATGTATGGATGGATGTATGGATGGATGTATAATAATAATAATAATAATATTCCACAACTATCACACAACGCTGTCTAGTCCCAAGCTAAGCAGAGCTTGTGTTATGGGTACTAGACAACTGATAAACATACTTATATATTTCTCTAAATACATACATATATAGATAAATTACACCCAGACACAGAACAAATGATCATGCTCATCACATAAACATTTGTCCTGGGTGGGAGTCGAACCCACGACCTCTGGCTTAGCAGTCAGGGCCACTAACCACTAGACCAACAGGCCAGTCAATGGCAGTATGGATGTTTGTTACTCTTTCACGGAAAAATTACTGAACGGATCTCGATGAAACTTGGTACACGAGTAGACCATATCCCAGAATAACACATAGGATACTTTTTATCTTGGGATTATGTACGCGGGTGAAGCCGCGGGCAAAAGCTAGTAATTAATTATATTAATGAGCTGAATAGTTCTTCGATGGGACGAAAGGATCAGACGGTTAAGGGCAGGAAGTTGATGATGATGAACCATAAACTGGTATATAATTTATTTGTATATTTAATAATAATAACACGACCCGCAGAATAGCAGTCATTCGCTCCACCACTGCGCCAGCCGTGCTGTCAAAAGTAGAATAGAATAGAATAGAATAGAATAGAATAGAATAAACTTTATTGTACACCAAAATAGTAACAATGTCACCGAAACTTAAATCTATGGGTACAATGGCGGTCTTATCGCTGATAGCGATATCTTCCAGACAACCTTGGGATGGAATATAAGAACTTAAACTAAAAAGTATTTGACGAAAGTGGATGAAAACTAATACTATCGAGCAGTTGACCTTCATCATCATTTTGATCATTTCAGCAAAACGTCAACTGTTTTTTTTTTTTTGTATAGTGGGAAAATCATCTAATGACAACCCCCGCTCTTAGGCAGAGCGGGTGATAGTGTGACTCTTACTGACTAGAAATCCACCCTGTTCCTTCGTGCCTTCATATCGGGACTTCTACCTCTCGAAACTAACCCTGGCCCCAGTAGGCTTTCACCCAGCTGGGCTCCTGCTGTTGCTGACAACTCCTTGGGGCGCGCGGGAACAGTGCGTGCCGTCGACGGCTTGGGCTCGGTCCGGACAGTTAGCGGACGGTCGGACAGCGAGCTACCCATTGCTCGCCGTCCGCAAGTCCGCGTCTGCGGTGGCCGGAAATCGGGATCGGAATCCTGGCGGCGGCGTGAGCGCCGTTGCCTGATGCGGTCGGCCTCCTCCTTTGCTAGCATTATTGCTTCGCAGAAAGAGGCGGCCGCCTGCCACTCATCACCGAGAGATCACCGCCACGGATAAACCCCGCGAGGGCACGGCGATGGTCCGCCCAAGTAGGGCACACCTCCACTGTGTGCTCCACCGTGTCCTCCGGGCGTTCTACACAGTGCCGACACCCAGGCGTCACTTCCGCACGAATCCGCTGCAGGAACCTCCCGAACTTGCCATGTCCGGTGAGAACCTGCGTCATGCGGAAGGTGCGCATCAAAATCGGTCCATTCGTTGAGGATCTACGATGCCACATACAGACACACAGACACCTCAAACTTATAACACCCCTCTTTTCCGTCGGGGGTTAAAAATATTGTCATTGCCCAGTCACAGGACAATAATAGATGGGGTATGACATTGTGGCTTATCGTGTAATGATAACGAGCACTAAACACGTGTTTGCTTCATATGGGATGCGTGACTGCCAATAATATACAGCGGGGTTATCACTAAAGCTCTGACCTAGGAACAGGGCATTCCCGACTGTTGTTGCATATTTGATATCGGAACGATTAACTAATGTTGTTTGATAGCCTCGCTAATCAATCGACCTATAACGTTTAGCTATGTTGTTGTGTCACTTAAGATTGCTTTGATGTCAATTTTTGCGTCATTTAAAGAGTATATAAATATGTGTTTATATGTACACATTATACATTAGGGATGTAACGAAAGTGGTTATATCGGAACCGAATACGGAATCGGAATTTTTAAATTTGGTGTACCAGAGTCGGAACCGGGAACGGATTCGGAACTAGTATTGGAAACGTAATTAGAGGCGTAGGTTGTAATGGCTAATAGACAATGTGTCAGTTATAAAAACATAAGAAATGTATGTTCGACAGCCAGACTTCTGCTGCCTTTCCATGAGAGTAAAGAATGAACAGACGTTTGTTGATATGTATTCGAATTGTTAATAAATTCTGTAATAATAAACTTACAGAAAGAAGATTTTCATTAACTGGAATCGTCCTCCGTTATATACATCACATGTGTTAATAGCAACTATTCTATTATCTTAGTAGTCATATGAACTAATAAGTTGTATTTTTTTAATCACAATACCATTTTAATTATGAACGAGAAAATCTCCTATGACCTTTTCCAGGTCAGCGGTTCACCTCCCAGGTGGAGATGGGTTTGAGATAGTGTAAATAGGAGAAAATAAACCCTTGAATTGTGCACAAAAGTTTTTAATTACTTTCCAACCCTAACAATATACTCCAATATCCATGCGAACTTGTGGCGGGTCATTGATAATGACGTTGCTTAATCAATTGTGAGCTTGACTAATGGTCAAAGATCTACTAGTTACAAGTTCAGACATTCTAGAGTATTCTAACAATTTATTACTGTGGGTTGATATAACTACCACAGCTGATCCCCAGGCGTCGGAAGTCGCAGGCTGATTCCGGCTACCGAAGGCGCGAGCTTGGAGGACGAAGAACAAAGCAATGTAGAGCTCGCCGTCCAGCCGTCCGACTTCTGGTCTGTGGGCGGACCCGCTCTCTACAAAAATGACCGTCTGTGAGAGGACCTCTGCGGTCCCCTAGTATTACGTCATTACGTCAAAATATAAGAGAGAAAGTGAAAAAGAGAGAGAGAAAAAGAGAGAAAAGTTATGGACCGAACCCAAGTTGTCGAGTTTTTGACAGAGTAACCGTGATCCTGGAACAAAAAGGGTAATTGAATTATACAGGTAAATTTTAGTCACTTAAAGTCTGACACGCCCTCTCACTCCTACCTAAAGCAGAAAAAGTCAATTAGTGATTTACCACGCCAAAAAAAAAATGTTTAAGATAACTACAAACCAAAAAATCTGGCCTTAACTTAACAAGATGACCCATCGAACACAATTGCATAAGCATAAAGTCGAAAATCGTCCAGTTATTTGTCACGTTCGACACAACAACCACCCTTGGGGATAAAGCGGGAATATATTGTGTGATATATATCGAATGCCACGCACATTCGCAGCCACCACTGACATGCGATCAAATATCCTCGATCACTTGACGAAACGTACGTCTCATTTATATTACAGTTTTTCCTATTCGCGTTGACTGGTATTGAACAAAGAAAGATTGATAGCTTTTTTTTCTTACTGGAAATAAAAGAGTATTTTTTTTGTTTTGTTGTGGGATCTAAATTGTCAAATAACTTCACAATTTTGACACTTCCTCTGTCAGAAGAAGTGTCAAACTTTTACTGACTAAAAACCACCGGTGTTTCAGTTGGCTATTTTCCAGTTTCAGGCGAGTTTCGATCGCCTGGAACGAAAAGTTGAAGTACAATTCTATAAGAGGTCCATTTTGCAGATAATATCATTCTATTTGCCTCGAATCATTCATCATTAGGCCCTAAAAAAATATTTCATCCTATATAGGATATTTAATCCCGCGAACCAGCACGACAGCCAATCTTCTAATCACAGCGCTAACCGTACCTTGAGCATATAACACTGCCAACTATGCCATTACCAATTTACCATAATAAGTGTTATATGGTAAATTAGTAATGTCTAAAAACAAATTTACCATATAAGTGTTATATGGTAAATTAGTAATGTCATATAACCAACTATATTGCCATATAACATTGTACCAACCGTACCATATGTCACTGTGCTGACCATACCATTACCATATATAACTGTGCTGACCGTACCATAACCACAATAACCCTGCTCTGACCGTGCCAACCATAACGTTAACCCGGGCTTGATCCTCACCAGATAGCCAGACGGTGACCTACCTCTTGCTCGTCGTCCACAAAGCCACGCCTACAGTGGCTGGAAATCGTACTGTGACTCTCAACATCTGGGCCCTTTCCAGCGCGGGATTTTACTTACACTAGCGTCACAAATTTACCATTGGTTCGATTTCCAATCTCCACTTTGATCGCGTATTCAATTTCCATTCGTTTAAAATTCTTGTTAATAAAAACACTGGTCGATCTACATTGCAATATCGTTGTATGAATATTCATTAGTGGCATTTAGGTTTTGCAGATTCTGTTTAGTGAAAGCCTAGTCTGTCGAGTGTCTGTAGATTTACGAGATATTTTTTTTTTTTTGCATACGCTAGCAGTGGTGGCTAAGTGGTGTCGGCTCTGAATGAGTTGTACGTCATAGGTTTAAACACAGGAGCATTCATCATCATCATCATCATCATTTCACTCGACAGACGTCCACTGTTGGATAAAGGCCTCCCCCAAGTGTGGCTACAAAGATCGATCCTGTGCGTCCCGCATCCATCGGATTCCCGCAACCTTCACCAGGTCATCAGTCCACCTTGTAGGAGGCCTGCGCTGCGTCTTCCAGTACGCGGTCGCCACTCGAGAATCTTTCGCCCTAACGGCCATCTGTTCTGCGAGCAATGTGCCCTGCTCATTGCCACTTAAGTTTGGCGATTCTTCGTGCTATGTCGGCAGCCTTGGTTGTCCTGTGGATATCTTCATTTTTTTGTCAATTATTTCATCACCACTGCTCTCAAAATTGTGAAGGAAATACATCGTAAGGAAAAGGCATGTTCTAGACCCAACCCACACATGGCCCTATCACGTGGTGAATATTTCGGCCTATTTGTCTTCCTCCAGAGAGGAGGCCATAGTCCCAGCATGTGAAACATTATAAGGCTGATTATATGCTTATGAGTAAGGTAGTATTCTTTTTAGTGAGTGTGACCGTGGCATTACCGCGGGCCCTAACAGAATACCAGCGCTGCGTTATTTATCTCTATAGATATCGCAGCATATGCAGAGTTAGGCGCCTTTTTGACCTTACACAAATTTTAAGTTATCTCTTTTTTTTCCTAATTCTTCTGTTCTAAGTTTAAATGTATGTGTGAGGTACAAATAAACGTTTTTCCTTCTTTCGTTCTATTACCGAGAGCTCTGAACTTTCGAACACAGAAAAAAAGTGTACGTAACCAAGGAACTCGCCGTCAATTTTTTTTCCTTTCTTTCTGTTCTAACCTTTCCATGGTGAGATAGGACAACTATACATATATCTGTACTTGTACAATTTAATAGTACGGAGCGCAGCTCTAGTTTATGTTGAAAAAGTAAACAGAGGTCCGGGCAGGTAGATAAACTTTTCTATCTCCTCAAATAAGAATAATTAATTGACCTGGTTTGGAGTTTTAGTAGCAAATACGAGCCCAGTCGTGATCAAAAAGTGTTTTAACTTTCAGGGTACCTGTAGTTTTTTATTATTTAACTAAGAGCTAAGAGAAGATGGATGAATTGTGTGAGAAGTGATATGAAAGAAAAGGGAGTTAGTGATAGCATGACGAGTGACAGGACAGAATGGAAGAAAAAAACGTGTTGCGCCGACCCCAAATAAAACGGGACAAGGGCAGGAAGATGATGATGAACTAAGAGCTAAGAGACGATATACAGAGGTGTTGCTTTACAGTAACATTTTAACTTGATTTTTAAAGAGATACCACTTCCACTCCCGTACCGGGTAGAGAGAGAGGGAGTGTCAAGATTTTATTGACTAAAACACACCTGTATTCCTTCAGTTACATGCATTTCAGAAATGCACAGGGTAACTGAGTTTACGGTAAGTCTCGTACAATTGCAGTCATAGGCCCTAGCAGACCTCGCCACTTATGCAGAGGTCCCCTTTGAGGCCTACTACAAGCCAGGATCATACCAAGCCGTCGACTAGCGCTTGATATCGGACGTAGAGCTGCCCATTACTCTCCATCAATAAGCCTGCGCCTACCGTGGCTGGGAATGGCCCTGCGACCTCGGACACCCGGGGCGTCTCCTGCAGCTGCTGGGGCGTGATCATGTCTCCTGCCACATGCTTTCTTCCACTTCTTTTAGTTTTATTACTGCTTCGCAGTAGAAGGTGTAAAAGGGATACCATGGGCATTTTTCCTATTTCTCTTTGTTGGATTAGAGAATCTATGCTTTGGAACCAGTAACAATTTTAAATGACATCAACCATGCGTGATGGTTAGCTAAGGTCTACGATAGAACCCAAAGGATGTCTGTTTACTCTTGTTTTGAAGGTTTGAAGGTTTACTGTATAATGCCCGCCACTCTAAGGCATACCTGACAGGTTTACCTGTACAACTGTACACCTGTGCAGGTTTCCATACAAGCTCACCTGACAGGGATAACTGAGCAGACAAACCTGTCAGTTACATACTACATAGCGTGTATTGCTACCATGTACATAAGATACTATAGCATGAACTTTTTGCTTGACTAGAGGAGTTTTTAAACATCTAGTTTTCCGACTTTATATTTCATTTATCAAAGGCAGAGAGTACATAGAACGTGTCATGAACAGGACATGAGTCGTCAGACAGGCTACGTTCACGCCCCGTTGCCTCGGTACGAACTATCATGAATGGGCAAGCACTTGACAAGCGTCTATTGAGTTTCGTACTTTACGTTGTTTGTTTATATACCTACATATTTGTGTGTGAAAATGTTGAGAATAGCAGTCGGTCTTATAATGTTCCCACTGTTGGGACTCAGGCCTCCTCTCTAGGAGCGGAAATGGGCCGTAATCCACCACGCGGACCCAGTGCGGGTTGGTGAATATGTCTTCGATTTGTGGTTCTAGGACATGCCAGTTTCCTCACGATGTTTTCCTACACCATTTTGAGAGCAGTAGTGATGAAATAAATTACACAAAGTAATGCGCCTGGCTGGTTTGAACCCGCGACCTATAACTCGTAAGTCGAGGTCGTAACCACTCGGCCACCACTGCTCTCTTTCCACCACTTTCATAGATTACCTCCTACAATAAAAATAAAAACAAAGAACTTTATAATATTAGTGTGATATCATTCACTGACCGTATATTTTCACGCTAATAAACTCTTTTTCCAAAAAAGATATTCGTTCTCAATTTTTAGTTGTGGCTAAAAACACACTTCACTGCTAAGTCTAAGTAATTTTCTAATTCTGTAGTAAGTTCTGATTGGATGCCTATAATATTTGTGAAGTTCCTTCAACTCATGGATCCCGTCATCAGAACTAGATATTGATAAAAATGAGACCAATATAAAAGTACTTATGTATATCCAGTCAGTTAAAATTTAGTTACATAAATGGGTTTATAGATGACGACATTCTGAGGTAAAAAACATAAAGTGATGTTTTTATTTTTAACCGATTTGATAATCTCTTCTTTTTTTTATGAAGTTAGTTAAAAAGGGTTGCCGCAATGCTACATCATGTCTGTTTTCTTAGTTTTCATATGGTTATCTTTATTCCAGATTTGATCACGTAAGGAAACTACGTACTACGTACTACTACGTACTTAACAAAAAATGGGGTAGAGTCAATATTTTTGGAGGAGGACATTTTGGTATTTAGTCAGTATCAAAATCAAATACGTATTTACAATACATTTATTACAAATCCATTTATTAGTTACTCGTAGTATCTACTATTATTCACATTAGATTGATCCGAACACTGGTTGACGGTCACGCACTGCTTGGCGGCTTCATCCCATACCTTCGGGTCAGGACACTCGCACCGCGAATAGTCGCACCGGACACCCAGGGACCGAGCTTCAGGATGGCGACACGTACGCTCCGACATTGTTGGGTCGAGACACCCGGCGCTGTATAGAACCATGTCGGAAGAACACGGTGGAGTACCTGCAATCAAAATAACATCACGTTTATAGGAAGACTCAAAACGGTGAAGGAAAACATCGTGAGGAAACCGGCATGTCCTACAACTAAATAATTCAAAGACATGTGTCAGTCACCAACCCGCACTGGGCCCGAATAGTGGATTACGGACCATTCGCTCTCCTAAAGAGGAGGCCTGAGTCCCAGCAGTAGGATCATTAAAAAAGCTGATGATGGTGTCGATTATAAGAAGCAGGGGGAAGTAATGGCGCTTTTAATTTAGACGCTTTATGTACCGTGTTACCGTGCCGTAGCCGGCCGGTTACAGTACGTTAGCCAGTACGACAAACGCCTAAATTGAAAACGTATCTGGCTGCCTTGCGTTTGTATGCCAGTGATGCGCTATTCAACACCAAATTGAACACGTGGTGCTTGTGACGTTGCCGTCCTGTAATCGACCGTTCGTGGTACCGGCAACGTATGAAAAATACGGTCGTCCAAATGCAGTACGACTAACGCACCGCATCGGCACCGGTGCAAGCTTGTGGCTCAATTGATCGGCGCGGCGTACTCTGTAAGAACCGTAACCGTTTTGTTCTGACCACGTGATTGAGCGTCATTTCCGTAAATTTGAAGTCTTCTACTAGCGTTAACGATTGCATATTATCAACTTGGCTATGGTACTGTAGGACAGAAGCAGAAAGCTCCCCGAACTATAAAACTGATGAGTTAATAACAGGCAATAAAATACTTTATAGTCAGTAATTTCAACAAATTAACCAACACAAAATAAAATACTTCACAATGTTTAACAATATTAGCAGCACATAAAAGTATTTACAATTTAAATTATGCAGGTTTATCCAATTTTGTTGCATTTAAAACAATGCGATGTTCTGATAGTCCAATAAATACTTTAGAACAACTCTATTTATTGGTAATAGCAAAGCTTTACTGTTATGGTTAAATTATGGTGTATTTAATGAGTTATGAGTATATTCTGGTAACAAAATTACAAATTGTTTGTTTGATTTTGTAAAATATGATGCGTCTTGACTTTGGTACCAGGGTCTGATGATGAAGTGAGAAATGGCCATAGGAACTCGCTAATAAGCTCAATAAACCCTGTCGTGTTTGAATTTTTTGGTATGATCTTGATGAGTATTACTTACAGGTACCATCGCGGTCATTTCTGCCATATCAGCTAAAAAAATTTCGCTTGAATCCTGCGGCGTGGCGCCAAATCAACCCCTTTGAAGTTTTCGTTTCAAGCAAAAATGATCTTAACGATGGTTTGGCGGAAGTGTCTTTGATGGTATATACCACGCTATAAAAAGTTTTTTTTTGTTAACCTTTTCTGCCCCACTTCTGGGCAAAGGCCTCCTTCCACTCCTTCCATCTTTAGCGCCCGGGCCCCCTCTTGCCAGTCCTGGTGGAATCTGTGTAGTTCTCCGAACTCAAGGTTTGCCAACGAGCAATAGAGCGTAAATATACTAGGTGTTAAATTAACGCATCGAGTTCGAAACACTATGCTGCGCACCAAAACCAAAATAGGTGATGTTGCTTAAAAGGCTGCCAAACTGAAATGGGTTTGGGCGGACATGTTTGCCGCATGCCCGACAAACTGTGGGCCAAAGTATAAAAGGTTGCTATGAAAAAAAAAACATTGTTGATAAGTTCGCGCTTCACCGCTATCTCACCTGATGAAAAGGGATTATGCGGTCGACTATGGAACGTGCTTACCTAGAAGAAACCTATTCACTCTTGACTTAAAGATTCCCGGGTAGCAGCCATTAGGGAAACACAGACTCCGGCAAGGAATTCCACTCCCTAGGTGTACGCACAATGAATGTTTTGTTTTGAATTCGTGAACGGGTGCCGTCAGTTGAGGCTGGTCATCTCTTAGCTGCCAGTGGCTTAATTTAGTTTTTATCTTTTATTTATTTTATTAACTACATTGTGCTCACATAATAGAAGCAACAAGAAATATGTAACCAAACCTTATATAATATGTAACGCATAATATGATTTAAAAGAATGTCCATGGAATTTCTTGCACGTTCTTCTCCATAGAGAGTCCCGCTTTGGAACGTGCAATTTAGCTTCACTTTTCTTGGACTGACTGACATTTGACTATTCAAAAGTGCCTGCATTTCGTCGATTTGAAATAAATGATTTTGTATTACGTGTATTTTTAAAACTTGTTTTTTACTATCATGCGAACAAAGCCGCTGGCAGTAGCTAGTATTGAGGAATTAAATAAAACTTACACGATCCCATTTCATCGTAGGCCTGGCAATCCTCCCCTCGACAGGTCAAAACACAGGCAAATACAAAAATAGTTGCAAATAAATTTTTGTGCGCCATTTTCACGCGAATCCGATAGTTTATTGAAGCGACAAAAAGCGGCGGCCCCGGTATCTGTTCGTTTAACTGTGACTGCGATTAAAGTAAATTTTATTTGTTTCTGTAAGTATTCACTATATCACCTATAGTAGATATGCAAATCGCTTAGCTGTAAGTGGTCCGGATAACAAGTTCAGAAATGTAGAGCAAAATAGTTAATTTGTTGTTTGGAGTTCCTTTGTAGACTTAAGAAACCCATAAGTTTAATGTAATAGCCTACTTATTGTTGAAAAGTCTAATGAATAAATCTATACTTATAATAAATCTGTAGAAGTGAAAATTCTGTTCATTGAAAATATTAAAAAAATAAATGCCGGTATATTACTAGACCGACACCGTACCAAAAAATTTGATTAAAAAAATTTTTGTCTGTCTGTCTGTTTGTTCAGCCATCACGCCGGTGTCACCGGTTCGATTTCGAATAAAGAAAGAAGCGCGTTCTTCTATAACCCATTTATTAATTACATCAAACACGGCGAAATTGGCACCATGTCTAAGTGTGTGCACACTCTCACGCGCGTAAGTGGAAGGGAGAGATTTGGATCTTCGATTTTGATGACCCTGTTGTCGCTGGCATAAACAACAGGATCTGCGTACGAAGTCGCGGGCAGAAGCTAGTAATTAAATAAATAAATAAGGAACTTCCCATTTCAGAAAGGTTTGACAGGTCTACAATGGATAGGTTTATCAAGCTACATGCTAGACATGCCGCTTGATAAATCCTCCTCAAATTGTAGGCCGTTTCTTTTTATTTGTTTTTTTTTTCTACTTATGTGTGCCTAAGTTGTACTAAATACTGGCATAGTTTTGTGTTTTGGCAATTCTAACACCCTATGGGTCTACGATGCCTGAGAATAAACCTCCCCGATTGTTGAGTTGCAATCAGGAAACACAGAATCCGGGGGGAAATTCCACTCCTTAGCTGTACTCGTTGTTAGCTGTGTGTGTTTGTTTCGGTGTTTCCTCTCAGCGTAGTCAACTAGGAAACACCAGTTTAATCTAGTTTAAATTGAAGAAAAAGTGTTGGACTTTGTTTTATAGGATTTGAAAATTAGAAAACTATTTATCCACAAATACTGCTCTCCTGAAAGCTAGCATCAATATTGGGTGGCTACCACTCGAAAAGTGCTGAAGTAACGAAGTTTGATAAGCCTCGGAGAATAATTCACCTATTTTGAATTCTGCAAAGATAATAAAGGTCTTTAACCTATGAAATTGCCGTTCTGCAGTACTGGCCATTTCAAATCAAAATAATTTTTGTTTGGATAAGAATTCTAATTGCGAATTAATTTTATTTTAAAACATGGTTTTTTTTCCAAAAGTAGTCATTTGTTTATTGATTAGTATTACATTTTCATCGCATTTCAATCTTTTTCGTCATCATGGATACGTTAAAAATTCGAGTAATTATGGAATATGAGTACCGTCATGGCAGCAACGCGGCACAAGCGGCACGCAACATCAACGACGTTTACGGAGCTAACACTACAAACCAACGCACCACCTGTTATTGGTTTGCTCGCTTCCGTTCTGGAAATTTCGACCTGAAAAATGAACCTCGCGGTCGTCCGAAGACTTTGGTCGACAATGACGAATTAAAGGCGATTGTGGAAGCTGATGATACACAATCTACGGCTGAATTAGCAGCAGCTTTCGACGTTAGCGTCAAAACAATATTGGTCCATTTGCGTCAAATTGGCTAGGTAAAAAAGCTTGACAAATGTGTGCCCCACGAACTCAATGATCGTCAGCGCGAAGTACGCGTCGAGACGTGCCTTGCACTGCTCAACAGACACACAAATGAAGGAATTTTGAACCACATTGTTACCTGCGATGAAAAATGGATTCTGTTTGATAACCGCAAGCGCTCAGCAAGTTGGTTGGATCCTGGTTCAGCACCTAAACAATGCCCTAAACGAAAACTTACCCCTAGAAAAGTGATGGTCACTGTTTGGGGGTCTAGCGCCGGTGTGATTCATCACAGCTTCTTACCAAACGGGGTGAGCATTACTGCAGATTTGTACTGTGAAAAACTGAACACAATGATGGAGAAGCTGGCACATCTCAAACCAGCATTGGTCAATCGCTCGTCTCCGCTGCTCCTGCACGACAACGCGCGACCTCATACTGCACAGCAGACGGTCTCCAAGTGCAAGAACCGGGGTTGGAAGCTCTCCGGCATCCGCCCTACTCACCAGACCTTGCGCCTACAGACTACTTTTTCCAGAATTTGGATAACTTCTTGGCGGGAAAAAAAATTAATACCCGAGAGGCAGTACAAAATGCCTTTGAAGAATTTGTTGCCTCCCGTCCAGCTGATTTCTTTAAGAAGGGCATCAATAAACTGCCACTGCGTTGGCAAAGATGCATTGATTGCATGGGTGATTACTTCGATTAATACAAATAAAAGATACATGAAAAAAAATCGTTTAAATTTTTTCATACAAAACGGCAATTTCATAGGTAAAGACCATATGGTCGGTTGTTATCAGTCATTTGTATTTTTGTTATGATTCGGTAAATATTACTACATCATCATTATTATGCATATTTTTTTTCCTAATATACAGAAAGACCTACAGAAAAAAACTTCAGCAGATTTAAAGACTCAGAGGGGAGAAAAACAAAAGCAGATTCTATTCCTTTCAAAAATATTGGATGCTTCTTCAATTTTCTGCCTGAAAAGCCTTGGCAACCAATTCTATCTCTAGAAGACTCTTGGTCCACTAACATTGGATAGTTACTATTCATTTAAAATGTTGATTACATTTTGACTGGTTCCTAATTATATCAAACTTTGCAGATTTTAATAAAATTTATTCAAAATTTTTGTTAATTAAAAACGAATAATTAAAATTTAACTATTTTTTTTTTTTTATTTAACTATAATTACAGTTAAATAAAATAAAATTTTTAATAAAACCCTACGTTAATTACCTAAAAGATTCGTTTATCAAATAATGGAACTCAACATGAAATACGAGTCGGACTTGGCTGCTTTTCGTTTATCATAAACTTTTATAGAATTGTTTTTTAACGCCTTTAAGGTTCAACCACGCATGAAAAAATTTGGTATGTAGGTCAAGTTATGAGCCTTCACAGCATGAAAAAAGAAGTAACTTATTTTGTTTATTGCGGAAATATAAGAAAGCGTCACCGTGGCCTTGGAACGCAAAGGGCTATTAAAGGAACATAAGTGAGTTTAAGTCAGTAAAAGTCTGACACTTCCTCTCGCTCGATACAGAGTGGGAGAAGTTCTTTGACAATTGTCAAAGAACTTCTCCCACTTCTCCCTCCCTCTTCTTCTCTTCTCTTCTCTTCTCTCTCTTCTCTTCTTCTTATAAAAAATTGGTAGATTCTATACTAAGTTTTCATTTGGGATACCAAATTCCACGTCATGGAAATTATAGAGAACCCAATTACGAGTAATATGTACGAACGTAGGTTCAGACAGACTAAAATACGAAATAAGTCTTTATCTCATTATTATTTGCAATGTCACCAGAGCTTAAAAATTTCATTCACTCTCAAATCTCAAGTAGAATCATTTTAAATTTATTTTCTCACCAGCGACCCGTTACATTTCTGCACGGATGTTAAAAATCTTTGGAATTCTCTAGTTCTCTCTTCTGTAATATGCATATATATAATACATCCAAACTTTCCTCATGAATAATTACTGTCTATTGGTAAAAATCACACTAAAATCCAATATTATGTAGGTAGGTATATACTATCTGACCCGTCGAACTTCGTACCGCCTAACAGTGAATGAATGTATTTTAACTTTCGATACAGTCGAAGTCAACCGATTGCGATGAAACCAAGTCTAAGTAACACATAAAGTTACACTTAATTTTAATGTTCGAGCGCTCATCGAGTTGTTCGAGATATCAGCAAACAGTTGGTCGACTCTTCGCGTGACCAGAGGGCTGGGCTTTTCTTCGGTCAACGAATCAGCATTGCCATCCAGCGTGGCAATGCTGCCAGCGTTCTGGGCACATTTCCCATTGACATCGATGTGGACGAATTTTTTGACGCCCTATAAGTTCCTTTTGTTTTTTACTCGTTTGTACATATTATTACTTTAAGTTTGTATATATACCTATTAGTTTATAATATTTAATAATTAAGATTTATATAATATATTTTAGCCAATAAACCAATAAAAACATAATATTTTAATGTTTAAAAGTTATCTTCGTCGATTTGTGTAATCGTTTTATTTCATTTAACATTATGCGTGCACAACTAAAAACTTCTACAGATTTATTATATGTATAGATTTGTGTTTATCGTGAACAAATCTTATTTCTTCAAAATTAAACACATATTAGGTTGTGATTTTAGTAATCATTCAATTAATTTATTATTATTATTGATTAAAATATTATAAATTAGTGCTTGCTTGTTGACGGTGGTAATTACAAACTATACATAATTACCGATCTGTAATTAACTGTAATAGTGTGGAATTACTTGTTTAATAAGTTTTAACCATATATCATCGACTAGCCAACTTTGTGGTTATTAATGGGATGACAAGAGTAAATAAGCGTGGTTGTTCAGGAGTTTATTAGTTTCCCAAATAAAAAAAAGTTCTTCTAAATTTTCTTCGTTAGTAATCCTGCTCGAAATCGTCTAGCTAATGAATAATTACTAAAAAAATAATTGGGCAACTATTTCCATCAACGCAAAAGAGTAATTATAAAACTTTCCTGTTCTATAAAAATAAGGAGCGGCCATTTTGAAAATTTCTCCACCGTCTAATATCCGTTACCCCGTGAGTTTTCTGGATGGCCAATTTGCTCGGGCGGAATTATTTTTCACTTAATTTGAACAGTGTACTCGGAAGACAAAAGGGCTTTGTTTAAGGAGTTTCATTTACTGTACACCTTTATTATTACCCTTGGTTTGTACCGCGTGCCCTCACTTTGTATATCTTCTAGAACAGTGGTTTCCAAAGTTGACAGGACCGCGACTCACCTAACTAAAACTACCAAATTCAAACTCACCTCTTGATTCTTATCTAGGAAAACGGGGCAGAACTATAGAATAGAATAAACTCTATTGTACTACTAAACAGTAACAAAACTTTTAAAATAACATACACTTATGCTAACAGCGTTATCTACCAGCTACCAGACAACCTTAGGATGGAATAAAGGACTGCTTAAACAAGTAAAAAACATTAACTGTAAGACCTGCTATATCACCAAAACGCACACTAATAAATACTTTGACTTTGACTGTGATCCACTTCCTTATGTTTTATTGCAAGGAAAGTGGTTTTTACAATAAGAAGGGTTAATTTTGGCTTTCTACATATTTGTACTTTCCTATGAAAGTAGAAATATGTAGGAGCAAAAATTATGAGGTATGAAGTAGAGAAAGACAGAAGGAATTTTACTACTTCCCGATTCTGCGCGATTGCCGCCTGTCACCGGCAGTGGTCATCCAACCGTTGGCCCTTCGGTCAATCTGTCGTTCTATTTTTAGGGTCTACCAAATATTCGCTCGTGACCCACCCGTGGCTCATACTTTGGGAATCACTGTTCTAGAACATTATATTAATAAAACGACGCCTTTACGAACCATTTCATTTTCTTGGGAAAGTTAAAACGGTAAAGCAAAAGAAAAACAGTGCTTCAGCTAATTACGCCGCTAACGATGTCAATTACATTGAATAAATTAAATGAGTGGTCCTCTGGTGGAATTAAGAGAGTAGCTGATACCACGCATCGGCTTGGCTACTTGTCAAAAAACCTTAAGGCTGGAGTCTTGTAAAAATTCACCCATTCATAATTATTAGCGCAAAGTTCAATAAAGCAAATAATAAAAATTTAAAATCTAAGTCACCATAATTTATCCAAAATAATAATTTTAAAAGATGTCCAAAAAATGTGTACAAATACTAATAATTTATACACATTTATTGGACATCTTTTAAAAAATAAAATTATGGTGATTTGGATTTTAACTTTTTTATCATTTGCTTTATTGAAGTTTTATCATTAAAATAATCTAATTATGATGTAACTACGATGCTTAGTTATTGTGAAAAAAAAAACATTTAATAAGAGCCAAATGTTGAGAATTTTGATGAAATTGTGACTTCTGAAATAAGAAAATGAAACATAATTAGAACTAGCCATGAATGCATTTCAAAGATGATAATGTTGCGCTTAGTTTTCATTCGTAAGATTTGTAAATTCGTTATATTATGCCATTAACGAAGCTCACAAACATAAATCGAAATGATGTTGGCACGAAAGAGCTATGTTTAACGCTTGATTTACCAAACATAATACACCCAAATTGACTTTAAAAAAATAACTGGCTACTACTCATACTATGGTTAAATATGTGCTAGAATAATATTTCAAGTTGTTTCATTATTTTGTTCAAAAAAGCATACAAAGGTGCGCTAATAATTTGCCGCGGGTGAATTTTAAAAGACCGCAGCCTTAAGCAAGAATTTGCTAGACCAACAAACTCCTGCATACAGTAGAAGTACCTATATCTCTGATATTTTTTATTATTGACTAGCTTTTACCAGGGGCGTCGCCCGCGTACATAAAATATAGCCTATGTCACTCAAGAATAAAGCAGCTTTCTATCGGTGAAAAAATTTTAGCAATCGGACCAGTACTTTCAGAGATTACCCCCTACATACAAACTAACAAATTTTACCTCTTTATAATATTAGTATAGATAGGCTCGTTTGACACCGCTCACGGACGCGATATCTCGGAACGCCTCGGCCCACTCGTCGAACAGTTCCGGCTCAAACGCTCATTAGTGTGCATTCACCGAGCGTAGGTATAAAAAGTGAAGTACATACATGAGATTGTCTTCTGTGCCTATATAGTTTTGTGTAAATACTAAGCAAAACAATACTCCTTGGATAGTCTGATAGTCAGACCTTCTGGCATCTATCAAAGATCGAACGACTATCAGAGATCTACGTATGACAACCGGGACCATCGGTATTTACATGCTTTCCGAGACACGGGGTGTCAGTAATGTCCTATTATACGTTTGATATCCACACCAAAAACATACAGTGCTTTTCAAGCCGTGTTTACTTCACTTCATAAAATAACACCCGAACTTACCTTTGTACCGGTACACAATCGTTTACCTGTTTATGTCGAAACCTTTGAAGAATATCGATAAATAAATAAACTGTTTTCTTTTCAGTGGTCGTGACGCTTGGACGAATCAGTGTAGGTAGGTAATACAATGCCTTTTTAGGAAATTGATGAAAGAGAGAAAAATATAAAGACAGTTGTGGTAGACTATGAAAGGCTACCCTTTGACAGATTCTGTTTATCAAAATGTATTTTTTATTTTCAATGAAAACTATATGAATAAGTTATTCGAAAGAATAGATTGTTTAAACATACTCGTACAACATAGTGAACTTTTGTCTTGATTATTGACATATTTCAGCGCTAAAAACAGATAGAAGAATATCATATAAGTTAAAGTGATGAAGCAGGGAGTTCACGACTCTCAGCATTGAGGAATACGACGCAAGGAGGAAGAGGTCAGCATCATAAGCGCTATGTCGCGGAACGGGCATCTTACGCCCCAGCCGCTGAGACAGGAGACGCCCTGGGCATCGGGAATCACAAGCCGATTCCCTGGTCACCGTAAGCGCGGGCTTGCGGACGATAAGCTATGGGTAGCTTGACATCCGGCCGTCCGGTAGCTGAATGGAGCGAGTCCGAGTCGTTAACGTAGTGTTCAACATCTTTATCTTAGTTAAATTATAATAAAATATCAAGCCCTATCTTCCTAATCCTAATATCGCCCACGGCGAATTTTTGTAGCGATGATACAGTCGCGATGTACAGCAGCGCTTGCAAATCTGACTAACGCGCGTTAGTATCGATGATGACGCGCGCAAGGGGCTTGATATCTATATCTATACTTATAATAAATCTGTAGAGAGGTCAATTCTGTACATGAAATATATTTCCAAAATAACTATCAGGGGGTGATTAGTGATCGATACTGATGCCAAAAATGCAAACAGTAAAATTTTTGTCTGTCTGTCTGTCTGTCTGTCTGTCTGTCTGTCTGTCTGTCTGTCTGTCTGTCTGTATGTTCTTTATAGAAACAAAAACTACGCGATGGATTTTAACGAAACTTGGTACAATCATTCTTCATACTCCTGGGCAGGTTATAGTATACTTTTCATCACGCTACGATCAATAGGAGCAGAGCAGTGAAGGGAAATGTTGGGGAAACGGGAGAAATTACTCGACGGAATAAGCAACAGGATCCGCGTACGAAGTCGCTGGCAGAAGCTAGTTTTATTATAATTTAAATCAATAATCAAATCTTCCCTTAATTGCAGAAATGGAGAAGGTGCAAGACCTTCACAGTACTTCCCCCAGCTTGAGCCTTCGTTATTCCACTTCACAATAAGCTATTTGCGTGTAGGTGTACGTAATTCGTGGCCAGATCCATTGCCTCAGTGGCAATCGCACCGGAATGCTGAATTAAGGCATTGTGCAAATGTGAGACACGCCACTAATGTACGTACGTTATCCCAAGTACCACAATGTATGCTATTGGTACCCACTGGTTGGTACAGGAAACGTACTCAAATATTATTGGTGGGATTCTGCAGGAAGGTACTACGTACGCCTGCGATGCTATACATACCCTATTCACGTTAAGATTAGACATTTAAAAGAACCTTTTTTATCTCAAGTTGGGAACGTTAGAAATATGTAGTTGCCATTTCCCTAGAATGTTATGTGGGTTTAGAGGCCCAGCAGAGTCGGAGCCTTCTGGTGCCATGGGTGATGCGAAAGTCCCTGCAACAATGGCAAAGAAGGAACAGGGGTTGATCTTAAGGCAGTAAAAGTTTGATATCCTGGTCTACACAAGAGCGAGGGATGTCATTGGATGATTTTCCCACCTAAAAAAAAGTATGGATATCCCACATCAAAAAAAGAAAGGATCATATCAGCCCCCGAACCAAGTTCCAACCGTTTCGCTTGCGTCAAACGCTCCGAGTAGGACCACGTGACTGAGCGTTGAGACGACGTTATTCCCGTACATTTGAAGCTTTCTACTAGCGTTAACTATTGCAGATTAGCAAATTGGCTAGGGGTACAAGTGGCGTCACACAGTTTCTACCTACTTATATAAGGTGTGAGTTTATGTACTCTGTGAGTACAGGAAGCCATCAAGTTCTAACTTGGCTGCCGAAGTCTCGGCTATCGGTTGTCTTGGCGGCGCCAAGTCCAAGCAAAGTTTTATCAGGGATCAGGAGCTTTTCCCAAGTTGGTTATGGTCGGATCTCAATCTAATATGCAGTAGCATTACGCTTTCTAGTTGTATTTCTATTTTTTTTTTTAAGTTGGGAAATTATCCAATGGTTTCTCCCGCTTTCTGAGAATTTTACTGACTAAAAATTTACTATGTCCCTTCTTAGCCGTGCGTTCGCATGCGGCCCTGCTGAGCCTCTACAGTTTTGCTGATATCTATTTAAGGTGCGCGTGGATCATTATGTGAAGTTGACGACTCAAGTTCGGTTTGGACGATTACCGGACGGCCAGACGGTGAGTTACCCATTGCTCGTTGTCTGCAAGCCCACACCTACGGTGGCTGGAAATCGTGGTTAGGATTCCGGTGGCTGGGCGTGAGGAGGTCCGTTCCCTAACACGGGCTTCCTTCTTCGCTAGCATGACTGCTTTGCAGAAAGAAGAGAAGTTGAAAGACCGCCTGCCATTCCTCCTCGCTCCGGACCATGATCTGTACCAAGGCACCTTAAACAAGTTACTCTTACATTGGTGCAGGGTTAATCTAAAATATTTGTTTTAATCACGGTTTTAATGTTGTTAATAGTGCTCTCTACAAATTGAAGCCTACTGGGTCTGCTTACGAAAGGTAGGCAACCGGTATGAAAGGCAACGAAGGAACGGAGTGGATTTTTTAGTCAATAAGAGTACACCTACACCTATCTCCCGCTCCACCTAAGGGCATGGGATAACGAAAGAAAGAACGAAAAGTATTTATTTTGGCGCACAAAAACATTGTAGACAAAAAAAAAACTGAAAACAAACACAAAACAAAAAAAAAAATAACATTGTATGTCTCACGTTTGCGCTAAAAAAGGTTTAGTTCAGCGAAATGCCATGCTGGTTTTCAACTGAACCTTATTAGGAGTAAACGGATAAAAAAGACTTTGCAATTAGTGTCTGGTAAAAGGTCAAACGGTGAAGGAAAACATCGTGAGGAAACCGGCATGTCTTAGAACTAGAACCAAAAATTCGACGACATGTGACATTCACCAACCCGCACTGGGCCTGCGTGGTGGATTATGGCCCATTCCCTCTCCTAGAAAGGAGGCCTGAGTCCCAGCAGTGGGAACATTAAAAGGCTGATGATGATGATGAAAAGCTCAAAATAAGACATAATATATGTGATAAAATGGTAAATATGTGTTCAGTGTACAAAAAAAAAACAAATAAAATAATAACAATAATATTACGACAACCAAAAGTGATGTCAACAAATCTACCAGAACTGCAATTAAGTCTATTGTGCATAATTCCAGAAACCGGTTTTAAGCGATTTAGCCTCAGTCAACACAACGCCATCACTACGTCGGGATGGATTTGTCATCTGGATGATTTTTACCCGTCGAAAAAGGTGTCTCTGGTGGTAGTCGGACTTTTCCAGCTAACTTTACATAACAAACTACTGGCACCAATTCAGTTCTACGAAATTATTGAAAACCAAATAAGATCATTATTATAATCTGTGTGAACTATGGGTCCCTTTATCTTCCGGGGTACAGGTGAACTATTTATGTTCTCTCTTTGAACCCCATTCATGATTTTCAATACCAATCAAGAGGTGATTTATAACTCGCCCCCGCAGAAAGTTTGAGACGGTTCCCGGTTTTTGTGTGAGTACCTAAGGTGTAACATAGGTTCCTACTCACAAAAAAAAAGTTCCTTATACTAATTAAAAACAGGTCAAAAGCGTGCAGGAAAAGTCAGCTCGTAATTACAACTGTTTCTGAAAAAAAAACATGACCGTAAGAAAAACATCTTGTGACCGTAATTAAAAATTCATTTACTGAATTTATAAAATAAAAGGCATGTTTTTAAATCTATGTTTATGGTATTATAAATGAATAGTCGTTTATAATTAGTTAAATACCTACAGAAGAGTTTGATTGATTGGTTAAAGGAGCCATTTTTTTAATGATATAAACAACAAGTGCTTTATTGCGTTACCACCTGATAGTAAGCAGTGATGCAATCGTTGATGGTGAATCGCACTAGTTTAATAAGAGCTTAAATTCATTTTGAGATTCAATTTCAGAAACTACTGGTTTGAATTAAGCAATTTTCTTAGTATTCTTTAGAGATATTTAGCAAGAGTGAATAGGCTCATAAACTAGTGCGCCTCACCATCAGAGATTGCAACACTGCTTACCATCAGATGGGATCGCAGTCAAGCACAAGTTTATGTCAATAAAAAAATTGGATAACCAATTTACTGAGTAAGGCTATAAACACCACTAGCTAAATTTACCTGCGCTGATTGAATACTATTCTATTCTATTCTATTCTATTCTATTCTATTCTATTCTAGTCTATTCTATTCTATTCTATTCTATTCTATTCTATTCTATTCTATTCTATCTATTTTATTCTATTCTATTCTATTCTATTCTATTCTATTCTATTCTATTCTATTCTATTCTATTCTATTCTATTCTATTCTATTCTATTCTATTCTATTCTATTCTATTCTATTCTATTCTATTCTATTCTATTCTATTCTATTCTATTCTATTCTATTCTATTCTATTCTATTCTATTCTATTCTATTCTATTCTATTCTATTCTATTCTATTCTATTCTATTCTATTCTATTCTATTCTATTCTATTCTATTCTATTCTATTCTATTCTATTCTATTCTATTCTATTCTATTCTATTCTATTCTATTCTATTCTATTCTATTCTATTCTATTCTATTCTATTCTATTCTATTCTATTCTATTCTATTCTATTCTATTCTATTCTATTCTATTCTATTCTATTCTATTCTATTCTATTCTATTCTATTCTATTCTATTCTATTCTATTCTATTCTATTCTATTCTATTCTATTCTATTCTATTCTATTCTATTCTATTCTACTCTATTCTATTCTATTCTATTCAATATAACATCTCGCTTAGACCAATAGGAGTGGACAGTAAACAAAGATGCGGGTGAAACCGGGGGGGGGAGGGGGGGGCGATAGTATGTCTTAATTATATTCTGTAAACCTAAATCTCAACGACCCGTACAAAACAGACGTTAAATAAACTTGCCTAAGTGAGTTCTTCGTCATAACCCAATTAGAGCTGGAACTTCGTGAAACTAATTAACAATATGGTTTTCTGGGACGATAATAAACTGTTAGGGCCTGGGTACTTATAAATATACGATACCCGATAATATGCCGCGTCTTACCACGACATCGTGCTGTTCCGGTGCAGCGTCGTCGTTAAATATGTCGCAATTACGGTCTGGTCACTTCGGTCGTAGCGGCGCGGCGAGCGGGAGCGGCTTAGGTAAGCGGACGTGCGGCGCTATGGCGTGCTTCAAACAGTTGTATACTTTTGATCTTACCGCTCGCAGCCCCACCTTTGGCTACCGCTCACAGTGGCAAAGTCGTGAACAGGACGTTAGTTTTCACCCAAAGAGTTTTGTGATGTTGGCTTGTTATTAATTCTTTTTTTTTCCATCTTTCACCTGTAATGTTTTACAGTTTCCATAAGGCAGACTATTAGAATATGTCTATGATTGGCCCTCTTTGAGGAGTGGTTACAGTGGCACCACGGTGTCCTCGCTTTGCGCCTAACGCAGGCCTATACTGGAGACCATAGTTTCGGGAAGTTCCTGTTTGGGATTTGGCTTTAAGTGATACCAATGTGTAGAACACCTGGAGAATACGGTGGAGCAAACAGTGGAGGTCTACCCCGGTTGGGTGTAGTACTGCTATGTCCTTGTGGAAGCGGCCAGCCCTGGTTCAGGTATGGTAGGGAGTGACAGGAAATGGGAGGCGGTCACGTTCTTCTGTAAATCAGTAATGTGAGCAAAGGAAGCGGCTGAATCCGTGAAGCGGAATCAAGCCTTACGTTTGGAGGCTGAACCTCCATCGAAGACGCCTTCGGCGTAGGGCCCGTTGCAGGACGTTTTTCGGCACTGTAGCCCTGAATATGCATCAGGTCTAACGAGACCCGTCAATCTTGCTGACATCTCTTTGAGGTGTACGTGGAACAAAACAGCTTGATTTCTCACTTTTGCATTTACTTTCTTGGATTTTCTCACACAAGCAAAGGCAAACTCATCATCGTCATAATTTCAGCCGAAACACGTCCACTGTTGAACATATTAGGACTCCCCAAGTATCGCCACAATTAACTGTTGTGTTTGTCTCGCATCCATAGGCTTCCCGTGACCCACACCAAGTCTTCGATCCACCTTATGGGTGGCCTTCAAACCCTGCGTCCTCCGGTACACGGTTGCCACTCTAGAGCCTTTCGGCCAAGGGTCTGCTTCTGAAAGGAAGACTCAGGCCTGGTATAAAAAGCACCTAATGGGCAGGAGTGGGTTTTAAGTCAGTAAAAGTCTGGCACACCCCCGCGCTCCGTCCTAGAGCGGGAGATATCATTGGATGATTTTTCCACCAAAAAAAAAAGAGTCTTTCGGCCCCATCTACCTTCGGTTTTGTAAACTAGGGCAAAATTCAGTATTGTCCATTTCTGAGACAATTTTATCACACTTACGTCAAAATTAATAGTTTCCCGTGTGCTCAGTGAGCAATATACATACGTGTATAAATTACAAATTCGGTACGGAGCCGCGCCATCTTCCCGCCGTGCCATTGTTTCCGCTAGACCTAACTACTTCCCCAACAACTTCCTTCACCGCTTTCGGGGAACGGTGCATTCAAATTACGGTGCGAAATTAATTTGCCAACAGCTTAGCAAATGAAATAGGAATTATGAAAATTGTGCAATTGCTGCGAGGTTTTAAGAACTCGCTTTGGATTTAACACGAAAGCTTGATGAGGTAAGTAATGAAAACGTCTTGGGAATTGAAAGGAAACTCAGTTGAAATTTCTATGAAATTAGATGGCACGGTTGCCAGTTGCCACAGTGGTTGAGTGATTGGTAGTGCTGCTGCGCTACGGGTTGTAATTACTTACGGTGGTCAGGTGGACATGGTGGAGCACACAGTTGAGGTATGCAGTGCTTAGGCGGAGCATCGCCGTGCCCTCGTGGGGGCGATCGCTCCGGACCATGCCCTGAACCAGGGCCTGGCACAAGAGATTAGAACGGGGTGAGTTTTTAGTCAATAAAATTCTGACACTATCTTCCGCTCCGCCCAAGAGCGGGGGTTGTTATTGGATGATTTTCCTCACCATAAAAAAAGATGGCCAGGTGGAAGTGTCTTTGATGGTACTTACAGACATTAGTTCCGAGTCTAAATGTCTCGTGTATGTGAGTTAACTTATTTATAAACGCACCCATGATACAGGAGGCATGCCTAGTGTCAGCTATGGATGTCTAGGTATGTGTATTTCAATTAAGTTAGAACTACATAGACCAACGCACACGTAGACCACGTTTGATTTGTACGTAGAACAATTATCACGTGGCGTCGCGTGTCGTGGATCTAATGTAGCTCTACAAGTCTAGTTTCCATATAAAATGTATAGAGAACGACGCACCCATATCGGCGTACCTACGTGGCCCACGTATACGCAAACCTTTGTCCGTTTATCGATATCACGCACCCATGTTACAGGAGGCAGTCCTAGTGTGGACAACGTTGTTCAAATAACAAATCAAGTTCGTTTTCCCGAACTCCCCAGTGTGGCCAGTAATGTTTAAAGCTCTTGTAATAGGGGCGAGCCTATTGCCATAATGCGGTTATAAATCTCACGAAAATCCCAAGAACCAGTTAATCCGACCCGTGAATCAAACCCCCTTTTTAGTTGAACCAGCATCAGGTGACTAACTGCTACTAGTAGTTTGGCATTATACTGATCTGAGCCTATATGGTTCAACTGTAGATACATAGAAATGTTATTTGTGTATTTTAATTTAATTTTCAACAAATATATTTTTTTCTGATATCTTTTTTAGGCGAACATAGAACACTATGCGCTGCTAACTCGGACCTGGTTCTAACGGAACTCGCGGACAGCGGTCTACCCATTTACCCCTATGGTGGCTGGAAATCATCCTGCGACACCCAACGCCCGAGGCGTTTCCTTCGGCTGTAGTTGGGGCGAGAAGATATCCGTTGCCTCACAATCGCGGGCATCTCCTTTGCTCATATTTCTGCTTCGCCGAAGAAGGCGTCAACTTACCATTCCCTCACGCTCCTAAACATGTCGTATACCAGGGCTGGGTGCGAGAGGGCGCTGCCCCTGATCGCCTCCACGAGGACATGGCAGTGCTCCACCTAAGCAGGGCACACGTCCACCGTATGCTCCAAGGTATTATCAGTTTCTAATACTTGTTTTTTCATCGTGTATGTCTGTGTGCCAAATAAACATATTTTCTTTCTTTATCTTTCATCTCAAGCTCAGTAGAAACGCTTCCTAGCAGCGAGAAATATTATTATGAACAAATAATAAACAAGTAGGCATACATTTTCTAAAGCTCACGATAGATATAAATATTTTATGTCGATAACAATCCATAATACTTCCTTATTGTTCCATTCTCTGTACATTGTTATAAATTCTTTATTGTTCCGGGAAAATCTTTTATAGATTAAATCCATATTTTTGCCTATGAAAATTATGTTCAAACATAATCTGTTTGGAAAGGGCATATTTCATACATATTGTGTGTCTACATTTTCCCGAGATTGCTTAAATAGACCAAAGCCTACACGAGGGAAAATCTTAAAAAAACATTTTTGACATTTAATCCTGTACCTTTCGATTCTTTACGTACAAAGGGTTGGGCGACCTTCTTCGTTTTTGTTTGGTCAGATTAGGCTAGCGGGTCCATTAGACTTTTAAGTGGTCAGTGATATTTTACGTATGTAGGTAAAGGAAATACATCTTGGTTTAGGAGAATAGGTATTTTTTTAGGTTGATCATTCAATGACATCTTCCCTTCTTCGCGTGGAGGGAAGGAGGGAGGAGGGTGGAGCGCGAGGTTGTGTCAGACTTTTATTGACTAAAACGTACTACTGATTCCTTCGTTGTATTTCCTTTCATCAGCACCATGGCCCCAGTAAGCTTCGACCCTACTGACGATAGCAGGGGCCCAGCTGGGTCGAAGCCTACTAGGGCCAGGGTTAGTTTCGAAAGATAGCTCAGCCCCTGTATGAAGGCAAGAAGGAACGGGGTGGATTTTAGTCAGTAAGTCTGACACTATCTCCCGCTCCGCCCTAGAGCGGGGAATGTCATTGGATGATTTTCCCACCAAAAAAACCCTACTGATGATAGGGTTGTGCAACCTTTATTTTGTTCTAGCTTCATCTAATGGCTTCGCTCGTCTGGTAGTAGATAATTGTCCCAAAGAAACATATCCGATATTCTAGGTGTCATTTAAATCCGTTCAGCCAAATTTTGAGAATGACACATGCCTGTGTCGAACAAAAATGTATCGGCTAGTCTGACAAATGGAATACATCCATTATGGACTTGCCTTAACACTAAAAGGCACTCCATCATATCACGCAAAAATAAATCAATCAAAACTTTTTAAACCAATCTAAAATGATTTTTCACATCGGTAAGCAGTTACGACTATTATCAATCACAACTCATAACACCGCCATACGTACATACTCGTATCTACAGTTTTCCGTCCCAAGATTCCTTCGGGAAAATCTGGTACGAAACCGACAGATACCTCCTGATTCTGTGCCCTGTTTGCCCCAAGCCCCAAGTGTATTCAATTTATGGTATTAAAAACTGATTTATGCAGCAACCAGGATGAAATATCTGGTTGTACAATTGCCTGTAGTTTTTATTTCACTGGTTCTGAAAAAATGAGCCCACAAAAAGAATGCTGTTTTTGTATTTAGTAACTGAATAAACATAATGTAACGCCGTCTAGTGATTGCATGGTGGTGGCTTTGATTTATAGGCTTACTGCATTCAGCCATGGCCTAACATATAGTACATTTAATAGGTTTTTACAAGCTTTTATTTAGTTTCACATGTCCCGATGTGTGTCTGTCATCAAATCTTGCAAATTAAATTTGACCCACTTCCCGGTTACCGATTGAGCTGAAATTTTGCATGCACGTGTAACACACACAACAACACACGCGTGCGTATTGTCGTGTGCGTGTGCACATGACAATATAAAATTATTATAAAAACGAGCTGATCTGATGATGGAACCGGAAGGTGGTTATAGGAACTTGGTAGTTAAACGACACAACCCCATCGAGTTTGGGCTCGTATGATTCGTCTTGACGAGTATTAATTATATAAGTATACCAAGCTATAAAAGCTTGTTATGAAAAAAGGATTTTCATTAAAAGCTTGTTTCTGAATATATTTCAGTAAAGAACTATTTACTGAAGTCTCTTCAGGAACAAGCTTTAACCAGAGCCTAAATTGTTTCGTCTGGTAAGAATAAATATAGTTTCAGGACAATTTTTCAACTTAGTGAATAATTTCATTATCTCTTTAGGTATTTTTATGGACAGTAATTATTTAAAGTTGGGTAATCTTCTAAAAACTTCGCTCGCTCTGGGAGGAGCGTGAGGGAGTATCAAAAGTTAACTGGCTAATACCTACCCTGGCTGCGGTAACTATTCATAACAATCCCATTGCTCTGGCAGGCTTCGGCCCAAGAAGTCTTCGTATATGACGTTGACATCTCCTTGAGACATACGTCGAACACAGGACACCGTCGATCCGGGCCTAGTCCATATCGGACGGCAAGCTACCCATCGCTCGCCGTCTGCAAGTCTATGCCTATGGTGGCCAAGAATTGCCATGTGACATTCGAAGCCCAGGACATCTCCAATGATTTTCCGCATAAATATAGGTACATATGTTACAAAAACGCTGCCACTCATGGATTGTCCCAAACGTAACCGATTCCGTATATCGGAACACCCTGGGGTGCCTTCGGGCGTCCACCGAAGATCGTACCAATTAACAATCTGACACAATCAAACACCAGCCTGGCAGCTGTGCCTGCGTCCCATGGAGCAATATTTATTGATCCAGGTCTTGGTATTTTGGCAACTAATTGGGTTTACTATCGTGTAATGTAACGTGTTTGTGGTTTGACTAAAAAATAATAATAGGTGCCTTGGTAGGAGTATTTATTTAGGTACTTTTATATTTCTATGGCTAAAATCGTCTTATGACAACCCCCGCTCTTAGGTGGAGCAGGAGATAGTGTCAGACTTTTACTGACTAAAAACCCCACCCCGTTCCTTCTAGCCTTCATATTGGGGCTCGAGTTTCCTTTCAGATAACCCTGGCCCCAGTAGGCTTCGACCCAGCTGGGCCCCTCCTGTCGCTGACCACTCCTCGAGGCGCGCGGGAATAGTGCGAGCTAGCTATGGCTCGCCGTCCGCGGACCCGCGTCTACGGTGGCTGAGAGCAGTGGTGGCCGAGTGGTAATGGCCCCAAATTACGAGTGGTAGGTTGCGGGTTCAAACCCAGCCAGGCGCTTTACTTTGTGTAATTTATTTCAACACTACTGCTCTCAATACGGTGAAGAAAAACATCGTGAGGAAACCGGCATGTTCTAGAACCAAAAATTGGAAGACATGTATCGTTCACCAACTCGCACTCGACCCGCGTGGTGGACCACGGCCCATTCCCTCTCCTAGATAGGAAATCTGAGTCCGACTCCCAGCAGTGCCAAAATTTATAAAAGCCTGATTATGCTTATTTAGGTATTTAAACGCCATGATTTATCACACGGTAGGTACATAGACAGATATCCTAATCTATATACACCATGTAACTAGAATAATGCACATTGGTTTGTATATTATTCCAATTGGAAAATTAAATTACAACTATAAGGCAAGTACTGTTTTTTTTCATGGTGGGGAAAATCAGCCAATGACAACCCCCGCTCTCGGGCGGAGCGGGAGATAGTGTCATACTCTTACTGACTAAAAAAAACACCCCATTCCATCTAGCCTTCATACCGGGGCTCGAGCTACTCTTTCGAAACTAACCCTGGCACCAGTAGGCTTCGACCTAGCGGGGCCCCTGCTGTAGCTGACAACTCCTTGCGGAGTGCGGGAACAGTGCGCGCCGTCGACGACTTGGGCTCGGTCCGAACAGTTCCCGGACGGTCGGACGACGAGCTACCCATGGCTCGCCGATCGGAATCCCGGCGGCGGTAACTAGAATAATGCAAGTACTGAAATACTCAAATGCACTTAGAGCAAATGCAGGAGGAAGTGATATTTAAATGAATTTGTTATTCTATTATTTGTAGGCAAATAATATGGGAATCAATGCATTACATTAGTAGCGCAACGGTATTGGTATCTAGTATATACGCAATATACAGATACGCAGGTTATGTTATCAAGAATTTGTCAAATAAATAAAATGAATTATTTTAGGATAAAAAGTTATTTATTTTAAAAATAGCTGAAATCGATTCTCTATCTGTGACTCAGGTTATCAAGGAGAATAGGTCATTATCCACCACGCGAGCCTAGTGCGAAATGGCAGATGTCACATATCTTCGACTTTTTTATTCTAGGACGTGCCGGTCTCCTCACGATGTTTTTTCCTTTACCATTTTGAGAGCAGTGGTGTAAGTTAGTTAGTAACTAACTAACACCCCTAAATTAACTAGATAGCCCATTTAAGTCTCACTGCTGGGCGAAGGCCTCCCTCCCCCTTTTCCACACACGTCTGTCTTCGGCCATTGCGGGCCAGTCCCTCCGCTACTTATCAAGCTCATCTCTACAGGGTGTAAAAAGACCGATCACATACCCGTTAACTACACATTCTGTACATATAACTAAGTAATTTTGTCTAAAAAATATTGCTGGGAAACAAACTTTTTTTTCAACCTTTAAAAAAATGACGCTTTTCCTAGCGCGCAATGTAAAGCGTGCAACTGATTGTGCCGGTGTGTGTGTAGTACGTATACGACAGGCGAGGCGCGGCGCCCGGGCGTCGCGCGCGTTTTGAATGGTGTAGGTATTACGTTTTAAAGGTTTGCTACACGGTTGCAAACTAGCGTTTCCACCAAGGTGGCCTTGGTTTATACTGCGGCTACATGGATGTAAAATTGTAAACCACGCGCTAACACGTGCGGTGGTTGGTAAAACGCGCCTACCAACTAAGGACGTTAAAGGACATGGATTACAACTGCTGTCTACACGGATTGCAACTAGCAAGGTCACCTTGGTAGTGACATGGCATTTGGCATTACAACCATGGAGCCTTTTAGTAGGCTCTTGGTAATTAAATAAGTCTGTATTCAATTACTTGCTTACACGAAATAAGTAGGTACGGTTTTTAAATAGCTTGAGTACTTACCTACACTGTCCGTCGCTTCAGCTATCATCCACCACAGGTGGTCTCTCGACACTGACGAGCTCCGGTTCGAACCGCCGACCTCCCACGCGGAGACAGATGCGCGCCCTAGCCCTCGTGTTTTCATGAACCCGCTCCAGGATTCCTTCTTGCGCTGACCGCTGCTTAAGTTCGTCGAACACATCAATAATTTTTTGTCGCATTTCAGCAGCGGTCTCGCATGGGCGGTCAAACACCCTATCTTTGACGTAACCCCACAAAAAGAAATCCAGAGGGGTTAAATCAGGCGAGCGAGCTGGCCATGCGTGAGGTCCAAACCGTCCGATCCAGTTGTCTCCGAACAGCATCGTCAGTTGCTCACGAACTGGTCTCACGACATGAGGCGGCGCACCGTCGTGCTGGTACCATAACCCAAGCCTCTGAGCTAGTGGCATCTCTTTTAAAGTCTCGGTTAGGTATCCAGTAATAAAATTGAGGTAGGCAGACCCGTCCATTCTCGGTGGCAAGAAAACTGGGCCTAGGATCTGGTTTCCCACAATGCCAGCCCATACATTGTGTTTCCACCGTGTCTGGAAGCCCGTTTCCATAGTTTCATTTGGATTGACGGAGCACCAATAATGGGTATTTCGGCGGTTCCACATTCCATTATTTGTGAAAGTACTCTCGTCAGTAAAAATAATTTTTTGGACAAAATTTCGGTCCTGGCTCAACAGCCACCTGCTGTAATCCATGCGACGCATCGCGTCACCTGGCACGAGCGCTTGCACACGATGGATTTTGTAAGGTCGTTGCCTATCCCTCCTCAATACTTTATGCACAGTTGAATGGGAAACCCGTGTGCCGAGCGTGATGACCATGCCGCCTCCGCAATATTTTGGCTGCTGTTCTTACGCCCAACCGTGGGTTTTCCCGCATCACAGCGAGAATGGCCTCTTCGGCTGCCGGTCGTATTTGTCGTCCGCCTCCCAAAGAAATTGGTACTATCGGTTGGTTGTCCAGCAATCGTTGAACAGCTCTGGTGAAGGTCCGTGAATCCGTGGGCTGATACGCAGTAGGATGCTCAATCCTGTACAGTCGCAGGGCTGCAGTAGCGTTTCCATGAGCCATGCCGTAACAGTAAACCATATTCACGTACTCGCGCGCCGAATAAACATGAAAAGGCATCTTAAGTCGCGAAAGGAGCCTACTACCTACTGAAATAATCCAAAAAAGACACTACACACACAAACACACAACGCACTCACAATATCTAAACTAAGCCTATCACTCTAACACTATCACTACCTACTATCAATCAGACTATCACACAAAACAACACAAACTATCACAAAAAACAGTAATTCGCAACAAAAAAAAACCACGAGTGCATTCGATGACGCAAGAAATCGAACTAATAATAAATAGGTAAATTGAAGTAAATTCGCAATAAATAAAAATAAAACTCCTATAAATTGTTTGCGGGGATAGGGAGGAGGTCGGACCACGGGCGGCTCTTTTGATGTCACAGGTGCGCACCGCCACGGTGGGCGGTAACTTTCTTTGAGCACAAGCCGCTCGCATGCTACTGGCTGCTGGCGCCAGCGCCAGCATGGTGTAATAACAAAATATCGCTTTAGTTATAAATAATAACCTAAATTGGGTTTGCGTAAATTCGTTTACGTAAATTACTAGGTAAGTATTTAAAAAAAAAAATGTTACTTTAATGAACACAGATAAATGAAATTCTGTTTAGTATTTGTAAAATAGCTAGTGGGTAGTTTTGAAAGCCGCTGTCGGTAAGTATCTCAGTTCAGACTGCTGCAGTTGTGCATAGCGTGCATAGCGTGCGTAGCTTCGATTTATTTTGATGTTGGAAAACCATCAAAATTACCTCGCACTCTGATGGAGCGAGAGGAAATTTTAGACTTTTATTGACTGAAACCCAATGTTGTTGCCTTTGCGTTTCGAGGTCGCGATAATTCTTTCGAACGTTCTCGCGACCCTTTCAGGCAACGTTTCTATCGGGACCCATCAGTTTTGCTGACAGCTTCTTAAGGTGCACGTGGAACACAACGCGCCGTCCACCAGGGTTTGGTCGTTATTGAACGGAGAGCTACCCATTGCTCTCCGTCCGCAAGCCTTCGTCTAAGGTGGCTGGAAATCACTCTGTGACTCCCGATCGACAAACAAACGAATTCACGCAGATAAAACGCGCCGCGTGCTCGTTCCATGTTTTGAAATGTAATTTATTCGGTACCTACCTACTAAACATTTTTATAAAGTGAGGTAGGTAGGTACTTACGAGATTTATTTCCAATCATACTTAACAGGACAGCTTTTAGTACTTAGGCGTTACAGCCGTATGCATTAGAAGCCATCCTTACTAGAAATCATCCTCAAAAGTACCTACAATGTTCGTTACAACGACACAAGTACCTAGTGAGGTTATTACGTTGTTACTTATGAAGTTTAAATGTAGGTAGGGCTTGAACCTAGGTAGAAGTTAAACCTAGGATTCAAGTTTAGTTTTTAGATAAGTAGGAAGTACCTACCTTTTTTTGCGATGGGAAATCATCAAATGACCCCTCGCACTCTGTGTGAAGTGAAAGGGAGTGTCCGACTTTTACCGATATTTAGTCAGTAAAAGTCTGAAACTCCCTCTCTCTCTCTCCGATCGTTGTTCCTTCCGTTGCCGTTTGTATACCATGGCCGAGTTACATTTCTTCCTGCTGAATCCGACACGGGAACCTTTCAAAACAACCGTGTCCGACAAGGACCTACATTAGGCGAAAAGTGAGAACGCTGTGGCGCCTCTCTAGCCACTTCTCAGAAAGGGAACTTATTGCCGTTATCATGGCGCACTCAGCGCAAGGTTACGACAGTCGTTGTCTTTATACCACCACAAGATCTCGCCGGAGCTCAGTCCGCGCTGCCGCGACCAATCCGTGCCGCGATTGGTCGCGGCAGCGGAGTTTCCCCTCGGTGGCGTTGCACCTTCACATGTGAGGACTGTCGCCTCCAAAATCCTACGATGGCAGGCCGTATTTGGGCTCGCCTCGCAGGAAGCCGTGCGTATCCCTGTATCATGAGGATGGCTATGCTATAACCCTTTGAGTCATCTTCAGTCCGTGCGACCGAGTCTTCACCGGGGCCGCGTTAACGTACATGGACTGCACAAACCCCGCGTAGAGCCTCCGGCAGGAGGCGTCTGGTCCTGCCAGATTTGGGAAGATCTGTTTCAGCGCAGTCGCGTTTAGGTAGTAGGTATCTACCTACCCAATTTCAAAATTAAAACAATTTCAAAATTCAATAATCAAAGTTTTTGTTGAAAACGTAAAATCGTCGCGCGTCGATCAGCTGAGCCCGTATTGCATTGGTCGTTGAACTCGGAACCTCGCACGGTAGTGTGCGTGCGTAGTGTTTTGTGTTCATTGCATTTTTGTAACTTCAAATGCTTAATTTGTTAGGAAAAATTAATAATTTTGATAATGTTTGTTCAGAAGAAAGTTTTCTAATGATATTTAGAATACGATTTTGAAAAAAAATAGGTTTTTTTATTCTAACTTTGACCTTGAATATCTCCGAAACTATTGAATTCCCAGGAAAGTTGTAGAAGAAAAAACTGTCCCAGTGATGGGTAGAATTCGTAGTTATCGTTTACGTTAAGGGTCTTTTTACACCCGATATACCTTCGCCTTGGTCTGGTGCGATGTCGCCTTGCGTTCAATGGAACCCTATAAGTGGCTCTTTTAGCCCACAGCTCATCCGATATGTGGCAAATATGTCCGGCTCATTCCACTTTAGAGTGGCAGCTTTTTGGGTTACATCTTTTTGGGATCTAAGTGTGATGAAATAAATTATTTAATTATATAATTCGTAAACCGAGGCCGTTGCCAATGGGCCATCACCGCACCACAAAAAAAAAACAATAAAAACAATGTATTAAAGAAAAATAATAAAAATAGCACACGACCGCGCTGGGTATCTACCTATCTGCTAATTAATTTATAACAAAAGTTCATAGACATACATATATCTAGGTTATATTGATCAGTAGAACATGTGATGCATACTATACGTAATTGGTTCTATAAACCATTTATCCTGTCGTTAAACTTCTTCCATCCTACGTCTACAGCTATAAAACAGCCGATTTATTTTTCAAGCTACGTAACACCCTAAGCTACTCCGGCTGAACAGGAAAAAAAAGACGAACGAATTCCTTCAGCAGATGGAATCACAGGCGTTACATCACTGACTGATAATCAAGTATCCCAGAGCAACTCGCTAGGGATATAAGGTTGCGGCTCTTTACTTTTTTAGGGTTCCGAACCTCAAAAGGAAAAAATGGAACCCTGATATGATCACTTTGTTGTCCGTCCGTCCAACCGTCTGTCTGTCTGTCTGTATCTCAAGAACGCGTAAAGATATCAAGTTAAATTTATAACCATATACTCAAGTCTGCGGCCCTTTCAAGCTGTAAAAAAAAATCAAACTTCTAAGTTATTGAATAATTTATTTATTTATTACATCTTGGAGGACTTACAGCTTAAACAAGCAAAAAATAAAAACTAACATAGACGATAGCAAGCCAATTACAAGTCCTCACGTATAGTGTCAGAATTACAATTGAGAAGTGACCATAGCGCTCCTTGCACAATGATTGGTGAACCTTATTAAAATTTAACAGTTACATAAACAAATTCAATTGCAAGTGTAAAACTAGTAGTAACTACAAACCTTTCAGAAAAATAATAAAGATAAGGTCGTTTATGTCGCAAAAAAACGTATATTTTAATACTCTCAAAGATCGAAGTTCATAGAGACCCAGAATACTGAAATTTGGCACAAATCAAGGTCTTAAGTATAGGAATAAATCTGAAAATAGTAAATTTGTTGTTACCTACTTCACAAAATAATAATACACTTCGGAAAAATCTTTGAGACTCCATTCGGGAATTGTAGTTTGCACGGAACCCTCAGCGCGCGAGTCCGACACGCACTTGCCCAGTTTTCTTTTATACCAAAACTTTGAGATTTGAAACTCGAGGGTCGAAAGGTGGAATCCCTTGCGGTCTTTTAAGTCTTGACAGTTCGAAGTCCCCATTGATATTGTTAATCTATTTGTATGTATGTGTGTCGTCCGAAACCCCTTTTCCGGGTGTTCTACCTCCGGGATCAACGGTAAATGTTTCAGGTGAAACGTGAATCTGAGAGTAAGTAAAGTTTATTATAAGTTTTAAGGGTTTCACAGCTGGCAAAGAAAAACTGAAGTAATATAAGTTTGCTCATGTGTTCACGTTTTGGGGACTTATCATGATGTGTTAGAATGTCAGTCGTGCGAGGGAGAAAGATGGTTGGAACTTTACACCATTTATATCTGTCTCTTCAACAGTTCCGTTTAGGTCTTAAAATAATAAACGAAATAATAATATTCCACAACTATCACACAGCGCCGTCTAGTCGCAAGCTAAGCAGAGCTTGTGTTCTGGGTACTAAAAAACTGATAAACATACTTATATATTTCTAATTTCTAAGACATACATATTATAGATAAATTACACAGAACAAATGATCATGCTCATAACATAAATATTTGTCCCTGGTGGAAATCGAACCCACGAGCTCCGGCATAGCAGTCAGGGCAACTAACCACTAGACCAATAGGCTAGTCAATGGACGTTTACGTAACGGACTTTTTATTAACTTGCTAAGTTTGTTGTATGAACCTACATAACTATGTTTGCATAGGTCAAATCTTACAAATGAGTTTTAGAACAGTTACCGCTCACTTCGGATGACAATGCATACTTAGCTAAATAATGATGATGATGCCATCTAGCCGATTTCGGCCACAGCGACCGCATTCCTTGGCTCCTCATGATGGTTGTGAGCTCAGCTCTGCTGCTCGGTTATGTGCCCTCATGTCAATAATGTCGTTCTAAATCTAATATGGCGGACTCCTAAAGATGGCCGACATAATAATTTATTGTTTTATTCAAAGACAGTTCTACAATATAATTATGTAAGTAGTGCTTATTTCTGTGTTACTTCAGAATTAAAAAACGGTATTAATAATATATTTAATTAAAAATTTAATATTTTTACAATGAAATAGGTAGGTTTAATACATTAAACTAATACTGGACGATAAATTAAATTAAATCAAAATGTCAAATGTTACAAAATTGATAAGAAGAATTTACGGAAAAAAACTACGTCACAATAAATTCAATATGGCGCACTATTTTTAAAAGCTTATTGTTGTTTTGAGGTTATAATGCCAGTTCGCTATTTAAAATTATGTATTGAAGAATCTTTTGTACGAGATAGTATACTAGTAAGATTCAAAATAAAATATCCGGCTCGAAGGACCAAATTATGTGCAGGAGGTGGTCAATCTTCGTATTGACGATGTTTGAAGTGAAGTGATGGTTCACATCGACCTACATGGGCACATATAAAATGTCAGAAGCTTGTGCTGACTGAATATGAATTAAAGGCCAATTCCCAAAACCACTACATATAAATACTATCTATATTACGTAGAGCAGCTATGTCTGAAGATGGGCACTTCCAAATAGTTCCTGCTAAAATATTCTAAGTTATTAGAAATTCTTGTAAAGTTCCCGTAAGTATCTCCTAGCTGTTAAAATAGTTAGACGGTCAATCGATAGCGTCTGTTAATACACTGTGGGTTCCGAAGACTCAGGGGACGTAACCACAAAGTTTGGCACGGAGCCACAACGGGCTCGTCCAAATCGTCTGTTGCCACTAACGTTTACCTAACTGTTTCTGGACAGACGGAGTTAAATCTCATCCATTGATTAAAGCCTTAAGGGATTATAAAACTGGTGTAGCCTTTGAACTGCTATAGTGCAGTAATTTCATTTGAAGCGGGTTTAATTCCCGCACTGAACAAATATTTGTATAGCCTACATATAGGTCTTCCGGGTCTGGTGTCTTGTGTAGGTATATGAGTTAACAGATTTGTGAATGTCCTTACGATACAGGAGTTACTCATAACGTGCAGTAAACCTTAGGTTCTTTTTCTTCCAACAAAGTCCTTGCCCCACAATAGGCATTGAAGTCAGCCAATGCTTTTCAGTCAGTGTCAGATTTTTACTATTTAAAACCACACCTATGTCCTTCAGTTCCTTTTTGCTTTCCAGGACCACGGCTTGCTTTCTGAAATTCCTTGTGGCTCTAACGGTGTGACTCCTGTATCGTAGGTGCGTCCACAAATATGTAAACTCTATCAGTATTTGTTTCGTATGCAGTTACTATATTGTGACGTCATTTTCACTTCTTCACATTTTCGAGTAACTTGTCATACAGCCAGCACAGGCTTTAAAGGGTATCCTTACCACCAGCATGCCTACCATTTCTAATCAGGCCATAACCTTTAATCTCGTCTAGTATAATAATAATAGGTAATGATTTATTTTCTCGCCACAATATCACAGCAATTATAAAAACTAAGACAATGACAATAATTGAATTCATACTGTGGGAGTTTGGCACCTAAGCTAGGCTTTTTGGCCTGTATTCTAGGTTTTGGTGACCTGTCGCCTTCCCCTCTTTAAATGGATGGTCCATATTATCCAATACTAAGCTGCAAATTGCAAAACACTTTCGAATTTTGAATTTTACAGGCTACCAGAGCAATCACCTTATTCAACATTAATTTTAGTATTATGCGAAACCCAAAACACGGGTCTAGTATTTTTATGTAAAGTATAAAATTTCATAACTGTATCATGAAAAATCACAAAGTAATAATAAGTAAGTAGTAATTATGCTTGTTATGTCAGCAAAAATACATAGTTCAATCGGGCCATCCAGGTGCCTGAAGGGCTGTTTTGTTTGATGGCGTCTAATACCCTCTATGACCTTTTAAATATTTTTGGGAAAAAATCTAACACAGTGTAAAAACTATTCAGTTTCTGATTCTGAACAAACTATATTCAGGTTTCGCATATACAAAAAATAATATTGACCAAAAAGTTCATTCGAACTTATAATATTCCAAGCCTATAATAAAGATAGCACAGTTTTAAGGGCGTAGTTTTATAAAAAGACAATTTCATAGATAAAGACCCAATATTTATATAAATTCTAAAATGAAATTGTACTTATTTGCAAACGAGGCCTACTTAACAAGTATCCCCAGAAGGTGGGCGAAGGGGCTGGAATATGGTCGTGTTTATGAACTTACAGCGTGGTTAGGGGCCTGTACACACTTTTGGCGGAACTCCAAATACGTTGTCTTACGAAGACCGAACAAATATGGAGTAAAGTGATAACTTTACTTACGAAGATGAACAAGAATACGAAGGTAGATGAAAAAGTAAATCACTGAGGCTGACGTAATAAGTATAAAGACAAATACACAAAAGCTATTTCTCATAAATATTACTCTAATAACTTAGAGAGGGAGGCCAATGAAAAGATGGATGGATTGTGTGAGAAGTGACATGAAAGAAAAAGGAGTTGATGATAGCGCGACGAGTGACAGGACAGAATGGAAGAAAAACCGTGTTTCGCTGTCCCTAAAGAAAACGGGATAAGGGCAAGAAGAAGAAGATTACTCTAATAACTTAACTTATACTTATGTTTGGGGCACTTTTCCCATTCATAGCGACGTGAATGTTTTTTTTTCATGCTCTAGTACGAGTACTTACTTGTTTTCAGTTTGTATACTTGTTATTAGTTATGTTGTTCGTAAGTATATTATATAACTAGCTGACTTTGCGAACTTCGTACCGCCTAACAGTCAATGAATGTAGTATATCTTTCGGTATAGTCAACCGCTTGCCATGAAATAAAGCCTAAGTAATATATCAAGTTACACGCAATTTTAATGTATAAAAGTTATCTACATTGATACTAAAAACTTCTACAGATTTATTACGAGTAGGTATATGTATGGATTAGTTAAGTAATTTTAAGTACATCTGTATGTAATGTAAATCTTGTACGTATGTTTGTCAGGTAGGTGACAAACATACGTACAAGATTTACATTACCTAACCTAACCTAAACCGTTAAAACGATTATGTTTTGTGTATATATTTAGGATTTATTTTGTCCATGGCCAACAGAGGCCAGGTTGGCCACGCAGATAATCCATAATTTTTTAATAACAGTGGCCAGGTACCGTAGCGTTAGGCTTGCAGACGACGAGCAATGGGTC
This sequence comes from Mythimna lalbum, assembly GCA_949319445.1. Lineage (NCBI taxonomy): Eukaryota > Metazoa > Arthropoda > Insecta > Lepidoptera > Noctuidae > Mythimna > Mythimna lalbum. The sequence continues at coordinate 7,830,020 of OX439348.1, read as the reverse complement.
ACTCGCTGTCCAACTGTCCGGTAAATGTCCGGACCGAGCCCAAGTCGTCAAAGGCGCGCACATTTCCCGCGCGCCTCAAGGAGTTGTCAGCGACAACAGGGGCCCAGCTGGGTGGAAGCCTACTGGGGCTAAGGGTCTGCTTCTAAAAGGAAAGCTCGGTGTGGTTTTTTTAGTCAGTAAGAGTCTGACACTATTGACGGTCCGCCAAACGGCGGGGAATGTAATTTTGATAATTTTTACCCACCAAAAAAAATGGGGTCCCAGTTAGGCACGGGTCTTACTCTAAATCGCAAAAGTGTTCGGGTGATAGATAATTCGTTTACGACAGACAATATGTAACAAGATTAAGCCCCAAACTCAAAAGTTTCTCTTCATAAAATGATTGATTACAGCATCATGAATGGTTAAAGTTACAAGTTTAGCATACTGTGCTTCTATACCCAGGGTTGTCACTATGTGAGTAGTTGTCTTCAAACAGTACTAGTAACCTGTCCCAGTTTTAAACAGGTGCTAATTATATACGTAAACCGCTCATTTATCTATTATATTCTTTATTGTACACCACATAAACAAAAAAAAATACAGGAAAAATATCAAAAATAAGTGTACAATGGACGGTCTTACAGCACAGGACAATTTTGTACAGACAACCTCCTATCTTCCTATTTATTACTCTTTTTATAAGTGAACGCTGCATCTAAATCCGTTGTGTAGTTTTTGAGGAATTAGCGGATAAATAAACTAAATAAAAAAAATAAAGATTTAAGTGTCTGTGAAATTGTTACTATTTTGGTGTACAATAAAGTTTATTCTATTCTATTCTAACTATGTAGAGAAGATAAAGATAACAATGTTGACTTTCGACTTATATTTGTGCGTAGTACAGGTCTTACCATGACGTGTTAAATGTTAGGTGAGTGAGCGAGAAAGAGGAATGGAGTTTTCACCTTATATAGCTTCATCTCTTTCAAGGTTCAGTTTAGTTCGTACTCATAAATTTATATCGAAATTCTGAATAACAAAACTGTTATCCAAATTTTTTTTAGGTTTACACAAAAATCACGTATTTCCTGGAATAAGATTTGTGAAATATTCCAATGAGTGACAGAATCGTGAATGCCAACATGCCAACAGAGCGTTAGGTGTTATCTAGCTTTTTTCGTGTTGCCTCTTTATCAAACATTGGATTGGATGAAACAAAAAATTTTAAACCCATGCTCTCGTTGACGATAGACGGATAGAGAAGAGTCCTCTTAACAGCAATATCAGCCATCTGTGCAAGATTCTGCTGTCAACCAACACAAAGAAAGGTGAAGATTACATAGGACTGAATATTTATTCAAAAGCACGTTCGATTGCACATCTAGAATTTTTTTTTTTAATAATTAGAAACTAGTGCTTGAGTGCGATCCCACTTGATAGTAAGAAGTGATGCAATCTCTGATTATGAGGCGCACTAGTTTATGAGCTTACTAGCTACTCCCAGTGGCTTCGCTCGCGTAATAGAAGAAAATTATCCCAAGGCAACATACTTACGAGATAAAAAGTAGTCTATGTCCTATTCCAGGACATGGTCTATCCGTGTACCAAGTTTCATCAAAATTGGTTTTGCCATTTAGACGTGAAGTCGTAACAAACAAACAAACTCTCTTTCGCTTTTATAAATATTAGTAAGTATTCACTCTTGCCTTGCAAATTATAATCGGACGGGAAGACCGCAGCAGGCAGATTGTTGGTTGATTTTCCACAAAACGGCTGCAACTTCAACAATATAAAGTTTATTGATAGGTGAACCTTCAACAATACTGACTTTATCACCTAACTTGCTCGTAAACTTGATACAATAGGCTGAACGACCCACATGAAACACAGTTGACACCTTCACATCCAATATTAAAATCTTATTAACCCGAAACGAGTGTAGACCGCTCTAAAATAAAAATAATCACATCTTTCGGAAATGAAAACCATTCCAGTCAGGTTTCGTTCAAAGCAAAAATGTTTCGGAAACCCGAAACTTGATGAATTTGCGCTTCCAGAAACTGAAAACAATATCCAGTAAAATACGTTGAATTTTCGCTGTGGGTAAAGGAAATAAATGCTTTGGAGTAAACGTACATAAGTATAGTAAACGTCGGAATTTTGCAAGTCTAATTTAATTACTGATAATACAGGGAGTTCACTACTGCGCGCGTTTTTAAGCATCAAGCAATTTATATTACTTAATATATGTAAATAAACACAAAATGTTGACCTGAGCAGGAAGTACGATATAAAATGTTGTACTTGGCTTAATGATGCGGCTTATTGACAGTATGAACTATGCTTTACACATTGGTTGAAATGTGTATTCGTTTATCTTCACAATATTAAAACTTTAAGCACTGGTAAAAACTATTTAGTAAACGGATACCATAGACACATACTCACCTCTAAGCCTCCCCGCACCGGGGTGCCACGACAGAAAACCTCCTCGAGTGCCCGCGGACTGTAGTTCCCTTGCGGACACGTCCTGAGGGAAGGCCAGTCTGCGGGACGGTGCACCCTGGGAGGCGGTCATAGACCCCCTTGGGCACTCCTACCCAAGGGCCTCTATGGCAGTCTGCAAATGTTCTGTCAGACGGACCGCTTCAACGCGTGTCCCTCTGCCATGGCAGAGGGCACAGTGGCGAAGCAAGAGCGGGCTCGGTGTGCACTCACACTGCCGCCGGGCAGGCAGGAGGAAGACGTGTTCCTCCTTCTGCCACCGTTAGTCTCGTAGCCCCAGAGATTGTCCAAGGTCATGTTTCTGACTCTTGATGGGGGACGAGGGCCTTGGCTTAACCGCCCGGGCCGCGAGGTAGACAACCTCTATAAAAAATTACCCCAAACCTCCAAGCGGCGGCGCACCGTGAGGGAGGTTGTTAGCTTGACTAATGGGTAGCTAAATTAGTCTCTAGTGCGAACCACGATTTTGAGCCAGTACACAAAGTATTTTACTCGTGGGAACAGAAATGGATACACAAAAAAGCTTTTTTAAAAAACCGGATGAGAGTGACGCGCGGTCGGAGTCCGACGCGCGGTCCGAAAGGAGCTCGGAGGGCTCGGAGAATGAGGAGGTAGCGGGGACTTCGGGGAGAGGCTCAAGCCTCTCCATGAAGCGGGAAGGGGAGAGGCCTTACGGCCAAAAACTCCGCTGAGCGAGCCGACAGGCTTGCCGCGGAGGGGCGCCACCCCGGCGCGGCCGACTCTGGGAGGGACCTCTCGGAGCCGTCCGGCAGCGAAAGGCGTACCGAGGCGGAGTCAGGCGGGGAGGCGGCCATGCCCTTCAAGGAGCTGGCTGTCACCCTGCTTCGGGACATGGCCCGCCAAAGGGACAAAGCCACTCGCGAGAGGACGATCCGTCGTCACGCTAAATCCCTCCAGGGGGCTCTAGACGCCTCCGTCGAGAAGAGGGTGGCGGAGCTCCGGGTGGAGCTCCAGGCCGAACTCCGGGCGGAGATCCGGGCAGAGCTCGCTAGAGCGCCGAACGGAGGCCGCCAGGAGCCCATGGAGGAGGGGCGCGAGGAGGAGCGCGAGCAGGAGCAGGGGCAAAGTCGGCCCCAGCCCCAGCCCCAGCCCCAGCCCCAGCCCGAGCCGGAGAGTCAGCTGCTGACATTGGTGCAGCGGGAACTCGCAGCTTTGCAGCAGGGGCTGCAAAAGCAGCAGCTGGAGTTCCAGCAGCGCGTCCAGCAGCAGCTGTCTTTCCTGGAGGGCATTGTCCTGCGCCCTCCACTGGCGGCCTCTGCTCCGAAAAAAACGGCGTCCTATGCCGCTGCCACGGCCGCGGCTTCTACGCCCAAGGCGGGCCCGTCGGGGCAAACGGGGCGTGGGGCTGCGGCGCCGGAGCCTGCGAGGCCAAGGCCGGAGCCTGCGAGGCCGGCCCCAACGGGCAAGCAGCAGCAGCGGCGGAAAAAGGGTGCGGCGGTGCCTGCCGCTAAGCCGGCAGGTCCTGCTGCCGCTGTGGCGACTAAGCCGCGCTTGCCACCTCCTCCACCCGAGGAGCTTGGCGCCGAGTGGACGGTGGTCGGCGCCAAAAAGCAAGCGGGCAAGGTGGCCAGAGCGGCCAAAAAGCGCGCGAGGCGGCAGGAGCGAAAGAAGCGGGCCATGGCGGCGCGTCTTCGCGCCCCGAATTCCGAGGCTGTAGTAATTACGCTACAGCCTGAAGCGGAAAAGAGGGGCGTGACGTACGACGACGTCATGGAGAAGGCAAAGCAGGCGGTGTTGCCCCACCTTGGCGAGCTCGGAGCCGCTGCGGGCTTCCGAATGAGGCACACGATCACCGGGGCCCGAATCCTAGAGGTCCCCGGTGCGGCCAGCGGTCCTGCAGCGGACGCCCTGGCCGCAAGGATCAGGGCGTCCCTCAGTTCGGAAGAGGCCCGAGTGTCCAGGCCCACCAAGTGCATCGACATGCGCATAATGGGCCTGGACGATTCCGTCAAGGTGGACGAGGTGGTGGCCGCCATTGTCAGGGCGGGTGGGTGCACGACCGAACAGGTTTGGGCGGGTGCCATCCGTGCTGACAGCACGGGCATGCGAGCCGTTACGGTGAGCTGTCCCGTGCAGGCGGCCAAAGCGATAACGGCCGAGGGCCGAAGGCTTTTGGTGGGCTGGGTCTCCGCACAGGTCAAGCTGCTGGAGCCCAGACCTCTGCGGTGCTTCCGCTGCCACGTGGGGCACCACGTGGGAGCCCACTGCGCCGCGGAGGATCGCAGCGACCGCTGCCACCAGTGTGGCCAGCCCGGTCACAAGGCCGCAGATTGCCGTGCTACGCCGCACTGCTACGCATGTGCGGCGGCCGGCAAGCCGGCCAACCACCGGGCTGGGGGCAGGTCCTGCGACCCCCCCGCCAAGGCCAAGGGCAAGGCCCGCAGGCCCATCCCCGCCGAGGTCCTCGCCGCCGCAGCCGCCTCGTTGGCCGCCGCCGCAATCGCCGCCGCACCCGCCGCCGCGGCAGTGTCCCCTAGGGGGGCTCGGGAGGAGACCGTAATGGAGTGTCAATAACGGCCCCATTACGTCTCCTCCAGGCGAATATCAACCACTGCGCCGCCGCTCAGGATCTGTTGCTCCAGAGCATGGCGCAGTGGTTGATCAATGTCGCCGTGATCACCGAGCCGTATTTTGTCCTGCCCAGTGGTGACTGGGTTCAGGACCTGGACGGCTCGGTGACCTTAATTACGTCGACCGCCGCCGGTACCCCGCCCCCCGAGTCCGTCACGAGGGGGCGGGGTTGCGTGGCAGCACGGTTCGGGGACATTGCCGTGGTAGGCGTCTACTTGTCTCCGAGCCGATCTCTCGACGAACTCCATGTCTCCCTGATGGAGCTAAATTCCGTCGTCGCTGGGTTCGGTTCCCTCCCCATGGTTGTTTGCGGGGACTTCAACGCCTGGAACACGGCTTGGGGTTTCCGGTTCACGAACCAGAGGGGTCGGATGGTGGAGGACTGGGCCTTGGAGCTGGGCCTGGTCGTACTGAACCGGGGTTCTGTCCCCACGTTGGTGCGGATGCGGGGTGAGTCGGTGGTGGACATTTCGTTCGCCAGCCCCGCTCTGTCGCCGCGTGTCGTCGACTGGCGCGTGATGGAGGAGGTGGAGACGTACTCCGACCACCGGTACATCCGGTTTGACGTCTCCGCCGAAACCTCGGCCGCGCCGGTCCGACAGAGCCCTTGCGGTCCGCGGTGGGCGCTTAAGCAGATGGACCGGGAGCTCCTCCTGGAAGCCGCGACGGTACAGGCCTGGGTGCAAGCACCGGACAGGCCTGTCGACATCGACGTCGAGGCGGAGTGGTTCCAGGAGGCCATGTCGCAAATCTGCGATGCGGCAATGCCCCGTGTCCGTCCAGGACGAGCTAAGCGCCAGGTGTACTGGTGGTCGCCGGAGATCGGCGCCCTGCGCAACGCGTGCAATCACGCGCGACGCCGGTACGCCAGGCACTGCAGGCGCCGCATCCGCCCGCCGGATGCGGAGGCCAGAGAGGCGGAGCTGTATGAGGAATACAGAGAGGCAAAACGCACCCTCCGAACGGAGATCAAGCGGGCCAAACTCGAGGCCCGCAACGTGTGGCTGGGGTCTCTGAACGCGGACCCGTGGGGGCGCCCGTACAAGTTGGTACGGGACAAGCTTCGCCCCTGGGCTCCGCCGCTGACTCAGAGTCTCCGGCCCCAACTCGTGGAGGGTGTGGTTAGCACTCTGTTCCCTGCGCGGGGGGAACACTCCCCCCCGCCCATGGCTCCGCCTCCGCCAGCGGTGTCTGACGCGGATCGCAACAGCGACGACGACGACAATGCTCCAGAAGTGACCGAGGTAGAGTTGAGAGTGGCGGTGCGAAGGCTGAGTGCCAAAAACACCGCCCCAGGACCCGACGGTTTGCCAGGGAAAGCCTGGGTCCTGGCCATGGAGGCTCTCGGGCCTCGACTGAGAGGGCTCTTCAGCGCATGCCTGGAGAGGGGCCAGTTCCCACTTCGCTGGAAGACGGGGAAACTGGTCCTCATTGCGAAGCCAGGGCGCCCTGCGGACTCTCCGTCCGCGTACCGGCCCATTGTGCTGCTCGACGAGGTGGGCAAGCTCTTTGAAAGAGTTATTGCAAACCGCCTCGTCGTGCGGCTAACACGGGTGGGGCCGGACTTGTCGGACGGACAGTTCGGCTTTCGCAGGGCGCGCTCTACAATAGACGCCATCATGCGCGTGCGAGCCCTCACGACAGGGGAAGCGGTGTCCCAGGGTAGGTGTGTCGTGGCAGTGTCCTTGGACATTGCCAACGCCTTCAACTCCCTGCCTTGGAGTACGATCCGCAGGGCACTCCGGTACCACCGGGTGCCCGAATACCTCTGTCTAGTGGTCGAGGCGTACCTGTCAGACAGGTACATTGTCTACCCCGGTCACCAGGGAGACTGGAAACGTCGAGAGATGTCGTGCGGTGTTCCGCAGGGGTCGGTTCTGGGCCCACCCTTGTGGAACATCGGATACGATTACGTGCTGCGCGGCGACTTCCCTGACGGGGTCAGCGTGGTTTGCTACGCAGACGACACGCTGATCCTAGCGCAGGGAGAGTCGCACCAGGCGGCGGTCGCTCTAGCGACACGCGGGGTTGCGATAGCCGTTGGTAGGATCCAGGAGTTGGGACTCGAGGTGGCGCTGCATAAATCCGAGGCAATGTGCTTCCACGGCCCTCGGAACGCGCCACCATCGGACTCCCAGCTTACGGTAGGAGGAGTTCGCATCGGCGTCGGGTCGACGATGAAGTATCTGGGACTCGTCCTCGACAGCCGGTGGAATTTCGTAGAACATTTTCGACGTCTGGCTCCCAAGCTTCTCCGGGCTGGGGCTGCTCTCAAGCGGCTCCTGCCCAACCTTGGGGGTCCAGACGCCTCCTGCCGGAGGCTCTACGCGGGGATCGTTCGGTCCATGGCCCTCTACGGGGCGCCGGTGTGGGCGCCGTCGCTGGCAAAGCGACCGGCGTCCATACTGAACGCCTGCCAGAGGGTCATGGCAATACGGATGGTGCGGGGTTACCGCACGATCTCTCGCGAAGCGGCGAGCCTTCTGGCTGGCCTACCACCGTGGGATCTGGAGGCAACAGTCCTTGCACACATGCACGACATGCGCGTGGAGATGCAACGCCGGGGTGAAAGTCCACTGCCGCAACATGTCAAGGCATGGCGGACAGAGCTCCGGCGGGATCTCATGGTGAAATGGCGTCAACGGCTATCGCAACCCAGTGCTGGGCACGCCACGATTATGGCGGTAAGTCCCCTCTTTGAGGCGTGGCTGGAAAGACCTCACGGCGTCCTTACCTTCCGCATGACGCAGGTCCTCACCGGACATGGCAAGTTCGGGAGGTTCCTGCATCGGATTCAAGTGGAAGAGACGCCCGGGTGTCGCCACTGTGCGCAACGCCCGGAGGACACGGTGGAGCACACCGTCGAGGTGTGCCCTGCCTGGGCGGAGCATCGCCGTGCCCTCGTGGGGGCGATCGGCGGCGGAGACCTCTCGCGCCGGGCCCTGGTCGAGGCCATGGTCCGGAGCGAGGAGGAATGGCAGGCGGTCGCCTCTTTCTGCGAAGCAGTAATGCTTGCAAAGGAGGAGGCTGACCGCATCAGGCAACGGCGCCCTCGCCGCCGTCGCCGGGATTCCGATCCCGATTTCCGGCCACCGTAGACGCGGGCTCGCGGACGGCAAGCCATGGGTAGCTCGCTGTCCGATCGTCCGGTAATGGACCGAGTCCAAGACGTCGACGGCGCGCACTGTTCCCGCGCGCCTCAAGGAGTTGTCAGCAGCAGGAGGGGCCCAGCTGGGTCGAAGCCTACTGGGGACAGGGTTGTCCGAAAGGGAGCTCGTGCCCCGGTATGAAGGCTAGAAGGAACGGCGCGGGGTTTTTAGTCAGTAAGAGTCTGACACTATCTCCCGCTCCACCCAAGAGCGGGTTTTGTCAAAGATGATTTTCCCCGTCGACAAGAAAAAAAAAAAAAAAAAAAAGCCTCCCCGCACCGGGCCTCAATAAAACGCCGCTTCAAGCTTCTTTTTGAGGCGGCCTTTTTTCGTGGCTCGTGTGCGGCGGTACCGCCATTAAAAAACGCTTGAAGCCGCTTCAAGCTTCTCCGGCCACAAGCTGTCGCGCGGTTCAGCTGTTTTTTGCGGCGGCTTCTAGCTTTTTTGAGGCAGCGTTTTTTTGAGGCCCATGTACGGGGACAGTAAGTGTCGCCGCACTCAGACCACACACGACATCCACAAACGCCACGAGAAGCTAGAAGCGGCCACAAATTAAAGCTAATTTTTAACCCATACGTGCAGTATCATAATGGACCCACGTGACGAAAAAGGTTTAGATGCGCGAGTGGCGAGTCACGGCGTTTTGTATTGGTGTTTAGTGGCCGGTTCGCGCCATAAGAAACCACCGAAAGCGGTGATTTGTAGCATGTCGTAGCCACCTGCACGCGGCGCCGTCAACCATGTGCGGCGAATCCATATAAAATGTATGAAACCTACAGTGGCGGCGTGTTGTGGTTGTGGCCCGTGTGCGGCGACCCTAAGAAAGAAAAAGAAATATACTAAGACCTCATGGCTCATGTTACTGGCTGGACTACATGTTCTCCAAGCCTAAGATATTCATTCCTTAACCGTTTGCTGAATGTTGCCTGAACCGATTGCTAATAGTAATAACAAAAAACCGGCCAAGTGCAATTCGGACTTGCTCCTCACGAAACTATATGATTTGCCACCCAAGAAAGGGTGACGCAAAAAGTGAACATGGCATCTGCAAATTACTAGAAAGACAAACAGAAAATAAATATGTCTCATCATTTCAGCCGACAGACGTCCACTGTTGGACATAGGCCTCCCCTAAGTGTCGCCACAATGATCGATCCTGCGCGTCTCGCATCCATCGGTTTCCCGCAACCTTCACCAGGTCATCGGTCCACCTTGCAGGAGGCCTTCCGACGCTGCGTCTTCCAGTACGAGGTCGCCACTCCAGAACCTTTCGGCCCCAACGGCCATCTGTTCTGCGAGCAATGTGCCCTGCCCATTGCCACTTAAGTTTGGCGATTCTTCGGGCTATGTCGGCAACCTTGGTTCTCCTGCGGATATCTTCATTTCTGATTCGATCCCGCAAGGAAACTCCGAGCATAGCCCTTTCCATTGCCCTCTGGGTGACTTTGAGCCTTCTGATGAGGCCCATTGTGAGCGACCACGTTTCGGCACCATATGTCATCACTGGCAACACGCACTGGTCATAGACTTTCGTCTTGAGACACTGTGGTATATTGGACGAGAAGATACCGCGCAGTCTCCCGAACTCCGCCCAGCCGAGTCGGATTCGACGGTTGACCTCTTTCTCGAAATTAGCTCTACCCAACTGGATTGTCTGTCCGAGGTAGACGTAATCGTCCACTACTTCGAGTATAGAGTCTCCGATCTTGATAGGAGTGGGTGCTACATGGTTGTTTATCATGACTTTAGTTTTGTCCATGTTCATTTTAAGACCCACTCTTTCGGAAGCTCTACTGAGGTCATTGAGCATTGTGCTGAGCTCCTCCGTAGTCTCGGCCATGACTACTATGTCGTCGGCAAACCGAAGGTGAGTGATGTACTCGCCATTAACATTGATGCCTAGTCCACTCCAGTTCAGAACCTTGAAGACATCCTCCATTGCGGCCGTGAACAGTTTCGGAGAAATGACGTCTCCCTGCCTCACGCCCCGCTGCAGGAGGATAGGTTTCGAGGTCTGGTCCTGAAGTCGGACTGACATAGTGGCGTTTTTGTACAAACACTTCAGCACCTCGATGTACCGATAGTCTATCTGGCACCGTTGGAGAGACTGTAGCACAGCCCATGTCTCGATCGAATCAAAGGCTTTCTCATAGTCCACAAACGCTAGACAGAGAGGCAGATTATACTCCTCGGTCTTCTGTATAACCTGCCGTAGCGTATGTATGTGGTCTATGGTGCTGAAGCCTTTTCGGAATCCGGCTTGTTCGGGAGGCTGGAAATCATCGAACCTGCGCGCGAGACGATTTGTGATGACTCTGGAAAACAGCTTGTAGACATGGCTCAGAAGTGAGATGGGTCTATAATTCTTGAGCAAGGTCTTGTCGCCCTTCTTAAAGAAGAGTACCACCACACCTCCGCCCCATGCCTGTGGCGTTTTTCCCTCGAGTATGACGGAATCGAATAACTTCTGAAGGGCCTTTAGGACCGGTTTTCCACCCGCCTTCAGGAGCTCAGCCGTAATTCCGTCCTCACCCGACGCCTTGTTGTTTTTCAACTGTTTCAGAGCCATCCGAATCTCATACAGGCTGACGTCCGGGATATCTTCAGTGTAGTGTCGAGTCAATCTAGCTCTTGGGTCGTTTGCTAGATTTGCAGCGAGTTTGGAGATTGACGTGTATAACTGTCCATAAAAAGCCTCGATCTCTCCCAGAAGCTCCGATTTGGCGGATACGACTCTGCCATCGTCGGTCTTCAATTTCGTGAGCTGGCTCTGCCCAATAGACAGATCTCGCGCAAACACCTTGGAGCCCTTATTCCGCTCAATCGCGTCTTTAATCCTCTCGGTATTAAATCTGCGAAGGTCGCGTTTCAGAGATTTCGAGATCCGTTTATTGAGCTGCCGGTACGTGCACGCATCATCTGAAGAAATATGTCTAATAAATATAATAATTCAATAACGGCATTCTGCATTCTAATAGATAAATATCATAAGTGTTGAGTGTTTATTATTTCCCTAGAAAATATTTATTACTTTATTTTTTATTTAAGCCTTTCATGCCAAGTCATTCTTGAATGTTCTATTATACATGTTGACATATGGACTATACCAGGAGTTCCCAAACTGTGCGTCACGACGCGCACCCCAGGGCGTCGTAGCCCTATCCGAGAGTCCTCGCAAACCGTTACACTCAGGTCGCAGATACTTTCAATGGTCGAGGAAGACCAGTTGTTTGAAAGATCTAGTGATATGATTTGGTTTAGTTCAATCTACAAAGCCTTGAGCACAGGCATAGTCTAGCCAGCCTTTCGGTATTTTACAGAATGCATTTTGGAGAGTTGGCGCGGGAATTGCATGACTTGGTTCCGCCATCTCATTTCTATCATCAGGCAACCTGACGAAAGTACGGCAAGTACGTTGTTGAAATCTCTTTTGCTCGGATTACGCATTTCGCGTCGTCGTACCGCTTATATCGAAGAACTGGAACAATTTGCATACTGTGGTCTTCCCGTCCGATTATAATATGTTTTCAAGGCTAAAGTGAAAAAAATTAAGAGCCTTTTGGCTGTAGCCTTGAGGTCTATTGGAACCTATTGGGCATCAACATCAACGATTGTATCACTGTTTACCATCAGGTGGGATGGCAGTCATACACTAGTTATTTAAATTAAAAATACTACAATTCCTTAAAAAACACTGTCAATTTTGGAATAATGTTTCCCAACAATATTCCAGTACAAAAAAGATTGAGAACCCTTGAACTCTACGGTTTACAGTGCGGATTCAAGGAACACAAATTGTTCTTTAAATCAATGGGCATTCCTCTGGACTGAGATAGTCGCGTTACGTCATCAAGGTGATGTGGCTTTTCAGTAATGTGATATTGTTGAAGCGGTGCCTCTATGGTCTTGTACAAGTAATAGGGACGTCGACCCCAGAGTATTGAGGTCAGGAAGCTGAATATGTCTGTAATAAAAAAAGTAAAGGGTAAAGTGTAACCACAAAATAGATAGGTACAGAAGACAATCTCATGTATGTACTTCACTTTTTATACCTACGCTCAGTGAACGCACACTAATGAGCGTTTGAGCCGGAACTGTTTGACGAGTGGGCCGAGGCGCTACCGAGATATCGTGTCCGTGAGCGGTCATAATACTATACTAAATAGATACTATACTCTTTATTGTACATCTTAAAAAAAATATAATAGAAGCTTAATGGGCTGGGCAAACCTAGACACTTTTAATTACAGAGCACACCATCACAGACAACCGTAGTTGTTGTGCCCTGTAGTGGCAATCAGACACAGTCGCCACTTGCTACTCCAGGGCATCAAGTCAGCTATTACAATAGTGTCAGAATGGTCTATCATTGTTTTCATAATTGTTGATTTTGACAAGTTTGGTAATCTATGGATATAATGGCGTCATAATGACTTTCCAATGGTAAACCACTGACACTCCATTGAATGAGACGCAATAGAATTGTAATCTCGTACCTATTAACAAATGCATGTCTGACGTATGCGATCTGCTAAAAGTTGGACAGTTCCGTTGATTAGTGACCCACCATTAGATCGCAATTGTGTTGTAATTGCTTTTAATTTGTAACAACTCTATTACGGGACCATTGACCGATCAGTGATCAATCATTATGGATATCGGATATTCATAATGATCGATCACTACGAACTTTTAGCAAAATGACAAAGGGATCGTGCTGGAATGACGAATTTATAAAAATGGCAAACTTGGGCCCCTGGTCACTGGTGTGTAGTTGATGTGTCCGGTGGTGATGATCGGACACAGTCACCGGTTGCTACTTCTGGTTACTGGTACAATTCGTTGCTTGTTTTCCGTCAGTTCCACCTGTGTTGCATTCAGGACACAGCCAGCGATTGCAAATCGCCCGTTTATGCAGTTCTATAGAACTGTAAGAAAATTTATTAATTGTTAATAACTATAATATTCCACAACTATCACACAACGCCGTCTAGTCCCAAGCTAAGCAGAGCTTGTGTTATGGGTTCTAGAGAACTGATAAACATACTTATATATTTCTAAATACATACATATTATAGATAAATTACACCTAGACAGAACAAATGATTATGCCACGACCTCCGGTATAACAGTCAGGGTCACTAATCACTAGACTAACAGGCCAGTCAAATAATATATAATATTTCTGGTAGGAGAACTAAAATTGCCGACATAGCACGAAGAATTTCCAAACTTGAGTGGCAATGGATATTGCTTGCAGAACAGGTGGCCGTTGGGGCCGAAAGGTTCTGGAAAAGGTTCGCGTGCCGGAAGACGCAGCGTTGGAAGGCCCCCAACAAGATGGACTGATAACCTGGTGAAGGTTGCGGGAAACCGATGGTGAAAAACGCGCAGGAGCGTTCGTTGTGGCGACGCTTGGGGGAGGCCTATGTCTAACAGTGGATGTGTATTGGCTGAAATGATGATGATGATTTCTTGTATCTGCAACGGGTGACTTTTAGTTTCCATTTACCGACACCGAATACTTTTGGATTGGTAAGGAGTATAATAATATGTCAAGTGGAAGCAACTGGACAAAAAAAAAGTTTATGTCTGCGCTAATACTGTTCAATTTCATATTGGTTACATAGAAATCAAATATTCATAGACAAGTTGTATCCGATACAAGATACAAGTGTCCCTTTTTTTTACGGTGGGCAAAAATCATCTTATGACAACCCCCGCTCTTGGGTGGAGCAGGAGATAGTGTCAGACTCTTACTGACTAAAAACCCACCCCGTTTCTTCTAGCCTCTTCATACCGGGGCTCGAGTTTCCTTTCGGATAACCCTGGCCCCGGTAGGCTTCGACCCAGTTGGGCCCCTCCTGTTGCTGAAGCTGGGCCCCTCCTGTTGCTGAAGCTGGGCCCCTTCTGTTGCTGATACAAAAGTGTCCTCGTTTGCGCAGCCCCTAATATTAATACGGGTAACAATGGGCGGTCTGATCGCTAAGAGCGATTTTTTATAGACAACCATATAACCAACCAAGAACTTAAAAAGTCTCCAGAAAGACTACCTCCCAATTTACCATGTTCAATGTACTAATTACGGTTCGCTATCTCTTACAAAATAACGAGCAGTTAAATTATCAGTAACTGTTAATTATAGGAACCGGAACAAGCCGTGCAGCATCGTATCTTTTGCTCTTAGTGGTCAACGAGTGTTCGGCAACAGATTCCGAAGTTCATTACTATGCATTAGACATGACACCGGTCCGGTGCGGCGACGTATCGTCCCGACCAGATTCTGTTTTTTACGTAGTTAGAACGTTTCTGCTGTTATGCAATATTTGAGATCAGATTTGTTCTGAAATTGATTCATTTGTGGAGTTGGATTCAATTTTCAGTTACACCTTTTTGAGTTGTGTCGTTAAAAATAACTAGGGGGCTTTTTTGAATACCTAAATTTGAACTTTGCATATGAATGAGTTACAATTAGGTACAAGAGTCACTCAGAGTCTATGCAAAGAAGATCTTGTGGAGGGTGGAAGTTGTTTTTTTTGTGAGATTAAAAATAAATTTCTTTTTTCCTCTTCATTAAAAGTAGGTAAATTTATAACCATTTTTACAACCCGAACTAGGATCTACTGGGGCAATGGTCTGTTTCCGAAAAGGGCTTAGCCCCGGTATGAAAGGCAACGAAGGAACGGGGTGGATTTTTAGTTAGTAAGAGTCTAACACTATCTTCCGCTCCGCCCAAGAGGGGGGGGGGGGTCATGTCATCTAGATGATTTTTACCCAGCAAAATAAAAACCCGAACTAGGATTTTTCATGCAATTGTGTTTACTAATAATTGTGGAACCCGATTCGCACAATCCTCCTTATTAGACTATACTGAAGTCCCTTTAATATGGACACAATTGAAACAAAAATTGTAGGATTAATTCCATACGAAGTTATAAAAAATTACTCGCATCTTTCAGTCTGACAGCCGTCATAATTCTTATCCGAAAATATTCTTTACTAACTTTTGCCCGCGGCTTCACCCGCGTACATAATCCCAGGATAAAAAGTATCCTATGTGTTATTCTGGGATATGGTCTACTTGTGTACCATGTTTCATCGAGATCCGTTCAGTAGTTTTTGCGTGAAAGAGTAACAAACATCCATACATCCATCCATACATCCATCCATACATCCATCTATACATCCATCCATACATCCATCCATATACATCCATCCATACATACAAACTTTCGCATTTATAATATTAGTAGGATTTTGAACTCAAATTAGTGTTTGTTATATATATATCCGAGGTTTTTCACAAAATTCGGTTTTTGATCAAAAACCTAGGTTTTTGATGAAAAACCATGACGATGACAAATTTTAAACTCAATTTCATCATAAACCTGTTACAGTCCAGATTTTTGATCAAAAACCTGAACTAGTTTAGGTTTATGATCAATCTGCTACTGCCTTTAACGAACCTGTATCGACGAATTAACTATATATAAAATGTGTCATAGTTTTCAACTGTCTAAAGACATGATTTTGAGGAAACAGGCTCTACAATATTATTGTAACCGTGCTGTAGTAGGTAGGTCCCAGGATGTGTTCTCGAAGAAATTAAACTTTACGTCGCGTCTTAGTAATAATTTATATCTTCAAAATACATTTGCAATCAACCACTTCGCTTCTAAGAAAAACACCGTTTATATTCATACTTAGAATCTTACTGTCCCCGCACACGGGCCTCAAAAAAACGCCGCCACAAAAAAACGCTAAAAGCGGTCACAAAAAGAAGCTAGAAGCCGTCGCAAAAAACAGCTGAAGCGGGCGACAGCGGAGAAGTTTGAAGCGGCTTCAAGCGTTTTTTTGTGGCGGCGCCGCCGCACACGAGCCACAAAAAAGGACACCTCAAAATTTGTTTTTTTGAAGCCCGTGGGGACAGTTAGAATTATTTAGGTCATGAAATTATTTATAGCTGAAAATCTTTAAATTTCAAAATCTATTCGAAATTCAAAATCCTTAAAAAGTACATTCATCTAGCCAGTCCGCCAGACAAGAAAAATAACCCATGCGATCTCCTTCGATATCACAATATCATTCTAAACACAACTCGAAGACTGAACATGTACCTCACGTCCACACAATACGGCTCGCGCCATACCTACACTAGTATGTCATTGGCCGGCCAACCCGGAACCAGAAGTTATCCCGCATCACGACCACTTCCGGCAGCGTCCGCGTACTTCCTGTTATTCAAATGGACGAGCACTTTGAGTATATCTACTGAAGAGACAGTCGATAAACCAATTTGAACGGTGGTTGATCAGTTTTCATGTCTTTAGGAGTTACTGTTGATTCGTTCGGACGCGGTGTCCGAACCAAAACATGTTATTTTCAATATTTTTTTTTACTGGACACCACCTTTATTGAAGCGGTTTAGTACAGTCATATAAAAAAGTTTTTAAATATAATATAAAGAAGTTTATTATTTACCCGAAGTGACCACCTAAATCCACCCTTATATAATTTTGGTATATTATATTTTAAAGCTTTTTATCTGATTGTACTAAACAGTATGTGTCCAAATCATCAGCAACTCATCTTTAGATGTACCTATCAGTAAACAAACACAAATCTTGTGACAACTTTATCTAGAAGTTGACAAAATAAGTAGCAGAGTATCATTATAATAATATTACAAAGGTGAAAGTTTGTGTGTGTATGTTTGTTACTTCTACATGCTCGAACAGTTGATTGGGTTCGAAGAAACTTGGTATACGTGTATCTGGAATAACAATAATAATAAATAATTCATAGTCACAGTAATAATTCATCACATTTGTTCTTTTTTCATTGACGATTTGGACACCATCTTGAAGCAGTTTATACACCCAGATAAAAAAAGTTTCAAAATTACCTGAAGTTGTCGCCTTAAAACTGCCCTAAAATAGTTTCGGTAACGCTTTTTTTCGCATACCTGTTTTACCTTATTTATGTGGATCGATGACCTGGTGAGAGTCGCGGGAATGCGGCGGATGAGAGATAGGGGAGCGCGGGGCTGGTTTTAACGGAGGTAGGTATTAACAAGCTTATTCCCGCCAAACGCGAAGTGTCAAATGTATGAGACTCGGTTTAGAATACCCTTTATACACAGCCGAACGTGTCCTGACTTGTCAGTGATCGACCGGCCGTCGCTAGTGATAGTTGTGCACAGGACCCTCGGATTTACAGGTAAACGAACTTTTCGTACTTCGTTATAAATTGATTTAAGATTTATTTATTCGCTAAATTGAACCAAAGTTTATCCTAAATTAATCTCTATTCTATTGACTTTAAAACTATTATAATTATTTGTAATTATTTTTACTAGATTTTTTTCTGTAATTGATGAAGTATAAAAAGTGACCTTAGGGCTAAAATTAACAGATTGAGCGGGGTAAGTATTAACATGTTAATACTTACCCCGCTCAATCTGTATTAATATGTAGGTGTTTGATATTAAACGATTGGTTTGTTCAATAAGTGTGTTTTGTTATAGGATGAGAAATTACAAAAGGAAGAGCACACGAGGTTCGACGTCTCAAGAAGTATTTGAGCTGGCAGCCGAAGAAATTCTGTCAAAAAATAGAAAATTTAGAGATGTTGCTACGGAATATGATATCTGTCATGTAACACTGTTTAAATACGTAAAGAAAAAAAAGGAAGGGATTCCTGTTGAAGTGGGTTATAAAAAAAATCGTCTCGTTTTCAATCCTGCGCAAGAAAAAATGATAGCAGATTATTTAGTGAAATGTTCTAATATCTATTTTGGATTGCTACCAGATGATGTTAAAAAATTAGCTTATGAGCTTGCCATTGCATACAAAATAGATAATATTCCAAAATCTTGGAAAAGAGACGGAAAGGCTGGCAAAGATTGGTTCGCTGGTTTTATGAAACGCAACGCATCCTTGTCTATTCGGAGTCCTGAGGCGACAAGCTTAAGCAGAGCAACATCATTTAACCGTACAAATGTCCATTCATTTTTTGAAAAATATCGAGAAGTTCTTCAACGATACAATATATCTCCGAGTAGAATCTGGAACGTAGATGAAACAGCTACATTTATAGCAACATTTATAAAAACTTTAAAGATTGTTGATTATGAAAAGTTTAGTAACTTTAAAACGTTAAGTTTAAATTGTGTGTTCACTTGTTTAGGCTTAAAATATATATATGTATAACTATATATCTATAATAAAACATTTTTATTTGTGTAAATGATGTTTTATTTAAGTATTTCATAAAAAAAATGTCTATGTTAATAATTGCCCCTTACGTTAATACGTACCCCAGCTCCGTTAATATTTGCCCCAAATGCGGGGCATGTATGAACAAATGACTTTTTTGGTTTTCACAGCTCGCTTTCTGAAAGCACTTACATACCGGATGTATTTTGAAACTAATATCATAGCTGAATAACCAAAGCATGTTTTCAGTAAAAAATTAAACTAAAAAGTTCATTGTCAAAGAAAATATAAACTATTATACAAAATTTGTTAGTACCAGCCCCGCCCTCCCCTACACAAGATCAGTCGTTGAGGCGACGCTTGGGGGAGGTATATTTCCAACATGGGACGTCTTTCGGCTGAAATGGTGATGATTATGTTTTGAAACTTTTTTATTTGACTGTACAAAATCCAAAATCATTTATTTCAAATAGACCAAATGTAGGCACTTTTGAATAGTCAAAAAATTTCGGTCAGTCCAAGAAAAGTGAAACTAAATTGCACGGTCCAAAGCGTAGATCTCTATGGAGAAGAACGTGCAAGAAACTCCATGGACGCTCTTTTAAATCATATCGTACTAAGTCCTTTCTACCCTTCTTTTGCCAATTAAAACGAAAAATTCAATACAATGGCAAACAAATCCTAAAACTAAACAATATAGAAGATTTATTCCTTATTAATTATATCTAATATATCGTCAGTACAATGTTCGGTGACACATGGCGACATGAGAGTGAAGGCATGCATACTAATAGCCCAACTTAGGTACCTTCGATTTCAAAGGCGGCCATATTGGCATGTGTGACGATAACTTTGAACGGCTACAGAACAACTTCTGATGGTATACCCGAAAGGGAAGGAATGTAAATGGAGCATATTGTAAAGTTTATTCATAAATTGTTTGAATTGTTATTTTCGAAACATGGTTGAAAAGGTGTTAGTTGTTTCTTTGCTTAAGAGCCGGTTGTAGTCGATATCGAAGCCTCTTAAGAGGGGTTTACTTTTATAAAAAAAAACAATAAGTATTTCAAATTTTTGTTTTTGCGAGGCCGTTTTAAAAAACAAGCTTTATTATTTTTTGTAACTTTTAAATATTTCCGTGTCGTAATCTCGTAGACGTAGACACGTTTGAAATTGTAGGTTAGTGTCAAATTCGCGATTTTTTTTATTGAGCCAACTAATTTTTGTCACATTTTGATTTTTGCTCGGTATTTGGCCATATAATCAATATTAATAAAAAAGAATTATGGTTACTCTATTATTTTTGTGGATTTCCAGAGGTTTAAAAAAGTTCAAAATGAGTAAAACCTGGCCTTAAGTCGAAGAGAGGTCGCTTGTGTTTCTTCGAGT
Source organism: Mythimna lalbum (assembly GCA_949319445.1). Classification (NCBI taxonomy): domain Eukaryota; kingdom Metazoa; phylum Arthropoda; class Insecta; order Lepidoptera; family Noctuidae; genus Mythimna; species Mythimna lalbum. The sequence goes on along the minus strand of OX439348.1, from coordinate 7,810,186 downwards.
ATCGTTAATAATACTCGTAAGCAAGTCTGTAGCCGGAAACGTAAATCCTATATCCATATCAATATTTTATGTTATGTTATATCGTTTAGTAAGTTTGCAAGTTGTGATTTAAAAGTTCATCGTTGTCATTATGTCAGCCAAATGTGGTCTACGGCTGGTCATCCAACCATTTTCCATTGGATGTACACCATCCTCACCTGGTCATCGGTCCACTTTGTAGAAGGTCTTTCGACGCTACATCTATCCGTGTATGGTCGCCATTTCAAGAACCTTTTCGTTACAATATTGACCATTTGTCTTGCAAGCAACATAAGTTATAAAGTGTCCTGCCACATAAGTTTGGCGATTCATTGAGTAATGCCTGTAAACTTTGCTCATGTCCTAAGAAAGGATTGTACAATATCCCCCCTTAAGGGGAACTTATCTTACTTCTACTTTATTATTCTACTTTAGGTGTCTTCAAGGCAAGAGTTTATTAAGAGCCTATTCACTCTTAATAAACTAGAGCGCCTCACCATTAACGATTACATCACTGCTTGCCTTCAGGTGGGATCACAGTCAAGCACTAGTTTATATAAAAAATAAAAATATAGTAACTTATTCATAAAAAAAGAACACACCAAAAGCACTACAATAATAACAAAGCAACACAGCAAAACACAAAGAGATTCAAATAAAATAATTAAATAAGGCATCTAAAGCAGGGCCAGCATATTGCAGTGTTAGGCATCACAACGGTGAACATTTCATTAAAATCCCTGCATTAATTTTTTTGTGACGACGCCGCACATAGTTAAAAAAATGCTATTTAGCTTAGTACTCGCCTCAAACAGTATACTGCTGAGATTATATTTTTTGTTTCACAAATATTTACAACGATCTCATATAAAATTTTCTACAATATTTTATTCATATTCTAGCATCTCAGTTATGCCATATTAAAATTTTATGTACGAGGAACGTTGTATATTACTGTAGACAGAGCTTGACTTTTTTTTATTTATGACTAGCTTCTGCCAGCGACTTCGTACGCGGATCCTGTTGCTTATGCCAGCGACAACGGGGTCGTCAAAATCAAAGATCTGAAACGTCTGATGTCGAATTCTAAGAGCCCGGGGACTGGAAAACAACGTGATGCGCGAGACGATTCGAGACGTTCCAGATCTCTCCCTTCCACTTACGCGCGTGACAGTGTGCTGTGTACACACCTTAGACATGGTGCCAATGTCTCCGTGTTCGATGTAATTAATAAATGGGTTATAGGAAAACGCGCTCCTTTCTTTGTTCCCAAAAAGTGTTCCCATAGCGTGATCAAACTCGCCGCCAACGCCATTTAAGAAACGTTTAGAAAACGGAAACTACATATTATTTACCCAAATATTATAGTATCTTAGCCATGTGTAGCGCCCCTTAAGGAGAGCATTTCCGTTATACATGATTTCTGTGTAGCTTTAACCATTAAGGCTGCAAACGCGACGGAAGCTTAAAAAATGGAGTAATTTCTCCCGTTTCCCCAACATTTTCCTTCACTGCTCTGCTCCTGTTGATCGTACCGTGATGAAAAGTATACTATAACCTGCCCAGGAGTATGAAGAATGATTGTACCAAGTTTCGTTAAAATCCATCGAGTAGTTTTTGTTTCTATAAAGAACATACAGACAGACAGACAGACAGACAGACAGACAGACAGACAAAAATTTTACTGTTTGCATTTTTGGCATCAGTATCGATCACTAATCACCCCCTGATAGTTATTTTGGAAATATATTTCATGTACAGAATTGACCTCTCTACAGATTTATTATAAGTATAGATACAGACCTACAGTGCGATTCTGTAAGACTTCATTCTAAACTTCGCATCTGAATCCGCCGTGAGTTTCTTGATTGGCATTCTGAAACTCGGTTGATAATTCGAATCTACACTAGCGCTGCTCTTGCGAGCGTGTTTGCGAGTTGAACTAAATTGACCGCGGAATTTTGACAGATAAAGTATGAGATGACGTAAGAAGTGGCATTCTATAAGGTAATTCCGCCGTCACTTCGACGCTCACTTCGTACTCGAACCCGATTCAAAGTGTCAAATTAAAAGTATCTATTTTACGAGTGAAAATAGAAGAAATCATAGTTAAATAGTGTTTAAATAAAGTTTTTAAACACACTTTAAACCAAGATTCGTCGCACATTTTAAGTGGTTTGCTTTAAGGAATGATAAGTGGTTCTAACATATAAAAAAGCACTGCTAACCTTAGTCCACTGTTTGTATGTTTTGATAGTGCCACTTATACTGTTTAGGCATAAACTCTACCAGAGTTTATTTAGTTTGTTCCTCTCACCGATCGTCGGCTCAGGTTCAACGTGTTTCATTTGGACTGAAACGTTGTTGTTGTTTTAGAAAACAAAATAAACACTTCTTTTATTAATATTATTTTTGAACTTTACAACCAGAAATATAAAACTACTTCATGATTATTTCACAATTATTTTTGGCACTGAACGATCAAAAAACAAACAAAACGTAAACTAAACAAAACAATACAACGCACTACGCATTATACAACTTCAACGCATAAATATTGTCCACAGATTACTAATGATATTATCTGTCAGTCATTTTTTTTAGTAAGGTAAGCATAGATTATATTCACGGCACGAACTTAGAGTTTTCTGTTTTTTTTTACTTATTAGCTGCCTCAAATTCCTTTAAATAAGATATTTTAGTTTAAACATCCATAATAGCTAAAATTCTGTGTCAAAAACTGGTAAAATAAAAAACCGATAAATCTCAACTTACATTTAGTTGAGTATGGTAATCACTAGTACAGTATTGGTCGCTTCGGAGCTCACTTCACTTCGCAAGTGCCTAGGTGATGCTTACAGAATGCAAAATCAAGGTCGTTTTGAACCTTATGCGAAGTGAGAGTGAGTATCGAAGTGAAATGCGAGTTGTTATCTGAATTTTACAGAATCGACGTACTAGTGATGGGGTAGTGATGGAAGATATACCTACTTCCTTATGATCCAAATGGACCAAATGAGCTGCTATCCTTACTAATATTATAAAAGCGAAAGTGAGTTTGTTTGTTTGTTTGTTACGTCTTCACGCTTAAATGGCAAAACCGATTTTGATGAATTTTGGTACAGAGATAGTTTTTTTTTAAAGTGAGAGAAGGGGGAGAAAGAGGGAAGTCAAGTACAAATATTATGATTGATATTTAAGTTATGTTGTTTTTGTAAATTTAGTTTAGGTTACGATGGGGCTGATATGCTCATTGAGTTTAAAATCCTTAAAAAATAAAGAAAAAAATAATAATATTATTAAATTAAAGTATTAATAAACGCGGGCGAAGCCGCGGATAGAAGCTAGTAAAAATTATATCTAAGAAATTATCAAATAACTTCTCCCAATCTGCGTGTATCGAAACTAAAGCTAGAACAACATTAGACCGATTTTGCGTTACATCGCGTGGCGTGTATCAACTAAAGCTCTACAAGTCTAGTTTCCATATAAAATGTTTGAAGACCGACGAGCCCAGAACGGCGTGTGTGGCACACGTATGCGCAGTGTAGTTCTAGCTTTAGACTATTACTGATTAAAACCTACCTGTATTCTTTGAGTTGCCATTTGTGTCGGTAACCCTTTCGAACAATCCCGAAACTTTGTCATCGCTGCCATGTTCTAAACTAACCTAATCCTAGTGTCATGTCGCTCGCTCTTTCAAAGTTGTCTGTATCTCATTAGTGAGATAGTTCTGTCTATCTAATTAACCCATTATGTAGCACTACTGGGCGAAGTCCTTCCTCATCCTTTTCCACTCATGTTTGCCTTCTACCATTGTGGGCCAGTTGTAGGCTAATTATACTGTTGGAAAAAAATACACCATGAAGGATTTTGGAGGTCGACCGCATCATGCAACGGCGCTCACTGCCCAGCCACCGCCAGGGATCCCAAATTCCAGCCACCATAAGCGCGGGCTTACGGACGGCGAGCAATGGGTAGCTCGCTGTCTGACTGTCTGATAACTGTCCGGTCCGAGCTCAAGTCGTTGACGGCGCACTGTTCCCACGTGCCTCAAGGAGTTGTCAGCAACCGTAGAGGACTAGCAGGGTCGAAGCCTACTGGAGCCAGGGTTAGTTTCGAGAGGTAGCTCAGTCTCGGTATGTAGGCGCAAAGGAACGGGGTGGGTTTTTTAGTTTAGTCTGACACTATCTCCTGCTCCGGCGAAAGGCGGGCGATGTCACCTGGATGATTTTTACCCACCAAAAAAAAGCCGCGAAGGATTTTACGATTGGACTGAACTTTAATGATCTTAAAAATATGATTTCACCCTGACTCGTTTTCAGTTTTACAACCAAGCTTCTACTTAAGATTATCATGCTTCACATCGGCTTTGATAAAAGGTAAAGAATTTTGAATGCCTGCAAGGTCTGGTTATCCAAACGAAATGTTACCAAAAAATATCCTCGGACCGTCCTAGGAATCCAAACCTTGTGTGCAAGCAGCAAGTTGCATTTTCCCTCAAACAGCCAGAACAATATTATCATTTCGTGTTTTCGACGGTTGCCATTGTGGCTCAGAGAAGATAAAAAAGTCGTTTAAAGCCGTAAATATTATGTTTTACATTAGGGAAATAAAATGCTTCGTCATTTTTTTGTCATATCCTTTTGCTGCTCCAGGATTTTTTGGTACAGTGCACTTTCATTTCCTAATTAGGTAGTACCACAAAATATATAGGTGCAGAAGTCAATCTACATACAAAGCGCGCTCGAGCAACGCACACATAGATACCGCTCACGGACACGATGTCTCGGAGCGCCTCGGCCCGCTCGTCAAACAGTTCCGGCTCAAACGCTCATTAGTGTGCATCCATACATGAGATTGTCTTCTGTACCTATCTATTTTGTGGTACTTACGAGTTCGTCACGAGAATGAAACGAAAGTTGTTCGTGGGTGAATATCACTTTTTCAATTTTGGTGGGAAAACTTCAGTTTTCTTCATAATTTTTCGAAAAAATTCTTTCTCTTCAGTTTCTTCTCCTCAGTTTTACCGAGGGTTTCGGGTTCTAGGACCCTAATTGTCACAAAAACCGAAGAAAAAAATCAGCCACCAAAATTGAAAAATTTGAGAGATGTGTATATTCACCCTCATTTCAGTCTCATTTTATGTTAGTAAAAAGCTAACGTATTAACTAAATCAACATTGCAGTGATAAGCTTCTACATTCGGCAGCTAAGCCTCACTGAAAGGCTCTTACTTTACTAATTCTCGTACGAAAAGGACGGATTAGATTTACTCAAGAGCCAAGAACACATGTTATATTCAATGCTAGTTTCGGCCAGCGGTTTTGCTTGCATGGAATTAGGATATTGTACCAAAGGGCGCACTATTGGTTTGAAAATTCTATGTATGCCTAAATTTAGGACATGGTTCTCGAATGTGCCTAGTTTCATGCAAATCTTTTTTTTTTTAATTGTTGATAGGTTCGCGCTTGACCGCTATCTCACATGATGGAAAGCGACGATGCAGTCGACGATGGGACAGCTTACCTATTCAGACTCGAATTAAAGATTTCCGGGTGGTAGCTATCAGGAAACACAGACTCCGGCAAGGAATTCCACTTCTTAGCTGCACGCACAATGAATGTGTTCCTATCTATTTAGTCCTACCAATATAGAGGCATATTACTAACATAAAATACAAAATAATACCTAATACCTCCTCTTTACATGACCGTACCAAGACAAACGGTTTCCTTTCAACTTTTCAGTCACTGGTGCCACATTCAGAGTTCCCCTAATATACTCATTTCTCACTTTATCCATTCTCCTTAACTTTATCTTTTCAGCTACATGCAATGTTTTTTCATCCGTCTTTTTCACAGCCCAACGCTCTGATCAGTATGACAATAATTATACACTACCCATTTAAATAACATTTTACGAGTAGTATTACGATTATAACTTAATTGTTTAATTTGGGTATACTTATAGGGTGTGAATTATACTAGTTATATGTTGTATAGTGGGCAGTAGGATCATTTATCAAATAGCTCAACTGCTACAAAAATAAACTGATGGAAAGGGAAAAGAGATTACTCAGTTAAAATAAATCCTCTTGGAATTGTTAATTTTGTCATGAATATTGAAGCAATCGTTTGTGGTATGCGCATTCGTTAATTTTCAATCAACGATTTTTTTTTTAATAAGTTTAACATGTCCGTATGTGTAATATGTGCTGTAATGAGCCCATATTTAATTTGATAATCCTTACTTCCTTACTAATATTATAAAAGCGAAAGTGAGTTTGTTTGTTTGTTACGTCTTCACGCCTAAATGGCAAAACCGATTTTGATGAAACTTGGTACACAGATAGACCACGTCCTGGAATAGGACATAGGATACTTTTTATCTCGGAAGTATGTTCCCTTGGGATAATTTTCTGCTATCACGCGGGCGAAGCCGCTGGGAGCAGCTAGTTAGATATATATATATGGACATTTTGAATACCGCTTTTGCTTTCTTTTGACTATTTTACAGGTTGCATTTTGGAGAGTGCGCGCAGGAATTGCATGACTTGATTCCGCCATCCCATTTCTACCACCGGACAAACCGACGTACGGCGAGTATCCACCCTTACGTTGTTGAAACCTCCACGGTCCGGACTAAGCGTTTCGCTTCGTCATTTATACCGCGTACATCGAAGGACTGGAACAATTTGCCTGCTGCGGTCTTCCCGTCCGATTACAATCTGAGCGTCTTCAAGGCTAGAGTGAATAGGCTCTTAATAAACTGGTGCGCCTCACCATCAACGATTGCATCACCGCTTACCATCAGGTGGGATTGCAGTCAAGTACTAGTTTATGTCAGATAAAAAAAAAAAAGACTATTGGAGCCTTTTTTTTCGCGGTGGGAAAATCATCTAATGACATCCTCCGCTCTTGGGCGGAGCGGGAGATAGTGTCAGACTTTTACTGACTAAAAACCCACTCCAGTTCCTTAGATGCCTTTCGTACCGGGGGCTAAGCTACCTTTCGGACTAACCCTGGCCCCTGTAGGCTTGGACCCAGCTGGGTCCCTGCCGTTGCTAACAGTTCTTTGAGGCGCGCGGGAACAGTGCGCACCTTCGACGACTTGTGTGGAGCCTCCTTTTTTAGGTGGTATGTCATCTATGATTTCTTTCAACTAGGGTTTTAGATTTTTACTGAATAAAATATCACCTACATTCCGTCAATTGCCTTTTGCGGACCTGGACCATGAGTATAGTAAACCGAGTTGTATATGTACAAACTAGACAAATTTTAATGCAAAATTCGGTCTGTCTCTTACGCTGTTACGTTTGAACTACTGAACCGATTTTGATGTTATTTGGAACGAAGTAAGCGTGAAGTCCAAGGAAAGCAATCGTCTTTCACTAGGGAAAAGTACAAAAAAAGTTACTTAAACATTTATTATTGACTTACTTTTGGCGGTGGATTTGCCCGCGTACATAAAATAAAGCTTGTCATTCAAGGAAAGAAAGAAAGCAGTTTCCTACCGGTGAAGTAAATTCGATAATCGGACCAGTACTTTTAGAGATTACCTCCTATAAACAAAAAAACGTAAAAACAAACTTTACCTCTTTATAATATTATTAGTGTAGATAGGCTCGCGTTTGACCACCATCTCGCCTTATGGTAAGCGATAATGTGGTCGATGATAGAGCACGCTTGCCTAGAAGTAACCTATTAACTTGACTTAAAGACTCCAAGGTTGTAGCTATCAGGAAATCCAGAGTTCGGCAGGGAATTCCACTCCTTAGCGTTACGCATTTGTGATTTCATACCAGTCGAAAGACGTTTGCAGTGGGTAGGAGCAATGGTGGCCGAGTGGTAATAGGGGACTTACGAGTTGTAGGACGCGGGTTCAAACTCAGCCGAGCGCGTTACTTTGTGTAATTTATTTCAGCACTCAATACGGTGAAGAAAAACATCGTGAGGAAACCGGCATGTTCTAGAACCAAAATTTCAAAAACGTGATATTCACCAACCTGCACTGGGCCCGCGTGGTGGATTACGGCCCATTCCCTCTCCTAGAGAGGAGGTTTGAGTCCCAGCAGTGGGAACATTAAAGAGGCTGATGATGATGATGATGAAAGACGTTTACTGTTAGACATAAAGCTTTCCCAAGGTTTGCCTCATCAACCGTTCTTATGCTTATCGCATTCTGCGGTCTCCCGCGACCCTCATCAGGCCACTGGTCTACCTTGTTAGATCAGTTCAGTACTTCGATGGAGTGCGCTAGCCCAGAAGTAATCTATTAACCTGACTTAAATACTTTTAGGTTGTAGCTATCAGGAAATCCAGAGTCCGGCAGGGAATTCCACTCCTTAGCTGTACGTATTTGTGATTTCATACCAGTCGATAGACGTTCACTGTTGGACATATAACTTTCCAGAGGCTTGCCTCATCGACCGTTCCTATGCTTGTCACATTCTGCGGTCTCCCGCGACCCTCATCAGGCCACTGCTCTACTTTGTTGGAAGGCTGGATATAATTCACACAATATTCAGTGCGTGACCGATATGTGTGGCATTAAACGATAATTACTCTTCAACCTTTGTTCACTTGTAAATGTTTTGTGAAACGTTTAATGGGTTTAAATGCGAGTAATTTACTTTTATTAAAGACTATATTACTCGTATTTAATGTCTAATATTTGATGTTGAAGTCGCTTAGGGGATCGCTTGTTGTATGTCCTACAGATAGGGGTTCTGGTTCTGGGCACAAATTAGGTACAGAAGACAATCTCATGTATGTACTTCACGCCGGGCCTTGGTTCAGGCCATGGTCCAAAGCGAGGAGGAGTGGCAGGCGGTCGCCTCTTACTGCGAAGCAGTAATGCTTGCAATAATAATAATAATAAATGCTAGCAAAGTAGGAGGCCGACCGCATCAGGCATCGGTACCGCATCGGCTGTCGCCGCCGCTGCGCCGCCGGGATTCCGATCCCGATTTCCGGCCACCGTAGACGCGGGTCTGCTGACGGCGACCCATGGGTAGCTCGCTGTCCGACCGTCCAGTAACTGTCCGGACCGAGCCCAAGACGTCGACGGCTCGCACTTTTCCCGCGCGCTTCGAGGAGTGGTCAGCGACAGGAGGGGCCCAGCAGGTTCGAAGCCTACTGGGGCCAGGGTTATCCGAAAGGAGCTCGAGCCCCGGTATGAAGGCTAGAAGGAATGAGGTGGGATTTTTAGCCAGTAAGAGTCTGACACTATCTCCCGCTCCCCCCAAGAGCGCGGGTTGTCATAGGATGATTTATACACACCGAAAAAAAAAAATGTATGTACTTTTTATACATACGCTCGGTGGACCTATACTAATGAGCGTTTGAGCCGGAACTGTTCGACGAGCGGGCCGAGGCGCTCCGAGATATCGTGTCCGCGAGCGGTGTCTATGTATGCTTTGCTCGAGCGCGCTTTGTAAGTAGATTGACTTCTGTATCTATATAATAACATATTTTGTATTCTGGGGATCTTGTGTATACATGATTGTGATAAACCTACGATACAGGAGTTATTCCTTGTGTGGGGAGTTATTAAAAAAAACCGATGGATCTATTTAAAGCTTTTGAATTGCATATTTTACCTACTCGACATCTGCTTCCCTGCGCTCAATAACTCTAGTAACAGATGTTGAGGAAAAATCAGCTAAGCTTTATGTGAGATTGGGCTGGCCTTGTCACATATGTGGTTGAAAATTGTCACCCTTTAAATATCTGAAGGAGGACGACAAGCCAAAGGTGATGTGAGGTGAGCAAGGCTAGCCAGAGAATACCTTAGGCAGAGAGGTTTGGAAGGATAGAGGTCGACGTTTGCTCAGCAGTAATACGCCTTAGATCAATAAAAAAAATATGTGACCCATTTTGATATCATGAGATGAGAAGTCAATTAATCAATAAAAAAAAATAAAAAAAAATAAATAAAAAGGGCAAAAAAAAATAATTGAAAAATTGAAATTTGAATTGAAATTTGTCAATTATTTAGAATAATAATTATAAAATTCCACAACTATCACAACGCCGTCTAGTCCCAATCTAAGCAGAGCTTGTGTTATAGGTACTAGACAGCTGATAAACATACATATACATATATTTCTAAATACATACATATCCTTACTAATATTATAAAAGCGAAAGTAAGTTTGTTTGTTTGTTTATTACGTCTTCACGCCTAAATGGCAAAACCGATTTTGATGAAACTTGGTACACGAATAAACCATGTCCTGGAATAGGACATAGGATACTTTTCATCCCGGAAGTATGTTCCCTTGGGATAATTTTCTGCTATCACGCTGGCGAAGCCGCCGGGAGTAGCTAGTTATAGATAAATTACCCCATTTTTCAGAATTAAAAATGTTTTCTGAAGTTTCATGTTAATATACCGACTAACCTGTGTTATCATTATTTATTATGAATTGTTATCTATCGCTTGTCATTGTCCGTAGTAGCTTTCGATGATGTTCAATCCTATCAGTGTTAACGGTCCACCGGTTCCCGGACACGCAAATCGGTTTATTCAAATTAAATCATTAAATTCATTAAATCCCAAGCGATCGCCGGCGTTCGGTCTCGCATTGTCTATCTATTGTGTCTCTAATTACAGTATTCGAAAGGTTAATTGATTATCATCATCATCATCAGCATCATTGGCCACCCTTTCTTCCTCCATGCATCCAAGAGGACCTTACTGGATGACCAAAACTAAAGATAAGAGGTACTGCATAGAGTCGGGGGAGGCCTACACCAAGGATGCAACTACTACTAAAATTTTAGATCGTAATAACTGAAACTTGGATCGTAATAAGTGATAAAGTATTATTTTAAATTTAAAAAAAGGCGATGATGAGTATATTTATTTTTATAAAATTAATTATGTGATTATAAAATAGCCTACTATGTGGAATTGACTTTTTAACTACTATGTAGAATTACTATGTAGAATTGACTTATTTTATTTAGTAAAAAGGAACTGAACTTGTCCTCAAAGTTAATCAACGGTGCATAATAAGGTGGAGTCCTGGTATCCTAAAATACAGGCTGTATTTCAGGATAATAGGATCCCACCTTTTAGAGCTATATTTCGCTGGGATACCATGGCAGCGCGACCAGTTGCGTCGCTATGGTGTTCCGATGAAATATTATAGCCCTAAGCTACTAAACTAGACACTATAAAGACACCAGAGTCGCCACACGTGCGAGCTGGTTGCGACACCAAATTATTTGCACAACCAAACGGACACCAGGTGAGTAAGGCCCGTGCCTCACCGGGACGCCATGACGGCGCCGCTAGTTTGCGCAACCAAGAAAATGCATGCAGCTCTATGGTGTGTACCTCACCTGGCCACGCAGCCAATCCATTTTTTTTTATAGTCTTGACCTGGCTAAGTCGCCATGGCGTCCCAGTGAGGCACGGCTTTTACTATAGAGATAGAGCTGTATATATTTTATTGATAGCGGCGACTAGTCGCGCCGCCATGGTGTCTCGGTGATATTATAGGCCATACACAGTAATTATCTCGTTACATTAACATTAAGTCTTAAATACTGATCGGTGAACTCATACATAATTATTTACAATAAATTAATAAATATTGATTAGTATATATATGTGTGTGTGAGGTAGTGTAAGTAAGTGATGGTGATGGTGTGTTTATGTTACGTTATGTATATTTTTTTTCCATTATAGGTCAATTTTCTACCATGACGCGAGCCAAGCCGCATCAGCGTGTTCATAATAAATGCATACTGTTAGATTAGGAAATCTAACACATGATACGTAGGTACTGTCGCTACCCACATCTAGACGTGACGAGCAAATATACCCGAATACGATATGTTGCGGTAAAATCCAATTTACTTCCTCGCATTCTTGAAATTTAATCTCGCACTTCGTAAAATAGTAAACTAACACTAGCATATATCTTTATGTAGGCAGTTTTGTATTATTTAATGATACCTTCTTATGTTTGTTGATATTTATTTGTTGAAACAGCCAAAAATCGTAAATTTAGCATATTTTTTTTGTTTTACGAGTACCGTGCCTCAAAAGGAAAAAACTCTCAAGGGAATCAAATTTCATGAGCTAGTTCTTGTTTTTTTTTTTTATTATTGGTAGGCTCGCGTTTGACCACCATCTCACCTGATGGTAAGCGATGATGTGTTGACCCAAACTCCTAATATTTGGCATAAAGCAAGGTTTTATAGCATACATCTTCTATAATAATAAAAAAATGAATCGCAAAATGTGTTGGGAAGCGCATAACTCAACAACGCCTGGACCGATTTCGCTAATTCTTTTTTTGTTGTGATTGTTATTATGAGGAAAAGGTACTTATGGAAAAAAAATAGGGTAGGGTAGAGTAGTGTAGAGTAGGGTAGAGTAGGGTAGAGTAGTGTAGAATAGGGTAGGGTAGGGTAGGGTAGAGTAGGGTATAGTAGGGTGGAGTAGGGAAGAGCGGGAGCGAAGCCGCGCGGGCAAAAACTAGTATAGGAATAAATTAGAAAACAGTATTTTGAGTTTCAGTTCTAAGTATGGGGAACCCCCAAAATATATTGTTTTTTTTTTCTCTTTTTGTGTAAAAATATTAATGCAGTTCACAGAATACATCTACTTACCAAGTTACAACAGTATAGTTCTTATAGTTTCGGGGAAAAATAGCTGTGAAATACCTACGGACGGACAGACAGACATGACGAATTCATAAAGGTTCCGTTTTTTGCCATTTAGCTACTGAACCCTAAAAAAGGGTCTCTTGCCAAATAAAATGCCACAAATATCAGAATGGTGTCTGCAAGGCTAGAGTGAATAGGTTCTTAATAAACTAGTTTCTTATCATCAACGATTGCATCACTGCTTACCTTCAGGTGGGATCACAGTCAAGTCATCATCATCATATCAGGTGAAAGACGTCCACTGTTGGACATGTCATAAGCCTCCCCCAAAGCCAAGTACCGGTTTATATTACCTAATAAAAAATAAGCCAAAAGATTTCTTGACATTTTTTTCGATTTTACTTAATAACTCTTTTAAAGAATATTACCACCCTTTTTATTTCTGAATAATTAAAAAAATCTGTACTTCAATATAACAAAAAGATAGATAATAGCCGTAGAATACTTTAAAAGCTTTTCATCGCTAAGATAAGTTCCCTTTTTGACCAAAAACGGTGTTCAACGACCCGGGAAATTTCAGTTACCTAGCTGGCTACGAAGCGCAAAGATCCTTTGATTTCTTTCCACACGAACGGCCAGGAAAGAATGTTGGACCGCAGCATCATTTGAGAAAATATCTTAAAGCCACAAGAAATAAATAAAGCAGGCAGTAAGTACTCACTCAAAAGGTACCTTTAATCTTTAAGCTGTCGATTTGGACGTGATTTTGTTTGTGTTCTGGTTCAGCAGTTAAATTGGCTTCATGTGCAAATATGTCACATTTTTCATGTTTGTAGATAAGATTATGCTACAATATTTTACAAGAGGATATTAGGGGTCGCCCGGATTGAGCCCGAGACGTCTTCAATGACGCATAGTGTTCCACAGATACAGAGTAAAACTGTATGGACCCGGCAGGCCTGATAACAGCTAGGGTCGTAGGGAATTTCTGAAAAGGAAACTGGCGGTCCTAGAACGCAAAGGGCCACTGAAAGACACAGGTGTGGTTTTAATCAACAAAAGTATGATACGCCCTTTCGCTCCTACTTAAAGCTCGAGTCATTAGATGAAATCTCCTTTTTTTCGAGGTAAAAAGAGGAAGATTGTGGAACAACATAAAGGACAGCTGAAGGACATATATAACTTATAACTTATCTTCTCAGTCTTGACAGTGGTCATGGTCGTGTCTCTTTCGAGTCCTGCGCCACCACTTCTTGAGATGCTGGGCTTGAAAGTTTTCACTAATGTTGAAGTGTGTTATAGATTTGATGAGGTCCGTCCACCGTGTTGGTGAGCGCTCACGTAATTTTTGCTTTCGCCTTTTCTTTACACCACTAATTAAATTATTTACACACAACATCAACTGAAATGTATATCGGATTTTAAAAAAAAGCAAAGAGGAAGACTTTATGTCTTTGTTAAGAGTGATACGTAGGTATATGTCCTGAGGATGGCTGAGGAATTTGAACTTGAAAGGATGAGTCTGACGCTCTCTCCGGCCCCACGAAGAATGGAATAAAAGTAGAACTACAAAGCACATACGTGTGCCACAACGCCAATCTGTGTGGCAAATGTATGGAAACTAGACTTGTAAAGCTACACTTGATCCACGCCACGCGACGTCGTTCTACGTACAAATCAGCCCCCCCCCCCCCTAGCCAAGTTGCTAATCTGCAATAGTTAACGCTAGTAGAAAGCTTCAAATGTATGAGAACGACGTAGCCTCAACGCTCAGTCACATGGTCAGAACAAAGAATTATCAGCAAGGTCATCTGGAAGCGTTCGACGCAAGCGAAACGGTTGTAACTTGGCTAGGAGAGCAGGGGTGTTAAACGTGTGCGTCGGTCTAAGTGTCCCCGCACACGAGCTTCTTTTTGAGGGGCCTTTTTTGTGGCTCGTGGGCTTCAAAAAAAAACGTTTGAAGCCGCTTCAAGCTTCCCCGGCCACAAGCTGTCGAGCGCTTCAGCTGTTTTTTGCAGCGGCTTCTAGCCTTATTTTGTGGCCGCTTCTAGTGTATTTTTGAAGGGGACGTTAATGTAGTTTTAGTTATGCGATGACTCCCCACCTCAAAAAAAGAGTATTAGAAGGCAAACTACTACGTACAGATTTACGTAAATTACGTAACGTTATTACTACCAATAACAGTCCGTACCTTTTCGGAACCGCGGTAATACACGGCAACAAAGCCAAGTACCAAAACTAATTACTAGCATATTGTTTGAAATCACTTCAGTAGATTGCCCTTAGATTCAGGGTAACCGTTTCCCAGGATTTGATACGTAACTAGCAAACCTATTACGGTAACTACTGGCGAGGGTAGCCGGTAAGACTAGGGTACCTTTAGTAACCGCAATCTGACCCCAAAACCCTTAATCTAGTTGGTAACATGGGAGACATTTAGTATGATTTTGATCCTTTATATAGACATATCGTTATGCATGTATAATTGAAATCACAGATTCTTAGATAATTGGCAAAGGTAATAATTACATATTATATAATCATTTAAATCATCAGTCGTCCCAATTAATTTGTATCACATAATTTAATGACGTTTTCGTGAAATAGCTATTCAAAAGGGTAAGACGAACTGAAGGGTTGTATTGATTATTTTTGAATTGGCTATGACTGGCCTGTTGATCTAGTGGTTAGTGGCCCTGACTACTATGCTGGAGGTCGTTGGTTTGATTCCCATCCGGGCCAAATGTTTATGTGAAGAGCATGATCATTTGTTCTGTCTGGGTGTAATTTATCTATATTATGTATGTATTTAGAAATATATAAGTATGTTTATCAGTTGTCTAGCACCTATAAAACAAGCTCTTCTTAGTTTGGGAATAGACGGCGTTGTGCGATAGTTGTGGAATATATTATTATTATCGCCTTTATTTTTCAACTATACATATTTTTGATATTAAATATTTCTTAAAAGAAATATAAAAAATAGTGGTTTACCGATGCTGGGAGCAGGGTCCAAGCTACCGCTACAAGTTATTAGTTTAAGTATTCCTTTAAAGACAGAAATTTTTGACGACACGGCACCTGGACAACATTCTGTCGTCGTTTGAGGCGGCATTATATCGTGTATCCACTCAACACGGTACACCATCGTATAACCGCACGACATGGCAACGTGCCACAGGGGGCGCGGCGCGACACGATGTCGTAGTAATCTGGCAAAGCTGTAAGATTATCGATTGCGGAAAGTACCGAAAAGTCAATTTGCTAAGTTTTATAGTTTCCGCAGATTGTTATGTGTTCAAAACTTGTGTTTATTACATACACGTCGGTAATAAACTTTAATCATTAGCAATATCAGTAGGGAACTTTGCTTTAATACACAGGTAAACATTAATAAACTTCATTTAAAGTATGTACCTATCTAGATTACATGTTGTTAGTATACTTACCTAAGATTCGGTAACCAACAAAGGTAATGTAAATTCAAGATATCTCGGTACGGGCTGCAGGAATATTCGGAATAGTTACCGAGGCCCTGGAACGGTAAAGGCAACTGTAGGAACTTTTTTTTTCAGTGGGAAAATCATCTAATGACATTCCCCGCTCTTGGGCGGAGCGGGAGATAATGTCAGACTTTTACTGACTAAAACCTACTCCTGATCCTTTGCTGCCTTTCGTACCGGGGCTGAGCTATCTAACTAACCCTGGCTCCAGTAGGCTTCGACCCAGCTGGGCCCTTGCTGTTGCTGACAGCTCCTTGAGGCGCACGGAAACAGTGCGCGCCGTTAACGACTTGGGCTCGGTCCGGACAGTCGTACAGCGAGCTACCCATTGCTCGCCGTTCGCAAGTCGCGCCTCCGGTGGCCAGAAATTGAGATCGGAGTCCTGGCGGCGGAACTGAAGGAACTTGGACTTTAGTCAGTAAAACTCGATACTTCTTCTCGCTTTACCTAGAGTGGGAAGAGCAATTTGATGATTTCCCATGTAGAAAAGTTCAATAACTATAAAATACAAAATAGTAGCTAAAAATACTTAAACCTAGTACCTACTCAGTATGCTTATTAGTACATAAATATGTATTATTACTTCAGAAAAGGAAAGTCAATACCGTATGAAATAAAACATCGCCTTTTTTGTTTGTAAAGGAAACGGAAAGAACATCTCTGTGTGCTTAATTAAAATTACATTGTAACTTAAGAGCGGCCAACTCGAGGTAGATACATTTTCATACAACCGCTCTTACGTCATTATGAAGTTATTACTCACTAGCTTTCGCTAGCGGTTTCGCCCGCCTACATAAAATATAGCCTATGTCGCTCAGGAATAAAGCAGCTTTCTATCGATGAAAAAAATTTAGCAATCCTACGAGCACTTCCAGAGACAAACAAAAAACAAAATTTATATAAAAAAAAAATTATAATATTAGTGCAGATATTTCTCCAGATATTTTGGATTTACCTACAGATATATTGTGGATATTATCTAGGCTTCTAGAACTTTGGCCCTCTATAATGTACTCGTATATTAAAAATATAAAAAGTACATCCATAGAAAACTGGCACTACGATAATTTATTTTAAAAAAAACACGTATATCCTGGAACAAGTTTTGTGAAATATTCGAGTAAATCACGGAATAACCAAACGCTAACAGAGTTTTCAGGCGTTGGTTTTTTTTTCACGTTACCTCTTCGTCAAACGCGTTAGATTGCGGTAGATTAAACAACAGACTTTTAAACCATGCTCGATGTTAACGATAGGCAAGTGGAAAAGGACCCTCTTAATGATAACGTATTCATTCCCACGCAGATTACAACGAGGAAATTCTCGACTTTTTATTAATAATTGTTTGTACACCGCACATAATACTTAATTATATCTTACACTAGCTCTTGGAAGCGGATTCGCTTGCGTGAAAATCGAAAATCATTCCTATCCATAAAAATCATGGAGGGGAGACCCTGGGTGTTCATTCCGCCTCCAGAATAAAATGTTCTATTTCAAAACAAGATCCATTCTGCGTAGTTCTCATATAACTTGACCATTATATATTCTTTACTGAATGGACTTTAAAAAGAGACTGAGTATGTTTCGCTGTCAGGAAATACCGGCCTCATCTAGTTTAAACTAGCGAATAAATTGGTACGTAAAAGTTTTATTTTAAATGGATGTTTAGGCTGCGCAATTGGTGAAAAGAATTGTCTTGACTCTAAAACAAAAGAGCAACTGAAGTAACGTTTTGAGGTGGGTTTTAGTCAGTAAAAATCTGTCACTTCCCCTCTCTCCACCCAGAGAAAGAAAAGGGAAATAAGTTTTTTGATGAATTCCAACGTAAAATAAAAATATCATAACCAGGTACTTACTATAGAAGGTGCCAGTTAACCGTGGAATAAAGTACATTGACCTTTTCCTAATATCTCTGCGTAGGTAGCCAACAAACAAACAATGAATTGCTTTTCATTACTATATTTCGATTACTGGCTTTATGTCTTTATTCCCGTTTTTTAAATTAAGAACGTCAAAAAATGTAGGAGGGTCAATGACCGTTATTCCATGTTTATCTGGCACCTACCTTAATCCAATGCAGCATTAATAATATCACCATTGTCCTGAATCTGGTGGCAAGACCTTCTCCTGTGCCAAGATCCATATTAAATGTTCTGTCAACGTACCTATTTATTTATGTATGTTACGTATAAGTTGAAACTTGTACAATGGCAGAATTTTCCTGGCTGCCACCCAACTTGGGCTCCAAGTGAATCCTCTTTTCAAGCTATTACGACACCGAAGCTTATGTAGGTACATATAGTTTGTTTGGAACTTGGAAAATGTAGGTCTAGCAGTTAGGGGTAGACTGTATTGATGGTTAAGATAAAATATGCTAAATAAATAAATATAGTTGCTGTTGTTGTTGGTTGTCGTTGTTGTTGTAAAGTTGAGTTGTAGTTGGTAGGTTGGTTGTTAAGGTGTGCAATAAAGTTGTATAATAATAATAGATTTTTAAGGGGGAATATCATCCAATGTCATCTCCGGGTTCTTGGGTGGAACTGGAGATAGTGTCAGACTTTTACTGACTAAATACCTACTGATGTTCCTTCGTTGCTTTTCTTACCGGGGCCGAATCATCCTTTCACAAACAGGTCCTTGGCCCCAGAATAGCGCCCCTTGCGAAAGTCGAACTAGAAATATTATACATACTATTTTAATTCAATTTTAGAAATGTTCGGTTTTTATATTTTTAAAAACTTGTTCCAGGAAATACATTTTATTTAAACCTTAACAGGTTTTGTATTTCCAAAATATCTAAAGAAAATAGTGTAATAACGTCGTCATAATCACGTAACAGCGGTTGTATGGGAAGTATCAAAGCCTGTACTTACAACATTTCATGATTACCGGTAATTCCGTGCCATCACAGTAGGTGGTATACGACTTAGAACTCCCGCAGACAGATACAACTGGATAATACGGAATTGTACCCATACAACATTTTCGGTATAATGATTGTCGCATTGAAAGTTTCTTTGAAAAATATAGATCGGGTGGCCAACATTTTGCATGCAACTTTTTGTTGCCACTATTACGATTTGAGGCTAAATTATCAATTGTTTTTAAGATTTTAAGCAAAGTAGTTCATTTTATAGAAAAAAAACTTAAATATTAAGTAACCTATACTAAAATCTAACAATGTATATAAATATAATATAAAAACTGCTGCCAGTCTTCTGAGCACATTTCCGGATGACAGCGATATGGAAGAGTATTTCGACGCCTAAATGTACTTTGCGTTTTGTGTATTATTATATATTTATACATAGACTTAACTACGTATGTTAGATTATAAGCTGCAATACATAATTATGTAGGTATATTTGTACACTAGCTGATCCGGTGAGCTTTGATCCAACTAACAGTAAGTTTCATGTGGTGTGATATTTTAATTCTTAAACACTTTTAATTCATATAATATCGCTCGATATTATAGTCAACAGATTTTGATGAAACAATGTCTAAGTAATATACCAAGTTACAAACAATTTTGATGTATAAAAGTTATCTACATCGAATTCGTACATTTTATGTTATGCGCGCACAACTCAGACTTTTCTATAGATCTATTATTTGTATGCATTTTTTTTCAAGTACCTACGTATGCAACCTCGGTTTTAGAATAATGCGAAACCTGAACCACGTGTCTAGTATTTTTATGTAAAGAATCTATGTACAAAACATAACTGTATTATGAAAAATCACAAAGTTATAAGCTTGCTATGTCAGCAAAAATACATAGTCACAGGTTCATCCACGCGGCTGTTTTGCCCAGCTGTTTGCTGGCGCCTTATAACCGCTATGACCTGCCGTGACATGTGTGTGGTGTCCAACTTATGATTTTTTTAAATGTTTTTGTGAAAAACTAACATGGAATCCATTCCGTTAGTGATTCTGAACAAACAAACACAAATTAAAAATAATGTTGTATACACAATAAATTCGTCTATGGGTATGGATTAGGACCTTCTTCAAGATATCTCTTCATTAGTTTAATTTGATAATTCCCACACTTTCAAAGAATATAGCTAACAATAATTTTCCATAATGACATTACTTTGCAAGTTCCTATTTAACTACAAATATTTAAAAACGTAGAGCAATCCATCTTTCTCTTAGCATGAGTAATGTTCTGAAAAAACTGTTTTTCAGCGAATAGTAGATGAAAGTAGAGAGCTTAAAATGTCTGTGGTTATGATAGATGTTTCGTTAAGTATACTGGCTGCTATTCACCGTAATACTTATTTCGTTTGATTGAATATTGTAAAAAAAAACCTATGGGTTAAAAGATATATTCGAAACAAAATTTATCTATAATATGTATGTATTTAGAAATATTATAAGTATGTTTATCAGTTGTCTAGTACTCATAACGCAAGCTCAGCTTAGCTTGAGACTTGATGGCGTTATTTATTTATTTATTTATTTAATGCTTTATGCACACAAAGTACAGAGGCGGACTTGATGCCTTAGGCATTTTCTGCCAGTCAACATTTGGGTGATGCAGAGAAAAATAGTGGTAGGTGCAATAAAAAGTGGCGTTGTGTGATAGTTGTGGAATATTATTATTATTAAAAATAATCTTATATTGTAAACATATAAGATCTATACTTCTCACACTAATATTATAATGGCGAAAGTTTGTATGTGTGTTAACACATATTTGTTACTTTTTCACGCTCGATCAGCTAAACGGATATCGATGAAATTTTACGGGTAGACAATCTCCTAGAATAATTTTCTACTCTAACGCGAGTGAAGCCGGTGGCAGCTGCTAGTAATATTATACTTCAAAATTTTACCTATGACTTTGTTCGCGTGAATGTCGGTTTCAGTGAATGCGAAATTGGAGCCGAAACCAGTTAAAAATTAAACCTACACTCTTTCTTGGGGTTCAAGCCAACTCTGTACCTTCATCAAACCGTGAAAGCGACAGACTGAGTTATTTTTACATTTTTAATATTAGTATGCATTAGGTACTTTAATGAATCTATACTAATATTTAAAATAAAGAGATAAAGTTTTTTTTTTGTAGGAGTTAATTTCTGAAAGTTCTTGCCCGATTGCGATAATTTTTTCACCGATAGAAAACTGCTTTATTCCTGCGAGACATAGACTATATTTTATGTACGGGGGCGAAGCCTATGTAACTCAGGAATAAAGCAAAAATAATAAAACAAAAAATAAACTTTAACTTTTTATAATATTAGTATAGATTTACGACTCTCACGCAAGAAAAGTCGCCGACAAAACCTAGTACATCATCACTAATTATTCATACAACTACAGTATTAAAATTCTTAGCAGAAACTGCAGCTAAAGTCTACATTGAATTAACAGAATATAATATCAAAGGCGAGCGATATTTCTCTCAAAACAACTGGAGTTAGGTACCTAAAATTCATGAGGACGAGAGTTTCGACCCCGGGTCGGTGGCACGAAAGAAAACGGTTGGACTATACACATTGTTTGTTCGCCTCTATGGGCCGGCGGCGTTAGTATCTCATCTCATGCAATTTGCATTTGTTTAGCTACACAAAGGGCAACAAACTATCTGTTACAGCCCGCGACCTACCTATATGTCCTTTAGTTTGTAAGCTATTGATATGAGCCGCTTGTTTTGTCCCTCTTTGCATAATACATTATTTTGTTGGTTATTTATAGCCTGTCACTTGCTCCTGAAAAGGTCCTTTTTGCGTTTAGAATATTTTCAAGCAAATTCTTTTTTATTTTTAACTAGCTTCTGCCTGCGACTTAGACCGTGTGAAAACAGAAAGTCATGACAGGAGAAAATTCTCGGGACAAGAAGTATCCTAGAAGCTATTCCAGGGCATATAGTCTATACAACGTGTAACGTTAAATGAGCAAAACCTCAGACACCCCAAATTATTGTTAATTTAAAAGACCTAATTCTAAGAAAAAAAATCATTAAAAAAGGTAAGGTTTTATGTGCAGTTTTAATTTCTAAAATTAATATCTGCTTTGAAATAAGAACTTTTTTTATAATAATTTGTTTTTATAATAATTGTTTTTTAAATTTTGGATAAGAGAAAATTTTATTGGACTACAACCATTTGTGTTATACCGACCGAAATAAGTAAACAACTTATTTCGGCCGGTTTGCGCACGTGATGGCTTGACCTATTCATAAGTAGACAGGGCGACATTTTTAACCCTTCAGATACCGTCAATTAGAGACACAATAGTAAGACAATCGATGCGCGGCCACCGGTGGTCGCTTGGGGATTCATGAATTAATGAAGATTTTTGTGAAAAATGTAACCTATGTTAAAAAGTGATTTAATTGATTCTGCTCCTTATTCTGACCAAACTGTTTTCAGGTTTTGCGCATTTAACGTTACACGTTGTTTACATAGATTCTTATACCTCTTATCTTACCCTTGAGAAAAAATCCGAGAGAGACCTAAATAGGTATTTCTTTGTTAGTTACTTTAGCTTAGTTTTACAACGTAACACAGAAGTTTTGGGTTGCCAAATATATATTATTTGATTAAAACAAATAAAGTTTATAGTCCCTAATAAAAAAGAACTGTTGCGAAAGTCCCTATCTGTCGTTTTGTTTATAAAATAAAATTGTAGCTGTTGTTTGGACAAGCTTATGCTAAACATCATTAATTGCAGCTCATAAAACCAAATTATTTACTTTTACTAAATTGAAGGCATCGCTAGGAGCACATTTGACTTTGTAATGTTATTTTAACCTTGCTATGACTTTTTTAACATCGAATATTTAGTACTCTGTTATCGAGTGTATGTCAGGCGGTAGGTATACTAAAGGGATTTACATAAAGCAAACAAGATATAGTAACAATAAAGTGAGTATTAATTAAAACCCGCCTCATCATCATGATTATTATTTCAGTAGAAAGCTGTCCACCGCTACTTCACTACCTGGAGACGCAGCGTTGAAAGGCCTCCCACAGGTAGACCAGTCGTCTTCCGGAACGCGGTCGCCACTCTAAAACTTTCGTCCCCATCGACCGTCTGTTCTGCTAGATTTTGTAAATAAATAAAATAATATTATGTAATATTTACCTTGGTCAGATATTAAGCATTGCCATACAACGTGGTGATGCCGCCAGTCTTTTGGGCACACTTCCAGTCGCAAGTCAGCGATGCGGAGGAATTTTTTGACGCTATATTTTAGGTAAGAGTTATTGTGTATGGTGTTTTTATTTTTCATGTTAATAAAAAGTGATGTAAATAATATTAACGACTTACAATTTAGCGCCAAAATTCCTTAATTTTTTTTTTTCTTGAAACAAATCTATCAAAAGGTACCATAACAGCTGTTGAAATCTATTCAACCATTTGGATCATACGAGGTAATAAGACATATAAGTAACGTCCGAAAAACGTAATCCTGCCTTGGAGCGTAAAAAGCAGAGCATAACCGTCATTGAAAAAATAGGGCTCGAAAAAATTATTTTTTTAAATATTATAATTGTTACTTTGTTCAAAATTTTTAAATGACAATAATCTCTGGATGCAGTGATTCGTGACAAACAATCACGATTCTTACGGCATAGAACACGCGGGCTAGCGGACGGCGAGCCATGGGTAGCTCGCTGTCCGATCGTCCGGTAATGGACCGAGTCCAAGACGTCGACGGCGCGCACTGTTCCCGCGCGCCTCAAGGAGTTGTCAGCAGCAGGAGGGGCCCAGCTGGGTCGAAGCCTACTGGGGACAGGGTTGTCCGAAAGGGAGCTCGTACCCCGGTATGAAAGCTAGAAGGAACGGCGCGGAGTTTTTAGTCAGTAAGAGTCTGACACTATCTCCCGCTCCACCCAAGAGCGGGTTTTGTCAAAGATGATTTTTCCCGTCGACAAAAAAAAAACAAAAAAAAAAAAAACGGCATAGAACACGAAAGCGAAGCCGAGGGTAAATCTAGTACCTAGATAGAAGAAAAGATACCAGGTAATTTCAAAACTGTTCTGAAAATACCGACCAACTAACTACTTATGTTTTTCTCACAAGTTTTACCGTCGAACTTCAGAGAATTTACTAAGTGCAGGTCGTGCCAATGCCAAATACAAACTCGAAAGTTCGATAGAAGTAGCACTTAGCATTATGTGTCTGCTTCAAACTACAATTAGATACTCAACTCGTATCTCGAGGTCAAGACTCCACAAATCTCAAGTTCCTGTCAGAAGGTACGTCGGTACTTAACGATTTGGCCCCCACTTCAGGGAAGGAGCGGCTTATATTGCTGATCAGGAAGTCCCGCCTAAGATCGGGTCCCCAGGGGGATAGAATATTGTAGGCCGCAGGGTTGTTCAAAACAATCACTGCAGTTCTGGAAAGCAAATGGCATATATATATATAGTTATAAACCGCTAAATTTGGATCGATTTAATCCTGTGGAGGGTCGATCCGGTACTTTGAACTCGGTAGATTGTACGAAGTACCTACAGGTCATTGGACTCGTTCAGCTGACGTTTTCTTAAAGAAATTAATTTCGTATATGCGTAAATTATTACGAGTTTTTTAAAAAAGGTTCTTTATTCTTTAATTTTATCGACCCTCCACGAGATTAAAACGATCAAAATTTAACGGTATGTAATAATATTGCCACTACTATCACACAACGCCTTCTAGTCACAAGCTAAGCAGAGCTTGAGTTATGAGTACTAGATAACTGATAAACATACTTGTATATTTCTAAATACATACATATTATAGATAAATAAAAAAAAAAAAAAATTATAAATTATTATTATAGATAAATTATACCCAGACACAGAACAAAATGGTCATGCTCATCGCACAAACATTTGTCCTGGGTGGGAATCGAAGCCACGAGTTCCGGCATAGCAGCCAACAGACCAAAAGGCCAGTCTAAACTTAAGGAACACCGTTGAATTTTGGCCAGTGTCCTTATATGATTTTTTTAATGACAAGAATGACCTAGAAAGAAAGTATAAGTATCTTTAATTGTGATATAATTATGTAAAAAATGGAAAATAATATTTTATTCAATATGTAATTCAATTGTGGCTATTTACGAATGCTGTAGGATTAAAAAAAAAAATTACACTTAATATTTTCCCAGGAAAACGATAATCCTGGCTATTTATTCAATTATATTATGAATACATAAACGACTATACATTAATTACACTTAAATGCTATTTAAATTACGTTTTTAAATAAGTAATACAAATTAGACATGTCACTTGGGCAGTGTTGCCAACCAAAAAAATATAATAATAATAATGTATAATAATTTTAAATGACATATACTACCAAATATCTTTATACCAATCCATTGGTGAAATATTACAGAACTATATTACTGTATTCAACATCCTCATTACCATGTTTCTGGCAAAAAAAGTACTTTGACTTTGACTGGGAGAAGTTATTTAACCCTTCAGATACCGTCAATTAGAGACACAATAGTAAGACAATAGATGCGCGGCCACCGGTGGTCGCTTGGGGATTCATGAATTAATGATTTTCTACCCTCAAAAAAGGGAAGAAAAGGGGGAAAGACTATGGATTTCGGAGTACAAACTTTCTTTGATATGCGTTATTGCAATCAAAGAGATTATGTCCCTTTGTTGTTCACAAGTTATTGTTCTTCTGTAATTGGACTGTCACGAGCACACTGGAATTTCTGTGGTTTTGTTAGTCTGTTTTTTTTTTTATGAAAGTAACAGGAGCTTATCTAGTTTTTTTTTTTAGGTGGGAAAATCACGTAATGACATCCTTTTGGGCGGAGCGGGAGATAGTGTCAGACTTTTACTGACTAAAATCCCACTCCTGTTCCTTCTGTGGCATCTTTGGCATTGTTCCAGGGCCCCGGAGATCTCTTACGCATCACCCATGGCCCTAGTAGGTTTCGACCCCCCTGGGCCCCTATGGTTGTTGATGACTCCTTAAGACGCGCTTGGAACACTACACACCGTAGACGACTTAAGCTCGGTCCGGATGGTTGCGGGAGGTCTGACGGCGAGCTACCCATTGCTCGCTGTCCGCAAGCCCGCGCCTATGGTGTCCGGAAATAGGGAACAAAACCACGGTGGCTGGTGAGCGAGGGCCTTATCTAGTTAGTTTTGGAGCAACAATAAAATGAGATACTGAATCGTGGAAATATTATGTTTATTTCAGTGGAAACTCCGAAAGTAAATTAATAAAACATTTTGGGGCTTCAATGTTTTTTGAGAATCGTCATATCAGTTACCAGATAAAAATTACGGGCGTTTTAAACAACAATGTTTTGACTGGACTGTTGGTTTAGTGGTTAGTGGCCCTGACTACTTTACGGGGGTCGTAGATTCGATTCCCACCCAAGACAAATGTTTACGTGATGGCGCATGATCAATTTTTTCTGGGTGTAATTTATTTATAATATGTATGTATTTAGAAAGATACCTATAAGTATATGTATCAGTTATCTAGTACTATGAGTACTAGATAACTGATACACAAGCTTTACTTTGCTTTAGGCGATAACGCAATATTCTGTTAATCTTTCTGTAGGTACCATATAGTGGTGTTTCAGTCCCATGGGGGTTAAATAAGTCTGCTTACATGAACTAAATTTAATGACATGAACTCCTTAAGCCAAATATAAAATAACAAAATA
This sequence comes from Mythimna lalbum, assembly GCA_949319445.1. Taxonomy (NCBI): domain Eukaryota; kingdom Metazoa; phylum Arthropoda; class Insecta; order Lepidoptera; family Noctuidae; genus Mythimna; species Mythimna lalbum. The sequence goes on along the minus strand of OX439348.1, from coordinate 7,783,380 downwards.
TTTCGTTAATTTACATACATTACAATGTAAATATTGTTTTAGTAATGGTATAATTATTTTTTATTTCGTCATCTCATTTTTTTTTAATTGATATAAACTAGTGCTTGCTTGATGGTTAAGCGCACTAGTTTATCATTAATGAATCCCCAAGCGAACTCCGGCGTTCGCGTATCTATTATATTACTATTGTGTCTCTAATTGACGGTATCACTTTATTAGGTTACTAGCTGCTCCCAGCGGCTTCGCTCGCGTGATAGTAGAAAATTATCCCATGGGAACATACTTCCGGGACAAAAAGTATCCTATGTCCTATTCCAGGACATGGTCTATCCGTGTACCAAGTTTCATCAAAATCGGTTTTGTCATTTAGGCGTGAAGACGTAACAAACAAACTCACTTTCGATTTTATAATATTAGTAAGGATAGTACACCGTACTTATTACACCTACCTGTATTATATGTTATACTTACCATATTATGCAAATAAATCATGTACTTTGGTCGATTTTCCTGTCCATTTTTGTAACCCTTACATTGACGCCCGGCTATCTGATCCCTGTTTCCGAAAACCGAAAGTTTTGTGGTATCAAAATATACACGCCATTGTTTGTGGTGTATCAAAAGCCGCTGGATTTAGAAATCACCTTTACAAACAATATTGGGAAACGTGGAGGCGTGCATACCGCAATTCCGGTGAACCGTACAGTTTCTGTTTCAATACTTACGGGTTTTTTGGAGGTTTTGTTAAGGTAATCTTTCAATAAATATTACTGGCTGGGAGGGTTAATCGTTTGATCGCAAAGTATTTTGTTTTCTGATCTGAGACCATTCTATATTTTTAGGTGTGAAATTATCTAATGGAGGGCGTACCAGACTTTTACTGACTAAAACTCACTCCTGTTTCTTTTTTGCCTTCGTTCCAGGGCCCCGGGGTTCTCTTCCGGAAGTAAATCCAAGGACTCGGTAGGCTTCGTCCCTCGTAGGCCCTACGGTCTCGCTGAAAATTCTCTGAGGCGCGCGTGGGACACTACTACTACTACTACAAAAAAAACTCTTACAAACAATTGTTTCTTTTTCAGCAACAACTGAAGAAACCCTAGATCAAGAATGTCAAAGTTTTCATCCGAAAAGTTGTTAAAGCAACCGTCGGATAAAACTTGCGGTAGAACAAATATGGCGGCTGCGAAACCCGCAACATGTCTCGAGAAAGATCGCAAAGATGCATGAAAAGCGACAAGTTGCTTTGGACGTCACCCAAGGCGTTTGCAACTTTGCATTCTGAAATCCTTGTCTTACTAGGATTTGAGAAATCGACGATACATGGATTGAGATTCAGTCGGTTCTATTTTATTGTTACAACTAGCTTCTGCCAGCGACTTCGTACGCGGATCCTGTTGCTTATGCCAGCGACAACGGGGTCGTCAAAATCGAAGATCTGAAACGTCTGATGTAGAATTCTAAGATCCCGGAGACTGGAAAACAACGTGATGCGCGAGACGATTCGAGACGTTCCAGATCTCTCCCTTCCACTTACTTTTTTTAATTAGGGATGAGTGAGAGTGTTATAAACGTAAGAGTAGACAAAAATAAACAGAAAGCTCCGAACTGCTAAGCTCTCGGGAGTTCACGTGTTATTGTGAGTCAACCATAAAAGATAGGCATATGCTGTCGTGGGATAATTTTAAGGAGGACATTTTCGTAATACATGATTTCTGTGTAGCTTTAACCATTAACGCTGCAAACGCGACGGAAGCTTAAAAAATGGAGTAATTTCCCCCGTTTCCCCAACATTTCCCTTCACTGCTCTGCTCCTATTGATCGTAGCGTGATGAAAAGTATACTATAACCTGCCCAGGAGTATGAAGAATGATTGTACAAAGTTTCGTTAAAATCCATCGAGTAGTTCTTGTTTCTATAAAGAACATACAGACAGACAGACAGACAGACAGACAGACAGACAGACAGACAATAATTTTACTGTTTGCATTTTTGGCATCAGTATCGATCACTAATCACCCCCTAGTAGTAGATTGTTATTTTGGAAATATATTTCATGTACAGAATTGACCTCTCTACAGATTTATTATAAGTATAGATAATCCCGCACGCTATTTGCATAATCGCTGTTTGGCAATTGAGCAAGTTTATTCTAAAAAATGCAGTAATGTCAAATTATGTACCTAAGCTCTTTATTTACAATTAGCTTTTGCTTGCAGCTTCACCTGCGTACGTAAAATATAACTCGGGAATAAAGCAGCTTTCTATCGGGTGGAAAAAAAATTGCAGTCGGAACAGTACTTTCAGAGATTACCTCCTACAAACAAAAAAAAAAAACAAACTTTATCACTTTATAATATTAGTGTAGACTCGTATTCTAATCTTACGACTGTGCGGTTATATTTGACAGTATACGATTTGACAGTAAATCGTGACGTCACAACATGAAATCGATCCTCCTCTCATTTGGAACGCATTGTACTTTTTTCACGTTCCTAGCGCAAATGGAAATCCATCCACGAAACCTTACAACACACATGACAACGTGAAAACGTGCTGAATAACATATTGTGGGATTTCCTAAAAATGGGTCATGTTAGTTTTATTTAAAAATACTTCCTAAATCTATTGAATCAGTGCTTTGGAAAACATCCACACGGATTTCACGTTAAAGAATATTTTCATTTGATATTTTTTTTTATTTGAAACAATTTTCATTTGACTAAACTTTTTATGTGATTCAGAATAAATTTTTCCAGTATGTATGAAATTAACTATTGCAAAATTATGTAATGTGATAAATTGTTAAACATGAGTTAGCTGAAGTAATCAGCTTATAACGGACCATGAGACAAATTGGGCTCATTGTTCAACAAAACTGCGGCATATTCCTTTGAAAAGGATGCTATTTGGAGCCTAAGATAGAAGCACGCTTCCACGATACGACTACATACAGAGAGCAATTTAATAGAAATCTCTATCTCTCTCTATCAGAAAACTTTATTGATTGAAAACATTATAATTTTGTCCATATATAGGAAGACCTGTAAACAACTCGACGCTGGCGGATGCATAAGAGACCTAAGCCATAATCTCCTGTCATTGGAACGGAAAAAAAAACTGCCAACAGGGATCTTCAGTTCATTAATTCGTTCCCTCACGCGTGCGGCCTCTTCCTTCGATAGCCTTACTGCTTTGTAGAAGGAGCTGACCACCGGTCATTATTGTTCACTCCGGACTATAGCCCGAACCAGGGCCCGGTGCGAGAGTCGCTGCCGCCGATTGCCTCTACGAGGACACGGCTGTGCTCCACCCAAGGCCACACCATATGCTCCACCGTGTCCTCCAGGCAAGACGGTAGGTTTGACTTTCCTTTACTGCATGACAAAAGAAAATGCAGCAGAGCAGCCATATTGAGAATGTAGGCTTTATAACAGACTATAAACTGACACTTAATCCTATCTATTGTGTCCAATATTCGATTTTCAGATTTGCGAGCTCCAGTTACCCTCTATCGTACGTCAGACATATACGTAGTACCTACATAATTGGACAGACAGTGTCTTTTGTGCTCGATAGTGAACTAAAGGCTCTTTGAGAATACCTTGGGCGGATTGAAAAGCGATTCCCTGCAATCCATTCGGCGAGAAATGAGCACAAGTAAGTCGCTCGGATAGCTCCGCCTCTGTCGGCCGGATGTAGAGGGCGTGCGCCTCCGGTGACGTGTTTCCGCTGGCAAGCGCTTCCGGCGTCTAACAATATTTGCCACATGTACGGGTTCTGAATTTAAACCCACCGACACTTCATCTTAATCTATATTGAATGCGCATGAGTTGTTAGTAATTTGAATTAGATGTAAAATACTAACAATTACGATAATTATAATCTATAGATACTTCTAGGAGTATACTAATATTAGCATACATACAATCAACTTTATAATGCCTCTGTAGGAGAAGAAATATGCCGTAATCCACCCTGTGGCGTTTTTTTTTATGGTGGGCAAAAATCATCCAATGACAACCCCCGCTCTTAGGCGGAGCGGAAGATAGTGTCAGATTCTTACAAATTAAAAACCCACCCCGTTCCTTCTAGCCTTCATCCCGGGGCTCGAGCTCTCTTTTTACGAGTACATATCTTCAAATTTTGGTGATGAAATAAATGACACAAAGTGATGCGCCTAGCAGGGTTTGAACCTGCGACCTAACACCCGTTCACTGATATTAAGTGTAAAGAGAAATTATTTGTATTTTTGGATTTTTGTTTGTATTGAATAAATCTAAAAAAAAACTATTGACCCGATTTAAAAAAAAATATTTCATCAAGAAAATGCTTAGTGACATAAACTATATTATATTTTTATCTTTTACGCGAGCGAAGCCGATAGTAGAAACTAGTTCAGCTATATGTTTACATATCTAAGCATTAAAAGAGCTGCCTAAGGGTATTACATAACACAGAAACTGAGTGCTAATGGTTGGTCACCAAAAGACGACTTAATAATTAAAATAGGGCCGTTCATGAATATTAGTACATCAAGATAACTCTTATGATAGCTTCCTATCTAGATAGACCTGACTGGTTTAATAACTTCTTTAACGCCGAGATTACACCGCTAAAACTATAAATAAAAAATTGGACCAGCTCAGACTTTTTTTTTCTACGGTGGGCCAAAATCATCTTATGACAACCCCCGCTCTTGGGTGGAGTGGGAGATGGTGTCAGACTCTTACTGACTAAAAACCCACCCGTTCCTTCATACCGGGGTCGAGTTTCATTTCGGATAACCCTGGCCCCAGTAGGCTTCGACCCAGCTGGGCCACCGTAGACGTGGGCTCGCGGACGGCGAGCCATGGGTAGCTCGCTTTCCGACCGTCCGGTAACTGTCCGGACCGAGCCCAAGACGTCGACGGCGCGCACTGTTCCCGCGCGCCTCAAGAAGTTGTCAGCAACAGCAGGGGTCCAACCGGGTCGAAGCCTACTGGGGCCAGGGTTCTCCGAAAGGGAATTTTGGCCCCGGTACGAAAGGCAAGAAGGAACGGGGTGGGTTTTTTAGTCAGTCTGACACTATTTCCCGCACCGCCCAAAAACGGGCGATGTCATTTGGATGATTTTTACTCACCTAAAAAAAGTAAGTACCTAAGTGATAATTGAAAAATAATCATTATTTCTTCTTCATTTGCTAATGTAAATTTTTCTGTGATGTTAACCAGTGAATGAGTTGTTAGTGTGTCAATTAAAAATAATAATAGTTAAGTGAAACTAGCAACAAATACATTTTGTTTAAATTTTTTTACACTTTGTGGTAATGATCTAAAACATTTGTATCTTTACTTTTGTATTGGCCTTTCTATTGAAAACGGTTTATAGTACATCCGTTGGATGATTTTAAAGTCTCTATAAGATATAGAAAGAAACAAATTTCTGAGTTTCATATATGCAGAATAAAATAAAGTAGGTATGATCAAGATTACAAACTTCTAATAATATAATACAAATACAGGGTTATTTGTAAAACACTGGCAACCTCTCAGGACTATGTTACTAACATCATATACAGTAAATATTGTTCTATGGCTTTTTAAAAAACATAATTCATTTAACAATTTTAGTTAGTCGTTAGTAATACAGTCCTGCAAGGTTGTTAGTATTTTACAAATAACCCTGTATGATATATATGATGAAACTAATAAATACTACAAATAAATATAAAATCATTATAATTAACAGAATTCAAAATTTTATACAAGGTGTAACGTTAAATGCGCAAAACCTGAAATTAGTTTGATCAGAATAACGAGCACAATTAATTAAACCACTTTTTAATATAGGTTACATTTTTCAAAAAAATCTATTTATGTCTATTTATGAATAGGTCAAGCGTGCGCAAACCCGCTGAATTAGGTAAACAAACACAAATAGTTGTAGTCCAATCAAATTTTTTCATACACGGGATCATAAAAGTTCTTATTTCAATGCAGATATGAATTTTAAACTAACTAAAACTGCTCATAAAACCTTAAATTTTTATGAAATGTTTTTTTTCTCTCACATAATTAGGTAAATCAAATTAATTCATGAATCCCCAAGCGACCACCGGTGGCCGCGCATCTATTTTCTTACTATTGTGTTTCTAATTGACGGTATCTGAAGGATTAAAAATCATTTGTTGTTTTGCGCTTTTAACGTTACACGTATAATATAATAATTGTGATGAAGACCAAAGTAAGATTGAAAGGACTTTAACTAGTAGTTCCGAATTTAGGTATTCAATTAACAATAATTCAATTAAGAAATTCCCAAAAATAGTACTTGCGTAGGTTTCAAGCTATCTACAGTATTTGGAAACAGTTGATTAGAAATATTCTGGACTGTAATGCTTTATTTAACGAGGGTATTTTACAAGTCTAACTAGTCTCAATTTCGCCTAGTTTAAGGGATTTTCGAATTTGGTAACTGTATCATGTTTTTCGTAAACGAAATATGAAGATATCTTGTTGTTTTTTTGTCTTGTCGTTGATATTATGTTATGCTTATTTTTCATCTTTCCTAGCATGATGATTATAATTTAGGTTTCTTTAAAGCTAGAGTAGCAGTGGTGGCCAAGTGGTAACGACCCCAACTTACGAGTTGTAGGTCGCGGGTTCAAACCCCGCCAGGCGCATTACTTTGTGTAATTTATTTCATCACCACTGCTCTCAAAATAGTGATGGAAAACACCGTGAGGAAACCGGCTATAAATATGTCCTAGAACCAATAAATTCGAAGACATGTGACATTCACCGACCCGCACTGGGTCTGTGTGGTGGATTACGGTCCATTCCCTCTACTAGAGCGGAGGCCTGAGTCCCAGCAGTGGGAACATCAAAAAGGCAGATGATGAATATGTCATTCAACATTACTCGGTATCTCTGGTAGAAAAAAACCTTACTTCTTCAGATACATATTACCTGTCGTGCGTTACCTGCAATCAGTTAATATTATGTAAGTATGTAGTTTATTTAATACAGATGGGTTTTAGTCAATAAATGTCTGACACTCCTTCTCGCAGAGCGGAAGGAGTTCTTTGAAGATGGTTCACCTCAAACAAACAGATACATGGTTCATGTCAGTAATATGCAGCAGAATGCAACATTCAATAGTTGGTTTCTCTCTGAGTGGCATCATGAAAATCCTCATCATATGTACCTAAATTAATCAAACCAAACCTTTTGAAGTTTTCGTTTCGAGTTCAAGCAAAAATTAACTTAGCGGTGGTCATGCGGAACTGTCTATGATAGTATACGACCTGCTAGCGTCTTACAATGCGTTTGGTAGGTAGAAGGGCTTCTAAATGTCAACAACAATAGGAAGGTAAAATAACAACCTTGCAGGACTGTATAACTAACATTAACTTTTGTTCTATGACTTTTTACAAAACATTTACTAAAAACTAACCTTCAAGATTTCGTTGTTCTAACACATTTCATATCTGTATTTTGCTAGATATATTAAAATACAGACAGAGAGTTAAAGTATAGTTCTACGTCTGTATAATGCGACGCAAGTGCATCAAGCACCCTGTCACCCGGTTCCCACTCCCTTCCGCTATTGTACTATCGTTTGCATCATATAGAATTTGTAATATTTAGAACGTTTAGTTTAATTCATGAATCCCCAAGCGACCACCGGTGGCCGCGCATCTATTGTCTTACTATTGTGTCTCTAATTGACGGTATCTGAAGGGTTAAATATTTATTGTTTTTGAACTGAGTTATGTATGATACATTTTTAAAAGTCATAGAACAAAAGTTGTTTTTTATGATGCTAGTACCATAGTCCTGAGAGGTTGTTAGAGTTTTACAATTACCCCTGAATAGGTACCTATGTATCGTTTACCATACATATCTACCAAACTACCTACGAAAAATTCCACCAGCAATTTGATAGCACATCGTGTTAACGAAGCTTCGAAAGGGAGATAGATATTTGAAAAAATCAGGTGGGCTTGTGAAATGTCAACGGGGCCGTGGTCGTATTCCCTCCGGGGCTGTAGGCTCGTTATCTATGCTTGTATTTGTTCATCCTGTGCTGCATTCGGGGCCACCGAACCGATGACATATGAAACTAAAAAAATGTTGAATAGGATAGGAACTTCTCTTATATTTACTGGCATCTGATTGGTGCGTTTGATTTTAAGCTGTGATAAGTGTCTTTAAATGCTTCAGGTTTACTTTTTTTGATTTTGCTTGAGTGTTTTTTTAGGTGGGAAAATTATCTAATGACATTTTCCGCTCTTGAGTGGAGCGTGTTTAAGACTTATACTTGACTAAAAACCCACTCCTTTTCTTGTATTGTCTTTCATACCAGGGCCGAGTCTTCCATTCAGAAGCAGACCCTTGGCCCTTCGGGCTTTGACCCTGCTGGGCCTCAACGGTTTACTGACATCTCCTTTGAGACGCGCGTGGAAAAGTTGGCGTCGTCGACGACTTGGACTCGGTGCAGAAGATTACCGTACAGCTGGACTTAAATGGAGAAATATTGTTGAAATTATTAAGACCCTTCAAGTCAAGAGCTTGATATTTTGTTGATAGCAAAGAGCGACGATGCATCTTGTTGTTTGGTTTTAAGTAGGCTAATTTTTCATAATGTCTTTTAAGGCGGTTATCACACTGCCACGCACCACGCAGCGTAGCACGTGAAAACGCACCCACGCACGTACTTGCGGGAGTGCAGATCTGCATCATTGTGCGGGTTTTTAACGCACTCACGCGCGTAGATGCGTTTTGAAAATTCACGCAGGCACGCACTCTTATCGTACATAAAAAACTTTTTACAAAAAAAAATTAAACCGACTTCAAAAAGCACAAAATAACTTTAATTTCGGAAGTCGGTGTTTCTATAATAGATACCTAATCTTGTCTCTTCGTTATTTAACACCGACTTCCGAAATTAAAGTTATTTGTGCTTTTTGAAATCGGTTTAATTTTTTTTTGTAAAAAGTTTTTTATTTTTCACTTTTTAGTTATGGTAGCACCACTAAAAATTACCTACCCTTCAGCTAAACATAAATTACCTTATAGCCAGAGTGCATCTCATAACGATTCTTATAATCCCAAATACGGTTATACCCCCCTGAATTTACCCCCTCCCCCTTTTCTTTCAGTCAGTCATCGACTACACGTATAAACAAAGCAATTTTACTTGTTACGACAATTCTGCTATGATTCTATGAGGAGTTCTGTTCCATATCTTCGAAGTACATGTTCAGACCATAACAATATTTCTATGGGACCAACTTGGAAGCATAACCTTTCAATCAAAAAAAAAATTTCGAAATCGGTCCACAACTGACCGAAATATCAGTGAACATACATAAAAAAAAAACATACATTCAGCCGAACATAGAACCTCCTCCTTTTCGAAGTCGGTTAAAAATCACGCACGGTACTACGAGACTTACCTTGCGTGACGCCCCGCACCCACGCGCGTGAGTCCATATATCTCTGCATGTAGGTGCGTGATCTGTATGAACACGCGTGGATGCAGTTTCGGTGTGTTGTACTGTGCGTGTTTCTATACAAATGGAGATACTTACAAGCAACGTTAAGACACACATTCACGCACTACGCTGCGGGGTGCGTGGCAGTGTGATAACCGCCTAACTCTCATTAGGACCTTTGGCCTGACCACGCTAATATATAGTGCGAAATAATCTCATATAGGTATCTCCTGTTTGATTTTCCACTGTCCCAGTCAGTTCCGTAAAAATATTAAGGTCAGTTTTAAGGTTAAATATTTACGGTGAAATGCAAAACTAAGTTTTCTCGCTCTACTTTGGTGCGAAAAGGCATATTAGACTTATACTGGCATAAACTCACTTGTTTCCTTCAGTTATCTTATGCATTACAGAGCCGCGTTAACTCTTTCAAAAACTCGCGTGGCATGTGTAAATACTACTCTCTTTATGTGTAATGAAATTCAATCCGTATAAGCACCAAATATATAGGTACTGAAGTCAATCTACATACAAAGCGCGCTCGAGCAACGCACACGTAGACACCGCTCACGAACACGATATCTCGGAGCGCCTCGGCCCGCTCGTCGAACAGTTCCGGCTCAAACGCTTATTAGTGTGCGTCCACCGGGCGTAGGTATAAAAAGTGAAGTCGGGTAGGGTGCGAAGCAGTAATGCTAGCAAAGGAGGAGGCCGACCGCTTCAGGCGCCCTCGCCGCCGCCGCCGCTGGGGTTCCAGCCCCGATTTCCAGCCACCGTAGACGCGGGCTCGTGGACAGCGAGCCGTGGGTAGCTCGCTGTCCGATCGTCCGGTAACTGTCCGGACGAGCCAAGGCGTCGACGGCGTGCACTGTTCCCACGCGCCTCAAGGAGTTGTCAGCAACAGGAGGGGCCCATCTGGGTCGAAGCCTACCGGGGTCGGGGTTATCCGAAAGGAAACTAGAGCCCCGGTATGAAGGCTAGAAGGAACGGCGCGGGGTTTTTAGTCAGTAAGAGTCTGACACTGTCTCCCGCTCCACCCAAGAGCGGGTTTCGTTAATGATGATTTTCCCCGTCGAGAGAAAAAAAAGTTCTCACACGAAATTGTCTTCTGTACCTATCTATTTTGAGGTAGGTATAAGTCATGGCTACGCTATAATTAAGGCTGTTTATCAAGATCACCATTACGATAATGACAAATGGTAATTGATAATGATACAGGTTGCAATTTGGATAGTGTGCGCGGGAAATGCATGACTTGATTTCGCCATCACATTTCTACCATCGGACCACCCCACGTACGGCGAGGTTTAAATACGTAAGGGTTGTTTAAATCTCTACGGTTCGGACTAAGCGTTTTCCCTCGTGGTTTATTCATTTACATCGAAAAACTGGAACAGAGCCAGTTGCGGTCTTCCCATCCGATTATAATTCAGTCTTCAAGGCTAGAGACTCTTAAGAAACTAGTGCGCTTTGCTGTCAACGATTGCATCACTGCTTACCATCAGGTGGCATCGCATTCAAGCACTAGTTTATATCAGATAAAAAAATTATTAAACCGTCAGATTTAACGTAAAACTTATTGAAGTGTAAACTGTTCGGAGATTAAGATAATCCAATTGATTCATTGTTAAGAAATCATTAACACACCATTACCTACAATCCTGAATTGACAAAGGGATATCGAAAATTCTAAATCTGTCGTCGAAGCTGTCAAATCAATTAAACTGTTCGATCCTGGACGGTACATTGGATTTTATAACCTTGACTCTAAAATAAACCTGAAAGCGAATTATTTATTTACTAGTACGTGAACTACAATACAGATTGGAAATTCCAAAGCGTTGTGGAATTCAATCTTAGAAACTAGAAATAATGATTTAATCAATGATATTTAAATAATCAGATTTGTTATGAGCGCGCACTTGTGAAGACTCGAAAGGATCTTAATTGGGATTCGTGCCCTATACATTCACTAGCTGCTCCCAGCGGCTTCGCCCGCATGATAGCAGAAAATTATCCCAAGGAAACATACTTCCAGAATAAAAAGTATCCTATGTCCTATTCCAGGATATGGTCTATCCGTGTACCAAGTTTCATCAAAATCGGTTTTGCCATTTAGGCGTGAAGACGTAACAAACAAACAAACTAGCTTTCACTTTTATAATATTAGTAAGAATATATTTCCAAGTTCACAATACACATATTCACTAACACTAAACACAACTTACACATTGACGTGACGCATTGGACACGCGCACTGACGATGACGGGCCGGCGAATTATTTTCGTCTACCGCCAAGTAGTAACATACTAGTTACATTTCGTTTCACACCAGTCACGATCTACGCTGTCTACTAGATAGACTTGCGCTCGCGCCGATTAACAATTGTGAACAATATCTACCCGTGCTAATTTGTTGTGATTGCAAAGACTATATACGGTTATAGTATACTAGCTTGTGCTTGGCTTTTCAGTTATTTTACGACTTCTAATAAACTGTGTTGTTGTGCTGTGTGTAAGGAGATTATACCTGGAGATACTACAGCAAGAACTTTATTTACTCGCCACCTACTCAGTAAGTACCACACACCACTCAAACAACCAAAAATTTGATATAATTCACGAAAGCAGTTTCAGTGTGGCCAAAAGCTCGGCTGATTTTCTGCCGAAACTGAAATTGATGCTGAAACTAGAATTTTTTGCCGAAACTTTATTTAACCCTTCAGATACCGTCAATTAGAGACACAATAGTAAGACATAAGACAATAGATGCGCGGCCACCGGTGGTCGCTTGGGGATTCATGAATTAATAAACACATTTTTTAAAAGAGTAACCATGGAGTTTCTTGCCGGTTCTTCTCCATAGGAAACGACCAATTTGGAACCGTGTACTAGCTTCTGACGTTTTATAAGTGCCCATGTAGGCCGATGTGGAATAAAATATTTTGACTTTGACTTTTGACTTTACCTTTTAACTTTGAGTACCAGCAGTCGATCGCTAATAAAGACACCACGAGAAGCAGATACATCTTCAGTACGGTTAGGCACCGTACTGAAGATGTAGGTACCTACTTATCTTTTATCTTCAAAGCACATGGTCGGTTTTTCTTCAAAAGCCAGACGCAAAGACTCATAAATCATAATCTCGCGAATCAGAAACCGTTTACACGCTGTGAAAATTTATGAGATGAATAAAGACAGGTATCTATAAAAAGTAATAAAATATCTACAACATTTTGCACTCAACCGCTTATATTTGAGTTATTGACGATTTGGACACCACCAAATTTATTGAAGCTTAGTCAATCATCATCATCATCATCATCAGCCTTTTTAATATTCCCACTGCTGGGACTTAGGCCTCCTCTCTAGGAGAGGGAATGGGCCGTAATCCACCACGCGGGCCCAGTGCGGGTTGGTAATTTAGACAAAAATGTCTTAACCCTTCAGATACCGTCAATTAGAGACACAATAGTAAGACAATAGATGCGCGGCCACCGGGTGTCGCTTGGGGATTCATGAATTAAAATCTATATACAGGGTTATTTGTAAAACATTAGCAACCTCTCAGGGCTATGTTAAGCACATCATAAGCACGTAGTTAGAACAAAAGAATTCGACGAAAGCTTGCGTCAAAGCGTTCGACGCAAGCGAAACCGTTGTAACTTAGCTAAGAGGGCACGTCATTGGTTCATCTTATGGGGGGCCTTCCAACCAGAGTGGCGACCGCGTACCGAAAGACACAACGACGCTAGTATTATATAAAGTAAATTATCCGAAGTTGCCGCCTAAAATCCGGCATAAAATAGTTTCGGTAACGCTATTTTCCTTATAAATTATATATAAAAACTTTTTATCTGACTTTGGGTACTAAACAATGTGTGTCCGAAAAGCACAAAATAAATACATAGGTAAAGAAGTCAATCTACAATATCTACATTCAAAGCGCGCTCGAGCAACGCACACATAGACACCACTCACTGACACGATATCTCGGAGCGCTTCAGCCCGCTCGTCGAACAGTTCCGGCTCAAACGCTCATTAGTGAGCGTCCACCGAGCAAAGAGAAATGTGAAGTGCATACATGAGATTGTCTTCTGTAGCTATCTATTTTGTGCGAATAGTCAGGGAGAAAAATCCTACTATCCTACTAATATTATAAATGCGAAAGTTTGTATGTATGGATGTTTGTTACTCTTTCACGTAAAAACAACTGAACGGATCTCAATGAAACTTGGTACACGAGTAGACCATATCCCAGAATAACACATAGGATACTTTTTATCCTGGGATTATGTACGCGGGTGAAGCCGCGGGCCAAAGCTAGTATGAAATAAAAATGAGTCAATTCTGACACTGTGTTGAAATATAATAGTGAAGACGGAATATTCAGTAAGTATTGTATTATTATTAACCGAATTCTAAAAAAAAAACTTTTTACAAAAAAAATATAACCGACTTCAATGATAAAAAACACTGAAAAGTATCAAATAACTTTAATTTTGGAAGTCGGTGTTTCTATAATAGTTTAGTCTCTTCGTTATTTAACACCGACTTCCAAAATTAAAGTTATTTGATACTTTTCAGTGTTTTTTATCATTGAAGTCGGTTATATTTTTTTTGTAAAAAGTTTTTTTTATTTTACACTTTTTAGTTATGGTACCACCACTAAAAAGTACCCCTCAGTCAAACTTAAATACCTTATAGTCAGAGCGCATCTCATAACGGTTCTAATAATCCCAAACACGGTTAGATTACATTAATTTACCTTTCGGCTTCATCATCAGATCAGTTCGATATATCCTCTCCCCCTCTTCTTTCAAACAGTCATTAGACTAGATGCTGGAGAGGGAAAGGATATATCGAACTGATCTGATGATGAAGCCGAAAGGTAAATCTTTCAATCAGTCATTAGACTAGATACTGATAATCCCGGCTGTAGCATCAGGCCAGATTTATGTCAACATTGCAATGAACTTAAAATTTAGTCCTGTTTAAAATGAGCCCAAACACGACTACGGTGCTGTAATTTCAAGGTTTGTACTTTTCCTGATGCTCCTGGCTTCAGCATCAGGTCTCTATGTACTTCGGTGTTCTTTATTAGCAGTACGTTTATCCACACATCGAGCCGTTTTCAATGAGCCTAAGCTCGATATATCTGCTGTTTGTTGTCGAGGACTTAGGTACTCTGCAGACTATCCTGACTGCAGCATCAGGTCATGACTTGATGATCATGAGACCAAATGTGGCAAATGCCCTATCAAACATCAAAACAATTTACTAAAACAGTCCTTGCCTGTTCGAGTAACTTCTTACTGTTAAGGAGTTGTACCTTCCATCATCAGCCCAGCTACCTGAGATGGTGACGACCATACGCAAATACACAAGATACTTCATAAAATATGCGAAAATCAATAAGTGAGCCTATAAAATTTGAAGGTTGCCCTCGATTTCTCCAAGATCCCATCATCAGATCCTAATTTGGTGATAATGGGACCACCTCAGAACTATCTACTTTCAAACAAAAAAAGAATTTTGAAAATCCGTCCACATTTGGGGGAGTATTCGACGAACAAACATACAAAAAAAAAAAAAAAAAAAAATAAACATACAAACAGCCGAACGTAGTACCTCCTCCTTTTTGGGAAGTCGGTAAAAAGAAGGAGGTTCTCAATTCAGATGTTTGTATTTTTTTTATGTTTGTTCTCGCATAGCTTCGTCGCTTGCTAACCGATTTGTTATTTTCGTGTTTCTTTATTTTTTTGTTGAAAAGGGTATACCTCCAAAATGGCCCAATAACCACCAAGTTGGGATTTAATGACGGAATCTTGGCGAAATCGAGGGAACTCCTCAAATTCAATTAATTTTTTTAGTGAAGTCGGCTATTTAAAAATAAAAATATATAAAAAGGATTTTATAATCTTAGAGGGTAAAATGAAACTCATGCATTTGCCTTTCTATTAACGAAGAGCTACCTGCTATTTCACACTCAAACGTTAATGAGCTGTTTAGTAATTAGTAGACTAATTGGTGTTAATACTGTTCGAGTCTACTTCAATTGGAGGCTACATAAGTGGGAAAAGATAGATGGATATTGGAGGTTCTTGTTTCGCGTAATTTCAGAAGGAACAACTGAAAAATTCAAGAAGCACTTTAAAATTTGTCCCTGTTGAATAAATTTTAATTTTAATCCATTATAAACGACCCTCCCCAGCTTTGCAAAGGTATTCTCACCTTTTTAAACTGTAATGTGCATGTATTACACATCTAAATCTACCTCATGAATTACTCTGTCTTTTGGTGAAAACCGCTTGAAAAACTTTCAATAGTTTTTGAGTTTATCGGGAACAGACAGACACACGCGGTCGGAAACTTTCTTTTATGATACCTATGTTTTAAATAGGTATAAAATCATCATCATTTTACCCGAAAGAGATCCTCTGTTGGATATAGGCCTCCCCCAAGCGTCGCCACAATGACCGATCCTGTGCATCTCTCATCCACCGCATTCCTGCTACTCTCACCAGGGTCCACCCACCAGGTGGACCGACGCCACCTTGTGGAAAGCCATCTAACACAGCATTTTGCTGTGCGCGGTCGCCACTCTTGAACCTTTCGGCCGCATCGACCATCCGTCCTACGAGTAATGTGTCCTGTCCACTGCCACTGCTTTATGGCTCTTTGAGTGACTGTAGCCTTTTGATGAGGCCCATTGTAAGCGATCATATTTAACCAGTGCCCTATGTCATCACTAGTGTTGCCAGGTGGACCGATTTGCGCGGGATATTTAAGGGTCTGGGGACGCGTCTTTTTTTTTTGTTTATTTAGGAACTTTTGAACATGTGTTCATGCCAGTTCCATTATTACATACAGTAAGTAGGTACATAATCTTAAATTTAAGGCAAACATACAGGTAAATAATTTCAAGATTGCTTAATTAAAACTAGATTATAAATCATCTTAGCTTCATCTGATAATGGCTTTGTTAACAGACTTTGAAAGATACCTACATCTAATTTGTTTAGCTTAAGTTTATCTATAATTTTACATCTTTCGACTTCATTCTTAACACATTCAGCTAAAATATGTTGTACATCTTCTACCTTGCCACAAACGTCACATTTAGGGCAATCAACCTTCTTCATGAGGTAGGCAAATATTTTCAGCGGCATGTGTCCAGATCGAAGTCTAAATGTTGTTACTAGTAGGTAAGGGGACGCGTCTTGGTGTGCACCTGATCGGGAAGCTAAATGTTCCAATAAATCAAAAACATTAAAAATCAAAGAGTGACTGAAGAAGTCATTGGATGATTTTTAACCTAAAAAAATACTTTATTAAAAAAAAATATATGTCCCAATCTAAAACCCTAAATCCCGATATGTTTTACCATCTGTCCAAACGGACCTGGTAAAACTAGTTATCACTGACAACACGCACCGGTCAAAGGGTCATAGACTTTCCTGTTGAGTGAGACTGTGGTAAGTTGGACGAGAAGATACCGCGCGGCGTCCCAAAAGCTGCCCAGCTAAGTCGGATGGTTTTTTTTTTTTTTTTTTTTTTTTAAATTCGGCAGGAGTGGGAAATCCTCATGGACGGCCAGGCTGCCTCACATACGAGCCAGTCTGAGCAGTGTCAGACTCCTACTGACTAAAACCGCACTCCTGCCTTACATTTAAACCACAGACATGGCGTCCGTGCTCTTTTTTGATTTAACATTGTTTGCTTCTGGGCAACTCCACGTGCAAGTGGCGTCACTCCAGAGCACCTTCCAGTAACTACAACAAATCCCGTCACAATTTCAGAGCTGAGAGGCCACCAATCCGAAGCGAAACTCAAGCAGCAACGAGCCATACGCGCACAAAAAATTGGGGAAACTCCCATCCTTCAAGACACATACAACCCTCCGCCCCCCATCAAATGGCCCCCCAGCTCCAGACTTAACTATAATTAATTCTATATAATATATATTAATAACCTTTAATATCAATAACTTAACTACAATATGCTGTAAATAGTTTCTTTTTCAGTAGTTTTTTATTTTTTATTATTATTATTATTTTTATATATATATATATATATATATATATGTTTTTAATGTATTTTTTTTTTTTTACTAAGTTAAGTAACGCTATGTTAAATTTATAACTATGGGTTTCCACCCCAAGACCTGTCACTGTTTCCTGCTAAGAACCAACCGCCCCGAGCAATACCCGCGTCATACAAAGCTACTTCAGCTCATCACTGCCTAAGTAGGCGGATCAGTGCCTCGACGACTGCTCTGTCCCGATGCCGCATGGCGTTCTTCATGTTGTTATTGATAATGTCACTGGTCGACGCCTCCTGTGCCCTCCTCACAAACCTTCCAATAGCGTCGTCAGCGTTGTCAGCGTAGTACACGCAGTGGGCAGTATGTCTGGAGACTGCCACCACTGCGTGGGGGACGCTGTTGTGAATCCGGATGTTGGTGGATTTTGTCTTCAAGATGACGACTGATTCGCTGGTAAGCCCTTGAGCTTCGTGTATGGTTAGGACGCATGATCCAACCCCAGCCCCATAACCCTGGTCAATGAGGGTCTTTTTCTCCCCCTGCGTGTAGACCAGGAAAAGCGTGTTGGGAAGAGTGTTGGGAATATGCGCGCCCGTGAAACTCCTTAGCTGTAGGGAGTGGACCTGGTCTTTTGACGAATATAAGTCGGATGGTAAATCCCGTGCATTCCTTCAGTTCATCATCAGCCTTGGTAATGTTCTCACTGCTGAAGCTCAGGCCTCTTCTCTAGGACAGGGAATGGTCCGTAATCCACCACTCTGCCAATCTGGGCAGTGTCAGACTCCTACTGACTAAAACCGCACTCCTGCCTTACATTTAAACCACAGAGATGGCGTCCGTGCTCTTTTTTGATTTTACATTGTTTGCTTCTGGGCAACTCCACGTGCAAGTGGCGTCACTCCAGAGCACCTTCCAGTAACTATAACAAATCCCGTCAGAATTTCAGAGC
The DNA here is from genome assembly GCA_949319445.1 of Mythimna lalbum. Taxonomy (NCBI): domain Eukaryota; kingdom Metazoa; phylum Arthropoda; class Insecta; order Lepidoptera; family Noctuidae; genus Mythimna; species Mythimna lalbum. The sequence continues at coordinate 7,764,909 of OX439348.1, read as the reverse complement.
TGAGAGGCCACCAACCCGAAGCGAAACTTAAAACTGAGTCGGAGCCATTGCTACTCGGCCACCACTGCTCCATCCTTCGTTGCCCTATGCAGTCTAGAGTCATGATAACTCTTTCGAACAATCTCGCTAGGTAGGTAGAAATACCTACGTAGCAGTTATTTCTTTTCGAACAAACATCCAGTGACAGGCGACAAGCTCGGGGTTTGTTAATTGACTGCGGAACCCTACTTGGTCCCCGAAACGCACTTTAAGGGATAGCCTATTTTTTATTTACATTTATTTTTCTATCCACTAAAGTGGTTGTCTTTAAAAAGAAAAGATTGGTACATTACCAACCAGACAAAGATAAATGGACTGAAAGATTAGACGGATTTATTTTTGTATTGTAATCTTAAAATTAAGTAAATTGAATCTTGTAATAGGAGTGTTTTTACAAGCTTTTGTTTAACTTGAATATTTGTGTGTATGTTTGTTTACCGGAAGACGCAGCGTTGGTAGACCTCCAACTAGGTGGACCGATGACTTGGTTAGGGTCGCGGGAATCCGATGGAGACGTGACGCACAGGACCGGTCGTTGTGACGACGCTTGGGGGAGGCCTACGTCCAACAATGGACGTCTTTCGGCTGATATAATGATGATGATGATGTTTCTTTAGGTCGAATTTTGTAAATGAATTTTAAAACAGTTATCCGTAACCGATTGAGCTGAAATTTTGCAGACATATCCAGTTTGAATGTCATTGCATGCTTGGCAAATTTTCATTATCACACATTTTCGCACAACGTGATGTAGTCCCAAACTAAGCAGACGTTGTGCTATGAGAAGGTACTAAATAACTGATTATAATGCTTTTATAATGATTTCTAAATGCTAATATAATAAAGAGGTAAAGTTTGTTTTTTTTTTTTGTTTGTAGGAGGTAGGTAATCTTTGGAAATACTGGTCCGATTGCTTAAATTTTTTCACCGATCAAAAGCTGAGTGACATAGACTATATTTTATGTACGCGGGGGAAACTGCGGGCAAAAGCTAGTATGATATAATATATATATATATATATATATAAAGAACAAAATTGAATCATCGTGCTCTTCACACAACCTTGTCTTGAGTGAGAATTGAACCCACGACCTTCGATATAGCAGTAGAGCCATTAACCACTAGATGGTCGTGAAGGTGGCGAACTGTTAGTTGTTTTTATGCAACCCTTGTAAGAAGTAAACGTACCTGTTGAAAAAAATAAAAATAAAAAACTACCTAAAACTACCAGTAAATCCAATATGGCGGACAATTTTTTTACATGCTTCTATTTTTTTTTTTCAACATTATCTTGTTTACACTACATAAGTACGGGCTTTATTTGTTAGTGTACAATACACTAGCTTTTCCTTGTGACTTTGTTCGTGTGGCCCCACAGGAATTGTATCTACGAGTGTTTTTTTTCCGAAGTATAAAGTCGGCCTATTGGACTCGGCAATAATGTTCCTGTACAGTAAAAGAATAACCACTTTTTTTTTCTTCCAAAGGCCTGTAATTCCAAAGACACTAATGGTGGAGCAACCAGTCGTATCTCTGTGGATAACAACCTCACCTTTCAAGTCATTACTTGAAATAAGAAAAAAACAACTACGGTACCATACTTGGTGTCCATTTGGAAACTATGGTATATTTTGATACAAGTGGAGAAAGTTGGTCATTGTGACCGAGGCGGCATTCACCCGAGACCAAAAGTGTTATGAAGCCAAAGGCTGCAATTACAAATTTCCACGTGTATAAAACGTCGTTTTTCAACACACTTGCGAAAACATAAATAAACGAGGGTTGATGCGCGACTCGTGGGGTGAAACGATGAATAAGAGCGAATTTTCGAGTAAGTGTATTAAAAAACATATTTTGGCAGCAAGGCGACTGACCGTGCCACCCTATGCGTCCGTAGGGCTTAAAAACCAACAAGCCTTTTCGTTACTAGTTCGATATAAATGTGCGAATGCAGTGAATTTCTTCTAGATGTAGTTACTAGTACTAATACCAGTAATGAAATCAAGGAAAACGAATCGCATTTAGTATCGCCTAAGACTCGTTTAAATTGCAAATTCCCGCTGCCATTCATTCAAGTCGCAATCTTTTTTATTTTCGTTACATTTAAATCTTTAGTTCAATGAAATAGAATCAGTTGAATCGATTCGGATTACCTTTGCGATTGCTTTGTATTGAGCTAAAGAATTGGTTGGGTTATTTTTACTGGTAGGTACTTTCCTGCTACATTACCGAAGTTTCGAATGGCTTTATGAGACCTGTGGAAGTCTAATGGATTCGAAAAGTACAGGGTAATAAAAAAGTACCGGGTAGTAAAAAAGTACAGGGTAATAAAAAAGTACAGGGCATAAGGTGATGTGTTTTTTTTTTCGGTGACTAAATATCATCTAGATGACGTCCTCTGCCCTTGGCCGGAGCAGCTGATAGTGTCAGACTTTTACTGACTAAAAAACTCACCCCGAAGAGGCTAGAAGGAATCTAGCCTCTTCATACCGGGGCTTGAGTTCCTTTCGGATAAACCTGGCCCCAGTAGGCTTCGACCCAGCTGGGCGCCTCCTGTTGCTGACAACTCCTTGAGGCGCGCGGGAACAGTGCGCGCCGTCGACGTCTTGGGCTTATTCCGGACAGTTATCGGTCGGACAGCGAGCTACCCATGGCTCGCCGTCCACGGGCCCGCGTCTACTGTGGCTGGATATCGGGATCGGAATTCTGGCGGCGGTGGAGAGGGCGCCGTCGCCTGATGCAGTCGGCCTCATCCTTTGCTAGCATTACTGCTTCGCAGAAGGAGGCGAACGCCTGCCACTCCTCCTCGCTCCGGATCATGGACTGAACCAAGGCCCGGGAGCGCTGTTGCCTGATGCGGTCGGTCACCTCCTTTGCCAGCAACTACGTGCAAATCCACCGAACGCTCAGCATAATGCTAAGACCACAAGCAAAATGACGAGTCCACAGCGCTGGTTTTCAGTGGGTCGGTGATGGATCTCGACATAAAGACTACGTTCTACGTAGATACAAGTTATCATTGAAATAATTAATTAAAATATTTCGCCGTTTAGTTTACTGATAACCTTTACTTTGTATATTTACACTATAAACGCCTACACAAAGTATATGAGAACACTTGTCATACTGCTACAGTTGATATTTATTTTTAGCTACAGTAAATAACATCTTTTGATTTTTTATCCTTTATACAATCGTATCACTCTTGATATTACCAACTGAAAAGAACTTCAGTGGAATTTATGAAATTCCGAGAAATGTTCCACGCAAAAGAAGTGCCTGTACGAAAAAAATAGCAATAACAAAAAAGAAGCGCCTGTACAAAAAAATAGCAATAACGTAAAAGCACGCGTGAAGAGAATTGTCGTAGGAGTAGAGAAATAGTAGTTACTAAATGAAAAACTGTATTATGTAATACCCTCGTGCCTTTAATCACAGGAAAGCTTAACTTTCAGTATTAATATTATATGACTAAGTGATATTTTAACAAAATGCCAAGTGCGAATCTTGGCATTGCTAAGGACCGTTCACTCCAAGTAATGGCCTCGCTTATTTTTATGGCTTTTTGAACAATAAGAAACGATGAACTCCACTTTTATTTCTAAAGCAATAAATATACCTGCTTCCTGTAAAGTTTGAAAGGTGATAATATTTTTGGCAAGCGTAGTGTGAGGTACGACTCGTAGCAAAGCTCGTAGCACAGTAGCACTACGAAGTAGCAAGCCACCCTCTCTTGTCGTGAACTTGTTCGTAGGTTGGTTAGCTAAATTATTTTACCCAGTTGACATTTAATTATTTTACACAGTTTAAAAAAAAGTTATATATTGGGTCGTGGATACAACAGCTCCTAGTGCAGTTACTGCTAAGTATAAAGTCCCGGGTTTGATTCTCGGTTCAGGTCGATTATTTGGTTTATCCCATTCGAATTTCTCAGTAGCAGCCCAAATTTGATTTGTGCTCGCTTGATGGCAATAGGTGTACTTCCTACTAAAATAATCCTCATGACCCAATTTCGATTATGGTGGCCAATTTCAACGGAGATTAGCCAGGTAGGCAGGAGATAATTATGTTCAGCATGTGTGTATATGTTATCACCCGATGGATCATAAATCCGACACACCAAGGCAGGATCACTGGTCGTAAGTACTTTTCCAGGCACGAACCCCCGTGCCTCTCCGAAAGGTAGCTCGGCCCCGGTATGAAAGGCAAGAAGGTACGGGGTGGGTTTTTTAGTCAGTAAGAGTTTGACACGGTCTTCCGCTCCACCCAAGGGTGGGGAAAGTCATTTGGATGATTTTTATCGTGTTTTTATCCACCAAAAAAAACCCCAACATCAACTACAAAACTCTGGCTGGCTAAAGAGTAATTCTCAATGGAAATGCCTAATAGCACTTTTATACATTAAAATTGTGTGTAGATAACTTGATATATTACCTAACCTACTTAAAGGTCTATTACAATACTCTGAATATCGCGTACGATATTCAAACTCATCCTATTTTTCATTCACAGAAAGACAGTCTGACCCCTATTACACTAAGCGATAATAGGCCCTTCATTTTCATCGTAATCAGTTGACTATATCCAAAGATATACTATATTCATTGTCTGTTAGGCGGCACAAAGTTTCCCGGGCCAGCTAGTCACTACATAGTATAAAACAAAGTCGCTTTTTCTGTCCCTATATCCCTATGTACGCTTAAATCTTTAAAACTACGCAACGGATTTTGATGTGGTTTTTTTAATAGATAGAGTGATTCAAGAGGAAGTTTTACATGTATAATATTGCACCCGAGCAAAGCTGGGGCGGGTCGCTAGTTTTTAATAAAACTCAATTGATACACCATCAAAATCACTCACCCGATCACATGCCTGAATTCTATGAAAGTTCAAGACACCTGTGCCATATGCCACTTTCACGGCTCGTTTGATCGACCGGTCTCCATGAATTTTGCATACATATAGCCTTGTCGTGGAGATGACAACATTGGATGATTTTGATCCCGCTAGATCAAGTGTCAAGGATATGCAAATATTTTATACCTTTGAGAGTTCGTCTAGAAGCCAGTTTAATAAAAATGCGTCACACGTCTAACGTCAAGCGCGAGACGATTCCCAAAGGGTTTGATAGTTGCACTGTAGAATTATTTATGATATATTTCGTTGAAGGCTAGTAAGTGTGTTGTCATATTTTGTAATATCGATCCATTGTTCGTATATATTATTTAAAATTTTTTTAGGTAATCATCACACAACTTCTCTCGGTCTGAGTAGAGTGATAAGAATTGTTAGATGTTTACTGGCTAAAACTCATTTGTATTTCCGTTGACTTTTGCGTTACAAGGTTGCAGTAACTCTTTCGATAAATCCGATCATACATAATGTTGCACATGCGCCTTAAAGAGATGTCAACAAAACCATAGAGACTCAAATAGGGACCTTACGAATTTCTGAAAAAATAGATAATGTGAAAACGTGTTCCGATAACGCAAAGGGCAACCGAAGAAAAGAAAGTCAGAAAAGTCTGAGGCGCCACTCACACTCCACCCTATTTTATTAAGTCATAATCACACCTCAGCTTAAAAAAATATCACCTACTTATAATTTCATTCCCTCATTAACTGCTACTTACTACTTTATACTGCAAATATATTTTTCATTACTCATGCTCTGAAAGTAGGTCTGAAGTTGCCTGAGGAGCGGGCTGAAAAGTATCACACTTTTCATCCCTAGGGAGTTTTACTTTCACCAAACAGCGGTCAAATTATTTAAAAAAAAAACTAGGTCTATCTTCTTGTATTCGTAATGAAAAGCACAATGCTTACCTCGGGGTTAAAGTTACTTATTTCCTCCTCGCTGCGCTCGGCCGCCAACTCCTTCTCGGGACGAAATAAGTAACTTTCACCCCTAGTGTAACAATGTACTATTCTATCCAGATCGAGGACATAAACACAGGTATAAAATAATCAGTTATTACAAACAAACTTTTCCTAGTTGTCCGCTTCAAGTTGAATGCCCCTCTTACCATATCTTTCAATCATCCGTCAGCTATACAGCGTTACGTACTCTGCCATGACATTTTCACACTTTATCACCAAACCGTTCATACAGTTCATCCAGCTTTCCCTAAATAAATAAAAATACTACTCCGGATGGAAAAAACAAAATGACGGCTGGTCAGCTTTAGACTTTGAGTGAGCAAATAAAAAAATAAACATTAATCAGATCAAGCCAGTTTGAAATAGAAGAACTGTGTTTGATGCCGATCGTTTTCTGTATTTCTGCCTGAAGCGTTAAGATAAATCGAGTCCATAAAAAGTTGTATTTTTCCTTTCCTCTCGCCGAAGAGGTCGTAACAGCTTGCATTTATTTTGCAAAAGATTTAAGAGGATGCGGTCTACAGACAGCAAAGTTAAATAATTATGTGTTCAACCAGTTCATATTTCTCGTGGATATTGATTTATGTATTTTCAAAGCAATATGTTTGGTTTACTGAAATTTTATGGCTTCTATGTCTGGTTATTCGCATTAAAATATTAAGCAATAAACAAGACAGAAATGAAAGATCACTGAAGGGTCTGGTTATAAATAGATTACTGCTGTTAACGCAAAACTTTGTATAAGGTTGTTTATGTTAGTGTTTGTTTGTGTAGTTTGTGTTTGTTTGTAGTTTGTTACTCTTCCACGCAAAAACTACTTAACAGATATCGATGAATATTGGTACAAAGGTAGACCATGTCCTAGAATAGCACATAATATAATACTGTTTATCCTAGGATTATATTCCCTTAGGATAATATTCTACTATCACTCGGGGGAAGTCACTGGCAGCAGCTAATCTATAAGAGTATCATTAAATTTAAAAATACTTACTGTTTTCATTTATCAAGATACAGGATTGTTTCCTAGTTTGGAGGACAGTAATCTATGTTGCCCCGATGTACGAGTTGTAGGTCGCGGGTTCAATCCCAGCCAGGCGCATTACTTTATGTAATTTATTTCATCACCACTGCTGTCAAAACGGTTAAGGAAAATATCATTAGGAAACCGGCATGTCCTAGAACTAAAAATTCATAGACGTGTGACATTCACGAACCCGCACTGGGCCCGCATGGTGGATTACGACCCAGTCCGTCTCCTGTCGAGAGGAGGCCTGAGTCCCGGCAGAGGGAACATTATGAGGCTGATTATGCTAATCTATGTGAAATAGCCAATTTGTTATTTAATCACTGATACTACTTAAAGTTATTTAAGAAATATTTAAAAACTGTAGTAAAATAAACTATCATCATCATTTTAGCCGATATACGTCCACTGTTGGACATAAGCCTCCCCCAAGCGTCGCCACAACGAACGATCCTGTGCGTCTCGTATCCATCGATTTCCCGCAACCTTTACCAGGTCAAAAACGAGATAATAATAAAATTTATTTCAGAATATTTATTTTCATAAATTGTTACTAGTAACAATGTTCTTATAGGTTAACCTTTTTTGCGCAACAAATGATTACTTACTTATCTATATATATATAAAAATCAATGCCACTTTTCGTGTTTATTTTATAACTCAAGAACGGGCTCACCTATCCAAACCAAATTTTTAGGCTTTGTTCGGACTATTTAGTAGATGGTTTATGTGAAGTTTGGTAGGGTAGAGTAAGGTATAGTAGGGTAGAGTAGGGTAGAGTAGGGTAGAGTAGGGTAGAGTAGTGTAGAGTAGGGTAGAGTAGGGTAGAGTAGTGTAGAGTAGGGTAGAGTAGTGTAGAGTAGTGTAGAGTTGAGTAGTGTGGAGTAGTGTAGGGTAGAGTAAGGTAGAGTAGGGTAGAGTAGAGTAGGGTATAGTAGGGTAGAGTAGGGAAGAGCGGGAGCGAAGCCGTGCGGGCAAAAGCTAGTGTACTATGAAATAATATTTTAATCTAGGTCTTTTCGGAATATTCCACTCTATAAATCACGAACAAGCTAATCTTTCACAAAATATTTATTTTACCGTGCGTGAGTAAAAATCTAACCGGACACACCTGTTAATATTACTTTTTTTAGGGACGGCACAGAAACAAATCTGTTTACTTAGTAAAAATAGTGAGGAGACATTTATTCTCAGACAAAGCGGCATTGTTCATGCGACTGCCGAAAAATCCGGGCGGATTTTCTTTTTTTGTAAAAATGTTTTCGCTTCTCAAACGGTAGGTAGAGTCGCTAGATACCTTCAACTAACATAGCTGAAAAGAAAAGTATAAACATGTAACCTTTTTTTTAAACCATAATTTTTGTTAACTATCTCACAACGCCTAATCCCAAGCTAAGCAGAGCTTGTGTTATAAGTACTAGACAGCTGATAAACATACTTATATATTTCTAAATACATACATGTTATAGATAAATTAAACCCAGACACAGAACAAATGATTATGCTCGTCACACAAACATTTGTCTTGGGTGGGAATCGAACCCAGAACCTCCGGCATAGCAGTCAGGGTCACTAACCACTAGACCAACAGGCCAGTTTAATTTAATTACCTATTATATTATTATATTTTAAATATCGCAGCATATGCTGAGTTAGGCCACAAAATATATAGGTACAGAAGTCAATCGTTCTTTGTATGTTACAAAGCGCGCTCGAGCCATGTACACATAGATACCGCTCACGGACACGATATCTCGGAGCGCCTCGGCCCGCTTGTCGAACAGTTCCGGCTTAAACGCTCATTATTGTGCGTCCACCGAGCGTAGATATAAAAAGTAAAGTACATACAAGAGATTGTCTTCTGTACTTATCTATTTGTGGTTAGGCGCCTTTTAGCCTTGTCTTGCCTTTTTGGATTTTAAAGTTGTTTTTTTTTTCATACTTAATTCTTACTGTATGATGGATTGTGTGAGAAGTGATATGAAAGAAAAGGGAGTTAATGATAGCGTGACATGACAGGACAGAATGGAAGAAAAAAACGTGTTGCGCCGACTTATAAAACGGGACAAGGGCAGGAAGATGATGAATTCAACTGTATTTTAACTTTAATGTATTTTAACTCTACTGTGTTTTTGAATGTTGGGCTGTGAAAAAGAAGGATGAAAAAAGATTGCATGTAGCAGAGATGAGAATGTTAAGATGGATGTGTGGTGTGACAAGAATGGATAAAGTGAGAAATGAGTATATTAGGGGAAGTTGTGAAAGTGGCGCCAGTGACTGAAAAGCTGAAAGGAAATCGTTTGTGTTGGTATGGTCATGTGAAAAGGAGGGACAAAACGCATGTTGCTAAGAAGGTTACGAGATTACATGTGGATGGATGGAGGGGGAGAGGGAGGCCAAAGAAAAGATGAATGGATTGTGTGAGAAGTGATATGAAAGAAAAGGGAGTTAGTGATAGCATAGAGAGACAAGGGCAGGAAGATGATGATGAACTCTACTGTGTTTTTATTCTACTGTGAGTGAAGTGCGAATAAACGTTTTTTTTTTCCATCTTTCTTTCTGACTCAGCACGTCTTACTTGAAAAGGTTACAAATAGACAGACAGAGTTACATTCGCATTTATAATATTAGTACGGATACTCCAGGGAGCTCGTGTATCACAAAGTACTCCGTTGGATTTCTATATAAATTGTGAAACTTTCCCAAAAATCTCTTGTTTAGTATTAAGCTGAAATCAAATAACAACAACAACAAACAAACTTATCCTACAGTTGTGTGATACAAAGGTTGATGGCAATCAAATATTCTATCCCTTACACGTGTATCACAAAAAAGCTTAAAATACTATATTTTGATAAAAGTGGAGATTGTCATTGCTATCGAGCAGCAGGTGGTTGTGGAGCCGAGGGCTGCAGTGACAAGTTTCCAAGTGTATCCAACGACGTTTTTCAATACACTTACGAAGCCATAAATAAAGGGGGGTTAATAAAATTAAAGCGGGACAAGCACGTGTACTTTTCCGCACTAGTACGAAAAACAGTAAATTGCGTGCCTAAAAGCGGTAGTGATAAGAGCGGGATTTTGAGTTAAAGTATTGAAAAGGTTTATTCAACTTCAGTCTTATCAAACTATCAAAGCGTGTGGTCAACAAAAGAAAAAACAAAAATATAAAAAAAGAATTTCAAAAAAAGAATTTCAAAAAAAGAATTTCGAAAAAAGAATTCCTAACAGTTTCGCGCGGGCACTCGGTTTTAACGAAATAATTAAACGCAACGCTGCAAAGGTCGGTAGGCAACCTCTTAATCCCATAAGGTTGGTACGACGACACTGCTACCCTGCGAAGCTAATCCCCTTGATGGATGGCTGAAGTAACTCCTTTCTATGAGCCCATCCCATTACTGGGGACACGCTCACCCGACACAGTAATGCGTGTTGTGGTTTATAATTACCGCCATTTAAACAGAAAACACTGGGAATAAACAATTGGATATGTTAACAACAACGTTTATAAACAATAGGCGCAGATTGAATGTAATTAAAGTGTTATTCAACTGAAATATACACATGAAGTGAGTTACTGTTCCTAAAGCCGGTACACCGAGGGTTTTGCCGAGGGCGACCCGAATAAATGGGTCATCTGAATAAAGTTTGAATGTAGAGATCTATTTGTAAATGGAATCTGATTTTGTATGAAATACTGTAATTTGGAGGAGATGTGTAAATTTTATAAACATAATTCCTGATTTATATCCTTAAAGCTCATTTACACGACAAACGAATGGCCCATTGTGTATATACCAAGTTGCATAAAATTAGAAGAGAAAAAAAAATATTCTCTCGTGCGCCGATTTTATTCAATTCATGCAATTCAAGTTGTATAGATATATGTATGTCTGTACAATTTGAATGACCTTGAAAAATGCTTAATTTTCATCGCTTTGTGTGTGATGAAAATTTTTGTTTCTATATATATTATACTACAGGCCAGTACCGGCTTCGCATGGGCAATAAATACAGCCTATGTTACTCAGGGTAAATGTAGCTTTCCAATGGTGAAAGAATTTTTGAAATCGGCACAGTGGTTTTTGAGTTTATTCATTACAAACATACACACAAAAATAAAAAATTTCCCTCGTTACAATATTAGTGTAGATTATTTGTTTTTCCTAGAAAAAACAAGAAAGTTTTTTTTTTGGTGATTTACGTAAACACAAAAAAAAATCAGGTCACTAACCCCTGGTGCTCGATATTCTGATCTCTCTATTTTCTTTTTAAATGCTAAATGTTATTTATTTTACAAATAGGTTAAAAAAAAAACGCTTTAAAACGTAAATTTTTTCGGCAATTTAAACTACATGAGGCCGGTGTTTCCTAGCTGACTACCCTGAGAAGAAACACCGAAACAAAATCAGCCGTTCACATACGCTCACAAACCTTTCGTGTATTAGTGTGATTACCATAGAGTAAAAACACAAGTCAGCCTTAATACTGCTGGAACTCAGGCCTCCTCTTTGGTTAGGGAATGGGCCGTAATCTACAACTCGAAGTTTTGGTTCTAGAACATGTCAGTTATTCCTTTGTAACACTTCTCTCAAAATGATAAAGGAAATAAAATGCATGTCTGGGTTTGAACCCAAAGCTTAGATAAAACTCGTAAATCAAGGCCATTACCATTTGGGCTACACAGCTCTAAAAAAGTTCAGTTCAGTAAAATCCCTGTTTTCTCAAAACACATTTTGATCGAGTTATCCTTTTTCGGGGTTCCAAGGGCAATATCATGGGTGAAATTAGTTTAATAACAAGATTTCCAGTGCAGCCATACATTGGTTAATTAGCCAAATATTCGTTCGTGCAGCTGAAAATTAATGAAACAGTAGCAGCTGCTGAAACGTTACCGTGCGAGTACATCTCAACACATATAATTGTTATTGTTGTTAATTTTGTTTTAGATTTTGTTGCTAACATTGTTATTGCTGACTGTTAAAGCAGCGTGGCGCAAGGTCCGCTTATATTGTCGACACTGCCGTACCCAAAATTTAATTTGACACCCGCCGAGCACGTGACTTGAATAGGGGAACAGCTTAAAGGTTGCTTTAGACAGGGACGCGACAATGCGACATAATGCTTTACGTGGAAAATCGTCAGATTATTTCTCTCACTCTCGGTCAGACTTTAACTATGTTTTGCCCTTTACGAGCGGTCACGATAAGGGCGATGGATGCTAGACGCACAGGACCGCTAGACGCGCAGGAGCGTCGCCACAACAACCGCTTGGGGGAAGTCTATGTCCAACAGTGGACGATTTTCGGCTGCAATGATGATGATAAGGGATAAACGTAATAACAAAGCAGCGCTCGCGCGCCACTTTGCGGCTAATTTGAAGACACCCTAACTTTTTTTGAACAATTACAAATTTATATGCCAGGGGGCATATAAATTTATTCATAAGGTCACATTATCAACAAAAAAAAAAAAATTCATGAAAACACGAAGCGGCACTGTTGTCGCTTTGTCACGCCACGCCTGTGTTCAGAATCCGGTCCAGTCAACAATAAAACCAACACGAGAAGTTCAATATGTATATTTTACACATAAATTCTTTGTCATTAAACACTTCCTCATAACTTCTTCACTAATTTGACATAGATTTATTTATTACACCAAAACATCCACTAAATAATTGAATTTCCAATTTCGTACTTACCAAATATTTGGTTGAATATTTGGTCAGAATTATATTGTCTTGGGTCAATACGCCCCACATAACACTAATGTATAGTATTAAAAATGCAATTTTATAATGATCGCTTTCATGAACATTCGAACCTTAAATGTATCGGCTATATGTCAATCTAAGATCTATTGTTATGTAATATTCAAACCTTACACAGTACATATAGGAAGGTAATATGATATCGGTTGAAGTAGCATTAGCTTTGGCTCAATATAGACATCACTTGAATATTTGCTTATAAAGTTATGAATGTAAATATATCTATAAAGCGACAGACAATGTAACTATTACACTCATTTTTAACAGGATACTCGAGTATTTTAATTATTAAGAATTTTCTAATAAATGCTGCCTTACGGTTGTAAATATCTACTCCAAATATATGTATATTCAGTAAAAAGTGACCCTTTTGTAAATGTAAGTACATAAACAGTATTTTGTAAATCACTTTTATAGAAAACTTCAACATTTTCAAGCGCGGAAGCAATTCTGTTTTCATTTAAAACCATTTCAAAGTTTCCCAATAGTTCATGTATGACAATGTGATAAAATTTCAGTCGTATTCAAGTAATAGCTACTAAATTATACAATAACTATAATGAACTATGTTAACTTATATAAATTATTTACATCTGCTTAGTAAACGTAAGAGAATCACAATGCACCATCATAATTATAAGCCCATTCATTCCTATATACATTTATTATTATATGATCGCTCTCAATTTAAGAATACTTCTATTAAATACTTTACTTTCCATTGCTTATAATAATGATAGAAAGACCTGCTGAGCTTTAACAGCAGCGTGCATGCTAAAGCGGTCATTTCCTTAATATATTTTATTAAATTCAAATCATTGTAAGTTAGAAATATTAAATGAACTTAAGTGTAAAAATGACAGCAGCAGGCGCTTCTCGATACGCTTCCAGATAATCTTTTCACTCCAGACATTTTAATTTATAGACCAATTAATTTGACACGAATGAATAACTTCTACCTACGTAAATTAATGCTTTCGATTTTAATTTCTACAATTTAAATTTTTCAGTCGAAGATATATTACAACTGAAAGTTAATTTGGGTACTTCAGTGGTAACAATGATAAATATTTAGACATTAATAGATCTTTAAGATACTTATAACATGGAATGTATATGTTTTAAAGTAAATATTATATACTTTTGTAAATAATAATTTGGATAGGTATATTTTGAATTAATTTTAGTACTTTGGTTTTAAAAAAGGCACAAGGGACCCAAAATTTAAAAAATGGAGTGCAAGATTCATTCATTCATTATAATTAATTTAAAATAAACTTTAACAACGGTTATTGTAGAAATAAATACCTATACGACTATTATGCCTTAATTAAATATTTATTTTATTTATTATATTATATATATTTCAGAATACAGAGAATTCAATAAAGATTGATACAACAACAGTTTCGATTTAAAATGCAAATTCGATATATAAAAATTTTAAAATGTTCTTTTGTTTTACTTATAACGTTCTAATATTGATGGCAGTGTATGTCTCGAGTCATTTGGGAAATATCTTACAACGGACTATATTTTCAACGAATCAGTGCAAATCCCGCATATTATTCCTAAAGTATATCAAACACTACGGTAACGTTAAACGAAGGTACCCGAAATTAATTCATTAATTTACATTTAATGCAATGTGGTCGCGAACATTATCCAAATAATTTCGCCGTAAAATGAGAATTTTGAAACGTAAATTCGTAGCTCTTTGGCTAATAATACGAATGTTTTTAACTCAACAGAAACTGATGGACGTTTAATTTTCCAAAATTCTTACGAAACAGAAGGACAGGAAAAGTACGAAGTACGTGGAGGTGACGCTCACTCTCTGAGCAGCACCGGTGGCGCGGATATCACTCTCCAGCACAAAAGGCTCGTCAATAACATGGATGATACCGTTAGTGCACTCGACGTCAGGCCTGAACACATGGATCCAGTGGCCGTTCCACTCCACATAGTAATCTGTGAAAATAACAAATTAGTTAATCTCAAATCTAGACTCCAAAATCTTAACATTATACAAAAATAGCAGATAATAATGTAAATGAACCGCTAAAAGCTTACTCTTATCAGATTCCTTGACACGCAGCCGGAGTGGATCGCGTGAAGTCGGCAAAACGAAGGGATGTGTTTCGTTCGCGAGAAGTTTTAAATCAGATACTGTGTAGGCGCGCCCGGCCCGGATAACATGCCGCTCTAAAATTTGTTTCGTCTGCAAAACGACAAGGAAGATAAAATAATGATGAAACACACAGACATAACTTCTAAATTATTATGGAAATTTGAAACTTACGAAGTAACCAAAGTCTTCCCGGAAAAGAGATTTGAAGGCGGAGGGATGCTTGATTTGGAATTTGAGCCAAGCGTGATCGCGGGGGACAAAATATGTGTAGCGGTGTTCCATATCATTGAGCTGCTGGTTAAACATCTGTCGTTTGCCGAGGTTATAGGTGATGCTAAAACAAAAGACAACATCGTTAATATTATTTCTTAGAGCCCTCAACCACGACGACTTTTTGCAGCGATGCTGTCGCGCGTTTCGTAAGCGTGCGACAGCTTCGCTAATAACGCGCGCTAGTCGCATTTGCAAGCGCCATAGAAAAAATTACAACGCGCTACTAACGCGCTTCGGCATCGCGACTGGATTGATGTGAACGCGCTACAGGATCGCTACAAAAAGTCGCCGTATAACGAGGGCCCTTAACAAGTTGTTAAGGGTTGGTGTTTTTTTCTTCTGAGTAAACTTTCAAGTTCACATTTCTATCTAAGTAAGACATGATATAAACAACCGGTGGTATTTATGCTTACTTCAACATAGGATCTGTTTTCAATTTCTCAAAGACAGTTGTGTAAGGAACTCCCAGTACTCGGTCGATGATATGGACGAAGCCGTTGGTTGCTGCAATATTGGGAAGAGTCACGGTGGCATTCACGCCCCCTCCTTCCACTGTCAGAGTCTGATTCTGACCGCGCGTCAGTACATTGAAGTACAGGTACTTGCGAGGAGAAGCCGTTGGTGCTTGGTAGATCTAAAATAAAATACAGGTTGTAGAAAAAATTTACGATCAAAATGTTAACGTTGCATAACACCCATGCTATGATGCATTTACAACAACATCTATAGGGTCATTCAAAATACAGATAACACATTCCTGGAAAATCTATCGAAATAAAATACAATAAATCACGTAATAATAATTCATTTTACAACCATGCAACCACAGTAACGATGGAATAAAATGAACAGGGAGAGACTCATTAATTAAAAATAATAAGTACGTTTAAACACAACACCGGACCGTTAACAATTAAAACATTTGTGAAATAAATTATATTTAAAAATGATCAAACATACAGTTCCGGGTAGCTGATTCCAAATAGCAGCAACCAAACCAGAGAATTAAAACCAATACGACATTAAATTTAATCCAAATCGTATTTTAAAATTCGTCGCAATTTCAGATTTCTACTTACAGATTTATATTCGTTCATTAATTAAATATTGAAATGGAAAACACAGCAATTGTAAATTTTAATGTCAATGTTTACCTGATTCATGTTGTTGTGAATTATCGCGTCCAATGGCAGCCTCTCACGAACCAAGTGTAAGTTCAAAATGTCCTTCAGCTTTTGATGGTTTCTACAAACAAAACATGATTAGACTTCAATTAAAAGTAAACATGCAAACACTTTGAAATTCTAAAATAATACAATATTTAAGTAAATAAAGCTCTCAGAGAGGAACATTATGGTAGCAATCACATCAACACAAAAAGCTCGTAAAAAGTAAAGTGAAGTAAATAACCTAATGATGTTTTGGACGCTGAAGTCAGCCCACGCTTCATTCGAGGGCGCAAACAGAGTGATGTCTTTCGCCAAAGTAAGTTCGTTGAAAAAC
This sequence comes from Mythimna lalbum, assembly GCA_949319445.1. Lineage (NCBI taxonomy): Eukaryota > Metazoa > Arthropoda > Insecta > Lepidoptera > Noctuidae > Mythimna > Mythimna lalbum. The sequence continues at coordinate 7,748,284 of OX439348.1, read as the reverse complement.
TGGTTGTTTGCTCCCAGATCCATGATTACTTCATAGAATTTACAAAGAGGTCCGTCTTCTTTTTCCTGTTTAAACAATATTTTATTTTACTCACAGAGGAAATAAATAGCACACCAAAACAGACTTGGTAATCTTTTATCTAGATAACGTTGTACAGGCTTCCGAGGTCCTTTTTAAAGCCAACGTTTATCAAGTGACCGTTGTAATTAATTTACGTACTGTTCTTTGTAATGAAATGCGTAATTAACTTCACTCTTTCAGCTGTAAGTCACTGAACACTGTTGTGTACTCAAATATTTACGTCTACATTTAAATACAGATACTTTACCTTTGTTACGGGTTATCCATTACAAAAGTAGTTAAATCTACAAAATATATCAAAAAGAGAGAAGAGAGAAAATATATTATTAAGAAGGTGTACAGGTTAGGTATTTAAGGTAGGTAACTCATGCGTAAAATGCGACAGTACTTACAATTCCCTAAAGTTGTCAAGATCATGCAGGACGGCAGGATCCAACGGAGCGGGGATGCATAAACAAAAAGAGATAATAACAAATATTCATTATACCTACCTGTACTAGAGGGTTCTATCGGTATATGGTACAATAAAGACATAACACATGATTTTATGTTTAAAGTTTACACACAAAATACGCATTAACAATAAATACTTCTAAACCAAATTCTACAATGTTATTATCAACGATATTATTATTATACACTTGATTACTTTACTAAAACTGCGGTAACTAATGATTTGGGTCCTAAACTTTGGTAACTAATGAACAAATTACTTACAAATCAACGTTAGATTGGAGTCTACCAAACAATATAACTATGGCAATTAATGAAGCTTATCAGACTATCACAGTACTCAAAATAACGCTCGATTGCACACAGAAAAACTTTTTAAAGAACGTGCTCAAATTGATTATACCGTAGATTCTATGAAACGGAAGGGTATGTAATAAAATAAAGGACACACAAAGATGGATAATAAAAAGAAGAAATAAATAAAACGCTTCATTTTACCTTCATAGCCTGGTTCCCATTAGAATGGAGCGGAAAGTCAATTATGTGATTGAAATTGTGTTTCTATTAGCTTACAGTAATATAGTTGAAGAAATGTTATGTGATGTGTAGAGTATGTAGTCAAGTAACAGTACATCATTATGTGGACAACACAAGAAGTGGAAATCTATAGAATAATTTGTCAAGCGAATATTACTAATTTAGCTATGTAATAGCCGAATCTTACTCAGTAATCCCTCCACCATTAACACAAAAATCCTTTTTAAACCAAAGACAATTTTAAGGAGCATAGCTTTTTAAAGTCTACTCACCCTAAGGAAATCAATGACGGTAGTATCGACGACCATGAGTGGTCTCTGTATAAGATGGACCACTCCGTTCTTCACTGGGATGTTAGCTCTGACAATATCTGCTAGAACCACGCCTCGGGCATGCTTCGCGTCGCCAGCAACGGTGTTGGATTTTACGTAGGCTATAAGAAAATAATGTAATTTTAAATTCACTAATTTTATTTATTTTGGTTTTGTCAACTGGTAAACAATTACTGTGGTCGTCTTCATTTTGGGAAGTTCTATGTAACCAGTAATCTATAGAGTATATAGATATTGTATTATATTCTTCTTTATTTTGTTGTAAGTATATCAACTTTATTGGTTCTTTCTAATGTTCTCTTTTTGATTTCATTTTTATAATTTTTACGTACAAAACAATGAAACTCAGTCGACGAAGCGGCAATGCCATGACGACATGATCACCAAGCATATATTGCCGAATACGCGTCTATGAAGCTACGCGTCCGTGGACAGTACTGTAGGAATTAGTCAAATTATTGCTTCAAAATCTACTTAAATATAACTGTTCACCAACTTTGTGCCTAAACACAAAGCTGCGATGCGATGTCGCATCGTAAAAATCTACAAATTCGCACGACGCATCCCATAACCTTTCGAATAGATTTGCATTGCACAATTGCATGGTCATAGCAGTAATACGCATCGCACGTTTTGGCGATGCGGTGTCGCGTTGTATCGCATCTCATCACAATTTTGTGTGTGAACCTTATAAACAGTCATCGTGAATAAGCTTCCATCTTACAAAAAATTTATCTTACTAATATTATAAATGCGAAAGTTTGTATGTATGGATGTTTGTTACTCTTTCACGCAAAAACTACTGAACGGATCTCGATGAAACTTGATACACGAGTGGACCATATCCCAGAATAATACTTAGGATAATTTTTATCCTGGGATTATGTACGCGGGTGAAGCCACAGGCAAAAGCTAGTATACAATAAAACCATAGGAGGTAATACACGACGTTCCTCGCTATACGAAGTTTGAACGCGGAAAGTGCACACTTGGCTGCACCATTAAATTCGTCATGCCAATTAGCGTCATACATCACAATAGAGAAGTAAGAATTCTTGACAGACGAACGAGCGTATTCCTTCAACATTCCCTTATACAAGCAATTACCCTGTCTAGGTTTGATTCATTGAATAATTGATTCACTACTGTGAACATGCAAGCTTGTCAAAATGCAGGGGCGGTTTCAACCGTTTCGGGGCCCTTGGTGGCAGATATTTGCGAGGCCCATGTCTTTTTGCGAAGTATTTGAATTGAAACTGGATATTGCTTATGCCAAACTTTATAAAAAGGTACTACATAAATTTCGAGTTTAAAATCTATCTACATTATAATAAATCTGTAGATGTTTTTAGATGTGCGCGTTTCACGTAAAGTGTACGAAATCTATGTGAAATAGCTATAATACATTAAAATTGTGTGTAACTTGATATATTACTTGGAGTTTGTTCCACCGCAATCGCTAGACTATATCGAAATATATACTACATTCATTGACTTTTAGGTGGTTCGAAAAGTTCGTCGGGTCATTTATGTATTTTAGAAGATATATAGAAATTAACAATAGTTAATACAACAACGATGTTAATCCTATATACTAAATCCCTCAAAAGATATTTACACAGTTTTAAACATTTTGTTTACTACTTTTCAGTAGTTTAGTAGGTAAATTGACTATAATATTTTCATTTGATAAATAGGAAAGTTGATCTCGTTCTTATCGAATTAAAAAAATTGATAGACGAATAAGTATTCTACAATTAATATAAACATTACCATGACAAGTATAGGCTGGAAAAATTAAAGGCTATAATTTGCTTCTTTTTTCTAATCTAATTGTTGCGCGAGGCCCCTACAAAACGGAGGCCCCGAACTGTTGTTTGGTCGCCACCCCCTAAAGCCGCCACTGTAAAAATGGCAAGTCAATGGTTTCACTTGATTTCATGCTATGGTTTGATTGTGGTTAATAAGACAACTGTTATGTTATTTGATATATATAAGATATTCTTTATAGAAGATATTTTTATCCGTGTTCTCTATTTCCACAAGTCGTTATTGTTTTCTTTTAAATTACAGAAGAGTATCGTTTTGTATTGAAAAAGGTTTTTTGCCTAACATTTCTTTGAAGCGCGTTTTATTTCGTTTCCAGAAAATATTACTTACAATTATACTTATTTTCCCTCTCCTAGAGAAGAGGCATGAGTCCCAACAGTGGGAACTTAAAAAAGGCTGATGATATTTTTTTTATGGTGAGGAAAATCATCCAATAACAACCCCTGCTCTTGGGCGGAGCGGGAGATAGTGTCAGACTCTTAGTAAATAAAAACCCACCCCGTTCCTTCTAGCCTTCATACCGGGGCTCGAGCTCCCTTTCGGATTACCCTGGCCCCAGTAGGCTGATGATGATGATACTTATATTACTTATTTTATAAAGGCGTAAGTTTGGAAGTTTTGTATGTATATTATGTGTGCGTATTGTGTCTCTCCAGAACGCTCAAACTGCTGAATGGATTTGGACAAAACTTGGTACACAGGTAGACCATGTCCTGGAATAGCACATAGGATACTTTTTTTCTCAGGAGTATGTTCCCTTGGGATAATTTTCTACTATCACACGGGCGAAGTCGCTGACAGTAGCTAGTAATCGAGATACTATCAAGTTGATCAAATGTCAGTAACCGTTATCGCGGAGTACGCTTGATAGCTTGCCCTTTTGCCTGCATTTGCGTCTAGCTAGGTTATAACTGAGTTCAGCGAAAAGGTCAAAGAGTTTTTCAATCTATTATTAAAGACTGGATTTCTCATTCCCTGTGGTTCGAGATCTTGTGCTGGTTGTATTTGAGATTTATTTCAAAAGCTTGATATACAACATAATTTTTAGTTTATGCGAAACCTGAATATAGTTTGTTCAAAATCGGTAACTGAATGGATTCCAATATCTTTACACCATGTTGTATTTTTTTTCTAAAAATATTTAAAAAGATCACAAGTTAAACACCACCGACACTAAGTACAACGCATTAGGAGTCAGCAAACAGCTAGTTGCAAGTGCAAAACAACCCCTCAGTCGTTTGGATGGCCCAATGACTATGTATTTTTGCTGACAACAAGCTTATAATTTTGTGATTTTTCATGATATAGTTATAAAATTGTATATAGATTCTTTACATAAAAAAAAAAATTAAACCGACTTCAAAACGTACAAAATAACTTTAATTTTGGAAGTCGGTGTTTCTATAATAGATACCTAATCTTTTCTCTTCGTTATTTAACACCGACTTTCGAAATCAAAGTTATTTTGTACTTTTTGAAGTCGGCTTAATTTTTTTTGTAAAAAGTTTTTAATTTTTCACTTTTTAGTTATGACCACTAAAAAGTACCTACCTTTCAGCTAAACATAAATTACCTTATAGCCAGAGTGCATCTCATAATGATTCTAATAATCCCAAATACGGTTATATTACATGAATTTACATTCCGGCTTTATCACCAGATCAGTTCGATACATCCCCTCCCCCCTTTTCTTTCAGTCAGTCATCGACTACACGTATAAACAAAGCCATTTTACTTGTTACGACAATTCTGCTATGATTCTATGAGGAGTTCTGTTCCATATCTTCGAAGTTCATGATCAGATTATAACAATATTTCTATGGGTCCAACTTGAAAGCATAACCTTTCAAACAAAAAAAAATATTTCAAAATCGGTCGACAATTGACCGAAATATCGGTGAACATACATAAAAAAGAAGTCGAACATAGAACCTCCTCCTTTTCGAAGTTGATTAAAAATACTAGAGACGTGTTTCGGGTTTAGCGTATTCTAAAATTAAGGTGGTGGCGATATAAGCCTTTACGTAGCTTAAGACTTGCTAAGCACTTTAATCATCACGTCTGGTACCAGATAATAATGTTTTTTTAGATGGCATATCATCAGGGAAAGCATGTCAGACTTTTACGGCGTCTCGGACTCGGTCCGAATGGTTACCAGACGGCCGAACGGCGACGAAATATTAATGTGGCTAGATCATTATACTTACTTATCTCATCCTTCCCATTCATGACGGTGCTGAAGGAGATGATAACCTTGACATTGTCTCCGAAGGCCAGGGTCTCAAACTCCTTGGTATCAGGAGTGGCATGAGTGAACAATACGTGGTGGGGAATCACGTGCCCATCGATGACTTTTTCATCTAACAAATCCGATCTTGTTGTGGGCTAGAAAGTAAAACAGACTTTATTTTTGTGGCATTAAGAATGTTTTTTTTTTTTGTTTACAAGCCTTGAAAAAAACAAATTCAATTAAGACCTGTTACAATTGGAAAATTAACAAAATTGAATAAGTAGTAACTTACAAAATAAATTATTTTTTTTTTTGGATTATAATAGTTTTCAGTGGTACCTACTCAATGAATTTAATGCAGCTTTTCAAAAGAAATTGAAAAATGTTTTCCCCGATTTTGTTTTTAGTAATTGAGGAACTATAAGTAGGGAGAGACTATATACGCTGTTCGGCCCTAGGCTATTAATAAATTTGTAAATCTTCCCATCCGATTATAATTTGGGTGTCTTCAAGGCTAGAGTGAATAGGCTCTTAATAAACTAGAGCGCCTTGCCATCAACGATTGCATCACTGCTTACCATCACGTAAAATGGCAGTCAAGTAAAAGTTGAAATCAGATTTAAAAAAAAATCAAATATTTTCAGAAACTGAAATAAAAAACGCTCTTAAGTTCTGGTTTCCTGGAAAGAACTACATATACCTTTACCTTGAATCCTTCGTCGACTGGGATAAAGAACGTGTGTCGGCCATCTGCATCGAACACTTTGCTCTTTTTCAGTTGGTTCACTTTTTGTCTGAAGGATCTGCGGAAAAATACATTATGATAAGATTTTTATTTTTGACTGGCTTGTTTCTAGTGGTTGGTGGCCCTGACTGCTATGCCGGAGGTCGTGAACCCCCACACCCAGAACAAATGTTTATGTGATGAGCATGATCATTTGTTCTGTGTCTGGGTGTAATTTATCTACAATATGTATGTATTTAGAAATATTTCTGTATTTTTATCAGTTGTCTAGTACCCATAACACAAGCTCTGCTTAGCTCAGGACTAGATGGCGTTATGTGATAGTTGAGGAATACATTAGGTATATATATATTAACTTCGAATCAAATCAGGAATGAAGATCCTAAGAAATCATCGAGAGCTGGGCACATTGCTCATAGAACGATGAGGCCGAAAGGATTTAGCACCAATCTTTCGGTTGAAAGGATGATGATGATAACTAGAATTTGAGTTTTTATTTTCGATTAATAATAATATGTTTATTGGTTATGTTAGGCAATTACATGAAATGTCTAACTAACAGCGTAATATTTCATGAAATGGTGCCATTACATGAAATGGCCGAGTCATTCAATGACTAATTCAACGATCAAGGTACGGTACAAACATTATTTAGCCTTACGAAAGGATTGGATTTACATGTTTATAGTCTGTCCAAAAAGTCAAACGACTTGGGAATTTTGTATAATATTAAAATCATTTAAAAAATATTATATTCGATATTTTTATAAGGTTTATCTATTAGTAAACAATGATCAAGATCTCTTAATCAACTTTGATTATTGAACCAGCGTTGACTATATCAAATTTCATTTTACGCTAATAATTATCCAAGTTGTTTGACTATTGAGACAGACTCTAGCTGGGCTACCTTGAGCATCATCCGATGTTCCAAGGTAATCCGCGAAATACAAATTTTCTAAAGTTTTTTTTTTTGTATTTTACAGACCAGTCTAAGTCAGTTAAATTTTGATTAAAATATATATATTAGTATTTATTTACGGAATTTTAATCATTAAAATCTTCAATACAACCATCTATCTCCGTCCGTTTACCCTATCGAATGACTTTTTCATGAAATAGCCATTCAATAGGGTAAGACGAACTAAGTGCGTATTGATGATCTTATATTTATGTATAGTCTAATATATAGTTTCTAATGTAAAATTAAATACCTCATTAATTTGCTGTACAACGTAGACTTTTTATTTTAAGTTAGCAATAAGACCGCCGTTGCACCCACAGATTTAAGTTTATGTAAAAGTTATGTTACTGTTTTGGTGTGCAATAAAGTTTTTTCTATCATATTCTATTTATGTTACGGCCGCGAAACACATTTTTATAAACATACAAACCAACACTCGCCTCCAAAACGTAAAAAAACTTTAGAAAATTTGAATTACACGGGCTACCCTGAAAACTGTCTACTGTAATACAATTCAGTATAACCTTGACCCACTCGCAATAATTCACGAACTCAGAATTCCAAATTCATTAAATTCGCTACAGAATTCAATTCGAATTCCTGGCGTGTACTACCGGCCTTAGTAGATTGCACTAGAGATAGTAGCTACTAGGAGCTCTGTAATTGTGTTGTTTGTTTCGCGAACTCAACGTGCGAAAGTTCAATGCAACGATAATTCGGTTCGCCGCGAGTTTAGCGGTAATTGAAACACTCGCAAAGTAATTAAGTTCGAACTTCATTCCATTTTCAGGCTTATTTTTCAGGCTTTTTTACCAGAACTTTTCATGTATACCGTGTACTTAACTTTTAAGCACAATTACGATGCAAACCAGGCCTGTGTAATTGTTCATTAAATGGAAATTTTAAAGCCAATTTGCACATTATTTTCGACGAATAATTGTATAATTTCAACTTGCAAGTAGTTTTATAATTATTTTGCCTGAAAATGATGTAAGTTGAGACCGACATAATTAATAAGAATTCTGTTTTTTTTTCTTCTAACCCTCGAATCTTGGCTTTTGTTCAAACGTACCTACAGTTTTATGCACCATTTGATATTAGGTATAAGATTGTTCAGCAAAGTTGGACTGTTACTAAGAAGACTTACATTAAACTAAAACTTAACCAGCTTAGTGTAGGTGATTTAGAAACAATCACAAACAAAAATATTATAATGTGTAAACAATTCTGTAGTTGAGCTCGACTTTGTACATGAATTGTCAAATCACTATTTTAATATTAAGTAAATTTTGTCGTGGCCAGAAATTAGAATTGATCACTTCATGATATGGCCAACTAAAATTGGCCAGATCGTTTAAATTTTAACATTTGATGATATGCCAATCCTCGTTTGGCCACATCATTGATGTAGGAGATCACATTTTGGGAAAGGGACATTCTGGGAAGGACCATTTTGGGAAAGGGACATTCTGGGAAGGGGAAATTTCGGGAAAGGGACTATTTGAAACCAAGGGACATTTTGGGAAAGATACTTTCTTAGCCTGAACGAATAAAAGGTATACAGAAAGTAGGCAAAACAAAGATTGAAATATCATATATTTTTAAACGTTAACGATTTTGTCAATTTTACTTGGCCATATCATGAAGTGATCAATTTATAAGTTCTGGATACGACATATAAATTATAGAATTAAGAATTTAGTATAGTGTGATTTTTACCTAATTAAAATACAACACAATTAAAAATTACCTGAGCCGATGCTGTCCAATATTAAAAAGATCTGAGTGCTCCAGGAAGTGATAAGCATTAGGATTGTAGACTGGAGAGCTTATAGAACTTGGTCCATGAGGCTGTAGGGGCAGCAATACTTGGTCTATCACGTGGAGAACCTGAAACAAAAGGATACAATTAAAATCATAGCAATACCTTTCTGCTTCCTTTGTTTGTTTGACGTAAGAATTTAAAGGGTCGCCTGTTGTTTAAAGCCGACAAATCAAGAGCTGAAGTAAATTAATTTAAGGTAAGCTCACTTAGGCCAGGTTTTTGAATGAAGTGGTTTGATTTAAGAACGTCTCCAACCTTGCTTTATAGCCAAACTTTCACCGGTTTTCAGATTACAGTTTGTGCAATACTCAACTCCAAAATTATTTTTATCAAATCAGAAATTAGGGGAAAAAATTTTGTTTTTGAGTTGGGAAATCGTCTAATAACTACTTCCACTCTACCAGCGAGAGGGAGTGTTGCACTTTTACTTAGTAATGCCCACCCATGTTCGGCAACAAAGCAACTTTATTGGCCCCTGCTACGCAAATAGCCATTAAAGGAACACAGGTTGTAGTCAGAACGGGGGAGTAACTTGATGAGCTACAAAAATCATTTATCGCTAGTTTAAAAAACATTCTGGATACGACTTTGCAGAGTTTTTATAAGGTATGCAAGTATGCAGAAATGCTTGTAGCCAGTAGCCACATTTATCTTGCCAGAGATTTCAGAAAAAAATATATAGATTGGCATCCTCTCTATACGCACAAAACGATTTGGAAACTTAGTGTTTCTAGTGCGTATAGCATAGTAATGAAACTCTCTGCCCCCTGGTTGCAAGCTGTTGATATAGTGCTACCTGGGGGTCTTTAAGTCGAGAATGAATAGGTTACTTCTAGACAAGCTTGCTCTATCGTCGACCACATCGTCGCTTACCATCAGGGGTGAGATAGTGGTCAAGCGCGAGCCTAACATTAATGGAAAATAATGTAGAAAATTACCAGCTCTATCTAGATGTCGGGGATCCATTTACCCAATGTAATAGAAACAGGATTCCTTAATATATTTACACTTGTAAAATTTATCTTGGCTTCAATATATCCATTATTTAAATAGCTTTATAATATACAGGCTACGGTAAATAATCACAATAATCCATATCCCAAGCCAGGTTCAAAATAAACAATTTGACATCAATCATCTTGGAGTAATAAAATTAGTTTATTATGAATCAAAAGAAACACGAAGCAAATTTCTTGTTCTTGTCAAAGGAAAATCAAAGATAATAAAACAATGCAAAAGAAAGAAGAAAATTGTGCTGATATAAAGTTTTGTCTCGTTAGTTAAACCTTTTTGTTCAGCGAACTGTGAATAAAATTGTTGAGAAGATAGAATACACATTATATTGTGTGTAATGTGTATTCCTTATTTTTATGTTATGTTTATCTTCAATGCCGACGCTCGCTTGTAACCTCGACCTATCTTCGGCGATGTGGATGACGTTGCAGACTTTGATTTCCAGAGTAGTACGGATTTGGTCTGACCAACGTATTGGAATCCTCATCATTAACCTTTTTAATGTTCCCACTGCTAGGACTCAGGCCTCCTCTCTTGGAGTGGGAATGGGCCGTAATCCACCACGCGGGTCCAGTGCGGGTTGGTGAATGTAACATGGTTTCGAATTTTTTGGATCTAGGACATGCCGGTTTCCTCACGATGTTTTCCTTCACCGTATTGAGAGCAGTGGTGATAAAATAAATTACATAAAGTAATGCGCCTGGCTCGGTTTGAACCCGCGACCTACAACTCGTAAGTCGGGGCCGTTACCATTCGACCATCACTAAAAATACTTATCAAGTATTTTTATGTAAATAATCTAAGTACTTTATCTTTGTGATTTTTCATAATATAATTTTAAAACTATATTATGAAAAATCACAAAGCCATAAGCCAGTTATGGTACCTGGTTGGCGACATAAATACATGGTCACCGGACCTCCCGGTGATTAAGGAATTATTTTGTTTCCGAACCCAGCTGTGCGCGCCTAATGCCTGCTACGACCTGCTGTGTCCTGTTTTGTACTTAGTGTCGGTGGTGTCCAACTTGTGACTTTTTTTTTAATTTTTGGGAAGAAAATATAACATTTTACTGATTCTGACCAAAGTATATTCGGGTATCGCATAAATCAAAAATAATCTACACTAATTTAATAAAGAGATAAAATTTGTTTTTTTTTTTTAGTTTGTACGAGGTGATTTCTGGGAAGTACTGATCCGATTGCTAAAATTTTTGCACCGATAGAAAGCTGCTTTATTCCTGAGTGACATCGTCTATATTTAATGTATACGGGCGAAGCTGCGGGCAAAAGCTAGAGTTGTATATTTTTTGTAGTATAAAAAAAGTTTTCTAGTTTCTAATTGGTTTTTGGCGTGAAGAACTCATTATTAGTGTTAATAAATAGCGTGTCGGAGGGCTCTTGAGTCCCGTCCTGGGTCCGCTTGACCTCTGTCCCTGATTGTTGTTCCTTCCTCCTCTAATTAGTCTGGTTTGGAATTGGGTTACGCACTTGATAGTTATTGCCTCAACGTTATTGTTTATTTGTTTGCTCCAAATCGGTATTTATGTTTTCCTTGGGTGTCCTCGTATTTTTATTTTATTTCGACTTTGCCTATTCAAGTGTTATTAGTGGTAATCTGACTTCATAGCAAAATATAAAGAAATATTAGATAATATTTCTAGATATTTTAAAGACCATATAATGTAAATTATGTAAGGCTGAATTATCGAGTGTTTGGTGCGAAAAATATAGGTAATCTGTATATATGAAAATATCTAAAAGTATACAATTGAGATAGCAGCAAAAACCAGTCAGAAAACGTTCATTTTAGTTCATAAAATAAATAAGTAAATATTAAAATTAGTTTCAAACACTGTTTTAGTCTTTTTTTTTTAGTAAAGTTCTAGTCGCTATGACATTACGTCATACGGCCATGTAATGTAAACTAAAATATGTCAACTTTTAAATGATATGATAATTGACATCTATAAGTTACTTTTTTTAAAATTTCAGTGCATGAGTTTTAAAAAGAGGTCAGTAATTTGTTTACGTGATTAACTGACGTCATGAGTACAAAGTACAAAGGCACAATCTGTGTTCATCAAATTACCCGCGAAATATAAAATTACTAGCTTTTGCCCACGGCTTCACCCGCGTACATAATCCCAGGATAAAAAGTATCCTAATTATGTTATTCTGGGATATGGTCTACGCGTGTATCAAGTTTCATCGAGATCCGTTGAGTAGTTTTTACGTGAAAGAGTAACAAACATCCATACATACAAACTTTCGCATTTATAATATTAGTAGGATTATACAATTTGAGTGCATTTTTCTAGCGTTTGTCGATTGAATAACAAATTGCGTTTTTAGTAGTTTATTAGCCTCTTAATTCATGAATCCCCAAGCGACACCCGGTGGCCGCGCATCTATTGTCTTACTATTGTGTTTCTAATTGACGGTATCTGAAGGGTTAAGATCGAATTGAGACACTTTTCAAAAATAGGTCTAATTCCTATTTAACCCTTCAGATACCGTCAATTAGAGACACAATAGTAAGACAATAGATGCGCGGCCACCGGTGGTCGCTTGGGGATTCATGAATTAAAAGTAAGAAAACGGAAAGTCAAAGACAAGAATTTACCTACATACGTACTCGTATAAGTTTGCACGTAGCTGGTTGATTATATAAAAAGTTTCTTTATGTGAATTTCTCTCGCATGGCGCGGTCTAATAAAAATATGTTTTTAGCAGCAATCAGCCAAATGTTTTGGTTTCCGGAATCAGGCAAGTAATCACGTCGTTCAAGCTTGCCTGGGTTCAAATTTACCCTATATCAGAGGCATATGGTAGCTACCGCTGTGTATGTAGCCAGTATGTAGATAAGGGAGCCCCGGGTTACAGGGGCCCCGACTGTGTGAAAAATACGTAACATGTTATAAGTAAATATTTTTTTTAGATTGGAAAATCATCTAATGACATCTTCCTCTATGGGCGGAGCGAGAGGGCCCCCCCAAAAAACCCCACTCCTGTTTGTTCTTTGCCGTTGTTCCAGGGGCCCGGGGTTCTCTTTCGCATCACCCATGGCCCCAGCAGGCTTCGATCCTGCTGGGCCCCTGCGGTTGCTGACAACTCTTTGAGGTGCGCGTGGAACACTACGCGCTGTCGACGACTTGGGCTCGGTCCGGACGGTTACCGAACGGTCGGAGGTCGAGCTACCCATTGCTCACTGTCCGCAAGCCCGCGCTTACGGTGGCTGGAAATCAGGATCGGATTCCCGGCGGCTGGGGCGCGAGGGTCATTGCCTCGCGCGTACTGCCGCCTCCTTTTCTAACATTACTGCTTCGAAGAAGGAGGAGACCGCCTGCCACTTCTCGCTGCGAACCATGACCTGTACCAAGGCCCGACATGTTATAAATGCGTAACTTTTAATTCTCTTATTGATAAGAGGCCCATAATTAATGAATAATGACTATATTATGAGATGGGTCTTGACTTGATAGGCGGACAACAAAGTGATCCTATAAGTGTTCAGTTTCTGCCCACTCGACAGAATCCAAAAAAACAATAAGATCCTTGATCATTTTTGATAGAGGGCCCCATCCCGGCTAGCTACGCCACTGCACCAGTGTAGTGACGTAAAATACAGATTTTACTCGTATAAGGAACGTGCCAAAACTCTGTCGCCATATTGATCGTTGCGGACTTTTTGGCACAACACAATGTGACGGGTTAAATAAAAAACTGGGCAAGTGCGAGTCGGACTCGCGCACTGAGGGTTCCGTACAAACGTACTTATGAAAACAGGTCAGTTCCCAATTGAGTTACGATTTATTTATTTATTTGTTTATCCTCGCATCGGAACGCCTTGCAGCAATTACACCAATGGGGTACTTAATTCAGAATCTGCTACCGCAATGGAGTGGTAGTCATTGCAGGAGCGGCGCGGCGGTGGGTCACGTACGCTCGCTTCCGCAGCATCAGGCCAGCGCTCCTCCAGGATTCCACATGTACAAAATCCCATGTCGAACACATTTTTAAAATGTCAAAGCTCTTGTTGATAAGTTTAATTTTAAGAAATTGATGTAAATTGAAATGTACGGAAAATTTTGATGTGTCATCTTGACGGTTGACGATGATTTTTACGAATCACAAAAAACTGTCTTTTTTAACCGACTTCGAAAAGGAGAAGGTTCTATGTTCGGCTGAATGTATGTTCTTTTTTTTTTTGTATGTATGTTCACCGATATTTCGGTCAATTGTGGACCGATTTTGAAAATTTTTTTTTTTGATTGAAAGGTTAAGCTTCCAAGTTCTTCCGTCTCATAGAAATATTGTTATGATCTGATCATGAACTTCGAAGATATGGAACAGAACTTCTCATAGAATCATAGCAGAATTGTCGTAACAAGTAAAATTGCTTTGTTTATAAGTGTAGTCAATGACTGACTGAAAGGAAAGGGGGAGGGGATGTATCGAACTGATCTGGTGATAAAGCCGGAAGGTAAATTCATGTGATATAACCGTATTTGGGATTATTAGAATCGTTATGAGATGCACTCTGGCTATAAGGTAATTTATGTTTAGCTGAAGAGTAGGTACTTTTTAGTGGTGCTACCATAACTAAAAAGTGCAAATAAAAAAAAAATTACAAAAAAAATTAAACCGACTTCAAAAAGTACAAAATAATTTTAATTTCGGATGTCGGTGTTAAATAACGAAGACACAAAATTAGGTATCTATTATAGAAACACCGACTTCCGAAATTAAAATTATTTTGTACTTTTTGAAGTCGGTTTAATTTTTTTTTTTGTAAAAAGTTTTTTTATTGTGGCGTAACTACTAATTTTGAGTTTTCAGATTTTTTTCATATACTTGTACTATGAGACCTTGCTTTATGCCAAATTTCAAGATTCTGGGTCAATGGGAAGTAGTTTTGATTCCCTTGAGAGTGTCGAAATGTACGTTTTTTGTGACTGAAACTTCAGTATCTTTTTTTCATTAACTTAGAAGTTTGATTTTTTCGCGACTTCAAGGGACCGCAGACTTAAGTCCACACAGACTGACAATTGGACAATAAAGTGATTTTATAAGGGTTTTGTTTCTTATCTTTTGAGGTACGAAACCCTAAAAATATAACCCGATTAGATTTTTCCGAGTAACCGGAATAAGCCCCTTGTTTCCTTGATTTGGGTAAGGTTATGTTATTGGGGTAGTGATTAATTGGGTAAACAGCAATATAATAATATCGGAGGATGTAATAAATATCGATTTTTTCGAGCCACTTACGGAGCAACTCTTTTTTAGTTTTAGTGTTTTGTAATAAAAATGGAGCGCGAATTTATGGGTAGTAAAATCAACCTCCTTTTTTTGGGGTGTCTAAACATCAAATAACTTCTCACGCTTTGGGAGGAGTAAGGTGGGTTTAGAGACTTTTACTGACTAAAAACCACCCGTGTTTTATTAATTGCTCTTTGCATTCGGCTGCGGTATACGTGTAGATGGATGGAGAGGGAGAGGAAGGTTGAAGAAAAGATGGATTGATTATGTGAAGAGTAATATGAAAGAAAAGGGAGTTAGTGATAGTTTGACGGGTGACAGGACAGAATGGAAGAAAAAAACGTGTTGCGCCGACACCAAGTAATATGGGATAAGAGCAGGAAGAAGAAGAAGAAGAAGATTTAGTTGCGGTAATTTTTTTTCTAATTGTTAATAGGTACGCGTTTGACCGCTATCTCACCTGATGGAAAGCGACGATACGGTCGACGATGCGATGGAACGCGCTTACCTAGAAAAAGCCTATTCACTCTTGACTTAATTCTTTATTCTAAATTGATTCCCGGGTTGACTATTTCGAACAATCGCACCTTAGAATGACATTTATCTTCACGAGCGTGAAAGTTGAAAATTTTCCCTAGGAAACAGTCTTCCGGATCCTATGTGCTATTCCTTGACATTATCTATCCGTGTACTTTCCTCGAAATCCACTCAGCCGTTCGACCGTGAATAAGTAACAAACGTACACACACATTCACAAACTTTTGCTTACATACTACTAGCTGCTCCCAGCGACTTCGCCCGCGTGATAGCAGAAAATTATCCCAAGGGAACATACTTCCGGGATAAAAACTATCCTATGTCCTATTCCAGGACATGGTCTGTCCGTGTACCAAGTTTCATCAAAATCTGTTTTGCCATTTAGGCTTGAAGACGTAACAAACAAACAAACCCACTTTCGCTTTTATAATATTAGTAAGGATTAATATGATTATATCATACTTACAAATGAATGGCTAAAGGTAGAACTACACTGCGCACACGTGTGACATACGCGCAGATCTGGGCGCGTCGGTCTCCATACATTTTATTTGGAAAATAGGCTTGTAGAGCTACATTAGATCCACGACACGTCAGGTGTGGTCCACATGTACCTCAATCTAATGTAGTTCTAGCTTAAATGTGCTGCTAAACGCAAAACTCGAGAATGAGTGAATTTATTTGGAAAGAACTTTTTTTATTAACCTTCTTATTATTGTCTTTGTAAAGTCCTTACAGAGAGAAAAACTCCAAAAAAAAATGTTCCTTTAGCATTCAAACTGTTCCTAACTGTCAATATTAGGGTTAGCTGTCAATTACATCAGTACTCGACAGACGTAGAAAATGAAACTTACTTTTTTTAGAGGGTTGATTGAATGAAAAACCTTTTACTACAGCGAAATAAAAAGGCTATTTCGGCTTTCGTTGATGTTAAAATATTTGGATAAATAATGATGCAATTGATGACGTCAAATCGATGATGAAAACTAAAATAAATTCCACCAACTGCATCGGGCTGCTTAAAGTGACTTATTATGAACTTTTTCGTTGTTTTTTGCAGTCGAATTTTTTGACATGGCATACCATATCATAGCATAGCATAGCATAGTCGGCCTTATAATGTTTCCACTGTTGGGACTCATGCCTCCTCTCTAGGAGAGGGAAAGGGCTGTAAACCAACACGCGGGCCCAGTGTGTGTTGGTGGATGTAACATGTTTTAGAATTTTTGGTTCTAGCACATCCCGGTTTCCTCACGATGTTTTCCTTCACCGTTTGGAGAGCAGTAGTGATGAAATAAACACAAAGTAACGCGCCGGCTGAGTTACCGCCAAAATCGGCCACTTTATTCTTTTTTATAATTTTGTTGTACCTACGGTGTCACTTAGATGACTAAAACGAATCAAACCAATACTCTCAGGCTAAAAGGCAACAAGCCGTTTAAGCTCTATGGACGTAACAACGTACACAAACATACATACAATCTAAAAACATAACCTTCCTGCTGGCGCAGTCGGGTAAAAATAACTTCAACCGATTAGATTTTCAAACGTAACCTCTGGCCAGATTGAACTAAGTAATTTTATTATATTAAGCTAAAGGAGTTATCGACGTATCTCTTCGAAGTAATAATTGTGTTATATCTTTGCCGAAGATACCTGGCGACAACTATAAATCTCGAGGGAGAGTGTTATTGGCATTCGTAACACAGTGAGAAAATCCGGGCTTACTTGTGGAAAAAAAGTCTTGAAATTCTTATTATGTCGGGATGTAATAAAAGTTCTATGTTGTTGAACCTCTTTCACTAAACCATATAGAATGGTTTAGTGAGAGCTATAGGTATATAGAAACCAAAATTGTAAATATATTTATGACGTTTTAATACAGTGTAAAATATTTTATTTTATTATTTGTATTTTAATTTTATGGAACTATAACTATTACTAACTATTTTGTGAATTCTGAACTAACATAGAAATAAGTGTTTCTAACATACAATGTGGACCAAAACTTGTCTTTTTAAATAAATTATTATTATTATTAAATTCTGTCAGCGGTTTATTTATAAATATCACCAACATTACAAGCACTGACAATTTACAGATTTCCTATCATTATCCAAGTGCTGCAACAGGCACACAGAGAGAGAAAAAATCACGTATTAACATAAAACATTTAATTTAAAAACACCACATAATATTTGTAAATTAATTTCAACGGATAAAATGTTCAAGGAAAAAAATAATAATAAGAAATATGTCAAAAATAACAACACAAAAACACCGTGCAAAATATAAGCAAAAATTACATTACATTCCAGAAATATAGGTTTGAACCGGGTACAAGTACAAAATTATTCCTAGGGAACATACTCCTCAGGATAAAAAATCCTATGTCCTATTCCGGAACCTAGTGTACCCGTGTGAAAACTTTGTATAAAACCGTTCAACTGTTTCAGCATGAAGGAGTGACTAGTATGCATATACACACAGATACGATCTTGGTTGCCATACAAAAGAAAGCGACGATAAATGGGGATGACCCCTAACTTTAGATTTAAGAGGGCATCCCCATCTGTCGGAATTCTGCTTCTTACATTCTAAAGAGCAAAATTTCTGATGGTTCCAGTTGATAGCTGTTACAGTTCGGTTCTTTTTTTTTTGTTGTTAAGTCAAGACTTAATAGGTTACTTCTAAGCAATTGAAAGCTTAAAGTCACTCAAAGGGCAATGGCTTTCCATGGGCTTAGCTCGTAGTTTCCTTGCGTCATCACATCAGGAATGGAATTATTCGAATGTTACTGAAATAGCTCGAAGAATCGACGGGCAGGGCACATTGCTCGGAAAAGAGATGGTCGGTGGGGCCGAAAGGGTCTGGAGTGGTGACCGCGTACCGGAAGACGCAAGGCCTCCCATAAGGTGGGTAGATGATCTGGTGAGGGACGCGGGAATCGGAAGAATGCAAGATGCACAGGCCTGGTTATTGTAGCGATTCTTAGGGGATGCTTATGTCCAACAGTGTCCTTCATAATCGGTCAAACGCTCAACAATAATAAAAATAAAAGTATCACTTACCTGTAACTTATTATTCCTGTTTACAGCTTGGTAAGACCTGGAGACGTAGACCTTGGCGTTGTTCACATAGATGTCGTCGTGCATAGCTCCGCGTCTCGTCGTCACCCACAGTGGGGGGTTGCCGTCAAGATCCGTTGAAATCGCATAGTCCATGTTTGAGAGCGTGGTCGCCAGATTTGCTGAAAGAAATTGCTATAGTTAGTTTCCACCTTAGGAACTTTTAAAACTTATTTTTGTTTAAGAGTGCTTATTGTACACACAATATATTACATTTAGAGCTTGTTGCATAAAATGGTCAACGTTGTTTCCACAATTTCCGAAGCCCTTCGGTTACGTACGCGGGCTCGCGGACGGCGAGCCATGGGTAGCTCGCTGTCCGCCGTCCGGTAACTGTCCGGACCGAGCCCAAGACATCGACGGCGTGCACTGTTTCCGTGCGCCTCAAGGAGTTGTCAGCAGCAGGAGGGGCCGAGCTGGGTCGAAGCCTACTGGGGCCAGGGTTATCCGAAAGGAAACTCGAGCTCCAGTATAAAGAGGCTAGAAGGAACGGGTTGGGTTTTTAGTCAGTAAGAGTCTGACACTATCTCCCGCTCCACCCAAGAGCGGGGGTTGTCATAAGATGATTTTTGCCCACCGTAAAAAAAGCCTTTCGCTTTTTTTGTGGCTTTCATGGCTAATACTTTATTAATAGTTTAATATATTTCATATGCCACAGTAAATGGGGTGAATAGGAATGATACGAAAGAGAATCCCGGAGCCCTGGAATGAAGGCAAGGAAGGAACAGAGCGGGTTTGAGTCAGTAAAAATCTGACACGCCCTCTTGCCCCACCCAGGGGCAGGAGATGTCATTAGATGATATCCCACTCAAAAATGGGGTGATTAGGAACTAAACTTTCTTTAGGTTTATGTTTACCCCTGTGTTCCTAATCACTCCATTTGACTTTAGTAAATTGTTTTTTAAATGCAGTAATGCAATCTCAATTATCTTGCTAAACGCTTACGATGTCTTCCCACCGTAGAACTACGAATTGATTTCACATTATTTTTGTCAATTGAAAAAAAACCTCTAAAAGCTCTTTAGCAGTTCAATTGGATTTGGTAGGCAATATTTAACTGTTCAATAAATAATTAGAATTTGTCAGAAAAATATTAATTTTCTCGACTGAATTTTGATCACGATAATTGTGCACAAACATCGATGCAATTCCTGCTCTTTTGCTCTCACAGTCCGATGGGACGGCAATCCGACACGGCCGGGGTGAAATTAAGCGTAGAACCAATAGTTAAACATGATTTTCAAGGGCCGTTAGTATCTCTTCAACAACTTCCAAACTCAGAGCACCAACAGAGTAAATCCTAGTGGAAAAACCCATAAGCTCTTTTTGCCCAACCTGGGAATCAAACTCAGGACCCCATGCTCATTAATCGTCATCGCCACTATGAGACGAACGGAATAATTTTGTTGGAATGCTTCAATAAATACTAGTAGGCCCTTCACTACATAGTATAAAAAAAGTCGCTTTTTCTGTCCCTATATCACTATGTGCGCTTAAATCTTTAAAACTACGCAACAGATTTTGATGCGGTTTTTTTTAATAGATAGAGTGATTCAAGAGGAAGGTTTATATGTATAATATTGCACCCGAGCAAAGCCGGGGCGGTTCGCTAGTATTGTATAGAATAACAAGAGGCTTTGATAATAATTACGAGTAAACTGATCAAACTCAGCTGGTTATTAACAGCCGTATTAACTCAGTTAGATCGTAGTCTATAGGCAGGTAATATTCAACAGGCGACATACACACACTGTATTATTGAACCAGCTTTGTTATTGAATGAAACATTGTTTTTTATTAACCCTAGAAGCCCAATCTAGGTAATTTTTACCTATACGAAAACTAATAATTGCTTTCTCTTTCGCGCACTTCTTTCGATCGCCGTGATTGATCGAACCAACTTAGTACAGCCTGCGAGCCAACAGGAGACGGCCGTATTGCCTTGGTAAGTACCTCTATATTGTAGATATCGTAATGTTGTAGGTCAATTTGGCCTATGTTTAGGCTTTGTGTAACTTTTACACTGGTTTTGAGTTTTTGGAGATAGTTATTTTAGCAGGATTTAACGTTATGTTCTAGTTTGTTTTTAAAAAATAAATATTGTTTTAGGTAGAAAAACAAGATGGCGTCCTCTAGACAACTGGGAACTGACGAGATAGCGTCCTTTTTAGAAAATATACCTTTGTGACTCGGAGACATGCGACTCAGACTCGGGAGAAGAAGATTGCGTGACTCATGACGAAGTCAATAGTGACGTGGAAGACGAGGTTGTGGACTATGTTGAGTGTTCAAACGAGTCAACTAGCCAAGAAACTCTTCTATAGATATACCTCAGTCATCATCAGGTAGAATCATTGTAATACCGCAACGTTCAAAAAAACAAACATATTTGGAGCACTGTGAAGGGTAGATCTAGCGGTAGGACTTCTTCAATCAATGTTGTACGTACACAAAGAAAAACCGCTAAGTCGCAAAATTTTATGAAAAAATTGAGCACTGATTTGACTCGGCCATGGATGCAACAGCGTCTGGAAGCCCCTACATTGAAGCGTTCAGTACGTGACAATATCACGAATATCCTTCAAAAGGAGCCGCAGCCATTGCCAGAGAATACCACAGAAGAACCAGAGCCAAAAAAGCGTCGCTATTGTGGTTATTGTTCTTATACAAAACAGCGAAAGACAAATTCGCAGTGTACAAAATACAAAAGAGCAATTTGTCGTGAGCACAATATTGACATGTGTCAAAACTGTTTATAATGTGATAATTATTGTACGAAACTTGTTGATTGTTTTGAAACATTTATTAATTAGTTAAAAAGAGAAGATTTTATGTTGATTTTTCTTTATATATTTAGTTTATAAGAAGAAAACCGGAAGGGTCTCATTTTGTGCCAAATTTTTATATATTTACGTATTTTTGTATTTTCAAAGATATAATAAACAGATATTAATATAATTATGCGTTTTTTAATTTCATGAATAACCAATAAAAATAAATAATAACGAAAACTAGTCAATTTAACATCATTAACTATCCTATACGTGTTTTTATTTATGTAGGTAAATTTGACCTATGATTGGGCTTTTTATATAGCAAAATATGATTGGGCTTCTAGGGTTAAATGAAAAATTATAAGTCAAGCTACACTTTTTTTGCCACGTGATCAAACTTCTTGTTTTATAACTAACTAGCTTTTGTCCACAGCTTTGCCCGCGTACATAAATTATCTATCTATGTATATAAAAATCAATGCCACTTTTCGTTGTTATTTTATAACTCAAGAACGGGCTCACCTATCCAAACCAAATTTTTAGGCTTTGTTCGGACTATTTAGTAGATGGTTTATGTGAAGTTTGGTAGGGTAGAGTAGGGTAGAGTAGGGTAGAGTAGGGTAGAGTAGGGAATAGTAGGGTAGATTCGGGTAGAGTAGGGTAGAGTAGGGTAGAGTAGGGTAGAGTAGGGTAGATTAGGGTAGAGTAGAGTAGAGTAGGGTAGATTAGGGTAGAGTAGGGTAGAGTAGGGTAGAGTAGGGTAGAGTAGGGTAGAGTAGGGTAGAGTAGGGTAGAGTAGGGTAGAGTAGTTTAGAGTAGTGTAGGGTAGAGTAGAGTAGTGTAGAGTAGTGTAGGGTAGAGTAGGCTAGAGTAGGGATGAGCGGGAGCGAAGCTGCGCGGGCAAAAGCTAGTATTATATAAAATATAGTGTCACTCAGGAGTAAACAGCTGTCTATCGGTGAAAAAGTTTAAGCAATCGGACCAGTATTTCCAAAGATTAACACTACAAAAAAAAACTTTACCTCTCTAATATATTAAGTGTAGATCAACTAAATACTTTTGGTTACCTTAGTTTTTGAGGTTATTTTTTATAACCATCCAGTTTTACATAAAAGATAACTAGTGGCTAAGAGAGTATCATTCAGACGTTTGTTAATTGTGGCTTAGTAATTTAGAAGACAATATAGATTTTAAAGGGTGAATAATACTGTTAAAAAGAAGTCTGTTTAATTGGTACCCTCAAGCCTTGAGCACAGGCGAAGGGTAGCCAACCTTTCAGTATTTTACAGGATACTATATATACAGATACTATTTTATAGGTTTTGGAGAATGTGCGCGGGAATTGCAAGACTTGATTCCGCCACTTCCTTTCTGCCATCGGACAACCTGTCGTACGGCGACTATACACCCTTAAATTGAATGGGATCGCATTCAAGCACTGGTTTATATAATAATAAAAAAACCCTTAATTAATTACTGCAACGGAACATATTCTATGGATTATGAATAATCTTGATACATTACACTATTGAGCTCATATTCGTTGAGCAAAATCTTGTGTCACGATCAACAAACGTTCTTTGCAACAAAACTTCGCTCCAGTATATCGTGCCGTTTCTCAGTTCACAAAATCTATTTATCTTCCTGATAAATGACACAGTGACGCCATTATTAATATTTTATTCAAATAATGCGCGGGAGAAACCGCGTTTGACACTTAGCTCGTTCCATGACGATTATAATCGGATTATGTCAGTCAATATTGAATTAGAGAGCCTCCTTTATCAATCTACGAAAGCGATAGGCGTTGAATTATAAGAGGTTGTGGACTAAATCTAATTTTAGTCTTGCCTTATCTAGTACGTGTCTTTCTCTTTTGTGGTAGGATATTGTCAAATAACTTCTTCCATTCTGGTTGAAGCGAGGACTTCAGAGAGATGCTGCTGGAGATGGAGTCAGACTTTTACTGACTAAAATCCATCTGTGATGCTTCAGTTGCAAGGTTATTTTTAATTTCGTGCGGATTTTATCACGCATGCGAAATTGCCCCGCAGCAGAAAATTGTGGTTGTGTAAAATGGAAGACGAATGCGCGTCCTGTGTGCATAATCCACATATTACAACAAATACTTGTATGAAAAGTATGTTTGCGGGGATTACGCGTGCGGGGAAATTCCGCATGCGTGACAAAAATTGGACCACATTAACCTAACACAACTACCTATTAAAAAATTCTTGATAGAATACCCAATAGTGACACTTTCTGCGCCTGCTGGGTTGACGGGCCCTCTAGCTTTACAGAAGCCGCACCCTTTTTTTGAGGCAGAAAATCATCTAATGACTTCTTCCGTCCTATGGCAAAGCGAGAAGGTGTGTCAGAATTTTACTAGTTTAGTTTTAGTTAAAAACTAGACCCATGTTCCTTCAACTACTTTGCGTTCTAAGATCGCAAATATGAGCCCGCACCCTGGAATGGTTCCAGGGCTCTAGTCACTTTTTTATTTTATTTTTTTTCGTTTCACAAAGTATTCTTGCTGTGCTAGCTTTTAAGAATGCTCACAATTTGGAGCTAACTTTATGAGGGACTAGTGCCTGATGTTGTTCAATAACCTGTATTACAGGTCACCAAAACCTTCCCACGGCTAGTATGCTATAAAGAGTTTAGCATTTCGCATAAACAAAACATTCTCGAGCAAACCCGCTGCCCTAGCTTCTTCTACACCATCACAATACAACACCATGGGCATGGCTCTTCCCTTGGATCGATAATATCCTGATTATATCGGAGATATTCTGAGCATAAACTTCATATCTTTAGCTTTCATTTAATTTCAAGTTTAATTAACATCTCATCTAACGTAACCCAAAGTTCACATAAAACAAAGTTAATATTCTAAACAATAAGCAGCGCGGTGACTCGTAGACATGTGGGGTTAAAATTAATGAATGCCTGGCTGCCACGTAGACACAAGGTGAAAATCTAGCAGAACCGCTTTAATTTAGAGTTGCTGTACCTGAACTAGGTTAGTTTAGACTAAACTAGAAGGAGGGTAGACTAATAGGATAAGTTTCAGAAGTTTTGTCTTTGAGCTCAGGTAAAACAACACGCGACTTTGATCTATGTACCAAAATAGCTCAGAAAATGTTTTATGCAGATGCATTATAAGCTAAAATAACTGCCGAGGGCCAACCCTACAAGGAACAGGGACTCCACAGTTATTTACAGTGTACTCATTTTAAACTTTTTTAAACCTCTGGAAATCCACAAATATAAAAGAGAACAACATGAAAACTTATTTTATTAAAATTGACTATATAACATATAACCGCAAAAATCAAAACATGATATAAATTAAATGGTTTGATTAAAAAAAAACGCATAAGTGAGGTCAGTTACGCGATTTTTTTATTAGGGTTTGGGGGTAGACGGAACAGTGAGTAAAGTCCCGCAAACCTCCATTGAAAAGGGAGGATCCTCCGATCAGAAAGAAAGAAAGAAAGAAAGAAAACTATTTATTTGGCATACACACTCGTAGATACACACAATGTAGTAACAACATCAGACCGGATCTTATAATCTGGTGGGCGACTGCCCGATAGTTGTTGTCGGGCTGTCGTATATGTTCAAATCGCGCGGAGAACTTTGATTGCGCGATGCAGGATTTCGTATATTCTTCGTAGTTCTTATGTGGCGCCATAGGTGCCAATACAAGGGCTAACTTACACTCTCAAACGTGTATAAGTATGAGTCACAGATATATTTAAAAGTAACAAACAATAATAAACCTTGTTTTTTAAAAGGGCCTCGCAAAAACAAAAGTCTTGAATAGTTATTTTTTTTTATATATATAAATATAAAACCGCTGTTACGGGGCCACATATCGACAGACCCAGGCGGAGTTCATACAAAATAATCAGTACCAGCTCTTAGGCATGATTTTAAGTGTATAGAGAAATACGGTTTTATTGTTTTTTTTGGTTTTACGGTTTTCGGTTTTAGTTGTTGTGATATTTATTAGTTTATTATTTTATAAGATTATTTTATGTATTTTTTCTATGGGCCTCCGATGCCTGAAAATAAATGGTTATTACTATTATTAGCGAGCGGTACGATCGAGTTTGAAAATAGAAGATGTATTTTTAAATTGAGGATTTTGATAATTTTTTGATGAAAAGATTTGCATTTTTTTTTAATGAATTTTTTAATGGTCTTGAACTATCTTTGTCTTTCTAATGAAACCGGTTTAAAGCGCTTCGATTGGATAGTTTCAGTCTATAACGAACATAGGTGGACAGAGGTAGAAACATATTTTGTATTTTCTATATACTCGTAGAATAGCATCTGTCAGCGGCATCGCACACGATAACGTAGGTTTACACAAACTTTCATCCCATTTTTACTCCCTTAGGAGTTGGATTTCGAAATACACTTTTTTATTATTTTTATAGATCTTAAAAAAACCTCTTGATAATATTTTTGTGATCTAGGTCCAAAGGGTTTGAGTTGCGGGCGTTGATAAGTCTGTAAGTTAGTCAGGAGTTTGCCTTTTATATAAACTGATTTCTCTTCTTCTGAATAGTGATAAGATTTTTGGTTTCAAATAACTCTTCGCGCTCTGTTTGGAGCGGGACTTTTACTGACTGAAACCCACCTGTATTCCTTCTGTTGCTAATTGCACTCAAGGGCCGCAGGTTTCGAACTTTTCCATACCCCAAGATATTCTGACTGTTAATGAGAATTAAGGCACCAATTGAAGTTTGTCTGATAAAGTAAAAATATAATTTAATTGTTTATTATATTCAACAGTATATATCACATAAAGTACTTTTCCATTCACCAACCATTTACCAACAACACCCTAGAAATACAAAACATAAATGTGTTATCTGGGGACCACACGACTTCAATGGAGAGGCCTTACATACACACACCACAGGCCCACAACATTTGACTTATTGACGATTCGGACACAGTGTCCGAATTAACGCATTATTATTTTTATATTTTTTACTGACGATTCGGACACACACTGCTTAGTAGGCGGATAAAAAGTTTTTAAAATATAATATACAGGAAGAAAACGTTGCTAAAACTATTTAAGGTTGAATTTAAGGCGGCAACTTCGAGTAATCATTATATTTCAAGACATTTTGATATGACTGTACTGAATAGCGTCAATAAATTTGGTTGTGTCCAAATCGTCAGTGAAAAATATTGAAGTGAAAATGACATTATATTTTTATATTTTACCATTATATGATTGCTTATACGCTTTCAACATATCTGATGACAAGGAGTTAGACCGATTCCTTGTCAGCACCGGCTTACGAAGTAGCTACGAACCTCAAAATGTGTCAATTCGGACACTGTGTCCGAATATATTGTGTCCGAATCGTAAGTAACTCCAACATTTACGGAACAAATAGTTCGCATACCTATATGATAAAGCACGAGTGAGTCGTCCAATTCTCCGTTGAACCTCTGGAATGCCTCGTTTGTTGGCGCGAACAGAGTCATCTGTCGGTAGTGTAGGGTTGTGTTCGCCACCACATTGCGTTCCAACAGCGATAGAAACTGGGGACAAGAGAGAATTTTGGTTAGATTTACGTTACACGTATTTGATTTGCATTTGAAGTTGATTTATTATGTTTGAGGCTTCGGCATCCTTTGTGAAATACCAAAAGTTAGAATGTTTACTAAAATAATTCTAATGCTATGGTTATATTACAGTTTGAACGAATTTTTACTCATTAAGAACATTAGTTCACTTAATAATGAGCTTAAAACTAAAAATTAGGCTCGCATTTCTCCAGCAGGGAATTTCACTCCTTGGCTGTACGTACAATAATTGTATTCCCAAAACGCTTTGTGCGTAGGGGTGGGATGTCTAACCATGTACTGGTGGCGAAACACCGTACGTCTAGTGCTCTGATTATACAATTCCAGTACCCCTAGCCAAGTTGATAATTTGCAATAGTTAACGCTAGTAAAAAGCTTCAAATGTGTGGAAACGACGTCGTCTCAAAGCTCAGCCACGTGGTCAGAACAAAATAATTGGCGGCAAGGTCAACTCGAAGCGTTCGAAGCAAGCGATACGGTTGTAACTTGGCTAGGGGGGCAGTGTACACTCCCCGAACTGTAAATTATAGAAAACCGACAGGCTAGCAATTCGGCGGCGATGCCCACGGGTTTGGAACATCGACTCAACAAATGCATCATTGCTGATGATTCTCTTGGTTCGCCTCTCAATCGACTCCAGCGCATCAAGCTAGAATCTGGCAGACTCATGCCAAAGATGAGCGTACCGTATTCAATACACGAAAAGTTAAATGTTATATCATACAGCGATCGAGCTATTCTAGTGTAAAATGTATTATTTTTTATTTAATTTTAAACACTACAAGCGATTAACTGTCCTTAGTACTATTAGGCACTATTATAAACTTGCATTATCATCCATACTAATATTATAAAAGCGAAAGTGAGTTTGTTTGTTTGTTACGTCTTCACGCCTAAATGGCAAAATCGATTTTGATGAATTTTGGTACAGAGATAGTTGGGAACCTGGAGACGGACAAAGGCTATTCTTTTTTTAAAGTGAGAAAAGGGGGAGAAAGAGGGAAGAAAAGGGGAAAGGAATAAAAGTACATTAATAAACGTGGGCGAAGTCACGGGTAAAAGCTAGTATTACATTATAAGGCGAATATTAGTGTCACATTGTTGCGATAAAAATATCGTATTCAGGCATTATAGGCTTTAGTGTGAACGTGGCCTAAAGATTTAGTTTTTTTTTAACGAAATACAAACCTTATCTATGTCCATACCTATCTATAGTTTATCTGTGGACAAAACTGTCAAATTAGGAAATGGACTTTGTAAATTATGTAAACAATTTTATTTGCACTCAAATAAACAAAAAGAAATCATGAAATCAAAGAAAAAAATAGTGATTTACGATGTTTAGTTTACAATGATAATAATTCTGACAGTGATAGGTTTCATAATATTGGTAGTGTTGATTTATTTATTGGATATTACAGTTTTGGTATTACGCATGTAGTTTATACATGTTGAGAAGATGTATAATTTGGTAACAGATGTTTATACACAAAAATAACAGAGTTGACCGAATACCTGTATAAAAGGCAGAGTCTTGACTCTTACATTGATTTATCAACGCCAAACGAAAACTCTTTAAAATTGGTAATAACAGATCTTATTACACAAGAAAAATAAAGGTGACCGAATATCTGTTTAAATATATAAATATAAAAGGCAGACTCCTGACTCCATCACAGATTTATCAACGCCCAACCAAAACCCTTGGATCTAAGACGCTGAAATTTCGCACAAGGGTTTCTTTTATGATGCATAAGAAAGGATCTTCGAAGATTCATCCCTAAGTGAATGAAACGGGGTTCCGAAGTTTGTATGGAGAAATGTGCTTTCACGCAGGCGACGCCTTCGGTAGAAGCTAGTCATTAATATGACTACAAATTTTTGGTTGCTACTATACTCGTATTATATTTATTTCATTTATTCTAGCATAGCATGGAATAGCATAGCATAGCCGGCCTTATAATGTTCCCACTGTTGGGACTCAGGCCTCCTCTCTAGGAGAGGGAATGGACCGTAATCCACCACGCGGGCCCAGTGCGGGTTGGTGAATGTCACATGACTTCGAATTTTTGGTTCTAGAACATGCCATGCCGTTTCCTCACGATATTTTCCTTCACCGTTTTGAGAGCAGTGGTGATGAAATAAATTACACAAAGTAATGAGCCAAGCTGGGTTTGAACCCGCGACTCGTAAGTCGGGGTCGTTAGCACTCGGCCACCACTGCTCCCATTATTCTACTACGTAAAATCTAGTGGCGTATATTTTTACCAGCAGATATGTTTCCCATATTGTAAAAGCCACGTACTACCTTTAGAAGCTACGTCTGAACAGGGTATTGCAAATAAAAGTATATTGATTACGTTAACATAAAGGCCTAAATAATATAAACCTTTCACCAATATCTAGTCGATATCCAACTGGAATCATATCGGACAGGCAATTTTATGAAAAATAAAACAAATTTATTAAAATTTTAATGCTAGTGTCTTATTTTTTTTTTTTTATTAGAGAACAATGCTATTCTGTTATAATTATGAGTGAATAGCGAATACAATAGCGAATATAAAGTGGCCCTAGATATTAAAAAAAAACCCTTTGCTTTACACTTGTATTAACAAGATTTAAAAGCATCTAACCTATGTGCTGCTAAAGCTGCTACTCTTAATTGGGATTTTTTCGTATGTCGGATGAGCTATGGGCTAAAAGAACCACTTATTGGGTGTGTCCCATTAAGCGCAAGGCGACATGGTGCCTGATCAAGGTGAAGATGAAGAGAAGCCATGAGCTGAGACAACTATCGGACGGACTGGACCGCAATGGCCGAGGGCAGACGTGTCTGAACTGCTTGGGCGGAGCATCGTCGTGCCCTCGTGAGGCCAATCGGCGGCGGAGACCTCTCGCGGCAGGCCTTGGTTGAGGTCATGGCCCGGAGCGAGGAGGAGTGGCAGGCGGTCGCCTCCTTCTGCGAAGCAGTAATACTAGCCGACCGCATCAGGCAACAGCGCCCTCGCCGCCGCCGCCGGGATTCCAATCCCGATTTCCGGCCACCGAAGACGCGGGCTCGTGGACGGCGAGCCATGGGTAGCTCGCTGTCCGACCGTCCGGTAACTGTGCAGACCGAGACTAAGACGTCGACAGGGCGCACCGTTCTCTCGCGCCTCAAGGTGTTGTCAGCAACAGGAGGGGCCTAGCTGGGTCGAAGCCTGCTGGGGCCAGGGTTATCCGTAAGGAAACTCGAGCCCCGGTATGAAGAGGCTAGAAGGAACGGGGTGGGTTTTTAGTCAGTAAGAGTCTGACACTATCTCCCGCTCCACCCAAGAGCGGGGGTTGTCATTAGATGATTTTTGGTCACCGTAAAAAAAAGACTCGTCTGGAAAAGGGAGCGTTAAGCTTATTGTGTATGTTCGTTGTGAATTGTGATGATGTGTATGTATTTATATGTCTGTCATTATATTAATGTGTTTTCCTTAATGTTTTACCATAGTAACTACTTTGGTAACGGTGAGAAATAACGGTAGCCATTGTTTGCGAGCAATACAGTAAACAGTTCCTTTCACTCGACTCTTGTAAGTACTAGTTACAAGTACCTACCTAGCTTTTGAATGAAAACTACTCAAACTATTACACGTTTCAATCCATGGATACCGCTAAAATTCGATTTGTTGTAGCTTTTAATGTTTGATGAAATTTACTATCTCAGTATGGCTGCTTGGTGTTAGGAGATGTAGTGCAAATCCTTGCTAATGTTAAAAAAACGAAAGTAAGTTTGTTTGTTACGTCTTCACGCCTAAATGGCAAAACCGATTTTGATGAATTTTGGAACAGAGATAGTTGGGACTCTGGAGACGGAAATAGGCTAAAAAGAAAGTGATAAAGAGTAAGGTATATTAATAAACGCGGGCAAAGCCGCGGGTAAAAGCTAGTAATAACATATTTTTATAAACGTTGTGATAAACAAATTAGGCAAATTTGACGTTATAGGACGTTGCTGGTCCATACGTGTTAAGCTACTTATTTTTACAATTTATTTTATAACCTTTGTAGGCGTTAGAAAAAAATAAAAGTTTTTAGTTATTTTTTTTTTCTTACGCCTGGAAAAAGAACCCCTCCTGCAAAAAAAAACGCGTGGTTTCTGGGGTTTTATTTCTTTTAGTTTTTTTTTTTCTAACGCCTAGAAAGGCTATCTGTTTTTTAGAATAAAAATCTGTTTTTATTTTCCAACGCCTAGAAAAGCTACCAGATTTAATTTTCCGACGCCTAGAAAAGCTAAATGTTAGCTGTGATTTATCAGCGACAAGACAGCTTTTTAATAGTAAAAGAAGTTTCCTAATCGGATCAGTACTCCTGAGAATACCTCCTCCTACGTACAAACATTATGTCGACCCTTTCTGCCACAAAAGGCGTAACTCCATAACTCATTGAGGACAAAAAACTAAAAAGTTCTTAAAATAAGTGAGTGAGACATATAACAATAGGAGTGCGGCAGATCAATGTCAATTTTAACCATTTATTTTTTGCTGCTGTAATAAAGAGAGATTACGATTTTCATTTCTTGAAGTAGGATAAAGTATACTTTTTATTCTCTCTCTCTTTTGCCTAGCCTTGTCCCTTTATTTGGGGTCGGCTCTCCTCGTACCGCGGCGCCAGGACGCTCGGTCCCGGGTTGTCTGTATGTCCAGTTGTGCCCGCTTGGTATCCCTATTCACGGTTGTCCACCACGTAGAAACTGGTCTCCCTTTGCCTCTCTTTTTATCAGGTATAGCTAAAGCCCTTTGGACGCAATAGTCCTTGTCTCGCCTCATCACATGCCCAAACCACCTCATACGACTCTCCGTCATCTTTTCTGTTATGGGTGCTACCTTGAACGAGCCCCTTATGTACTCATTTCTCACTTTATCGAGTCTTGTAACTCCCGCTGACCACCTGAGCATCTTCATCTCGGCTGTGTGCATTCTTTGTTCATGTTTCTGTAGGGCAGCCCAGCACTCCGATCCATACATCATAGCAGGCCTCACCGCGGTTTTGTATACCCTACCTTTTAGTTGTATATAAAGTATACTTTTTATTAATGAATAAAATTTATATTTTCAAGTTTTAAATATACAGATTAAAAAAGATAAAAATCTGAGTAAGTATGCGTCGAAAAATCAATTTCACCAAAGTGATACCTATATAATGGCGAAAAACCATTTTGGAATAATTGTTTTTATAAAAGGCGATGCATGGATTTGCTTCTAAAAGAAAAACCTAGCCCTGGAATGCAAGGCAACGAAGGAAAACAGGAGTAAGTTTTAGTCGGTAAAATTTTGACACGCACACGCCCTCCTTTTGCGCCCAAAGCTGGGAGATGTCATTGGATGATTCATCATCATCTTCCTGCCTTTATCCCGTTTTCATTGGATAATTAAACACCAAAAATAAAATCTCTTCGTATTAATAGTTTGGATACTTAGGTGTTGTTTTCTGCACCTACCGTGACCATTTTAATAGAACAATGAAGGTCTTTGAAGCCTGGAAAATAACTTACACCAAGAAGAAAAATATGTAATAACTAACACACAGTCACACAGGAAGGTACATAAAGCATTAATTAACTAACCTTTCCAGGGCTTGTATATTCCTCACAGAACCTAAAAGGAAACCGAGATGTACTGTATTATTTATCTTTCTAAAGCAACCGGGTGGTTGCTTTAGGGCCGGACTTTCTATATTAAAATAACTTTATTTTATGCCCTAAGGAAAACAAGTAAGAACTTGTTATGACTAATGAGTACAACCCGTCCTTGCTATATGCTTGTAACGTAGACTAACTGGTACAGTAGAGTTAGGCCCCAAAATAGATAGGTACAGAAGACAATCAACGTATAAAGCGCGCTCGAGCAATGCACACATAGACACCGCTCATGGACACGATATCTCGGCTCAATCGCCCGGTCGCACTCGTACAGTTCGGATCAACGCGCTGAACCTAGCGCGCTCGACTAACGTAGATATAAAAAGTGAAGTACATAAATATATGAGATTGACTTCTTCTAACTATTGCTTATTTGCTATTCTTCTAACTGTGTAGACAGATAATCGTTAGTTTAGTGTCGTGACTTATACAACATTATACGAGTATTTTGTTTGTGCGAAACCTGAATATATTTTGTTCAGAATCAGTAACTGAATTGATTCCAATTTTACCCCAAACATATTTAAAGAGGTCACAAGTTGGACACTACCAACACCAAGTACAACACAGGTCACGGCAGATCATAGCGGGTGTTAGGTGCCAGCAAACAGCTGTGTGCATTTGCAAAACAAACCCTCAGTCGTCTCGATAGCTATGACTATGTGTTTTTGCTGTGATAACAAGCGTATAACTTTTCATGATACAGTTATGAAATTTTGTACATAAATTCTTTACATAAAAAAAATTAAACCGACTTCAAAAAGCACATTCTATGATAGATACCTAATCTTGTCTCTTCGTTATTTAACACCGACTTCCGAAATTAAAGTTATTTTTTGCTTTTTGAAGTCGGTTTAATTTTTTTTTTGTAAAAAGTTTTTTATTTTTCACTTTTTAGTTATGGTAGCACCACTAAAAAGTACCTACCCTTCAGCTAAACATAAATTACCTTATAGCCAGAGTGCATCTCATAACGATTCTTATAATCCCAAATACGGTAAATATTACATGAATTTACCCCCTCCCCCTTTTCTTTCAGTCAGTCATCGACTACACGTATAAACAAAGCAATTTTACTTGTTACGACAATTCTGCTATGATTCTATGAGGAGTTCTGTTCCATATCTTCGAAGTTCATGATCAGATCATAACAATATTTCTATGGGACCAACTTGGAAGCATAACCTTTCAATCAAAAAAAAAAATTTCGAAATCGGTCCACAATTGACCGAAATATCGGTGAACATACATACAAAAAAAAAAAAAAAACATACATTCAGCCGAACATAGAACCTCCTCCTTTTCGAAGTCGGTTAAAAATACCAAACACGTATTTCGATTCTTTACATAAAAATACCAAACACGTATTTCGGGTTTTGTGTATATTAAAACTAATATTGTATATTTAAATAGAGGCGTTCACATATAGGACGACACGATTAACTGGCGTCTACGACTTTTTTGCGTTGACAACAGATTGTCATGATAGCGGGAACGGCTGCTGGCACGATAGTCGTAATTTTCTACCATCACGCGCATTTATTTTATAACTGACAGCAGCTAGTTATAAAATAAATTGTGCCTACTTTTCTCTTTTCCCGACGTCGTTAAGATATTTTCTTTCTTAGACAAGAAAATACCGCTCAGCTAGACATGGTTTATAATCTTTAGCAATTTATTTTAAGTAGAATTTTTTAGAATATTGACATAACGAGGTCACAATATCCTGATATTTAGATAGCAAATCCACTACAGTGAGTGGATCAATTTAAGTGTTTATGGCTCCTACTTACTGAGGACCTTAAGGATCAGGCTGACATTATGCTGGAGTGGAGGACACTGTCAATGCAAGCCAATATAATAGCCATCAGGTTTGTGCGGTATTCTAGAGAGTTGAAGGTCCAAACTTATCAGAGCGTACTGCATATCCCTATCCTCGTGCGGCTTGTGGGTTGATTACACTGAAAGAGCATACAAGGCCCACCATGTCTAGAACAATAACGCGTTTCAGGCAGTTACGGCAGCCCCGCTTCCGTAGCGTATCAGATATGTTCTCGGAGGCGTGCACGGACGGCTTCCCTGGTGCACCTGGTGTGGGCTAGCTTCAATACCGACAATGATCGTCGACAGACCGGAGTGCTCTTGTTTCTGGCGAAGCAGACATTTATTGACTGTCGTTACTATGCCCACAAAATTAATTAATAATATTCCACAACTATCACACAACGCCGTCTAGTCCCAAGCTAAGCAGAGCTTGTGTTATGGGTACTAGACAACTGATAAACATTCTTATATATTTCTAAATACATACATATTAAAGATAAATTACACACAGACACAGAACAAATGATTATGCTCATCACACAAACATTTGTCCTGGATGGGAATCGAATCCACGACCTCCGGCATAGCAGTCAGGGCCACTAACCACTAGACTAACACAAGCTCTGCTTAGCTTGGGACTAGACGGCGTTGCGTGATAGTTGTGGAATTTATTATATTATATTATTATTATATTATACACAGTGGCTGCTCAGCCATTTTGTTCTCTGTGGTCGCGACATAAATTGCTGAACAAAACAAAGATTTACCCAAAACTTAGTCTCACTAAGTAAGAGTCACCACAACTAAGCTTTCTCCCCACACCTAGGACTAGACTTTTAATCAATAATGTAACGGAGAAGAAAAACTTTTTAGATTGGAACTAGAAAACAAAGCTTTTATCCGGTTTTTAGGTCATCGTATTAAATATCTATAGAGCAGTGGTGGCCTAGTGGTAAGGGCCCCGACTTACGAGTTATAGGTCGCTGGTTCGAACCCAGCCAGGCGCATTACTTTGTATAATTTATTTCATAACCACTGCTCTCAAAACGGTGAAGGGAAACATCGAGAGGAAACCGGCATGTCCTAGAACCAAAAATTCGAAGACATGTTTCCTTCGCTAACACGCACTAGGCCCGCCGCGTGGTGGATTACGGCCCACACCCTCTCCTAGAGAGGAGACCTGCGTCCCAGCAGTGGGAACATTATAAGGCTGATTATGCTATTTTGCTAGGTATCTTCTGTTAAAGAGTCAAATAAAATGATAGATAGAAATCAGAGTTGATGTGACATCCACCAACCCGCACTGGGCCCGCGTGGTAGATTACGGCCCATTCCCTCAAAAGTAAAAAAAAAGTCAAAAGTTAAAAACGTTTATTACAAATAGACCAATTACAGGCACTTTTGAATTGTCAAAATGTCGGTCAGTCAAACAAACAAGTGAAGCTAAATTGCACGTTCCAAAGAGTAGATCTCTTTGGAGAAGAACGTGCAAGAAACTCCATGGACACTCTTTTAAATCATATGTGTTACATATAGTGTTTGGTTACATATTTCTTGTTGTTTCTATTATGTGAGCACAATGTAGATAATAATAATAAAAAAATATTAAAAGACAAAAACTGAATTAAGCCGCTGGCAGCTAAGAGATGACCAGTCTCATCTAACGGCACCATTAACCACTCAGCTCAACCATTTTGAAGGGAACTGAATGACCCAATAACACGCCCCACCAACAGCGAGACATTTGAGTGAGCATGACAAACTCTCAACTGCCATGCTCACAATGTCAAAATAAAAAAAAATAAAAAAAGTTGTAACCTAATAAAAATGCTTCATAGAGAGGAGGCCTGAGTCTCAGCAGCAGTGGAAGCAGTAGTAGAAGTGGGAACATGGTGATGATGTTTAAATATCGTGTTGTTTTCCTAAACTATACAAACAGGAAGGTGGAACCTACACAGTTATTCAACCAAATCACGCGTATTGTGAAGAAAGTGAAACACTTCAAACAATATAATTCATACAAAGAAAACTCGGAAACGGTAATAGAAATCACGTCGGCGCGGCGCGCGGCGTCGTTCGGCATCGTGCGTAGTTCGACAACAATGGCTCCCTCGAGAGCGCACTGTGCGCCGATGTATACCTACCAGCCTTTATGTTCACGTATGAAGGTGAAACTAGGAAGCCATTGTTTTTTACTTAAGGCCCTAGCTTCCGAGTGCTATAAACAGAGCCTTTCTGAGGACTTGTGTTGCCAAAAAATAATAATAGCCTCATGATATTTTTTCGCTTGTTTACCCATACTTCGATCTTTAGAATTATTAATTTTTATAAAAAAAAGTACTGGTTAGGCGCGGGCTTGCGGACGGCGAGCAATGGGCAGCTCGTTGCCCGACCATCCGGTAACTGTCCGGACTGAGCCCAAGACGTCGATAACGCGCACTGTTTTCGCACGCCTCATAGAGTTGTCAACAGCAGCAGGGGCTCAGCCAGGTCGAAGCCTACTGGGGCTAAAGTTATCCGAAAGGGAAGCTTGGCCCCGGTACGAAAGAATAGAAGGAACGGGGTGGGTTTTTTCGTGAATAAGAGTCTGACGCTATCTCCCGCTCCGCTCAAAGGCAGGGGACGTCTTTTGGATGATTTTTACCCACAAAAAAAAAAAATACTGGTTAAGTGTGTTTCGGAATGTACATAGCATATACATCAATCAATGTTTCACAAAGAAAAAGGGTTATAAAGGTCAGCGGGGCTCTATGTGTGCATGTAACTTCTGTCAGATGTACAAGAGACTACAGAATAATACGAAAACAAACTCCATAAGTGGATCACAAGACCGATGGGATAATCTCTACTCAGCCCTCAAAATATACTCAACATTATACCACTTTATTTATGGACACAAAATTACAGATTATTCATAAAAAAAAGGTTTACGAAAAATATTTTAACAAAATATGCTTACGGTTAAATAATTGGGTATCGTAATTAATTCTCAATTTTTTATATCACCATCGTTATTTAATTAATTTGTAAAAAAAGGTTTCTGGCGTGTTGCGTTGGATATTCTATAAATTAAAACGGATTTTGTTCTAAAATACTTGATATCTAATAGATCCTATATGAGCAGTTTTTAACAAAAGTGCCGTCGACTGAATGTTGAAACGTGTAATAAAAATTAATACGCTATATGCTGGCAGAGTGCACTCAACTGCTGTCTGGCACTTTGCATTTTATATAACAAGGTTTTATATAAACCCAGATAAGAAATAAAGAACTAGGTGTTAGAAAGAGAATGATATCTTATCTTATCTTGTTGAGGGGCCGAGAAACAACTCGGACACTTCGACCCATATGGATCTTTTGTGGTCCCCTAGATAGCTTACTCCTCCCCAACCTCGCTGAAAATCTCCTTCATAAGTTTCACAACGAGATGCGGGGATAAGAGCCTGTAATCCTCTGGTCTTGGATATCCTAACCCTAGAAGACTCATTCGCTTGTTAGCCAAAGCATCGCATGTGCACAGCAGGTGCTCCATGCGTTCTGTATGTTCCTCACACAACCAACAACAAGAGAAGTGATAACTTGGAAAAGCTATTGCTGACCGGAAAAGGACATAGGAAAAGAGTCGAACATTGACCAGAAAATACCTAGAGGCAGGAGTCCAATACGTTGGTCAGACCAAATCCGTGCTACACTGGAAATCAGTCTGCAACGTCATCTACATCGCCGAAGATAGGTCGAGGTCACGAGCAAGCGTCGGCATTGAAGATAAACGACGGAAGGAGGAAGTATAATTTAAAATATGAAATATACGATTATAATGGGGTGGACAATATTGTCATTACTTATTTTTTTAAAGCAATATGAAAAGCAGTTGAAATTGCTCGCAGAACAGATGGCCGTTGGGGCCGAAAGGTTCTGGAGTGGCGACCGTGTACTAGAAGACGCAGCGCCGGAAAGACTTCCTGCAAAGTGGACCGATGACCTGGTGAAGGTTGCGGGAATCCGATGGATGTGGAACGCACAGGATCCATCATTGTGGTGACACTTGGGGGAGGCCTATGTCCAACAGTGGACGTCTGTCGACCGAAATGATTATGGCCTTAAATGAAGTTTTAGGTAGCTTTTCTACCAGAAACGTGCGAAGTAGTTAGGCGGTGTAAAGATGTGTAGCTGTGCTGCGAAAATCGGTACGTATCAAAGAAGAACGAGAAGCTCGTGCCGTTCGAGAATGCGTAGCGTAGTTGTTAAATCAAGCGTAACTAGGTGGTGCGACGCTGTGTAGCCTACGCTTTAACAGTTGTATACATTTCTCGCTCGCGTCCTTCGCACCTATCTTACATACCTCACTCGCATCTCTCGTAAAATTTTTGTACATACAATAATATCTACCTATTTCCGCTAGGTAAATGACGTGATCACATTGGTATATAAGTTTCCCTTGCGTTTGACCACTACCTCACGTGATGGTAAAATGGTATGGCTTTTCTCCTTCCTTCCTTTTTTTTCATTTTTTTCCCGTTGTTTGGCCGATTTGCGCGGATGTGACTTTATGTGATACATATCTTCCCAATAGATGTTATTATGTTTGTTATCTAGTTTTAAGATTGCGTCTTTTTTTCGCGTAAATAAACTGTTTTTCTTTCTTAGTTTCTAGCTATCAGGAACACACCGCTAAGGAGTAGAACTCCCTGCAATAGCCTGTGCAGGGAGTTCTAGTCCTTAGCGGTGTACACAATTAGGTAATGTGTTTCTAAAACATTTTGTCCAAATGAGTAGGAACTCCACCACGTTCCAGTGGCGCCATACATCTAGTGGTCTACTGACGGAACGGGCTTCACGGGATTGAAATTGCCTCACACACCTTTAGTGAAAAAGCACCCTTATACACATTGTACGCTAGGCGTAGGTGCTAAAGTTTCGTACCTAGTGCTCAAAGTACCTATTCCAGTATTTGTAGTGCAATAAATATTTATTCGAAGACAAGAGCTCGTAGTCGAGCTCGCAAGCTGTCATTACGAATTCAGAGTTGCAATCTTTAAACCAATCTGTTGTTACTCTTCGGTGTACTGCGAGCCTGGTTGTTGAGAATGTTATTATCACACTATGTTGGGTTGTAAATTGTTATCTACTCATTCTTTTAGGAGGTAAGTAGACCAGCTATGCTATATAGCTTAATCAACCGTATAATGTTACTAGCTTTCCGCCCGCGGCTTCGCCCGCGTGGACTACAGTTTATATCGCGCGGGCAGAGATCCGTGCTCAGCAGTGGAATTATAGGTAGCCTATGTGTTATTCCAGTGTCTCTTCTACCTACCTACCAAATTTGATCTAAATCCGTTAAGTAGTTTTTGCGTGAAAGCGTAACAGACAGACAGACAGAGTTAATTTCGCATTTATAATATTAGTAGGGAAGTAGGGATTACTGCTGGGGCTTCGGCTACTTTATAGGAGAGGGAATGGGCCCTAATCATGTGGGTCCAGTGAGTTGACGAATGTATTGGATTGTTCGATTCTACCATAAGCCGGTTTCCTCACGACAGATTCCTTCACCACCTGCCAAGGTTTAAAACCATGATCAAGGCACCAGTTTAGAAACGTGTTTTATATTTTATATCAATTGTATTTGCACGGTAATTTATTTGTTTTTATTGTTATTTTGGCGGGTGTCCTGTATCGGAATTCTCCTAAATATTTGCCCTCCCATATTCTCTTATGAGTTTTACAAATGTGAAACCAACTGGAGCAGTGGTGGCCGAGTGGTAACGGCCCCGACTTACGAGTTGTAGGTCGCGGGTTCAAACCCAGCCAGGCGCATTACTTTGTGTTATTTATTTCATCACCACTGCTCTCAAAACGGTGAAGGAAAACATCGTGAGGAAACCGGCATGTCCTAGAACCAAAAATTCGAAGACATGTGACATTCACCAACCCGCACTGGGCCCGCGTGGTGGATTACGGCCCATTCCCTCTTCTAGAGAGGAGGCCTGAGTCCCAGCAGTGGGAACATTAAAAAGGCTGATGATGATGATGATGAAACCAACTGTCTGTCTGCTCAACAGAATTCTGATCAAAGTCCCACCTATACACAGCGTTTTGGGCTCACATTTATTGTGCGTGCAGCCAAGGAGTGGAATTCCCTGCCGGAGTCTGTGTTTTTTTTTTATAACTACAACTTAGGGGTCCTTAAGCCAAGAATGAATAGATTACTTCTAAGTAAGCGTGCTCCATCGTCCCGTCGTTCACATCATCGAGATCAAAC
Source organism: Mythimna lalbum (assembly GCA_949319445.1). Taxonomy (NCBI): domain Eukaryota; kingdom Metazoa; phylum Arthropoda; class Insecta; order Lepidoptera; family Noctuidae; genus Mythimna; species Mythimna lalbum. The sequence goes on along the minus strand of OX439348.1, from coordinate 7,707,197 downwards.
ACGAGCCGATCAATAATAATAAAAAGTATAGGATTGGTAGATATCGATGCGGCCTCAACTTCGACTTCACATCCGCAATAACCGACATGCACACTGTCAAAGTCGCTATTAGAAGCTAGCTATTACATACATTACATTATAATTGAGCAGCAACTTTACCCCACACAACATATATTTCATACATCAATAATATAAATCGTCACAAAATTGTAGCGACGTCTCCGATCGCCGAGCATTCGATAATCAACGTTCGCTCTTCATTGCGCGTGAGTGTGTACCCAACCTTAGGCATACCGGTATCCTGTCTGGGAGCAAGTATCATCTTAAAACACAGACGACATTATTATATAATATGAAGAAGGAGTGTCTTAAGGTCGAGTCAGAGGTCTATATTTGGACACTAAGTAGGGCGAGTGTCGCAATGTCGCCGGACAAGCGTCGCTGCACGTTGACCGTTACTTCCTATTGTTGGCTTTACAGTTTTAACCGTAGCACTTTTCTTTTGAGAAAAAAAAAACAGAAATAGATTAATCGGTTCTTTAAACCGAGGAATAGATATTATTGTACCGCCTTTTTTTGCAGACAGATAAAACATTTTTATTCTCGAAACTCACTTTTATTGAATTATCGTTTTTTGGCTTAGTAGGGCAGTATAATAGCGTGAAAAATCATCAGAAACGACCGGGACTCAAGATGGACCGATGACCTAGTGGCCCTACTATGATACCTTAAAAGTATCAAGACTCCGATATGAGAAAGACATTGTGACACCGAATGACTACTAAAAAAATAAGAATTGACTTAAAGGTCCAAGCGACCAGATCATAAATATCCAAAAAACAAAAATACTACCTACTGGTTTTTACATTTTTAATTTGTTTATTGTATGAAAATAGAAATATATTATTAAAAATGTGCTTTTTATGTGCATTGAAATGAATTGTAGCGATATTTATACCACATATGAACTAAACAACGAAATCCTGCGTCGCGCAATTAAAGTTCTCCGCGCGATTTAAACAGCCAGAAATCACCTTTTTTATTGTTGTAAACTAGTGCTAGACTGCGATCCCACCTGATGGTAAGCAGTGATGCAATCTCAGATGGTTAGGCGCACTAGTTTATTAAAAGCATATTCACTCTAGCCTTGAAGACACCCAAATTTATTCCAGTCCTTCGAGGTACGCGGTATAAACGACGAGGCGAAACGCTTAGTCCGGACCGTAGAGGTTTCAACAATGTAAGGGTGGATTTTCGCCGTATGGCGGGTTGATACCTCTCGGGCAGGTACACAAACCAGACATAGCAACCGTCTAGTCAGAGAATCCTCCTTTTTCAACGATGGTTTGCGGGACTTTATACTTTATTTCGCATACCTCCAAAGAATAAAGGAAATAAGTAACAATTTTAGGCAATAAAATTAATGTTATCACAAGACAAAAATAGCAGACAATCGAACTCGGCCATGTTTTAAGGTCCCCAATGTTAGAACATTTTTCTTTATAACATGCCGAATCTCGTTAAAACTTTTAGCCTTTTTATTTCAGCTAACAAGTTTTTATTGAGGCAGACAGGATAGCCTGTAACGTACTGTATAAACATCCATTAGACTATGAACAAAAAGTTTTGTAACTGAACTTTTACAAAGAGGTCAAACTGTAGGTATGTTTGTTGTTTGTAACAGTAATAATGGTAATCCTCCCGACCGAATTTTGGTCACGGTAGCCAATCTTGACGGAGATTATCCAAGTACGCTGGAGATATTAGGTATAGTGCACAATGTGTGCACAAATACAGACCTATTCTCTGTTCCTTAACTCTCATAGTTCGATAGGACGACAATCCGCCATGACATGCTCGGCCGTGCTTTCTGAAGAACGAAGATGTCACACGTACAAGTCTTAAACACCGGGCAATAGCATAGCATAATCAGCTTTACAATGTTCCCCTAGTGAGACTTAGGCCTCGTCTATAGAAGAGGGAAAGGGCCGTAATGAATGACTATGTAATATAGCACGCGGGTCCAATGCGGTTTGGTGGATGTCATTGTGTGATACATGTGTGTTCGAATTTTTGGCACTAGGACATGCCATTTTTCTCTCAATGTTTTTCTTCACAAATTTGAGAGCAGTGGTGTTGAAACCAATTACACAAATTAATATTCCTGGCTAGCTTTGGCCCCAGAACCTACAACTCTTAAATCAGGATGGTGACTAAATAAAGTGCTCAGCGCGCCTAAAGCCTCGGCACTCGCGTTTGCGACTACTATTTAGTACAGGCTACCTACTATGACGTCATAACAATCATAGTTTTGGTGGGAGAAAGTGACGAAGCTATACAGGACACATAGCACTATCTCTTTTTCACAACAGGATCATGATGGAGCAAGATGTCTAATCCGAAAAGAATACCATAGGCAAATATGAATCTCGTAGAAATATATGGGGCTTGACGAGACTAAGCCAAATTGTCATATTTTGTTTGTCGTATACAAATTGTGACCATTACAATATTTTGTATGCTAAAATATAAAATAAACAATGGTCGGGTGCTCGGTACTTTTTGTGTGAGAAATGAAAATGGATTCTGTCAACTTTATTTTCTTTAAGAGCGAGGGCGGTTTAATAACTCGATTAAATGTTGTTCTAATTACTTTGAGCCAGTAAAAGAAATCTATAAATAGGTTTTGTAATGCTATCAAGGTTTTTTCACATAATTTTCCGCTTGTTTACGAATTTCTATCACAATATTTTTTACAGGATTCATATTTCATTGTTGAGGATAAATCAATATTTTTTTTTACTAAATTATTTAACGGAACGAAAAATTGCCAAAAATAAATGGCAGTGGGCAGGGCATATCGCTCGCTGAACAGATGGTCGGTCGAAAGACCCAGCGATTGAAGGCCTCCCACAAGTTAGACCGAAGACCTAGTGAGGATCGCGGGAGTAAGATGGAGGATACGAAACGCACAAGACCGGTCTTTATGACGACATTTGTTGGAGATCTATGTAGAGCGGTGGACGTCCATCAGCTATACAGGGTTATTTGTAAAACACTGGCAACCTCTCAGGACTATGTCATAGAACAAAAGTTGTTGTTTATGATGTTAGTAATACAGTCCTGCAAGGTTGACAGTGTTTTCCAAATAACCCTGTATATAGTCTACGTAGAAAATTCATAATTGTATCAAATATAAATGTTCAAAGTTGATGGTGGGTGTATGAGTGACGATATGTATACTATATAGTACATCTCTATACAATACAGCTCAGTAATGTCCACACAAGCTGGCAGGTAATGGCCCAGTACCACACACACAATATGCTCGCCCTGACACTTATGCCGCTAGGAAATAACCATAATTTCACCGCGCTCACAGCCCGCTACATTTCTTTATTTCACTATATTTTATTCAGGAAAAACATGTTACCATGAAATGTGAAAAATACTCGTATTTTTTGTAGAAACTAAATTACATGTTGTCAACGGACGAACAGATTGGCCTGATGTCCCTTTTCATTAGTTTTGTCGATTTTTGTAAAATGTTTAACTAATAAACTATTCATGTTTTGCGTTATAAAAAACTAATCATTATTATACAACTTTATTGCACACCTTTACTTAATAGAGGATAAACATTATTATAAGCATAAACGACATCCAGTTGGCTTTTATTGAAATAGAAAAAAAGGGTAATTTTTTTAGGTGGGAAAATCATCCAGTGATATCCCCCGATCTTGGGCGGGGAGTTTGATCACTTTTGCATGAGTACTAAAACAAAGAAAATGATGTGTACAGTCACATAAAAGAAGTGAAAATTTCATCAAGGCGAAGTGTACATATAAATCGTAATCGTTCGGGTTAGATCGGCTGACTTTACCCGAAAGAGCGTTACACAGCTAAGTGTGATGGTTCGGTCTTATTTTTAGAGGTATGTTGAACAGTCTCAAAAAACCACTGTTGGAAAGGGTGTTGAGTCTGGTCCGGACAACTGCCATAATTATAGTTGATTTCGAACTGTTGTATACGCCACTAATTTTCAATTAGTACAATTAAGTATTGGTACTAATTGAAAATTAGAGGCGTGGGGGACAGGGCTTATTAGAAAAGGTATTGTTGTTATTTAAGTAAAGTCTCAGTAATTAATATTCAGAAACAAAGTTCCCAAAATGTCAGGTAAAAAATAATGGTGTACGAGTATGTTCTTATCGCGAGCAAAACTTTGATACGGCGATGCAAGATTTTATATTTTTAATTTCTATAATTATGGTAACATAGATGTCGCTATACAATCTATAACAATAAATAAACTGCTCAGTGGGTAGGAAAAAATTTTCACTACAAAAACTAGTAGATCCCTTTATGATAGGAGAGTGCACATTGTACTTGCTCTCATGTAAACTTGATCAAAGCACCCTCTAATACTCCGCATCCATTTCTGTACCATTATACTGTAATGCCAAACAACAGATGAACGGATAACACAAAACATTCAATTTATTGCAACCCCATTGGCAGTTCAAATAAGCCTATGAATACCAACCATTTTAGAGTTCATTTCTCGAACAATGCTGAACGAACTAAAACGCGCAGGTGTTCCGGCTACGCAAAGCGCATTACCACCGTCCGGCCTCTAAACACTCATGCCCTGGAGACTATAATTTAAAATTCATACACTCCATTCCATAGTGAACCAATTATAACTCTCATTAATAATGATCAGGATTAGCTGTTCCGTGTTGTATTCATGATTGCATTCACAATTGAACAGTACCGTAACTAGGCTGGATGAAGTGGGCCTTCGCCGACGGCCTCGTACCCAAAGGGGCCTCTCGTGTGCGAGGGGCCTTAACAACAAGGGTTTGGTTTTATCATCTATAGGCTCGCGCTTGACCACTATTTCGTGTGGTCGAACAGGGTTGCGATAATCACTGTCTCGTTTTCGAATTTATGAAAGACTAGGTTTTGCCCAAGATATTGCCCAGGTACATAAAATATAGCTTTTGTCACTCGGGAATAAAGCATCTTTCTATGGGTGAAAAAGTTTTAGCTATCGAACCAGTACTTTCAGATATTACCTCCTACCAAGAAAAAAAAAAAAACTTTACCTCTTTATTACATTATAGGTTTGCATTTGACCACTATTTTACCTGATAGTAAGCGAAAATATGGTCGAATACTGGGTTACGACAGTTGCTGTCTCGTTTTCAAATTTATGAAAAAAAAAAGACCGCCTGTGTATCTTTGTGTTGCATGAAGTTTTAATAAACAAATAAATAAAAAGCCCTCTGTGATGGGCCTTCACCCACGCCTAAATTCATCCACGCTACGCCTCTGCAAATGAACACAGCTGGATTTATTTCGTTCGCATTGTGCGGAAAATAAGCGTCGAGAGAAATGAGAAATGCGAAACAGTTTCTTGCGATACAATCAGATTTTTCATCTGTTGTTTTTCTTTTTTCTGGCAGACAAAGGACGATGTCAATTGGCTATTTCTCTTGGAAGTTCCAGCAGTCGGTCGCTTAGCGCACTTGTGTAGTTTTTAAGTGTCGCAAGTTTAGAACTTCACAAGTAAATTCGCGAGATGTGTGCTTAACTCTTAGTGGCGAACGTTTGGCTGCATCCGTTGTGTGGAATTGTTTTTGAATTGGCCAAAATTACTTTTGTATTATTGTTTTCGCGTTTCGAGGTAGTTACACGTTTCACGCTTGCATTGGTATCGAATTTTGGTGGAACATTGTATTTTTTTTTACTGAACCTAACATAAAATGTTTATTTATTTTATAAATTTATGTAGACATATCTAACAGAAGAAGACAGATCATTCTAATTTGTACATAAGACTTACATCCAAGTTTAAAAGTTAGGATATTCAAATCTTAATTTATAGATCTTTCTCTACCTTCTATGTAATGTAGCATTTGTCAGTATACACAAATACTGACAAATGCTTATACATTAACTGGACAGGTCCATTCAAAATTCAAATTTGTATGGTCATTTCCTCAAAAAACCATCTCAGACTCATATGATTTTACCATTAGAGGACTCTAGGTATAGAATTTTAAAGATATTTTGACCTTTAAGTTTGTTTCGGTGTTTCTTCTCAAGATAATCAGTTAGGAAACACTGACCACATCTAGTTTCAATTAAGGAAAAAATTGGCGTGTCCAATTGTTATTTATGATCGATTTTGAAAATAAACATCGGAAATGGAAAACCAAATATCTACAACAACTGGTACAAAAAAAACATCCTAAAGACACCGTCCAGTAGCTTCATTCAATCAAAAGAATGGGTTCCAACAGCATAGTTCAATTGTTTCATTTAACAAGCATGTTCCACAGTAACAAAAAACAAATAAAGACATCCACACGGACAGTCACTGGCGTTAGTTTCATCAAAGCATCCACCGCCGACCTCCTCTTAGTTAATTTGACAATAAAATTGACATGTAATTTAGTGTTATTCGAGAAAAGAATGTTACGGCCGTGCCACTTTTTTGTTTGCCTTGATGGGAGCGCTGCCGTGCCCCCTGATTTATAACCTATTTACAAATAAACATTATTTATCATTTATGAAAAACAAAATATCTGCAACAGCTGGTACAAAAAATCTTCCAAACAATAACATTCAATAGCTATATTTAACCAAACAGAACGGGTTCCAATAGCATAGTTCAATTGTTTCATTCAACTAGCAAGTTCCACAGTAACAAAAAACAAATAAAGACATCCACACGGACAGCCACTGGCGTTAGTTTCACCAAAGCATCCACACACGCAGCTCGGCACCTCACACAATTTTAACTGACGTATTCGTCTCCAATCACTGACGAAAACAAGAATTCGTTTGACTACCCTCATACAAAGGTGTACACAAAGTGTGGCCTTAGCCTCCCCGCACACGGGCCTAAAAAAAACGCCGCTTCAAGCTTCTTTTGAAGCGGCCTTTTTATAGCCCGTGTGCGGAGACAGTTAGTTACCGATGCACAAAGCTTGGACCTCACGTAGAGCTGTCGTTTTAAATCCAACATCGATAAAAAACCCTAAAAAAACAAATAGCACTTCTTTTGTCCTCTCCAAGAAATTCAACCCGAGAGGCAAACCCGAGGTAGTTATAATGAAGCATACTGCACACCTATACTTCATCACAACACAGACCCCACAATATTCTGCATTAATGCCCACCATATCGTTATCTTGGGCCCTATTACGCGGTTAAGTACAAGTTTTATCAGAATGAATGAGTGCACATAATGTATTAATCAACGTATACCTGCGGTAGGATGGGCTGTATATGAAAAGCTTTGTCTCCTGGAGTTTGTGGCAGACGTTTTTCGTGTAATTACTTCAGAAATCCCGACGCCTGTTCATGTTGACACGACGGTCGGGTTTAATACGACACTCATCCGCAAAGCCCATAACGACGAGTACATATGAGATTTTCAAAGAGAATTTTATAAAGCAGGTGTGTTATAAGTATCCTGAGATAGTTATATAATGCTTTTATACGACACTTATATGACAATTCTGTAATAAATGATTCATATTTTTCCGTTTCAGTATTTAATTTGAATAGAATCGGTGGAACTAAATTCTATTCTATTTTCAATTTCGTAACGTTTAAAAGATGAAAGCTTTTAATACTTTTCTTTTAATATCGAGAATTGAACGTTCATAAACCCAGGGGACAACTGCTGAGATTACAGGGTAAAAGGTAAAGCTATTATACTTCTATACTATACCTATACCTACCTATACTAAAATTATAAAGATGAAGAGTTTCTTAGTTTGTTTCAATGTGGTAATCTCAGGTAGAGGAGAAATGGCAGGCGGTCGCCTCCTTCTGCGAAGCAGTAATGCTTGTAAAGGAGGAGGCCGACCGCATCAGGCAACGGCGCCCTCGCCGCCGTCGCCGGGATTCCGATCCCGATTTCCGGCCACCGTAGACGCGGGCTCGCAGACGGCGAGCCATGGATAGCTCGCTGTCCGATTGTCCGGTAATGGACCGAGTCCAAGACGTCGACGGCGCGCACTGTTCCCGCGCGCCTCAAGGAGTTGTCAGCAGCAGCAGGGGCCCAGCTGGGTCGAAGCCTACTGGGGACAGGGTTGTCCGAAAGGGAGCTCGTGCCCCGGTATGAAGGCTAGAAGGAACGGCGCGGGGTTTTTAGTCAGTAAGAGTCTGACACTATTTCCCGCTCCACCCAAGAGCGGGTTTTGTCAAAGATGATTTTCCCCGTCGACAAAAAAAAAGGTAGGAACTCCTTGTTCGAATTGAAAAGTTATTTTACTGTTGGATAGACCACAGAACATAGGAATCATGTGGGATAGACCATTATCGACGAAGCTACTCGTATAGGCTATTTATCATAAGCTATCCACGAAAGCCGAGCAGAAACCAAAGACGTGGATGAAACTAGTTATAAAATACTCGTAAATTCATAAATCTATAAAGTTGTGTATTTCCAACAAATCGTCTAATCTTTATAAACGTCACATCTTACTATATGAGCTAGTTTTAAAATCTGTAATAAAGTCGTGAATAACTATCTAGCACCTATACTTAAATATTATATACACTACACATAAGTAAAAGGAACTCTATAGGTAGAGTGGATATATCTACTGTATACAGATAGGGACTGGTATACCAGTACCTTTATACGAAAACACAAAGTGAAACCCGGAAAAGCTTAAAATTCCGTTCAGTCTACTTAACTTGAAGTGAGTAAAATTCACGTGAAATGCAGCGCAAAGTCTAGACGGAATCTTTGCGACCCTAAAAACATAGCACCTCGTTGAGCTAACGAAGAGCCGAGCTCCCCCGACTGTCCCCGAACTCCCCCGAGTGACTGCCAAGTGTACGACTAAAGTGCTAATTCACCACTTGCAAATTATCGCTGCCATAAATTTCACAAAGACAAAGCCTTTGTAAGTTCAATCACTGTTAGCCTTATAACGACTTATTTACGATTGGTGGTGCGATAGTTTAGCCTTGTTCTCTGTAAACCTGAAACATGGCGTGCCCTTCTAATTAGGGAGCGCAATAATGGTACCGCAGCATGTGCCCACAAAAGGGACACCATAAATGGTACAGTACTTGAACAATAGGACCTGATAAGGAACCGCAATACCGCAAGCAAAGTTTTCTACTCCTAAACCTTAGTAGTATGAGTTTGGTTTTTGTTTATCACATTTTACGGTGACATTAAAGAAGATAATTCTTAAGAGGACCTTCTCTCCTTCCTGATCCTTCTTTCGTCTACGTGAGCATGTTTTAAAAGCTTGTTATTTTTCCTGACGCAATGTTTGTTAGTATTCGTAAACTTCGTCACCCACTCGAAATTTCAGAAAACTTGATCGAGGAAAAATGCGTTTTTTTAACCTTTTAAAAGTTATTGAAATTATTTTTTGTCTTTCAGAATCTCGATTAAATGTAAGTACACGGTTTCTATAATTTATGGGTACATTATAAAGGATCAAAGTTCATGTAAAATAGTATAATTTCATAGTTTTTTACTGGATAAGTTTTGCACAAATTGATTTTGATTTCAAGTAAGTAGATAATATAATAATCACATAGGTAATCTATGATGCCAAAATATTTAGAGAAAGGTGTGTGGTGTGTGTGACGAGCGATTGTATAGGAATAGTATCACGGGTTGGGCGCTCTTAATAATGTTAGTACAATATTCTTTTATTATTCTTTAAAAAAAAGATTGAATGTAGCTCAGATGAGAATGTTAAGATGGATGTGTGGTGTGACGAGAATGGATAAAGTGAGAAATGAGTATATTAGAGGAAGTTTGAAAGTGGCGCCAGTGACTGAAAAGTTGAAAGGAAACCGTTTGTCTTGGTATGGTCATGTAAAGAGGAGGGATGAAATGCATGTTGCTAAAAGAGTTATGAGTTTACAAGTGAATGGATGGAGAGGGAGAGGGAAGCCAAAGAAAATATGGATGGATTGTGTGAGAAGTGATATGAAAGAAAAGGAAGTTAGTGATAGCGTGACGAGTGACAGGACAGAATGGAAAAAAAAACGTGTTGCGCCGACCCCAAATAAAACGGGACAAGGGCAGGAAGATGATGATTCTTTTCTTTTTCTTGTCTCGCAGACTACAGAGTTTTCAAACAAAAACAAGAATTCAATGAGGAGTGGTGGCACTTGGTAACTTCACAACATCACGACTATAAAATTTATCATTACATAATAATTCTGTCGTAGGAGAGGAATACTTATAAATGCTACACAGATATTATAATATTTCAAAAGTTAGTCTTGTAGAACTAAATAACGATGGCCGGGACGACTAGGCAATAGGAATTCCAACTTTCTGTTTCCGAACTTTTAAACTAGGCACGAATTTCTCTTGGAAAAACTGCAAGTTAGAGCAGTAATTTTATGGAATTTTTATGTTGAAAAGTCGGTTAGCAACAAGTTAGTTCTTAAATATAACGTTAGGGAATATTATTTTAAAAATCAACAATAAAACGAGTTTTTAAGGAAAATTATTTTTTATAGCAAGCTTTAACAGCCTGTTTAAATAATACTCGTCAAAACGAATCATACGAGCCTAAACTCAATGAGGTTGTGTCGTTTAACTACCAAGTTCTTATAGCCACCGTCCCGTTCCATCATCAGATCAGCTCCTTGTCATAATAATTTTGCATTGTCATCTGATTTACACATGCATGCTCAATTTCGGCTCAATCGGTATTCGGGAAGTAGGTCAAATTTAATTTACAAGATTTGATTACGGACCAACATGGACTGCTGCAACTAAATAAAAGCTTGTAATTAACGTTGTTTTAAATGTATTATGGGTGACTGACTGACCAGGCATTAGTTGTCTGGCAATCATGCTGAACTGGACCTATTTTGGTGCAGCCATGAGGCACACAACAACTTTATTTTTTTTGGTATTGGTTTTTGTATTTGTGTTTGGGCCTTGTGCTGTGCCCAATAAATTATTTTTCTTTCTTTCAATATTTTTTTATGTAAATGTTCCCCCGTACTTTGAATTACTCCAGCATAGCGTGTGCGTTCATAAACATGTAAACTCACATACACAAGACACCTAGGCCTGAAACACTTATCTGTAGGCTATACAAATATTTATTCCTTACGAGAATCGAAACCGCGACACGTAGCATAGCAGTCGATCGATCAATCACTTCACCCACCGCACTTTCTTAACGATTGGTACCTACTTTTTGGTTGAGAGACGCCACAGCCCAGTAACTCAAGGAACACATGTGGGCTTCAGTAAAACTCTAACACTCCCTCTGACTCCACTTAGAGAGAGAGAAGTTGACAGACGATTATCAAACCTCAAAAAAAAAAAATGGGTACTCTTGTTAGGTAGGTTACATGAAGCGTTACTCACTTATTGCTAATGACTGGTCATTTAGGGCTCGCAATGTGCACATAGGTACATAAACACAAACGCGATTAAGTGTAGACCAAGCCTTTGAAAAGGCTGTGTTAGTATCAGATACCATTAACAGAATAAGCAAGATACATTTACGATAAAATCGATTAGTAATTTCTTTTACTTTTTTAATATACTGCCCTCTGCGTGTGACAAATATCAGGCCGTCAATTCTGGTATAGGCATTATCAGGCTCTAAATGCTTTGTTATAAAAAACGGCCTATATTCTAGAAGTTTCTACCAATATAAAAGGAGAAGAATAAATTCTGATATCTCTTCTGCAACAACTGTAAGCCTATATTTATTAAACGAGCTGATGCCAGCGGCTCCGCTCGCGTTAAAGTAGGTATACGAGCAGATATGTAGCTCTCGAAGCTGTTTCCACTGGACTGGGTGGAAATCATCCAATAACTCCTCGCTCTGGATGGAGCGGGATGGCGTGTCAGACTTACTAAAATCACTCCTGTGTTCTTCAGTTAAGTACTGCTTGCGTTCTAGGACTACGAATTTCCCTTTCAGAAATTCCCCGCGGGCCAAGCTAGCGGTTATCGGCCCTACTGGGCCTATACAGTTTGTTGGCATCTCTTTGAGGCCCGCGGATCACTTCGCACTGTTGACGACTGGGCTCGGTCCGGTTAAGTACCAGACGGTCGGACGGCGAGCTACCCATTGTTCGACTTCCGCAAGCCCGTGTTGTTTTCACTGGGCTACTACTGCTCCTCTTCAATCTACCAATACCTCAGATATTTTAAAAAATCGTCGTATTATCGCAGCATCTGGTCCGTGTTCCCAGCTTAATTAATACAGTACTAAAATATTACCTACTCTCTGCGAACACTTTTAAAAAATTCATAACAGGCCATAGTCGGTTCCCACGGCGCGTCCTCGTGGAAATAAAATTACATATTACCTAGTTTTTATTTGTTTTTTTATAACCTAGTAGTAGTAGCTATCTCCCCGTCTCGCCCCAGTTGTCACAACGTGATAATTTGTCCCGTTTTTTGGGACAGCTCGTGTTCACACTGCTTTGCTGCGTTCAGTTCAGTTTTTACCTGGCAAATTGATGATAGTATGATTTTATCGTATAGTTTTTTTTTATATTTTAACTATTTGTGTTTGAATGATTAGTCACGTTTAGGAATATGAGTTTGTTGATAGCACTCTTCCTCTATTGATAGAAAATCCCCAACTTGATCAAAATAAGTTGTAATTAAGTTTTTTTATTTTTTATTTTATTGTATTAATAATAACTTAAACTTCATTATTATTTATTCATTCCTTGCGTGATCGAGTCAAAAATGAAGATATCCGCAAGAGAACCATGGTTGCCGACATAGTACAAAAAATCGCCAAACTTATGTGACAGTGGGCAAGGCACATTGCTCGCAGAACAGATGGCCGTTGGGGCCGAAAGGTTCTGGAGTGGCGACCGTGTACCGGAAGACGCGACGTGGGAAGGCCTCCTACAAGGTGGACCGATAACCTGGTGAAGGTTAACTTCAATCTATAGGTACAATGACAGCCTTGTCGCTAACACTGACAGTGATGTCTGCCTGACAAATTTTGTAATAATGTAATATAAAGATGTTGTCTTATCTTATGAGAATTACAAAAGATACTCTTAAGCCATACACGCTAGGGTACCTGATAGTTTACCTGCACAGTTATACGTGTCAGGTAAGTTTAATATGTGCAAACCTGCACAGGTGTGCAACATACCCGCTCCGGTTTACCTGTAAAACTCAACTATACAGGCAAACCTGTCAGGTATACCTTGGCGTCTATTTAAAAATCAAAATATTTTATTGCACATAGGCCACTTATAAGACGTCAGATGCTTTTGCACGGTTCCAAATTGGTCGTTTCCTATGAAGAGGAACCGGCACGAAACTCCATGGTTATACTTTAAAAAAAAGTGGTGAAGTGTCTTTACCATTTACTTACTCACTGTGTAATAATAAATCCTCCCAACCAAATTCCGATCAAGGTGGTCAATCTCAATGTAGATTAGCCAAGTCCACATCGACCCTTTTCAAGAAGAAAATCGAAAGCAATCCTTTTTAATTGGGGGAAAAAGAACCATTTCTTCAAAAAACGCAAATTGTCGCTGATAGATAGGTATTCTAGTTCATATAGGTGTGCGCAAACAGTACACTCTGTTCCTTTACTCTCATAGTCCAATGGGATGAAAACCGACACTGGATGGAGATAAATGAGGCGCACGACCCGTTGGTCACGGCAAAGCCGTTGTTTTACATGCTTTCCGAGGCACGGGGATATCATAAATAACACACGAGTAATTCTTAAGAGGCTGCTTTTTCAATCGCCTCTCGTCAACATCGAGCATGATTTTAAAACTTGTTACTTCATTTAACGCAATCCAACGCGATGTTTGACGAAAAGGCAACGAGAAAAAAGAGAGATAACGCCTGATAACTCTGTTAGCATTCGGTAATTCCGTAGTTTACTTGAATATTTTACAAAACTTGTTCCAGGAAATACGTGTCTTTTTTAAACCCTTAAAAATTTTTGAAAAAACTTGTCGTCATTTAGAATCTTAATAAAATTTGCAAGGCTTCTATAGTTTTACTTTTTTTTAATTTTTGAGTAAATAATGAAGTGTCAAAGTTCATCCAAAATAGCAGATTTTCAGTGGTTTTTACTGGATTAGTTTTACACAAATTTAGAAATTGATTTCAATAGAAACTTAGATAATATCCACAAGATACTGTGTTTCCAAAATATCTAATGAAAAATGTGTAATAACGTCATAATTGCGTAAGAGCGGTTGTATGAATATCAGTGAAAATGTATATCGAGTTGCATCCCCTTAATAGAAACACCCGATAGTACTTTTTCGTCATCCTAATAATTGAATCAAGGATCTCACGTTCAGCAGTCATGCTTAGCACCTCGAGAGCCCAACGAGGTAATCACTCTTTCTGTATACAACATTAGTTTTAGTTTATGTGCAACCCAATGACTGGTTTTATTCCCTTTGGTGAAACCCGAAACACATTTCTAGTGTTTTTATATAAAAAATCTACATATGTACAAAATTTCAACTGTATCATGAAAATTCACAGCCGGGCGACTGACGGGTTGTTTTGCTCCCGCAACCAGCAGTGTAATGCCCACTATAACCTGCCGAGACCTGTGTACTTAGTGTCAGTGATGTCCAACTTGTGACCTTTTTAATTATTTTTGGAAAAAAAATTAACATGGTGTAAAAATTATTGGAATCGATTCAGTTACTGATCCTGAACAAACTATAATTCAGGTTTCATCATCTTCCTGCCCTTGTCCCGTTTAATTTGGGTTCCATTCTGTCCTGTCACTCGTTACGCTATCACTAACTCCCTTTTCTTTCCTATCATTTCTCACACAATCCATCCATCTTTTCTTTGGCTTCCCAAAAAATAATTCAGGTTTCACATGTATTAAAAATAGTGTTAGTATAGTGAAAGGAGATAAAAAATGCAAGAATACCAGAACACACTACATCCCATTTAAATTAAAAAAAAACTCATAGTCTGTGTTGATGGACGTTAAATGAGTTTCGATCATGAGTATTCCCTTTCAATTAAGATAGGAAGTGAATCGTTAGCGTAGTCTCCAATTAATCGAGAATACGCAACAATATTCCAATATATTTGTTTATTTTTCTGTAAAACTTTCAATAATAATTAAGATAGGAAAATCATCAAATGATATCTCCCGCTCTTGTCGCTCGTGTATGACTTTTACTGATTAAAAATCCACTCCTGGTCCTTCGTTGCTTTATGAAAAGGCTGAGTCTTCTTTTCAGAAGCAGATCCTTGACCCCAGTAGGCTTCGACCCTGCTAGGCCTCTACGATTGACTGACAGCACCTTGAAGCGCCCGTGAAACCCTCTTCATGCTAGACGGTAATATTATTCTAATCAATCAACAAACAAATCAGCCACTGTCTTAAACACACAGTCTATATTATGAACGTAAACATATACCACGTTATCCAGTCTGTTTGTCTGTCACGCCTCTATTAACTTGTTCACGTTCGATTAATTTATTAGTTCTACAAACTCCCCTGTAGCAAGCATTACTTGTCGTTGTGTATGTGTACCCAACTCGACCGAGATTGTTATTGTTGTTCTAGTTATACTATAACCTAACTATAACCAAGGGGTCTTTAAGTCAAGAGTGAATAGGTTGCTTCTAGGCAAGCGTGCTTCATCGGCCACATCTTCACTTTCCATCAGGTGGTCAAATGGGAGCATATCAATAAAAACACAATAAGGTGACAATTTTAAGACATATAGGATAAAAGGAAGTGATATAATTTATTGATATATTTTTTTAAACTGAATACCAACCAGTTCCAAGCAAGTCCATTCATGACAGGCTAGACTCTAGCCTCTCTTTCTTTATTCTCTAGCCGCTAGAGAATGGTTAGAATAAATATCTTCATAAGTACTAGTAACATACCGTACCTTACCGTATATCACCAAATTACCAATATCAGCAATATCGATGGATGGATCGATTTAGTAAGGGAAGGTCCCTTATTATATCGATCCTTCTAATAAAAGTGACCATATTTCACCGAAGACAGATTTCATCGAAGCGATGATGTGTTCGACGATGGAGCATGCTTGCCTCGAAGTAACCTATTCACTCTACTTAAAGGCTCTCAGGTCGTAGTTATTAGGAAATACAGACTACGGTAGGGAGTTGCATTTCTTAGCTGTACGCACAATAAATGTATTACCAAAGCGAAATGAATGCAAATGGATAAACGAAATGGATAGTTTCAATGGATTCTAAATCTATAAAGGACTTATGTGTTCTTATTCAAACATACTACTACAGCAGCAGCTATCAGCGGCTTAACCCGCATGATAGTAGAAAATTATTCCAAGGGAACATGACCCTAGGATAAAAAGTACCCTATGTACTATATTAGGACGTGGTCTGCCTGTGTACCAAGTTTCATCGAAATTCGTTCAATAGTTTTTGCGTGACAATAACAAACAACCATACCTACAAAACTATGCATTTATAATATTAGAAGGATAGATTAAATCAGATTTTCACACATTATTCAAAAATGAACACGCCCACCAAACAAAACAACAACGTATACACCGAGGAATAATGGACTAGTGGAACTGTGGAGCCGTGGGGTTCTACTTACTAAAACCCCACGTTTTAAAACGTAAACATGTCATTGATGTCGAATGCAAAACGCGAATCGTCACTTCGGTAACATTTTCATATACAGGCGGGGTAATTTACATTGTTTTATACAAGACATTTTTGTAAAACTTAACGTGCTAAATACAAATAAGTACCTAACGCATAATATTTTTGTTAGTAATGACTAATTTTTTTTAGAATTTTTTGTTATTTCTCTATCAAAAAACTCGTGCTTATTTTAATAATTATTAATGAAAAAAAAATTAATCAAAATTAGTTTTGCCATTTGGGCGTGAAGACGTAACAAACAAACAAACAAATAAACAAACTCATTATAATCTAAGGTTTAACAGCCGCGACCCTTCATCTCGTCGCGTATACATCTCCATTGTGACATATTTACTTAAAATTAATATGTCAAATTACGAATCAACCTGTGTGTAAGACAAGGCATATGGCACGAACATGAGGTGAGTCAGCAACTGCCACCGTAACATAAACAGGGTGCAGGTTATATGGCTTTGAAACTGACATTTTATTCCGCTATGCTGTTACAGGAAATAAGTAGGAAGACCTGAGTTCTAACTTTTGTTGGGCTGTTATGTCAACGGTAATGGATATAGTTTTCTTTTATTTCACTTAGCTAGATTGCATAGTTCTCGTGAAGATGTTTAAAGTAGATTGGGTCTGTTTATGTGCTACCTATTTTTTTTAATGATATAATCTAGTACTTGACTGCAATCCCACTTGATGGTACGCTGTGATGCAATCGCTGATGGTGAATTGTACTAGTTCATTTTAAGAGCCTATTTACTCTAGCCTTGAAGATACCTAAATTATAATCGAACGAGACTGTTGCATTTTCTGCTTTCAAAGCGACATTTAGTAGACATTAAAAAAAAACACACACACACACTAAAAAAGTACATAACTAGGTAATTATGTACTTTTTTATAATCTGTAACTATGATACACTAGCTTTTGCGCGCAGCTTCGCACGCGTGTAATTCGTTAAATTCTCCCATTTTAGGGAAGTGGGGGGTTAGAAAGAGACCAAAAGTAGCCTATATCACCTTCCATTCCTTCAACTATCTCCACTTAAAAATCACGTCAATTCTTCGCTCCGTCTTACCGTGAAAGACGGACAAACAGACACACACACTTTCCCATTTACAATATTAGCATGTATTGTGTACATCCCTAAAAATCAGTAACTCATAAATCAAATCCTGTTCCAAATGCAACAAAAACTCGTCATTCGTAAAGTGTAAACTAGCATTAGTTGTAATAAGAATAAATCAGAATAAATAACCGCCGTGATCCCGACTGCAAATGTTAACCCATTGAAATTGACGATAACATCAGACAGCTCGGCACCCTAACAACGTGTGAAATTGTTTATTTCCACTCGGATTTGGCGCGCCCTTTGTTGACGGCGAATTTAAATGTAAAGAATTACGTCGACACCCCTAATCTTGATTAGAATGCGCTTACAAAGCGTTCCTCGCAGTAGTAAGTGTTAATCTGATTTAATTCATTGTGTTTACCCAGCAGGAGAGGTGCATGACATTTTTTCTAATAAAGGGTCGCCCGATCGAAGTTTTACTGAAAGGAGGAGCGTTATTGTGAAGTTAATAGCTCTTGACAATGGACAATATGGCGGAGGCACAGTCTACAACACGAGTTTATGTCCCTATTATTATTTTAATGAAAGCCCAAAGGATCTCTAATATAACCCGTAAACCGAACACCGAATGTAAAACACACATTTCCCGTCCAACCACAGAACAGAATTATCGTAAAACGAACAAAAACTTTTGTAATATAAAAAAGGAAACCATAGAAAATTTTACATCAGTAGCTTGTTAATATGGAAATGCCTTTTATTACTAGAGATAAAATGAAAAATGCATAATTAATTATTTTTCTCATTACTAATTAATCGGGTCCTTGTACAAACAGTCATTATAAGTCCGTTAGCGGAGGCAGGACTTGGTAAAAACAAATTGCCTTAAAGCTTCTACATAATCTGAAAGGCAAATTATTATGAATGAGTGTCCGTCCAAATGAGTAGGATTAGCTTTGTAGCGCGAATTCTCATTAAAATATTTATGGCAGCCGCGTCGCAAAAATGGTCTGTTTTGTATAAGATATGCTGAACGAGTTAGTCCACCCTTTTAGTAAAATAATCTTCAGTTTCTTGCTAAAATCAACAAATTCACTGTGCGTGCAACTAAGGAATGGTATGGCCGTCGTCTGTATTTTCTGACAGCCTGGTTTTTTAACCGACTTCTAATAAAAAACGGAGGAGGTTTTCAATTCGGATGTTTGTATGTTTTTTTTTATGTTTGTTCGCGCATAACTTCGTCGCTTGACAACCGATTTGAAAAATTATTTTTTTGTTGAAAAGGGTATACTTCCCAAATGGTCCCATAGTCACCAAGTTGGGATCTGATGATGGAATCTTGGCGAAATCGAGGGAACTTCTCAAATTCAATTCAATTTTTTAGTGGAGTCGGTTATTTTTTGTTTTATAAAAAAGGTTTTTTATTTCTGATAGCTTGGGTGTATTTAAGTCTAGAGTGACTAGGTTACTTCTAAGCAAGCTTGTTCCATCGTCGACCATAACATCGATTACCGGCAGGTGAAATAGTAAGCAAGCGCAAAGCCTTCAATAATTTATTACAAATTATGCCTACTAATTTCCATGCCCCTGGACTCTGTAAAATTACTGCTTCTCGTGACGTCTTAGAATGTTTGTACCTAAAGGCTAATTCTTATGATTAAAGTCGTTCGCATTTAGGTCACCATACAACCTAAGTGGCGATCAATGTAAAAAACTGGTCGAGTGTTGGAAAGTTAGAGATGTTTTGTCTGGTTGCGATTAAGATACTTAACAAATGTGTAATGAAAACTGTTCTTCAGTGTGTAGAATAGGTACATTGGCTCCGGGCATTGCAAATCACTGAGATGGCGCAACAGGGCCGAAGATGGGAGAAGTATGAAAGGTACAGTCACGGAGTAGGTACAGTACAAAGGCACCAGTATCTGGTGGTCCTAGAACGTGAAAAGCAACTCATGAAACATAAGTGCGGTTTTAGTAAATAAAAGTCTGACACGTTTTCTAGCTCCAAACTAAAACGAAGAAGTCATAAGATGATTTCCCACTTCAAAAAAAAAAGTAGAATATATTTTAATCCAGTACGTATGTGGTACGTTTCAATTAGCTGAATGTCACTGCTATCCATTCTCATGATATAATACCCTGGTCGCCTGTTACGACACCGAGTGTGGAACTATTTTTTTACCCGGAACCGCACGACAAATATAATCTCTCGTTCTCTTTCCTAATTAGTCTGTTTCAAACATTTTCTAGTTGGCGCTCTGCCGAACGGGCATGTGTTTTCTATTCTAGTCAGAATCGTTTGTAACAAGCGGTAGTGGTGAAATGCGGACAGCGTTCATAGCTTAACGACATAACTTTTTGTCAAAAGTTTTGAAAAGTTGAAACTGTCCGTGAAATTTTATGACTGTCACAAAATCTTTTTCTATAAACCACGTTCGCCGAGTGAACAGTGGTGGCCGAGTGGCCCCGGCTTACGAGTTGTGTCGCGGGTTTAAACTCAGCCAGGCGCATTACTTTATGCAATTTATTTCATCACTGCTCTCAAAACGGCGAAGGAAAACATCGTAAGACATGTGACATTCACTAACACGCACTGGCCCCGCGTGTTGGATTACGGCCCATTCCTTCTCCTAAAAAGGATGCCTACGTCCCAGCAGTGTGAACATTATAAAGCTGAATATGCTATTAAACTATGTTCTGTTCTGTTGAAGAGTCAAATGAAATACTAGATAGAAATCAGAGCTACATATTTTCTGCAATTTTATATCTCAAGTTTTTTGCTGAGGCACTAAAAGAAAACTGTTTTCTCAACGTAAATACATTCAACTGCTTTCTTATTCAATGCGTCCTCTTGCATCACGACTTTTTGAAAATACAGATGCAATGTTAAATAGAAATTCATGTTTTAAAAGCACAAAGTTTGCGCTCGGCACCCGAAATACATAGAAAATATTAACTTTAATGAGGATCGTGGAAGGATACACGTGACGCGTTTTTAGGGTTCTGGACCTCAAAAAAAAAAACGGAAACCTTATAGGATCACTTTGTTGTTTGTCCGTCCGTCTGTCCAGACTCTTTATCTCAAGAACGCGTGAAGATATCAAGTTGAAAAAATCCCTTAAAGCAGTGAAAAAATCAAACTTCTATGTTGACGAATAGAAAGATACGGCCATTTATGTCACAAAAAAAAACGTATATTAGGATACTCTTAAAGATTCATAGGTTGTATATTATATTCTATTATAATCCTGAAATTTGGCACAAAGCAAGGTCTTATAGCACCCGTATAGGATAAATCTGAAAACAATTTCTTGTTGTTACCTAAGTCGCAAAAAAAAATTTTTTTGCAGTTCGAAAAAGTCTTCGAGACTCCATTCGGGAATTGTAGTTTTCACGGAACCCTTAGTGCGCGAGTCCGACTCGCACTTGCCCAGTTTTTCATTTCACGTCAATTTTTTCTCTCATTTTAATGTTTCTCTTTTTGCCAAAAAGCACTTGTCGACAGCCTTTATTTATTCATTGTTTATGTGTGCGTGTCCGGATTTTATTATAGGGTCAGCGAATATTCGTGTCGCACTCCATCTGTTGTTTACGCACGCTTTTTCAGCGTTTTAATGGACACCGTTTTATCGCAACAAATTGACACAATAAAGCTCTTATACGGATTATAATCTTTATTTGTAAAATCAAAATTGTAAAATCACCTTTCTACAAAGAAGTCGTAATTCAATTTGACAAATTCGTCTTCACAAATTCTCGAGTCAGAATAAGTAACGGTGAAAAGGAAAAGTAAGAAATTCTGCTAGAACTCCGCTACATTAAACGGATAACTCGCCAAAGAAAATTTTCGCTCTCAAATATTGCTTTTGGAAAATTTTGAAGGAATTTTTTGGTGGAAATCTTTCGAAGAGCTCCTGTCCCCGAACTACAAATGATAAGTTGACATTTTCGAACTATTCCTCGAGCACAAAATTTGAAATGGTATTTTAAACTTGAATGTTTAAAATCGAGGTTTAAAGCTACTTCGAGGTAAACTTTCGGAAAATTTCAAAATTTCTTTATATTTTTCGTTTTACAAGTTACGGGCGAAATATTATAGTGGGCGTTGGGCAATAAATTTTTCACCTACAAAATGTATAAATGTTTTGAATTTAGAGCAAGAGCTTAGAAAAAGATTGCCGATTGTGGACTTTTTTTATGTTGGAGAAAATCATCTAATGACAACCCCCGCTCTTGAACGGAGCGGGCGATAGTGTCAGACTCTTACTGACTAAAAACCCACCCTGTTCCTTCTAGCCTTCATACCGGGGCTTGAGCCCCCTTTCAGATTAGCCTGGCCCCAGTAATTTGACTGTCGACTTGGAGTCGTGTAGATAAGTGGTCAATTACCATCCTATGACAATTATTTTGCGTGATGTTTTTGATAGTTATAACTGTAAATACTTTAACCTCGCGAGTAGTGCAGTAATAATTATATCCAGCCTGTGGCAGAATACAGTAAAATAAAAGTTCTCACTGTCACTACGACGTGCACTGTTCCCGCGCGCCTCAAGAAGTTGTCAGCAACAGCAGAGGGCCCAGAGGCAGCTGTGTCGAAGCCTACTGGGACCAGGGTTATCCGAAAGGGAGCTCGAGCCCCGGTATAAAGGCTTGAAGAAACGAGGTGGGTTTTTATTCGGTAAGAGTCTGACACTATATCCCGCTCCGTGCAAGAGCGGGGTTTGTCATTGGCTGATTTTTCCCCACTATAAAAAAACACCATCAGTTGATATAGTGGAGAAATGCGTGCTAATCAACGGTTCTAATTGGTCGTTTCCTATGGAGAAGAACCAGCAAGAAACTCCATGGCTATTCTTTAAAACAAAATGTTTGGTTTATCTATGAGTGGTATCTAAATAAATGAATTAGTTCGTTAGTTCTCCTGCGGATATCTTCATTCCTTATGCGATCACGGAAAGAAACTCAGAGCATAGCACTTTCTATTGCCCTTTGGGTGACTTTAAACTATCTGATGTGGTTCATTTAGATTGGTAGATACACAGAACACAGGAATCTTCTTCTGTTCTGTGGGTAGATAAAAACTTGCAACTCTTTGTCTTATTCGTTTCCTCATCATAATCATCCATCATCATTTTAGCTGATAGTCTACTGCTGTTAATAGGCTTCCCCATGTGTCGCCACAACGAGCGAACCTGTGTGTCTCGCATCCATCGCATTCCCGCGACTCTTACCAGGATGACGTCGACTTACGTCAAGATGACGTCGTCTCGAGTGACGTCAGAACAAAGGAATCGGAGGTGTGGTCTAACTTAGCGGTCGTAACTTAGCTAGGCTGGTCATCCGGTCTCAACGCAAGAGAATGGAAGCAAAACGGTAGTAACTTGGCTAGACTGGTCATCCGGTCTACTTCGTGTGAGGCCTTCTTTTTTTTCTTCATCATCATTTCAGCCGAAAGACGTACACTGTTGGACATAGGCCTCCCCCAAGTGCCGCCACAATGAACGGTCCTGTGCGTCTCGCATCGTGGGTCATTGGCCCACCTTGTAGGAAGCCTTCCAACGCTACGTCTTCCGGTACGTGGTCGCCATTCCAGATACTTTCGGCCTCAACGGCCATCTGCTCTCCGAGCAATGTGCCCTTCTTCTTTCCTTTCTTTCCTTTATAAGCACTAGTTTATATCAGATAAAAAAAAATATATATACATAAATATAATAAAATCCACTTATTATCTTGCGACCAGAATTCCGATGTTATTGTTATAAACTTCGTAAGCACGAACTGGTAATAAATAATACTCAATTAAAAAGAGGAAACGGGCGCGGATTTTCTGGCTTGTTAACCTAATTTGTATCAGGAATCAGTTTCATATTGCGTTATTCTGTTTCCCATTAAATTAATCGGCTAAGGCTTCAGTGCACAAAGACGTTTTGTTGTTTGATGTTGAAATAATATAATTTTATAATAAAAAGGAAAGATTTAATATTGTTGTTTCTAATGACATTCATTTTCCAAAAACGGGTACCGTAATGTCGATTTTCATAATTTATTATTGTTATTTTACTCTCCTGTAAAATAATCACTTAATAAAAAATTTAATATGGTGAAGATATCGGAGGAAGATCGTGAGGAAACCTGGATTTAGGCTTCCTCACGACGGTCCCCTCCATTAATGTCAGTGTTATTTAAAATACAAAACTTTTTACAATTAAATTATTTTTAAAACTTCTACTCTCACGCTCACTCATCAGTCATCATAAACAGCTAACTTTTTCTAGACCACAGTTTCGGTTTTCGGCTACATACACGTTAATTCATTCATTAGTAAGTACACCACTAGTTTGGTGATCCATAAAGCAAGTTTGTGACGTCACAGGAGCGATTGTTGTCTATGCCAGAGAGCACAGAGATACTAGACACGACATTGTTGAAACTTTCGATACAAACTTTCGCGTTAGTAACACCATTTAGGTAGGACCTAAGTACTGAAATTGACGGCTCATGACAACTCTGACAGTGGCTATGATAGGAAAAATCTGTGCTAAGCGTAATCGTGAAGCCAATATTTAACGTTCTGTGCTCTATAGACTGAACCCGATCACTTATTTTTTTCATGATAATTTCTTCTTTTGTTTGGATTTTTATTAACTTGCACCTGTCATGTTATGTTTCTGCACCACTTTAAGGTCGACTGGTAGAAAGTCCGTCTTTGTACAGATTTTTTTTTCACAAATTCATAAAGTTTTAATAAATCATCAAGTGACTTTTCCCACCCAAGAATATTAGACTTGTACTGACTAAAACTCACCCATATTCCTTCAGTCACCGTCCTCACAGTCCTTAGGAATTCCACCTTTATACCTATATCTAGAACCCAATACTAACACTGACGGGGCTTACTAGTGTGACGAGGCCCCTGCGTTCCAGGGCCGCAATAACTCTTTCAAACAACACCAGAACAATTCCGCAGGTCAACCCTACCATACTTTGCTGTGTTTTTTAAATGTACAAAGATGGATAGAGAGGTATAGTCTGTCTAAAACATCAAACGACTTGAGTAATCTAATCAAATAAGCTGATGTAGTCAACATTGGTTGAATAATCAAGGTTGCAAAGAGATCCTCGCCGCCGTCGCCGGGATTCCGATCCCGATTTCCGGCCACCGTAGACGCGGGCTCGCGGACGGCGAGCCATGGGTAGCTCGCTGTCCGATCGTCCGGTAATGGACCGAGTCCAAGACGTCGACAGCGCGCACTGTTCCCGCGCGCCTCAAGGAGTTGTTAGCAGCAGGAGGGGCCCAGCTGGGTCGAAGCCTACTGGGGACAGGGTTGTCCGAAAGGGAGCTCGTGCCCCGGTATGAAGGCTAGAAGGAACGGCGCGGGGTATTTAGTCAGTAAGAGTCTGACACTATCTCCCGCTCCACCCAAGAGCGGGTTTTGTCAAAGATGATTTTCCTCGTCGACAAAAAAAAAAGGTTGCAAAGAGATGATCATTGTTTACTAATAGAAATATATAAAGTATTGTAAGTTATAAAAGATATTACAGAATTTTTGATACGTTTAAAAATTTCCAAGTCGTTTGACTTTTTAGATAGACTATAAAATGGTGTAGTCGAAAACTACATAGGTCAAGACTGAATGGGAACAAAGAACATCTGTAGGATAGTTCGGCCTAATAGTCCCTATTTATCAGATGGGACCAATTCTTCTTTTAGATATTGGGTAGCCAACCACTTTGTCCGAATTATAAATAGTAGGGGCCTATCCGGGGACATTCATTATAGGTGATATACATGTGGAGGCTAGATCTTAGAAATTGATCTTCTGCTTCTTCTTGCCCTTATCCCGTTTTATCTTAGAAATTGATTGACTTGGAAAAATTCTAACATTGCGAAAAAGTTACTGGAATCGATTCCGTCGATGGTGTCCAACTTTTACAAATATTTTTCGGAAAAAATCTAACATGTTTTAAAAAATTATTGAGATCGATTCAGTTACTGATTCTGAAAAAAATAATATATATTCAGGTTTCACATATACTAAAATTTATGTTTTATGACCCCTCGAGTGCCAATTATACTTACGTCTCACAGTGGTCCGGATTTTCAAAAAGGTGGACATAGGATCGAAAATGCATATTTAACTTAACAAAAATTTTTTTCGTGTAGGAAATTTTACGCTAATTAATACTTATTACTACAACTTTTCAAAAAAACTGCTCCTTCATGTCAAAAAAAAATATTGAAAAAAAAAATGTATAGGAGAAAATCTATTTTATTTTTTTTCTCCGTTCAGTATCAAAGTATAGCAAGCAAACCTTATATTCTGGTAAGTACCTATTGTCTTTAATACGACGATATATAAATTGCTTGCGTATCCCTGCGGCCTTGGCGCCTACGATGCTTCAAAGTTTAAAATTTCAATTGGGTTTTTTTTATTATTATCGAGTTTTTCAATTATGCTGAATTTAAAATATCATTTTTTAATTATATAAGAATTAAAACATACGCATTCAAGCATTTGGCAAGTATTTTTTTTATTTTATTTTAATAAAAAAATTGTATTAAAAGTCTTCAACTTTAGTTACGTAATTAAAGACACGTGCTGATTCGTTGCTTATTTGTAACTGACTGAAACGACTCCTGTGTTAAAAGAATCATTTACCCCCACCACCGGAGATATCGACGACGCTGATTGGCTGTTGAAGATGTGGTACTAATTTTGTCAGTCACTACTTGCGCGCGTATGTTTGTTATTAATATCTGTGCATGAAACAATTAAAGGCACTTGTTTCTCAACCCTTGAGGAAGCAACATATCTTATTACCCGTGCTGTGTGAAAGTTTAGTGAGTTTCGTTATGGCTGCATTTGTTACAAACTTGGACATCTTTATTTTCCTCCGTGTTGAAGGAGACATGAAGAATTGGACACGACTCTATGAAGCTATTATTCTACATATCCCAGTTGGAACATGTTCAGAAGATTTAGAAATAATCAAGACCTTTTTGAAGAACTACATCAGTAATATCAATCGCAGATGGGCAAGTGCTTCTAGAAATCAGAAGACTTTCATGAATAGACATGCTGCGTGGTTACAATCAAATATTAGTTGGCCAAATTGCACTACTGTTAATTTATCCGAGATTTTTCAAGCCTAAGATGAAGTTATCGAAAACATATCGTCAGACAATACCTCAGTTGACATCGATACTACAGCAGCTGTGATTCCGTCGACATCTAGTTCAACAATTGTAGGCACATCTACCGAAGTTCAGATTAGGAAGCCTTTTGTTGACCTCAGCAACAAACAGAAGAAAAGACGTTCAGAGTCTCTTTTGGACTATTCGCCGGAAGAACTTACTTTTGCATTAGTCGAAAGACTTAAAGACAGACAAGAAGAATGAGTTAGCTTGTGTTATTGACCATATCACGAAGAACCCTGATAGTGTTGCTATCATTCAAGACACATTGTTTAAGAAAAATAGGAAAAAAACTTTTGATGAAGATCATGTTCTTGGTCTTTATACATCATTGAACCTGTCAAAATGGAAATACTTGTGTTTAAGGAAAGCGCTGTTAGATAGTGAAGTTCCAGTGTTACCATCGTATCACAAACTCCTTGAAGCTAAAAAGAGATGCTATCCACATGATTTAGAAATTACTGAGAGAGGAGCCAGAGTGAAGCTTCAAGCCCTATTAGATCTGACAGTCCAGAAGATTCTTCAAATTACCGGTACCCAGATTGATTCGTCAACTGAAGGATTGAAGTTAATTAGTAAATGGGGTTTCGATGGAGCTTCTTCACAAAGTACCTACAAGCAAAGGAGTGAAGATGTAGACTTCAGTGATTCATCGGTTTTCATGTCAAGTCTTGTCCCTCTTAAATTAGTTTCTAATAATAGCACCATATGGGAAAACCCAACACCTTCTTCAACACTTTATTGCAGGCCCATTAAGTTCGAGTTTTGTAAAGAGACAGCAGAATATATCAAGCAAGAAGAAGCTGCATTGAAGGAAGAAATAAAAAACATCAATTCTACAAAATGGGCTGGGCTAGAGATTAGTCACAAGCTTCATATGACAATGATCGACGGAAAAGTGGCCACTATTATAACGGATACTTCATCTGCACCTGCCTGCAATATTTGCCTTGCTAAGCCGACTGAGATGAACAAGATGTCAGAAGTATTTTCAAGACCTGTTCGAGAAGATGTTTATAAATATGGACTTTCTACTCTTCATATGTGGATTCAACATGGACTTTGAGATGTGGACTGCACGAGGTGCTAACAAGCAACTAAAAGCTGCGAAGAAACATTTGACGCAAGAAGAATTCAAACAGCAAATGGGAATACTTGTGGATTTTGTGAAGCAAGGCTTTGGAACCACAAACGACGGAAACACAGCCAGAAGGTTTTTTAGAGATTATGAGAAATCTGCCGAAATAACCAAAGTTAACAAAGACCTGCTGAAGCATTTTGCGGTTATTCTTCAAACGATTTCATCAGGATGTGCCATAGATATTGAAAAATTCAGGACTTATTGCAGAGAAACAGCTGAGATCTTTGTTCATCTATACCCATGGTTTTATATGCCCGCAAGTGTGCACAAGCTACTCATACACGGAGCAGACATTTGTCATCACTTTGGCCTCCTACCAATTGGCATTCTTTCCGAAGAAGCGGGAGGAGCAAGAAATAAAGAATTTCGAAGAGTTCGTGAATATCACACAAGAAAATTTAACAGGATAAAGACCAACGAGGACTTGCTCCATAATTTTTTAATTAGTTCAGACCCATATTTATCCCATATACGACCAAAATACAGCAACTCAAAGCAATTCGATTTTTTTTTCAGATGTTAAAGAGCTTTTGTTGTTGCCTGAGGTAGTAACAGAAGAAACCGAAAATATGGATCTACAGGAGTTGCAGCCTGAACATGATCCATTAATGTAAACGTGACAGATTTAGTGATGTTGTTATTGTTAGAATTGAGTTTGTTAGTAGTAGTAGATAAGTTGTGGTACTTTTCAGGACTACTTAAAATAGTCATTTTCAGGACTTCAGAAAAAGCCCTTTTCAGGGCTAAATCTATTTCTAATTGTTTCTTTTAAGATGCGTCACGCTAGTAGTATAACCAACAATATCAACCATGATTTAGTAATAGGAAATATCAACAAACCGAACCCTTAGGGGAATATAAAACGTGATGATATGATAAAATAAGCATTTTTGCTTAATTTTTTTTATTTAATCTTCTGTTGATTATTCTTTTCGGTTCGGGTTCGGCAAGGGTTTATACTACCTTTGCCGCACCCAGTGTAACAGTGTACTATAATAGTACACTGTCATTTCGTCAGTTATATTTAAGTCCCAAGTAATAGGGGGCGAGCCTAATACACGGATGGGGCGCGCGCGTGGCTTGTTTTATTAAAAATGATATTTTGGATTAATTTCAATAGAAAAACTCGTTAATAATATTAAGAAAATTCAACATTAAAATTTCAAACTTTAAAGCATCGTAGGCGCCAAGGCCGCAGGGATACGCAAGCAATTTATATGTCGTCGTATTAAGGACAATAGGTACTTATCAGAATATAAGGTTTGCTTGCTATACTTTGATACTGAACGGAGTAAAAAAATAAAATAGATTTTCTCCCATACATTTTTTTTTTCAATATTTTTTTTTGACATGAAGGGGCAGTTTTTTTGAAAAGTTGTAGTAATAAGTATTAATCAGCGTAAAATTTCCTATACGAAACAATTTTTTGTTAAGTTAAATATGCATTTTCGATCCTATGTCCACCTTTTTGAAAATCCGGACCACTGTGCGTCTGTACAACTTGAATGACCTTGAAAAATAATTTTCGCTTAATTTTCGTTTTGTACTAAATTTATTTGGCGTAAAATTTTTGCTTCTACATATATTATATTATTGGTTTTTCCTAGAAAAATCCAGAAAAAAAAATGATTTTTTATTGATGGTGCTCGAGGGGATATAGTACGTCACTTGCTTCTACCATCCTCACTTACCTATTGCTTTGTTTATTTACTTTCATAATCATACCGTCATATACACACATACTGCTGTTTATGAGTAGACTAGAGGTACAATAGCTACTATACCAGTTCTTTCGGTAAAACAGAAAAAATATACCACGTACTACATAAATCGTATAGGAATAGAGCAAACACGGCCACCGCGTGAACGTGAGTGCTCGAAAACAAATCAAATTTTTGGAAGTTTTGGTTTTGCTTTGAACATTGCGCCTTGCATTCGAATTATACACTGGCGGACAAAGAAAACTGGCCCGACTACTTTAATAAAAAATGTTTTAATAATATTTTCCTTTTTAAAAACAATTTTTATTAAAGTAACGAAACAAAAATGCGAATCATCATCACACTGATTTCTTTTTTTCACTATAGCTTTGTTTATTTATATGTATGTATCTAAGTATTTATTTACTATTGTATTTATTTTATCAAATTACAATAGTAAATACATACTAAGTATCATTCATTAAGTTTCACCTGCCATGTTATGTTTCTGCACCACCCTAAGGTCGACTGGCAGATAATGCCTACGGCACTAAGTCCGCCTTTGTACAACACTGTGCATAAAGCTTTAAATAAATAGATAACTTCATTAGGTTTTTTAAGGTGGCATCATCATCTAATTACTTCCAGCGGTGTGTCAGACTTTTACTGACTAAAACCATACCTGTATTCCTTATTTATGCCTTTTGCATTCTAAGACCACGGGTAACCTTTTCGAAAGTCGACCCATGACTTTAGCATGCTTAGGTCCTACTGGGTCAGCTTCATCAGGCCTAGGCCATTACAACTCAGATCCAGTAGAGTCAAACACTAATTATCTGGTATGCTATGATGCACTGGAACTATTTTGGAGCAGCCGCGTGGCACACACTTTGAGGTACACGGGGCCAGGGCACGTTGCTTGCAGAACAGATGGTCGATGGAAACGAAAGGTTCTGCAGTGGCGACCAAGTACCAGAAGACGCGGCGGCGACCTCCCACAAGATGGACCGATGACCTTGTGAGGGTCGCGGGAATCCGATTAATACAAGAAGCGACTGCATTATTGCGACACCTTGGGGGAAGCTGCCAACAGTGGACACCTTTGAGCTGAAATGATGAGGCACGCTATATAGGGTGTAAGGGACAGCCTTCCACAAAACTGAACAACCTTCCACAAGACTTTTTTTTTAGAAAACGAAAAAGAAATCAGCCTCACCATATAAAATTAAAAACTTGATTGGACCGTTTGTGTGGAGAGACTGAATTTTTCTCTCAGTCTGGAGTTTGTATGGAGATATAAACTGTCTTTTTGATTTATAACTGTTTTACATTATATTTTTGCTATCTTTCGTATTTATCCTCAAGCTGTTGTTATGTCTCTGCCGAATAAAAGTATTTCTTTCTTTCTGAAACATAAAATCGTGTGTTCGTAAGTATGGCGTCACGGATATGAGACATGTCCGCTAAATCCAGTTAGTTTAAGTGGAGCTTCTAATCGAGTTTGCAAGTGGGACAGTCTCGACGCGTTAAATTATACGTGTCTAGTAAATACACGTACGTCGTGGGATAATAATGTTTTTACACAACTTTTTAATGTCGGAATCGGTAAAAAAATACGGCGTTTAGATTTGCAAGTTGTTAAACATCTATTAGTTTCTATACGGACCACAGAACAGAAAATATAGGTAGAAGTGCCCCTAACGTGGCTAAGCACGGGAACCAGTGTCGCCAAACTCACACATTTGCGTATCAAATTGTACATTACACACATAAAAAACAGTATTATGATTGGCTACGAAGCTACGAATTACAAACTTAACTTTTACAAATCATATTCTTATTGCTTTCATAAATTAGGTCCTATTACAATGTAAGAAAGTTGTTATTATTTGACATGACACGAACAATAAAGAAGTTTTAACCAATTTACAACGAGTTCGGCTACTCAACGCTAGATGGCGCTGTAACCAATTTATTCTATTCAGAACGCTAGTGCCTTTGAAATAGATGCCATATTCACCTGCACTAGTATATAAGATGTAATAGGCGAATTTCGCCTACTGTTGACACACGCGCCATATTTAAGAGGCACTTCCTCTAGTTTTCTTTATTCCGTGATACGGACCATATCAGTCGATTTTGAACGCAGACACTGTTTTTTTTTGCTATAAATAACATAAGGGTGTTTTTAATATTGTGCAGATTTCATCACGCATGCGGGAGTTGGTTAGACTGTAGCATCATTATTCAGACATGAAAAGATACTATTTATTTATTTAAACTTCATGTACAGTGGTGATAGTAGGCGGACTTAATGCAACAAGGCATTCTCTCCCAGTTCATCCATTCCATTCCCATTTCCATTTTATTTAGTATTTCTGTTATTTACTTTTACTACGTTAAAGGCTCAGACATCTTAGGGGACAAATTGTCCCCCAACATGACACCAAACTCTGTCAAACTAAGCAGCAACATGTACAGCGTCACGTCATTACGTTGTTAAAAATTAGGGAGCAAGTTGCGGGACAGTGGGCAACGTTGCACCGTCACTTTGGTAGACTGAGCGTTGCGCGTCATAGTATGTGACATTACAGCACTACCCACAGCTATAATTTCCACCAGTGCCCAGTACGTTTCGAAGCTACATCATACCACGAAGGTTGAAGAGACCGTGGAGTATGTACGAGTCAAGACGGACTGGACTTTAAGAGTCGAGCAGTTGGAGTCGCGCCATAACGCTAATTTCAAGTGGTTTGTGGTGCAGGTGACTCATCATTTGGACACCTTCCTCAAAGGAAAGTTTTGGCCGGGGGTTATCGTGTATCGACGATTTCGTGGTAGGATCCCGACCTCGCAGCGGAATACGGCGCCGTCACTTCGTGTGCAATGTGCATAGATCAGTTGTTATGTTTTTTAATACATATGATGCGAGGAGTTTTATGATGTCATATTTAGGTTGGCCTTTAGTCTATTTAGGCCTAAAGAGTTATTATTATTATGTCCTCCAATATCTCTGAAGCTTAAAGATAACAAACGAAAAAACCTAGCCATTTAAAATGTTTAATGGTTGGTTTTACTACTATTCTAGTAGCAAGCATTTGCACACACTCTCATACTTCCCAGTTGATCTAACCTACTTATTTAAATAAAAAGACTTTTTACAGTTTCCAGGAAAAGTAACTCACTCGGTTTAAAACATGACTTATGAATGCATAAGTATATGCACTCATAGTTAGCAGCTAATGAGCTGCTAACTATGAGTGCTTTTTAAAACCAGTCCTCGACTAGTCCTTGGTTTTAAAAACTCCTGAATATTTTGAAATAGGTAGAGCAGCTATAGGTTTTTTGACTGGCCTGTTGGTCTAGTGGTTAGTGGCCCTGACTGCTATGCCGGAGGTTGTGGGTTTGATTCCCACCCAGGACAAATGTTTATGTGATGAGATGATCATTTGTTCTGTGTCTGGGTGTAATTTATCTATAATATGTATGTATTTAGAAATATATGAGTATGATTATCAGTTGTCTAGTACCCATAACACAAGCTCTGCTTAGCTTGGGACTAGACGGCTTTGTGTTATAGTTATGGAATATTATTATATTATATATAGGTATTATAATACTATACTCTGTTGTCTGTGTCAAAACAACATTAGACATTTGTGAAAACCTTTTATTACTGTCTGTTCGATCGATTTTGACTTTTATTAATGTTGGTGGCATGACAAATGGCGGCTGCAGTAAATAGTTGGTATTGTAACCACTTTTTTGCTTTTACTACCATCCTAGTCAAATCAAATTTAGTTTTTGACTAGTCCTTGGCTTTATTTGACTCCTGAATATTTTGAGCAAGGTATAGCTATCACATCATCTCTTACCATCAGGTGAGATGGTGGTCAAACGCAACCCTATCAATGATTTTTACCGACTTCCCAAAAAGGAGGAGGTACTACGTTCGGCTGTTTGTATGTTTTTTTTTTTTTTTTTTTGTATGTTTGTTCGTCGAATACTCCACCAAATGTGGACGGATTTTCAAAATTCTTTTTTTGTTCGAAAGTAGATAGCTCTGAGGTGGTCCCATTATCACCAAATTAGGATCTGATGATGGAATCTTGGAGAAATCGAGGGCAACCTTCAAATTTTATAGGCTCACTTATTGATTTTCGCATATTTTATGAAGTATCTTGTGTATTTGCGTATGGTCGTCACCATCTCAGGTAGCTGGGCTGATGATGGAAGGTACAACTCCTTAACAGTAAGAAGTTACTCGAACAGGCAAGGACTGTTTTAGTAAATTGTTTTGATGTTTGATAGGGCATTTTCCACATTTGGTCTCATGATCATCAAGTCATGACCTGATGCTGCAGTCAGGATAGTCTGCAGAGTACCTAAGTCCTCGACAACAAACAGCAGATATATCGAGTTTAGGCTCATTGAAAACGGCTCAATGTGTGGATAAACGTACTGCTAATAAAGAACACCGAAGTACATAGAGACCTGATGCTGAAGCCAGGAGCATCAGGAAAAGTACAAACCTTGAAATTACAGCACCGTAGTCGTGTTTGGGCTCATTTTAAACAGGACTAAATTTTAAGTTCATTGCAATGTTGACATAAATCTGGCCTGATGCTACAGCCGGGATTATCAGCATCTAGTCTAATGACTGATTGAAAGATTTACCTTTCGGCTTCATCATCAGATCAGTTCGATATATCCTTTCCCTCTCCAGCATCTAGTTTAATAACTGTTTGAAAGAAGAGGGGGAGAGGATATATCGAACTGATCTGATGATGAAGCCGAAAGGTAAATTAATGTAATCTAACCGTGTTTGGGATTATTAGAACCGTTATGAGATGCGCTCTGACTATAAGGTATTTAAGTTTGACTGAGGGGTACTTTTTAGTGGTGGTACCGTAACTAAAAAGTGTAAAATAAAAAAAAACTTTTTACAAAAAAAATATAACCGACTTCAATGATAAAAAACACTGAAAAGTATCAAATAACTTTAATTTTGGAAGTCGGTGTTAAATAACGAAGAGACTAAACTATTAAAGAAACACCGACTTCCAAAATTAAAGTTATTTGATACTTTTCAGTGTTTTTTATCATTGAAGTCGGTTATATTTTTTTTGTAAAAAGTTTTTAAAAAAAGCTATCTATCTAAAGAAAATATTTGTTGTGGTTTTAAAGTAGAATAAAAACCATAGTATTTCATGTTCGGACATTTGTTCATTCATAACTCAAAAGCCAGATTTGTATAACATTGTCGAGCGAGCAATGACCTGGGTTAGTTCATAATATCTCTTTAGCAATCTCTTTCGGTAATTTCCGCTGTTACGCGGGTAGTCTGAGCTTCCTGGTAGCTACAACCTGGGATCTTAAGTCAAGGGTGAATTAGCTCCTTGTTCGACCGTCCGATAACCGTCCGGACCGAGCCCAAGTCGACGGCGCGTACTGTTCCCTCGCACCTCAAGGAGTTATCAGCAACCGTAGCGCCCAGCAGGGTCAAATCGAACCCTACTGGGGCCAAGAGTCTGTTTCCGAAAGGGGGGCTCGAGGCTTTTCATACCAGGGGGTATGAAAGGCAACGAAAGAACGGGGTGTGGTTTTTTAGTCAGCAAGAGACTGACACTATCTCCCGCTCGGCCCAAGGGCGGGGGATGTCATCTGGGTAATTTTTACCCACCGAAAATAAAAGAGTGAATAAATAACTTTTAGGCAAGCGTGCTCCATCGTCAACCACAACGTCGCACCCTACCAAAAAAAAAAAATAAGAATACGAAGAAGGTACATTATTTTGAAGACACTATTCAATAGCATGCAACATGATTTAAATATATTGTTCAAAGTACTAGGGCAGCATGAGATAATGGTAGCTTCATGTCAAAATAAACAAGCGACATTTTATTACCTGTCAGGTTTGCACCGCTACCGTCTACAGATAAGTTATGGGTACGATACCAAATAATACAAGACATAGAATGTGTCCCTTGGGAATATTGTTACGAAATAAACAAAGTCAAAGTCAAAGTCAAAATATTTTATTTCACATAGGCCTACATGGGCACTTATAAAACGTCAGAAGCTAGTGCACGGTTCCAAATTGGTCGTTTCCTATGGAGAAGAACCGGCAAGAAACTCCATGGTTACTCTTTTAAAAAAAGTGGTAGGTGTTACAATATGATAGTATGTAAGAACAGTGCATATCAATACTGTACACAAAAGCAAAAAATAAAAAAAGTAATTCAAATAAAAAAGTAATTTAAATAGGAAGTAATCTAAAGGTTTGTAAGGTATACAGTGTTCTCACATTCACATTACAAAACGAAAAAG
The DNA here is from genome assembly GCA_949319445.1 of Mythimna lalbum. Lineage (NCBI taxonomy): Eukaryota > Metazoa > Arthropoda > Insecta > Lepidoptera > Noctuidae > Mythimna > Mythimna lalbum. The sequence goes on along the minus strand of OX439348.1, from coordinate 7,671,089 downwards.
AGGCTATATAAAAAAAAAAGCAATAGAAATATAGATAATTGCAACTATCAATAAATTGATAACAAAATAAATTATCAACGAGTTTAAGGTAGTTGAAGTCTCAAAAATTAAAAAAAAAAAATACTTATTGCAAAAGCAATGTCCTATAGAAAAAAAAAATACAAATAAAAAATGTATATATATTAAAACAGAGGTGGAGCAGTTAACAGACACAATATTGGTGAGTTACCAGGGAGCCACATGTGCAGAGGTAGTCATTGCCAAACAAGCGTGTCTTCGACATAGTCTTTAACCTTGTAATATGCTTTTTTGGTTAAGACACGCTTAATATGCGTTTTGAATTTTCCCTCACTAAGTTCAGTTACCGCCTTTGGTAGCTTGTTGTAAAAACGTATGCTATTAACTAGGAATGACTTGCTGGTCTTAGCTAATCTCCATTTGGGTAATACAATTTCGTGTTTACTACGTGTATTTTTGTTGTGGAAATCGCTTCTAATTTTAAAGAGTCCTAAGTTTTTACGAACATACAAAATGCATTCCAAGATATAAAGAGAAGGCAGAGTCAGAATATCGATTTCTTTGAATTTATTTCTGAGGGACTCGCGAGGACCCATCCTATAAATAGCCCGGATAGCTCTCTTTTGCAATATGAAAATTGAGTCCACATCAGCTGCAGATCCCCACAATAAAATGCCATAAGACATAATACTGTGAAAATAAGCATAGTAAACCAACCTAGCCGTAGCTACATCTGTCAATTGCCTTATTTTTCTAACTGCATATGCAGCTGAGCTTAATCTTCCCGAGAGAGTTCTAATATGAGCGCCCCACTGCAGTTTAGAATCGATAGTCATACCCAAGAACACAGTGTCCGCAATAACATCAAGTTTTTTGTCATCAAGAATTAGACTGACGCCAACTTGGGGGACACTAGGTAATGAAAACTTTATACATTTAGTTTTATTGGTTTTAAACGTATAATAAGTGCTGCAATTTCTTTGTATGGGCTACACGGTCTGAGTCCACTATTAAATTTATTTGTGAACTAGCGTTTGCCCGCGGCTTCGTCTGCGTCCATAAAATATAACCTATGTTGCTCAGGAATAAAACAGCTTTCTGGCGGTGAAAAAATTTTAGCAATCGGACCAATACTTTCAGAGATTACCTCCCAACAAACAAAAGAACAAACCTTACCTCTTTATAATATTAAGTATAGAAGAGTAGGTCGGTAAACAGGGAAGATGTTGGTATTACACTATAGAAGGCGCCAGATAACCGTGGCATAAAGTACATTGACCTTTTCCTAATATCTCTGCGTAGGTACCCGAAAAACAAACAATGAACTGCTTTTCATTACTAGATCATGTAAAGGATCACGATACATGTCGATTCAAGACAGCTTTATGTACTTATTTCCGTTTTTAAAATTAGGAATGTCAACAACTGACTGTTAATCTTTTTCTTTATTTTTTTTTTTAAAGGCTTGCGTTTGACCACCATCTCACCTGATGGTAAGCGACGATGTGGTCGACGATGGAACACGCTTGCCTAGAAGTAACCTTTTAACTCTTGACTTAAAGACCCCTAATTCCATGTTTATCTGACATCAACTTAAATATTTTATAGGCAAAAGTTTGTGAGCGTGTGCATGTATATTTTTACTACTTCTACACGTTTAAAACGGTAAAAGGATTTAAGTAGATGAAACTGTTCACACTAGTGAACTATTTCCTAGAATAGTGCATAATCCTTTAAACCAATTTTCTATTTTCACGCTTTCTTTAATTGAAATAAAATAAATGCAATCAACTGCAGCAAACTGCTTGTAAGATGTGGTGCGTTTAGTCGACTGAAAGGAATAAACGTACATAGACTGATAAACACATAACCCTCTCTTACTTCGCAGTCATCTAAAAAGGAACCGCATCACCTGCAAGCATTTTTATGGATACCATCATAAATGATATTTTTATTCATCATCATCATCATTTCAGCCGAAAGACGTCCACTGTTGGACATAGGCCTCACCCAAGCGTCAAAAATTCAAATTTCAAAAATATTTCTATATCACTTAGGCCTACATGGGCACTTATAAAACGTCAGAAGCTAGTGCACGGTTTCAAATTGGTCGTTTTCTATGGAGGAGAACTGGCAAGAAACTCCATGATGACTCCGTCGCCACAATGACCAATCCTGTGCGTCTCGCTGTCTCGCATCCACCGCATTCCCGTGACTCTCACCAGGTCACCGGTCCACCGTGTGGGAAGCTTTCCAAAGATGATGTTTTTATTAAGAAAATTATTTTTTAATAAGAGAGTTTCTTCTCATTTTTCGCGACGATAAATAAAATTAAAAAACCTCAGTTAATTGGTCGGTATTGAGGGCACTGTCACACTTTGTTAAACTTTCAACGTGGTACATAAAGTGTTCTGGCCACCACTCAACACTTCCCCACTTTCCTGCTAGTAATTTTAATTAGTAAAATAATTAAAGTAAAAAAGATGGCGCGACTTAAAAATAAGTGGAATAGCTCGACAACGGATATTAAAAAAAAATGGCAACTGATTTCTGTCATAGTTAAGACGGGTAAGAAGTGCTTTTTTACCGACTTCAAATAGAAGGAGGGGTCTATGTTCGGCTGAATGTATTTTTTAAGGAGAATTATAAAACGAGCGACTAAAAAAAAATTAATGAATTTGAGTAAGCGACACATTAACCACACTAACTATTATTATATATTTATTATCAATATTTAGGACATTCGATATTGTGTACTTCTATATTTAGAACTTTCAATATTGTGTACTTCGATTTTAGGACATTCGGAACACTTCATTTAAGATTAAATGCCGCTCAGTATAAATAAATCATTTGCCATCATTTGGTTCCAAGCGAAAAAAAACTTCTTGAAATTATGACCAGCAATGTGCTGTTTAACGAGTCTGACGTGGACAAAGTCGCGAGCCCTTGGTCCGCTACAGGAGGGGCCCACCTGGGTCGAAGCCTACCGGGGTCGGGGTTATCCGAAAGGAAACTAGAGCCCCGGTATGAAGGCTAGAAGGAACGGCGCGGGGTTTTTAGTCAGTAAGACTCTGACACTGTCTCCCGCTCCACCCAAGAGCGGGTTTCGTCAATGATGATTTTCCCCGTCGAGAGAAAAAAAAAGCCCTTGGTCCGCTAGTTGTAAATAAAAAAATAAAAACATTAACAAAACGGTGTTTAGTGACTATATAGCCACTTATAATTCTCAAAATTCTCGTTTTTTTATGTTGCCAGTAAAAGTAATGTCTCGAAATTCGATTTTTCACCTTTCGTACATCCTAAATTTGAGGCTTAGGAATAATATCAGCATCAGTGACTTTAATTTTAAGACGAATCATGAATCACTCAATTTTTTTAATGAAAACTGTATGAAAGATCGTTCAGTATTTTTGAGTTTATTGCAAGCAGAAAAACAAATACGGTGAGGACTTTGTTTTATATGTAAATAACAATCTGAAAACATATTTCAATTAATAAAGAATAAAAATTAAAAAAAACATCTTTCAATATTGACCTTAAAAAAATACTGGGACTAATTGGGCAAGCAATAACATACTTTTTCCTCAAAATATTCATTTATGTATTTTTAGAATTTCTCCTTAATATAAATAAACGCTCACTTCAAAGCTTTGAAGTGAGAGTAAATATACCTCTACATTATTTATATCATAGAAGTACAAACGTGATTTCCGAGAAAAATATATAGTTGGGTCCCGGTCCCCCGTACATACATGAGTAGGGGACATGTACCCGGTCTCACCTGTCGCGAGCTCGTAAAATAAATCACTCCGGAGTGCCCTTATATCACCAAACGTACACTATTGGCACAATTGAGAAGAGAAATAAAGCCACGACCTAAATAGTCAGACGGAAATATCGTAGAAAGGACTTTTTAAGTGCTGTACTTAAAGTAAATTGTCTCAGTTTTTTTTTTGTAGTGTAAATAGTTCAATTGCCCGCCTATAATCATCATCATCATCATCATCAGCCTTTTTAAGAAATTATTTTGAACAACTTTTCAAAAACTGTTCTTTATAAAGTTCTACTTTTGAGATTTTAGACTTTACCCTAATAAAACATTTTTTTCTAGTTTTTATTTTACCACTTTGTAGGCATGATTGATACATATTGGTACCAAATTTCAGCTTTCTAGTGCTCACGGTCTCTGAGATTATCTGCGGACAGACTGACAGACCGACATGGCGAAACTATAAGGGTTCCTGGTTGACTACGGAACCCTAAAAAGGATGTTTCCTTAGGATAATTCTTTAAATTTATGCGGGCGAAGCAGCTAGCAGATGCTAGCTTAAATTAAACATAAGCAACATAAAATAGAATCAGAGAAGCTTTTGAACAGTGTCCACTATTCATTGGCATCTCCAAAATAGGGTAGTTGCGGTGACATCATTGTTCGTCACTACCTCGAAGTTTGCGTCGGTAAGACAAACAGTTTCCCTACTATCTATCCGTCAACAGCACCTCATTTGTCTTCCAGTGCAGGTGAAACTGACGTTTGGCGAACCTAGTACACAGCTCCCCAGTTACTTACCCCCTAACCCGCGTGTGGATTATTGCTTTTCTAACTTTATTTTATGACACACCCAAGGACAGAAAGACGGAAGCAAACGTAAACGTAAAAGTTAACGTTTTGTTTTTTCACCTCGGTATCATTTTCACCGTACCAACTCAAACTTAAATATCTGGCTTATCGGGTATAAAGATATCGATAGGGCTGTTAGTCGTACGTGCCAATCGTTCAAGTTGCGCTGAATCAGCCCATAAAACAGGCGTCGGCGCCATAGAGCAAATATATAGAAATCATTCAAACAACCAACGCCGGGTGAGCGGACATATAGTTTTATTTTATTATATGTTAGTGCCAATAAATTTGGGGCGAAGGGTTAAGTGTAGTGTCAGATTGGGTTAGGCGTCAAATCAGTCATTTTCATGTTTATTGGCGAATACATGTTGTTACCGGGGTTCACCACTGTTTGTGCAAAGTGTATTTTGGTAATTTTCATTTCAGGATTAACGTCATTCATGCATTACTTTTTATTCGCTGCTAGATTAACGGAGAACAATGTAGAGAAAATCATCATTTTCCTAGCCTTTACCCAACTAGCTTAGGGTCAACTAAGGCGTTGCGCAAACGGAGACACTTTTTGTTCCAGTTACCGACACCGAATATTTTTTGATCGTCTTGAGTATACAAGGTCTAAGGGACAGCCCTCCACAAACTTTTAGGGCTTGCTCAGTAGACGAAACTCCTCACAACACAAAATTATAAACTTGATTGGACGATTTGTATGGCGAGTCCGATTTTTTTTTTTCGTTTCCTGAAAAAAAAATTGTGGAAGGTAGTTCAGTTTCGTCTACTGAGCAAGTCTTTAAAGTTTGCGGAAGGCTGTCCCTTACACCTTGTATGTTAAGTGGAAGTAACTGGACACAAAAAGTGTTTACGTATGCGCATACTGGTTCTAGAAATCAAATATTTTATTTTGAGGAAGATTGTATCTGACACAAGATGCACGTTTGCGTCCTGCCTTAAAGCCTGTGTTTTACAAGAACCGAGCGACGGCCTATCAGACTTCTGCAACCCAGTTAATTAAGTAAACGATATTCTTTGAATTGCCTGATGGTCAAACTTTCTGGCGTCTGACTTCCTGAAACGACTGTCAATGATGTACGAATGACAAACAGGACCACCAAAGACACTTCGGCCTGACCACCGCTAAGTTAATTTTTGCTTGTACTCGAAACGAAAACTTCAAAGGGTTTGGTTTAGCATCACACCGCAGGATTCAAGAGATTTTTTTTTTTAATTAATCAGGCGGAAATTACCACGATGGTACTTTCCGAGGCACGGGGTGTAAGTAAAGTTCTAGATAAACTAAGAAAAGTAATATGAATTGAGACATTCGTATTTGTGCTTTCCCGGTTATTAGCTGTAGCTATCACCGTACATAAATGTAGAGAAAATACAGTTACAAAAAGATAATATTCAATATTTTTTCTAAAAGGAAATACAGTTAGGAAAATGATTGAACATTGTGGAAACATAAATGTGGCAGGATCCCCGATCCTGAATCGGTGCGGACTCAGACAGAGCCTGTATTATATGACATGTTTTACGATTCGAACATGTTCATAGATAGGTATCAGAAGAGACGTAAAGTGGATTGAAATCGCACATAAAAAGTCACTTATTTTTATGACAAGCTCACTCTTTCTGTACTAGATAGTCAGCGCAAATTCTAAACGATACTGACTAGTGTTTAACGATCTGAAGATTCCGTTTAAAGTAGGTATCTACTTTAAACATGTCCTGTGTCCATATAGGTTTTGGCTTAGCACCCAACTTTGCAGTATATAAGTACTAGCTGCTCCCAGCGGCCTCACCCCCGTGATAGCGGAAAATTATCCCAAGAGAACATATATATCCTATTCCAGGACATGGTCTATCCGTGTACCAAGTTTCATCAAAATCGGTTTTGCCATTTAGGCTTGAAGACGTAACAAACAAACAAACTCATTTTCGCTTTTATAATATTAGTAAGGATAGTCTTAATATAATCATTGTGCTTGCAGCTAAGGATTGGAATTCCTTGCCGGAGTATGTGTTTCCTGATAGCTACAACCCGGGAATCTTTAAGGCGAGAGTGAATAGGTTTCTTCTAGGTAAGCGCGTTCCGCCGTCGACCGCGTCGTCGCTTTCTATCAGGTGAGATAGCGGTCAAGCGCGAACCTATCAACAATAAAAAAAAATCTTCCAGTATTTGCCGATAGCTTGTTTGTCCCTCTTGTGATTTTTTTTTCTCATCTTAATTCTATTTTTACTGTCACTATAACATTAACTACCAATTGTAAGTACCTAGTATTTCTACTGTCACGAACAACCCTAGAGATTATAATCGTATTTATACATTTTGCCAACACTGGAATTGTGGATTGCATTATTGCTATTAATTATTTATGTATTAAATTCCATTAGATATAAGACGACATAATGTGGCTATCAGTTGCTCATTTTTTATAAAATAAAATAAAATATCGCTCAAAATATACTTTAGAAAGTGCCAGATAACCGTGGAATAAAGTACATTGACCTTTTCCTAATATCTCTGCGTAGGTACCCGAACAATGAACTGCTTTTCATTACCAGATCATGACGTAAAGGATCTCGATACATGTCGATTCAAGACAGCTTTATGTCTTTATTTCCGTTTCTAAAATCAGGAATATCAACAAATGTGGGAGGTACCTTAGAAGATTTATATATATCAAGAATAGAATAGAATAGATTAGAATAGAATAGAATAGAATAGAATAGAATAGAATAGAATAGAATAGAATAGAATAGAATAGAATAGAATAGAATAGAATAGAATAGAATAGAATAGAATAGAATAGAATAGAATAGAATAGAATAGAGTAGAATAGAATAGAATAAACTTTATTGTACACAAAATAGTAACAATAGGTATCGCGTTCATACTACTCTGTCAAGAAAGTACCAGGAAAAGATCAATAATACACAAAATGTCTGTTATTCATCCAAATTTATTTTATCACCTTCAAAGTATGCTCCTTTAGAAACGATACACTTGCGCCAACGAATAATCCATTCATCAAAACATTTTTTAAACGCTGCTTCCTGAATTGAGTTCAGTTCTCGCCGCGAATTCTCCTTTATGTCTTCTATCGATTGAAAACGGGTGCCACGAAGTGGTAATTGAGTTTAGGAAAAAGAAAAAAGTCAGCAGGAGCCATATCTGGTGAATATGGTGGTTGCTGGATGGTATTTGTTGAGTGTTTGGTCAAAAATTCGTTCACAATGATAGCCTTGTGCGAAGGCGCATTGTCGTGGTGCAAAATCCAAGAATTTTCTTTCCACAAATCTGGCCTTTTTCGTTGAATTTGCTCTCTTAAACGCCGCATAACGCTCAAATAATATTCTTTATTTACCGTTAGACCTTCCGGTAAGAATTCAGAGTGCACAACACCGCGATAGTCAAAGAAAACAGTCAACATGACTTTGACTTTTGATCGACTTTGGCGTGGTTTTTTCGGTTTCGGATCAGTTGGAAGGCGCCACTCCGAAGCTTGTTGACTAGTTTGCATGTCAAACTCATAAACCCACGTCTCGTCACCAGTAACAATGCGTTTCATGAATGTTGGGTCCGAACTGACTCGTTCTAGCATGTCCTCAGCGACTTTCATGCGATTGAGTTTTTGGAGAAAATTCAGATCTTTTGGGACTAGCCGAGCAGCAACATGTTTCATACCCAAATGATTAGTTAAAATGGTACGGATCGACTCGTGAGATACAGAAAGTTCGGCGGCTATCTCTCTCAGAGTTGAATGGGGATTTTCAGTCACTATTTCCTTCACTTTTGCGATGTTAACTTCAGTAGCAGACGTTGACGGCCTACCAGAGCGAGGCAAATCTTCCATCACATCTCGACCGCTTTTGAACGCTTTGAACCACTCATAAGCACGAGTTTTTGATAAAGTCGATTCACCGTAAGCCTTCTGTAACATTTTCAGTGACTCCGAACACGAAATTCCATTGGCGATGCAAAATTTAAGACAAACTTTTTGTTCGATATTTTTGTCCATTATGAAATTCGCAATACACACTATATATGATATTACTAAAACCAGCACTGTATTTAATATAAATAACAGATGCAACTCAAACTCCGCGCCAAAAATGAAAACAGTTGTGCCAATCTAACAACTACAAAAAAAAAACAAAAATTTGAATTTGGAACCATAAACAAATCATCCATTCCCGATACTTTTTTGACTGAATGTATCAAAAAAGCTCATGTTTGTATATTTGTGTTTGCTTGTTACTTCTCCGCACATAAACGGTTAAACGGATTTGTTTGTTTGGCACACGGATTGACCATATCCTGGAACAGCAAATAGAACATTTTAGGTGGTGATAATAAAATAACTTCTGTTTACACTCGAGTTGAATCCGACCCCTACATGAGATGCACAAAGAAAGCACTTTGCGTTCGGGCTATCAACAAATGTTTATGATTGGGTTATGTGATAACATCTAAGGGAAAATTCGCGTCGGAATATCTTGCAAAAATCGGAATCACAGGAATAAATTTCGATTTGTAGAATTATGCTACAAATTCTGGTATAGTGATCCATTGAGGTGGGACCACTTTAATTATTGATCGCAATGATCAGAGGGTTAAAAAAAATGAAATCATTAAATAATTAAAAAAAAAATCTGCTAAACTAAGAAATAATATGCAATAGTAACCCACAAAATATGTCAGGAAACAGAACAGGCCCAGCAGAGCTGATGCCCGCTGGGGCTGAGGAGGTTTTCTAAAAAGGAAAGTCGTCGGCCTAAAATGCATAAGGCAACTGAAAGACACTGCTGTGGTTTTAGTCAGTAAAAGTCTGACACGCCCTCCTGCTCCACCCTAGATCAAGAGGTGTCAATGAATGATAACTACATAAACGCAAGGTAACATTTTTTTATAGAAAATTAAATTCAGTTTGATTCGATGTAAGTTTGTTCATGGACCGAATTGAAAAGCAATGTATTACAGCAAGATGAGAATGACAGCTCAAACTCAAGAAAATCCATTTTACTACACGCTTTGCATATTTGCTATCGCTACAGAACTACTGTTTGCTATCGCAACTCGCTTAATTTCCGCCGTGGTCGACTAGATTGTTGCGTGATCGTTGAACTGAAAATCAATCTTCCTGAATTTCGTCTCGCGAATTTTTCGCTAGCTTTGTAGGCATTCCCGACGATTGCGTTAAGCTAGTCACTTGGAAAAAGGATAGACAGAACTTAATTTAAAAATGAGTTTGTAACAAAATTAACAAAACCTATAAAGAAAATAATAATAATAGTTTTCCAGCAACTGGGGGTTGTCCTTGGGTGCACTAGCTAAGCGCATACAGAGATAATCGTCGATTGAAGCCACGTTCTATTAAATTTCTAAAAGGCCTCTGTAAGTTGGTTCCGGCTCCTCCTTCCAAAGGTCCAGGAACTCAGGGTTCTGAGATATATTGACAAATAATAATATTCCACAACTATCACACAACGGCACTTAATCCCAAACTAAGCAGAGCTTGTGGTATGAGTACTAAACAACTGATAAACATACGTATACATTTCTAAATACTTTCACATTATGGATAAATTTGATTCCCACCCAGAGACAGAACAAAGGATCGTGCTGATCAGACTTTATTTGTGGGTGGAATCAAACCCTCGACCTCCGGCATAGCAGTCAGGGTCACTGACTACTAGATCAACAGGTCTCAAATAAGAGCCCCGTACTTTAGGGCCCTCGGGCCTTGAGGCACGCCTCAATGAGACTGCAGCATGTACCTCACCACAGCGCCTCATGCGAGTTGGTTTTACATTATTTAAAATTTGTCAAAATATTCTCTTAAAATCCACGTGGTTTAAGACTTTTCATGACTAAAACGAACCTGCGACCTACAACTCTTAAGTCGGGGCCATTACCACTTGGCCACCACTGCTCTCTGTAATTTATTTCATGACCACTGCTCTCAAAACGGTGAAGGAAAACATTGTGAGGAAACCAACATGTCCTAGAACCAAAAATTCGAAGACATGTGACATCCACCAACACGCACTGGGCCCGCGTGGTGAATTGCGGCCCATTCCCTATCCTAGAGAGGAGGCCTGAGTCCCAACAGGAACAGGGAAATTTGAAAAGGCTGATGATTATGACTATAACGATAACCCTTATGTACAGAGCTGTACTTAAGAATAAACACTATGAACAGTTATCGCTTAGGCCCGTAATTTTTTCACCTTTAGCCCACTGACGAAAATAAAGACAGAAATAGTGACGTGGCCCATCCAATATTTAAGGATAGGGCTATTTTTAGAACCAAGCATAAATCATGCAAGAGGCAACCCATACAGTGAAATCGAGCGCTTCCCTTTGAATCTCATCAAGTGGGGTTGCGATGAAACTTTACAAACTCTTCACAAATTATGACCCCCAACTTTGCAATCAAAGGAGTCCGAATAAATTACGGACACCCTTAATTTCGTTAGAAATACTTAATGCTTAAAGATAATAATTAAAGGCCATCCCATTTGGGTTTGTTTATGATAGCTTTTGAGTATAATTGAATTTGATAAGCTATGTAAATGAGTTTGGATAGCTAGCCCTTAAAGATTAGGCAGAAGTGATGATACTGAATTATATATCCTATTTTAGAATTACTACAATGCCTTTTTTGCCAACGTAGATATTTGTTTTGAGGAAGATCGCCTATGAAGTAGACTGACAAGACAAAAGCAACAGTAAATAGATAAACATCACTGCACGAATGCACGTGGAAGGCGTGCATCAGAGAGGAGTGGCGGCGTATTGTGAAGCTTGCCACCAACACCTGAAGTGATGACCACGACCACTCTGTCAAGAGTGATACCAACAGACAAGAAGAGATATTTGTTTTAAGTATAAATTAGTCTATTCTGTTCCACTCCTGAAGAAAACAGAATTTAATTTATTCCGTTTATAGTATTTGTTGTTATGTATAGGGGCAACCAAAGTAAATAAACTGTAAAAAATTCAACTGTCCAACTGTCATAGTTCATAAGATACAGCCTAGTGACAGACAGACGAACAGTGAATTCTTATTAATAGGGTCCCGTTTTTATCGTTACCTCGGGTATGAAACCCTAAAAAAGGCAACTAACTTGCTATTAAACAAATCTTTCATATAGTTACTAGCTGCTCCCAGCGGCTTCGCCCACGTGATAGCAGAAAATTATCCCAAGGGAACAAACTTCCGAGATAAAAAGTACCCTATGTCCTCTTCCAGGACATGTTTTATCCATGTACCAAGTTTCATCAATATGGGTTTTGTCATTTAGGCGTGAAGACGTAACAAAGAAACAAACTCACTTTCGCTTTTATAATATAATAGTAAGGATTTCAATAGTGGCCAGTTACCCAGAACATAAAGTCCTGCGTTAATCCTGGCCAACCGCAGTTCCTCTGGACCACTAACACGACACACAACAAAGTTTGCCGCCGCGGCACTTTGAGAACTACCGCACGGATTTTCAAACGTTCTGCCGCAACTTCTAAGAACGTTTTTCAGAAAGTTTGTAAAGCAGTTTACAAGTTACAAGAGTGGTTTTAATTATATTCAATGCTTTTGCCATTGCAGTTCTAGTGCAAGAAATTTATTTTTCATTAAAGTTTTCATGAATTATTTTTTCATTTAATTGATGTTATGAAAAAAAACTGAAAGAAAACTGAAGAAAATATTTATTTGGCACAAACAGTAACTGACAATATAGGAAATAATGTCTACATAGAAATTTTAAATTAAAAAAGCAATAATTCTAACTACATACTAATAATATGGCTAAACCATATCCTTTTTTTCAACAATTGTTATAGATAGGCTTCCTTTGGATCGTTAGCTCGCCTAATGGTTGAGCCTTTAAATGAAAATGTGGTCAACGATGGAGCACGCTTGCTTAAAAGTAACCTGTTCACCTTAGGTTTAAAGATCCAAACAAATCCGCCAAGAAATACGCTTTAACTGTCACACAGAAACTATTATACAACACTGCAGTAAACGTAAACATTTCAATACGTACTAAAAGTATTTTACCGAAACAACAAATCTCTTCAACGTGCAGATTTACTGTCATTACAGAAAATAAAGGAGTTGTCTTAATACACCGACGATGTCCGGCGCCAGTACGTCGCGACGCCGAGATCCCTAGTAGTCGAGTTGGCGCCATCCGAACATGGCACCGCCACTATAAACATCTGAGAGTCTGCTACACATCAACAAAGGGTCACTGAACTCCTATGACCTCAAAATTGGCACAGATTATGTGACTAAACTAATGTATTAAAACTTTGTGGCATCCGTACAAAATATTTTATTTAATTGCGAAGTGGAGCATCTTACTTGCAGTTTTGATGGATGTAATAAAAACAAGTAGAGCATCTTATCCATCATTTTTTAGTAAATGTTTGTATTTGTTTATAAAAAAGAAGAAACTATAACTGACTAATATAACAAGACATAGTCGGAACTATAGTTCCGTCTACTGCGACTAGGAGCACTAAGAGAGGATTTTCTAAAATTCACCCCCTAAAGGGATGAAACAGGGGTTCAAAGTTTGTATAGATAACGTGGGCGAAGCCGGTGGTTGAACTTGTAGCTCGTTTAATATAAAAATCTGGTTTCACAGTGATTGTTATTTGTTATTAAACTCCTTCTAAACAGTTTGACCTATTTTTATGAAATTTGTTGTATAATATTTTTTTTGCTTCTTTTTTTTTCTTTCTTAGATAAACTTATATAGCAGAACAACGTTTACCAGGTCAAGAAGTATTAGTAATACTATGCAAGGTTATTTGTAAAATACTGGCAACCTCTCATGACCATGTAACTAACATCATAAACAACAACTTTTGATCTATGACTTTTAAAAATTTTAGTCCATCCAAATAGTTATCCAAATAGTTATCATATTTTAGTCCATCAGATTTTCATACAAAAATAAAAATAATTAAATTAATGTTCTAAATATTACGAAGCAAGCGATAGTACAATTGCGAAGCGGACAGGGTTTCGTTGGCGAGGGTGCTTGATGCGCTAGTAAGCACCCCCGCCGAATAGAACAAGGAAATATTAAAGGATTGTTTTTTTTGTAAATGTATAATGTTTTGAACAAAGTCATAGAACAAAAGTTGTTGTTTATGATATTAGTAATACAGTCCTGCAAGGTTGTTAGTGTTTTACAAATAACCCTGTATATAAAATTAATTAAAATACGGCCTTTCATGATAAGTTAACCTAATCAGTGGTATGACTTAGGTTCAAATTATAATTAACTTAATTTTCATTAAGTACTCACATAAATCGGCCATCCCTTGCTGAGTAAGCTGATAATAGGGTAAATTTAAATTGCCTTGTCGCCTACCAGTCTAAACAATAGGTTTACAGACAACCCTTAAAACTGGGTCGTTGTTATTTTTAGCTTATTCTTATTAAATAAAATAAAAAAAACTCAAAACTGTCTTTTTTTTGGTGAGAAATCATCCAATGACTTCTCAGCGGGACCGTGCCTGACTTTCACTAACTATAATATAATAATAGTAATAATCTACAACTATCACACAACGCCGTCTAGTCCCAAGCTAACCAGAGCTTGTGTTTTGGGTACTAGACAACTGATAAACATACTTATATATATCTAAATACATACATATTTGTAGATAAAATAACCTACTCCTGTTTATTATTTGCCTTCATTTCAAGCCCCGGGATTCTCTTTCGCCCAGCCCATAGCCCCAGCAGGCTTCGACCCCGCTAGGCCCTTACAGTTTTTCTGACATCTCCTTGAGGCGCGCGTCTAAGCATCGCCGACAACTCGAGTTCAGTCCGTATGGTTACCGGACGGTCAGATGGCAAGCTATCCTTGACCTTTCGAATACCAAATTAGAGACACAATAGAAAGAAAATGAGAGAGCGAACGCAGGCGTTCGCTTACACGCAGGCGATCGCTTACACGCAGGCGTTCGCTTACACGCAGGCGATCGCTTACACGCAGGCGTTCGCTTACACGCAGGCGATCGCTTACACGCAGGCGTTCGCTTACACGCAGGCGTTAGCTTAGGGTTTAGCGAATTAAAGTTACCGTTGTTTTTTTGTCGATGTTATTTTTATCTTATTCTTACCAAACAAACAAAAACTTAAAACCGTCTGGAAATTACAATTCTCTGCGACAAATATTAATGTTATTGTTCCAAGAAGAAAGAACTTCAAAAGTTTTTACCGGCTTTTGAGGGTAACTCCAGTTATTCTGCAATAAAGTTCTGTTTCAATTTGTCAAGCTTTTTCTGCGCAAACAATGTCCAGTGCTCGGGCACGAGGCGAGGTGCAGACTACTTTACAAGTCTTCAATTTAATCCAACTAACTTCTAAGAAACGAATGTCAATGTTGAAGGTAGATAAGAAACATTACTTTTATTTATTTACTAGCTTTTGCCCGCGGCTTCGCTTGCGTTAAATTCGGGGTAACACGGTTCCCCTGGGAAGTGGGGGGTTAGAAAGAGACAAAAAGTAGCCTAAGTCACGTCAATTAGTCATTCCGTTTTGCAGTGAAAGACGGACAAACAGACACACACACTTTCCCATTTATAATATTAGTATGGATTTTACTTCAACATAACACGGCTAAAGGCCATTTACACACAACATAAGTTAAAGACTTTTGAAAAATTATGAAGTAACAATACAAAATAATAAATAACGGTCAGTCGATCATCTCATACAGGGTGTCTTTGATATCGACGCACAAACGAATACCATGGATCCAGTACATGATTCTGGACACTCCAGTGGTGGAATTTTTCGTCGGCATTTTCTTATTTAAAAAAAATCTGTACTATTTTAAATTTAAACTGTATAAAATCGTCTCTAACCAACCCCAATGGTTGATACCATTGGGGTTGATTTTTTTACAGATTTTATTTTTAATAAGGAAAAAGTCCTACGATTTTTTTCTTCTAAGAGCTCCTTTTTCTTAGTAAAATAAAAGGTAAAATATTCTCTCAATAATTAATTTTTTAAATCATCAGGGTTGATAAAATCGTTCTCAAAAAAAAAAAAAACTTTAATGTAAAAAAATTACATGATACATCAAACATCCAGATTTTGTCATTTATATTATCAGTTAAAATAGTAATACATAGTAGGACTAGAATGAAGCTACATTCGTATCTGTGAATTGTGTCAACATATTTTTTGGCACCAAGTGCAACCCCATTTTGTGTCCAAGCAATCTTTATCCATTCCAGGTTGCCTGAAAGAGATCGCAGAACGCAATATGGCCGCCAAATGCATGTATTTTATTTTCAGGTTTTTATTATACTAGTTATTACCAAGATAATTAATTTTACAGAAGATAAATTTAAGGGTTTTCTAGATGAAATGAAAGATGAGATCAAAGAATTTAAAAAATATCTTCATCAATGACGAAGTTATAAGGCTTCAAAACTGATAAATTAGAAAGAGGATTCCGACATGGACTCTGACATCAAAGGCCATCACGCCACCGTTACACTGCCATAGAAAGCGAAGTTATTGCGAGAGATGTAGATATTTAACAAAAAAAAATTATTAATTTTGTTATTATTGTTAAGGTAGAACTTCACTGCTCACACGTGTGCCACACAAGCCGATCTGTGCGCGTCGGTCTTGATACATTTTATAAGGAAACTAGACTTGATAGTTGACACACGTCACGCGACACCACGCCACGTCGTTCTACGTACAAATCAGGCGTGTTACACGTGTGTGTCGGTCTAATATAGGTCTAGCTTTACTAACGAATTTTCGGTAGGAATTCGATAACAATTTTTTTTTATGCATAGCCTTTCTTTCCTGGGAATAGGAAAGAAGTCGTTCAAAGACGGAAACAATATAAGGATGTGAGAAAAGCTTTTGTCCAGCAGTGGGACAGTATATAATAATTCCTTATTGCGTACAAAACTCACAGTACTAAAGTTTTTGACTTTTGAAAGCTCTAATAGATATCCATTTAAAGGTATGTTAACAAAAACTGTCTCCTTAACAACTACGAAATGACCGCAATGGATTTTGTTGAATTGTCAAAAGAATTTCAGCTTACAGTGCACTAAGACCCGTCAGCTGAACGATTAATCCTAGCCTTTCACAAGACGAGAGATTGTACCTACTTCCACAAAATCGCAATCCAACCATTATCCTGAATTGCTGACTAGTCGGACACAGTGTCTGAATCGACATATTATTCTGTTTTCAATATTTTTTCACTGACGATTCTGACTATTTATTGATTTTTATTACTGAAGGTACGATGGTAAGCGATGATGCGGTCGACGATGGAGCACGCTTGCCTAGAAGTAATCTATTCAACCTCAACTTAAAGACCCCAAAGTTGTAGTTATCAGGAAACTCAGACTCCGGCAGGGTACTAAAATATAATATAAAGAAAATTACCCAAAGTTGCTGCCTTAAATCCACCCTAAAATAGTTTTAGTAACGGTTTTTTTTTTCATATATTATATTTTAAAACTTTTTATCTGACTGTACTAAACGACGTCTGTCCGAATCAACAATGAAAAAAATATTGAAATAAAAATGTTCTAATTAGGACACTGTCCGAATCGTCAGCAGGTCATTTTCCTCCCTCACAAAGTGCTCAGAAAGAAAGTATTTTTGATTTCCCTATCAAACCAAAAAGATATAAGTAAATATTTGCCATTCTCTTATCTGTTCAAACAATAATATTCTCGGGGACAAATCGACGTGAACAAATTTGCTTGATTCCTCTCCTAAAGGTACCTTATTTATTTTATTAATGTTGTGGTTTCCAAGCCTAACATTCCGGAAAAGATTCGGTCCTTTTTAGGGATCCGCACCCTAAGGGTAAAAACCGGACCCTATTACTAAAACTTATCTCTAATTATCATTTGACTGTCACCAGGCAGTGCCTCAGCTGAAATTTTCGGAGATGATTTGTTGCGGCTATTGCAACAAATACTTAAAATAGAATAAAATACTAAAACAAGCTTTTAATGAAATTCATTTTTGTCATAGCAAGCTTTTATCGCTTTTATGCCTATATAATTAATACTAGTCAAGACGAATCATACGAGCCCAAACACGATGGGGTTGTATCGTTTAACTACGAAGTTCTTATAGCCACCTTACGGTTCCATCATCAGATCAGCTCCATGTCATAATAATTTTGCATTGTCATCTGATTTACACGTGCATGCAAAATTTCAGCTCAATCGGTAACCGGGAAGTGGGTCAAATATAATTTGCAAGATTTAATGACAGACAAACATCGGAACAGTTGAAACTAAATAAAAGCTTGTGAAAATGGTATAGATAATGATACGGTGCCCTCCATGCGCGAGTTTGACTCTCACTTGGACAGTTTTTAATGTTAGGATCTAAATAATGATTTACAACATAAGGTAACTTGACATAGAGCGGAGCCATCAAACATTTGCACTACCTAATCTACGTACTTATCATCATCTTCCTGCCCTTGTCCCGTTTTATTTGGGGTCGGCGCAATACGTTTTTTTCTGCCATTCTGTCCTGTCACTCGTCACGCTATCACTAACACCCTTTTCTTTCATATCACTTCTCACACGTCGAAGGACTGGAATAATTTGCCTGCTGCGGTCTTTCCGTCCGATTATAATTTGGATGGCTTCAAGGCTAGAGTGAATAGGCTTTTAATAAGCTAGTGCGCCTAACAATCAGAGATTGCATCACTGCTTACCATCAGGCGGGATCGTAGTCAAGCACTAGTTTATAACAATTAAAAAAAAACAATTCATCCATCTTTTCTTTGGCCTCCCTCTCTCCCTCCATCCATCCACATGTAAACTCTAACAAACCTAACCTACGTACTTATGAAGCTACATTATTATTTTCAGATAGTTGAAGAGATTTTTCCAAGAGAGTAGAATAATCTGTGAAAACCAATTTTCCTAGTCTCTTGGAAATAGATTTTTAACTTCAATATCAGAAAGAGACTTTTCTTATAAATCTTGATTTTATTTTATTTAATTTTGCAATTTTTCTAACAAATACATCATGGCATAGTTTTGCCTGTTATTCTGTATAAAATTTTATTGTAACGTGTTTCTCTTTACGTGGGAATCATCAAATGACTTCTCCTGCTTTGGGTTGGGCAGGAGGGAAAGTCAGACTTTTATTAACTAAACCCACATTGTTCCTTCAATTAACCTTTGTGAGAGCCACGGTAACTCTTTCGATCAATCCCGTAGACCTGTGGCCCAACACTAACTTACTCGACCTCAACACAAACCATTTTACGACCTAAACTGAACGTTTAAAGGGATGGAACTCATGTCTAGTATGTTTATGTCAAGAATCTATGTACAAAATTTTCATAAATGTATGATTAAAAATCACAAAGTAATAAGCTTGTTGTGTCAGCAAAAATACATAGTCACCGGGCCATCCAGGTAACTGAGAGGATTTTTTTGCACTTCCACTCAGCTGTTTGTTGGCGCCTTGTGACCTTTTTCAATATTTTTGAGAAAAAATATAACATGGTGTTAAAAATATTGGAATCCATTTATTTACTGATTCTGATCAAACTATATTCAGGTTTCGCATAAACTAAAAATATGTTGTCTATGGTGTATATCTCCATCCCTCTTTCTCACTCGCACGATTGACATTTAAAAAATTTATGGTAAGGCCCCTGGCAGACACAGTACTCTGAAATACTGAAAGAATATTTCGCAATAAAATATTCCAATTTCAAGTACAGAATACGCCCACTGCCACCGGGCTGTTACAAGTGAGGGACGTATGCCTACCTACATTAAATACTAACTTTGAACATAAATGCGAAAAATGCTCTCACATATTCACAAGTACCCACTTGTGAACTGCGGAGTAGATAAGACCATTGTTATTAATATTAATACAGCATTTTCTATTTAAAAGCTCCTTCAATATTTTCTCATCAATCTTATTTGTTCCCTCAACAGATTTCTTAGAATAAACTGCTAATAAAGTGTTCAAAACAGGAAACTGGCCATTTCTTTAGTAAAAGTGTTTTATAAAAATATTTTTGAATTTCTAAGAAATTTTATACTTCTTATTTTTTTTTCTTAAAGAATACGTATATTTTGAATTAATGAACAGATAGGGGTATCAGTAAAGTCAGTAACTTTTATACAACACTAATAAAATGAAAATCTTCCATTACATACCTACTATAAATAGTGATGATTTTCATTTCTTCAAATTGGTGTTTATAAATTATTTCCCAATTCAAATAATCATATTTCTAAGAAATAATCTTCCATAATTGTTATAACTAATCGTAAAAATGTAATCGCTTAGTACCATTATTAGCTATGCTTTGAAGCATCAAGTTTCTATGAAATATTTCTAAACACAATCAAAGCTTTACCAGATGACAGATTAAATCGACATCCAGATGCTAAAAGCATTCAATTTCTATATTTAATAAAGCTAATCTTAATTGGCATTTGAACTCCAAGCCCCAAATGGGGCTTTCTAATATTATGATCTCTGTCAATACGCCGTCAATACGCCACATGCCTCGAATTACAGAACGCAGCATGCAGTCCGGAATTAGTCGGACAGTGTGTTTATTTGTAAAGCTACCCGAGTAATAGCCAGCTACTGATTAAATCTGCATGAAAAATCGAGCTTTGTCCGATATTCGGCCGGCTAACGGCCGCCTGCATCCGGACTGAATGAAACATAAGTATGCTGATTCCGCCGTCATCAATATGTCGCTTCTCTTTTGTTTGTTTCAAAAGGTACAGTTTTCTGTTTTTAGATTTCCGGGGTTTATTCCCTTTGGGAGCATAGCTATATGTTTGTCTCTTGAAATAGAAGTCATGTTACCTATGTCTTACTATGTAGACATATTTATGGTCATATTTGTACTATACATTTTCTAATATTGACATATAAAGTAGTAACCTTGTCTCTTCTTTCTAGCAATATAAATTAGTATTAGAAAAGTATTGGAAAACTATAATACTTAGAAACTATACTAACTTACCAGACATAGCTAGACCTATAATAGTGAACAATTAACCTTCATTTACGTCTAGCTCCAGACCTAAACAAAATATTTAACCAAAGAACCGTACTTGGAAATACAAGTTCATTTTATTACACTAAAAATCCGCACTTGAAAACTGTCGCATGTGTAACATGTTCTCGAAAACTAGACAAAAGGAGAGCAAGTATCAAGTGTTTAAACGACATCGGAGGATGTATGAACAATGGGACCTGCATTCTGACGACGCGACATTTCGTGTCTACCGCTCTTCTAACTTCTATAAAGTTATGAGACCCTAGTCATTTCCTCTGCCCACGTTTATAGTGGTTTTAACATAATTTGAATTTACATCAGTATGCCAAACGGATAAACATACAACTTTATCCAAAGTATTGTTTTGTAATTAAAAAATGTCGGCACAATAATGTTCGCTGTAAATTATAAAGATATAATTAACGTTGTTTCAATGCGATAAATGATAAATGATCTTTATTATGTAAATAGGTTTTCAAAAAACACTTTTACACGTCAATTTTGTTTTCAGTCAGTTTTAACGAGATGAGGCCGGTGTTTCCTAGCTGACTACCCTGAGAGGAAACATCGAAACAAACTCAGGGGTCAAAGTCTCTTTTAAAGTCCATACAGTAAAGAACATGTAATGGTCAAATCATATGAGAACCATGTAGATTAGTGTCTCAGATGGTCTTTTGAGGAAAGAACCACACAGATTTGAGTACCTGTCCAGATGATCCTTTTAGTTGGGGCGTTGTCAAAATTTTAACTACGCCTACCAACTGAATGAATATTTGATATACTGCATACGTTACCGAATTTCAGACAAGATATAAATTGATGTAGATAGAAGCTCTTTACAAACAATATAACCGACATAGAATATTGATAGGTGTAGCGTGACTGCGTAGTATTCGCGACGCTCTTCGACTCTCCTTTTAGCCATGTGTATTGGATTTGAATTTACGATCAGCTTGCTACTAAAAGCTACATTTAGTTTTCTTGCTATCTTATCAGATATATCCTCAGGTCATTATTATTTATGATTTTGAAGTTCAATGTTTAACAATGACAAATTTGACTCTGCAACCGCTGCGCTTGAAATCTTAGTTCTTTATTCTTTATTCGCATTTCATTGTCAAAGCTTTTGATTGTTCTCTTATTTGAAAAACTAACAATTTTATTTATATTTTATGATCCAAGTCGAAACTCAAAATGTAAGACATATTTTGATTCAATACAAAAATTCATGAGAGCCAAGAATTTAAAAGCTATTTTGAAATGGGCGACCAAATAAATTAAAATATCATATTCATCAAGAAAATTTTCAACTTTAACGGATTACATTGAAGCTACCTATTTAATTTATTACAGACTTTGAAGAGAGCTTTGTGTAGGTACTTTAAATGATTAATAAGGTTATTCACAAGTTCCAAGCCGAGGCGAGGCTAGTTTTAGCAATCACAGAACAGATTAAGGTGTCTGGACCCGGACCCAAATTATACATCAAGAATAATGTCGGCGCATCTGACGGAAATGGCCGACTGTGATCCCACAAAAATGTTGAAATTTTCGTAATTAACTCCGTGACTCTAGCCTAGCCTCATTTGGCGCAAAAAAAAACGTAAAGCTGAGATTAAACACATTTATACGAATTTTGCATAAATAGAACATTTGCATAAACTAATATCCTATAAAAAGTAAGCATCTATTTGGTCCACCTCTTTATCTAAGCTCAAAATCTGAATAATATCAAGTACCATCGACCGTAACTTAGAAGAGAATCTCAATTACTAACTCCATTCGGTAGAGCGAACGTTTAGTGCAAATTATTTTTAAAATGCTTTTTAAGACCGAGCTCTTTCGTTGCAAGCACTTTTATTATATTAAATCGGCTATCTGATCCAGGCTATCCGATTATTACTAGGAGAATATAAGCGGTATAGATGTAGGACCACCGAGCGGGAATTTCCTGCGTAACAGGCAACCGAGTACTTTTTGATTTGCCGCTGGCTGCACGGCGCCGCGCGCTCGCTTGCATTCAATATGAGCGAGGACAATACCCAGCTTTGTTCAAGATTTTGATAAGCAAGCTGGCTTGTATGCAACAACAAGTAGCTATTTAGCTAAAACGACGATTAGTAAAAGTAGTTTAGTTAAATAATGAGGAGTTGCTAACCTTTCTGTTTTCTATGGGTTGCTTTCGGAATTTTATAATTTAATTCTGCTAGGCCCGTTCCAGCATCGGAGCACTACTCCCAGTACTACTATGCGTCACCGATACATGGACATTCCACCCATATCGAACCTTTATTGCAAAAACGTAACTATCTGCATGTTTGTATTATAATGTTATATTATAATATTCGATCAAATCTTTGGATTACCTTTTGCCGATGCCATATTGGTAAATAAGTACCAGTTTTACTTGCAGCTTCGTATTGATGAGACCAATCGATAGCTGCAATTAATTTAATTTGGATACAAATGCAGATAGTGGTTTTTTGCAGTAAGGGTACGATAAGCACAATATTTGAGGCCACATTCATTGTGGGTACAGCTAAGTAATAGCATTCCTAATCGGAGACTGTGTTTTTAGAACCTTCCCCGAACTTCATCGAACCTTTATTGCAAAAACGTAACTATCTGCATTTTTGTATTATAATGTTATATTATAATATTCGATCAAATCTTTGGATTACCTTTTGCCGATGCCATATTGGTAATTTGCTTTAATAAGCACAATATTTGAGGCCACATTCATTGTGGGTACAGCTAAGTAATAGCATTCCAAATCGGAGACTGTGTTTTTTGGTTAATTCATGAATCCCCAAGCGACCACCGGTGGCCGCGCATCTATTGTCTTACTATTGTGTCTCTAATTGACGGTATCTGAAGGGTTATAGTCAAGAGTGAATAGATTACTTCTAAACAAGCGTGCCATCATCAACCACATCATTGCTTAACATCTCATGATTACTTAACAAACGGCCAACAATTTTAGCTACTCTTTTAATTTAAAAAGGCTTTTAAATATGCAAGACTTAATAAAAAGATCTAACATTTTTTTAACAGACTTTAAAGCTTGTGTCGGAGTTGTTATTGTTTTAATGGAATAAGCTAGAGAGGAGAGTAGGTGAGCTTGTTTTTAATAAAGTGCATCCAACACTGTTTAAAATAAATCTTAGTATGCATTTTCATCTGGCTGATATCCGATGAGCATAAAAGATTGGGAGAGCCAAAGTTACCTTTGTTATTCTCTCACAGGCTCCTCTGAAACCTGATGAAAAGCTGAGCTAAATCCTGATCAATCGTTTTTAGACTTTACGCTTTACGACACAAAGTTGGAAACGAAATTTCCAATCACTTTGGGATTGTTGTCAACAAAATTTGTTCATCAATTTACAAAATGCTCCTCCTGCAAAAATACATTTCCAACATTGTCATTATATCTATCAGAACTGTCTTAAGTTTGGTGAGTGATATGTTTGTGAACATTTTATTGATGGCTTGATGGCAGCACGACCATTTATTTACAACTGGACCCGAATAAATCAGACTCGGCGGAGTTGGAAAACTGCGATCATTCATTTCAAGCTTGTAATATTTATGCTATGACAGGTATTCCGGTAGCTCGATCTAAAGTTTGAAAGTATGTAAATTATTCAATGGAAATTGTTTTAATTTGATCCAACTGTTGTTATTATTTCATGATACGCGCCACTTCCTGTTCAACAGCGAGTGCCTTGGACTACGTAATGTAATCATTAGTGTCTCGTTTCGTTTAAATTAAAATTCCCCTGAGCGCCTGCATGGCCGGATCAATGTCCCCGGCTCATTGAAAAGACCGGGCTCTTCTTACATTAAAGAAGCGGTTGGTGGAAATGAGAGGACCTATTGTTTATCTTTCACTGTAAGGTAAATACAAACATCAGCTATATTATTATCGATGCTAATTACAGTAAACAAACAAGGAAACTGTTGATCAAGTACGTTTACGCTCGCACAAATTGTTTATCAGTACCCTAGTGTTCAAACCGAGTAATTGTTAGCACTGCTGTGTTTACGCTGTTGCCATTGCATTTACATGAATGAGAAGTGCCGTAATATTGTGCTCAGTTAAACGAAATACCTTCAACAAAGAAAATTATATAATTAAATGTCTAGAGGTCGTCGTTTAGTAAATATTCTTGACACGCCGCTTTGAGATTTGAAGACCGAGTACGGTGAATAACTTGCGAGCGAACAAAGCCGCTGTATAAGCAAGTATTCGAAGTATGGCTTAATAAATGAGAGCGTTATGAACGTCAGTAAACTCTCTCATATATTGGGCGTGAATTATTTGCTATGTTTGGTGGAGAGATGTTACAAAGGTTTAATTCCGATTCCGAAAGTTCGGAACTTCCGATTGATTTTGCATCTTTTATTCCGATAAATTTTAATCGGAGGTATAAATAAGTTTATACGTGTCACGCAGAAAACTTCTCTCCCCCTGTGAATTCTACCAATTATTCTTTCACTTGTTGTTTTGTTTCGTATTTGTTGGAATAATAATGTGAATTCACTCTTCATTTATACTTTCCGATTTCCGGTTCCAAATTTTCGATCAGTGTCAAGCTACAACTACACTTCGCACACGTATGCCACACACGCCGATCTGCGGTCTCCTTACATTTTAAATGAAAAGGCTAATGTAGTTCTAGCTTTAATAGTGTTTCATTTGACGCTTCTGAATTCAAATTTGAATTTAATTTAAGAACATCGATTCCGAATTCGATTCTGATGTAACATTTTCATTACATCCCTACTTTGACGGTTGGGTTTGGCTGAATCTACGGAGTTATGTTACAAAACTGCCCGTGGTATACGGTGGCGGACTGGTAGTACATGCTGCGGTCAGGGAGCGGAAGCCATATCGGTGGCCGGTGGCCGGTGGCCGCTCGGCATTTCGCTCGAAACCGGAACATGCTCTTGAAGTGCTTCCTTCAATTTACCTAGTTTATACACCAACATCGTACCTCGGGACCTACTTTCATTCTAATTAAATAACTCTCATTTTCGGTGATAACGGCCTCGAGTTACTAATTTTCTGTTGTCTACTCTTAGTAGTTGGCTCTAGTCTTTGGTCTACTAAAGGTAGGAGATTTGGGGGTTTTGTCTACCTTTAGGAAACCGGCATGCCCCAGATTCAAAAATTCGAAGACATATGACATCCACCAACCTGCACTCGACACACGTGGTGTATTACCGCCCATTCTTTCTCCTAGAGAGGAGGCCTGAGTCCCAGCAGTAGGGATACTACAAGGCTGATTATGCTATGCTTTATGCTTGATCAACTGGACCCACTCGATATGAATCCGCGAGTTTACTCAACCCAGTCACGTTTTACATAGATCGACTGGACCCACTGTCCAATTTTGTTATAAATACAGTCAGGGAGTGAAGTCGTATGTGGATTTAAACCCAGGCAGGCGCTTTACCTTGTGTAATTTGTTTCATGACCACGTCTTTAAAAAGAGTGAAGAAAAACATTATGAGGAAATATGGCATGTCCTAGAATATACATTTTTATTAATTGATATAATCGAGTGCTTGTCTGCGATCCTACTTGTAGGGTAAGCAGTGATGCAATCGTTGATGGTGAAACACACTAGTTTAGTAAGTCTAGCATTAAACACACCCAAAACTATAAGCGAACGGGAAGACCGCAATGGGAAAATTTATTTTAAAAAATCTCACACTGGACCCACGTGATGGATTGTAGCTCGTTCTGTTTCCTGAAGAGCAGAGTCTTGAGTCTCAGTAGTGGTAGCATTAGAAGGCTGATCATCCTATATGCTTTTGATCTATACCTAATTTCCTACCTTTATTATGCTTATTATACGACTGAGACTGGCCTAGAGGCCTGAGACTGGCCGAGAGTGGCCTAGAGGTCCAGAATAGATTGGAGGTGTGGTGGCACAGACTGGAAAGTGTTTTCCTGAAATTGAGCAGAACCAAAACGGAGTATTTGTTCTGCGATTTCGGCGGTCTCTCCACTCCAGTGCCTTTAGCTCTCGCCGGAACGCCCATACCGATCTGTTCCGACTTTCGGTACCTCGGGTCGCTTGTCCAAGGGGATGGTGAGGTAGACCGGGACGTAACACATCGGATCAACGCAGGATGGATGAACTGGCGACAGGTCACGGGAACAACTTGTGACCCACGGATGCCCCTCAAGTTGAAGGGTAAAATCTACAAGTCCGTGATAAGGCCTGTTGTATTGTATGGATCAGAATGTTGGGGTGTGAAAAAGACGGATGAAAAAAGATTGCATGTAGCGGAGATGAGAATGTTAAGATGGATGTGTGGTGTGACGAGAATGGATAAAGTGAGAAATGAGTATATTAGGGGAAGTTTGAAAGTAGCACCGGTGACTGAAAAGTTGAAAGGGAATCGTTTGTCTTGGTATGGTCATGTAAAAAGGAGAGATGAAACGCATATTGCTAAAAGAGTTATGAATTTACATGTGGATGGATGGAGATGGAGAGGGAGGCTAAAGAAAAGATGGATGGATTGTGTGAGAAGTGATATGAATGAAAAGGGAGTTAGTGATAGCGTGACGAGCGACAGGACAGAATGGAAGAAAAAAACGTGTTGCGCCGACCCCAAATAAAACGGGGTAAGGGCAGGAAGATGATGATACGACTGAGACTGAGACTGGCCTGTTAATCTAATGGTTAGTGACCCTGACTGCTAAGTCGGAGATCGTGGGTTCGATTCCCACCCAGGACAAATGTTGATGAGCATGATCATTTGTTCTGTATCTGAGTGTAATTTATCTATCTATATATGTATGTATTTAGAAATATTTATGTATGTTTATCAGTTGTCTAGTACCCATAACACAAGCTCTGCTTAGCTTGGGTCTAGACGGCGTTGTGTGATAGTTGTGGATTATTATTATTATTATACTATCACCTAACTTGAGTTGAGCAACGAGTCACTCAAACTTTAGAGTCTGTTTAGACGGTTGAGTGAATATTTTCCTTCAAAGGTAATGTTTGTGCCACAGGAGAGTACCTCGAATGTCTGAATTTATAGCAAACAGTGCTAGCCGAAATATACGGGAGCACTAACAATTTTCCAGTTCTGTTAACTATATAGTAGTTAGTAAAGTAGCATATAACGAGCATAGTGATGATTGTGAGGGTTTCAATTATTTGAAGTGATAAAACTTGAATTTATAATTTATCACTTATTGTTCATCACCGTTTCTTTAAATGTAATTTGCCCTTGCCATGCCTTTTATTCATTTCCATTTATCATATAGTTTCATTGGCAATATATGTATCTATGCCACAAATACTTAACTAACTATAATTAAAGTAAAATCAAAAAATAATATTAAAAACAATAAACAACCAAATTAAAACTAACTAAAAACAAACTTAAATATAGCGTCAAAAAAACCGCTCCACATCGCTGTCGATTGGTTATGTGCCGAAAAGGCATTGCTACGCTATTTGGCAATTCTTATCCTCTGTCCAAGGAAAAAGCCATCCCTTTGATACCCCACTTTTTACCCTTGCCCTATTCTTTGTAAAAAGCTGAACTGATATTGATAAAACATGTCGAAGAACCATCCATAGAAGACCTACCTACTTTCAAATAAAATAAACACATTCTAATAGATCGACACGTTTAATTCATGAATCCCCAAGCGACCACCGGTGGCCGCGCATCTATTGTCTTACTATTGTGTCTCTAATTGACGGTATCTGAAGGGTTAAGTGCTATGATCTTACAAACAGACACGCATATAAATATAGCAGTTAAATTTATAACACCCCTCGTTTTCTGTCGGTTGTTAAAAATTAAAACATCGGTATAAATTATCGACAGCAAAAATCAGGACGCGCGTCGAAATATTACAATAACATAGAAAGCATCGATTAAGCCCGCATTTTCAATTACGCGTCACAATGGGGCTCATCTATTGTGGATCCGCTCAGCTAAGCGATTCACAAAACCATGTTACACAACACATTATTATTTTTTGTACACACAAACAGCAGGAAAAAAACCTATGGATTATTACCTAGATTAAAAAAAAACTGGCCAAGTTCCAGCCGCACACGAAGGGTTCCATATATAATATTAAAAATTGGTAAACAAAAAACAGATTTGTTATAAGGGAGTCCCACTTTATTTAATGTATTCTATTTTTTGTTATAGCTGCAACAGAAATACATTATCTCTAAAAATTTAAACTGTTTAGCTATAAGATAAAGCCTGGTGACAATCAGGGTATTTTTAATATCGTGCGGATTATATCACGCATGCGGGTTAGTTTCGCATACAGAAAATATCAAAATGGAAAAAAACGCGTCCCGTTTGCGTATTCCAAGCATTACAATAAATACTTATATGAAATGGACATTTGCGGGGGTTACGCGTGCGGAGCAAACCCGCATGCGTGATCAAAACCGCACGATATTAAAAACACCCACAGACGGACGGTGGACTTTTTATAGGGTACCGTTTTTACCCTTTTAGTACGGACCCCTAAAAAACCATTAGCTTTGACAAATAAGTTGGCGGATTACACACAAAATGCCATGTTCTTTGGCACGCATTTTGCGGGTAGTTGGCATTTAATGGTATTATAATAAATGATGGTAATCTGCTCGTAGTTCGGACTTTGGAAGTAGAAGTGATTTATTGTGCACACATCTGCACATTTGTTTGACTATGTTTTATTCCGAAAATATTGTAGGGGAAAAAGGTTTTCTTTTATTACCCATATCTATTCATAGTTTTGTTTGACTTGGTCCTGGAACCTAATTTGATTAGTTTCCTCTTGCAAATAATGCTTCTGACTTTGTTTTCCTGGTAGCTAGAGCAGGTAGTGAAACTGCTCCATCTTATTTATTTTTTTTAAGAAATAGTTTTTACGTATACCTTTTAGAACACACAGACTAACACGTGTATTATTGTTATATTTCGTGTCATTATTTTGTTTATAGGCTTATTTTGTTTTTATAATGTGAGAATAAGGTTGACTCCACAAACTTTTTTATTTGATATTTTTTTATTTTTTTTCTTATTGAGGAGTGATATGAAAGAAATGGATTTGTGCCGACCCCAAGTCGTATGGGATAAGGGCAGGAAGAAGGATTTTTCTTATTGTCCAATATAATTTAATATTTGGCATTCAGTTTTTTTCAGTACTTCTCCCAACTGGAACTGTGCACTATCTTCTGATGCTTATAAACACTCATGTAGGCCTATTTATTTATATAGATATATATATAACATACAAAAATATAAATAAATGTACTATATAAATAGACTTAGGAACCAATCAACTCATGTAACTCAACCGGTTGAGTTACATGAATGTGTTCATTAGAAAGAAAATAACACAAAGATAGTTTTAAACCTTTAACACAATGCATTAAAAATACAAATTATTTTTTTCTCTCTGAAAGTCTCAATCTCTGAAAGTACTGGACCGATATCTAAAATTTTTGCACCTGTAGAAAGCTGTTTTATTCCTGAGTGACATAGGCTATATTTTATGTACGCGGGCGAAGCCGCTGGCAAAAAGCTAGTAAATTATAGACTAGAACCAATGTCCAACAGTGTAGATACTGCAATAAGCTAAGTAAACTGCATAGCCAGGCACATGTCGCCCACAATCCAATTACTACCACGACCTAACTCCTAACTCCTGACTACCATGACGACTGATTTACACCCCACCTCAGACAAGATGCCTATGGCGATAAATACTCATGAAGACGAAGAAATACTCGTACGTACGTGGAACTCCCTTCGAACCGAACCTCATTAATTTTAATCGTAAGTTTTGTTCCCGAATTGTCTTTGAACGAAGTTTTAAGAGGCAAGTTAACAACTCGAAAAGAAGTCCATTGTTGGGTAGGGTGTAACACTTGTTAGACAAAGTTCCACATTTCTTCATAAATTACGTAAATAAGTCACAAGTAGGGGTGTGACACGGTAACGGTTCAACTGCGATTAAGCCGGTTAACGACCCTAATTTATTCATTGAATCAATTGGTGCTGATGTATCTGTATCTGTGCTAAACTTTAAGGCTTTCTGTTCAATCTCTACACCTGATTAACGAATGTATATTAGCATAATTCAGCCAAGTTTAAGTACTAAGGCCCTGATCAGGGTTTGAAAAGTACGTTTTTTGACATCATGGAAATATGCTAGATTTAAACGTCTATCCATTTAGAACCTTAATCTGTACTAATATCATGTAAAAACTATACTATAATATTATTATTATTATTATGTTAAGATTTAATTAGTATTGTCACCTTTATATTTACTACTGCTCACTTTTGTAAGACGATAGAGACTAGTCTCCACGACACAGGGGATCCTAGTGTGGAGACTAGGGCCATATCAATTATTGTAACACATGTATTCTGAACAATAAATTATTATTATTATTGTTATTATTTATTATTATCATCATCATTATCATCATCACCTACCAGTCAGATTGGAATTACTTGTCGGTTTGGACAAAACCTTTCTGTATGCGATAGATAGATTTGCAATAGTACCTATAATCTACACTAATATAATAATAAAGAGGTACAGTTTTTTTTTTTTTTGTTTTTAGGAGGTAATCTCTGGAAGTACTAGTCCGATTGCTAAAATTTTTTCACCGATAGAAAGCTGCTTTATTCCTGAGTGGCATAGGCTATATCTATATTTTATGCACGCGTGCGAAGCTGCGGAAAAAGCTAGTATGCTATAAAACACCACGCTACAATCCACGGAAGCAGATCAGTATCAAAGACGCAGTTGAAATCGCGGGCGATAGGTAGTAATTCTAAACAATAACATAATAAAAGTTGAGAGAACCGATGAGTAACGGTAAAAGAAAATACTCTGTACCTAGTATCTATAGACGTATATCAGTTATTCTTTGTATTTGTTCGATAACAATGAAGGAAACACAACGACATCGCAGCGTCTTGAAGACAACCATAAAAGTAATAACATAACCTTAACGCTTGCAATTCCCAAAGAGGATACTCCTAATGGTAAACAATGGTATTGTCACCGGTCTATATGTCGCAAGGTAATAAGGATATCAGAGATTTCACGAAATTCCTAGGGATATCGCAAAATCCCGGTAGATGTCGAATATTCTTGTTTGTTACGTCTTCTTACTGAAAATATCTAGTTATATGACGCAATACTAATATCAAATCAGAGATATGTCATTTCACTAAACTAAATGTGTGACATAAAGAATACTGTTGATAAATAAAGCAATAAAACAAAATTACAAATTAACTGGTGCATTTTTATTAGAAAATAAAGTTTGATTTTTATTCGGCAGTATCCGCTTTTCTGACATTTTACTAGATTTAGTTTAGTGAAACGACATACCACTGACAATAAATTGGTGTTTTATCATATCACTAGATACTTTTAGTAAAGAGACGTAATAAACAAGAATATTCGACATCTACCGGGATTTCGTAATATCCCTAGGGATTTCGTGAAATCCCTGATATCCTCATTTCCCTGCGACATATATACCTACTCGTATGTGTTCTTCCTACTTTATTAGATTGCAAAAGGTTAGTTATTTAGTTCAGTGGGAAATCATCAAATAATATCTCCCGCTCTATGTGAAGTGAAAGGGAGTATCAGAACGTTTACTGATTCAATAGTTTGAATCAATAAACAGTGATGAACAATGAATCCAGATTAGTATCTGGGTTTATTTCAGAAATCAGAAACGTTTATTTCAAATAGATCAATTACAGGCACTTTTGAATTGTCAAAATGTTGGTCAGCCAAAAAAAAACTTCCTATGCATAGATCTCTATGAAGAAGAGCGTGTAAGAAACTCCATAGACCCTCTTTTAAATCATATTATGAGTTACATAATTCTTTAGTTGCCCTTTGCGTTCCAGGAGCGAAAAGTCTCGCTTTCTTTTTTTTATCTCAAATAAACTATTGCTTGACTGCGATCCCACCTGATTGTAAGCAATGATTCAATCGTTGATGGTGAAGCGCACTAGTTTATTAAGAGCCTATTCATTCTAGCCTTGAAGATACCCAAATTATAATCAGACCATAAGACCGAAGCAGGCTATAAATGATGAGGCGAAAAGCTTAGTCCGGACCGTAGAGGTTTCAACAATGTAAGGGTGGATACTTGCCGTACGTCAGGTTGTCCGATGGTAAAAATGAGATGGCGGAATCAAGTCATGCGATTTCCGCGCACACTCTCCAAAAATGCATCCTGTAAAACACCGAAAGGCTGGCTACGTTTACGTGAGAAACCATCAAATTTTTCCTGCTTGGGGTGGAGCGGCAGGGAGTGTCAGACTGACTATAACCCACAGTGTTTCTTCAGTTACCCCTTTGCGAGGGCTGCGGTAACTCCTTAGAACAAACCGCAGCTTTAAGACTGTAATTGGTGACCGATAATTTTTTTCAATTTAGATAAATCTTTTGAGTCGTTTAAGTTTGAAGATAAAATAAATAGAGTAGAATCAGATATTCTAAGCTACCGTAGACTTGTGAGAAAAGCAGTATTTTCTTATTAGACTCGGTTTCACTGAAAAAAAGTGTAAATAAAATACGTTGTTGGCGTTCTCGTGAACGAATTTCAATTCCCGAGAAGCATTCATCCGAAACTATGTTTATTACGAACAGGATAAGGAAAGAAAGTACAGAAAATATATTAATTTATTATATAATTACTTTGATAATAGAATGAACTAGAGAAGGTTTGGTCGACTCTTCGCGTGACCAGAGGACTGAGTTTTTCTTCGGTCAACGAATCAGCATTGCCATCCAGCGTGGCAATGCTGCCAGCGTTCTGGGCATATTTCCCATTGACATCGATGTGGACGAATTTTTTGATGCTTTTTGAGTTTTGCCCGTTTTTCAGCCTTTTTTACTCGTTTATACATATTATTATTTTAAGTTTGTATACACCTATTAATTTATAATATTTAATGGTTAAGAAGAAAAGATTGAGAAGTGGGCCAAGAAAATCATCGGTAATGATGCACTTGTTGAGTCAAAACTTCAAAGTCATGACATCTTATCTATAACCTATAAAGCGTTTTGGAAACATCATTATGCGAACAGCTAAGGAATGAAATTCTCTGCCGGAGACTATGTTTCCCGATAGCTACAACCTAAGGGTCTTTAAATCAAGAGCCAGGATACAAAAGTATCCGCGATCTCTTCCAGGTTGCCTGGATGAGATCGCGGATGGCAATAAGGCCGCCCATTGTTACTATCAGCCTTTTTAATGTTCCCACTGCTGGGACTCAGGCCTTCTCTCTAGGAGAGGAAATGGGCTGTAATCCACCACGCGGGCCCAGTGCGTGTTGGTAGATGTCACATGTCTTCGAATTTTTGGTTCTAGGACATGCCGGTTTCCTCACGATGTTGTCCTTCGCCGTTTTGAGAGCAGTGGTGATGAAATAAATCACACAAAGTAATGCGCCTGGCTGGGTTCGAACCTGCGACCTACAACTCGTAAGTCGGGGCCATTACCACTCGGCCACTACTGCTCTCCACTGTACCTATGTGTTTTAGACATAAGTTTTTCTTTGTATGTTTTTTATGTAACTACAATAAAGTATATAATAAATAAATAAAAGTAATTCCTAATATGGGTCAACGGGTAACATTTAAAGACAAAGGAAACAAAAAATCTTTCAAATTAAACCAATCCTAAAAAGTCAGTTCAAGTATTATCAAAAACACGAAAGTCTTTTTTTAACGTTCGAACACGAATCCAAAGCGGATTGCTTTCGCATTTAAGAACTTCAACAAAGAGGAATGGATGTCATTAATTACATCACAAGTACCTAGCATTGTCAAAGTTAACTCTTGTAATTAAATCATCGGCAATTTAACGCCGATATTGCGGGAGATTTATTCGAAAATAGCTGAATGGATTCACGTTTATATCGAAGAAAGAGGAACCTTGAATTTACCAAGTACGGCTACTTAATAATTTTTATTGAGGTGGGTAATCATACAATGACTAGTTCGGCTATAGGGTTTTTTTTTACGGTGGGCAAAAATCATCCAATGATAACCCCCGCTCTTGGGTGGAGCGGGAGATAGAGTCAGACTCTTACTGACTAAAAACCCACCCCGTTCCTTCTAGCCTTCATATCGGGGCTCGAGTTCTTTTCGGATAACCCTGGCCTCGGTAGGCTTCGACCCAACTAAGCCCCTCCTGTTGCTGACAACTCATTGAGGCGCGCGGGAACAGTGCGCGCCGTCGACGTCTTGGGCTCGGTCCAGACAGTTACCGGACGGTGCTACCCATGGTTCACCGTCCGCGAGCCCGCGTCTACGGTGGCCAGAAATCGGAATTGGCGAGAGCGCCGTTGCCTGATGCGGTCGGCCTCCTCCTTTGCTAGCATTACTGCGTCCGCCTGCCACTCTTCCTCATTCCAGATCATGGCCTGAACCAAGGCCCGGCGCGAGAGGTCTCCGCCGTCGTCGATTCTAGGGTGGAGCAAGAGGGCATATAAGGCTTTTACTGACTGAAATTTTCCTGGGTCCTTCAGAAGCAACGTTATAGGGCCTTACAGGCATGCGGCCCCATTGGCCCCCTTCAGTTTTGCTGACATCTCTTTAAGGTGTGCGCCGTTGACTCGGGCGTGGTCCTTACCGAATGGATGGACGACGAGCTACCCATTGCTTGACGTCTGCCAGCCCTCGCATACGGTGGCCAGAGATTGGTCTCCGACTTACGCCTGGGGCGTCTCCTTCGGAGGTGGCTGGGACGTGAGGAAATCACTACAACTAACTTAAATAGATATTTTGGGCTACTGAACTATCAAATAACTTTTACCACACTGGGTGAAGCAAGATAAAGATCCAGACTTTCACTGATTAAACCCACTCTCAATCCTTCAGTTTTTCTTTGCGTTCCAAGGTGACTGTTTCGAATAATACCACAGCCCATTTACTTCGGCTTCTAATTACTACTAATTTAAATTGTTGATTCTAAATAACAACTTAACCCTTCAGATACCGTCAATTAGAGACAAAATAGTAAGACAATAGATGCGCGGCCACCGGTGGTCGCTTGGGGATTCATGAATTAAATACAAAATTTTCCCTATAAAGAGAGCTTATGCTCGAAATTGATCTTCCGAAAACAGGTAACTAACAAAAAAACGTCTTTAATGTTGTGAACTAACAAAGAGACTAATGTCACAGTTAAGTATCTCATTACTATTTCTTAGGAACGTAATAATAATAAGCGATAGGAAAAGAATGCATAATGTTATCTCGAGAATGTCGAGACGATCCTGAGGTTGTAACAAATATTTTGTTATATAGAACACGGCTACAGCTAATACTTGCGGATGTTTCCATAGATAAACCTACGTATAGAACATTAGATTAAGTATGTGCGAAACCCCAAACACGTGTCTATTTTTTCTATTTTTATGTAAAGAATCTATGTATAAAGTTTCTTAAATGTATCATGAAAAATCAAAAAGTTATAAGCTTTTTTTTTCGATTCGCGCTTGACCGTTATATCACCTGGAAAGCGACAATGTGGTCGATTATGGAACGCGCTTACCTAGAAGCTTGTTATGTCAGAAAAAATACCGTATTATATATATATTATACTAGCTTTTGCCCGCACGGCTTCGCTCCCGCTCTTCCCTACTCTACCCTGCTCTACCTTGCTCTACCCTACTCTATCCTACTCTACCCTACTATACCCTACTATACCCTACTCTACCCTACACTACTCTACTCTACACTACTCTACCCTACTATACCCTACTCTACCCTATTCTACCCTACTAAACTTCACATAAACCATCTACTAAATAGTCCGAACAAAGCCTAAAAATTTGGTTTGGATAGGTGAGCCCGTTCTTGAGTTATAAAATAACAACGAAAAGTGGCATTGATTTTTATATATATAGATAAATAAAAATTATAGTCACCGGGCCATCCAGGCGACTGAGAGGTTGTTTTGCATCCAGCTGTTTGCTGGCGCATAATACCTGCTAGTACTTAGTCAGTAGTGGCCAACTTGTGACCCATTTTACTTTTTATTTGGGATAAAAATGTGACATGGTGTAAAAACTATTGGAAACCATCAGCCACTGATTCTGACCAAATTATATTCTGGTTTCGCATAAACCAAAAATAATGTTGTACAGAACACGTCTATTGGTACCTACGTCTATAGGACGTTTCCACAGATAAAACCTACGTATATCTCTGTTAAGCTATTCAGAACAGAATTTCACACGTGAAACTAAATCCAATTTAGTTTTCAACTATTGAATATCGGCCTCCCCATACCAACCGCACCACTATTTTGTGCGACATGTCAATTTGCATGAAAAATATCACAGTTACGAATAGAGTCCAATAATACTCGTACGCTTAAAAATTTGCGTTTTTTAGGCATTGAAGCCGAAAACTAATAGACCTGGGATTATAATACTTTTTTCGGGATTTTTATTTTAACAACTCAAATGGATTAAAGCTTTATTAAAAGTTTTATAAAGCTTTTGTTTTTTAGCCATTCAAAATCACTGTGATGGTCTGGTTTAGTATAAAAACTATTTATTGAATTCAGCCTTTTTTTAAGGTGGAAAATCTTCAAATGACATCTCTCGCCCTGGGAGGGACGGGAGGTGTCAAACTTTTACTGACTAAAACCCACTCCTTTTCCTTCTTTGCCTTAATCTTAGGACCTCGAGGTTCTCTTTCGCATCACCCATGACCCCAGTAGGCTTCGACCCTGCTGGGCCTTTACAGATTGCTTACATATCCTTGAGTCACGCGTGGAACAGTACGCATCGTCGACGACTTGGGCTCGGTCCAGTTACCGGACGGTCGGACGGCGGGCTACCCGTACCCATTGCTCGCCGTCCGCAAGCTCGCCGTGTCCGGAAATCGGGATCGGGATCTCGGCACCTGGACCTGAGTGCCGCTCCCTCGCGCACGTGCGGCCTCCTCCTTTGCTAGCATTACTGCTTCACAAAAGGAGACGACCGTTTGCCACTCCTCCTCGCTTCGGACAATGGCCTGTATCAAGATCCGGCGCGAGAGAACGTGGCCGCCAATCTCCCTCACGAAGGCACGGCGGTGCTCTGTCCAAGCGGGGCACACCCTACCATGTGCTCCACCGCGTCCTTCAGGCGATCCCAGTCCACACAGTGAAGGCACCCGGGCGTTACTTCCTCGTGCGGAACTAAATTTACCAGCCTAATACAGTCGTTACGCAT
Organism: Mythimna lalbum; assembly: GCA_949319445.1. Taxonomy (NCBI): domain Eukaryota; kingdom Metazoa; phylum Arthropoda; class Insecta; order Lepidoptera; family Noctuidae; genus Mythimna; species Mythimna lalbum. The sequence continues at coordinate 7,633,096 of OX439348.1, read as the reverse complement.
AGTCAGAAGCCCGAAACTAACTTCTCCCAGTTGTCACTCCCTCTCGCACCACCTAGAGTGGAAGTGGGTGGCCTGTTACTTACTTTAATTAAAACCCACCGCTCCAAGGCCTCGGTTCACTAGTTTGGTTGTAGTTAATTCTGAATTTATTTAATAACTAGCTTTTGCCCGCGGCTTCACCCGCGTACATAATCCCAGGATAAAAAGTATCCTATGTGTTATTCTGGGATATGGTCTACTCGTGTACCAAGTTTCATCGAGATCCGTTTAGTCGTTTTTGCGTGAGAGAGTAACAAACATCCATCCATAGATACAAACTTTCGCATTTATGATTTTAGTAGGATAATCCACCTCAAAAAAAAACTACTAAAAGTCCTAGGACGGTATTTTTTTTTTATTCTAATAGTATAGAAAAGCCGAGATATTCAAAAATTTCTAACACCCATGCAAAGATAAGTCAGTCAGGTCGCTAGTATCATATAATTATATAATTTACGAATCATAATATGATAATGGTGGCACAAACTACTTATGCTCGGTCGCTGAATGTCAATATTTGTGAGATGTCTTTTGGTTTGCCGAAGAGGGAGCTAATGTATATCCCATGTACCTGTCAAGATGATGGGAAGTATGGCAAACTAATGGGAATAGCTTCCGCCTACGTTCTGAGATTCTGATATATGTACATAGATACCTATTTACCTTATAGTTATCGTTGCTCATATTAAGGAAAAAAATATACAAAAGTCGGCTGTGTGCTTTTTGGGTTCCGTACATCAAAAGGAAAAAGGGAACCCTTATAGGATCTCTTTGTTGTCCGTCTGTCTGTCTGTCAAGACACTTTATCTCGGGAATACGTGTAGGTATCAATTTAAAATTAAAACCATATACTAAGGTTTGAGGTCCCTTGAAGCTGTGAAAAAAAACCTGAGTTTTCAAAAAGATATCGCCGTTTAAGACGCAAAAAACGTCAATGGAATCAAAATTCATAGGGTACTTCCTTTTGAGCTAGAATCCTGAAATTTCGCATGAAGCAAAGTCTCACAACACAATTATAGGAAAAAACTGAGAACTATTTGTACTTACGTCACAAAAAAGATAAGTAAGTTTGTACGGAACCCTCAGTGCACAAGTCCGACTCGCTCTTGCCCCGTTTTTTTGTGGCAGGGAATCATCAAATAACTGTGTGCTAGAATACGAATAAAAATATATTGTGTCAATTTTTTTGCGAGGAAAACTTGGACGAGAAAAGCACAAAATAAAATGGAGTCGAAAAAGCTGGAAGGGACTTTTACCAAATACTAAAAATAGAAAACTAAATCAAAACTTAACGTCAAATATTTTGTAGACAAGGATAAATCTGAGTTAAGGGTTTTAGATAATATAAATATTGTTTGAAAGCAGAAAGAAAGAAAAACATTTTATTTAACGGAAAACGCTAAAGGATTAACAAATATAATGAAATAATATGCGCCACTTCAGAGCAAAAAACAAAACGGTGTTTGTATCAATGCATCAAAAACTACACCAACAAATAAATTCCTAGCAAAAAGCGTTCCATATTTAAAAAGTTAAATAAAACACACACTTCAAATTTGCGAATAAAATTATTTAACAGAAAGCCCGCCCGCACTCATGAACAACGCACGTCGCCGATTCAATAAAAAAACCCTTATCTGCATCGTTAAAAGTATGGAATACTATAAATCATACGATATTTAATTAATCGGACATTTTTAACGTTAGCACACATCCCTCACGGATGCATTAAGACGCACCGTGCGTAATAAAAGCAACTTATAGCGCTATTGTGGAACTTTTGGCATACAGATCACGGCTCATCGAGTTTTATTAGTGAGGGGCACACAACAACGCTCATAAATTCACAATGATGACGGATTAAATGGCCCATGCAAGCATTTTAAAATCAGTTCGTAAGAGATAGCACAACTGACATCCCATCCATTCTAATCATACACACTCACAGTTCTATTTGTCAATTCAACAACCACTTGCTCCAATTACCACGAAAAAAAAATTCAAATCAATTGACTTTAATGGTGTAATAAATAACAGTAATTTAGGGCTCTGTTTCGCAAATACTTCTGCTCTGCCAGTTAAAACGAAGGAAAAAAAACAACTTAAAAAGAAAAGAACAAAGCCTGCGACTTCCAATGGAAAACATGTCTAAAAAGCGAGCAACATTTTCTTTTACAAAAATGGGTGTACGATAAACAAGCATTTTGCGAGGAGCGCAGTTCTTAGGGATGCAGCCATATAAAGGGGAAGGCGGGTAACGCGATAACGCCGCGGATGCCCTGTAGACAATAGAGGAGAGTGCGCCGACTTTAGCATGTCACGTTCAAACGAGGCCCTCACCTGCCAGCAGACATTTTAGAGACTCAAGTGCGCTCCATGCTTAGCTCAACTCTACCTATTAGTTCGTTAACATTCCTTTTTCATAACTTAATTTATTTTCCTTTACCATCGAGCACATTCACATGGAAATTGCTAGTCACAAATATTTTTCTCATGTCTGTCGATTATTGACACGCGCAAGTTTCTAAAAATCAATATCATAATTATCAAAGTGGTAAACCTAGTTGTGTTATTATCGTCTAAATTATTATTATTGGCCTCTGCATATAAAACAAGCATACGTGCTCAAAATCATTATAATACTGGCTGGAATTTGTTAAATGTATGAGTACCTTGAATCGGCCATTAGTATTGTGACTATTAAAAAGTAAGTCGGTTTGAAATTCGAATGCTACGTGTATAAAATTCTTTTCGAAACTGCGCTGTGTTTTAAAAGGGTTGAATTTTTAAAACCTGTGGATCCATATCCAAACAAGAACAATGATACTGTTCAGAAATTCTGTAGAACTGTAAGCAATTCGGCGTGTGGGCTCCATGTTCTGAATATAAAAGAGCCTATCTCTCAGGCAGCCGCCTGCATCGGAGATGTTCGTCGAGTAACCGAACGTTATTGGATTCATTCGTATGTCGTTTACTCACATTTGTGATAACGTTTAGATGAAATTTACTGTTGTGGTACATTGCTTTTGATGCAATCTTTAGTATTGGAAGACAAGGATTTTTTGGGGAATAATCGTGAAGGTTTGTTGTTATTTTTTTTACGTGGGATATCATTAAATGAGTTCTCTCGTTCCTGTTGGAGCTTTTACTGACTAAAACCCACCTACATATTAGTACATGTATTCTTTCAGTTTCTCTTTACGTTCCAGGCCCACGGTAACTCTTTCGATAGAGAAGTTCCCGCAGCCCCAGCAGGCTACAGGCCCGATGCCCTACTGAGTTCCGTAAATTTTATTGATAACTCTTTAAATCGAGCGTGGTACACTACGCGCCGTCGAGTCGGGTCTTATCCTCACCAGACGGGTGGACGACGATCTACCTATTGCTCGTCGTCCGCAATCCCGCATCTACGTTTCCACAAAACACAGCTTCATGCTGAGCGTTCGGCCGTTTTGCGCGGATGTGACGCATATGTTCCCGACCGCTTGACGATAAATTATGTTTGTTAGCTAGTTTTAAGATTGTGTCTTTTTTCGCGTAAATAAACTGTTTTTCTTTCTTTCTAAGATACCCTGCTGTGCATAGCATGTCACATAATCATAATACAATTTCATTATGCAATATTTTTAATTATTTCAGACGGCAGATGGTAAAGTTATAATTAAAGCAGTACAATTTCAAAGGGTGCTGGTGCGGAGTTCGTTTGGCCAAGTCGTTACGCTTGATCCGATTAAAACCACCTGCTTATTCGAAATTTAGTTCATCGTGTACTTTCATCATAATTTTGATGTAGTAGGTAAAGAGTATATTGAAAAACTTTCTCTATAAATCTTTGAGCAATATTGTGAAGATTTTTCCTTTTTTCTTATAACGGACATTCAATTATCGGGGCATCATAGATGAAGGGTCAATTTTCCCGCGTTGAAAGCAACTAATTTCAAACAACCTCTTTGCTTTTTATCAAAGTCTTTGCGCGATTGTCGCTGGTAACAACATGAATTTCTTTTTTCTTTCTTTCTTTCTTTCTTTGGACACGATCATAACAGCGGGTTCAATAAACTTCGAGCAGACATCGCTTTTTTAATTTTCTGCTTCCTCTTGGGTTCAATCGATTTGTTTGTGGCATTTAACTGTTGAGTTAGCGACAAAATGATCTATGTAGTTTATTTCCGAATTACAATGAAATGTATTTTATTTATTGAGGACAGTTTTATAATCGTTATTGTTAGTGTCTCGTCGGAGAGAGCTGAAGGTCAATGACATTTAGATAATCATGGGTCACTGTGATCATTTAGATACACTGAATAAGTAGGTATCTGCTGTAGAATAAAGAAAAATAAAACTTAATTACAAATCTTGTTATGTTGAGAGAGAGAGAACAGATTAGGTACAGGAGCATAGCAGTAGGAACAAATTCTTAACAACTTTTAGCTACATACATAATATTATGTGGAAGGGTATAGTTTCAAAATCGGCAGTTAATTTTTTTTTCGTGTCACAATATTTTTATATCTTTAGCGACTCTATTTATTTCCGCATAATTTCAATTTATCAGATCGTACCATTAGCACTATTTTGACGAAATGAAAAAAATTGACTTCACCTCTCTTACTCATATTAAGAAATGTAAGAGCTAGTGCTTCTAAAATTGTAAGCCATTAATTAACTACACAGAAGCGTTTCATTATATTTCCGCCTTCACAATACCTGAATATGAATAAATAAATAAAAACTTGACAATTTGACACATGAATATTAAAATTATAAAAAATTAAGGTCCAATAAGATAGCGATTCTCCAATCCACACTGAACCCACGTGGTGGATTACCACCTATTTCCTCTTCTAGAGAAGAGGCCTGAGTCCCAACAGTGGGAACATTATAAGGCCGACAAAGCAAAAAAAAAACATAGCAATTCTTATAACGCCGCTTTTTTCCTTCATCACGTAGAAATCGATGTGTAACATCTCAACCGAGACCTGGGAGACCGATGTCTACATGATAAAACGCATAAATCTGTATAAGAGCCATCACTTGAGAGTCACCCGCATCACTGTCAGCGACTCGGACCCCGCCATTATTTGCAATAACCTACAAACCTATCAGTCTACCCACACTCACAAACTCATCGAATTTAAATCAATATGGCCGCGAATAAACTGTTACCGTGTTATTACAAAAAAATGCCTTAGTAGTAGCTGCAGCACAAGAATTGTGCCGTGTCTAATGTGTGGTTGCCTAGCAACGGATCTTGTGTGTGTCAATCATTTTAAAATTATATTTTAATCTTAATAGAAACGCGAGTCTCAAATCATAAATATTTGAAATATTCAAATCTTCCAGATTCGTCAAGTCAATCATATTAATATCCATTTTTAACAATTTTATTACAAAATCAAAACTAACCTTAAACTTATTACTATTAAGTTCTCTTAATTATTTGTTATTTTTCATAGTATTTATTAGTTTATTATTTTAACATATATATGTATTTTATTTTATATAATTTGCTTTTTGTTTTCATTTACAGTATTTGTTATTTGTTTATTGTGCAAACCTACCACAGTGTTGTCTTTTTAACCCAAAGGTTGACGGGGAGAGAATGCCTTGTTGCATTAAGTCCGCCTATGTACCACTACTGTACATGAAGTTTAAATAAATAAATAAATATAAATAATAATGTGCCAATGTGTGTATCGAAATTGGCACCGTTGTTAAATTAGGGGTTTCGGCGATCTAGCCTTACTACCATAGATAGTTCAGCAACTAGTGATAAACTTAATTTTTTATACCTAAATTCCAAATTCAAAACCTAACTTTGGTCTTAAACCTATTAATAATCCAGGAACTACACAACATTTAGATCGCGTTTTAGAATAAAGCAGTTAATTCATGAATCCCCAAGCGACCACCGGTGGCCGCGCATCTATTGTCTTACTATTGTGTCTCTAATTGACGGTATCTGAAGGGTTAAAGTAGACGCAACTCATTATATTTCTTTATTAGCTATTGTCAGCGGCTTCATCAGCATGATAGTATAAAATATGATCCCATGAGAATTCCGAAATAAAAAGCTAATGTGCTGTTCCAAGATATAGGTACTCTAGCCTACCTACCAAGTTCCATAGAAGTCTGTTCACCTGTTCGAGCGTTAAGACGTAGCAAATATACACACATACACTCACCATCATACCATCTCACTCTCTCACTAACTCTCTTTTTCTCCTTAAATAGGTATATAGATTATGATAATGAATGAGTTAAAAGACTGCGTCATTTCGCACAAATAAAATTGCTTTATCTTTCTGTCACTAATTGTCCCCTTTATAATATTAGCGTGATTGTATTTATGTCGCAGGTTTTTCACAAAATTAGGTTTTTGATGAAATACCGGTAGATGACAAATCTTAAACTCTATTTTATCATAAACCTGTAAAAGTTCAGGTTTTTGATCAAAAACCTGAACTTTTACAGGTTTAGTTTAGGTTTATCATCAATCTGCTACTGCCTTTAACGAACCTGTATCGACCAATTAACTGAGTTTGCGTAAAATTGCTTCAAAGATGTATTTATTTGGAGGTCAAGGTTTTAAGAAATGCTCGTGTGAAAAATCTAAAGTAAGCTGCAAGACTAATCGGTGTGCATGCAAAAAAAAATGTTTTATGCAACTCTAGATGAGAAATTTTGATAAATAAAAATTTGTTTTATTTATGTCATTTAAATTGATTTTGTCATAAAACAAAGCAATTTTGCCTAGAACTTCATCATAAACCTAAACTAGTTCAGGTTTTTGATCAAAAATCTGGACTGTAACAGGTTTATGATGAAATTGAGTTTAAAATTTGTCATCGTCCGGTTTTTCATCAAAAACCTAGGTGTTTGATCAAAAACCTAATTTTGTGAAAAACCTGCGACATTTACACATCATATTTATATTTAGTAGACAGTGATAATAACAAAAATAAGATTATTTTATTTTCTTCATATTGGTTTGACATTGAAACTACAATAAATCATATTATTGATAATACATACAGGTCTAGATATTTTTTGGTTTGGACCTTCATATTAATCTAAATAATCCATATCAATTTGTTCTAGTTTTTGTACATTACACGAGAATTTTCAGAATGATCACTAATTTAATATCTACCTACAGTATTCATCAAACAGCTATTAGTTAGATTATTTGTTACTAAGGTAGGCGCCAAATAAACGTGGAAAAACGGTCATTGACCCATACACATTCATTTATTTTACGTTACATTTATTGACATTCTTAATTTCAAAAATGGAATTAAAGTCATAAAGCTGTCTTGAATCGACATCTATCGTGATCCTTTACTACCCCGCACGGGCCTCAAAAAAACGCCGCCACAAAAAACGCTAGAAGCCGCTGCAAGCTTCTCCGGCCACAAGCTGTCGCGCGCTTCAGCTTTTTCTTGTGGCGGTACCGCCGCACACGAGCCACAAAAAAGTCCACCTCAAATAGAAGCCTGAAGCGGCGTTTTTTTGAAGCCCGTGTGCGGGTACAGTAACCTTTTCTGAAAAACCGCTCATTGATGGTTTTTCGGGTTATATTGGAGATATTAGGAAAAGGTCAATGTACTTTATTTTAAGTTTATCTAGCGCCTTGTATAGTAGCACTTTGCCAATAACTTCGTTATTTATTTAAACATCTTTTGCCATCTTTTTTTGGCCTCTCTTTTTGCATCCATCTACATTTATACTCAGAACTTTTTAGTAACATGCGTTTTATCCCCCTCTTCACACGACCATAACAAAAACAAACAATTGCCTTTCAACTTTTCAGTCACTGGCGCCACTTTCAAACTTACTCTAATATACTAATATAATATATTCCTTACTTTATCCATTCTCGTCACACCACACATCCATCTCAACATTATCATCTCCGCTACATGCAATCTTTTTTCATCCATCTTTTCCACAGCCCACATTCTTGTCGTTAAACATCAAATAATAATTTCCTCTCAACATAAGCTATTAAAAGCAATAATTATTATAACATAATTAAGGTCAGAGCGGCTTTGTCTTAATTCAAAGTAATTTCTACTCCCAAAGTTAAGGTTTACTACGTTATTAAACATTCGTGTTTAATTTACTAATTCCTTAAAACCACAAGACATTCTTCAAAGGGAACCGCGCGATTTTAACGTGCTTAAACTTAAGTCTAAACTGAACCGTAACTTGTACGAAAGTAATCTAAAATGTATTAGTTTCAAGAACTTTCAGCGACTGGTCATTTGTAAACTCAAATGATAAAATAACACAAAGTTATTGCCAAGAACAATTTCGTCATAACTGACTAAGAAAGTTATTAACTTTAGCAACAAATTTATATGTACTTGAAGAGCGTAACCTCTAGTGTAGAGACCGAAGGGTTAAGCGAGGCAGAGCTCTGGGGCCCCCAAACTCAGGGGGCCCTAAAACTCATTGGTGAACTAACGATAATCTCTGCCACCTTCGAAATCTAAACAAAATGAATTGTAACACTAATCATGGCAACTCTTTTTAGTCAGCAGGAAAGGTTATTTGATGATTTCTTCTAAATAATATCACGCTACGAGCAATAGGTGCTCTTTCAATGCTGTGTCTTCGGTTTTCTCAAAATACTTACTAAAAAAAAATATTCCGGTCCAAATAGCCCCACGACCCCATTTTCCAAACCACCTACGGTCAAGAACAGTAGTTACGTATTTTAATTGCGGTATTTATTTGCGAAGTGAAATACAACAACTGTCGACCGACCAAACCGACATTAAAAGTGGATCGATGGACTCAACGGTAACTAATAGTGATAAAGTATCGGTATCGGTACTGGTATCGGTCTCCAAGGTGGAGAAGTTTGTCTTTGAAACAGAATATTGAATATTAAAAGCCTGGACGAACAGTTTTATTCACGAACAGTACCTAACTTATTTATTTCAAACGGTCGCTTGACTTTGGCATCGTCCTCGTGGATCGTTGATAGACTGGAAATATCTTCTCAAAATATTTGATATCTTTAAAATATCTATAGGTCAACTTTATGGCTATCTTGTTTCTTTTGGAGACTTCACAGTTACAATACATATTATTTATTAAATAGCTTATCCTTAAATAATTATAATATAGGTTAGTAAAACAAAGCGCCCCACTGCTTATGTCTGTCTGTTAGCGATAAATTAAAAAACGATTGATTGAATATTCATGCAGTTTTATTTTCATAAAGCTTTAAGCTTATAGTGCCTAGTCTACATGCATATAATAGTAGAGAATAAAAAAAATTGCGGCACTAAAGTTAAATATAATCTACTAGCTGTGCTCCGCGGTTTTACGCATGTTTTAGGTTACTATACTACTCCTAATAACCCCAGCGTGATGTTGTATAGCCTATAAACTTCCTCGATAAATGGGCTATCCAAATCTAAATATTTTTTATACATACAACTACTGGTATGTAGACCAGAAATTAAGGCGTTCAACTAAATAAACTTCAGCTTTAGAAAATAAAATAATATTATTGATTTTGCAGGTACTTTCCTTGTAGGTACTCGAATCACAAAACTAAAACCATTAAATGATGACCAATATTTAAAATATTCACGTCCATGACTCATCGCTTACTTCCTCACGTCCATATCCCAAGGAAGCAACAGGCACCAATAACCTTGATCAGCTACTCACTGATCATAGAAACTTTTTTATAAGCCAGCCGACCTTCAGAAAAATACGTTAAAATTCGTTTAGGCATTAGAACACCTGTCAGGTAGGTGTCAGTTCGTCGTGTTCCGAATACGAAAACGATGAAAAAACGCTGGGCGCGTATCGTGGCCCGCATAGTAGGTACTCGGGAATACGCCACGAGGTACGCGGTACGCACATATTGAATTCTCTATCAATTGATACTTCGTCACCTACAGGAACGCAGGAAGCGGTGACAGGATGTGTCCACAGATATTGTCACGTCGTGCATGTATTTTATGAGATAGAGAGTGAACGTGTAAAAAAAGTAAGGTCCCAAAAGTTTTTGGAGGATTTAAAGTATTTTTTTTTGTAAGCTGCGATTTTTTAAATAAAAAAAAAGTAAGGTATTTACATACATAGCATGAAATATTTAGTCAAGTTAGTAGTCCTTTGACGCAGTCACGTAAAAACATTTTCTATAGGAATCTTTCTAACAACTTATTCATTAAACCTGTGTTAAATAAATGGGTGTAATGAAACTCCGATAGAAAACCAACATTGACAATTTTTGTAAAAAAAAAAGTAAGATAACGAAGATAGAGAAGAAAAACCATTTTCTAAAAATAACACTTGAACGGTGAGACGCGAACGCGGCGACATTACCGGCCCTTATCAATTGTTGTATGTAACTTTACAACATTTTACATCAGCTCCATAATACAATTTCCGACACTTCACCCGCCTGCCAATTAATTGGGTCGTATCTTAAAACAAAAACGTTTGAAAAATCGTTCCTTGATTTTTTATTGGAAGATTGTGAAATTCATTCAGTGGCTTTAATAAATTCGGTTTGATTTTTGCATTGTGTTCGCCATCGAGAGTTTGTGGAAATAAATGGAATCCTTCAATTTGTACAATACAGTGCTTTATAGGGTAAAAATAAATCACGTTATATAGAATCACAGGCTGACAAAGTGTGTAGCTAGGGATTTTATTTTTACTAAATTTTACCAGCGATTTAGCTTGTTTTGAAAGTCGAAAATTATGCCAAGTGAATATACTCCATAATAAAAACAAATCCTTTGTGCTATTTCAGGACATGATGTACCAGTGTGCCAAGTTTCATCCAAATTAAGCCTTATCATGTTCCCACTGCTGGGAATCAGGCTTCCTCTGTAGGAGAGCTGTAATCTACCACGCGGTCCCAGTGCGGACTGGTGGATTTCACATGTCTTCGAATTTTTGGTTCTAAAACATCCTGGTTTCCTCATGATGTTTTCCTTCAACATTTTGAGAGCAGTGGTGATGACATAAATTACACGAAGTAATCCACGCTGGGTTTGAACCCAAGACCTACGACTCGTAAGTCGGGACCATTAACTACTGGGCCACCACTGCTCTTCTCTGCTGCTCCATTTTGCTGTGTAAGTGTGTAGAAGTAACAAATATACCACTCACAAACGTTCACCTTCATATGAGTAATATTAGAGTGATATATGAATTTAGCGTAATAGGTAATAACGAAACCAACTCATGCTATTAACAAAAAAGCAGCACCTATCTACATCCATTTCAAATGTCTGTAAGACCCAACAGCATCTGCGAATGCTGAAGTCCATTCCCAAGAATTTAATTTCAAGCATAAAACTCTTCGCTGTTTGGAAGACAAGAGTTATTAAAATATTTCAGATTTGCCATCCCGAGCCACGTTACTGGATCCCCTTGATACCTCGAGCGCCGGTCACGACACACAACAATTTTTCATTAAAGCATTTTTCACCAATTGTGAGGCAGAGAAACAGATACCATAAATTAAAAGTAAACGCATTTTTCGGTGATTTATTAAAGACAACATTTACCAATAAATCCAGTCTTGCCAACCATTCGGATCGGATAAACGCCTACGCCCACGAAATTCGTAGAGTCAGCATTTCATATAACAGCGTATATCTAAGTAAACGTTCTATATTATTGTGAATAATTAATAATAATAGAAGAATAGATACCTCACTAACGAGTTCCATGACAAATGAACAATGGCTATGTCCTAACTAATCCACGATAATTGTCATAACGACCCACATGACAAAGTTTGTAGAAGGTAACATAATATTCATCGTTAGTCGTTACTACTGGTACCTTTACAAAGGAAGCTCAAATGAAATTTAACTGTTCGTTGATTGACGAAGGGACCCGTTGTCCACAATAATTATCTCTGAGGAAGCGGGCAAGATGAGCGCTCGTCGCGTGCTCCTACCACTTATGTATGCCTGGTACGTTCGTACATAAGGACATCCGTAACGTAGACAATACAACAAGTTATCTAATATTTCATCATTCACTGCGGGTTGTCGGTTTACAGTCACGTACCTAAATAAGCGCCAGTACACAAGTAACTCCTAATATAGAAATACAAGCTTCTACTAGCGGCTATGCCCATTTGCAAAAGGAGAACTATCCCAAGGGAATACACTTCCAGGATGAAAACTATCCTGTGTTCTATTCTAAGACATGGTCTACCAGATTGCCAAATTTCATTCAAATCCTACTCCTATTCCTTTTCTACCATTTAAGCGTGATGGAGTAACAAACTAACACACACATACATGTATAGGTACTTTTGCTTCTATATTATTAGTGTGGTTAATTTGTAGAGTACTGACACAAAATTGTATGAATAAGAAGAAATAGAACTTCTGTCTCTCAAAATTCGAAATAAGCAAGAATTCACAACCCGAAGAGATCAAAATCGAAAATAGTCCTTCATTGAAACGGCTGGCGCTTACTAATTTGAAAATTATGCCGAATCCTACCAATGCTTCGAGGTAAATTGTCTGTATTTTAGCATCGGGCATTAAACCACTTTCAATTTCAAACATATATAGAAGCCACAATTCAAAACTGAACGCAAGTCTATGTTTGTATAGGACTTCACAATGAAGAGGTTCGGTAACATAAGTACATAAACGGTCCAGTCTACCTCGTACCCTGCTTCAATAGATGTTCTCTCCCCAACTGTATGAGGACTAATTGCTAAACATTGCTGCAGCTATTAATAAATCCAAGACCAGCCTTTGACAAAGTTGAGCCACAATTGAAACGACATAAGACAACGGATGCAGCCATTTGAGACGTTCGATTAAATTATGAACAGTCCACTAATAACATTTATGGTACGTGGCCATTGATGAAATTATCGATATTGCTCAAAAGCTAATTGAATTACGTTGAAGACAACTCCAAATGGGAGTTTGTTTCTGAAATGATGAGTAAAACGAAATTAAACCGTTAAAAGTAAGTCTTTATAACCAAAATGTGTACCAAAACAGACATTAGCAAAGTTTTATGAGTCTTACCACTTGGGCCTGAAATAGGAATGAGTTTCATGCATTACTTGGAGAGGAAGGTACTACGCATTATAGCTTAATACGTTTTGGTCCTGCGGGACTAATGTCGATAACAGGTTCAAATTAAACTCCAGTCTGAAGAACTCTTTAGTTATTGAGTTTGTATATTTTGTTCTCTCTTCCGCTCACCAACAAAATATGTAAATTCCTCAGTAACCCGGCTTGGACCGTGACAAAATAATATCTTTAATAAGAAGATTTTGTCCTAGCTTATCGGCGTCGAGCGGACCATCGCTTTGTAAATAAAAGAAAAAATTACGGGTCTTTTAAATTCTTCAAGCAAGATTTGCTCTGGAGTCGGGTTTCATTTCACTTGTTTTTGTATTAGGATACTTATTATGGATGAACAAGCTTTTGGAGATAGCAAGTTAGTGTATTTATGTATATCCGGACTTGTATATATAATTATGCAAATTTTAGGTAAGCCCTTCGGTCAAATGGTAGCTACTACTAGCTACCGGTCATGTTAAGTTTAATTTTAAGATCAGATTAGTTCATATGTACTGACTATTTTCTCGGCACCAATTATTATCTAATACTTTGATTTGAAATGCTTTTAGCTTCCACTGACTACCAAGTAGGTAGTTGCCTGGCAATTTTGCTGAACTGAACCTATTCGGCATAGCCGTGAGACACATATTGTGTCAGTGTTTTTTTCTTCTTCTTTTATCTTAAACTATGTCACTCTCCATCCCTTCAGCTGTCTCCACTTACAAAATCACGTCGATTTATCGCTCCGTTTTACCGTGAAAGACGCACAAACAGACACACACACTCTCACTTATAATATTAGTATGGATTGTCTAAAATTTAGTTTTTACAGTGTGTGTATTGTATATCCATGCGTGCCAAATAAAATATATTTCTTTCATTTCATTTTTTCTTTTATTTATACTCCATTTTTAAGTCCATTCTTTCAAACTACCTATGATGACCGATTTCACCGAATACTGAAACTATATTAAACCACCACTAATCACACTAATATTATAAAGACGAAAGTTTGTATATTTATTACTCCTTCACATTCATGATTTTTATGATATTTGCCTATATATAGAGTAATATACAGGCTATAATTTATAATGGAGGGGAGTACAAATCAAACGCAAACAAAGCAGCAAGCGGAAATCAGTTCTTGACTTTTCTTCTTACTTGCAACAAGGCTAATTTCAAGAAGAGTTAAGGTTAAGTAGAGCTTCAATTAGTGCAATTGCACCTCCACTTAGCTGACCAGGAACTAAACAAGTAAACACATTAGATTAACTTCTTGCCCTTCCTCTAATTGAAGCACTGCAGCTTTCATACTTTATTGGCTTGCACTTGCAACGTCGAGCTAAGCGAATGGCTGGCTTGATGACTCATGCGTAGGTACTTAAAACGGAAGCCGCCTGGTCGAGTAGCCGGTAAGAAGTCGACCATATGCACTAAAGAGTGACAGGTTTATAATACGGCTGGGCATATATACAACCTACCTACATAACTTGGAAAACGATAGACTGTTTGCATGTCATAAAGAAATGGCTGAAAAAGAGAGGGGTATACTGTGGTATACACAGTATACCCCTCTCTTTTTCACATTATTTTTAGTATATGCGAAACCTGAAACACCTATCTAGTATTTTTATGTAAATAATCTATGTAAAAATTTCAATATCGTATCATGAAAAATCACAAAGTTATAAATTTATTATTTTAGCAAAAATACATAGTCACCGGGCCATCCAGACGACTGAGGACTTTTTTTGGACATGCACCCAGCTGTATGCTGTGCAAGTCCTAGGCTGGCACCTAATGCCTGCTATGACCTGCCGTGACCTGTGTAACTGTGTAGTAGTACTTAATGTCGGTGTTGTCCAACTTGTGACCTTTTTAAATATTTTTGGAAAAAAATATAACATGGTGTAAAAAATATTGGAATCGATTCAGTTACTGATTCTGAACAAACTCTATTCAGGTTTCGCAATATACTAAAAATAATGATGTATACTCTCTTTTTCAGCCATTTCTTTATGACTTGCAATCAGCTGTCTTTCGTTTTCCTGGTTATAGGTACTTCCTTGTGTCTCTAATGGCTTTGATCGATGAATTGCAAATTCGCAAATTGGTAATTTGGGTGTGCCGTTTACGTCACTTTTCTTCAGCCAAACCCTTTTTAGATTTACGTAATGTCAGTTCTTGTTCCTTCAAAAATTCAAGCTGAAGTTACAAGATTCGCTAATGTAAGCGCCTTTTGCGTTTAGATTAAGCTAATCTTTCTTTACTCTTTCTCGAAGTCCTTGTCTACAACCAATATTGCATTTTTCTAGAAATTTTACACTTCTTATATTCACCTATATCAGTTCTAACTCCAGTCTTATAGCTTTAATAAAAACTTGTATGCCACATACTAAAAATCATCCAATGACAACCCCCGCTCTTGGGCGGAGCGGGTGATAGTGTCAGACTCTTACTGACTAAAAACCCACCCCGTTCCTTCTAGCCTTCATACCGGGGCCCGAGCCCCCTTTCGGATTACCCTGGCCTCAATGCCACATACTGTGGCAGAACATACAGACAGTCATATTTTTGTAACATCTTAAATATATCTGTGGGTAGAAATAAACTTATTTGATCTGTCTTATTCAGAACATTATATCGGGCTAGTGAATGGAGCTTTTCTGATAAGAATCAAACCTACAAACGCTACTGAGTCCTTTGCGAAAACTAGACAAGGGCGTCAACCCAATGTCAGTCCCAAATGATTGTGCGAAAATGTCAAGCGTTACGCGTGTTCGTACTCCACTTCCCTTTTAGAAAATAATGGTCCTAACTATTCTTAAGTACAGCAGAACGTTAGAAACAAAGGAAATGCTAATGTCGGGCAGTGAAAGTTTATAGGCACAAATCAGAGCGGCATTGTCCCAAGTGGAAAACTGTGGAACTAACTAAGGGGTTTGACCACATGACTCACGGTCCTGCCAGATGGCCAGCGATTACAAACCGCACTTGTAATTTAATCGCAACTGTTATTATTACTTAACTTCTCAGTATATAAACTAAGCTCAATGAATAAGGAAATATGTTAAACACAAAACATGCTTGTGAGAAACATTTCTCCATACAAAAACAACTCTGTAATGTGGAGTCATCGAAGTTATTATATTGATAACGATGCTGATGCAGTGAACCAATTAAAAAACAACAAATTGGTCCATACATTTAAATCAAACACAATTTAATTTATTCACATATCTGACACTGGTACTTGTTTTCTGCACCTATAAGAAAACAAACTAGTTCATAGACCTCGTACCTCTACCTTACACCCACCTTAATAAAAACAAAGTAAGTAAACCAATTGTTTTGATTTGGTTCAAGGATGCTCGTTAAGACACCAAATGGTTACACTAACTTTGCGGCAGTTAAACTGCAGGTCCAACTTTACCATTTCCTCGTCGAACTTAGGTACTCCATAAAATTGCCGTAACTAACTTTAAAGCAGTTCCAGCACCAAAGAGTGCGCTTAAAAACTTCTTAAAAGTAAAACAAAAGACTTTTAAAACTATTTAAGAACTCGTTATAAAGTTTGGAATACCTGCGAGAGGTCCCCGTCTCCTCGTATTTTCTCGACGACGGTAAGTTTCCTGTCGCCGACCACGAGTCCAGCGCACATCACTAACAACAACACTAATCGTCCACCCATGGTTGCAAAACATCCAGAGATCACAAGAGCTTCACAGAGATACACTCGCGGAATACATGTGCGGGATGACCGAGCTGGGAACGCGCGGTATACGAGAATGCGCCGCGATAAATGCCGGGTGTACCGCGCGAGGCACTGACGCGTTGACGCTCCGTCGTGCCTTCTCCCTCGCACACTAACCGGCGCGGCAACTAACTAGCCGTAGTGGTCATCAGGCCCAGTGTGACCGTTGAGCTTCGAAAATCAAACCACGATTAACTTATTAACTTCACTTGAAAAAGCACGGAATAGATTTGATACTTTACGGTGCCAATGTCAAGGTTCCGTGGTTATTTATACGACCCATTTAACATTTAAAACGGTTTACCTGCTGTTTTTAATAACAGCCTTTTGTAACTGTCTGTTTCAAAGCCTTTGTGCACAAACTTACGGAGTGCGTTGATGCAATCGTTCCGTTACGTGTTTGATAATGTTACCTGCGTCAGCCGGTGTGACGGAATGTAAACAAAAACCCGTCAAGCTTTCTTGTTTTGATTATTTGGCTAGTTAAAAAATTGTTTTGGTGTTTGCCAATAATACTTTTAACCTCCATGTAAGTCTAAGCAGGATAACGGTATTTATCTATTAATAGTAGTTTTTTTTTGAGGTGAGAACTCAAAAAAAAATCTTCTCCCGGTTTAGGGTCGATCGTGAGGATGTGTAGGAACTTTACTGACTAAAACCCCACCGATGTTTTTCAGTTGCCATTTGCGTTCGAAGGCCATGGTAGCTCTTTAAAAAATCTCGTGTCCCTAGCAAGCATAGGGCTTGCTGGACCCCTACGGTTTCTAAATAAAGTGAGCATAAGTAATTTTTTTTTTACCGAATAATTTTGAGTTTTCCTAGAAAAATCCAGAATTTTGCTTTTTAATGATTAAAGTAAAAACGAGCAATTACGTAATAATAATACCCGGGAGGGTATGCGAGGAGTCAATAGTGAATAGGTTACATTTAGGCAAGCGTCCGAAAAGCACCTCGTCAACCACATCATCGCTTAAGATGAGAAAGTGAACAAGAAAACAATCAATAACTAACTTTTGCCCGCGGCTTCGCTCGCATACATAAAATATAGCTTTTGTGACTCAAGAATAAAGCAGCTTTCTACCAGTGAAAATATTTTAGCAATTGGACCAATACTTCTAGAGATTAGCTCCTACAAACAAAATTGACCTCTTTATAATATTAGTGTACTTAGATAAAAAAAAATGTTTCCATAAAGAGCACGTGTATCATGACACATAGACCAAATATTTCGCAAACCGTCAACCTATCAAGTATGAATACACACGTCGAAAAGAGACAAGGCAAAACCAAACCTACGGACAGTGTAAAAATTGATATAATCGGGACATATATCCCGATGGCACAACACGCTTGTTATATGATGACACATAAAAAAATTTGACATGTAAAGGTGAGTATAGACTACAACATTTACTCGTAACAGAACAACGAGCTGCTCTATGGTATGTTCTAGTGTATCATCCTTTTACAAACTAAACGTCGAGCACGCTCGCCTCTTTGTTACAAACCAACGAGCATACTGGTGTAACATTTCGTCGAGCGTATTGGTGTAACATCTCGTCGAGCCACGAGTGCGGGCGATGCTCGGTTGCCACCATCTTCTATTTCTATTTTTCTTTTTTCTTCTAATATACTATACTACTTCTATAACTAGTAAGTCCGACATTTCAAAAAAGAATGAACGCAAGGTACAACGCAATGTTGGTAAATGCACACTCGTTGTGAGCATTTACCCGTAACATAACGCTGAGCATTCGCAGGAGCGTTACATTACATGGAAATGCTTAGGAAACTGAGCTTTTGCCTGTATTGTACTATTCGTAAGAACGTTACATTACACAGAAATGCTCTAGAAAATGTTGTAATCTATACTCACCTTAACGAATGTACCTTCCTACCGGCCGCTATAGTTGCGGGTTGCGGCTCATTCAGCCGGTACGTGCCGTCATGTCGTGACGGTTATAGCCCATTGTATCGCCCATCCATCTTTTACCTTTCTTTGCGCTTTATTTTCTCTACCTTTGTTGCGCTTTTTGTGTGACAAAATATTACGTTGACTAATAATTTACAGAGCATAGTGGTTCGGAAGGTGAAAGGGGATGTCATTGCTCAGGTGGGATAGAAATTGGGTCATTATAAAAAAATATAAAGAATGGACTCGTAGTAAGAGCGGAGGAAGAGAGGAGAGAAGGGGTAAACCAAAGAAATTATGAATGCGATATGTGGAAGATGAAATGACTTGAATGGGAGGTTCAAAAGGTGAAAGAGGATGCTATTGCTCAGATAGGACAGAAATTGGGTTATTACAATAATATATTGAAAGGAGCCATAGTAAGAACAGGTGTGAAGAAAAAAGACAAATCAGAGAAATGATAGACTATATTAGAGAAATGTGATAGATGAAACGGCTTGAAAAGAAGAGACACTGAGTCAAGAAAATTTACTTCTCACGGAGCGTTTCACTTTCAATAGAAAACTTTTTTTTTCTCTGTATCTCTTTAATCATCATTTCAACCGAAAGACACCACACAAATTTCCATAATCAAAACTACCACATAAATTTGGCGATTCCTTGGATATTTTTTCGGGTGAAATGACATCTTTCTAAATAATTCTTCTGAGCTATTTAGCTTAAACGTATAAATTGAAATTTATTTGTTTAAGCTGAATAGCATCAAAATCATTGCATTTATTTTCGAAAATAGACTTAAACGTTTATTTGAAATAATGTAAGTAACCCATAACGACATAATCAGAAGTTCCATGCCTCTGTGTTTGTCGTTATCTGCAGAAAACATTGCGTCGATCCCAAATAAATTATAACCAAGACAAGAGAATGTTGATGGTATTAACGTATTTTTATAAAGTACCTCAGCCATCTTAACTTTTTTTCTACCACTATTTATTTATTATAGTGCGTTGGGGTAAGATCGGCACTGGGGTAAGAACGTATAAATATAAATAATACCACTTATTTATCTTTGTTTTTAATGCTAGCCATATTTAGCCCAGCAATGTGGCTGGCATTAAAGCTAAATAAGTGGTATAATTTATTTATACGTACTTACCCCATTGCCGAACTTTCCCCAACGGAGGAGGACTGATGACCTGGTCCTCACCAGGTCATAAGTCCTGTTGTAGTCCTGTTGTCCAGACCTTGTTGGAGGCCTTCCAACGCTGCGTCTTCCGGTACGCGGTGGCCACTCCAGAACCTTTCGGCCCCAACGGCCATCAAAAAAGTCATAAAAGTATAATAATAGAAGCCTTGCAAATATCAAGATACTAAATGACGAAATTATTTTTCAAAAACTTTTAAGAGGCTCCACTCGCTTATCGTAAACATCGAAAATGGTTTAAAAGCTTGTTACTTCATTTAATGCAATCCAACGCGATGTTTGACGAAAAGGCAACGCAAAAAAAGAGAGATAACGCCTGGAAACTCTGTTAGTATTCGGTAATTCCGAGATTTACTCGAAAATTTCACAAAACTTGCTCCAGGAAATAGCTGTTTTTTTTAAACCCTTAAAAGTTTTTGGAAAAAGTTGTCATCATTTAGAATCTTAATAAAAGTCGCAAGGTCTCTAGAAGATTACTTTTTTGACTTTTTTAATTTTTAGGCAAATTATGAAGTGTCAAAGTTCATACAAAATAGGACATTTTCAGAGGTTTTTACTGGATTAGTTTTACACAAATTTAGAAATTGGTTTCTTTAGAAACCTAGATAATATCCCCAAGATACTGTGTTTCCAAAATATCTAATGAAAAATGTGTAATAACGTCATAATCAGCTATGAACGGTTGTATGAAAAACAGTGAAAATGTGAGTCATGATGCACCACCTTAAGAGTTAAAAATAGACACGTATTTCCTGGAACATTATCTTTCTTTTTTCGCGTTGCTTTTTTGTCAAACATCGCTTTGGATTGGGTTAGATGAAGTAACATGCTTTTGAACCATGCTCCATGTTGACGATAGGTCAGTGGAAAAACAGCCTCTTAATATATTCAAAGAAAGAAAGAAAGAAAACTGTTTAATTTGGCATACACACTCGTAGATGCACACAATGTAGTAACAACATGTAGACACTAATTAATATATAAAAAAATGGACAACTAACGGTGGCGCCAAACAGGTCCAGTTCAGCAAAAATGCCAGACAATTTCATGGTAGTTGCCTGACGCTGGTTTTCAACTGAACCTTATATTCAGTGTACGGTTGAAAATTATTCTATACGTTTATTAATATGACAGGCGTTGGTTCTATTAATTATAATTATCTACCCGATCCTATGACGTTCAGACAATAGCTTTCATTTTAGTGTACTTATTAGTTAGGCCGATATTAGGCTTGTAAATTAATTTGATTATTTATGTGCATAATTAGCTACAACAGTTTGCTAATCCGTTTGAAAGCTAATGCCCTTAATGAGTAGGATATCATCAAATATTTTTTCCAGTGTGGTTGGAGCGAGAGTCAGACTTTTACTGACTAAAATCTATCTGTTCCTTCAGTTGCTCTTTGCGTTCCAGAGTTGACTGGACTCTTCCGAAAAATTTAAAGTTACTAATAGTGATATTCTACAACTTTCACACCTTAACCCTTCAGATACCGTCAATTAGAAACACAATAGTAAGACAATAGATGCGCGGCCACCGGGTGTCGCTTGGGGATTCATGAATTAAGCAGAGCTTGTGTTATGAGTATTAGACAACTGTTAAACATACTCATTTATTTCTAAATACATACATATTATAGATAAATTACACCCAGACACAGAACAAATTAATAATCGTGCTCATCACACAAACATTTGTCTTGGGTAGGAATCGATTCAACAACCTCCGGTTTAGCAGTCAGGGTCACTAAGTCCGATAACTGTCCGGACCGAGCTCAAAACGTCGACGGCGCGCACTGTTCCCGTGCGATTCAAGGAGTTGTCAGCAACAGCAGGGCCCAGCTTGGTCGAAGCCTACTGGGGCCAGGGTTATCCGAATGGAACTCAAACCCCAGTATGAAGAGACTGGAAGGAACAGGATTTTTTAATCAGTAAGAGTCTGACACTATCTCCCGCTCCACCCAAGAGCGGGGTTTGTCATTGGATGATTTTTCCCACCAAAAAAAAAGTCAGGGCCTCTAAATACTAGACCAACAGGCCAGTCATACTGACATAATATTTGTAGACTAAAAGTTCACAAATATTATAAAGACTTTTCTCTCTTTAAATACAGATACAGATCTGGGTCATTAGATAAATGAAGTGCATATCGTTGCAATTTCACCGACTCAATTAAATTTACGCCATTCTAGCAGTTAGCTATTTCTGAATATTTATTTAATACTAGCTTCTGCCAGCGACTTCGTACGCGGATCCTGTTGCTTATGCCAGCGACAACGGAGTCGTCAAAATCAAAGATCTGAAACGTCTGGTGTCGAATTCTAAGAGCCTGGAAAACAACGTGATGCGCGAGACGATTCGAAACGTTCCAGATCTCTCCCTTCCACTTACGCGCGTGTGCACACACCTTGGTGCCATAGACAAAAATAAACAGAAAGCTCCAAACTGCTAAGCTATCAGGAGTTACATGTGTTATTGTGAGTCAACCATAAAAGATAGACATATGATTTCTTGGGATATTTTTATATAATTTTAAGGAGAACATTTCCGTCTTACATGATTTCTGTGTAGCTTTAACCATTAAGGCTGCAAACGCGACGGAAGCTTAAAAAATGGAGTGATTTTTCTCGTTTCCCCAACATTTCCCTTCACTGCTCTGCTCCCATTGATCGTAGCATGATGAAAAGTATACTATAACCTGCCCAGGAGTATGAAGAATGATTGTGCTAAGTTTCGTTAAAATCCATCGCGTAGTTTTTGTTTCTATAAAGAACATACAGACAGACAGACAGACAGACAGACAGACAGACAGACAAAAATTTTACTGTTTGCATTTTTGGCATCAGTATCGATCACTAATCACCCCCTGATAGTTATTTTGGAAATATATTTCATGTACAGAATTGACCTCTCTACAGATTTATTATAAGTATAGATTTCGTTTACAATTCACCGGTAGCCAGCTAAACTGGTATTTCCTGTCGGAGTCTGTATTTTCTGACAGCTGTAACCTGGGGTATTTGCGTCAAGAGTGAATAGGTTACTTCAAGGCAAGCGTGCTCCAGCGTCGGCCACTTCATCGCTTACCATCAAACTTGACACACATTTTCACTGTTTTTCATACAACCGCTCTTACCGGATTATGACGTTATTACCCATTTGTCATTAGATATTTTGGAAACACAGTAATCTTGTGGATATTATCTATGCTTCTATTGAAACTCATTTCTAAATTTGTATAACAATAATCCAGTAAAAACCTCTGAAAATCTGCTATTTTGCATGGAGTTTGACACTTCATAATTTACAAAAAAAATTAAAAAGTAAAAAAAGTAAAACTATAGAAGTCTTGCAAATTTTATTAAAATCCTAAATGATGACCATTTTTTCCAATAACTTTTAAACGGTTTAAAAAAATAAACAGCTATTTCCGGGAACAAGTTTTGTAAAATATTCGAGTAAATCACAGAATTACCGAATACTAACAGAGTTTTCAGGTGTTATCTTTCTTTTTTTGCGTTGCCTTTTCTTCAAACGACGACGACGATAATCGAGTGGAAAAGGAGCCTCTTACTTAACGTAGAATGGCGTTTCATTATTAAAAAAAAAGTTAACAAGTAGTTTTAATTTTAATTATGTAAGTGACATAACCATTTACCATTTCAGTACCGCAGTTTAATTGAACAAAACTCTTTCAATATATTTTAACATAGGTTCACGAGATATTGACGAGTCCCACCCAAAATAATTACTTTTTTCATGAATTTCGTTCAAAATCCTTTGCTTTGTTGACGAGGAAACAAATCATTTTGGAATGTTTTTTTTTATTTTCTTATCCTCCTTTCCCTATTTTCTTTGATAGTACAGATAATAAAATTTCATATAATTAAACATATTGTAATTTTGTGTGTAAACAATTGTGTTGTTGAGCCTAATAAATAAATAAGGAACTACATAATCATTTTCGCAAATAGTTATGTCTATTTATCTCCATCAGCCGTCAACAAACAGGGTTTCGCTTCTAATTCTAAATCAAGTTAATATGTACTAGTGACGTTGTAATTAGTTGCTAGCTAACGAGGAGCACAAATATTAATGAATCTTGGGACAGAGCTCTTTCTCGGCATTCCTCGGATCCTATCTGCCTTATCTACCTACTCTAGGCACTATTACGATCTTGATAGAGAAATAGCTAACTTTAATAAATTAGATTTCTGTATAATTACGTACTCGTTTAGCTATTTTGATATGACGACCTATCAAAATAGCTAAACGAGTACGTAATTACTGGTTACCGGACGGTCGGACAGCAAGCTACCCATTGCTCGCCGTCCACAAACGCGCGCCTATGGTTGCAAACTTCCATAGTTCAGAGTTCTCGAGACGCCGTACACTGTGACAAGTGGAGACGCATCGCGGGAGCCTCACTCGCCAACAAAAATGCAATATTATCAACCACGACCACTCTGTCAAGAGTGAACGACTAAGGAGGAGTAGTCATCAAATCGTCATCATCATCATTTCAACCAATAGACATCCACTGTTAGACATAGACCTTTTCTAATGTCACCGCAATTAACGGTCCTGTGCGTCTCGCATCCATCGGATTCCCGACCTTCACCAGGTCATCAGTTCACCTTATGAAAAGTCTTCCATTGCTGCGTCTTCCGGTACGTGGTCGCCTTTCAAGAACATATCATCCCCTTTGACCATCAGATCTGCGAACAATCTTACGTGTCCACTACCACTTAAGAGGCTGCTTTCGCAACCTTCACGAGGTCATCGGACCATCTTGTATGAGGCCTGTTCATTTGGGGGGGACCAGTACTATCATAGATTACCTCCTACAAACAAAAAAAAAACTTTACCTCTTTAAAATTACTGTAGATGAGCAGATTATGTCAGATTTATTGTCTTAAGATCGATGACACCCGTCGTTACGAAGGTGTCACTTATATTTCGCGGTTGACTGTCAGTCCACCTCAATATCCATTTATCCATTATAATAGACATTTGACAATATTTTGTTAGGTTGCTTCAGAATTTTCACCTTCCTTTGTATAAAACATCGGTTAGTAGTATCGAGATGGAAAAGTTTGCAGCTTGAAGATTTACTCTACAAAAGTTCACTTAAATATAGGAAGTTAAAGACGTCTATTTTGATACAAAGGGAATATTTGGTATGAGAATTAACCTTAAAAAAAACCACATTGACTATGTATTTATATATATATATATAATTATGTATTTATTTTAATTTTCTTTTTATGTTTTTTCTTTTTGTGTAGTTGCACCTACCATGTTGTGTTTCTGCACCACCCTAAAGTCGACTGGTAGATAATGCCTAAGGCATTAAGTCCGCCTTTGTACAGTTTTATGTGCAATCAGCATTAATAAATAAACCAACTCTCCATTTTTAGAAGTGGTTTAAAAAGAAAATATCGCACCTTTGGTAGAACAAGGGCACAATTGCAGTTTTTGTAATTTTACAGGAGAGTCATTTTAAGATATTTTTTGTACTTAATGTGGTCTAGCTATGTTAATAATGTTCTAAGGTTGTTCTGCTTTGTATGACATAAACTATATACTATATTCTTTTAGGTGTATCGTTTACAAATATTAAAAACTATTAATACACAATTACAATTATGCTCTTGTTTTACCAAAGGTGCGATATATAGATACTACTAAGGCCAATCCCATTTTGTGCTTTTGACCAAAGTTAAGGCGCTGATTGGATTGCCAATTCACCATTGGACTTTAAACGATGTTTATCCCCTCGAGCGCCAGGGGGTTTCTCTCGACGTGTTCCAACTCTCCCTGATGGAGCTAAATTCCGTCGTCGCTGGGTTCGGTTCCCTCCCCGTGGTCGTTTGCGGGGACTTCAACGCCTGGAATACGGCTTGGGGTTCTCGGCACACGAACCGACGGGGTCGGATGGTGGAGGACTGGGCCTTGGAGCTGGGCCTGGTCGTCCTGAACCGGGGCTCTGTCCCCACGTTGGTGCGGATGCGGGGTACATCAGTGGTGGACATCTCGTTCGCCAGCCCCGCTCTGTCGCCGCGTGTCGTCGACTGGCGCGTTATGGAGGAGGTGGAGACGTACTCCGACCACCGGTACATCCGGTTGGACGTCTCCGCCGAAACCTCGGCCGCGCCGGTCCGACAGAGCCCTTGTGGTCCGCGGTGGGCGCTTAAGCAGATGGACCGGGAGCTCCTCCTGGAAGCCGCGACGGTACAGGCCTGGGTGCAAGCACCGGACAGGCCTGTCGACATCGACGTCGAGGCGGAGTGGTTCCAGGAGGCCATGTCGCAAATCTGCGACGCGGCAATGCCCCGAGTCCCTCCAGGTCGTGCTAAGCGCCGCGTGTACTGGTGGTCGCCGGAGATCGGCGCACTGCGCAACGCGTGCAACCACGCGCGCCGCCGGTACGACAGACACTGCAGGCGCCGCAACCGCCAGCCGGATGCGGAGGTCAGAGAGGCGGAGCTGTATGAGGGGTACAGAGAGGCAAAGCGCACCCTCCGAACGGAGATAAGGCGGGCCAAACTCGAGGCCCGCAACGTGTGGCTGGGGTCTCTGAACGCGGATCCGTGGGGGCGCCCGTACAAATTGGTACGGGACAAGCTACGCCCCTGGGCTCCGCCGCTGACTCAGAGTCTCCGGCCCCAACTCGTGGAGGGTGTGGTAACCACTCTGTTCCCTGCGCGAGGGGAACACTCCCCCCCGCCCATGGCTCCGCCCCCGCCAGCAGTATCTGACGCGGACCACAACAGCGACGACGACGACAACGCTCCAGAGGTGACCGAGGTAGAGGTGAGAGTGGCGGTGCGAAGGCTGAGTGCCAAGAACACCGCCCCAGGACCCGACGGCTTGCCAGGGAAAGCCTGGGTCCTGGCCATGGAGGCTCTCGGGCCTCGACTAAGAGGGCTCTTCAGCGCATGTATGGAGAGGGGCCAGTTTCCACTTCGCTGGAAGACGGGGAAACTGGTCCTCATCGCGAAGCCAGGGCGCCCTGCAGACTCTCCGTCCGCGTACCGGCCCATTGTGCTGCTCGACGAGGTGGGCAAGCTCTTTGAAAGAGTTATTGCAAACCGCCTCGTCGCGCGGCTAACACGGGTGGGGCCGGACTTGTCGGACGGACAGTTCGGCTTTCGCAGGGCGCGCTCTACGGTGGACGCCATCATGCGCGTGCGAGCCCTCACGACAGGGGTTGCGGTGTCCCGGGGCAGAAGTGTCGTGGCAGTGTCCTTGGACATTGCCAACGCGTTCAACTCCCTGCCCTGGAGTACGATCCGGAGGGCACTCCGGTACCACCGGGTGCCCGAATACCTCTGTCGAGTGGTCGAGGCTTACCTGTCGGACAGGTCCATTATCTACCCCGGTCACCAGGGAGACTGGAAACGTCGAGAGATGTCGTGCGGTGTTCCGCAGGGGTCGGTTCTAGGCCCACCCTTGTGGAACATCGGCTACGACTACGTGCTGCGCGGCGACCTCCCTGACGGGGTCAGCGTGGTCTGCTACGCAGACGACACGCTGGTTCTAGCGCAGGGAGAGTCGCACCAGGCGGCGGTCGCTCTAGCGACACGCGGGGTTGCGATAGTCGTTGGTAGGATCCAGGAGTTGGGACTCGAGGTGGCGCTGCACAAATCCGAGGCCATGTTTTTCCACGGCCCTCGGAATGCGCCACCATCAGACTCCCAACTTACGGTAGGAGGAGTTCGCATCGGCGTCGGGTCGACGATGAAGTACCTGGGACTCGTTCTCGACAGTCGATGGAATTTCGGAGAACACTTCCGACGTTTGGCTCCCAAACTCAACCGGGCCGGGGCTGCTCTCAAGCGGCTCCTGCCCAACCTTGGGGGTCCAGACGCCTCCTGCCGGAGGCTCTACGCGGGGATCGTTCGGTCCATGGCCCTCTACGGGGCGCCGGTGTGGGCGCCGTCGCTGGCAAAGCGACCGGCGTCCATACTGAACGCCTGCCAGAGGGTCATGGCAATACGGATGGTGCGGGGTTACCGCACGATCTCCCGCGAAGCGGCGAGCCTTCTGGCTGGCCTACCACCGTGGGATCTGGAGGCAACAGTCCTTGCACACATGCACGATAAGCGCGTGGAGATGCAACGCCGGGGTGAAAGTCCACTACCGCGACAGGTCGAGGTATGGCGGACAGAGCTCCGGCGGGATCTCACGGTGAAATGGCGTCAGCGACTATCGCAACCCAGTGCTGGGCACGCCACAATTATGGCGGTAAGTCCCCTCTTTGAGGCGTGGCTGGAAAGACCTCACGGCGTCCTTACCTTCCGCATGACGCAGGTCCTCACCGGACATGGCAAGTTCGGGAGGTTCCTGCATCGGATTCGAGCGGAAGAGACGCCCGGGTGCCGCCACTGTGCGGAACGCCCGGAGGACACGGTGGAGCACACAGTTGAGGTGTGCCCTGCTTGGGCGGAGCAACGCCGTGTCCTCGTGGGGGTGATCGGCGGCGGAGACCTCTCGCGCCGGGCCTTGGTTCAGGCCATGGTCCGGAGCGAGGAGGAGTGGCAGGCGGTCGCCTCCTTCTGCGAAGCAGTAATGCTAGCAAAGGAGGAGGCAGACCGCATCAGGCAACGGCGCCCCCACCGCCGCCGCCGGGATTCCGATCCCGATTTCCGGCCACCGTAGACGCGGGCTCGCGGACGGTGAGCCATGGGTAGCTCGCTGTCCGATCGTCCGGTAACTGTCCGGACCGAGCCAAGGCGTCGACGGCGCGCACTGTTCCCGCGCGCCTCAAGGAGTTGTCAGCAACAGGAGGGGCCCATCGGGGTCGAAGCCTACCGGGGTCGGGGTTATCCGAAAGGAAACTAGAGCCCCGGTATGAAGGCTAGAAGGAACGGCGCGGGGTTATTAGTCAGTAAGACTCTGACACTGTCTCCCGCTCCACCCAAGAGCGGGTTT
The DNA here is from genome assembly GCA_949319445.1 of Mythimna lalbum. Classification (NCBI taxonomy): domain Eukaryota; kingdom Metazoa; phylum Arthropoda; class Insecta; order Lepidoptera; family Noctuidae; genus Mythimna; species Mythimna lalbum. Next base: position 7,604,160 of record OX439348.1, on the reverse strand, counting down.
CGTCAATGATGATTTTCCCCGTCGACAGAAAAAAAAAAAAAAAAAGCGCCAGGGGGTTGATGACAGGAAAAATTGCCGTTTTTACGTAAATCACCAACAAAATATATATATATAAAACATATCCGGGATTTTTTTTTAGGACAATTAAATATAGACTTAACACATTCTGTTTTTTTGCTTCCTGCACACTATTATCTACATTTCTTTTTCATTTCTCCTATGCAGGTCTGCTGGAAAAAAATTCTTTGGAAATAAGCAGTACCTTTGTGTTGTTTTGTCTCTTATGTATTATCTTTTTTTTGTTGTTTTGTGTGCACATAAAAAGTAAAATAAATAAATAGAAACCAAAATTTTACAATCTGCGCTCGAGAGTCTATCTCAATCTATCTCTGGTTATCAAAACAATCTCCGAAGTTCTAATGGTATTCTCAATAACGCAAAAACATCACAATTACTCAAACAATTATTAATTGAAATCAACATCAATGAATAACGGAATATTTAAACTCTTGTCCATCAAAGTTGTCAGAATGTAAACCGACGACTGTGGCGACATCTTTTGTTTAAAACGATTATCACGTTCCATCTTGTATAAATCTATTACAAAATTATGAGTAAGTTTTAACATTCTGCTTTAACTATATCAAAGTTAGTTCCATCACGTTCTTTTCAAAGTTGAGTCTCGCCAATTTTATCTGTTCAAGCCTAACTTAAGGCTTATAGTCCCTTGAATATCTGGCCGGAAAAAACTGGCTGGCGGCAGTACGAGTATCTGTGCATTACGGCCAGCTGCGCCCGCATAGACCCCGCTGACCTTTAAATCTATTTTCTTTGCAAAATATTGATTGATTTACATATTCTAAATTCACTTTGAAGAATATTTAACCACCAATTTTATATGTAAAAATTTTCTAAAGATACAAACCGTTTCGAAGGAATAGGGAAAAGTTATAAAACTCCTAAATATTTTTTTTAGACAAAAATAATCGCACGACAAAATTGATAATGTTGTTCATGATTCTATAAAAACAGTTTTTTTTTTTCTAACCTATTATCCAGGTCGTTACTGAGGAGTAGGCTTCAGAAAGTTACTGTCTACTCGGCCGGTGGGTCTATGCTAAAGTAGCTGAGCACGAGTGGAGCACGAGCCGAGCTCAAATTCGTGTAGTGTATTTTGTGCTCGGCTCTTCTAAAACCGTTCCACACTACACGAATTTGAGCTCAGCTCGTGCTCCACTCGTGCTCGGATCCTTTAGAGTAGACGCACCTTCAGAAGTGGATTAACTAGGGCCAAATCTGCTCTTGGATTATATTTTTACGCTTACACATGCTTACTGTTGGCCCTAAGTTCCTTCGTTGTTAGTTTTTTTCCTTGATTAAACATTTTATTTAGCTAATCAATCTTTTGCTTCTTATACCTAATGTCAGAAGCAACAAGTAGCTCAGCCAAAATAGAAGATAGCCTAGGGCTTTAAAATCATAAAAATCTTGGATTACAGGTACTGTGGATGAAGTTTAAAAATAAAACACATATGATAATTATTTAATTTTATTTTTTCACACTAAACCTCAAAAAGTTTCTCCTAAAAATAGTCAAACGCATAGTTCTTTTGTAATCCAACGGTACGATGGCGAAATGACAGTATGATTTTTTTTTTTTTTAAGTTTGATTAATTTCAAGCAAATATTATACAACGTGTAACGTTAAATGCGCAAAACCTCAGCCCTAATTCTGAGAAAAAAAATATAAAAAAAAATTAAAGGTTTATGTGCAGTTTTACTTTGTTTAAAATTAATATCTGCATTGAAATAAGAACTTTTATTATCCCGTGTATGAGAAAATTTGATTGGACTGCAACCATTTGTGTTTGTTTACCTATTTCGACGAGTTTGCGCACGTGATGGCTTGACCTATTCATAAATAGACAAGGCGACATTTTTAATTTTTTTTTTTTTTCAAACATTTGTCCTATATTAATAATGGTGAAATTGATTCTGCTCCTTATTCTGATCAAACTATTTTCAGGTTTTACTCATTTAACGTTACACGTTGTATAGCTTTGATCAAAAGCAGTTTAGACTAAAAATCACTAATTCAGGTTACCAAGGCTCACGATGATTCAACATTACTGTAACAACAAATATATCCCGTCGAATTGGACCGTAACGTATTCATGCGTGCAAATCGTTTAGCACGTCCAATCTGTGGGTAATCCAATTGCTAGTTAGTTGTGATGTAGGTATTTACGCCGAATCATGCTCCACTCCCTTCTTCGCCTACTTAGATACTCCGTGCGTTTCCAATTTGGATTGAATTGGAATCATTTAACGACTTTAACGATGCTAATAATTCCAACGAAATTAATGTCCATGTACATTTTCATCATCATCATTATCATCACCATTTCAGCCGATAGACGTCCACTGTTGGACATAGGCCTCCCCCAAGTGTCGGCATAATGCCCGTCCCTAAGCGTTTCGAAACCATCCGATTCGCGCGACCCTCACCAGGTCATCGGTCCACCTTATGGGAGGCCTTCCAACGCTGCGTCTTTCAGCTCGTGGTCACCATTCCAGAACCTTTCGGCCCTATCGACCATCCGTTCTGCGAGCAATGTGCCCTGCCCACTGCCACTTAAGTTTGGCGATTCTTTCGCATGTACATTTTATAAAAAGTTATTTTAAAAAAGGAACAACAAGGAGAGTGAACGACATCAATGGATGTAAAGATACGGAAGAGCAAGTAAAATATGAACTCGCAAAAAAGGAACAAACTTTTATGAAAAAAAAAATCGCACAGCGCGCTGAACGAATGAATGAATGGAACCGTTATCTGTACACTGAAAGTTCATTTTATTGGGGCCATTGTCTGTAAAATAGGTCACCTAAATATTTATGTACGCGAGATAAATAATGATGTTCAAATTAGATTATTTTATCGAATAATCAGTTTCTGCCTGCGGTTTCGCCTGCGCGAAAGTGGAAAGTTATTTCATTGAATAATAATATATTCCCGGGATAAAAAGTATAAGAGTCTTTAAGTGACAAGTTCACTACAATAATTGATGTAAGTGCAAGTTATTTTTTGTAAAATGTTATTAGTGAATAAATCGTTGGAGTACCTTAATAAAAATAAATAAATAAGACCGTCATTAAGATCATTTCAGACTAAGCTATATTATAATAGCATATTATAGTTCATAGCACAACAAAATCGCTCACTATACAATTATTTAGAACACATTCACACTTTGCTTTACTATATATAATTGGCAAAACTAAATAAATGTATGGTGCGCGATATTATTCTGCTATGAGCTATGTACTATATGCTATATATTATAGAGTAGTCTGAAATCAGCTTTATACTTACCTATAGATTTTAGTTCTTTTAGAAGTAGTGTTACTTTTTTGGTGTACAAATGTATTCTATTCTGTGCTGTTCTAGAAGATATTATACCTGTGTGCCAGATTTCATCCATTCAGCCGTTTGTGCGTCAAGGAATAACAAATACAACCTTTTTTAGTTTAAGTTCTTATGGTCCATCCTACGATTGCCCGGTAGCTATATCGTTGGCAGCGATAAAACCGCTATTGTACTCATAGACTTCATTGCAGATTCTGTAAAATAATTAATATTTTAGTGTACAATGAAGTTTATTCTATTCTATTTCTTTCACCTTATTCGTATTTTGTAAAAATACAAGCTAAGGTTCTGTATAGGATATATGGTACTCGTGGTCCTGAAATGCAACTGAAGGAATATATGTGCAGTTTTAGCTAGTGAAAGTTTGACACAACCATTCGCTCCACCCTAGAGCAGAAGCCGGCTTGCGGACGACGAGCAATGGGCAGCTCGCTGTCCGACCGTCCGGTAACTGGCCGCACCGAGCCCAAGTCGTCGATGGCGCACACTGTTCCCGCGCGCCTCAAGAAATTGTCAGCAACAGCAGCTGGGAGCTCGTGGCCCGGTATGAAGGCTAGAAGGAACGGGATGGGGTTTTTAGTCAGTAAGAGTCTGACTCTATCTCCCGCTCCACCCAAGAGCGGGTTTTGTCATACGATGATTTTCCCCATCGGAAAAAAAGGGGTCCAGCTGGATCAAAGTCTACTGGGGCTAGGGTTAGTTTCGAGAGGTAGCTCAGCCCCGGTATGAAGGCACGAAGGAACGGCGTGGGGTTTTTAGTCAGTAAAAGTCTGACACTATCTCTCGCTCCGCCAAGAGCGGGGGATGTCATTGGATGATTTTACCACTAAAAACCCATAGAGCAGTAAAAGTCATGAGATTATTTCCTATCTCAAAAAAAAGTCCCAAATATTGTTACGTAATTTTGACAGCCCTATAAAAGAATTATTTCAAAGTAATAAGGAAACAGCGGGTCAGAACACCTACCTCAAAAAGCCAAAGTACAAAATACATAATTTAACTATAACGAATTTACACACGGTAAAAGCGAAGGTACCAACTGTAAGTCATTTTGCCCTCGTTAATTTCATTCTTGTTATATAAGTCTCAATTTGTGGGGTAATTTATTAAATTCAAGGATTATGTCACTTTGCGAGCTTATGAAAGGACCGCTCGAAGCTTTTATACAGAAACATAATGTAATTAGAATTTTGTACGTGGAACGGAAAGTTTCCTATTCGTCGATCCAAATTGGATACTTCAACGGAGACATTTCATGAATATGTAAATGTAAATGATAAATTCATATTTATAACTTAATCAATACCTACGTTACGGATTTTTCGTTTTGTATATTTTTTTCCTAATGGCGATTGGTTGAAAAATATTGTAGTTAAATTCGATGCTGGGTTATTGGTTTACAAATAATTACGAATGACATTTCTAATTAATACTTTATTATGCTCTTTTGAGAGCACCAGTGGCCCAGTGGTAACGGCCTCGAGTTATGAGTTGTGGAGTTCAAACCCAGCCAAGTGGATTACTTTGTGTAATTTATTTCATCACCACTGCTGATTTAATATTATACCTATGTTACACTCTGCTGTCACACACGGTTTCCTCCCGTGGGTCATAGCGTGATATTATATATAGCCTAAATAGCCTTCCCAACAAATGGGCTATCAATTAACCACAAAAATATTTTTTAATTCTAACCAATACTTCCTGTGATTAGCGAGTTCAAACAAACAAACTCTTCGGCTTAATAACTTCGGCTTTACAATAATATATATTATAATATGTATAAATCACCTACATGTAAATACTTCTCACCTAAGTAATCAGACGAGAATAATACGAGTATTAGTTCTCTTTTGAATTAGAAAATGATTATCACTATAATACAACAATATTTTTGTTTAATCATAACATTTTGTACTGAAGCTACCACGAGCTCTTAACGCGGTCCATTTTACGAGCAAAGCTGAAGTATCAAAGGGTAACTATACATCATCAGTGACAGGAAATAATGGAAGAAAAAAAACGTAATGCGCCGACCCCAAATGACACGGGACAAGGGCAGAAAGATGATGATGAGAGTGTATAGCTCCATTCCACTTTCTTGCTCGTATCTATGACATTTTAACACGTCATAGTGAGTCCCCAGTACAAAAATATGAATCAAACCCGATAGAACTCGTCTGGTAATGATACGTCATATTTCAAAGGAATTCAGAAGAACATCATTAATGCTGAATTAAAGGCAGTAAAATTATCATAATATTGTCGATACATTAATGATGGCAGCACTAGCTTTAACGAACTTACGAGAATCAAATTAACGGTATTCATACTATTTGGATAATTACGCAATTATACGTATCATGAATTCATGATAGACAAAGTATTTCAGGTTAACTTAGTATTAAAAAACTAGCACTTTGTCAGTGACTTCTAGTTTTTATTACTTATTTTGACTTTGTGCTAAGTTTTAAGTTTATTAGCACAAAAAATAAGTATGCTTCATACAAATTTTTAAAACCCCCCTTAATTATTAATTGTTTCTTATACTATACTTATTATTGCTAACTTTCAAGTATAACTGGTACTCAGAATAAAATTTTATTATTTTTATTTATTAAGTTAAATGTCAATAGTATCTATATAATTAAATGGAAAATAAATAGAACAATAACAACCATATTTTATCATTTTAATATTTATTTAAGACATCGCCACATATTATTTTACTTTCGCATAAGTCTCTCCAAGGATCCTGCAGAGATCACTGTCGTAACGACCTCTCAGCATGTACCCCGCGGTATCTTTCAATTCCCAGCTCCACTTTCAACTTGTCCTCCCTTTCCATCTTATTCTTTCTTTAGATTTTCTATGACCAATTTGGCCCATTTTTCTGAAGACAAAAATAGACACAAATTGACAATAACACAAAAGACAGATTGTCGCATCTGTATTCAGTACCGATCCAACATTCTTCCTAGCTGCGAGCTAGTGCTAGATGCTACAAACGATAAAAACGACCTACAAGGCTACAAGGCTACAATTTAGTATTCCTGGCGTGAAACGAAAAGTTTCACATATTCCCCCGTATAGGGTATTGCGGTTTTCTAAAATGCACAAATTTTATTACGAGTTATGAATGTTCAAAGGAGTTTGCAAGGTGTTCCCACGTCCCGCAAAACTTTCTAACTAGAGGACCTCAAATTTACGAGGAATTCTAACAAGAATGAACAACTTACAATCAGATAATACGGAGATGTATAGAACTTTATTTTGGCCCTAAGTTGTCTACGAGTGTAGAATAGATCTCACTACGTGGACAGCAGGTATCTGTCATAATGTTTGAAGGACTAAAAAATGGGTGCCCCAATTCGAAAAATCCCTAAGTCCTAGTTAGGGATTTTTTGCACTACTAATACAGGTAGATTTGCCGTTTTTTCTCTATCGATACGTCCAAACCCCCCCCCCCCTCTCTGTTCCCCTCTCTGTTGGGATATCATAACAAAAAAATTGTTGGACGTATCGATAGAGAAAAAACGGCAAATCTAACTGTATTAGTAGTGCAAAAAATCCCTAACTAGGACTTAGGGATTTTTCGAATTGGGGCACCCAAATGTATCCGCATTGACAAGTCTGCTAAGGTAAATGGCTCATTAGGCTCCAGACTTCATATTATATTCGTAAGAAGTGAAAATATTTTATTCTACTCCTGCACAGTTCATTTCTAATTAATTTTGTTACCATATCCAAGATAATTATATCGTTTTTTCAAAACTAATCGACCTTATTAATACACGATTTTCAATGGTTACAGTTATTGTGGACAGTGAGGTACCAAGGGTACCAAGAAGTACCACGAATATGCATACTTGAAAAACCAAAAATAATCTAATTGGATTGTAATTCAAGAGAATAATATTTAAAAAAAAAATAATGAAGCGTATGCTTAGGTACGGCGCTTCGATTGGCCCGCTCCAAACTGTTAACCAATCAGTAAACCAAACGCGATACACGTTTTGATCGCATTTTATCGTAAAACCGACTCGCACTCAGCGCACTGGGTACAAAAACTGTTAAACAGATAAAGTCGAAGGTTCCCTGAAAAAATATATTCGGTTCATACTAGGATATGGATGAAAAAATATATTCGGTTCATACTAATTCTTTCATAAATATTAATAATATCCTAACCTTATTTCCAGTGCCGGTGAGCTACTATTATTTATATTTTTAAATAGATTTTTTAGGTGCGATTTTGAAAAAAAAAATAAACATTGAAAAATTTTACATAGACGTTTAGCAAGGGAAAAAAGGCTGTAATGCTACTAATGCCTTAATTCATGAATCCCCAAGCGACCACCGGTGGCCGCGCATCTATTGTCTTACTATTGTGTCTCTAATTGACGGTATCTGAAGGGTTAAACACACAATGAGTACTCTCTGCTTTCTATTTATAACTCGAGTCATGAATATCACGTTGCATCATTATCAGTCTCACACGGTAGGTACACGAGATATAATGTACAAGAGATATCGTGGGGCAACATTTTATAAAAATAAAAAATTAAACATCAATATCATGTAACTTGTTTATATTATATAGGTTCGCATACAGTTCTTAGTGAGGTTTTAATTATAATCAAATATTTCACATCTTTATTTTGTACCTATGACGTATCAGTTTTAAATTCTTATATTGTTAAATAGTGTAATTATGCCAACGGATAGCTTTTTGAGCTACCATAAACTAAGTATAGTGTAGTGTATTTCTTCCACCAACCCTACTTTACTCTTTTATTCTTCCCTATTTTAATGAAATTGTGTAACATATTATATTATAATGCATATATATATATATATATATATATATATATATATATATTTATAGTTATGTATTGTTTTTATATGTAGTTAATTTGTTAGCAGTACACCACAGACTACCCCCTGGTAGTCTGTGGTGTACTGCTAACAAATTATATATATATTATTTTAAGTTCTTGTCCATCCTAAGGTTTTCTGGAAGATATCGCTGTCAGCGATAAGACCGCCATTGTACCCATAAATTTAATTTTATGTATAAGCTTGTTACTTTTTGGTGTACAATAAAGTTTATTCTATTCTATTCTATAACATTTGCTGTATCACCAAAACGCACACTAGTAGGTAAATACTTTCACTGACTCAAACCCCACCTAAGTTTTCTTCAGTTGTCTTAAGGTTTAAGAATAAATTTATTTCACATAAAGAATTGCATACAAATTCACTTACTGAAAAACACTGTATAAAACCAGTAATTAGAGCGCACAGATGTACGTATACAACAAAACTAGCGAGAAAAAAACAAAAATAAAACAAAATTTGGGTAATCCTAAACAGCACTCAATCGCACGTTAACTAAACAACCTGGATGTACGAATTAAAATCTCTCTCTCAGTCTTCGTTTGCGTATCATGGGTTATTTATCTGGATCGGACCTGGCCTCTGAAATGCCTGATTTTTATGTGAAATTATAATCAGTATTTTGACATTCATCAATAATTGGTAGTCTAACATTCTGAGGTGGGTGCTAGACTATAATGCATTGTGCACGACCCACTGGCCCAAACATACGCCTATAAGATATGTGTTCCAGGGCACAGTCAACTCTTTCGATCAATTTCGCCCTGGTGCTACCATAGCCGCCCTGATCAAGGTTAAAGGGCAGTTTACCCTATGTGGAAGACAGCGATGTGGAAGAGTTTTTTGACGCCATATTTTAGTTTGATTTGTTATTTGTAATTAATGTAGGGTTTTATTATTATTATTATTTTAATTTACTGTAATTATAGTTATTTATTTGTTGAATACACTTGAAATGTTTTTTGCTATATTTTTTTCTGAGGCATTTATCCTATTATTTCCAATGTTAGAAATCTACTATATTGCGTCTTCGGGCTTAACAAAGCTGTCCACCACAAGACGTAATAATAAATAGATTTCTGATGTTGTTCTACACCTTAACCCTTCAGAGACACACAACAACTTTATTTTTTATCTTTATTTTTTTTTTTTGTATTGGTTTTTGTATTTGTGTTTGGGTCTTGTGCTGTGCCAAATAAATTATTTTTCTTTCTTTCTTTCTTTCTTTCTTTAGATACCGTCAATTAGAGACACAATAGCAAGACAATAGATGCGCGGCCACCGGTGGTCGCTTGGGGATTCATGAATTAAACCAAATAAAAAAGTTCTTACCGTATTTTTAGATCTCGCGAAGGCATTTAACCCTTCAGATACCGTCAATTAGAGACACAATAGTAAGACAATAGATGCGCGGCCACCGGTGGTCGCTTGGGGATTCATGAATTAATACGCTTCCCCTATCTCCCCCCGCCCTATACTTATATGCTTATGGTTGTACTTTGCATTCCAGGGCCGCGACAACTCTTTCGACCAATCCCGAAGCCCGGCAGAATGCAACTTTATCTGCAGCCCTAATCAAGGTTAGTTTATTCGCTAAAGTAAGTTAGTTTGTTGACCTGTCATAATTAGGTTACCGACACGATTGACTGCGTGCAAATCAGGTCGACATCTGATTACCGAAAGATCACCTGCACCGCCCGTCGGATCGTGTTGATTGACAATCAACAAAGGCATATTAGTACGCGGAAATCCGATAAGCCGATGAATTTTAGAGAGCACCTAGAGTAGAAAGAATGCGACGATCCTTTTTGTAGAACTTTGTGTCGAATCGCTGTCTTACAGTTGCTTCAGGCCTGTCTGAGAAGCCTTTTCTTCTTTATTAAGGAGCTTTATTACAATATTGACTACTAACTTTTGGCTGTGGCTGCGCCCGCGTACATAAAATATAGTCTATGTCTCTCAAGAATATAACAACTTTTTATCGGTAAAAAAATTTTTGCAATCGGACCAGTACTTTCAGAGATTACCACCTATAAACAAGAAAAAATTAAAACAAAAAAAACACATACATACGTTATCAGCTCAAAAGTCTTTAACTGCATTTCCACATTCAGAAATTCATTTACTCTCCTATCTCCTTTCTTTCAATCTATCCAAAGGTTGTCTGTGTGAAATTGCCCTATGCGATAAGACTGCCCATTGTAGGTACACAAATTTTTTAAAAAGTGTGTCCTGTATTTTTTGTTTATATGGTGTGCAGTAAAGAATATAATTAAATAACTTCATTTCCACATTCAGAATATTGCCTAAAGAAGATTCCCCAAGATCTGCGGCCACATGATACAATGTATTTTTAATTTCACTAATCTGCACACTTGTCCAATCTCAGGAGGCGCTGCTATCACAAATTATGCTCTAATATCACACGCGTTGACAGACCGCTATCTAATGAAAATGTAAAGCCAAAACTTGGCAAGTGAACTGTTGCTTATTTAGGGGTGACGCGCTCCCGGTAATGCATAATAAAGTTGTTAGGAACGCAGCCTGGCGCCACGCCAACATGCCAGCCCCGATGGCAATTCACTGATAAACTTCTTCGGGACAAAAATGCGCACTTCTTTGTTCTTCGGCCATGCATGCAAATAGAATCACGCTTTATTTGCCAACTGCTGTTATGGGGACGTTTATATCACATTTTGTGTTTTTAGTTTGATAGAAATGTGCCTGCCGTTTTCCTTCTTTTTCTTTTTTTTTATGAAATAAACCAGTGCTTGGCTACGATCACACCTGATGGTAAACAGTGATGCTATCGTTGATGGTGAGGCGCTCTAGTTTATTAAGAGCCTATTAACTCTAGCCTTGAAGACACCTAAATTATAATCGGAAGGGAAGACTGCAGCAGGCAAATTTTGAAGACACCTAAATTATAATCGGAAGGGAAGACTGCAGCAGGCAAATTTTTATTGTTGTTGTTATTGTGTAGTCTTTCGATGTACGCCGTGTTAACGACAAGGCGAAATCACGCGGCGAAACACGTGGGCGAAGCTAGGGGCAGAGGCTAATTAGAAATATACAGGGTTAATTGTAAAACAATAGCAACCTCTTAGGTGCTAGTTTAAGAACATCATAAACAACAACTTGTGTACTGCGACTTTTAAAAAAATTTCACATTTTGGTTCATCAGATTTTCATACAAAAATAAAAATATTTAAACTGAACGTTCTAAATATTACGAAATCTATGCGAAGCAAGCGATAGTACAATAGCGAAGGAACGGAACATGAACTTGACCACTAGGAACAGTGCGGTACAGTAAAATACAGAGTTGAAAAATGTGTTAGAACAACGAAACCTTGAAAGTTTGTTTTCGGTAAATGTGTTATGTTTTGTAAAAAGTCATAGAACAAAAGTTGTGGTTTATGATGTCAGTAATATATTCCTGCAAGGTTGTTAGTGTTTTACAAATAACCCTGTTAAACTGAAGCAAAGCTCAAATATGATTTTGCCTGAACATATAAAACCTCAAAAACGTAAAACAAATCGCTAGTTTTCAACAAAGGGAGTGAAATAAATACACAAATCCACTGTACGAAGCTGATATCGATACATTCTCGCCGGAATAAACTATTTTACAGGATAAACAATGAGAGCGTTCACAGTATCGGTACCGCGCCAATCCCTTAGTTCCGAATAAATAACAGTCGAGAGAAAACGTAGGTGTTGGAAGTTTAGCGCGATGTGATTCGTCAATCTTGTACTTCTTTTTTCAAACTTTACATTTTCCACTGGGAATCGAAATTGTATGTAAGAAATGTATTGAAGGTGTGGGAGCAGGATTGTTCGAAAGATTAATGGTCCCGTGGCTCTTTTTTTAAGGTAATAAATCATCTAATGACATCCCTCGCCCTTGGGCGGAGCGGGAAATAGTGTCAGTCTTACTGACTAAAACACCCGGCCCCGTTCCTTCGTTGCCTTTCATACCGGGACCGAGCCTCTCTTTTGGAACTAGACCCTTGGCCATAGTAGGCTTCGATCCAGCTGGGCCTCTTCAGTTGCTGACAACTCCTTGAGGCGCGCGGGAACAATCCTCGCCATTGACGCCTTTGGCTCGGTCCGGACGGTTACCGGACAGTCGGACAGCAAGCTACATATTGCTCGCCGTCCGCAAGCCCGCGCCTATGATGGCAAACTTTCATAGTACAGAGTTCTCGAGACCGTACACCGTGACAAGTGGAGACGCATCACGGGAGACTCACTCGCCAACGAAATTGCAATATTGTCAAGAGTGAGTGACTAAGGAGGAGTAGTTAAATCATCATCATCATCATCATATCAGCCGAAAGACGTGCACTGTTGGACATAGGCCTCGCCCAAGTGTCGCCACAACAAGCAGTCCTATGCGTCACGCATTCATCGGATTCCCGTGACCCTGATCAGGTCGGAAGACGCATCATTGGAAGGCCTCCACAAGTAGTTAAATAACATGGATATTTTCACCCCTCTCTTCTCTTTCCAATTCAGTCCTCATTTGGTAAACTCGTCCTTATAGCAGACGAGTAATTAATGCAGCCTTAACGAGATGGCTGCCATAACCATGACATTTCATTACTCTGCCTTATTGAAAATAATTTGGAGTCACAGAAATGAATATTAAACTTGAACGACAAGCTCATGAATAAATAATGTAAACTTCTATCATTAAAAGTTGTGGCAGAAACCTAGTTAGTGTCCTATTGCGTTGGTTTTTCTTTATTCACAATTCGTGGTTATCTATACATCTACACATATAAATAAAATTGGAATGTCTGTTTTAATATTGAAATAACCGCTTTATAATACATGCATATGAATATAAATACAATACATCATCATCTTCCTGTCCTTGTTCCGTTTTATTTGGGGTCGGTGCAACACGTTTTTTTCTTCCATTCTGTCCTGTCACTCATCACGCTATCACTAACTACCTTTTCTTTCATATCTTTTCTATGGCCTCCCTCTCCATCCATCCACTTGTAAACTCATAACTTTTTTAGCAACATGCGTTTCGTCCCTCCTTTTCACATGACCATACCAAGACAGACGTCTTGCTATTTGTTCCAGCTAATCTTTGAAATGGCTGGACCGTTTTTTACGGGACTTTTATTGGCAGGTAGCTGATGTAATAAGGAGTAACTTGGGCTACTTTTATTTTAGAAAAAATAAATTCAATATCCTGTAGTCCACGCGAACGAAGTCGCGGGCACAGCTAGTTCTGTATAAGAATGGTGTACAAACGCTAGCTCATATATTTCTCTTCGGGTGTTAGATTAGAGGGCTCTCCGACTCAAAAGATTTATGACGCCAATACTAAGTCGATTCAAAACGTTTGGGTAGCGCTCACAGTTCCTGCTATCAATCCTGATTTAATGTTCCTAAAGTCGACAATTTTACAGACACAAAAGGAATTCGTTCGAGAATTGCGGAGGTATCCATTTTAATTTACATACTGATTCGTTCAATTATAAATACAAAGAAGAATTTTAACAGCTAGATTTGTTTATTAAACTGCTAACTATAGTCATTATCATCTTCCTGCTCTTGTCCAATGCTATTGTGCGTTTACACGTGGGCCCAGCCTCGGCCAACCACCATCCCTAGCCAACGTGTAAATGGGGTATGTGGTCATGAAATGGCATGATTCAAGAATGGCGTAAGCTGGCCCGATCCGGGCTAAAGTAGGTTTTTGGATACGCACGTGTAAATGGGGCATTATTTGAAGTCAGCTTAACTCGTCTTTTTCTTCCATTCTGTCCTTTCAAACGTCAAACTATCAGTGTCTCTGTTTTTCTTCATATCACTTCTCATACAATCCATCCACCTTTCCTATAGTCTCTTTCTTTTTCTCCGCCTTCTTTTACCAATTACACTTGTAGTAAAACTGTATTAATTAATTTCAAGTTCACGTTACAGGCCATGAACTCGGAATCAATAATACTCTAATTCTCACATAGCACAATATTTTACAACACTTTGGCAGTAAGTTCTATTGTATCTCACTATAATCATTCCAAAGTAGATAAGAGAATGTTCTATATTAAAATATCAGTGTAAAAAAGGACTATTTTTATTCCAAGTTATGAATAAAATCTTCAGAAGCCTTGTTTCATTTCTTTCAAGATTTCATTCAAATTATAGATACTACACCAATTGGAGAGAACGCCCAACAATCTTTTATTCATGACACATTATTCTGGATCCGTTTCGTAAATCACAGATTTTTCGATAAATAACGAGACTCTGTTATGTATTACTATACTTATAAATAAATACCTTTTCATTTATATTTATAAAGCAATATCACGGCAAATGGCCGAAATATAATCAAACTTCCTCTAAACATTATTATTTCGTTAGTCCCTTACGCCTTTTAGACGTAGATGGATGTTGTTATTTATTTTAACGTTATAACACAGATGCTCTTTCAGCTATGCGAACCCAAAAAGCTGACCAATTTTCCTTTTTAATGCACGCCTTGATCAAAGGGCGGGCGGCGAAGCGACGACAGAATAACTCGTCGGCTCATAAAATTCATTATTTCGGCCCATCCAAGTCATCAAGCTTGTTTTTAACAACCCCTTTCATTGTTAAAAATATAAAACATATACAATTTAAAAAGTTAAAGGACCGATGTAACAAAACCCTGATTTAATTTACTTTTATTTTATGTAACAAGTTTATTAATAATTTAAAACGAGAATAATCCAACAATGTTTTGCATGAATGCGTCCGCTGAACTCTGCACATAATTTGTCAAACTGTCTTTAAACGCTTTGAGATTGAAATCTACTAAATATTGTAGCTCGCCGACTGAAACTTGCAAAGGAAAAGACGGGAATGCCTCTAAAGCCTTTGATACATTTTCTCCGTTATCAAGCCAGGGGAGCCAAATAAAATCGTGGAGTGCAGGATTTGCTCGCGGGTCTGGCGTTGGTCTTTGTCGTGGATTTAGTGCGGCCCAGTACACTCGCAGGCGGAGGACCATGTGGTGGACTAGCTCCGGATGAGAGGACCATAAGTCATTCGTTTCTGCTGGATCCACGCTCAAGTCAAACAGACATCCCCTTTCTGTAATAAAAAAAATAGATAACATTATAATCGGTATTATACGAGTATCTTAGTATTAAAATTATTATACCAGTACCCCTAGCCAAGTTGCTAATCTGCAAAAGTTAGTAGAAAGCTTTAAATGTACGGGAATGACGTCACCTCAACGGTGAGTCACGTGGTCAGAACAAAAAATTAGCGGCAAGGTCAACTCGAAGCGTTCGATGCAAGCGAAACGGTTGTAACTTGGCTAGGAAGCAGTACTAGCTGGCCCCACAAACGTTGTTTTGCCATATAAATTAGAAAAAAAGAAAAAATTAAAAAAAAAAAAAACAAAAAAAGAAAAAAAAAAAAAAAAAATTAAAAAGTGAAAAAAAAAATAAAAAGTCAAAGTCAAAGTAAAAAAAAAAGTAGTAAAGTAAAAGTAAAAGTCTATTAAAATTAGAAAGTGGGGTGTGGGGATACTTCTACCCCACCCCCTAGGTAAAAAATACTCTACAATATATCCTCAAACCTACCAAATATAAACAAAAAATCGATCAAACCGTTTTGGAGGAGTTCGATAACAAACACAGTGATACGAGATTTTTGTATACGATTATCAGATTATATACTTGGTATTAAAATTATATGCTTATTAGGTTCATACTAACCTTTTGTTGGTATACAAAGATCTTCTGAACTTGTTGTGACATTTATATTCCAATATAAATTCGAATTATTTCGCTTCATAGCGACCATTTCCAGGTCTAAATTAAAAAATAAAGTCTCCTTAAACACTAGCGCTGTGTCGCAGCTCAGTAATACATTCTCATATGAATACCCGGGAAGTCTTAACTTTTGTAGCTCCTTTCCGTAGAACTGGCTTTTATCCGGTTCCACATCACCTATGATTATTTTATAATCTCCTTGGCGGAAAGCGGCGCAGTCCTTAAGATTGTCCATTGTTATCAACGCATCATGTCTAGGAGGTGGTTCATCTTTCGTTATAGCATTCCATTGGTCCATACCGTCTATTGTGTCGTTATAATTGCCACCTGCAGCAGCAATTAGTGTTGGCATCCAGTCGACTACGTGAAACAAACCAGGCCAGATGTTGCTTGGTATCGATGCGTGCCATACAACCGCTGTCGAGCGCACCGCACCTTCCCAGGGCGTGCCTTTTGTGCCCCGCAAAGGTAAATTTGAGCCGAAATTCCGGTTTAATCCGGTTGAAGCTGCACCATTATCGGAAACCAGAATGACGATAGTGTTGTTTAGAAGTTCCCTCTCGGCCAGGGCCAATATAACGTGACCGACGCTCCTGTCTAAGCCGGCAACGAGACCTGTTGAGATATCGGAACACACTCGTTAATTATTATAGGGAATTACTATTGCACAGCACTAATAAAATCACCGAACGAAAATATGCCTGCTAGCCGTTTAAGCAAAAATTACTGATAAAGGATATAATGTCGTGATTGGCTGTAATCGTTTTTTTCTCAGTGTCTCCCGAGCTTTGAATACCCAGAGCGAGCAAATCGATGGAGCAAAAAGTTTGCTCTATAAAAAAGTCAATTACGAGATGTTCGATCTTAGTCTCGTCCTTAAGACCACCAGGACTAAGTATCACTAATGAGATTCTGAGGTTTTTAGCTCCTATATAAATGACAGTATTTAATTGATTGCGAGCAGGTAGTAAGCATTAATTTGCGGGGTGTTTCAAGAATGCCAAAACTCTTAAGATCCTCTACTGCTCTTTTGTTAGAAGTCACCTTGAATATGCGTCTCAGATTTGGAACCCTTTTTATGGCAAATACATCGACCGTATTGAAAATGTACAAAAAAGATTTATTCGTTTTCTGTGTTTTCGGCTGCGTATACCATACCATTCTGATAATTACTTAAATCTTTGCAAAAAATTCCATTTACAGCCACTTATAAATCGCCGTCGATTAGCAGATTGTACTTTCCTACTAAAAATTATATCTAGTGAGATTGACTGTCCTGATCTCTTACACAAACTACGCTTTAATGTTCCTCAGAGATCGGTTAGATTTAATCCGCCCATCTCTATTCCTTCTTCTTCTACTAATTACAGGCGAAACTCGTACATGGTGCGAGCGAGTAAGGACTTTAATGTTCTTTGTAAGGAGTTCTCTTTTGACCCGTTTAACACAAAAACTTATTCTGCACGCACTCAGCTCAATACCAAATTTTTCAAAAATGCATAGTGCTGATTGTACTTTAGGGGATGTTTAATTATATTTAACTATGTTCTTTTTTTATGTGCTTTAGTGATCGTAAGCTTTCTATTATTTTAACTATTTCTACCCGTGAGAACCTGTAATTGGCTGTATGTTTATTATACTATTGTTATCCTTTTGTTGTAGCTGTTGGTTCTCCTAATAAATAAATAAATAAATAAATAAATTTGTTGAACCAAGTTAACAAATTAATACTCGTAAAAATTCGCAGAATTGCAGATATAGTAATGTTATTATTAATAATATGTTAAGTAATAATAATAATGTATTTTTTTTTTATATTTTTAAACGTTTTTATTTATATATTTTAAGACTTTTTTTTACTAAATAGCTTCAATTTTGGTGGTGTCCAAAACGTCAGTGAAAAAAATATTGAAAGTAAAATGTGTCGATTCGAACACTGTGTCCGACTATATAATTATGTCCGTAAGTCTTTAAAGCCAAACTTCCATAACTAAATTGCAATTAACAAATGAACCGGTAACCTCAGCTCCCAATCCCATTTGTGTAATGGTCATAAGATTTACTTCTATTTATTTACCGGCGTAATATCTCCGTGCTGTATGTGCGATGTGGTCGTTTGCGGCGATGAGGTCCTCGGGGGGCTGCAGATTAACGTAGCCCCCTCCGACGTGGGGGGCTGCGTGAGAGATGTGGAGGTACAGGGGCATTGATGTATTGTGATTCCTGATTACTGGAATAAGATTCATATTTGAGTCTTTTCACACTTATTTTTGTATGATATTTTATCCTAAACAACAGATGAATTTCTTTTTCTGAAAACAGCTTCAAAATTAGTTATTAATTCATGAATCCCCAAGCGACCACCGGTGGCCGCGCATCTATTGTCTTACTATTGTGTCTCTAATTGACGGTATCTGAAGGGTTAAATGAAGCAGCAATTAGCATTTCAAATATTGGTATGGGGAAGAGTAGGTGCATGGTGGAAACATTTTCCTGTCTTTTTTGTACGCACGTAATGGTTATGACGTCATATTTCACCATGTGCATTTTCTATTGCTCGATTTTTCTTCTTTTATAAAACTTCACAGTTTCTCCTTCAAAGGTTTATAACTCACTTAATTTTGAACGCACCTACTCGATTAAAAAAAAAAAACTATTTGGGATTTTAGATAATTTACTTCTTACTTAAAACTATTAAGTAAAAACTAATTCAACTAACTAATTAAATAGAACTTAAAATAGCATTACGCTAGTATTTCTCAAAAGGTTAGTGGTGACTATAATACCCACACATTTTCCAAGTTTTTTTTTAAGTGTGATGTCTTATTATAAAAGTAAAAATCGTTCAAGCGCGAGTCGGACTTGTGCTTGTGTGTTTTGCAGAAGCTTACCTATGTAGGTAAATAGTTTAACTTCCGAATCGACCCCGAAGATTTTCCGAATCGCAAAATAAATTATTTTATTAGTGTGTGTTATTTGTGTTATGTGTGAGAGCTTATTTATTGCGATATTTCAGGATTCTAGATTAGATATATAGAATAGGGCGATAGGGAAGGAATTTATAGGTTTTCATTTCCTTGCAAACATCAAAATTTGCGCCATAAGCGTAGCCAAAGAACCTTATCCTTTAATTACGTTGACTAAGAAGTTTCATTTTTACACAATATTTAATATTAATTTCAGCTTAACCCTTTAGATACCGTCAATTAGAGACACAATAGTAAGACAATAGATGCGCGGCCACCGGTGGTCGCTTGGGGATTCATGAATTAATAGGTAAAACAGTCAACAAAATGATTTTAAAAGGGTTCCTTTTTTCCGACTGAAGTACAGCAGAACCCAAAAAAGGGTACGGTACCAATCATGTAATTGTAAAATTAGTTTTAGGATCCCACAACACGGACACTCCCTGACTTACCCTACAGGTATAACTTTAACCCTCTGTCATACCCCAGGGGTTAAGCAATACTCCTATTGACACAGATTTTGCTAGATTTAATTTATGCATAGGGTATTAGGGACCATGTTACGTTATGAGTTGGAATTATTAATCGAATGAGCGATTAAGCACGCACCATTTAATGATATTAATTGGTTTAAAATTCTGTGATGTCCTAACTTCGTATACACTAATGCGTGAACTGATAAATATTTGTGTGTACGTTAGAAAGATTTTAATTACTAAACATACGTACGTTTAACGGCTTGTTCGGTCAGTACTTCAGTTAAGTGGCCCCTTTGATCTTCAATCGGGACCGAATTATTGAAGAAATCGAGTCCGTAGAAAACTGTGTCGTTCCATGTCTGGAAATTTAATAAAATATAAGATATGGCTTGGTTGGTTGAGCGATTGGCTGATGCACTGTGTGTAGTGAGTTCGATTCCCGTAGTAAGCGTGTAGCGGGTTCGATTCCCGCACGGAACAAATATTTTTATGACCTACTGATAAGTGTTCCGGGTCTGGGTGTCCTGTGTATATGAGTTTATACAACTTGGCGCCGATAATAAGACAGTAACTTGAACGCAACACGTTACAGCGGTTTTGTTTCGATTCTCTTGCGTCGAACGCCTCGAGTTGGCCACGCCCCCAATTCATTTGTTCTAACCACGTAAGTGAGCGTTGAGATGACGTCATTCCAGTACATTTGAAGTTTTCTACTAGCGTTAACGATTGCAGATGTTATTTCTAGTGTGGGGCAACGTAATATTTTTATTTAAAAAATGTTTCTATCTCATTTCTACTTCTAACTCATAACTGTTTTCCGGAGTTTTAATGCTTCGCTCTCCTTGATCGTAGCGCAATGTTATATAGCCTATAACATTCCCCGATAAATAGGTTATCCAACGTTAAAAGAATTTTTCAATTTCAAACAAACGACCTCTTCAACTTTATAATAGAAGTATAAAGCTAAAGAGTTGGTTTTTGCTTGCTAAGGGAGTTATCCTGGAATGCAAAAGGCAAGGGAAGAACATGGACGGATTTTGCCCAGTAAAAATAGGGTAGACAAAGACTTTGATCTGGACTTAGGTCCCGGTAGGTACCTAGTAGGTAAGATATACTTTTTTTCAATAGGCTATTTTTGTCCCACTGTTGGCGAAGGCCTCCCCTTTCTCCTTTCAAACCTCTCCGTCTATGACTAAGGTGATCTCTGGCCAAGTGTACCCGCGGACATGATCAGATTGTCACATCAACTTTGCCACGTTTTACCTCGACGGGATTGACTTCCTTCAGGCCAGTCCAGTGGGTGACAATCTCTGCCCATGTAACTAAGTTCATTCAAGCGAATGGTATATTATCCTACCTACTCAACCGTCGAATCCGATTCGGCTGGGCAACGTTCGGGATGCTGCGCGGTATCTTCTCGTACAATATACCAGTGTCTCAAGACGAAAGTCTATGACCAGTGCGTGTTGCTAGTGATGACATATGGTGCCGAAACGTGGTCGTTCACAATGTGCCTCTTCAGAAGGCTTTAAGTCACTCAAAGGGCAATGGAAAGGGCTAAACTCGGAGTTTCCTTGCGTGATCGAATCAGAAATGAAGATATCCGCAGGAGAACCAAGGTTGACGACATAGCACGAAGAATCGCCAAACTTAAGTGGCAATGGACAGAACACATTGCTCGTAGAACAGATGACCGTTGGGGCCGAAAGGTTCTGGAGTGGCGACCGCGTACCGGAAGACGCAGCGTTGCAAGGCATCCTACAAGGTGAACGGATGACTTGGTAAAGGTTGCGGGAATCCGATGTATCCTGTGCTGTTCATTGAAGAGACACTTGGGGAGGCCTATGTCCAATAGTGAACGTCTTTCGCCTGAAATGATGATGATGATGATTATGTATTTTTTGACTGGCCTGTTGGTCTAGTGGTTAGTGGCCCTGACTGCTGTGCCGGAGGTCGTGGGTTCGATTCCCACCCAAGACAAATGTTTGTGTGATGAGCATAATCATTTGTTCTGTGTCTGGGTGTAATTTATCTATAATATGTATAAGGTATGTTATTGAGGATTTTCCAAATAAACCACAAATTGTTTCTCTGAAAATCAAAGATTTGTTTATTTAATACGTCCTTACCACATTACAACGTTTAACTATGACCATTACACCTATAACTTACCTGAAAATCAAAGAAACGACATTTAAAGTTTACTAGTATCGCCTCCTCAATTATATCCCTTTATTTTATCCTTTTACAATAGAATTTTTAACAATAAAATATGCAAAATAATCTAAACATCATCTGTCATTCAATCACACGTCACCCCGTTCCACAGAACATAAATTCCATTGACAACTTCAACGCGCGTTATGAAATGTCATTTCATTACATATGTATTTAGAAGTATATAAGTATGTTTATCAGTTGTCTAGTACCCATAACACAAGCTCTGCTTAGCTTGGGACTAGACGGCGATGTGTGATAGTTGTGGAATACAATTATTAATTATATGTATCCTACTAGAATAATTTTCGTATTTCAAAGAAGCAGAGCCGCTGGCAAGAGTTAGTTCCTCTTAGAACATACGTAAATACTTACTTCCTCCTACAGGAAATTATTTTCACATAATATACGTACAGTCGTACACGTATAGTATCAAAACAACTAAGCAACTATCTACTTTCAAACGATTATATTATAATGAAATGTCAATTACACGCTGCGGCAGGGGCGTAGCTTGGAATAATTTAGACGTGGGCGAAGGCGTTTGAGCGAGGCCTTTTTCTTTCATAAATTCGAAAAGGAGACAGCGACTTTCGCGACCCTGTGTTCGACTACATCTTTGCTCAACATCAGGTGAAATAGTGGTCATTTTCGAGCCTATCTACAGTAATATAATAAAGAGGAAAAGTTTGTTTACGAGCCTATCTATACTAATATTAAAAAGAGCTAAAGTTTGGCTTTTATGTTTTTTGTTTGTATGAGGTAATCTCTGGATAACTGGTCCGATTGTTAAAATTTTTTCACCAATAAAAAGCTGCTTTATTCGTGAGTAGCATAGGGTATTATGTTCGTGGGTGAAGCTGCGGACAAAGGCTAGTTAGTTATAAAACAGAACCCTCGTTGTTAAAGAGCCCTCGCGCACGTGGTGCCCCTTTGGGTTCGAGGCCATTGGCGCGGCCCTCTTCACTCACGCCTAGCTACGCTACTGTGCTCCGGTAAAATTAATAGTTTATCTCCCTTTGCCTTGTTTCAATTATTATTTTGGGGTCGGCTTACTTAGGTCGGCTGGGGTCATCATTATCAGCCATTTTTAATGTTCCCACGGCTGGGACTTAGGTCTCCTCTCTAGGAGAGGGAATGGGCCGTATTCCAACACGCGGGCTCAGTGCGAGTTGGTGGATGTCACATGTCCTCGAATTCCTGTATACAGTATACAACATTATTTTTAGTGTATGCGAAACCTGAAACACGTGTCATGTATTTTTATGTAAAGAATCTAGTGATACAAAATTTCATAACTATAACATGGAAAATCACAGAGTTATAAGCTTGTTATGTCAGCAAAAATACATTGCCACCGGGCCATCCAAGCGATTGAGGCGTTGTTTTGCACTTGCAGCCAGCTATTTGCTGGCGCCTAATACCCGCTATGGCCTTCAGTATGTTGACCTTAGTGTCAGTAGTATCCAACTTGTGACGTTTTTAAATTTTTCTGGGGAAAAATACAACATGGTTGAAAAACTAAAGATACTGATTCTTAACAAACT
This sequence comes from Mythimna lalbum, assembly GCA_949319445.1. NCBI lineage: Eukaryota > Metazoa > Arthropoda > Insecta > Lepidoptera > Noctuidae > Mythimna > Mythimna lalbum. The sequence continues at coordinate 7,580,832 of OX439348.1, read as the reverse complement.
ATATACAGATTTCGCATAAACTAAAAATAATGTTGAATATATTTCACATGGACTGAATGCCTCTACCACCCACCAACATTTTTTGTGATGGAAAATCATCTAATGACTTCTCCTGCTCTAAGGTGCAGCTGAGAGCGTGTCAGCCTTATCTACTGACAAAAACCACACCAGCTATATCCTTCAGTTGCCTTTTGCGCTCTTGGACCACGACTACCTTTTCAGAAATCTCAGAAGACAGCCATTACAAGTAGTCAGACGCCAGAAAGTCTGACCTAATGGTCAGACTTTCTCTTTCTTTCTTTCCTATCCAAAGAGTATTGGGTTGCCCTCTAACTGGGATGTGGAGGTCACATAGGCAGTCGCTCCATGTAAAAGGGTATATAGCCGCCTCTGGTTTATCTGAAACCGACCCTAAGCTAGATGGGAAAATGCTAGGGACATAATAAGACAATATGACCTACTAGCTTTTGCGCGCGGCTTTACCCACGTACACAAAATGTAGCCTATGTCACTCAGGAATAAAGAAACTTTCTATAGGTGAAACAATTCCAGCAATCAAATAAGTAAAAGACTGGAAACCGACCCCAAAATAATAATAATGATTCTAGTCAAACGCAAGCCTATTCCATAATAATATACAAAAAAATCATAAAAAAATTAAGGCCAGTAAGTACTTTCAGAGATTATACAAATACTCCTACAAACAAACAAAAACAAACTTTACCTCTTAATTATATAAGAGTAGATAAAGTAGACAGTATTATATCTAAAGCTTCTTTAATACAAATAACTTTTTCGTAAACATATTTTTGTTCATTACCTACAACGATCCGAGATAATCACAATGTTTAGCTAAGATACAATTCAAGAAAATAACATTCTATTCCTAAATTCAAACAAAAGAAGATTTCTTTTCTTCGCTTCAACAATGGTTTTGTGTTCCTTAATGATACCTTAATGTTTAAGGGCCATACACACACAATAGCCATGTCGCCAACATGTCGCCGATCGGTCACAGATTCGCCTGAAGGGCGCCAATGCATCGCCAGTCACTAACCAGGTAGAAATAAAAATCTAGGATTTACAGGTCTCTTAATAGGGAATAGTGACAATTATTTTACTTAAATACGAGTTTTTTAGGAGAGAAAATCATCTGATGACATCTCCCACTCTTGAGCGGAGCGGGAGATAATGTCAGATTATCAATTTTACTGACTAAAAACCCACTCCTGTTCCTTCTTTGCCACTGTCTCAGGGCCCCGGGGATCTGTTTCGCATCACCCACAGCCCCAGTACGCTTCGACCTTACTGGGCCTCTACGGTTGCTGACAACTCCTTGAGGCACGCGAGAACAGTGCGCGCCGTCGACGACTTGGGCTCGGTCCGAAAAGTTACCGGACGGTCGGACAGCAAGCTACCCATTGCTCGCCGTCCGCAAGCCCGCTTCTGCTCTAGAGTGGAGTGGGTGGTTGTGTCAACGCGACGTCGACAACTTTGACTCGATCCGGACGGTTGCCGGACGAAAGCCCGCGCCTACGCTGGCACATAAACAAGGGTTTCGGATCCAAAAAGATGGAAAAATAACACTGCTTTAATAAATGAAATGTTTGACGTGCCTGACTTAGAATATACCTAACAGTGACGTGACTGACAGACGTGTGTGTATTTATTTATTTATTAAATGAACACTTAAACAAAAACGAAAAGAACTAATACAAATAGAAGAGAGCAAAAGTCCTTCTCATTTCAAAAGAAATTTCTTCTAACAAACCTGGATGATTCTTTGAAACTTTGAGAATGTCTCATTCATCTGGCCTAGATTTCTTTTTTTTTTTATAAAAAAAAAAAAACTATCTATTCTGTCGTAAGTCACTGGGCGCAAATAAGTAGGTACCTTTGATACATTAATGATCGGAGAAAAATAATATGCAAATAAAAATATTAAATTGTAAAGAAAAAACTAGGCCAGATGAATGATACATTATCTCGGTTTCAAAGAATCACCCACCTGCGACAGAAAAGTGTATATGTACCTTAAAAGACTTAAGTATACGTACCTCAACGTGATTATACGTGAAATAATCCACACTGCTGCCTAAGAAACCGTAGAACGATTCAAAGCCCCTATTAGTGGGTAGATAATGTTCCCTGGATTTACCGAGGCCCCATTTACCTATCAAATGTGTGTTGTAGCCTAATTCTTGTAAATATTCGGGGAGCAGTCGCTCTGTCGGAGCAACGCCGTGATCCTCGGCAGATGCGATCGAGATTCCTTGGGTACCTTGTGGAGGAATGTATAATTAGTTTAAAGCTTAAGTAATGGAATGATGGAGCCAAAAACCAATGGCTTAAAAATTAAGTTGAGGTGACTTTAAAATAAATAAATGTATGTCGTGGCCAGATCTTCGAAACTGATCACTTCATGATATGGCCAAGTAAAACTGGCCAGATCGTTTTAAACGTTAAAGTTTGATGATATTTCAATCCTCGTTTGGCTTACTTTCTTTAGACCTTTTATTATCATAGAAATCTTACATCAATGATATATTATGGCCAAACGAGGATTGTCATGATAACCAAATATTAACGTTTAGACCATCAGGCCAGTTTTAGTTGGCCATATCTGAAGTGATCAATTCTAAAATCTGCTTACGACATAATACAACATGTAAATGAACTGTAAAAAAATATGGACATCGATTCAACCATTGGTAGCGTCGGTATCAACCCAATCACACACAAACACGTTAGTAATGCAATCAAGATTTATCAAAATAAGTAAAAATATACTAAAATAACTGATTATTTTATAATAAAATATTTTTATAAAAGCTGAAAGTGATTCTGAACATATTACTTATAGGATGTACGTAGTACTTACGTATATTATGTAACATATTATATATTACAAATAAAGAAATAATTAGCTTTTGAAGTTTTTCTTTTACCGGAATCGTACTGCATTGGTTCATTATAAGTATTAAAAATTCCGGTATTGGAATCTTTGTCTCGAATTAATTCGTTTGTTGTTGTCAAGTCTCAATTACCTATTAACCAATTGGGTTTCCCTACTTCTGAGTAGCTCATTTGATTCAATATAAAATGGAATAACAGAATTGGTTCACATAGCGATACTACAAAGAAAAACATTACAAACGAAAGCCAAGGACTCCATTAAGTAAATCATATTAGGTACAAATCAACATACAATATTTAATAAGGAAAATAATTAATTTCGTTATGGATTTATTTTGGGTTACGTGAATATAAATAATTGGGTCGCTATGGTGGGATACATACTCGTACTTCATTTGTTTATTATTTCTATAACAAATTGCTAGTTTAGGGACAGAAATTTTTAAGCATCACTTTTCTCATCAGATTTTCTCTGAAAAAGATCAAAATATTGTTCTAATGATATACAACGTTATTTTTAGTTTATGGTCAACCTGAATACAGTTTGTTTAGAATCAGTAATTGAATAGATTCCAATAGTTTTGACATCATATTATATTTGTCCCAGAAATATTTAAAAAGTTCACAAGTTTGACACCACCGACACTAAATACAACAGGTCACAGCAGATCTGCTGTGACCTTTATATGATCATATGCATTAGGCGCCAGCAAACAGCAACCTCAAAATTAACCCCTCAGTCGCATGGATGACCCGGTGACTATGTATTTTCGCTGACATACCAAACTTTGCGATTGTTCATGATACAGTTATGAATTTTTTTTACATAGATTCTTTATACAGGGTTATTTGTAAAACACTGACAACTCTCAGGAATATATTACTAACATCATAAACAACAACTTAGTTCTATGACTTTTAAAAATGTATCATATTTTTGCTCATCAGATTTTCATACAAAAATAAAAATAATTAAATTAATGTTCTAAATATTACGAAGTGCATGCAAATCAAGCGATTATACAACAGCGGAGGGGAGGGGTTTGGTCAGCGGGAGTGCTAGATGCTCTAACGTCGCGTCAAGTACCTCCGCCGAATAGTACAAGGAAATATTGAAGGATTGTTTTTGGTAAATGTATTAAGTTTTGAAAAAAGTCATAGAACAAAAGTTGTTGTTTATGATGTTAGTAATACTGTCCTGCAAGGTTGTTAGTGTTTAACAAATAATCCTGTATAAAAATACTATACACGTATTGCTGGTTTCGCATATACTAAAACTATTGTTGTATAATTTTTGTATGTTTATTTATTTCAATCTTAATACAACACAAAGGTACAAAGGATGACTTAATGCCTTAGGCATTTCTCTTTTGTCAACTACGGGTATGGAGAGAGAATACATGACATTTTTCATAGCATTAATCCGTTGAATCCAATTAGTAACGATGTCATAGTATCGTTCAAACCGAGACAGGAAATAAACCTGGGTATGTAGTATGAAGTAAAATCTCTCTGAATTCTTTTTCAGTCAATTAATCTCACTGATGGAAGTGCGCGTGTTCGATCATTCAGTTCCCTTCAAAATGGTTGAGTATGAAACTGATATATGCGTTATATTCGTGAGCGGACGCCGTCAATTGAGACTTTTTTTTCTCTCGACGGGGAAAATCATCATTGACGAAACCCGCTCTTGGGTGGAGCGGGAGACAGTGTCAGAGTCTTACTGACTAAAAACCCCGCGCCGTTCCTTCTAGCTTTCATACCGGGGCTCTAGTTTCCTTTCGGATAACCCCGACCCCGGTAGGCTTCGACCCAGATGGGCCCCTCCTGTTGCTGACAACTCCTTGAGGTGCGCGGGAACAGTGCGCGCCGCCGACGCCTTGGCTCGGTCCGGACAGTTACCGGACGATCGGACAGCGAGCCACCCATAGCTCGCTGTCTACGAGCCCGCGTCTACGGTGGCTGGAAATCGGGGCTGGAACCCCGGCGGCGGCGGCGGTGAGGGCGCCGTTGCCTGATGCGGTCGGCCTCCTCCTTTGCTAGCATTACTGCTTCGCAGAAGGAGGCGACCGCCTGCCACTCCTCCTCGCTCCGGACCATGGTCTGAACCAAGGCCCGGCGCGAGAGGTCTCCGCCGCCGATCCGAGGGCACGGCGTTGCTCCGCCCAAGCAGGGCACACCTCAACTGTGTGCTCCACCGTGTCCTCCGGGCGTTCCGCACAGTGGCGGCACCCGGGCGTCTCTTCCGCTCGAATCCGATGCAGGAACCTCCCGAACTTGCCATGTCCGGTGAGGACCTGCGTCATGCGGAAGGTAAGGACGCCGTGAGGTCTTTCCAGCCACGCCTCAAAGAGGGGACTTACCGCCATAATTGTGGCGTGCCCACCGTCATTTGAGACTGGTCATCTCTTATCTGCCAGTGGCTTATTTCAGTTTCTATATTTAGTTTTTGTTAATTTCATGTTTATAGAAGTACTAGCTTTCCGCCCGCGGCTTCGCCCGCGTGGACTACAGTTTATATCGCGCGGGCAGAGACCCGTGCTCAGCAGTGGAATTATAGGTAGCCTATGTGTTATTCCAGTGTCTCTTTTACCTACCTACTAAATTTGATCTAAATCTGTTCAGTGGTTTTTGCGTGAAAGCGTAACAGACAGACAGACAGACAGAGTTACTTTCGCATTTATAATATTAGTAGGGATGAGAAATGTTTAAAAAAAATATCATAACGTGACTTTAATAGATTGTCTTGCACGGTTTTCTCCATAGATAATGTTTTTAAATGTGCAATAAGCTTAATTTTTCTAACTAATCGACTTCTTGACTATTTAAAAGTGTTTTCTACGATTTATTTGAAATAACTATAAATTTTAATTATTTTTTTTAACTTCTAGAAGTGGATGAACTATGCTAATAATTACCTAAATCTAAAAGATGCTGCTTGATATGTACTATCTAATACCGCACTAATGCCGTTGTGTATTGCGCTACTATTCCTGGCTATAAAAGCAAAACAAACAGTAGACTTAACTCCATATCAAGAAGCCAAATAAACAGACTCCTTTAAAATATTACACAAATAAATTCACCCGAGCTTTGTACAAGAAAGCGCTTTCTTTGCTGCAAACGTACCCATCCTTATAGGATATTTTCCGGTGAAAAGCGCGCTCCTGGATGGCGTGCCGTATGAGTGGGTATAGTACTGCGGGATTATGACGCCCTGGTATGCGAGCGTGTCGATGTTAGGCGTCATTATTTGATCCGAGCCATGGAAACTCACGTCGCCCCAGCCCTGTAAGGTTTCGCGATGATTACGTCAAAATTTGATAAAGGAAATATAAATAGATTGGAGGTTCAAGGTGAAATGATATTACCGGGGAATTTGACTTGTGATTTGGTTCGGAAAATTGTAGATATTTATAGGTACCACTAAAATTGACTGGTTGTAAAACCAACAGTATTAGATATTTATTTGTTGCAAGACAAAACATCCACCGAAGCACAATAAAATCAAAAAAAAATCAAAACATATTTTATATTAAAGTTATGGTGCCAGCATAACAAAAACAAAAATAAAACTTGGATCATAAAATCAGGAACGTTATTTCAAATAGACCAATTACAGGCACTTTTGAATTGTCAAAATGTAGGCCAGTCAAAAAAAAAAGTGAAAGCAAAGAAAAATTATTACGAGGCGTGGATTGGATACTATGATAGCTCCTTTGGATAATGATAGAGATGGTTCAAGCTGTAATCACTAATCACAATAGTCTATGAAGAAGATAACGAAAAGACATTGACATACTAATGAATCACTTACATATTGTAATAATTGTATAACGTAACTTTGCTTACCAAATCATCTGCTACAATAAACACAATATTCGGCCTTGAATAAATTTCACACTTAATCAAAACCACGAGAGACATGAAAATACTGAAACAAAGAGGAACTTCGAATATTTGGTTGCCTATTATAAGGAAAATCGAATATCATTTTACAAATAACTTACTAAAATAATTGCCTCATTTTGACATTATGCGATGTATTTGTCGGAAATAAATTACATATGAAACCCGTGTACCGAATGAAATACTCGATACTAATAGTATCTATATATAGGTATAAGTATTCAGGTACGAGTATATTAGTAAACGGTTAGCGGAACAGAAGTATGAACGGGAATGCAGGAGCAGCGGGGAAACTAAATGTAAAACTCAAAGAAAAAAAGTAGAATTCTCAAAGGGAACGACAACATTTTTATTATTAAGAATGGATGCATTTTAAAGTGCTTTTTGAATTTCAAAGACTACCTCCACAACGCGACGTGAGTTGATTTGTACTACGACAGGAAGAAAGCGCGACTGGGAAAATTTCATTTTTACTAAATTGGATGGTTCCGGATAGACCAGGAACTCACGATATAGAGAATACATCAGTAGAAGGAATCGCAAGATTGAAACTATGATTGTGTTTCTTATTGAGGGAAATTCAATCTGTCACACCAAATAGATTTTACATTAAAGCAGTCGGCCTTTTTATGTTCCTAATGTTGGGATTCAGGCCTCCTTTCTTGGAGAGGGTATGGGCCATAATCCACCACGCGGGCCCAGTGCGGGTTGGTGAATGCCACATATCTTCGAAATTTTAGTTCTAGGACATGCCGGCTACCTCACGATGTTTTTCTTCACCGTTTTGAGAGCAGTGATGATGAAATAAATTACACATAGTAAAGCGCCTTGAACCTGCGACCTACTCGTAAGTCGAGGCCGTTACCACTCGGCTACCACTGCTCTACTCTAAAGTATAAATACATAAAGGCAAACCTCGCATATTAGATGACTAGATTCTGCCAGCAATTTCACCTGTTTGAAAGTAGATTTCTCTATACAAACTTTGGACCTTAATTACACTCCTTTAGAGGACGAATTTCTCTCTGAGTACTCGCCTACATCATAAAAGGTAACCTTGTGCTACTTTTACTGGTCTCAGTAGTTTTGGCTGCGCGTTGATATATCAGTCAGTAATGGATAAAGTGAGAAATTAGTATATTAGGAAAAGTTTGAAAGTGGCGCCAGTGACTGATAAGTTAAAAGGGAATCGTTTGTCTTGGTATGGTCATGTTAGGAGGAGAGATGACACGCGTGTTGCTAAAAGGGTTTTGAATTTACATGTGGATGAATGGAGAGGAAGAGGGAGGCCAAAGAAAAGATGGATGGATTGTGTGAGAAGTGATATGAATGAAAAGGGAGTTAGTGATAGCGTGACGAGCGACGGGACAGAATGGAGAAAAAAAAAGGTGTTGCGCCGAAACGGGATAAGGGCAGGAAGATGATGATGGTTGATATATCAGTCAGCCAGTTTCTCCTTAGATTAAAAAACCGATGATTGTGTGCATCACTAATGGCGTCGCGCAGGTTCGTCCCGCAAGTCGGCACTAGCATGTTTGACATTCGAATATGGAATTACGCGCCCTTTTCACGGTGTTATACTTTTTGAATTGTTTGGAGTTGTAATTAAATGTATTATGTATTAAAATTACGTTTATCTCTATAAATTTAAAAAGATTTATCACAAAAATAGAGATATAAATATAAAATAGGTAATTTATTAGGTGGACCGACGACCTGGTCAGGGTCGCGGGAATCCGATAGATGCGTGACGCAAAGGACCGGTCGTTGTGGCGACGCTTGGGGGAGGCCTATGTCCAGCAGTGGACGTCTTTCGGCTGATATGATGATGATGATGATGAATTTATTAGATACTGATAATATTATTCCGTTTCACGAGAGATACTGGTTTTATGACGCTTTTCCGCTCCGCTCATCAGTAAGTTAATAGGTTTACCGATGTCACCTGTATCAATACCAAAATTACCATTAATACGTTTGCAGCCCAATTCTCCTTGGAGAACAAAGGCGATGCGTGATGATTAATAGTTCTACCTACCCCACGATTAAATAGAATTTGACAATTACGGAAGGTATCTAATTACGTGAGTAACATATTCGTCACTTTGCACATTTAAAGCAAATGTTTTTATTAATTTTCTCATTACAAGTAAATAATTAAAGGAATTGTGTCTAATAATTACTTTGACTGGCCTGATAGTCTAGTGGTTAGTGGCTCTGACTGCTAAGCTGGAGGTCGTAGGTTCGATTCCCAACCAGGACAAATGTTTATGTGATGAGCATAATCATTTGTTCAATGTCTGGGTGTAATTTATCTATAATGTATGTATTTAGAAATATATAAGTATGTTTACCAGTTGTCTAGAACCCATAACACAAGCTCTGCTTAGCTTGGGACTAGACGACGTTGTGTGATACTTTAAAAAACAAAATTGATTATTATTAATGATTATTAAATATTTAATATATTTTAAAATGTATATTTTAGGTTCTTTTTTTTTAATTCATGAATCCCCAAGCGACCACCGGTGGCCGCGCATCTATTGTCTTACTATTGTGTCTCTAATTGACGGTATCTGAAGGGTTAAGAAGCATGAGTGATGAATTAACTGAATAATTTAAGATGCAAAGGTAAAAAGAAAAAATATATTTCAGAAACAGGGATATCCTTAGGGGTAAAGTAAAAGTTCACCGTCCGACCGTCCGGTAACCGTCCGGACCGAGCCCAAGTCGTCGACGGCGCGTAGTTTTCCACGCGCGCCTCAAGGAGTTGTCAGCAACCGCTGGGGCTCAGCAGGGTCGAAGCCTACTGGGGCCATGAGCCGACTTCTGAAAGGAAGACCAGTCACACACTTGTGATATTAGTCAGTGAAAATCTGACACGCCAACCCGTTCTACCCTAGAGCGGGAGCAGTCATTACATAATAAAAGTGCGAACGTCGACGTTCGCACTGTCATTGTCTTTCTATTATGTCTCTAATTAAAAGTATTTGAAAAGTTAATAGAGGTATCTTCTTCTTCTTCTTCTTCTTCATGCCCTTATCCCATATTAGTCGGAGTCGGTGCGTCACCCGTCAAATTATCACTAACTCCCTTTTCTTTCATATCACTCCTCACACAATACTTTCATCTTTTCTTTGGCTTCCCTCTCCATCCATCTACACGTATACTCAGAACTCTTTTAGTAGGTAATAAGCGTTTCAACCACTAAGACAACCGATTTCCTTTCAAGTTTTCAAAAAATTGTATCTATAAAGAAAAAACACGAACAACATTACCGACTCCTGCAAGAGGTCACAGCCCGTCTGATAAAAATAGATTAGAAAAAGGTCTTTAGTCTGAAAAACTTTTTATTTTTCTCTGTCACAGATTATGCCACAAAGTTAATAACTTATTGATTAGAAATTGATTGCTTTCAAAGGTAAACCCACCTTTTAAGTTAATAGAAATACTTATTTGGTTTCTTTAACGCTAATGAAATGAAGACTTATGAAAGTCCCTTAGATTACATAATCTGGCACAAAATTAATTTTATTATTGTCAATTATATTAGTCATTTTAAGAACCTTTATCAAATGGTCGGATTTAACTATTATTTTTATTACTAGCGTTTGCCCGCGGCTTCACCTGCGCTCATAAAATATAGCCTACTAGCTTCTGCCAGCGACTTCGTACGCGGATCCTGTTGCTTATGCCAGTGACAACGGGGTCGTCAAAATCAAAGATCTAAAACGTCTGATATCGAATTCTAAGAGCCGGGGGACTGGATTCAGTATTCACGCGCGATGGCTTATTAGCGTATTTAATGTATAACTTTGGTGTTTCTATACCGATTTCTATGATTCTTTTTTTATTGAATAGATAATAATGTTAACTTTTTAATATTAGGGATGAGTGAGAGTGTTATAAACGCAAGAGTAGACAAAAATAAACAGAAAGCTCTGAACTGCTAAGCTATCGGGAGTTACACGTGTTATTGTGAGTCAACCATAAAAGATAGACATATGCTGTCGTGGGATATTTTTTACATAATTTTAAGGAGAATATTTCCGTGATACATGATTTCTGTGTAGCTTTAACCATTAAGGCTGCAAACGCGACGGAAGCTTAAAAAATGGAGTAATTTCTCCCGTTTCCCCAACATTTCCCTTCACTGCTCTGCTCTTATTGATCGTAGCGTGATAAAAAGTATACTATAACCTGCCCAGGAGTATGAAAAATGATTGTACCAAGTTTCGTTAAAATCCATCGCGTAGTTTTTGTTTCTATAAAGAACATACAGACAGACAGACAGACAGACAGACAGACAGACAGACAGACAGACAGACAAAAATTTTACTGTTTGCATTTTTAGCATCAGTATCGATCACTAATCACCCCCTGATAGTTATTTTGGAAATATATTTCATGTACAGAATTGACCTCTCTACAGATTTATTATAAGTATAGATGTCACTCAAGAATAAAGCAGCTTTCTATCGATGAAAAAAATTTTGCAATCGGATCAGAACTTTCAGAGATTATCTCATACAAACAAAAAAAATACTACCTTTTTATTCACATTCACCAAGAAAAAGCTGCTCTATTCCTGAATGACATAAGCTATATTTTATGTACGCGGGCAAAGCTGTGGGCAAAAGCTAGTTAATCTATAAAAAATGTAGTTAGTAGTAAAATTTACGAAATCGATGTAGATAACTTTTATACATTAAAATTGTGTGTAACTTAATAATTACTTAGGCTTTGTGTCATTGCAATCGGTTGACTATATCGAAAAATATACTATATTCATTGACAGTTAGACGGTACAACTTTCGCTGGGTCAGCTAGTCAATAATAAAAAAATATTAAAGGGAAACATAAAAAGTGAATACGAAATCATATTGATTGTAAAATATAATCCATTACGGTTGGTTTGTATTACGTTGTTACACCAGTATGCCAAATATTTATGGTCTGAAGCCTTACAAGGAGAACCTAATTATGAGGTTTAATATAGGAACATTTTTACATTCAACCTTAACGCTACAAGCAGGCCCACCTCAAACATTATGACGAATAATCCTAACAAACATTAAAAAGTTACTAAAAACAAAGCTTACGGTGTTCAACTTGAAGAATAGGGCGGTATAAAAAACACAGATTTTTCCAAGTTTTTGCTATAAAACAACGATTTGCATGAGAAATGAGAACATCTGGCTACATCAGTTACGGTATCAGGAAGACAATGTAATTAGTTAAGAAACTCGTAAAATAACAAATTATTATTTAGAATATCAAAATGTATACAACGTTTTATACTTCAATTTTAATATTTTAGGGCCTAAAATATTAAAATACCTTCAAAGGGGTTATTAAAATACGTTTAAAGTATATAATATTTTCTACCTTTCATATTCTAACAGTTACCTACTTCAATAATTACTATACTTTATAATTTCATATTTGGATAAAATTAACGTATTTTCTCGTCCAGTAAACTAGTTAATTTTCGTAAACAGTTTTCAAAATCGTAACACAGGTTAATTTTAGTCAGTAATAGTCTGACATTCCCCTTCTTTATCTAGAGCGAGAGAAAAACTCATTATATTTGACACAAGCGTTTGCCCGCGGCTTCGCCAACGTACATAAAATATAGCCTATGTCACTCAGGGTTAAAGCAGCTTTCTATCGCTGAAGAAATTTTAGCAATCGGACCAGAGTGCTTCCAGGGATTACCTACAAACATAAAAACAAAAAACAAACTTTGCCTCTTTATAATAATAATAAATTAATTAATTAGATAGTGCTTGACTGTGATCCCACCAGCTGCTAAGAAGTGATGCAATCATTGATGGTTGGTGAATTACATTAATTTATTAAGAGCCTATTGAAGCCCTTGAAGACACCTAAATAATAATTGTAGTGGGAAACCGCTGCACGCAAATTGTTCCCAATCTTTCGATGTAGGCAGTATAAACGACAAGGCGTAACTATAAAATAGGCCACTAAATAATTCATCACTCAAAAGTGTGTGCGTGTGGATTGAGTGTTACTTTAAAGTTCATTATATTTCTACGAAACCAAGGAACAATTTAGGAAACAATTGTGATAACTTCATGGTGATAAACAATTGTGAAATCGATGGGAAAATAGTAGTGGTCAATTAACTGGAACTATCGATCTGCTAACCTGAAAAAACACTATAGTCTTGTATCTCGAAATATACTAGATATGTGTTTAACATTTTCATGTGAAAATAATTCTGTTGAATTTGTGAAAATAATTCAATTGCTTTTAACGTTTCATTATTATTTTATGAAGATGTATTTAGAACACTCAATCCTACTATGGTACAGAACAAGTGTTCCCAAATTCAGTTCCAAATTATAACTAGGTAATTATAAATCCCACCCTTACTGAAATTCTCACATATAATTCCCTTGTTATTCAGCTGAAGTCTTTTAATAAATAGGTCAAGTAGCGGACTGTGGGGCACGTAATAATGAATCCGTTCATTTTACCTCAACTGATGTTTTCGAAACTTTACTGAAATATTCAGTATTATATTTAAATTGAAAAGAAAACCACAATTCAATTCTGTGTTGTAATTAAAATAAATGAGTTGTAATTATGTTCTTACTTATTCATATTTGTAAACTATTTCAAGCTTGTAATAGAGGTAGGTACATATATAGGCAAGGGCAGGGCACATTGCTCGCAAAACGGATGGCCGTTGGGGCCGAAATGTTCTGGAATGGCGACTTCGTACCGGTGTGTGTCGCCACAATGAACGGTCTTGTGCGTCTCGTATCCATCGGATTCCCGCAACCCTTACCATGTCATCGGCCCACCTTGTAGAAGGCCTTCCAACACTGCGTCTTCCGATAGGAGAATGCCACTCCAGAACCTTTCGTCCCCATCGACCATCTGTTCTGCGTGCAATGTGCCCTACCCATTGCCACTTAAGTTTGACGATTCTTCGAGCTATGTCGGTAGCCTTAGTTCTCCTGCGGATATCTTCATTTCTGATGATATAAATCTTGCAGGTAGATTCAGAAACACATAATAATGTACATATAATGTTCGTATAGACAAGGTCTTGGCAACTTTCTGTATAATATGACTATTTGCCTCGGCAGCCGTAAAGCATTAACTCTCTACGCCTGTATATTATGTCCATAAATCGTGAAAGCAGCAATTCCAGGTTTGGAATCCCTCTCTTTGCAAGAGTCATTGTTTTTCGGCAATTTTCTATAAACAACCATGTTTAATAAGAAGATTGTGCAGTGAAAACACAATAGATAATAGTACATTATGATATTTAAGTGTGTAATGCTAGTGATTACCGTCGAGGCGGTATTTAGACCCGAGCAATGGCGAGGGTCTTAAGAAAGCCGAGAACGATAATCATTAATTATTACTCACGTGTATCATACGACGTTTTTATTGAAAAAACACGACGTGTATTGACACTTCTGAAGAAAATAACTGTAAAACTAGTAAACTTTTGTGGTGGTAAAAATCTGTTTCATAATTATGCGCGCCCAGTAACGTCTAGACTGACAAGCTAGTCTAGAATTCCTAAGTTTTAATTATATGTAGACATTCAATTCAAAGACATTATATTTTTTTGTAAAACATTTTTTAAACTACTACAAATTTAGTAAACTATTTAGTAAAGTGGATATTTTAATAATAGGACATTTATTTTAAAGTAACTATTCTGATACTTCCTCAGTATCAGAATGGTAACATTTCGATACTATGGACATTACGTGAGTAAACACCATGCCAATAGGTCACCACCTATTTAATTTTATCATAGGAACCTATGATAAAATTTTTCTTTCGATAAATTGTATCTGACTATTGATAAATCAGCACAATTCTAAATTCTTACAATATCAACTCCTCTTTGCGTCGTTTTCCTCAGTGCTGAAGGTCGTGACCTTCCTGCTTTATCACTTTAACCTAACAACCTATTAATATCAACTGCTAGCCGCTATTTCTGGTGCACCGACTATGGTAGCTTCAAAGTTCGTTTGAAAAAATCGAGCAAGCTTTTTATTCTTTAGACGAATTTATGACTTAATGTAATTTAACTTTGACGTAAATATTAATTTGGACTAAAAATTGTTGTGACTATTAATTTTATGATTTATTTTAATTTGTGATTTGACTTCTATTTATTTGTTTTCTTGTTTTTTTTTCATTTGTTTTACATTTTATATTATTTTACATTGTAATGTAATAAGTTGTTAACTAATTTAGATTATAGTTAACAACTTATTACATTACAATAAGAATCCTTACTGATATTATAAAACCGAAAGTAAGTTTGTTTGTTTGTTTGTTACGTCTTCACGCCTAAATGGCAAAACCGATTTTGATGAAACTTGGTATACGGATAGACCATGTCCTGGATTAAGATATGGGATACTTTTTATCCCGAAAGTATGTTCCCTTGGGATAATTTTCCGCTATCACGCGGGCGAAGCCGCTGGGAGCAGCTAGTCACAAATAAATTACTATAACTATCAAGTTCCGTGGTTTAATCGATCACACAGCTACACCACAACTCAACATTTTACGCGTGCCAAATGCCAGATTAGCCATGACCTATAGAGGGGACGTGCTTTGCTGGACGCGTACTGAACGGACTGAACGCTATGCCAAGTGTTTAGCTAGATTACTGACCGTGATTAGGTACGTATCCTATCAGCCAGTAATGCAATCACACGTACCGAGTTAAAGGGCGAGACAGTATAATGCAGCTCGGCCGAGACAGTGATGTAAGCGAGTTGTAGAGATAAATGGTAGGCCAAGCACTCGGTGCTGTGTTTACACGTACCGAGTACTCGGCCGAGAGTACTGTCTCGCCCGTTTACTCGGTACGTGTGATCAAGGCATTAGCCTGATAGGATACATGTACTGCTATTCTGTTAATTTATGAGGAATAGTTTGTACATTATTTCTCGCACGCAACAAATGTTTGTATAGCCTAAAGGTAGTTTATTTAGGTCGAGGTGTCTTGAGTATTTCAGTCTACCTACATGTTTGTTAACGCATCCATGTTACAGGAGTAAATCCTAGTGTAGGGACACATTGAAAAAACAGTGGTTAAGTTTATTGGTTGTGGGTATACACGGTGTTTTTCGCTAATAAGCAATGAAAATGAATAGCAATATCCTTCCGCCTGTCCGTCTTCGTACTCTTTTGTGCAGGAAGAAAAAAAAAGTCGGAAAATTCAAAATATATTAGACTAGCTCCTGCCAGCGGCTTCGCCCGCGGCAATATAGGCTTCGCCATACAAACTTTGGACACCCGTTTCAACCTTTTAGTGGTTGAATTTTGTTTACGTCATACAAATAAGCCTTGTGCAAAATATCACGTTCGGACTAGTTCCAGTAGTTTCTTATTAATAGATTATGATAGTAAATAGAGCTAAGGACTATGATAAAATCGTAGCTAATTTCAAAGTCAAAGTCAAAATATTTTATTTCACATAGGCCTATAGATATCGGCACTTATAAAACGTCAGAAGCTAGTGCACGTCATACATGTCGTTCTGCTTTTTTCCCTTTGAGGTTATGGGGACAAATAACGAGGTTATGAAGTATATAATAATATTATTATGTATTATTATGTATGTATGGATAAAGTGAGAAATGAGTATATTAGGGGAAGTTTGAAAGTGGCGCCAGTGACTGAAAAGTTGAAAGGAAATCGTTTGTCTTGGTATGGTCATGTGAAAAGGAGGGACGAAACGCATGTTGCTAAAAAAGTTATGAGTTTACATGTGGATGGACGGCGGGGGAGAGGGAGGCCAAAGAAAAGATGGATGGATTGTGTGAGAAGTGATATGAAAGAAAAGGAAGTTAGTGATAGCGTGACGAGTGACAGGACAGAATGGAAGATAAAAACGTGTTGCGCCGACCCCAAATAAAACGGGACGAGGGCAGGAAGATGATGATGATGTATTATTATGAATTATGTATCTTTTTTTTACAAATTTGTGAATGTGAAGTACCATGGAGCATTTTTATTAGGGTACAACTTTTTATCTTTTTATTTTAACATTGCGAGCATGGCAGTTGAGAGTTTGTCATGCTCACTCAAATGTCTCGCTGTTGGTGGCGCGTGTTATTGGGTCATTCAGTTCCCTTCAAAATGGTTGAGCTGAGTGGGGCTGATGCACGCGTCATGCTCGTGAACGGGTGCCATCAGATGGGACTCTTAGCTGCCAGTGGCTTAATTCAGTTTCCATGGAGTTTCTTGCACGTTCTTCTCCATAGAGCTCTCGCATAGAGACTCTTTGGAACGTGCATTTTAGCTTCACTTGTTTGTTTGACCGACCGACATTTTGACAATTCAAAAGTGCCTGTACAGTGCGTTTCACTTAAGAAGTTCCTTTGGCGTAATGTTGGCTCCCCTGTCTGTCTACACAAAAAAGAAGGGAAAAAAGAAAAAAAATGCCTACTCTACCAAAATTATTCCCCGAAATGCGAAACGAAATCGATTTTAAGGGTAGTTGCAACACTTTTTGGAGAATTATGGGGGTAATGGGATTTTATTTAAAAAAAAGTAGGTCTAAAAGGAAGTCCTTAATAGAGAGGTACGATATTGTGGCGTAGCGTTTTCGATATTTGAATGAATTGCAGGACAATCGGAATGGGCCCAGCGTCCTAAACTTTATACAAAAATAGTTTAAAAAAAAAAACAAAATAAGGCAATTGTTAAAAGTAACGAAGTATGAGTTAATCTTCCTAACATTAAGTAATTTAATTGCTAAAAATATTGCAACACTGTTTTTCCGTATTGCCAACATTACGGCAAAGGAACCTCTTAAGTGAAACGCACTGTAATTGGTCTATTTGAAATAATAGTTTTTGACTTTTGATTAAGAATATGGATGGATGCGAGCTGCACATGAACGTTAATTGTGGCGACTCTTGAGGGAGGCTTTTATCCAATACTGAACGCCTTTCAGCTAAAATCATGATGATGATGATTAAGAATACTCTATCATTTATTTTCGTTTAGTAAAAAAAAAAAATGATACCTCAGAAACATACCCACAGAAGTGCATTGGGTGTTGGCAAATGTACCTATTTAAAAGGAATATTCAGTATAAGTTCTCAAAAACACATGGCATAGAGAAAATATTTGAAAGAAAGAAAAACAGTTTATTTACGTGAAATAAGACGCATACTTAAAGCTAGATAACAAACATAACGTAACATCAGTCGATAGGGATTTGTTTATGACTCCATATGAATTACATACAAATATTTCCTTTATCTCCCTTAATATATTTTACGGAAAATTTCATCACTCATCATCATCTTCCTGCCCTTGTCCTGATTCTTATTATAACTTGAATTAAATAATGACCATAAAGAAATAGTTTATAATTATTACTCAACTCTTCTTGTTTTGCTACCAAATTAAAATATTCATGCCCACATATAACATTAAGTACTTAATAAATAACGAATAAAACCATTCCTAATGGCACATTTATAACGGTAATAAAACCCTGGCTAAATTTCAACAGCACTGGACTAAAATAGACATACCTACCTACTTAGAAAATTTGGATGCAACTAGGTAAAATCATTGTCATTGCAGTACAGACCAAATAGACGCCCGAGCCGAAGGCGAGACCACAGAAGAGCTGAAAAACTGTATTAAAAATATCCACGTGTAACAAACGACGTTTTTTAACACAGTTACTTGAAACGTAACTATTTCATTGACATAATATTTTATACCAAAATGTTTTGACATGACATTGGCAGGCATAGCTTTATAACACACAGATGTTTATTCGAAGGCCGTGTTTACTTGTGTTAGCTGCCAAACAGCCTTATTATTTTTAATAACATTGTTTATATTCTGTAAAGGTTGAAATATTAATTCAATTATAATAATAATATTCCACAATTAACACACAGCGCCGTCTAGTCCCAAGCTAAGCAAAGCATGTGTTATGGGTACTAGACAACTGATAAACATACTTATAATATATTTCTAAATACGTATATTTATAGATAAATTACACCTAGACACAGAACAAATGATTATACTCATCACATAAACATTTGACATCATCATCATCATTTCAGCCGAAAGACGTCCACTGCTGGACATAGGCCTCCCCCAAGCGTCGCCACAATGAACGGCCCTGTGCGTCTTGCATCCATCGGATTCCCGCAACCCTTACCTAGTAATCGGTCCACCTTGTAGGAGGCCTTCCAACGCTACGTCTTCCGGTGCGTAGTTGTCATTCCAGAACCTATCGGCCCCAACAGCAATCTGTTCTGCGTGCAATGCGCCCTGCCCATTGCCACTTAAGTTTGGCGATTCTTCGTGCTATGTCGGCAACCTTTGTTTCTTCTGCGAATATCCTCATTCCTGAAATTTAGATTATTCTGATCCTAATAATGAGGGCATTAAAAACCAGTTTTCGAGTAAAGCTGGTGGGAAACTATGTGTCTGCATCACATCACTAGTATTTCTGTTACTCTCAATTATTTTTTGTTACAATAAAAATGGGTTTTCAACAACAGACCACAAAAACTTTCCAGAAATCGCTGGATAGGTTTTTACAACCACAAAAAATAGAACAGAGTTCAGTCGAAGTTCTCAATCGGTTCGAATAAAACAGGAAATATGAAGTTTCAACAAACTAAAAACTACATTCCAGGCATTGTTAGCTGTAGTTAGCGCAGCAAAGTTTCAACGACTGAATTCCGTATCAAAAATCTCGTATGCAACAGCTGTCGATAAAATATTTTTGGAAAATTCCGCTCCGGCCACATTTTTGCAAATCATATTTTCTCATATTCTCACTACGAGTTCAGCTATTCTGGTTTCGTGGCTATCCTTTTGTCGAATATTTCAAAGTGTTCAACGAAATTACGTACAAATTTTCAACAAAAAAAGTTCTTTGAATTTAAAGTGTCCTCATTGATTACAAAGTGAAAAACAAAAGGTCGGGCTCAAGCGGCCAGGAAGCCTTAATGCTTCTTTGAAAGTTGTCGAACTAATTAAAAGTTAACACCTCTTGTTGCCACCGTTTCCGGCCGCATGTTCCGTGGCTCGCAAATTGCCTCAACTTTTCATATCCGCACTGTTTACTTATTACCAGCTTTTATTTAACCTGATGCTTTAATGTTCGTCATCGTTACCATAATGTTAGCCTCGGCTGCGCTAAGGGGGAGTTGCGATTCAGGTCACGACTTGTGTTCAGCAAATGTATCTGAAACATTTGTCATAATTCCGAATTTTTGATGGCACATTGAACTTCGTAACTTTTAGAGAGCTCTGAGCTGCTTTTGGAATTTCTTTTGAGATATAGTCAGTCTGGTAATGACGGCACATTTCCCTTGTAAAGATGTAGAAACTTATTTGCTTTGAGAGATAAGATTTTTTTCATGATCGTTATTATGATAAAACTTGTAAGCTAAAAGATTTGTTACTGACACAGAAGCTTCTTACTACTATGACCACTGATAGAGTTAATTTATTCAACAAATCATGAAAATTAAGATGAGGTAAGAGTCGCACTTAATGCTTCAGGCATTTTTTACCAGAAAATAGTGAAAGCTGCAGTAATAAAGAGAAAAAAGGTGAATATAAAAAGATATACAAATGAATCGTTGATACAAAACAATTATATAATATGTACACAATTTAATAACTAAACATATAAATATAAGTAATCAAGAAATTAGCCCAAATCGAACAACAGAGAAGCATTGCTTGATGATGATGGTAACATTGAAGGTAATAATCTTATAAGTAACAATCTAATTACATTACTACCCGGAACAACACAGCCCTTGGCTTTTGATCTCATAATTTAATCTCTAACTCCTTTACCACATATCAGTGAAATATAATCAAGCCAATGGGTTTGTACATAAATTACGTTTCTATTCTAAGACGATATGGTTCAGTGTTAATTACTGGGAAGTGTAAAATGATCGACAAACTCGTAGCGACGTGAAACTATCTGTAACAGTGAACTCAATTTGAGTGATTGCATGCCTTGCCGCATCTTACTCGCTGTCAATAGGGGTCGTACTAATTTGTACATGCAAATGTATATGCATGTACAAATTAGTACGGCAAAGTGTACATCTCTAAGTTGTTTGTTTTGTTTATAGAAATCTAACAGGCACCAATTTCACATGAAACTGAGTGACACTGATGTTTGCCGGTACTGTAATCAGGAGAGGGAGACACCTAAGTACATTTTGTGTGAATGCGGGCCCCTTATCCACAAACAGAGTATCCATCTGGGCCGACACATTATTCGCCCGGAGGAGATTAAAACTCTTTAAGCTAGGAGTATTCTAGACTTCCTGGAAGCCTCCGGGTTAAAAGAGTTACTCTAACAAAGTGGCGAGTCACAATAGATCTTTTAGGTCGCAGTGACTACATCCCCTACACTACGGGAGATGCATAGCCCCTTATCTTGACAATAATAATAATAATATAGAAAACTACATCTACACTAATAGAATAAAGAGATAAAATTTGTTTTTTTGTTTGCAGGAGGTAATCTCTGAAAGTACTAGGATTGCTAAAAATTTTTCACCAACAGAAACCGGCTTTATTCCTGAGTGACGTGGAGTATATTTTATGTACGCGGGCGAAGCCGCGGGAAAAGTTAGTTACGTATAAGGTAATAAGTTTTATCGACTTATTTTGGTTATAAATGCAACTACTCTACAATTACGCTAGGATGGTGTAGGTGAGCAGTGATGGGCGAGTGGTAACGTCCCCGATTTACAAGTTGTAGGTCACGAGTTCAAACCGAGCCAGGTGCACTGCTTTGTGTAATTTATCAGCACTGCTCCCAAAAACGGTCCCAAGGAAAACACCTTGAGGAAACCGGCATCTCCTGGAATCAAAAAATTCGAAGACATGTGACATTCACCAACCCTCACTGGGCCCGCGTGGTGGATTACGGTCCGTCCCCTCTCTTAGAGAAGAGACCTGAGTCCCAGCAGTGGGAACATTATAAGGCTGATTATGCTATGTTATTATACTATGGTGTTGGTAGGTAGGACAGCTGTCGGATTCATAGGAGTAAAATGTAGCTACCTATCATTTTCTCTCCTCTTAAATGCATATTATTTTCGTTCTTCTCTCATACTACCCATGCAAAATATTTTTAACATTACTAAACTGGAACAATTTCATAAAAGACATTTCAGTTTTAAAAAAAGGATTGAAAGCGTTTGTGATTGAATTTAGGTTGATAATTATGATGATTATAATCGATTTATAACGGTACCTAAGCTTCAAATAATTCTTGATAAAAAATATTTTTACTTAGAAAATAATGTAATTTAAAAACTCCTGAGACATTTATTTTCAGTTTTATTCAATACGTGTATTACAAAAAATATTTTTTTCCAATTCAAAACCTTTTTTTAAGAAAACACTAAAATGCACCCTCTTCTACAGATTTCAATTATGATAAAATATTTCTAATATTTCTGAGTTATCACTTTGTGCAGGCCGAGAACGAGCAAATATAATAAATACTTAGTTTATCAACCCAGTTTAGTGTGTCCGTTTTTTTGAGTTTCTTAAAGGTAAGTAAATAAAGAATATTTTCGTGTGATAAAGTGACGTGTGACAAGACAGAACGGAAGAAAAAAACGTATGGCCCCGACCCCAAGTAACAGGGGATGATGGTAAGTGGTTGGCAGGATGATGATGATGATGATGATTCTTAAAGACAAGGTATAAGAAAATTAATCTTTTATTCCTTAGTATTTATTAGTAATTAATAGTTTATTCCTAATTTCTTTTATAACATTCTAGACAATGTAGAGACGACCAGTGGCGGATTAGCCATGTAGAGTTGATAAGGATGCAGATGCTGCAGGTCCCACGCATTCGGGAGCCCCGCGCGTTCAGGAATCTTGCACTTGAACTCAAAAAAAAAACCCAGTCTTTGGTATACTGAAATCCGAATACAGCTGATTATTTCAAAGCTAGTCTCTTAGATTTCACTCATTAGCTTAGTTTCTATTTATAATACTAAATAGGTATTATAGTACTAAATAGGTCTACGCAGGGGTCTTTTGTCCAGGTCTACATAGCTCTGGGCACAACAACACAAAAATAAATGAGTATACAATTAACTTTGCGACTAATGATGAAATCACGAAATAAAATATATTTACTAATTTTTCAGTTTCATTTATTTTACACGCACTGTAATTTATGTAGACAGCTGTTTCTCAATCAATCATAAGACATTGGACATCTATATTACAAAAAAAAAGCCTCCAACCGTGTCTGTCAGTCTATATGAATGCGATAAACACAAAAAGAAATAAAAGGATTTTCATACGACTTTCACCAATAGACAGAGTTATTAATTCTACTTTTTTATAAAAATATAAAAAAGTAGAAACTGACTGACTGGCATATCAACGCACGGCCAAAACTTCTAGTACTAGGAGCGTGAAATTTTACACAAGGTTTGTTTTACGACTCTAATAGGGGAATTTCCAAAATTCTCCACTTAAAGGGATTAAACGGGGGTTCAAAGTTTGTATAGAGAAATTTACTTTTAAGCAGGCTAATCCGCCGGCAGAAGCTAGTATGTGTATGCATATTATAGTAAAAAATAGTCGAGAATTTCAAAAAATTTTGACATCCGCGCGAAGTTGGGACAGTTCGCAAGTTAATTATGATTACATCACAAAATAAAATATACAGCACACCATGTCTGGTTCCCAATGACATCATCAACTCGTTTGTCAGCTTGATAGACACATTGTACTAAACATATTCCGGTAAATTACAAAGCATCCAATTTGACATCACAGGGTATCCAATTTGACACAGAGTGACAATGTACGCGGTTGGTAATTTCAGGATGACTCTACACATTGTAATTAGCTTTGTAAAGGCGAGTTTATGTATACTAAACAAACAAGGAAAAACGGAGCTAGAATAGCTTCCTGAAAAACTGTTCGAAGAAAAAGCAAGAAACAGCAAAATGATCATGAATGATGATGCTTTTAGCAATAAGACCGCCCGTTTTTACACCCCATTAATGTTAAGTTCCCACCGTAATTGTGTATGGTGTACAATAAAAAAAATATCAGTATCTATCACTTTAAATTGACTTACTTTTATCAGTAACCAAACCATATTCTTTTTATTTCTTCAGTTACGTTTTTCAAATGCTATTTCGTAACTATCTATGATTTTTAGCTGTATTTCCTGCAACTGTGTCCAAATTTTCTAAATTAGTCAGGTGAACATTAACCAAATTCATGGGCAAAATAACAACATTACTTATCAAATCTTACCTGTCCTCAATTCGAAGAGCAACAAATCGCAGCTTTGCACTTTTTAGTTTCATTTAAACTCACCTTTACACTTTTACTATTTTCCGTTTTAGAGATATTTAATAGAAAAGTTGGCGAAGGATTTAACAGGCGCTTCGTGCGAAGTGACACTTACGATGAGATGTTGAGAGTGTCCTACAATTTCAAGCTTAGCTTTTTGTTAGTTGTTGAAACGTGATGTTCTTTGCGTTACAGCAATTAATCAGGGAGTTAAATGTTGCTCTCTATAGTTAATGCGGCGCTAGTGACAGGACATTTTGATAGGTGTGAGAAGGGTATTAATGAATTCAATTCGTTTAAAGTTTTGATTAAATGAATTTGAGTCGGCTTAAGTCTAATCTAAGCAATATCAATCAGTAGGTACTTAACCTACAATTAAATCTCAATATATATGAGGTACGAGTACCTAACTAAACCATTAAATAATTCAATTCATATATAGGTTTGATTAAAGGATGGTATCAGCTTAACCTTTCAAATACCGTAATTAGAGACAAAATAGAAAGACAATGAGAGAGCGAACGCCGGCGTTCGCTTGGGGTTTAATAAATCTAAGCTTAATATTTTGCCTACAATTATTGAAACTAACCTAAGTTTTTGTAGACATTCCCTAAATAACTAACCTTTTTACCAAGTCAGAGCCTTAAAAATAACCAACGTGACCAAGTTAACCCCATGCAGCGTGACTTCTATCTATATTTAGCGCTCACTGTTGATTCAGTACATCAATCGGTGCCGCACCTACAACGGTTGACACTCCATCAAGTTATTTCGAATAGCGTTCTGTCAGTTACACGGCATAACGAGACGTGTTCCACGTCCAATTAATTAATCGACTACACTGAGATGATCGATTTGACAACTATCGTGTCTGTACAGATATAAAATATATATTGACTTTGCTGCATACGAAGCCACATATGATGGCTTCATAAGCTTTCAGTGAATGGATGGAGAGGGAGAGGGAGGCAAAAGAAAAGATGGATGGATTGTGTGAGAATTGATATGAAAGAAAAGGAAGTTAGTGATAGCGTGACGAGTGACAGGACAGAATGGAAGAAAAAAGCGTGTTGCGCCGACCCCAAATAAAACGGGACGAGGCAGGAAGATGATGATGAAGTTTTCAGTGTTGTTACTATTTATCAAAAGATCTTACTTTTATTACTCGTAGTAAAAACTTAGTAAAATTATTAGTACCGTTACTAGGGCAGTGGTAGCGGTACTTAGGCATAGGGCGCAAGCCCTAGAGGAGTGCAAAAAAGATTCACGTCAGGGCCTTTTGGATCACGCTTGATAGTTAGTATCGTGTACCTACTGAGGTTGTAGACGAGCTCTACCAGGAATGCCGATTCTGTAGGCGCTCAAGGCTCTAGAACGCGCCAGACGTAAATATGTGGTGTGTTTGAAGAATCACGTCACGTGTATTTTTTTTATATCCGGGTAAGTTTTTTTAAGGTCAGTTCTAGCGGGCTAGTATCGAGCGTTTAAAAGTTACGGCACTGTAAAAATTAATTAATCGGAAAACATTACTTTTCCGCTACGGTTAATATAATCTGTCAAAATTATATGAGAATGTGTTCAACATGTCTGTTCTGCCAGTGGAAAAAAATTAAGTATATAAAACGGAGACTCGTTTCATAATCCTGTTTGAATAATGCTGAGCAGGGAATGTGTGTTTGTTTTGCACCTCATTTTCTATAGTTGTTCAAAAAGCAAACATACACTGTTTGCTTTTTGAACAACTTTTATTACATTTTTTTTCTCTTTGATACTTTTACTTTTTTGTGTTTTTTTTTTTCTTTTTTTTTTTAGAGTTACTTTATGGAGTTTCTTGCCGGTGTTTCTTCATAGGAACCGACCAATTTGGAACCGTGCACTAGCTTCTGACGTTTTATAAGTGCCCATGTAGGCCTGTGTTTTTTTTTTTAATGTTTAATTTTGAATTTTGTATTTTTTTTTTTGCCAAATAATATTTTATTGGACCCCTTTCATAGTTTGCACAACAAGGGGTCAGACATTTTTTTTAGGGTTAAATCTCGTATCTAGAGTAATTGAGTTTACTATCCACGACATGTGAAACGAAAAGTTTGCCGTAATTATATAGGCTCGACTCGAGGGAAATCTCGAGACATAATAATTCATAGAGTTGCCTAAACGAGGCTACCTCTTACCCTCTTCAGGTCAGGCGGTGGGTAGCACACGACACACTTTAACAATGTTCCTACGCGCACAGCAGCTGCGTACAATCTTCATCAATTTAATCACTAGACTGAACGCCGACTGTTTTGATTAATTACGTTCTGTTCGGCGGTAGACATATGGATCCGACTAGTTTGCGCAGACTACGGATGCGGCATTGTCTAATGCCGCATTCTATACTATATGAATGGACTGTATGGAGACATCGCCTTTCCTGTTTCAAGACACAAAAGAGTAACTCTAGTGTGGTATAGAGATAAACGAATAATATTGCATTACGATTGTGGTGTTCGATTTTCAATTTTAGATAAAGAAATTCGATTAAAGTTTTCTCTTGATAGTTGCGACACTATTTGGTAAGTTGCAGGTGAGTGGTCTTGATTCTAGAGCAAGAGAAAGGCCTTGAAGATCCCTATTATTTTGTAGTGCCTTTTTGAGTAAAGAGGCTGTACTGTAGTATGCGTGAGTTGCTTGCCTCAAGCTTCTGAAGGCCAATCCATTTATAGTGGCTCTGTAGTTGATGATTGATCACGCAACCAATCAGCGTGGTAGACATTGTAAATTAAATTGGATAGAGTTTAAGAAGACAAATATCTTTCGGTTCCATTGTTGCCGTAACATAACTTAAGTGCATATTGCTCTCAGAACTGATGGTCGATGAGGACGATAGGTTCTTGAGTGGCAAATACGCAGCGTTGGAAGACCTTCCACAAGGTGGTCTGATGACCTGGTAATTGTCGCTGGAATCCGATGTATGTGACACGCTCAGAACCGTTCATTGTGGCGACACTTGAAGGAGGCCCATGTCCTACAGTAGACGTCTTTCGGGTGTAATGATGATGACGACGAGTAAGATGTTTGCCTCAAGTTTCTGAATGCTAATACGTTTATGGCTCTGTAGTTGATGATTGATCACACAACAAATCAGTGTGGTTGACATTGTAAATAAAATTGGATAGAGTTTAGGGAAGCTTAGCAAGCATCATCAGCCTTTTAATGTTCCCATTCACTCAGGCCTCCTCTCTAGGAGAGGGATGGCCCGTAATCCACCACGCGGGTCCAATGCGGGTTGGTAAATGCCACATGTCTTCGAATTTTTGGTTCTAGGACATGCCGGTTTCCTCACGATGTTTTCCTTAACCGTTTTGAGAGCACTGATGATGAAATAAATTACACAAAGTAATGCGCCTAGCTGAGTTTGAACCCACGACCTACAACTCGTAAATCGGGGCCGTTACAAAGATTAATATTTTTCGGTTCCATCGCTGCCATCCTGTCTGCTTCCAGTTTTGTAAAATTGCACCACAGCGCTCTGAAATTTCGCAGTTTCCCAATTTAGTGAAGTGAAACAGTTCCTTCATAGGAAGCTGGGAGGCGACACTGCTTCAACAAATTAAAAATGCCACAACCCATTTGCATGTTATTTCATTTCAGTGTTTATGTGCTGTGCAAGTTTAGGACATACTTAGGTAATCTACACAGTTTTATTTGCACGTTATTGCATTTTTCTTTAAAAAAAAACCACAACTAATTTCACAACTATCACACAACGCCGTCTAGTTCCAAGCTAAGCAGAGCTTGTATTATGGGCACTAGACAACTGATAAACATACTTATATATACATTATTATAGATAAATTACACCCAGACACAGAACAAATGATCATGCTCACCACATAAACATTTGTCCTGGGTGGGAATCGAACCCACGACCTCTGGCATAGCAGTCAGGGCCACTAACCACAAGACCAACAGGCCAGTCAAAAAAAATACCTCCTCTTTGTAGAGTTTATATTTTTTTCTTTGTGTATTTAATCTATACGTACTTACCCTAGTTTCAGCCCGCGCTAGGTTTCAGTAGGTATGTATGTCGACATATGTAGGTAAGTTGGTAAGCAGACAGAGTCCTACAAGCCCTTGATAACTGGGCAGTGGCATTACAGTTACAAAGTAAAAGACGTCCGTTGTAAAAATAAAGGACAAATAGGTCCTATTTGATATTTGTACTTTTGACGATTATTTCAAAAAGTAGAGAACTGTTAGCTGCGAAAAGTTTCTTTCACATTAATGCTTGACAAAGGTAAGCTACACAATGTCAGACCCTATGAGGTTTTAACCACACGAATGCTTATTTTAGCAGAAGAAAACTTTTATTTATATTTATGGACTTATTCCCTTTGGGTAAGAACATGAAGAACAAGTAAGTAACTTAGGAAATAGACCGTTTGTAACTTGTTAACGTGATAAAATGTCTTTATTTTTTCATGCCTCGTTATTTATGAACGTTCTTATTTAAGTTAAAATGGGTATAACGTACTTTCTACCTTATGTATTCCACTATAGTAAAGTTTCATACCACGTGTAGATCTTACCTATCTTTGAACTTAGGGCATGTTGATTTGCTTATCAAGTTTTGCTGCTTTTCGTGAGAAAACCTGTGATTTCTAAAAAAAAAAAAAGGAAAAGGAAGATGGTATTTGTTTCTAGGTACCTAGTACGAATTTTGCATTTTTTTGTTTATTAGGCTTGGGAAATTATGAAATCTCTTTTCTCGTTTTGGTTACAGCGAGATTTGGGTTGTCAGATTTTAAGTGATTAAAACTCGCCTGTGTTTCTTCAATGGCCTTTAGCATTCGCTAGCCTCAGTGATTCTTTCTTACAATCACTCAGCTCTAGCTGGCAGCGGCCCTAGCGGTTACCGGTAATTATCTAGAAATGACAGAAAAGGTGAACAGTAGAAGTCACAGAAAAGGCAATCCTCACGTCTCGGCCGCCGCAAGAGATGTCCTGCCGACTCCCGACCACCGTAGGCACAGGTTTGCGCACGATGAGCAATGGATAGCTTACCGTCCGATTAAAAAACATGTATCGACGGCGTGTTATGTTTCACGCACACCTCAAAAAACTGTCAGCCGATTTTGGTTTGTTTGGTACTGGGAACTGACAACCAAAAATATATTACGCCAATAGATCTTGTTGCCATAAAGTACTTGGCTGTAAAACCACCTGGTTCTACAGCCTGGTTTACCTACCTAGGTACAAGATACAGGTTTGGTGCCCCTCCAATATACCAAAAAAAAAAATCCCATGCTGCTGATATATTTTTAATATTGGCTACAATAAAAATCAGTATTTTTTTTGGTTTCCACTTTTTTTCTTTACAACGCATATTTAGATATGCATCTGACAAAATGAAAATCTCACGTAAAATATAGAAAAAGATTCCTCGTTTAAATCCCAAGATACATGTTAACATTTCGAAATCTGTTCTTTCGAATGCGAACGTTGCCTAATTATAATAACGTGTAGCGTCATCAGGGAATTCAGAATGTTACCCATGTTCGCGCTGTAGGTAATGTTAAGTGAGATGTGATGGCATTGTTTTGTCTACAACTTAATGGTTACAGGTAAAGTTGTGTCACAAAATAGATAGGTACAGAAGACAATCTCATGTATGTACTTGCTTCAAGGGCTTGTCAGCAACAGCAGGGTCCCAGCTGGGTCGAACCCTACTGGGGCCAGGGTTATCTGAAAGGGAGTTTAAGCCCCGGTATGAAGGCTAGAAGGGACGGGGCGGGTTTTTAGTCAGTAAGAGTCTGACACTATCTCCCGCTCCGCCCAAAAGCGGGGGTTGACATTGGATGATTTTTGCCGACCATACAAAAAAATGTATGTACTTCACTTTTCATACTTACGCTCGGTGGACACACACTAATGAGCGTTTGAGCCGGAACTGTTCGACAAGCAGGCCGAGGCGCTCCGAGGTGTCCTGTCCGTGAGAGGTGTCTATGTGTGCGTTGCTCGAGCGCGCTTTGTATGAAGATTGACTTTTGTACCTATATATTTTGTGGTTGTGCTCTTTGATAAATTAATTAACGAACGAAATGTTTTGATGGCAAAACTAACTGTCATTGTATCGTCGCTGTTCTAACATCGCGCAAGTCAAATCGAGAACTTTTCAGACGAGCAAATAAACGGTTTAGCAGCACGTAACTCGATTTTTAGACAAACTGAGTTAGGTACGCTCTGTTGCCATGGGAATACAACATGGGAATCAACTGAACTTCGGGGTTTAGCTGTAGCTTTTTTTATTCAACACTAACACACCTACGTATGTATATATGGTTTTTTTACGTTAGGGCCTGCTCACACTTGAAACAAGACTTCTCAATCTGACTTATCTACGACGTCTACGACCAAACTGTGTTGTCTACGACGTCGTAGACTTGTCTACGACAAGACTGATTTGTCTACGACACGGGGCGCTAGGACTGTTGATGAAATATCGATATATCGAAATATCCATGTTTTTTTTTTCTTATTTTCTTTGTTTTAAACAATCGTAAGTCGGCTCAAAAATAATTTACTCAATTTATAATTCATGATATTTGTAAAACAAATTACATTATAAATGTATGAATATATAGCCTTCTTAGTAATTATTCTCAAGAGTTTAAAAAAATATATTTTATCTATTCAGCTGTTTGAGTACTGCGATTTTATTAGGCACTAACAGATTGATTGTAGAAGCAATTCAATAGATTAACTATAACAGGACAAACATAATATAGTGTAAATAAAGTACAGTAGATTATGTTTACGATAATGTTGTAGTTTAAATAATTGGCGAGAAAAAACAAGCCTAATTTTAAAAAAATATCGAGTGTCGATATTTACATTTCAATGTCGATATATGATCAAAAAATTTTTTTTAAGAAATATCGATATTTTTAAACAATAATATACTTAGATATCGAATTACAGGACAGAATGGAAGAAAAAAACGTGTTACGCCGACCCCAAATAAAACGGGATAAGGGCAGGAAGATGATGATGATGATGAATATAGATATCGATATTTTATCAACCGTTCTAGCGCTCCGTCAAACAGTCTTGTCGCAGACGTCGTAGACAAGTCCGCGACGTCGTAGTCAAAACAGTTTTATCGCAGACGTCGTAGACAAGTCCGCGACGTCGTAGTCAAAACAGTTTTATCGCAGACGTCGTAGACAAGTCCGCGACGTCGTAGTCAAAACAGTTTTATCGCAGACGTCGTAGACAAGTCCGCGACGTCGTAGTCAAAACAGTTTTATCGCAGACGTCGTAGACAAGTCTGTTTAAGATGTCTTGTCTCAAGAGTGCGTAGGCCCTTAAGGGACAGGACCATTGCTTCAAATTCAAGTGTTTGATTCGTTAAACGCTACGTATTTGATTTCCTATCGAATGACATACCGTAAACCTAACACATTATGAAAAAAAATTTAAAAACTTTCGCGGTGTTATATTTATCAACTAGCAACATTTCCATCTCATCATCAGTTGCCATTATTTTTCTTTCTTTTCTTTCTTTCTTTAGTTGTCTTTTTTATAACGTTCTTTCCTTAGATTCAAGTTTACATTATATCGGCAATTTCGGTAAAATGCATTGCTCAAATTAATACATCAAACCACCTGTTACTCCATTCTGGAACTGACAGACACGTACCAAAAGGTGCCAAATGCTAGTTAAACATTTATCACGCCAGCTGACAGAAGAATACATTTCCATTACCTGTTTCGAAAGAAAAATGACCACGACACAGCATTCAGTTAACACTATTAGTCTTCACTCTTTCCTTTTAAGTTTAGACGTGCATTTATAGAAGGCGCCAGATCACCGTAGAATAAAGTACATTGATCTTTTCCTAATATCTCTGCGTAGGTACCCGAAAAACCAACAATGAATTGCGTTTCATTACTAGATCATGTAAAGGTTCACGATACATGTCGATTCAACACGGCTTTATGTTTTTATCTCCGTTTTTTAAATTAAGAATGTTAACGAATGTAACTGTCCCCGCACACGGGCCTCAAAAAAACACCGCCACAAAAAAACGCTAGAAGCTGCCACAAAAAAAAGCTAGAAACCACCGCAACAGCTGAAGCGCGCGACATCTGAGAAGCTTGAAGCGACTTCAAGCGTTTTTTTTTTTGTGGCGGCACCGCCGCACACGAGCCACATAAAAAGGCCGCCCCAAAATTAAGCTTGAAGCCCTTTGTGCGGGGACAGTTAAGGATCACGATACATGTCGATTCAACACGGGTTTATGTCTTTATTTCCATATTTTAAATTAAGAATGTCAACAAATGAAGGAGTATCAATGACCGTTATTCCACGTTTATCTGGCACCTACCTTAGCACATATGCAGTCTTTCAATAGACTGCATACGTATACAAAACAGCTAATTCATCCCATTCGCAGCCCTCGTCAAGCGAGACGATTGCTACAAAAACCTATTCGTACCCTTTGTTTTCTCGTCGTGTTGCAGTTTTTCCCGCCGACGTCGCTCGACGTCCGGCGTCCGCTTCAATTAGTTCCCGTTGTGACGTACACACCGCATATCCATCAAAGAGTTCCGCAAATAACGATTGCAAACACACAAATCATTTTTTTTTTTTTCAGACCAGCCATATTGTTGTCGATAGCTCTAGGCAACAGTATTTATGAAAATGAAAACTGAAATCGCGTTATTCGAACTTTTATGCAGCATAAATAAATTCTTTTAGAGAAACATATTTTTGTTAAATGATTGATATTATATTTTCGGATCAGGAATTGAAATATTAAACGGTAGCTACTTTATGTACATATATCTCACTATAGCTTATACCTATCTGCTTCTTTCAATACACTTTGCAGTCTCCATTTTTTAAATAAAAATAATATGTATTTCGCCGCCACAGAAGTAAAATTAATTTATTCTATTGATAAAATATATTTAATTTAACTCCCGTAAAATTTTCTCAGCAAAATATAAATAGAACTTTAATTGGGCAATAACTTTAAAATGAACACTGCGATAAAACTCAAGAGATAATTTTTTACTTTAAATTTTTTTATCGTTTTGATAAGATCTAGAATGATATCTTGAGTATGATGTAAGTTCAGGTTCAGTCCACAAGATGTAAAGGCGGCTGCAAAAGTGGTTGGATAGTACCGAAAAAAAATCGTGTGAAGCGAGAAATGACGCCATCTAGTGTAAAATCAGATTGAAATGTTGTTATCGACAACATTACATTATACTGCTACTAGGTGGCGTTGCTATGCTTCAAATGTTTTTTTATGGTGTCATTTTGATTTTTTAAATATTGAAATAATTTATACTTTTTTATAAAGAGAAGCAGATATTAAAATTGAATATCAATTTATAAATATCTGATTATCTATGCGCCAGTTTCAAAACTTGAGAAGGTAGGTTGAATATGGATTTATAAAAAAATATTAGTAGGTAGTTTAATAATACTTAGATCAAAGAATTGTGACTAAGCTTTATTGATTGTTCGCTAAGTTCATTTCGATTACCTCGTTCGAGCTCTTTTCGTTCTACATATTTTATTTTTAATCAGGTGAATTCAGCAAAATGAGTATGCATTGTAATATAGATTTAGTGACAAGAGCTCAAATAATTGCTTTGCATAATCAAGGTGAAAACTTGTCAGAAATAGCCAGAGAGACCGGTGTAAACGTAAGTAATCTTATTTCTACTCTTTTATATAACAAAATAACTCCTATATAGTAATCATTATTAGGTATAATATTATATACTTCTGTTTTATTGTTGCAGAGAAAAACAGTTGTTCTATGGGTACGACGATTTGAAGAAGAGGGTTCTTTGAAACACCGTCAAAGAACTGGTAGACCAAAGCTGATAAACATGTTGCAGCGTCAAACCATGGTAAGGGAGTACGAA
Source organism: Mythimna lalbum (assembly GCA_949319445.1). Taxonomy (NCBI): domain Eukaryota; kingdom Metazoa; phylum Arthropoda; class Insecta; order Lepidoptera; family Noctuidae; genus Mythimna; species Mythimna lalbum. Next base: position 7,546,705 of record OX439348.1, on the reverse strand, counting down.
GAAAATGGATTTTTGCCGACGAACCACTATGCTGGTTTATTTGAAACAAGTGTTGACACTGTCCGTCGTGCTCTTCATAGTGAAGGGCTGCATTATCGGAGGCATGCTGTGAAACCCTTGCTTACGGAAAACCATAAAAGATTAAGATTGCAGTTTGCTATGGATCACTTAAACTTTGATTGGAGTAATGTCATCTTTACTGATGAAAAAACTTTTAAGTCCAGTGAACACGGTCGATTATGTTTGTGGCGTCGAGATAATACGCGATACACAAGTGGTCACGTAGTGCCCAATAGGCAATCTGGCCATATAACGGTGAACATGTGGGGATGGATGAGTGCAGCCGATCCGGGAGAACTTGTAAGAATACCAAGTCGAGCAAATAGTGCAAATTATATAGAAGTGTTGGAGGAGACAATGTTACCTACAGTTCGAACTGTGTATCCAAGCGAAGAATTGCCACAGATAACATTTGTGCAGGATAATTGTCCAATACACCGTTCGCACAGTGTGCAGGCATGGTTTCATCAGCATAATGACATTTGCGCTATTCCTTGGCCTGCTAGATCACCGGATTTAAATCCAATTGAAAATTTATGGGGTGTTATTGTTCAACGGTGGAATAATGAAAACGAGCGTACTCCAGATGCGTTAGAGGCTCATTGTTTACAAATATGGGAGAGTATTCGTGGTTCAGATTTGTGTAAAAATTTGATTAATTCAATGCGTTCCCGAATGCAAGCTGTTATTGACCAAAATGGTGGTTACACGAGCTCATCATCATCATCATCATCATTTCAGCCGAAAGACGTCCACTGTTGGACATAGGCCTCCCCCAAGTGGATTGGATTCCCGCAACCCTCACCAGGTCATCGGTCGCGAACTATTGATAAATAATCATATTTAATTAATATTTCATATTAACTGAAGACTTCGTTAAGTGTGGTTTTACTTAATTCATGAATCCCCAAGCGACACCCGGTGGCCGCGCATCTATTGTCTTACTATTGTGTCTCTAATTGACGGTATCTGAAGGGTTAATACCTGTATTTGAAATAATTTATAAAAGTTATGAACACTTCAAGTTAAAACGTAACATAATTTTGCTTTTTTTTATGTTACCTACTAAACATTCGATATGTTGTTGTGCAATTTTGTAGTTTTTTTTTTTATTATTCTGCCTCTTGTTTACTTTTTTAAGGTTACATAAGCTTCAATCCTCTTTCCAATTTTGGAAACGAATATTTAAGCTATGACCTTAATAAGAAATTACAAGTAATATTATAATCTTATTCGTTGATTAATAATCTGACTGTTGAATAGTAAACTGTAAGAAATAAACCTCTATTTTTTTTATTGCCTTTTTGTTTGATGAGCCTGTTTACCTGCTCTTTTTTCCTTTTGCTGAGTAATTACCGATTTGAATATTAATTCATGAATCCCCAAGCGACACCCGGTGGCCGCGCATCTATTGTCTTACTATTGTGTCTCTAATTGACGGTATCTGAAGGGTTAATAATAATATTCCACAATGCCGTCTAGTCCCAAGCTAAGCAAAGCTTCTGTTATGAGTCCTAGACAACTTATAAACATACCTAGATATTTCTAAATACATACACATTATAGATAAATTACACTCAGGCACAGCATATGATCATGCTCAACATACAAACATTTGTCCTGGGTGGGAATCGAACCCACGACCTCCGTCATAGCAGTCAGGGCCACTAACCCTAGTGCTTCATCACCAACAGGCCAGTCATAATATATTACAATTAAATATCCACTAGTTAGCTTCGATACAATTCCTACCGATTTCTTTTGTTTGTTATTCATAACTTATAAAAAGCCTAAGCACAGAAGAACCAAAAATCTAACCCATCTGGCAACAGAAGGTAAAACAAAGCATCCCAAAAGTTAGACGAATTTGAATCTGCAATCAGCAGAAGATAAGTGGTATTCAATTCGGAGCTTTATAATTTAAACGAGTAAAACGAGGTAGATCATAGTCAAATATTATAAAATAATGTTATGGCAATTTGAACTTTATGACGTAACATTAACGTTAAGTTTATAAATACGGTCTTGTCTCGTAATGCAGTTGTTAATTTCAACATCATTTCATATGTCAAAATGGTCTATTTGTCTTAACAGTAGACTTATAATGACGTGGTCGTAAGTTCAAATCCATCATGCGACTTTTAGTAGGTTTGTGTTTAGAATATTTAAGTATGTTTTTTGAAATCAAATTATTTATATTAAATTAAAAAAATAATTAATTTAAAAATAAATAACAACATATATGAAAAACAACTAATAATATTTACAATTTTACATACAAAAATTTATTCGTCTTATAGACGTAATTTAAATAACTATATATAAAGGTAAAACACAGAAAAGAAGTGAGATATTAAACTGCTAATGATAGGGTAAAACAGTTTATTTATTTCAATAGTGCCAGTGGCGGATTAGCCACGTAGGAAGAGTAGCAAATGATACGGGCTAAAAATTGTTTGCATGACATCACTGCAAATGAGTGACGACTGGTTTTTGCGTTATTAGAACGTTTTTATTTTTCTACCCTTAACCTAAGTAACATTTGAATACCAGTTTTATGATGAATATGCTTATTTGTCTTTACTACCCACTTATTACAAGTCAGGCGAAATTATTCCAAATATGTTTGAAAAATATTTAGTTAGTTGATTATTACATAAAATAACGCATTGATTTTTTTTTTAACCCTTCAGATACCGTCAATTAGAGACACAATAGTAAGACAATAGATGCGCGGCCACCGGTGGTCGCTTGGGGATTCATGAATTAAATGGAAAGCATAAAAATATACAAGATTTGTGATTTAATCTCGTGCCTTACTGCGTCAAAGTCTTTACTTAGACCACTAAGCCATATTAACTTGCTTATCAAAATAAACTATCAGTAGTCACTTTATTAAAAAATACTAAATAATAGACTTTAAGTTTTACTGCAAAAGAAATAAAATTACTTAATAAGTCGTTTTTTATACCATTATTATGTCCTTTTCAAAATGTTTATAATGTGTTGGTTTGATTAAGATATTAAAAAATGTATTTTAATTTTGGACTATGACCATTTACTTACTTTATATATCTTAAGTTAATATATTATTTATAGTGAAATAATATACATTTTATTTGCTTGAAATACTTTCTTTCATTTCTATACAAACTGTCCATCTAAAAAGACATTTCCCGACTTAGTTTGTTAACCCTTCAGATACCGTCAATTAGAGACACAATAGTAAGACAATAGATGCGCGGCCACCGGTGGTCGCTTGGGGATTCATGAATTAAAGAAAGTAAACCTAACTAAAACACAAAAGATGATGTAAAACAAAAAGTAAAAAACTTATTTATGAGATTTGAACCAGCTACACTCGCGTATCAAGTCGCTGATGTTACCATTGGACCAAATGTATTCTTGAAAACCGCAATAAAATTAACCGTTACTTGTAATGTTAGACGCAATATTATGGCCCGTTTACAATCAGTTGATAAGAATCACGAAATTAGCTAAGCTTGTGTCACAGATGTTTCATATTTTTTTTATCAATCTACCCTCATACTCAGATGTTGACGACAATGATGACGCATGTGTCTATTGTCAAACTAAATGTCGAGTTTATGGTTTGTGAGGTTAGGTCGCCATTTAGCTGAGAAGATACCAGCGCCATCTAGTTACATTTTAGAAAACTTTAACTCTAACATGCAAGGGAAAATAGGCACTAAGGTACCCAGACAATTTTGCAGTCGGCTGTACCTAATCCATTGAAAATTCTTGTCATTCCAAAGGGCGAAAAGAAAATGTGAACTATCCAAGCGATAGTTTTTTTGTGGCCGCGGTCACGATCTCTTCTCAATAATGTAACAGCGAAAGCATGGTAATGCCTTCGGAATGAGTCAGCTGCTGCCCTCTCTCGCAGACCGACTACAGGCGATCCATCAAGCTGTCTGTTTGACGAGATGACCCATTTTGCTTGGTCGACGACCGTCACTTTAGGCGAATTGGAACAAGGTCCAAGGCGAATCATGATATGGATCAAGTCTAATTGGTTTTATTTGACAGAAGAAAACTGCACCAACACAGACACGTAGGTATGTGTTGAAATAATAAACATAAATACTTTTTAGTGAAGGTTTTTTAAAGTGCTTGTGTATCTTTAGGTTATGACACTATATATAATTATGTTTACCGAACAATAAACGCTGTTATTTTTTTCTATCTCGATATTACTATTCATTTCTACAGTATGATTTCTACACGTAAAATAAATTCGAATTTCCACAACGTTAGACGAATTTTGTGAATTCGTCTAACAGGATATATTATTTTTAAATGTAGGTAACATGCGAGGCGTCGGCAACAGTAATAAAAACTTTGTAAAAGCAAACGCAAAATATTTTTCCTAACTTTGCGCGAACACGTCGCTTTTAAAGGGCATTTAACAGTTATGCAAATGTTGAATCCGCTTAGCAAAATTTTGGTAAGGCGTTTTTACATTAACCTTAAAACAGCTATACAAGGGAGAATGCGCGGTTTTCCACCTTCCTTATATCCGTATTACCTTATAGCATCTACACGAAACGTCATAGAGAAAATTTCATCAGATGCTTACATTAGATACCACTCTTCATTTTGTTATCTTTTTCATAAAGTGGCTTAAAGATTCTAAAAAAAAGATGTCGTGATTCAAAATAAGGAATTCAAGACAGCAGCGGGTCTTTTGGGCCGCGGCCGGAATACAAATGAACAAATATAAAGTAGAATATCTCGGGGACTACTGAAAATGGACTTTGAAATGTTGACACATTTTTTTGTGTATACGTAACAACTACACTTGTTACAGAACTGAATGATACAAAAATATCAGGGATTTGTTACTTAGCTACTCTGTACAAAAGGACCAAAAATATTTTATAAGAAACGTCCTTTGTTGTTTAAAAAATATGGTCCATTTCTCCACCTAATCAAATCTGCTTATTGACTTAGGTCATCAGAATCTCTAAAAACTTTTGATTTCATGAGAAGATTCATTGCATTTAATAAAAATACAATGCAATGACGTCAATTACCTCGTTTTATCGTCCACAAAGGTCATTGTTGTTCCAATAACTGGACATGGCCTTTTTTGCTTGGGAAATCATCAAATAATTCTCTCGCTCTGAGTGGAGCAAGAGGGAGTGTAAGACTTTTACTGACTAAAACTCACCTGTTCCTTCAGCTGCTCTTTGCATTCCATTGCCACAGTACTCTTTCAACGATGATTCCACGGTGGCAGACCGGCAATGAGGCTCACCGCCTATCAAGCGTTTCAGGGGGAATCTTCAGACCTTACAGATGGCCATAATCCTTTGGGTTGCGTTCAGCTATTGGGCTGCTTTCGTAGCGAACGTGCCCACGCCGGACCCACTACACAAGAATCGTGTGGTCCGCGCATAGAACTTTCGACAGAGGGATTTGTTCATGGCCTGACAACTCATGAAGCCGTGACCTATATCTTTCGCCACACAAGATCTCAAGAGAATATTGTGCCCTTTTCGATCCTGATCAAGTAAATTGACGTACAAAAAAATATAGAGCCGCCTTTCCTATGATAATCCAATACCTACGTGTTTACAATCTCTGATACACTTTTATAGGCCTATCAAAAATAAGCTTTCGTGCGTTATCTTGCCATTTTTATGTGCCTAGCTCATTGTAAAACAGACGGTAGAACGGCCGTTAAAATGTTTACAATTCCTAAACTTTATTAAATATCTATAGAGTTGTAAATTAAAATTTTCCAACCGTTTGTCTTATACGAAATGTTTTTCTTTATTTAATAACTAGCTTTTGCCCGCGCGGCTTCGCTCCCTACCCTACTCTACCCTACTCTACCCTACTCTACCCTACTCTACCCTACTCTACCCTACTCTACCCTACTCTACCCTATTCTACCCTACTCTACCCTACTCTACCCTACTCTACCCTACTCTACCCTACTCTACCCTACTCTGCCCTACTCTACCCTACTCTACCCTACTCTACCCTACTCTACCCTACTCTACCCTACTCTACCCTACTCTACCCTATTCTACCCTACTCTACCCAACTCTACCCAACTCTACCCTACTCTACCCTACTCTACCCTACTCTACCCTACTCTACCCTACTCTACCCTACTCTACCCTACTCTACCCTACTCTACCCTACTCTACCCTACTCTACCCTACTCTACCCTACACTACCCTATTTTTTTTTCCATAAGAACCTTCTCCTCACAATAACAATCACAACAAAAAAAAAATCAGCCAAATCGGTCAAGCCGTTTTCATGCCAAGTCGTGACAACGGAAAACGGGGGTCATTTTTATATATATAGATAGATAGATAAGTATAAACTAGTGTTTGACTGCGATTCCACCTGATGGTAAGCTGTGATGCAATCGTCGATGGTGAGGTGCACTAGTTTATGAGGAGCCTATAAACTCTAGCCTTGAAGACACCCATATAATAATGAACGGGAAGACTGCAGCAGGCAAATTGTTCCAGTCCGTTTCTTATGATACGAAAATTGTTTTTCTTACTTACTTTTAGAGCTGATATGTCATCAAAGAGTCTGTATTTCTATAACCAACAAAAACAAGCATTATGAACCTAAGATTTATGGTCGTATTACATAACACAATGTATCGGGTGAATTTTCGTCCACGCCGACTTGAAAAATTCACCCTGTAACTGAAAGAAAATGGAGTCAGTGATAGCGTGATGGTTGCTATGGGTTATAGTTTTTTTTTTTTCGGTGGGTAAAAATCATCCTGATGACAAACCTTGCCCTTGGGCGGAGCAGTACTCTTACTGACTAAAAATCCACCCTGTTCCTTTTTGCCTTACATACTAGAGCCGAGCCTCTCTTTCGGAAACAAACCCTGGCCCCGTAGGCTTCGAACAGTGCGCGCCGTCGATGACTTGGGTCCGAGCAGACATTTACCGGACGGTCGAACAGCGAGCTACCCATTGCTCGCCGTCCGCATGCCCTTTGGGTTATAGTTAGTTTATAACTAGTTAGGTTACTCAATAGTTAGGTTATAGACAGTTTGACCGTTTGGTTACCGAACGTTATGTCGCCATCGAAACCAAACTACAATATGTTACAACGCGGTATTAGTTTTCCGCGAAATTAGAACTTTTACAACAGTCCGAAATCATCTACCGGGCTTTTGATCGAACTAGGCATAACACCAGGAGGATTCTCCCTTTTTAAAGGTGAACGCATACTTATTCAGAACAAACGCGCCGAACGAATCGAAAGAATTTTTCTTTATGCCGAAGTCCTTCCAGATCCGGACGATTCCACGCGGCTAGGTTTCATCGGATTGCATATAAAGAATTTATTCTAAAATTCTTATCATTCGCGTTCGGTTCGGATAAGTGTGCGTTCACCATAACGAAGATTAGTGAGACTTTACACCCTATTCTGTATACCTGTAACATTGTTATTACTTCCCAAAATTGTGTCCTAAATAGCAACAATAGCAGCCGGTGTGTTTTTTTTCTCTTTTAATATACGGGGTTCGATTTCTGACCAAAAGAAACGAATTTTTCAAAACATATACATAGTTTTCATCCAAATCAGGCCCGAGACTCTTTTCAGTGCTCTTCACTTACATCCTAGTATCTAAATTGACCATCGATGCCCACTCAAAACTTTCAGCGTGTATATATTTTTCCAATATGGAAGCATATCATTGAGCAGAATCCTCTTTGAAACCAGGAGAAAAGAAAATATACACGGTCAATACACAATACAAAGGATGTATATATGTATATACAACGGGAAAATTCCATAATACAAGCCATTTCCCCATAATCGGTTTGACGACAAAATAAGAAGTTTCAGTAATGTTTCCGAAGCTTGATTGATGACAGCCATAATTCAATTGAGCACCTAATGCGGGGCTGCGTGCCGCGACTTTGTAGAGACGTAGTTTACTGTGTCAGATACAAGGTAATGATACGTGCTCGCTGCCTTACCACGAATGGAAACGATTTTGTTTTATCTACATACAATAAAATCATGAATGTCCGCCAAAACTAAAATAGAAATCTTGTGTGTTTGTTATCTAACTCCTCCGAAACGGATTTTTGAGGATTTTTATATATGTTTGATAGGTCATAGGCTACTTTTTATCCTCCTAACCCCACCCCTCATTTTTTCTTTGGTAATTCTAATTTTGGCAGAATAATGTTGTAGCTGATTTCTGTATACAACATTATTTTTAGTTTATGCGAAACCTGAATATAGTTTGTTCAGAATCAGTAAATGAATGGATTCCATAGTTTTTACAACATGTTATATTTTTTTCCTTTTGGAAAAAAATATAACATGTTGTAAAAACTATACTAACTATACCATAACCGTAACTATACTATACTTACTGTATGTTGTAGGTATATGTAAAAGCGGTGGCTTTTTAAATATTTTTATATTTAAAAAGCCTAACCTAAAGGAAAAAGTTGGCCCGTACACTTTAACTGCTTGCCTATCTTAGTAATCGATCATCTTCCAACTTATTCAGAAGAAAAAAGGCCTACACAGGAGAGCAAAGTCGCAGGCTGAGAGTAGACTTCTATAAAGTATTGTTTTGCTAGTTAAAGTGTTATTATTCTGTCAATATCAGGCCCTTTTTCACAAAGAAATCACTTCATTTCTTACAATTTCCATTGTGATTCCCGATTCATAAAGCTACACATTCAAAACTGTTTTATTATTTGCAAGAATCGCGCTGACAAAATGGAGGAAATTGACTTAAAATTTGAAAAAGTTTTTAAAATATCAACAATTTCCTTACGTTTAAACGGTTCTCATCCATCAGTCGTGCACGACACCTGGTGGAAAGTTCGATTCTTAATCATAATGATGAATACATTCTTTTGTTGTGTTTTTCTCTTGTATTCCATCTTTTATCATGACATTAAGACCGGTAAATTCGCTGAAGCTAGCAAAAACGGCACGATGGTTATCGTATCTTTAACAATCACTCTGAAGTATTTTGTGCTCCTGTATAATGAAAAATCTATTAAAGTACTCATTAGTATCGTGGAAAAGGACTACGACACTGTCCAAGAGTCTAAAGAAGACAAGGATATAGTTGTACAATTTGCTAAAAGAGGTGTTACCGTATGCAAATTTTGGCTCGTGTTCGGTTTTGGCACTAGCGCTATCTTCCCGATTAAAGCTTTTTTCCTAATGGCTTATTATTATTGCAAGGGGGAATTCGAACTAGTTCCTCTTTTTGACCTAACATACCCTCAACCAATAGAAGGCTTTAAGAATACAACGATAGTCTTTTGGACGTTGTTCATTGTAACATTTATATTTGATGCTTATGCGTCGTCGATGTACGTAGGATTTGATCCTATGGTACCTATATTTATGTTACATATATGTGGACAACTTGAGTTGCTCAGTCTACGCATCAGAAAACTATTTGTCGAAGCTAAAGATAGCAAAGAAATAGAGGAAGGTTTAAAGAAGATTATTTCAAAACTGCAAGATCTTTACAAGTATGTCAATAAATGTAGCTTACGCGACAGGGTAAATCAAGTTTTTGCTTGATACTGAAATATAACAGTACTGTATTTTACAGGTTAGTGGATCGCGTGAAAGCTAACTTCTCTATTTTATACGAATATAATATGAAAGCGACTACATTTTTGTTACCACTAACCACATTCCAAATAGTTGCAGTAAGTAAATTGGATCAGTGTATTTAATTATGTATACCCTGTTTATACGAGTTAACATCTTATTCTTATTTCATTTAATGTTAAAAAGATTTCTTTTGTAAAGCTATGTAACACAGCTTCTAAACATTAAAACAATCCGACTATGCGGAATACAAGATGAATTATACACAATAAATTATAATTAATTCTTGCAGGATTTGCGAGATAAACGGATAAATGTCGAGTTTATTTCATTCTTTGTTGCCTGCATTTTACATTTCTTCATGCCTTGTTACTACAGCGACCTTCTAATGGAAACGGTAAGATTTAATTAGACAGATTTTCCGCTTTTTGTTATAATACATAGCGGAACTGTATTTTTTATTTGGCAGTATATTTAATAAACTGCCGAAGATAGATACGGTAGTGAAGTTTTTTCTTGAAATGGTTTTTGCGTACTTATTTATACTAAAGCTAACTAATTTAATATATAATATTTTGTATGCTGAACTATTTGATTGTTTGAATGTATTTATAATTCACAAGGTTAATAATGTGCTCCGTAATTTTATGATTGCGATACACTAGGTTTTGTACACTCACACAGGGACAAATCCCTAAATAGAGACGGTTTTATTTATACATCTTTGGATGAGCTTTATTTGATATTTCAAATGATCGGCTTAACAACTTATACACGCGGCCTTGCTTGCATTAAGCCTCTTTTTTTCCTCCTTTTTTTTGAGGTGCGAAATGTTCTAATTACTTCTACCGCTTTAAGACGGAGAGAGAAGACGCGTCTGATTTTTATTGACTAAAACCACACTTTGCATTTTCAGTTGCCCTTTGTGTTCTCAAGGGTTGAATTTCGAAAAATTCATTATTTTTCCTCGTTTACGTCTTAAAATTCCTACGAAAAATTTGGTTAACTAGGTTTAGACAATGTGATAAACAAAAAAGTTGAAATTATAATTCTTTACTTTGCCCCAAGTAGCTTGTCATTATTCAAAATGCTCGCGCATTATGAAAAAATCTTAATATGCATTCCAGAGCGAGAAATTTCGTCAAGCGATATACTCGTGTAACTGGGAGAACTGCCCAGACAAGCGGGTTCGTCAGATTGTGTTGTTCATGCTGATGAGGGCCAGATTCCCTATGGGTATCACCACGGTGTTTTACGTGATTAATCTCGATACCTTCGCTGAGGTGGGTTGTTGCATTCTTTTGGCGCACTCGTGTGAAAAGCTACGCGCTGTCCCGAAGCCTGTCTAAAATCGAAATTTTAAAATATTTTTTCCGATCTTTTTAAAACTTTTGCTTTTTTAAATTGAAATGGACTAGTGCTTAACTGTGATCTCACCTGATGGTAAGCAGTGAAGTAATCATTCATGATAAAGCAGACTAGTTTATTAAGTCTATTTATTCTAGCCTTGAAGACGCCTAAATTATAATCGGACGCTTTTTCTAGCTTTAAGTATTTCAACAACTTTTTTTTCTAAAACATAATTATCTAAAGTGCCTCCACATAACCCAAAAACTAATTTGATTGCAGATGTGTCGCCAGTCATACACTCTCTTTAATTTGATGAATGCAGCCTGGGAGTGAAGGGTGTGAAGAATAAAAAATAATACAATGCTAAAGTTAATGCTTTGCACTTTTATTTTGTTACTAGCTGACGCGGCGGACTTTGTAGCACCTAATAGTCAATTAATGTAATGTAGTTTACTTCTTACGTGACGTTATAGATGTCACTACATTGTTATAAATAGTCAAAATGTTAATGTTTTTCTCGCTTTTGACTTTACTTCAACTGGGAATATTATAGAATTGAATTGGAGTTGGTCAGTCCAAAAAAAATGGGTTATTGATAACTAGCTGACCCGGCGCACTTTGTACCGCCTAATAGTCATTGGGTGTAGACGTGTGATGTGATATTTTACTTCTTGAATATTTTAAATTCATATAGAGTCTGTCTAAGAAAAAAAAACGTGTTGCGCCGACCCCAAATAAAACGGGACAAGGGCAGGAACATGATGATGATATAGATATCTTTCGATATAGTCAACGGGTTGCAATGAAACAAAGCCAAGTAAAATATCAAGTTACACACCATTTTTTATGTACAAAAGTTATCTACATCGATTTTGTACATAACTAAAAAGTTCTACAGATTTATTGTATGTATAGATTAAATACAATATCTAACTAAAAACCTAACGATATACAAATCAGATTCTGTATTTCATGAATTAAACACATACAGTAGATGAAATAAATTCCTTATCGTTTTACTTTATTGTTACACATTTGCTGTCATAATTGGGTATAAATTCAGTGAAAATCCAATTACACGAGGCCATTAAAAAAGGATAAGCATTGTCTACTTCGGCGTTTTAACAACATAGAGGTTTCTGAATGAGGCACAGACCTACGAATATACTACAAATGAGGGTTTCGAATCGATTTAATTCCGATAGCAGGTTTTATTTTTTTAGCACAATTAATCCTACTAAAGGCGTTATCATGAATGTTAAAGTTTATATTTTAATCAATCAAGCTGCGATGTTTGATCGGATTTAGACATTTCTTATATGAGTACGAATACTTGTACCAGGATCTTGATTAAAACATAGTACATTTTTAACCGACTTCGAAAAGGAGGAGGTTCTTGTTCGGCTGAATGTATGTTTTTTTTTTATTTTTTTTTTTTTTGTATATAATTATGTTCACCGATATTTCGGTCAATTGTGGACCGATTTCGAATTTTTTTTTTTTTATTGAAAGGTTATGCTTCCAAGTTGGTTCCATAAAAATATTGTTAAGATCTGATCATGAACTTCGAAGATATGGAACCGAACTCCTCATAGAATCATAGCAGAATTGTCGTAACAAGTAAAATTGCTTTGTTTATACGTGTAGTCGATGACTGACTGAAAGAAAAGGGGGAGGGGAAAGGGGGAGGGGGTAAATTCATGTAATATAACCGTATTTGGGATTATAAGAATCGTTATAAGATGCACTCTGGCTATAAGGTAATTTATGTTTAGCTGAAGGGTAGGTACTTTTTAGTGGTGCTACCATAACTAAAAAGTGAAAAATAAAAAACTTTTTACAAAAAAAAATTAAGTCGGTGTTAAATAACGAACAGACAAGATTAGGTATCTATTATAGAAACACCGACTTCCGAAATTAAAGTTATTTTGTACTTTTTGAAGTCGGTTTAATTTTTTTTGTAAAAAGTTTTTTATATAATAATAATAAATACAAGATTACCTTACAATATGAAGGGTTTTATGGTGGAAAAATCATCTGATGACAACCCCCGCTCTGGCCTTCATACCGGGGCTCGAGCTATCTTTCGAAACTAACCCTGGCCCCAGTAGACTTCGACCCAGCTGGGCCCCTGCTGTTGCTGCCAACTCCTTGAGGCGCGCGGGAACAGTGCACGCCGTCGACAACTTGGGCTCGTTCCGGACAGTTACCGGATGGTCGGACAGCGAGCTACCCATAGCTCGCCGTCAGCAAGCCCGCGTCTACGGTGGCCGGAAATCGGGATCGGAATCCCAGCGGTGACGAGAGCGCCGTTGCCTGATGCGTTCGGCTTCCTCCTTTGCTAACATTACTGCTTCGCAGAAGGAGGTGACCGCCTGCCACTCCTCCTCGCTCTGGACCAAGGCCTAAACTAAGGCCCGGTGCAAGAGATCTCCGCCGCGAGGCGTGAGGCGATCGCATGCCCCCACGAGCGTACGGCGATGCTCCACCCAAGCAGGGCACACCTCGACTGTGTGCTCCACTGTATCCTCCGGGCGTTCCACACAGTGGCGACACCCGCGCATCACTTTCGCACGAATCTAGTACAGGGACCTCCCGAACTTGCCATGTCCGGCGAAGACCTGCGTTATGCGGAAGGTAAGGACGCCATGAGGTCTTTCCAGCCACGCCTCAAATAGGGGACTTACCGACAATTTGAAGGGTGAACCAGAAAGTTGCAAACTAGCGTTATAAGTTATTCCAACCAAGGTCACCTTGGTCTCAGCAGCCCACGAACACGCTCTGAGGCTTTACCATGACGTGTTAAAATGTCAAGCTTGCAAAGGAGAAAGCGGGATGGAGCTATATATCCTTCCCTTTAATAGTTCAGTTTTGTTCATAAAAAGGATCGCGTTAAGAGTTTCTGGTAGTTTCTTAAAAGCCTGATCGAGCTGGCCCACTAGCGCTTCATCAGAGACGCACAACGCTTTTTCTTGATGGCATGTGGAAGCACTCCCCACACACGCACGCACTTCGCGTGTAATTTTCAAGGTGGCAAAAGCTACTTTGTAAGTAAAAGTAACGCTATCTTGATTCGATTTACTCAGATACCTACGTGCGTAAACGAGCTAAACAAAAATCGACATCAAATAATTTGTATTATGTCTTCATTATTCACTCATTGTATTAAAAACCCAATTTTTACAGTAAAAAAATAATAAACAAAAGCATAATTTGACTTGTTATTTAAATAAAAAATAAAGTGACTAAAGCAACGTAATAACCAACACGACGTTTTTGGCTTCGCAACAAAAGTTCCACAGATTAGAGTAAATCTTTATTCATTAGCCTCTGCTAACGGCCTGGCGACATAGTAATTATTTCTGAACGCTGCTCAGGATAATGAGATTCTGTTGAGGGTGGCCGACAAAATGTCCGACGCAGGCTGCACGGCGCCAAAACTTTCTCTAAAACTGACACACTGTCATCTCATAACTCCAGGATGCAAGAAGTAAGCAACTTTCTAAATTAAGGCTTGTTTTCTTAACCGGGTTTGAATAAAGATTTTAAAACAGAAAAGAATTAAAGAAATGTGAAACTATTAATATATGTCGAAGCGTTGACGCATATCAGTCGGTCTGCATCAGCGCCACCTATCTTTCACTGGAGGAACTATGTAGTTAGATTGAACAGCTTACGTTTGGGAACGTCAAGTATTAACTTGGGGATGGTTAGCGTGGAGTAGATTTTCTTGAGATAGAGATATTGAGATTATTCGACAGGTACTGACGTTGACCGGTAAATTGGCTAACCGGCAATGGGGGTAGGGCCACGTGTCGGGTGTCCGTTGATTTGGAGGGCACTTTGAATCGGTCGGGCGGTCAGGGTAGACATTGGTTACTCCACGCTAAACTTCCCGCGTTCCTAAATTCTTAATCAAGCCATATCTCAGGCATCCTTGATTATTTTGTACTGAGTGTGTGTTACGAGTAATTAAAAGTGTTATCAAAGGTTTTTGTGAGTGTTATTTCCGATGTCGCGACCCACTGATATCGACCCTCCGTTATCAAAATTGGGATTGGACCACGACGACCCACGTGTTCAAAAATGAAAACGCTAGCGACGAAAAATGGATGCGTTTGTTGGAACAACAGAACCGCAATTTTCTGACGCTGATTTAAGCCATGAAAACACCTACTACGTCGTCACATGGCTTTCGTTTACCGGATTTCGATCCTGAGAAACAAGATGTAGATGCACGTGCTTGGTTGACGACTGCAGAAATGTGCTTGACGGACCAAGACCAACATGGCACCCTGCTTATGGTCGCTTTAAGAAAGTAAGAACCGGATTGAAGAGCTGACTTAAATGGTCTGATAAGGTTTTTTTCTGGGGTTGTTCCCTAATCCTGAGCAACAAATGTTGGACCATGGTACCGCTGTATCCCCAGAGAGCAAATTACAACGTACCACCCAGCTAGTGACCGGGAAAAGAGCGATGGGTGCAAGTGCTCGTTTACGATGTACTACTTTCCGATACGTGCTTCGCGTGTGTGTGTGTGTGCGTGCCTGAGGTGCAGTGTGTCGAGTGCGATACCAGATCAGAAAACGTTTCACACAAAACGCTTGAAGTCGTTTCAAGCGCTACCTGTCAAATGTTACATTGTGGAATAATTGGACGAAGCAAGCGACGTGAAGGCGATGGTGGTGCCAAGGCATCACGTAGCGAGTGACTGGATGACGTATGTGCTGTCAAAGGAACCAGGAACAAGGTCAGGTATTCACATTCCATTTTAATTCTGATGCTGAGTGTTATATCTCTTTCACTTTAAAGTCTGTCATCACTATTTCACGGCAAACGTAAACACAGTTTTGTTACATTGAAGGGTCAATTTAGTGTGTTCAGATTACTTGCGTAGTTTGATTGAGGTTTTATTCCATGCTTTGCCCAACATCTATTTGCGAAGTGATATTTTGGCCGTGAAATATTGTTGCAAGGATTCAGTTTAAATAGTATGATCGTGCGTGACACACTTCTTTTGTTAATTCACCACCACCGGTGTATAATAATCCATTCATCAAAACATTTTTTAAACGCTGCTTCCTGAATTGAGTTCAGTTCTCGCCGCGAATTCTCCTTTATGTTTTCTATCGATTGAAAACGGGTGCCACGAAGTGGTAATTTGAGTTTAGGAAAAAGAAAAAAGTCAGCAGGAGCCATATCTGGTGAATATGGTGGTTGCTGGATGGTATTTGTTGAGTGTTTGGTCAAAAATTCGTTCACAATGATAGCCTTGTGCGAAGGCGCATTGTCGTGGTGCAAAATCCAAGAATTTTCTTTCCACAAATCTGGCCTTTTTCGTCGAATTTGCTCTCTTAACCCTTCAGATACCGTCAATTAGAGACACAATAGTAAGACAATAGATGCGCGGCCACCGGGTGTCGCTTGGGGATTCATGAATTAAACGCGATGATGATGATGATGATGATGATGATGCTTTCAGTAGTGTTTCAGCGGTTAGTATAAAGCGGTGACTATGCCACTCGGTATCGAAACGTGATCTCTGTTTTTCAACGGGGTTTTTGATAAATCGGTAAATACCTACGTCAAGGGTATATACGGTAGTATTACAAACGTTGATTAAAGCCGGATTTTCATTAGATTTGAAAGAGTGGTTGTTTTTTATAATGCAAATCGAGTTGTTTAGGATATGAAATAAAGTCAAGTGCTGAAGTTTGGAGATATAGAACTTCAGAAAGCAGATCGCGTACATTCGATTCTGCTCTCTACCCTACTTTCGATGCTGTTTATCATAGCTCAGTTGGGACAGTTAATAGGTCTAGTAGTTTACTTCGGGTGGTTTTGATTGGGTGGTACCTAAATATTCTCGTGTATGGGACCGTTCTTCTAAAGATTTAACGTGCGGTAAAGTTTCTTTTTTTTGACAGCAGCGCCACGAAAACTGAATAAGAATTAATTTAATTTTTTATGAAAGAGTCGGTTAACCTTTAACGTTTCAAATTTTTCAATCGTGTCAATTAGAGGCGCAATAGAAAGACAGTGACACCGCAATAGAAAGAAAATGAAACGCAGGCGTTTCAGTGGGAAGTGGAACATAAAAAAAAGAGGCTGATGATGACGATGAAGTTTACAGGATGAACTGATTATAGGAGATTTGATTTGTAGTCGTAGCTTAATAGAAACCGGTATCTAGCGGTCACAGTAGTCCGTAAGTACGCGGTATTCAATTCAAATGTTGATCAAACCTGGGACGTACTGTGGGAAACCATTAAGTCTTGAGAGACTTGGCGATCCTGGAAGGATGCGCAGGAGTGATTGAGGTTCTTGCTAACGGCCACCATGACCGTTATGTTTCGAAGTACGCACATAACCGCCTGCGAAAAATAACTGACGTTGACATGCACGTAGGCGATGATGACGAGACTAGCTATGACGAAAATGATAACGCTGACAAGACTAGTTGAATACTAAGTAGTCAACTTAACATTTAGAGTACCTAGCATAGTAAGAGTTTTCTTATAATCTGTAACGTTATAGGAAAAATAAAGTAACATGTTGAACAAACCTACTTTAAGGATTATTTTGATTAAAGGCTCGAAATGATTATCTTGATGGTGTTGTTTGTAACCGGATGGAGGTTACATGTGGAGGTGACCGGATAGAGGTTGCCTGTTGTGTTAGTGACCGGATGGAGGTCGATTGGTTTGACGCTTATGGCCGGATGAAGGCTATAATGTGTGATGATGAAGACCGGATGGAGGTCGATTGGTTTGACGCTTATGGCCGGATGAAGGCTATAATGTGTGATGATGAAGACCGGATGGAGGTCAGAGTATGAGCACTGCAATATTTTAATGAGTTTCCTATTATTTGAATGAGTTTGAGTGTTGTTCAACAACAGTGTTGTCGGCTTTGAGAGATTGAGATTGTTGTGATTTTCTTCTGGACGTGATTGATGATTTTGATCAGAATACCTTTTATGCCCCACTCTCTTGGGCCAGGATTGGCCGAACGACTGGAATGAGTACTGTTCGAGGATTTTCTTTCATTCCAGGTACTCCACACGAGGACGTGTGATCATCAGGACGGCCGTGTCGAAGCGTTGACGCATATCAGTCGGTCTGCATCAGCGCCACCTATCTTCCACTGGACGTACTATGTAGTTAGATTGAACAGCTTACGTTTGGGAACGTCAAGTATTAACTTGGGGATGGTTAGCGTGGAGTAATAGCAACACTAAGCGAATAGTCGAGTCAAATGTCGATCCGGAGGTATAATCGATTATTCGACATTGACAGGTACTGACGTTGACCGGTAAATTGGCTAACCGGCAATGGGGGTAGGGCCACGTGTCGGGTGTCCGTTGATTTGGAGGGCACTTTGAATCGGTCGGGCGGTCAGGGTAGACATTAGTTACTCCACGCTAAACTTCCCGCGTTCCTAAATTCTTAATCAAGCCATATCTCAGGCATCCTTGATTATTTTGTACTGAGTGTGTGTTACGAGTAATTAAAAGTGTTATCGAAGGTTTTTGTGAGTGTTATTTCCGATGTCGCGACCCACTGATATCGACCCTCCGTTATATATTTAAATAAAAATTTAAAATACATGTATATAATAATAAATAAATTCATTTATTTCAGGCTAAAAACGAATAGTAAAAATATAACATATGACGTCACCAACACACCAGATGTGAATATTACAATAGATGAATAAACTGAGCTATTTATATCTAATTTTAAGTGAACTGTAATTGTTCTTATGAGAATAAAATTATTTAAACGAGATTTATTACGAAATATCGAAATTTTTGCCAGTTTACTAAACACTAAAAGTAGGTGACACTTCTAACTGTCAAAATAAAAATTAAATAAGTGAGATTTTCAACATAGCTTAGCACAGAATGTCAAAATACAACGTGCAAAAGTATTTAGTCTTTAATTTGGGTGTTTCCTAATATTGGTGACTGGTTTATAATGACACCACTACGGAACCTTCAGAAAATTTAAAAATTGCTTATACTTAAGTAGCCGCATGGAGTGTCGTTATTTCGGAAGTCCTGCTGACCGGGTAATCTTTGCATCAAAGCCACTTTTAACTTGAAGAGGCTTCTTAATATCCAAGCATTTTTACATAATAAACTAGCTGACCTGGCAAACGACGTTCTGTCATATAAATAAATTAATCAAGTAAGTCGAATGTAAGTATAAATTGACAAAAAAAAAAACAAAAACGTGATTTAAAAAAAAATGGAGTGTAGGATAGAAGGGTGAAAAATAATTTAGGACCCATTCTTATACTTACCAAATTAATATACTTTAAAAAAAAAAATTACAATCGATCAAGGCATTTCAGAGGACGATGACCAAGCATTTTGACACGAAATATTTATAAAATAGATATGGCAAAAGTGTTTTCCGGAGCAACAAAAGCAACTCTTTAAAAAAATATTTAGGTAACACTGGATTTATGTAAGAGATTCATTTTTTATTAGAGCAAGTACGATAAATTGCCTCTTACCGAATTTGCCGATACAGCAAAACTCTCGTACTACATACCTACGTACCATATTCGTAGATACCGGTTCAAAAGGTGCTGAGCAAGCGAGTTCTCTAAGCTGTGAAAGGATTTGGAATACCTACTTATACCTTGATCTGGGAACGAAGCTCTATTCTATAAAAGCATTGGCAACTAACAGACCACTATTAGAACTTCAAGTTGTGTAATCCATGTTGCGAAAATGTGATATGTCAAATGTTTCTATGTCAACGGGCGTTTCACGAGCTAATTGAAAAACGTACAAAAGAAACCTCAAAAGGTATAACCGAAGCCCTTTATAACAAACTGAATCAACTTTAAGCATAAACTGCTGAATAAGGGAACCTTGACCTGGCTCATCCGATGTATTAAAAGCCGATAAATGGGTTTTTGTTTTGGTATATAATCTATTCAACGGTGCCCTAGTCGGCCATTTCTTTCTTACAAACGTAGTATGGCGATTACTGTTTGATGGTATCATTTCGAAACAAAAAATTATATCAATTTGTTGTTGTTTCATCATTATCTAGTCCAGCATATAAACAAAGCAGTTAAAATATATATTGTGATTGGAAATTTCGAGCGTTGACGTCACGTCGTGGGCTGGAGATGTCATTAGATGATTTCCAAAAAAAAACATAAGTACCACACCTTGGTTACACCCTCAACAACCCTAATTATTTATATATCTAAATAATATTGATGACAATAAAGCATCAATTTCATTTATAATTTACGATTCTTAAAAAAGCCGTCCTAAAAGCTAAGTAAACGAATAAAAAATAAAATAAGTTGAAAGAACAGACATAAAGATAAGAAACTGCATATTACACTAACCTGAAGCTCTCACAGGTAAACAGTGTAAATTTAAGCTAAATATTAAGTGGCTTACCGAGCAACACTTTAATAGCTACTTAAAAGGTTTCACAGAAATTCTATTCATGTAATAAGCAGTCGCTTTTGTAAGAAAACGTTTGTAATACGCTCCTGAATTCCTTTGGTACTGTGAGAAGAATTTGACAGCTGCCTCAAATTCGTGCCATCGCTCACATGTCACTCTACATTGCGCTCATCATGAAGTGTCTTTGCGAAGATTTCATCTTACAATTTCAATGTTTTTATTCTAAATAAACATTTGTTTAATGAAATTGCCTTTTTTTTCATATTATATGAGAACTAGTTTTATTGTTTTTTATTCAATAAAAATGTTTAAATATAATATCTGTGTATATCAGATTAAGTAAAATATATATACAGTATCTTAACTAAATTTAGGATATAAATAATATAATTTGCATTAATAATATAAATTTTGAATATTTGCTTAACGTAAATTTGGTCCGTTACAATAACAATAAATGAATATAACATTTTTTTTCAACTTGCAGTATAATTTACTGGTTTACATAAATCATGACGTAGGATAAAGTACCTATGCTGACTAGATTCTACTGAATCTCAGCTTCAGTATTAATTGGTATCGATTTGCAATGGAGCACTAGAGGATTAGCAGATTAGGTAAAACTAGGACTTGCTGGAGCAATATCTAGAGTAGTTAGATACACAGTGGTTACGGTAGTAGTACTTTTATTTTTATTCTTCATTGCACACAAAAATATGTTAATATACAAACAAAAGGATATGTTATGCAGAAATGCAAACTATTGTTAGCACCCAGAATGTGTTTTTGACCTAGTTTGAACATAAGAAATGGTCTGTGAAAATATTTCCTCACACTACTTTGAATTGTAATTGTTTCTCAATGTCATCGTGAGCTCTGAAATACTTAGGCGCTATGCACATATCTTTGGGTCAGGTCAGGGCCTCGTTAGTGCTCTGTCAGGAACACGAATAAATCCTGGCATACAAGATGATATCAGGTTTATAGAAAATTTTATAAACCTGATCTCACAATTCCGTGTCAGACGCATTCAGTCCGTTATTGTCCCAGAGCATACTCGAAATGCGACAAAGTGTGCGAATTTCACAACATTATTTATTTTAAATTTATTGACTTTTATTGACTCGTTCTTTCCATATCAATCATGAAGTACATTCAACCACCGTTACTCCTTACTGTCTTTATTTTACGACGGTGCCGAGTATGATTTTTTTTCGGATTTATGCAAAATAATTTCTTTTTATAGCGTTGTAAAAATGTCAAGTATCCTTCTCTGGGCCTGACTCTACCGTTATATGTCGGACATTCAATCATTTTTATAATATTATATCTTGTCATTTTACAACGATATAAAAAGAAAATGTATACCAAATAAATGGAAAATGTATACTTACGTAACAAATGTTTTACCTATCTATGTTTAACCTACCTTTGAGCATAATAAAAACATCTTGTAGAGGAAGAGGTTAGACTATTTACCCAGTACAACAAACTATGTATAGGTACCTGTTGAATTTATAATACGAAATCATTTGACTCCTTTGAAATTAACGGTATCGACTATAACTTTGTGCATTATAAGTTGTTTTTCAGTTTTGACAACTGGAATTAAAAAATATAAGTTGCCATGGAATTATAAATCAAAACATATTTCATATTCTAAATTTAAATGTATTTCCTAATATCATGTACAAAATATATTTTCTCACGCTTAAAAAAAATTACAATTAACAATTTGAATTTGACCGCTTGAAGAGATAACAAAAGATTGATTCCTACTTGTTTGTTAATAAAACTATTTTCCTTAATTTTGTTTTTACAAAACAATTAAAGTACCTGTTTGGCTACCTACGCACATACTAAAAAAACTACTATTTAAACGTAAATATACTCATAATATTACAATATTTTTGTTAAAATAAACTGCTCAAACCTAAAATAACAACAAAACTCAGTCTAACAAAATGCTTAAATGCTAATTGAGTTGCTTAATCTTTCCTTTTCCGCGTTCACTGAGACAACAAGAAGACGATAAGTCAAAACTGGTTAAATTAAAGAAAAAATAAATAGCTTACAGAGCTGAATGAATAATTTAGTTTGGTGACCCATTTTCTTTACATTCTAGCGTATTGAACTCGATATAACCACGGTAGTCGGAAACTAAATAAACAAAAATCTGATTTTGCAAGATCGTTATCTCAATACACACGGCAAGTACGCAACACAATCAACGACAATGAAAAAGATAAGGATCAGAACTCAAGCCAGACCCGCCAGTCATACTCGTATGTAAATATTTGAACAATCTCTGCCCGGGAACTCACTGCGAAGCTGAACTCCGAGAATTATTCATTACATAGCCACCCTTCCATTTTTAAAATGACAAAAAAATATGAAATCTAACATTTTAGGAAAGCCTTCTTTCTATCTACAATTTTGGAATATTTCTAAATAAAAACATGCTTAGCTACATTTAAGCCTAAACTTAACAGCGGTTATCACAGGGTGTTACGATACACTGCAAATACAAATATGTATTTAATACTAATACTGATAAATAGATTTACTTCACTTTATCCAAACATCCCACGTATAGTTGAATAAACTAGGTGCGGCTAAAGGATTCCTAAAAACTGGAGCTCTAGGAATTCTTTTTGCCATCTCCGTTTGCAGCAGACTTTGCATGCAGGATACTAAATGTGGATATATAGCGGATATTTCCATCGTTTCGCAGGGATCTTCTATTATGTTGTATAGACATACTGTACCTAAAAATAATACACACAATGTTATTTTCGTAAACAAAGAAAGGGAGGTTCCAAGAAGTAGTGAGCTGCTGCGGGATTATTCGAAAGAGTTACCTCGATCTTGGAACGCAAAGGGTAACTGAACTAAAAAAAAACACAGAAAAAGTAACACAGGTGGGTTTTCCACCTATATAAGTAGAAAACCCAACTGTGTTACTATCGTCAGTAAAAAACTGACAATCTCGCTCCCAGAGTAGGAGGAGTTATTAGATGATTCCCCATAGTAAGCTGTTACTCTATCTACACTGTTTATTGTAAGCAATCACTACATTGGTTTTCTGACCATGCTTAACCATATACATGTTATCGAAGAACTAAAACTAAAGCTATATTAACTTACAATTTCTATAATAATTTTAGTAGTCGCATGGTTTCATCATCATCATCATCATCATCATTTCAGCCGAAAGACGTCCACTGTTGGACATAAGCCTCCCCAATGTGTCACCACAATGAACGGTCCTGTGCGTCTCGCATCCATCGCATGGTTTACTATTACTTATTTAAAATCCATGAACCAAACTTACCGTTACCAGAATAACACGTAGTCGCCGAAGGTCTATCACATTCGATTGTGTTTTTCTTCCTTATGCTCAAGTCATCAGTATTGAAGGGCATGCCAACTGAGTCCAGTATTCTATACATGGCACTGTTTTTAAGAGTTTTGACATAACACGGCGGTTTGCCGATCACGCCTGTAAGGTTACTGCCATGGTGTAAACTATAACTATCAACGACATAACCCGTTACTAACTTAAACTCTCCGTAAATGATTGAGGCATATCCTACATTTTCGTCCATTTCATACATTTCGAACCTTTGAGAAGGTAAGTTAGAGTTGATATTATCCCAATGGTCGATTCCATCAATGTCTTTTGGGACTTCAACACCAGCGGCACTCAATAAAGTAGGAAGCCAGTCCGATACGTGCATATACCCGTCCCAGTAATTATTTGTATTATTCAGATGCCTACTCCACACCAATGCAACAACCCTCACACCTCCCTCATAAGGTGTTGTTTTAATTCCTCTCAGTGGATAATTTGAACCGTAGTTTTTGTACTCGCCAATAGTCATTCCTCCATTGTCTGATGTGAACACAATTATTGTGTTTTCTAAAATCCCCTTGTCACATAGAGCTTGAACAATATCACCGACACTGTCGTCAAGTTTTTTTACCATGGCTGAAAGGTAAGGTTGATGAAAACATAACAAAAACCTTTACATATATAGTGAAATCTAAATAGGAGCACAAATATAACAATGTTTAGCAGGTGGAAGTGTTTTTAACTTATTATTTTCCTTTTAAAATAAAGTATGACACAATATACCTACAAACAAAAAATATTGGAAGAGCTTTAGTAAATTACACAAACAAATAAAATTCAACAGGATTTTCCCCTTCTAAACTGACCCATCAAATTCTCTTTTTTTACATTTTTTACCTGCAAATATCCTCCTCTCAGGTGACTCGACATGTCTCATCGCCCTGACCTCTTCTGGCGGCGCCTGCAATAGGGCACCTTCATTGGCACAATGCGGAGCGTTATGCGCAACCATCAGGAAAAGAGGAGAGTTCGTGTTATGATTCTCGATTACTGTTAAATAACAAATGAAATTATTCGTACGATTTGACGAATGGTTTCCGGTTGTTTATATTACACGAGTGAATGCAAGAGATTAGACGAATCATCTTATTTCAATATCCTACTTTGATAACCGACAAAGTAATATAATTATAACTAATACGATGTAATCTTTAGTTTGGCAATTTCGTTTATTTATGTATGTATATTCTCCGATGGTCGGTTACGTAAAATAAAAGACTTACCTGACTTGGCATGTTCTGTATAAACGTCGGTGATGTAACCCTCAACGTCCCAAGCTGGGGTTTGATTTCTAAATAAGGACATACCAGAAACTTGACCGACGGTCCACTAAAAATAAAAATAAATATTCAGATGTAGTAAATCGATTAAAAATAGTTAGATGTAGTATACCAATAGCTCATATCCTTATGATGTTTTGCATGAAAACTGAATGAAGTTGGACCCAATGTACATCCTTGGGGAACACCTAAGTTTAAATGGGCAAGAGTAATATTATGGAAATAACTTTAAGTTACTTACTTCTTCCTCATAAGTGTACTCATAATAATCCACACAACCAGTTCTATGTCCAAAATGGCTATCGAAACCTCTTTTGGTTGGTAAATATTCTTCTCGGGAAGATCCAACGTGCCATTTGCCAACCAAATGAGTGGAGTAACCAGCATCTTGGAAATACTGGGGCAGTAGCTTAATATTGGTTGGGATTCCTCTATCCTCACCCATTGTTATAGGAGGCATTCCTTGCATTCCTAGTTGAGAAAACGTAATTTTCATGAAATAGTTTAAAAAAGATACATTGGACAAGCTTGGAAAATTTACAGTATTATTGTAGTAAAAACGTGTACATAGTAATAAAAACACGTTAAATTTACATACATATTTGTTCTAAGTTTTACTGATAACTTCTAAACAGATCAAACACCTTGATAAGCATTAGGAATGTGCGTCACAAAGAAACAATGAGCATGTTAATGAACCCGACGTCAATTTAGTTTTAGACTGAGAAAGCGTAATAGAATATTTTGAACTATTTTAAACCTCTGGAAATCCACAAGTATAAAAGAGAACACCATGAAAAATATTTTTATTGAAATAGACTAATATATAGATCAACCGCCAGGCAAACCTGATTATACTTGTATTTGGCTTGATAGAAAAAATCGCGAATCTAACCCTAACTTACGATGAAGGAACGGGATGGGGTTTTTAGTCAGTAATAGTCTGATACTATCTCCCGCTCCACCCAAGAGCGGGTTTTGTCAAAGATGATTTTCCCCGTCGACAAAAAAAAACCTAACTTACGATTTCAAACGTATATGTCTAAAGGATTACGTCGCGGAAATATTTGCAAGATACAAAAATAATAAAGCTTGTCTTTTAACCCTTCAGATACCGTCACTTAGAGACACAATAGTAAGACAATAGATGCGCGGCCACCGGTGGTCGCTTGGGGATTCATGAATTAAAAGGACTTCGAAAAAACAAAAATCTTGAATAGTTATTGTTTTTTTTTATAAACAATATAAAACCGCAGTTACGGGGCCGCGAAATCAACATAGATCGGACGGTCATACAAAATACTCTGTGATTACAACCGGCTCTTAACGTATGGACTGTGGAAAACATAATAGAGTAAAATAAACTTTATTGTACACCAAAACAGTAACATAACTTTACACAAACCTAAATCTATGGGTACATTGATGGTCTTAACACTGACAGTGATTTTTATCAGACAACCTTTAACGAATTTGAGAACACGGTTGGTGCAGTAGAGTTCGATTCCCGCACGAAACAAATATTTACAAATATACCTACTGATAATTATATCTTGTATGTGAGTTTATATATGTTTATGAACGCATCCACGTGGGACAACGTTAATCAAAATAAAATAAAAAAACATTTGGATGGATTGTCTGTAAAATCTTAAAATGAAATAAAAAAGGGGTTAGTCTGCGATGTGCTGCTTGCAAATTGATCAATTGCTCCGTGGGTCAAACATACAAATTGTCTATAAAATCGGTCCTTTCAGCTAGACTCGGCAGCGGATCATACACGCTCAATCCACCTAATCATGGTTTGGGCACGCCACGATTATGGCGGTAAGTCCCCTCTTTGAGGCGTGGCTGGAAAGACCTCACGGCGTCCTTACCTTCCGCATGACGCAGGTCCTCACCGAACATGACAAGTTCGGGAGGTTCCTGCATCGGATTCAAGCGGAAGAGACGCCCGGGTGTCGCCACTGTGCGCAACGCCCGGAGGACACGGTGGAGCACACCGTCGAGGTGTGCCCTGCCTCGGCGTGCCCTCGTGTGGGCGATCGGCGGCGGAGACCTCTCGCGCCGGGCCCTGGTCGAGGCCATGGTCCGGAGCGAGGAGGAATGGCAGGCGGTCGCCTCCTTCTGCGAAGCAATAATGCTTGCAAAGGAGGAGGCCGACCGCATCAGGCAACGGCGCCCTCGCCGCCGTCGCCGGGACTCCGATCCCGATTTCCGGCCACCGTAGACGCGGGCTCGCGGACGGCGAACCATGGGTATCTGTCCGATCGTCCGGTAATGGACCGAGTCCAAGACGTCGACGGCGCGTACTGTTCCCGCGCGCCTCAAGGAGTTGTCAGCAGCAGGAGGGGCCCAGCTGGGTCGAAGCCTACTGGGGACAGGGTTCCGAAAGGGAGCTCGTGCCCCGGTATGAAGGCTAGAAGGAACGGCGTGGGGTTTTTAGTCAGTAAGAGTCTGACACTGTCTCCCACTCCACCCAAGAGCGGGTTTCGTCAAAGATGATTTTCCCGTCGACAAAAAAAAAAACCTAATCATGGTTGAAAATGAACGTTTCGGACTTCATCAGAGCTGAAGTCTAGCCGTCATCTAGTCCCGATCTTAATCCAATGGATTATGATTTATGACCAGCTTTGGAGAGTATTGCATGCTCTAAACGTCACGATAATTTGGAGTTCCTAAAACAACCCATAAGACTGACTGTGAAGAATTTTCCCATGGAGAGTACGTGTCTCTATTGATAAATGGGTTATTATTATTTTGAATGAGCTTCATATATTTTTAATATTTTCATACTTTATGAACTAACACCCATTACGGTAATAAATGATTTATGCCGGAAAAAAAAATAAGAGTGTAATAATATTTATAGCAATAGTTATACATATACAAATAATTATATGGTACAGAATTTACATAGAAAGAAGCAGTAACAGTGAATAGAGTGCATCTAAAGAAAATACCTGTCTTATAAGCATATTTTCCAGTGAGAAGTGCTGTACGAGAGGGGGTAC
This sequence comes from Mythimna lalbum, assembly GCA_949319445.1. Taxonomy (NCBI): domain Eukaryota; kingdom Metazoa; phylum Arthropoda; class Insecta; order Lepidoptera; family Noctuidae; genus Mythimna; species Mythimna lalbum. The sequence continues at coordinate 7,518,529 of OX439348.1, read as the reverse complement.
ATATTGCATGGCTGTAGTACCTTCCTAGTGCCACTCCCGAATACGCCAACAAGTCAATGTTTGGTGTTTGGATCAGATCAGATCCGTGAAAACTGACGTCGTTCCAACCCTAAAATATACCAATAGAACAGTGTGTTTTTATAAACAAAGGTATAATAAAATTAAAAATGTAACCGTCTTACGTAATTGACAGTCTCCATTGTTTTCCGTAAATTATGTTTTAATGACATAATAGTATTGATCATTGTTTCTATGATTACTTTGTAATGGGTTTTTACAGATGACTAAAGTTGTTTTGGTTGCAGATATCGTATTGCCTGCTTATTTGCAGAAATCTCTATCAACTAGATTTATTTCAAATTGTTTTTTTTTTGTTACGTGTATTTTTGTATAATGATTCGATTGACTGGTTTTAGACCTCATTACGACAGGCTACCTATAACTAACAACTGCGATAGTAAGTAGTAATCACTTTATGACACTAAATCTATAAACTATTTTATCGATCATTACGTTAACCCAGGGTATTATAATAAATATTTGATGATCCATAAAAAAAGAGTTGAGCATCAAAATGTTATGGAAGGATATTCCTATATCAGGAATCAATGATTACTGATTTATTCACACAGAGATAAGCGTAAAGTGTAAAACAATAAAATCACAACTTACCATATCATCGGCAATAATAAATACGATATTAGGTTTATCTGCTTCAACAGATAACCTAATAACTCCGGAAATCAATAGTATACATAACACTCTATGGGCTCCCATGATGAATGGCAAAGAGACACTATCACTGATACTATATCTGAAAGAATTGTTTATCTTGATAGCAATGTTAGACTAAACAAATATAATAGTACTATAGTTGTGAACGTGCGTGTAGTGTAGCCGATCCGCGTTGTGTGACCAAACGACTCGTCATTCAACGATATCACACTTTTATGCATCTGCTTGTATGTAAAACCAGTTTATTGATATCAATTTTTTTCTAATCAAAAACATTTATCTATGCTAATATTAGAGTTTGATTGAACACGCTAATCTCAGGAACTCCTGGCTCAAATTGAAAAAATCTTTGAAAGTTGGATAGCACATTTATTGGGAATTACTATACACAGGTGCCGACTCCGTGGGTGTTTGGGAGTTCAAGCAGCTATGAAAAATAAACAGTGGGTGCCGAGCACCCCGGAAAATAGACTTCAAGGAACAGATCAGTAGTAGCTTTTTAGGAATTGGCGTTTTTCATTCCCTGACGACCCGTTCACAGCGCTGTGACTTAGAACACCGGTTGGGGCGCAAGGCACACATCATTATTTATTAAGGTAGGCGCCAGATAACAATAAAATAACGGTCATTGACCTTTTCCTAATATCTCTGCGTAGGTATCCTAAAAACGTACCACGAACTGTTTTTAATTACTAGAAAATGTCACGGTTGATGTTGATGTCTTTATTTTCGTTTTTTTTTTTAATTGATATTGATGTATCAACAAATGTAGGAGGGTCAATGACCGTTATTTGTTTGTTATCTGGCGCGTAATTAAGGACGCAGTATGTAAGACATTTATTTATTAGTCGGTGGATTAGTGTGCATTTCTTTTCTCACACTTCGCCACTTTTTCGAGTCACCAAATGAGCATGAGCACTCATGAGGTTTTCTAAAAGCTGGCGCCCCTGTATACATTATATGGGCATGCATAATATCACGCTACGATTAATAGGAGCGGAGCAGGGCCCGATCTAAGAAGGAGAGCGCCAAAAAATGACGGGCGGCAAAATTGACTTAGGTATATCTTCATTATTATCTTCCAACCTAGCTATTAGCCATCCACACCCAAGATGGCAGGTTGAGAATTCAACCACCTTCCAACCTACTTCAGGTTGGATAGTGGAAATATTTAAGACTTAATACTCATCATGACTTATATGATTTTGTGTATGTAAAGGGTGGCGAAAATTATCATTGCCCGGAGGGGCTAAATAGCTAGATCGGGCCCTGGAGCGGAGGAGTCACCAAAAACGCTGATGAAACCGCAGAAAGTAACTAGTATATAGAAAATAAGTTGAATAAACGATTGTCTAAAGCGAGACTTCGCATACGCTCTTAGGATTGGGGATCAGGATTATCTGGGAGAAAAATAACATGTACACATGGCTCACGTAATGTTTTTTTTTTATATATTGCTACCAGCGTCTTCGCTTGCGTTATAATGGAATATGATTTCATGTTTTCTTTCTTTACTTTCTTTCTTTTTTTATTCCAAGGGAACATACTCCCGGAATAAAAAGTGTAGTATATACTATTTCAGGACATGATTTTCCCTTTTAATTAGTTTCATCGAATTCAGTTTAGCCGTTTTAGCGTGAAGAAATAACAAACGCCAAGACACACCATCACACACTCACAAACTTTCGCCTTTATAATACTATCTATGTATTGGTGTGATTAAGATATAAAAAGTGCTAGGTTTAAATAGATTAAGCGGGATACTCGTACATATGTAGAGTTCATCAGAACAGATAGACCAACGCCGTTACTTAGCGGGAACTAGCAAGAGTATCGACAAAGATGGGAGACTACCAACGTTGTTATGGTGACATAGAGGCATTTACACAATTGGGACGATTGGTCAAAGCAGAAAGTGTTAGACAAAATAGGTGATTTAAAAAAGAATAACATTACGATATCTCAATAACAACGACACAATTGGCGCAGTATGGTCAATTTACACACGGAACTAATATTTGTATACATAATATATGACCTATAGATAATTGTTCCGGTTCTGGGCGTTTTATGTATGCGAGTTTACATGCTTGTGAACGCACTCAAGATATACTGGAATAACAAGAGTGTGGCAATGTTTTATTTTTTAATAAATAAAACTTAAAACTGTCTGTATGACATACTGAGCTCAAACTATGTACAATCGAACAAGCCATATACTTGCACTAACACGTGTAAGACATGATTTAGGTACATAATGGTTACAGTCAGTGGTTTATGATATTCTTCGTTGTTGTTTAATTGCAGTTTCTGTGATATCTTCAACGGTTCTATACAACAAACTATGAATGGCCATATAAAAAAAATAACGCCATAGGCCATGACACAATATATGCATATTGACTCTATACTAGACACTGAATACTTATATTAAGTCTTTTGCCTCTCCCAACTGATGCTAGAAGTACAGGCTCTGTACCAGAAGGACAGCCTACTGCTTTCTTCGATTTGTGTTGTCAACAAACTTGGTTCTTCTGTAATATCTTCATTAGTGATGGTATTATCCTGCGTTTTATTAACTGGATGATTTTCAGTTTTCAGAGAATCATGCAAAAACCGGCCACTTTCTGTCATCTCTCGATTCAGAATCTTACGATGCATTGATTAGTAATTTGACATCTATTACGCTAACAGAAATAGAAGGATCAAAGTAATCGTAATTTTCCATGTGAACTGTACCTATCTTATTTACGAATGCCCATAACACTTTCAAAATAAAGAAAATGTTGTACACTAACATGTACAGTCATGTATATGTCTACTTATTATAATTTAGATTATTAATTATGGAAATAGCAATATAACATAGGTAAACATCATCTACCACAAAACACAAACTATAAAATTAAAGTTTTCGACATCAACAATACTGCATTCTGATGTAACTATGCTACTGTTCTACCTGTCAGAGCCTCAACAAACCTAATTTAACTGTCATCAATTACAAATTAACAAATGATTCTTAAAAAAAATTTTCATTCATATTCTATTCAATTAAACCAAATTGGCACATTATCATACATTAAGTAGATTTAAGAAAGAATTACCGTACAAAAAATAACTCACATCCAGATAGAATGGTAAAAGACAATACCACCAACCAAAACCAAATCACAGTTACAAAACCAAGAGGATTGTTTGATCGCAGACCTGCAATATACTATCTTCATAGAAACCATCTGAACGAATGTTAGGGATGAAATCGCTGCTCCACTGACGGATTGCCAATTCATTCCTATCAACTGCGCAACTGTAACACTCCGCTCCTTTACGAATTGCGTGGGATAGCAACCAACTGCCACATTCTGGATACTTTTTTCAAATCTGATTCTTTCCTTTCCTATTGTTACAATTTGCATGATTCCGGCGTTACTTGCTTAAAAAATCCAAGCCCAAATAAGCTGTATGCAGCGTTTATGCAAACTGTACGGAAAATAAGATAAAACTTAAACAGAGGCGACAAATCGTTGTGCAGGCTAAAGTTGAGGTGGTGAACTTTAGACTTTAGTAATTATGCAACTTAGCAGCGTGAACATGTGGGTCACCCAATAACTCATCAACAACATTATCACACGTTTAACTTCAGTAATTACGCCGAGCAGGGTGCCAACTTTGAGAGTTTAGAAATGAGTGAAAAACTTTAAAATTGTACACTTTTGATGACAACATTAAGGGCCGTGCCTTACTGGGACGCCATGGCAGCGTAGTCAGGGGCCTAACCTTGACATGTTAAAATATCGGGGCTTGCAAGCGAAAAAGAAGGAAGGTTATTATAGCCAGACCATTTTAAACGTTAAAGTTTGTTGATCCAATGCCCAAATGAGGATTGACATATCATAAAACGTCAACGTTTAAACGATCTGGCCAGTTTTAGTTGGCCATATCATGAAGTGATTAATTCTTAGATCTGAAAACGACAGACACACTGCATGTAGAAGGATTCCTTGAACAGTTCTGTTTAGGTCGTAATATGGATTGCGTTAAAAGCTCATGGTAGGGCCTCAGGTCATGACTTCAAAAGCAATGTACATATGTTTGACAAACATATTTTTTAAACATTAAAAAATATATTATACAACAGAGCTGCATACATTTCCTTGGCTGCAAGAACTAGCAGCGATGCTTCGACGTCCCGGGTCTAGGCTTCAGAGCGAATGGTCATCATCTTTCACGTTCATATAGAAAGAAAGACATAGGTACTTATTGTATTGTATATGCTACCTACCTAGGAGTAGATATAAGATCAGATAAAAACCAGTGCTTGACTGCGATTTGTAAGTATTTATTAAAATGCTCATCGATAATAATCTTAAAAGCAACTAGCAAATTGATTTCAATATTTTTTCCATTGTTAGTCGTTTAATAAATCCTAAAGTGATGCGGTAAAAGAGCACTCCTGCATATTCTACTCAACATAAAACTCTACCGACCGTAGATTGAAAAAGATTTTATTTGCCCGTAACAGTTTGAAACGCTCGTAGAAATAGGAATGGACATGTCGACTGCCCACCGCAACTTTGCGTACATAATGTAGCTGTCAAACGTTCTAGTTGGGGCCACTACCGCACATTTTCATACTAACCGGAACTGCCGCTAACGACTCCTATTTCAACGTTAAACTTTGTTGCTTGGCTTGTCGAGGTTTTCTAAATTATTTAGGGACAGTTTTGACATTCTGCGGGATGACTCTCAAGTTAATTGGGATTAATAATTATTTTATACTAATTAATGTTGGAGTGGTTGGTCTAAGGTGCGTAAAAAAATCGAATTAAAAAAATCGAAAGGTTTTGTAATGGCGATCAGGTACTGGCTGCGTTGGAAGGCCTCCCACAAGACGGACCGATGACCTGTACCCCTAGCCAAGTTACTAATCTGCAATAGTTAACACTAGTAGAAAGCTTCAAATGCACGCCGCACGGGAATGACGTCGTCTCAACGCTCAGTCACGTGGTCAGAACACAAGAATTGGCAGCAAGGTCAACTTAAAGCGTTCGACGCAAGCGAAATGGTTGTAACTTGGCTAGGGGGCTAGTAAGTTCCGCGGCAAATCCGAAGGATGCGAGACCCACAGACCGGTCGTTATGGCGACACTTGGGGGAGGCCTATGTCCAACAGTGGACATCTTCCGACTGAAATGATGAATCTTTAATGAACAAAATTAAACATTTTGTATTATCTACCCCACGAAGTAGCCTAATCTACTCATCCTTTTCATTTTCATCCATCATCCATCCATTTACTTAGCATTTTCATCTTTATTGACTGCAAGATAATAATATAAATACCTAATCAAGAGGATAGACCATACAATTCTGGATTGAGTTACACACAACGCACGTAACATGAACAAAGCAAGAGGATTAATCGATACCGATGTCTTTTACAATTTCTGTGTACCTTTTTATTCCTTGAGGGAAAATCAGTTTATCAAGATCAGCATAAAACACATAATAAAAGAGAGGTTATCATAGATAGGTAGGTATGTAAATAAATCTGAAATAGACACACTAACTAAAATCAATCCCAGCTCAATCGAAACTCGAAGATGTCAGAACTAAGCCAGCTTATTAGAACTGTAGCTTTGTAGTTAGAAACTAGCTTTTTGATTACAGGTTCCATCTCCCCCTGGAACAAATTGATTGGCACTTCAAATATCTATTTGAGCTGAGTGAGCGTTTGTGCATGAGTAATTTGTGCCTGCAAACAATCTTCACCTCATAGTGCTTGGAAACGGGAGAGATCGTGATATGTAGGTCGTGAATTGATTTTTAATCTATATAGATACATATCGAGCCTTTTTAGGAAGAACATCGTAAGCGACAGTGAGCGTTTTTGCAGTACTAGTAGGTTTTCTTTTCCATAATCAAAAAGTATTAATTCATGATAATAAAAAAATATAACTTCATATAACTACCGATCTAATAGAATTGTTGCTACTACATATTTTCGTAAATACTTTATAGAAAACCTTACTGCAAAAACGCTCACTGTCGCTTACGATGTTCTTCCTAAAAAGCTCGATATAGTAAATCTGTAGAAAAGTGTTAGTTATGCGCTCATCCCGTAAAATCTACGAAATCGATGTAAATATCTTTTATACACTAAAATTGTATATAACTTGATGTATTACTTAGACTTTATTTACTTTAAATGTTTTTTACATTTTGTGTATCTGTGTTCGTGTGCCAAATAAAATATTTTTCTTTGAAAATTCAAAATCATTTATTTTAAATATACATTTGGCATATAGTAAACTTAGGAATAGTCAAATGACGTCAGTCCAAGAAAAGTGAAGCTAAATTCACGTTCCAAAGCGTAGATCTCTATGGAGAAGTGCAAGAAACTATGGACACTCTTTTAAATCATAATTTATTTCTAAAGGTAAGTATAGTATATGAATTTAAAGTGTCCAAGAAGTAAAATATTCCCACACCACACTCAATGACTGTTAGGCGGTACAAAGTTCGCCGGGTCAGCTAGTTGTCAATCATCCTAATTTTTCGGACTCACAAACTGCGAATGGACTATTTACACCTAAGTAGCGACATCTATAGCGTCACGTAAGAAGTAAACAGTTCTCCACGCATTTTGAACGTATACAACACCCCGAAATCATCTATAAGGCAGTTCCCCGGTAGAGTCGGAGGATCCTCCGATTTCAACAGAGTTTTGCGTGACTTTACACTCTGTTCCGCATATCTCTAAACCTACAATTAATCAAAAATCGTAATTGCTAAACCTTACATGCGTAGAATACTTAAGATTAAAATTAGCAGAGGATAAAATCAAACAATTTCAACACAAAACTTGGATGTTTAAGTTTTTATTTATTTAGTTCTTAATGCTAAGTATCACAAATATTTACAATACAAGTTTATAAAACGATCTAGTTACCTACAATATATTAATATTATGTTTGGAACCACAGAACAGAAAATATAGGTAGAAGTGCCCCTAACGTGGCTAAGCACGGGAACCACTGTCGCCAAACTCACACATTTGCGTATCAAATTGTACATTACACACATAAAAAACAGTAATATGATTGGCTACGAAGCTACGAATTACAAACTTAACTTTTACAAATCATATTCTTATTGCTTTCATAAATTAGGTCTTATTACAACGTAAGAAAGTTGTTATTATTTGACATGACACGAACAATAAAGAAGTTTTAACCAATTTACAACGAGTTCGGCTACTCAACGCTAGATGACGCTGTAACCAATTTATTCTATTCAGAACGCTAGTGCCTTTGAAATAGATGCCATATTCACCTGCACTAGTATATAATATGTAATAGGCGAATTTCGCCTACTGTTGACACACGGGCGATATCTAAGAGGCACTTCCTCTACTTTTCGTTATTCCGTGTTTGGAACACATTGGGATAAGACATATTTCGAACCACAAGTCGTTAAAGGCAGCAGGAGATTATGATGGTCTAACTGGCCTGTATTCAATGTTCAATGTATAGTTGTTTCACGGTGCAAGTGACCAATGAGAATGTTATAATTATTGCGTATTGTTTTTTTTTTTGTGTATTGATTGGAAACCGAAAAATTTAGGTCTGAAGTACTATTAATAGATAGACATTGGACAAGGTGCTTAATATCAAGTGATTCCCAAAAAGACTTCAAAGTAAAAACATTGTATTTTTAACATGTAAAAATCGGAAATTGTAAAAAAAAATCTTATGATTTGAAAACTTTTGGTGAGTTAGTTCAATCTACCTATTTATTATCTACAATAAATAACAGATCAACAATAAAATGCTTCATCCAATACAACTACACAACACTAGCTCAACTGCGTAATTTTTAAATAGATGGACTAAAGTGACAGCCGCAGTGGACAATGTTAAGATGTCGATGAAACCATTGTTATAACTGTCACTCTAGTCCATATAATCAAATCATGATATAGTACTAAACTATTGAACTATAAACATTAACAACTAACGGAAAAGAAGTAAACTAAAAATATACAAAGGATAGTGAAGAAATTGATGCATCTAATAGTGAAAACGTACAATCATACCTTAACATAAAACTCTTTGATTTCAATCTCGAATCGTAACGTTAAATATCAATAAATGGCATCTTAAAAACTCTTGACACAAGCTTAATAGACCCAGATATTGAAACAAGAAGTCTTTCAGAACACATTCGAACAAATCTCCTGTTTAAAAGTTAAAAAGTTTGCGGAGTTAAAACTAAAATACTAATATTAAAACACACTTTTCAGAATGCACAAAAAGTTCCTCAAGCCGGTCGTACCTTCGCAGTTGACAACTGCCGCGACCGTGTTGTTTCTGTTCCCAGTCGTTTGTTGGTTGAAGTTAAACGACAGGTTGATGTTTTCAATTCTATTATCATTGGGCTTTGGACTGGAGTTGCTGTTACTGCGAGTAATGTTATTTGCGAGCCAGGGAGTCCAAACGTAGTTGAAGTTAGAAGGGTCGCTAGCAGGGTCTAGTCTTAAAGGCCCTCGTCTTAATTGTGAGGCCCATAGTGCCCTTAGTCGGCTTGTGAGCAATGTGGCTATCTTATTAGCCTTTCCCCATAAATTGTTACTCTCCATCGGATCACGGCGCACGTTGTAAAGACAGCCGCGAGCTGAAAATATAAATAAAGTATATATTCTGTGACTTATTTTTGTCTCTTTTTGATAAGATTTATGCTGTTAAAGGAGTTAGGACATTAGGTTTCAAATGCGGGTGACGATATTTAGAATAGAGATGAATTTCAAATTGATGAAGGTTAAAAAAATGTGCTTAACTGAAAGCCCAGTGACGAAATACGGGCTCTGTGACTATGAAACTATTACAGTTAGGATAACTGCGTTTATCTTAATTGTCTAAAACTGTACATATTTCAACGTCATTGAGGTGTATATTGTTTAGAGAAATAACAAATATTATCTTATTTTATTATCCAGAACAAAAAAAGATCGTTAAAGTACACACATTAAAACATTAAATTTGAAAATCATAATTAATTGCTGGAAAGAAAATCTCTTACGAGTAAAGTTGTCAAAAAATAAAAATCCGTATGTATTTTTTTTAAAACAATGTGGAATTTATTATTATTTTATTGTTTCTTTCAGTTTCGTTCCAAATTACATTTTAGGGTCAAAACGGGCGCTTTTATTTTTTAACGAGTTTAAAAATGGTGAAATTTAGGTTAAGTGCCAAAGGAATCTCTTGAAACTTGAAATAACAGAAGATTTCTATGGATGTCGTAAAAGACGATTAATGTCCTTTTCATGGCCGGGGGACACTACATCTACCATTTCGGTTCACACAAAACTTACAGCTGTGTGCTGTATACCTCAAATAGATGGAACGTAGCGAAAACCTCATAATATTCTTAAAAAATAATGTTTACTTTCTCAAATGTATACAAATGTATGAATATTGCTCGATGAGAGAATTTTGTTGGGTTAAGCTACCCACCAAAATCTATAACGACGATAGGTTCTGAAAATACTCGTAAATTTTACATTCTTTGTTTTTACCGGACCGCGTATAAAATAATGTCAAAAACATCCTCTTTATGCAAATCGAACACAATACTGCGATTACTCATCCCTTTGCCAAGGGATTTAATATTAAAATAACTTTTGGGTTGGTAAGTTATGCTAAATTATTGTCTACCGATGACTAAGAACTATATTTTAGGTTTTATTTATAGGATACCACCTCAAAAAGAACAAGATAATATCTGTACATTTGATTAATTTAATGGAGGAAATTATTAAGTGTATAGAGGTAAATATAAGTTAACTTACTAGGTGAAGGTATACAAGACGTAGCATCCCTCGCAGTGTCCTCTTGCTTAATAGTGGCCGACCTCCTAGTTTGCCTGACATCATCAAGATCTAAATAAATCCCAATTTGTTCAAAAGCTCTTGTCATTTCACAGGTCCTTAAAGCAGAATAATATTCAGGAGGTGTTCTTTTATTCACCATCAATTCAGCACCATAGTAACCGTTGCTTAGTCCTGTGACATTACCAACGATGATTTTATAGTCTCCTGCTCTATAAGCTGCCCAGGCATTATTACCATCTTCAATAGCTATTAAAACTTCGTTGCGTTTAGATTTTCCATCTTGCATTATAGAGTCCCATTGATTGACTCCGTCGATAGCTGTTGGTACGCTTCCTCCTGCTGCGGTTATTAGGGTCGGTAACCAGTCTGATATATGCATCAGTCCTTGCCAAACCCTTGGCCTTACTGAGGACTGCCATATGAAAGCTGGAACTCGGACTCCTCCCTCCCATGGAGTGTATTTCTTCCCTCTGAAGGGTAGGTTGACTCCCCAGTTCCTTAGATCTCCGACCGTTGGTGCTCCGTTGTCGGAAGCGAATACTATGATGGTGTCGTCAAGGATTCCTTTATCTGATAAAGCTCCAACTATTTTGCCGACGCTACGGTCTACGTGTGCCACGACATCTGAAAATATTAAAATATAACTTGTCTTAGTTTTAATGGCTGATGAATTTATAAGAACGAGAGAAGGTATAGCGGCACTGAAAATTTCTACTGCTTACTTACTGCGGTTCATATTATAATACAATGCGCTGATAAACAGACAGTGGAGGCTAAGTAATAGGGTTTGGTTAGTTACATTTGGGCTACGGAACTTTAAAAGACAAATCTTATTTCAAAATAATATTGTCAATAATGTTCTGATAGATGGAAGGAGTAGAGGGAAGCCTTTGCCCAGGAGTGGAGCGGAATAGGTTAACAAAAAAAAAAGTTTTGATACTTGTAATCTCGGTTAAACATAATTAAGGTAGGTGCCAGATATCCATGGAATAATGGTCATTGACCCTCCTACATTCTTATTTTAAAAAAACGGCAATAAAGACATAAAGCTATCTTGAATCGACATGTATCGTGATCTTTTACATATATATAATAATAAAAAGCAAATCATTGTTGGTTTTTCTGGTACCTACGCATATATATTAGGAAAAGGTCGATGTACTTTATTCCCCGGTTATCTATTGCCATCTATAGTACATTACATTGTAGCGGGCATAACTAGAAACCAGTGAGACTGTTTGTAGTTTCGTAGTGTATGGCAAAAACCCTTTGTGGCGGGTTTCAGTATCACTAATCCGAAAGCCACATTTCGCAGTGCTCTCTAATACCTGGAAAAGCATATCGTGATTCTAACAACGGAAGTCACTACATGGTATACTAGCACTTTGAACAATAAGCCGTATTTTGGTGGTAGTTATGGAAAACCAATTATGACAGTTTTTACTATTCATTTTGAAATGAATTTGTGGAAAGTTTCAAGTTTATCAACCCAAAAAATAAGATTCTCCAATACAACCTTTTGGGTAGTTTTGAAGATTACCAGGCCCAAGAAATATTGCATATAAAATGAATTTCCACCTTATATACTGCACAAATAAAAGCAGAAACTAACTGACATATCAACGCACAGCCGAAACTACTAGGATCAGGAACATGGAAAGCACAAAACTTCCTTTTATGACGTAAGCGAGCACTAAGGAGGGGTTTTCGGAAATTCAACCATTAATGGAGTGAAAAGGAGGAATTTCGTTTGTATGTAATATGTCATTTCGTGTAATAATAATACTTAAAAGTTAGCACAAATAGTAACCTAAATAAATCTACACTAATATTATAAAGAAGTAAAGTTTGTTTTTTTATTTGTAGGGTATTTGAAATGACAGGCCTGATTACGATTTTTTTTTCATCGATAGAAAACTGCTTTATTCCTAAGTGACTTAGGCTATATTTTATGTACGCGGGCGAAGCTCTGGACAAAAGGTAATATAAAATAAAGGCTGTCATTATTTATTTTTTCGTCGTTTTATACGTCATACAAACCTCACTTACAGCAAGTCATTATTATCTAGGGAAATAATGCAATATGGCCGATCCCTAGGGAATAATGAGATTTCACTTTGGAATATCAAAAATCGTCAACATTGTGAATTAAAATGTACGTGCATCGAACAAGTTGACTCGAAATTCAAACTGGCCACTAACAAAATAAATAAAATAGAATAAAACCTATATAGAACCGTTATAGAAAATTGAAACTATAGAATCTTGGAGTAGTGAATTTTGTTTGTTTGATGAACTTGTAAATATAATACTTATAAGTACATATATCTCTAATATCTGATTTGATCGACCAAATTGTCTTTTAATTATCTCACAGATGGTGTAAAAAGTTGACTATGCAACACGGGGATAAAGCTGTCTTTGTCTTGGGCGGCTTGAATTCCTCACTTCACTTAGGTTTCTTTATTAACTCCCTCGCAACCCGAGTATTGCGAGGGAGTTAATAAAGAAACCTGAGTTGATTATATTAATCCCTCATTTGCGTTCGGGATTAAAATCAACAACCTTCGTTTCGTTCGAAATTCACCATGCCGCCCGCTGGGCACGCCACGATTATGGCGGTAAGTCCCCTCTTTGAGGCGTGGCTGGAAAGACCTCACGGCGTCCTTACCTTCCGCATGACGCAGGTCCTCACCGGACATGGCAAGTTCGGGAGGTACCTGCATCGGATTCAAGCGGAAGAGACGCCCGGGTGTCGCCACTGTGCGCAACGCCCGGAGGACACGGTGGAGCACACCGTCGAGGTGTGCCCTGCCTGGGCGGACCATCGCCGTGCCCTCGTGGGGGCGATCGGCGGCGGAGACCTCTCGCGCCGGGCCCTGGTCGAGGCCATGGTCCGGAGTGAGGAGGAATGGCAGGCGGTCGCCTCCTTCTGCGAAGCAGTAATGCTTGCAAAGGAGGAGGCCGACCGCATCAGGCAACGGCGCCCTCGCCGCCGTCGCCGGGATTCCGATCCCGATTTCCGGCCACCGTAGACGCGGGCTCGCGGACGGCGAGCCATGGGTCTGTCATGTCATATAGTCATGGCGCTGTCCGATCGTCCGGTAATGGACCGAGTCCAAGACGTCGACGGCGCGCACTGTTCCCGCGCGCCTCAAGGAGTTGTCAGCAGCAGGAGGGGCCCAGCTGGGTCGAAGCCTACTGGGGACAGGGTTGTCCGAAAGGGAGCTCGTGCCCCGGTATGAAGGCTAGAAGGAACGGCGCGGGGTTTTTAGTCAGTAAGAGTCTGACACTGTCTCCCGCTCCACCCAAGAGCGGGTTTCGTCACAGATGATTTTCCCCGTCGACAAAAAAAAAAAAAAAAAAACCATGCCGCCCGCGACTTAAAGACACTGTTTTATCCCCTAGTCACATAAACTACTATTATTTTCGCAAGGACTGGTTAGAGACGATCTAGGACAAGAGAGTTTAGAAGTACTGGGGAGGCCTTTGCCCCGCAGTGGGACAGTAACGACTTGTAAAAAATATATATTCATTTTAAGAACTACCCTCTATAGAATTATTTAGGAGGTTTTAAAGATTGTATGGAGGATTTTTATTTTCTTGAGGTCTAACACAAAATTTAATCTAAATGAATAATAAAGACTGTCTTTATTAATTTTACAAATTAAGTTTTAAGAGATGTTAAAGGTTTTATGAAAACTTTCTCACAAATGAAGTCGCTGGGCAAAGTGCTAGTGGCCTATATGAGGAAAGAACGCTTATTCAGACAATGCTATGCATCGAAATATAAAAATGTTTCACTACTTTTTGTCTGGTACCAACAATGGATTTGCTGAAAATAGATACGTATTTTTATTGTCTATTTTCGACAAAACCGTTACAAAAAATAACAATGGAGATTTGGATAACTTAATAGATATTTGTCCTAAAAATAGTCCAGCAGCGCCTAATAATCGTTTCTTTATTTTTTTCCTTTAATTTGGTCTCGTTACACTCCCACTCACTGAGACCAGATAACCTCGTGAAATTATACAACCTTATTTTTAGTATATGCGAAACCTGAAACATCTATCTAGTATTTTCATGTAAAGAATATATATGTACAAAATTTCAAACCTGTGTTATGAAAAATCACAAAGTTATAAGCCAGTTATGGCACCTGGCTGGTGACATAAACACAAGGTCACCGGATCACCCAGACAACTGCTTTATTTAGCATCCACACCCTGTTGTGCGCTAGCTCCTAATGCCCGCTATGATCTGTTTTGTACTTAGTGTCAGTGGTGTCCAACTTGTGATCTTTTTTAAATATTTTTGGGATAAAATATAAGATGGGGTAAAAATTATTCGAATCGATGCAGTTACCGATTCTGAACAAACTATATTCAGGTCTCACGTATACTAAAAATAATTTTGTATAGTATAGTATCCAGATGCATCCAGTCAGATTTTTGTATGGAAGATGATCGTAATACCGTTAGGAAAAGGTCATTGCTTTTCGGTTTTAGGTCGTTCAATGCATCCGAAGGTTGTCTGGTAGATATCGCTATTGTCATGTCGATAAGATTGCCGATTAGATCGATACTATTTAAAATAACAACGAAGTGTAGACTGACAATTAAAAAAGTATCTTTACTAATATTATATATGCGAAAATATGTTTGGTCTGTCACACTGGTCACTTTTAAATGATACTTGGCATAGACCATGTCCCGGATTAGGTCTGGATGTATGATCCCTTGGGAATGTTTTTCACGACGAACTGGGACGACATCCACACGACTGGCTGGCTGGTCTATTGATTGCTGGCCTTGATTGCTATGCTGGAATCGGGACCCCAAGACAAATGTTTTTGTGATGAGGACGATGAATTTTATTGTTCTGTGTCTGGGTGTAATTTTCCTATATATGTATGTACCTATTTAGAAATATACAAGTACGTTTATCATTTGTCTAGTACTCATAGCACAAGCTCTGCTTAGTTTGGGACTAGATGGCGTTGTGTGATAGTTAAGAAATTTTATTATTATCTATCTCATTACCTGCATAGTCTTCTGTCAGAATTAGCAACATAACAGATTTTGACTGAAGTGTACAGCTAGGGCTGTAACGCTCCACCGTTACGTAGCACGTGTAGGAAGATAGATAGTGATAGTATGCGTGTGCAACATTACCTGCATATAATCTTCTGTTAGAATTGGCGATGTGGGAATTTTTGACTGAGGAGTACAGCGGTGGCTGTAACGCTCCTCCGTTATTGCCGGCGTGTGGAGCGTTGTGCGTCACGTGCAAGAACAAAGGCTGCGTCGAGTTGTGATAGTGGATGACTGTGGAACAAACATTATTTATTTAGTTATAAAACACCGAAAAGGACCACTTAATCATCTAGTACAAATATTGTGCACATCTTTTGTTGGACATCCTAAATAAATAAAAACTTAATTCAACACAAATGGATAAAGAAGGACATAAAGCCTAATAGACATCCTCAATCAATCGACCGAGAAAAAAGGAGGGACAACATGGCAGATGCATAAAAATGCAAATATTATAGAAAACAAAAGTACATATATAGTTAAAATAAACTTTAATAAAGGAAAAAGGTTTTTGAGACGACTCCGCTTTTTGTTTTCCTTTATATAGACAATATTATGAGAGATGAGCAAATAAATACTGTTATGGTGTTTCTCAGGGTAGCATCCTGGGCCCTACTCTATTTATGATTTATGTTAACGATTTGTCTAATTTAAGTATTTAACAAGGCAAAACTTTTTCATATGGCGACGACACGGCCTTAGTATTTACTGCTAAAACTAGTAACGAATTGTACGAATACGCTCAATTAGGTTTCAATACTGTGACTAACTGGTTCCAAAGCAATTTACTAGATTTAAATGCTGACAAAATTATATATATTCACTTTGACATGGGCAAGACTCAATTAAAATTACTAACCCTCATCTGTACGCCTTTATGTGTAGATTACGATGGTCCTTTTACCCTCCAAACATGCGAAATTAAATATCTTAGGGTTATAGGCGAAACGCTCTATTTTAGACATTAAAAGTCTGGTTAGTAGAGTGCGCAAATTAATAGATATTTGTTTTTAAAAAAATTGCAGATTCTAAGGTCACACTTTATCTGGCCCAAAGTCAACCTGTAATCTAATACTGCACTTTTTGGATTGGAAAACTTAAAACTCACTTATTGCGTGAAAGAGCTCAGGGAGCAATTTTAAAAGTAGCCAATGTCCTCCCTTTTATCCATCTCACAGACCTGCTATACAAATCCGGTAGCGTGCTGAATGTACGCCAACTTTTCATAATGCACTTGGTATTAACAGCATACCACGCTATCCTATATCGCCAAATTACTAATAAGAGATGGAATGATATTGCGCCATTCTAGTGAATCCTCAAATATGTCGTTGTAAACAGATTTTTTACTTTCTTAGGAGCTTTTTTGTGCAAAAGTATGAAAAAATTAAATTACTGTAGCTGTAAGAAAATTCTGTCCAATTTCTTCAAAACATAATTATCTTGTGTAGAGACGGAAGACCTACTTGATGTATGTAAATAAAAGATAACATATCTTTTAATGTTTTTTAATTGGTTTCGTCCTTAATTAAAGTCATATCAAATGTTAATTTATTTATATTTGTAGAAACAAATATATTAAGTGCTAATTAGAAAATTTAAAGCAATTTCTGGCCTAAATTACATATTCGCCCTGGTTCAGCCAAATAATCAACTGTGTTTTTTTTTAATATTTATTGTAAACACTATTTTATAAATTAAACGATTATTATGCTTTGTGCAAAAAATATTATAATTAAGCAACTTCCGCTTTTTATCAGCATACATTTATGCTACGAGTATTTTGGCGGTCTGATATGCTGAGATTGGTTGATTGTTGATAATTATTAAGTAAAGAAGAAATTGGAAAAAGAAATCATTCAGCGACAATCCCAAATAAAGGGCATAAAAGCATTAGGTTGATATTATACACAACTGCATATAGGCGAACTAATTTAACAGACATAATGGTGTGAACATACATTTTTCTCATGATTAATTTGGTCTAATGACGTCTAGCGCTGGACAAATATGATCAAAGAAGTGTCAGTGAGCATTCTTACCACTTCAGTAAATAAACCATATATTTACTCATGTGGTCTGACTCCAGTTACATCCATCTGATTCTAGCGACTTTCACCAGACCAACATTGGTACCCTGTTTTATAGTTTAGTAATACACTAAATATAGGTGTTAAGTCTTGTAGAAGATTGTCGAAGGACTGTACCAAATCTATAATATATGGATAGCAAAGCAACCACTAAGTGAATGGAGCTCAGATAAAGACATTGCAACAGCTAGTGGACCACGGGATATCGAAGGACCCGACAGAAAATTTAACAGCGGATACAAACAGAATATTATGGTCTGAATGAAGACAAAGGCTGATATTATGATTGGTCGTCATCTCTTATAAATTTTTTGGTGGGATTTTTGCCAGCCAAACAATAGACCTGAATCGCAACACTCAAACACATCGAATTCAATCAAATTTTGAATTGCATTGAGTAATGAATATTTGCATGATTACAGTGAGTTCTATGGGTTAATATTGCAATCATGGAGGTACGTTCCATACCTAAATGAGTGTTGCAGAACGTCACATTACACCATTCGTTCCCAATTCTTAGTACCTATTGAAGATGAAATCTTGCGCATTTCCTTCGTTATTGAATTTATAAAGACTGTTGCAAAAGGTTATACAAAACACAATGGCATTGTAAATGAAACTTCTGTGCAAACTTACTTTTAACTGCTTTCTCGGTGAGTGCGTCCACAATGTACCGTTGCTCGCACTCTTGTGGTGTTGCATCATCGTAAAGATCTAGACCGAATAATAGTCGTCCATTCGGCCACTGCGAACAAATCGTAAAACAGTAGTTTAATAATTAACTTAACATTTTATTCTTGCAAACTAATAGTGCTTTAAACCGTTCACTTCATAGTACTTTCACGTCTAACAAAACGTGACTGCATATCCGCGTTGCTTGGCCTTATAAAATTTCATGGCTCGGTTGCTGGGTGTCCACACCTAATTACCTACATCGACGAACCTTTTGTAGTCCCGCCAAATGTCGTTAACTCACCTGTTCGACTTTGTTATACGTGTAATAGTCTACGAAGCCGCCTCGCATGCCGTAGTGATGGTCGTAGCCGCGAGACATCGGGAGGTACTCCGGTTTGGACATCCCCACGTGCCATTTTCCCACCAAATGTGTTGAGTAGCCCAAATCTTTCAAGTAGGATGGGAGAAGACGCTCCTTCACTGGTATGCCCCTGTCTTCGGAGTTGAATAAAGGCTGGCCGTGCATACCTGTGAAAATAGGAAAGAAACCGTCACGCCTCTTGCTTGATGCAATTGAGTAAATTAACACAACATTTAAGTAATCGTTTTAAGTAAGAGTTTATTGTGTGACTGTATTATTAAATGTCTATTATAAAGACAGATCATTTTGAAACAGTGTAATGGTTGCTTTCAGCCACTTATTGTAATCAACTCATTTCACATTTCCGATTGCAAAGTGTTCCGAGTGACATATTTTATTTAAGAAGTTCTATTGCAGTGAACGATAAAATAGAGGCATTGAAAGATATGTCAAAGGTCTCAGAGTTAACAAATTGCGGTTTAAGTAGGTAATCGATTATAAGTAGGTAATTGGCGTCAAAGTGCCTCACGCGATGGCGTGGTAATCGGCCGCACTCAATGATAATCACTGTTGTGTCCATCAAGAAATGGAAATCATTGTTATTAAAAGAGTTTTAATTTTGTCAATTTTTCTGCAACTTTATCCTTTACTAAAAAATTTCTCGGTATAACTACTACTAAGCGTTTCTATTCTCTATTGAAATCTTACTTTGTAATTGCACTGAAAGTTTTGTCTTTATTCTTTTTTTTTTGGCCTATATCATCCGACCGATAGATAAACGTTGCCAGCATTACAGTCTTCCCAATGTTAGCGTGGCCGTAGTGACTATGAGTAGAGATGTGCCGTTGCCAGCAATATTGCCGTGAAGTGGGATTATTGGTGGGAATATTGCCGGGAATATTGCCCGATGTATGAATATTGATGGCAATATTGCCAGTAATATTCCCATATTGCCGGCAATGGCACTTCTCTACTTATAGTAACTACGGCCACGCTAACATTTCCTGGACCGGATAACCCATTTATAAAAAGCGTATAAAATTAATAATTATATCACCTATTAAATATAGTTTTATAGGTACACTAACGACCTATGTAAAACTCGGCGTTATGAATGAAGCAATTAAAGTTATAAAAATTAAAATATAATTGCCAAAAGCCCTAGTTTTGCGAAAGCGTACCTACTCAAAATTGCGTACAGCACGTACGAAGGTTAACAACTCTCATTCGGTCGTTTGCCTTCGACTGCATTACACTTTCTTGAATGGAAATTCGTGTAGCTTTACAAATTAATTAGACTCAAAATTATAATGTTGAGTGCCTTGATCGACTCACAAGTCCTGGGGTCGATTCCTGAATCGGCGACAATTCGAAATCAAACTATGTGATAAAGATATGATCAGTAACGGCCCAATGTCTAGATTAAATGTGTTTGATTGACAGTTTTTTTTTCAATTGATATAAACTACTTAGTGCTTGACTGCAATCACAACTGATGGTAAGCAGTGATGCAATCGTTGATGGAGCCTATTCACTGTAGACTTGAAGACACCCAAATTGTAATGGGACAGGAAGACCACAGTAGGCAAAATGTTCCAGTCCTTCGATGTACCTACGCGGGATAAACGACGGGGCGAAACGCTTAGTCCGGACTGTAAAAGTTTGAACAACGTAAGGTAGTTACTCGCCGTACGTCGAGTTGTCTGATAGTAGAAATGAGATGGTGGAATCAAGTCATGCAGTTCCCGTGTAAAATACCGAAAGGCTAGCTACCCTACGCCTGTGCTCAAGGCTTTATAGATTAGACTTAATCAAACCTAGATCACCAATTAGTCTGGTAATAGGATCGTCTCCTATAACATTCAGTCATGATAGCAAAGTAGTGTTATCTACAGATCTCCCGGCTTCAGGGAATACATGTTTTAACCCTTCAGATACCGTCAATTAGAGACACAATAGTAAGACAATAGATGCGCGGCCACCGGTGGTCGCTTGGGGATTCGTGAATTAATATATAATCGTTCTTACCCAACCGCATGGGATATTTCCCCGTGAGCAATGCTGTCCTCGCAGGCGTGCAGATCGCTTCGCTGTAGTAATGTTGCAGAATGACGCTCTGGTACGCTAAGGAGTCGATGTTAGGAGTCAGAATCTGATCTGACCCATGGAATGATACGTCGTTCCAACCCTGTGAAACATATCATCATTTTTATTTCAAAGTCAAAGTCAAAATATTTTATTTCACATAGGCCTATATGGGCACTTATAAAACGTCAGAAGCTAGTGCACGGTTCCAAATTGGTCGTTTCCTATGGAGAAGAACCGGCAAGAAACTCCATGGTTACTCTTTTTAAAAAAAGTGGTAGGTGTTACAATATGATAGTATGTAAGAACAGTGTATATCAAAACTGTACACAAAAGCAAAAAATAAAAAAGTAATTCAAATAAAAAAGTAATTTAAATAGGAAGTAATCTAAAGGTTTGTTAGGGATACAGTGTT
This sequence comes from Mythimna lalbum, assembly GCA_949319445.1. Taxonomy (NCBI): domain Eukaryota; kingdom Metazoa; phylum Arthropoda; class Insecta; order Lepidoptera; family Noctuidae; genus Mythimna; species Mythimna lalbum. The sequence continues at coordinate 7,497,175 of OX439348.1, read as the reverse complement.
CTCACATTCACATTACAAAACGAAAAAGAGGCTATATAAAAAAAAGCAAGAAAAATATAGATAATTGCAACTATCAATAGATTGTTAACAAAATAAATTATCAACGAATTTAAGGCAGTTGAAGTCTCAAAAATTAAAAAAAAAGTATTGCAAAAGCAATGTCCTATAGAAAAAAAAAAAAATACAAATAAAAAATGTATTTGTATTAAAACAGAGGTGGAGCAGTTAACAGACACAATATTGGTGAGTTACCAGGGAGCCACATGTGCAGAGGTAGTCATTGCCAAACAAGCGTGTCTTCGACATAGTCTTTAACCTTATAATATGCTTTTTTTGGTTAAGACACGCTTAATATGCGTTTTGAATTTTCCCTCACTAAGTTCAGTTACCGCCTTTGGTAGCTCGTGTTTTGTTTATTATCTACTAGCTTCTGTCAGCGACTTTGTGATAGTAGAAAATATATACCTAGTCTTGTCACTCAGTGATGAAGTGGCATTCTACTAATGAAAGGATTTTTTAAATTGATTGAGTTGTTATAGAGATTGCCCCAACATACAAAACTTACAAATTTTTCCTCTTTAAAATTTTCTAGTATATAAAATTCTCTTGTCATAGTGTTTGTTAACAAACTTCTCCTAAACGGATTAAACGGTTAAACTCTCCTCTAAACGGATTAATCTTTTTTTTTTTGACCCGAGAATTAATTTGTAAGATATTTTTCCCCCTACCCCGCACTCCAATATTTTTCTTTGATTATATATGGCAGAGCAATATTTGCCGAGTCAGATAGTATCAATGATTTCTAGATGAATAGATATTACCTGATTTATTATACCAATACAATAACGTTCATTCATACGGGCCTAGATTTCTAGCACTGAAATTCATTAAAACGCGAGGCCAAATACTGGTTTTGTAACCACTAACGTATACCTACTTTATAGACTGATATCGTTCACAAAGTGACCCAGCAAACTGTTTCACTAGAGAACATAAACTCTCTCTCTCTCTAACCAGAATTAGACAAAACAAGCCTTACAGATAAATGATCCACACAATTAGCTACTCGTCCATTCAGCTCTTTACATCTGACTTGAGCAGTAGAGCCCTCATATGCTGATTTTCCGCCTGACATGAGACAAGACCGAAGTTATCTTAATCAGTTAACCACTTATGACGACGCGACCGGTCTTTGTATCTTCAGTTAAAAGTTTTCTTTTCGAGAGATTTTTTGACAGTTTATCTTGGATCCTTCCTTTAGATACATTGACACCGAAGATAAAAAAAATAATCACTGATATGCAAAAGCCAAAACAAAATAAAAATCTAGATAAATCTTTCGATGCAAAGATCGACAATATAAATCTAAATTTTATCTAATTTGGAATAGAGATTAAAAATAATTATATTGATAATGACCGTTACGTCATTATAGTGTTACGCACGCCAAGATAATCGAGCTAAAGATAACCGGATCAATGACAGCGTAACAATAAATTCATGGCCAATGAAAAAACGTGGTCAATGAAATACAGAACTATTAAGAAATAATGATAGTATTGTTTCTTTTCAATCGCTAGAGCGTGAAATTAGTCATGCAGTTATGAATTTAATGTAATATTTACTTATGGTAATGCAATATATAATATGCTAGCATATTGTGTAACTATTTATAAATTAAGTGCGGTTTCGGCCAAATAGATTTTCTGGAAAGCTTTTAATGAAAATATTTTTTTTCACAGCAAGCTTTTAAGCTATACGAGCCCTAACTCGATGGGGTTGTGTCTATTAACTACCAAGTTCCTATAGCCACCTTCCGGTTCCGTCATCAGATCAGCTTCATGCTATAATAATTTTGCATTGTCATCTAATTAACACGTGCATGCAAAATTTCAGCTCAATCAGTAACCGGGAAGTCGATCAAATTTAATTTGCAAGAATAAAAAATATGATCATGGTTCTGGTATTGTATGATGATCGTGGGACGTGGGTTTTGAATGAAAAATTGCCGCTTCAGTAGAATCGTATTATGAATCATCAGCTCGGATCTACTCGGAATTTGAGAAATGATTTGCTTTTGGATGAATTGCCAGTGTGGCCTTTATAGGCCCGCTGCTAGACAGCAAAACATAGCTTGATTTTTGCGCAATTTAATTCAGATAAAATACCTATAAATAAATAATAATCGTGCCATGGCAACTCTTAAATATATTTAAAGAGGAGCAAAGTATTTGTAGAGCATCTTTTATAGTAGTTTCAAGTATATTTATTAAAGTAATACAATAAAGGCCTGAGGACGAAAGTGCTTGCACTAATGAAAATTGTGCAATTACACTTTAAATTCAAAGCAAACCGAGTTGTTGATTAAGGTATTTATCGCACGAAACAGCGGTTGCCTGCCATTCCCACTGGTAGAGGTTGAAATACGACAGATTAGTAAATGGGTGTACTAAACGACCGCCGATACAGAACAATACGGCCACCGAGGGGGACCGATACGGTGACAACCGAATGCGGTTTTACGAACTTTAAAAATCGACATACTCAATTCTATCTCCATTTACATTTATACAACAAGAAATTTTTATCTATCCTAAGCATATCGAATGCGGGTGTGATTTGACTTTATTTGGATTTGCATGAAAACTATGCCAAGGACCAAAAAATTGTTGTTGTCAAAAGATCAAAAAATTTCTAATTAATTTTTATTAAATCATTTAAAAAGATTTGTTTATTCATATAAACTATTGCTTGACTGCGATTCTACCTGATGTTAAGCAGAGATGCAATAGTTGATGGTGAGGCGCACTAGTTTAATAAGATATTAAAATGAAACATGAAAAATAGAGCACTAACATATACTTAAAAACTACAATTTGAAAGTTATTCTTCCTACATATCACTGAATGCTCCATCGTACCGGAATAATTTTGTTCAAACAACTTTCCAAATTTATTCGTCCTGGCCATTTGCACGGTTCACGTTAGATGTCTTTTTTTAACCTTTGGTGAGCAAAATAGGAATAATAAAACTACGAACCTGTTTTTAGCAAAAACTTTTGCTGGAAAATTTAGTTGTGCGTGTTCAGCATTTCTTTCTTTAAAATAGCTGTAGCATAATCTGACCTATAACGTTCCTTATATATGTATCTATTTGACAGGAAATAAGATGTAAAATATCACATATTCTTGTGTGTTCCATGCACGTTTCCTCATGATTTCGTTCACTGCTTTGAGGGCAGCAAGCAATCTACACTAATATTTTAAAGAGGTCAATGATATTTAAATAAATGATATTTATTAAAATGACATTGAAAGAGGTAAAGTTTGTTTTTTTTTGTTTGCAGGAGGTAATCTCTAAAAGTGCTGGTCCGAATGCAAAAATTTTTTCACCGATAGAAAGCTGCTTTATTCCTGAGTCACAAAGGCTATATTTTATGTACGCGGGCGAAGCGGCGGGCAAAAGCTAGTATGTCATAAACGACACAAATTAAAGTGCACAGACACGATAAATCGGAGTCGTACAACACTGAGCCACCACTGCTTACTAAAATAATTCAATCATAAAAAATATGAAATTAAAATACTCAGCTAGCAACTGGTAAATAACAAAGGCACGTTGTCTTCTTAAAAAGCGCGTCGTTTCGTAAGGGTCTACTGTCAGGTGTGTATATGTATGTATGTCATACAATTATGCATAGATGTGAATTTCTAAACAATACTAGTGCAGATATGCTTAAGCCTCTGAAGGCCAGTGACCTACATAATAATGTGTCGTACTTTAAAGGAATGATAAACCTCGAACCTGTATTTTGTTTTTCCTCCTCACTTAGAGAGGAGGCCTAAGTCCCAGCAGTGGGAACATTAAAAGGCTGATATACTATGTTATCCTACTTTGAAGGTTAATACATACATCCTACCCAGGTTCCTACCGACTATATGATTATTTTTTCATCTAGGTCCTAAATATAAAACACCTTTCAATTTGTTACCTAATTCAATTTCAAGTATAAACAAAATTGATTGTAAATTTTTTTGTCAGATAATTAATACAATTTTACATACAATAGACAATAATTACGTTGCTAGAGTTGTTTAAACACTATCGCGTGCTAAGTGTCTGGTGTCCTGATAAGGCTGCGGGATTGTTCGCAAGAGTTACCGTGGCCCTAGAACGCAAAGGGCAACTGAAGGACACAGGTAGGTTTTAGTCGAGAAAAATTTGACACGCCCTAAGACTCCATCCACAGCAGAAAGGAGTTGTCAGCAAAGCAGGAGTCCAGCTGGGTCAAAGCCTACTAGGGCTAGGGTTATCCGAAAGGGCTCGAGCCCCGGTATGAATGCTGAAGGAACGAGGTGGGTTTTTAGTCAGTAAGAGTCTGACACTATCTCTCGCTCCGCCCAAGAGCGGGAGTTGTCATTGGATGATTTTGCCTACTGTAAAAAAAACCCACAGCTGAAGTTATTTGATGATATATCAATTTAAAAAAAAGGTCTAGTAGCCTCTATCATGTACTTTCTTGCTTGCTTAACTTCAAAGAAACTTTTTGAACTTAAAAAAATTATATAACTTGAAAATTATTCAAAATAACTTCATTACGTCAGCTGAGGCTAATTTAATTATTTTTACTTTTTAAATATTTAACAGTGAGCGACCTCCGTAACTCAGTTTTTAGAAGATTCTTAAGCCTTGTAGACCGTACACACTTGGCAGAAGGTCTTGGCATAAAATTCGAATTTTCTACAAGTTCAGAAATGTAGCAAAAATATTCCAGTAACATATGCCTGGCCTGGTACAATTCACGAAATATTTATTCACGAAGTATTTCATCTTGTGTAGGCAATATAAACCGGTTTCCATTTTCCATACTTTTGACATTACAATTCTTAGACTTCATAATGATTTGGTTTTCATGAAAATTGATTTGAAAATATGGATCAAATATATACTGTAGAGCGTCTTTAATTCGTAACTTTTTGTAAAGTTTCGAACTGGCACATTATAAATAAACACCATAAACATTCATTCGAGTTTTAAATTAGGAAATATTGCCAGTTGACATTAGGATGGTTGTAGGGCTGACAGGCGAAAGTAATCTTCTATCTATATATATAAAAATCAATTCCTGTTCGTTAGTCTCGCTAAAACTCGAGAACGGCTGGTCCAATTTTAATCATTCATTTCTTTTGTTCACCAACATACAGGGAAAGTTTAAAAGCAAAAATAAATGGGTAGGGTAGGGTAGAGTAGGTACTCAGTTGACGAGAGCGAAGCGGGTAAAAGCTAGTTTTATATATTTATTGGCTGACTCAGTGCTGTTCTGCTATATAAATTATCAAATTAAAAAAATAAGGGTTACGACCTAATGGTCGTTTCCCTCATTTTTTATATTTGGTAAGTCTTAGTATTCTTAGACTTACCAAATATACCTACACAAAAAAAAAACATAATAATTGGTCAAGCCATTTTTCGGAAGAGTTCGATAACAGACACTGTGACACGAGATGTTTATTTATTAGATATAAGGCGCGTAAGAATTTTCATTATTTTCGATCCTCACACTTCACTAATAAACATAATAAGTCCATTTTACTTGGTTTATTCATAGTAGATTTTTATATGGAAATAAACAATTAATATCTAAATTATTTATTTACATATAAATAAATAAAATTATAAAATTTCCGTCTAAAAACTGGGCCCAGGCACCAATTGTTAAACGAGGAACCTCCTCACAATATGAATCGTTTCCAGGAGTATTATTTTCTGAATTAAGCCCTAAATCAAATTGCCTAACGAGAGCCTTACTCTGAAGTGTTGGAAGAGCCATTGGCTGGCATAAATATTGGTACAATGGCCGCCGAACTACAGGTCATTGTCAAATCAAATAGATAACTTAAGGAGTCTAGTATATCGTCAGTTTTTTTTATAAGTACCACGAAGTCTCTGCTCTTTCACCTTCTCTGTTAAATTCATCCAAAGGTTGTCTGTAAAAAAATCGCTTTTAGCGATAAGACCGCGCAATATTACACCGTATTAATTTTAAGCACCTACTGTATTTTTTAAAAAGAGTATATCTATCTAACATAAACATGTATTAAATTTATTTAAATTAAAGTGTATTCGTGTAAGATATTCTGAATAGTGTACATTTTGAGTATAATTCTGCTTTAAACGTGTCTATAAAATTATGTTTAAAAATATTATATTTATAGCCTGTTGCTTCTTCTATATTTTTTTTTTGTGGTGGTAAAAAACCCACATGTTCCTTCATTTGCCGTTTGCGTTTTATGACTACAATAACTTTATGAAAACGGATTTGGAATTTTATTTAGCTAACCGTGCATTCAGCTGAATTCCAGCTTTGAGATAACTACACTGGTCAGCAAATAAACCGAGCCACCCGCTACCTAGGAACTCTGATTCGATTTTCTAAAAAAGTATAAAACTTACAACTATCAAAGTTATACCTACAAAAAGTGCGTTTCATGGTGATTAAAATGACTACAAATTAATTCGAAAGTACCATCAACTCACGTTGTAATCAAGCAACAAACACAATGCTAACGATTTGCTCTATTTTCACCGGAGTATAAAATTAGCGTTCTTTTTCTCTACAATGAGGGTTGTCGGATATTTCTTATCATTTCTTTAGTTTTTGTCCATCGTTTGCTCAGACGCGTGTGTTTTTGCTACTTTTTTCGATTAATAATGGATACAACACCTCAGGAAGCAGCTCAAGCTGTAGCATTACTTCAAGCAGGCATTGCGCAACGTGAAGTCGCTCGAAGGCTTCGAATCAGCAGATCTTCGGTGCAACGAGTTTACAGACGATACCTGGAGACTGGAGCATTCGATCGCCGTCCAGGTACGGGCAGACCTAGGGCTACATCAGCAGCAGATGATCGTTATATCCACCTCACTGTTCTGCGAAATCGCCACCTCAACGCAGTTCAAGTCCAACAAAGTCTGCGTGACGCACGCCAAGTGGTCATAAGTTCAGATACCGTCAGAAGGAGACTTGCTGAACGGAACCTGACCCCAAAAAGAGCTGCAACAGGCTCAGCATTAACGGTAGCACACCGTCGAGCACGACTTGAATTTGCTCGAGAGTATTGGGATTGGACATTAGAGCATTGGAGTAATGTACTCTTCACTGATGAGACCAGGGTGAGTCTACATGGAAGTGATCGACGTCAGAGAGTATATCGTCGCCCTGGAGAACGTTATTCTCAGTGTTGTATCGAAGAAACTGTTGCTTATGGAGGAGGATCTGTAATGGTCTGGGGCGGCATCTCGTTAACAGCACATACAGTGTTAGTTTTCATCGAACCGACGGGCCTTACACGTGGACTGACTTCTCATCGCTACATTACTGAAATCCTCGTAGACCATGTGGTACCTTACGCAGGATATATCGGACAGGATATGCAATTGATGCATGATAATGCACGGCCTCATGTTGCTCATGTGGTGACCCAGTATCTACGCGACGTCAGCATTCGTACGATGGACTGGCCAGCTCGAAGCCCGGACATGAATCCGATAGAACACTTATGGGATGAGCTGAAACGTCGGGTTCGAGCCCGGGTACCTGCTCCAACAAGGCTTCCAGAGCTGCGAATCGCAATTGAAGAGGAGTGGAATACAATTCCTCAAGATTTTATCGTCAGGCTCGTAAGGTCGATGAATACAAGGATGCTGGCAGTTATCCGAGCAAGGGGAGGGAATACGGAATATTGATCAAAAACTTTTTTTTGATTTTATCTTTGTTTTTGGCTTTAATTTTTTTTTTCACTTTATCATTACTAACGATTTTCACGACTGGAAAACGACTCTTCTTTGTAAAATCCTTAATAAACACTGAAATATTGATTAAACCCAATGAGTTTCCTTTCATTTTAATCACCATGAAACGAACTTTCTGTAGGTACAACTTTGATAATTGTAGGTTTTTTAGTTTTTGAGAAAATCGAATTAGAGTGTCTAGGTAGCGGGTGGCTCGGTTTATTTGCTGTCCAGTGTATTTTATAAATTCAGAGGTTAAATAAGGCAAGTTAAATATAAATATGTGACAATTAGACTCACTGTATATATTCTAATTACTGTAAACTTTGACGTTCTAATTAAAATAACTTGTATAAATAAATATTATTTACCATATCATCCACCATGATGAAAACAATATGCGGTGGCCCCTGTTGGTACGCCGAAATCATCGTTGATATCATCGCCAAAATGATCCACCACTGTTTCCTGAAAAAATAATTTAGTTTTTTATAAGTTTACTCAATTTCCTCATTTACCTATTCTTAACTGTATCGATTGCATTCCCATCAAGTTGATAATAATTGCCTATAATAAATTTAACACTTGGGAAATTGTAGTAGCCTTAAAAATGCCTATGCAATTTCAACAAAACCTCCCAGATACTTATATGTTTTAATTTTGCCTCACCATCTTTACTTCAGTGAAAATTGAAAGAAAAAAACCTTTATATAAAAAAAAATACCGACTTCACTAAAAAATTAGATTGAATTTGAGGATTTCACCAAGATTCCATCATCAGATCCCAACTTGGTGACTTTGGGACCATTTGGGAAGTAAACCATTTTCAAAAAAAAAAAATCAAATCGGTTGGCAAGCGACGAAGTTATGCCCGAACAAACATAAAAAAAACATACAAACATCCGAATTGAGAACCTCCTCCTTTTTTAGAAGTCGGTTAAAAAATGCAATTGACCCGTTAAAAACAATTTAGATAAAACTTAATTAAAATGATAACTTTAGGTATTAAATTAAAATAACGAGTTCTTCACGTTTTAATACCAGTTTTTGAAAAAGCAAAAAATTTATAACATTAATCGTGCCCTTGATTTTTGACTTACGAATTTTAAATTGAAACTATAGCCTGAAAACCGTTCAAGCTTTTTATTATTGATAGGCTTGCGATTCATCTCTATTTGAGACTTTGGAGCTTCAACGCAACCAGTGCATTATTACCGATGATCCTCTTGGGTCCTTTTGCAATAGACTCAAATGCATCAAGCTGGTATTTAGCAGATCCGTCCCAGTTGTGAGAGCAGTATCGTCTAAAGTTATATTATGTTTGTTATCTAGCTTTAAGTATGCGTCTTATTTCGCGTAAGTAAACTGTTTTTCTTTCTTTCTTTCTTCTTCTTCTTTCAGTACTCCATGCATGATCAAACTTACGCAAGCTTGAGGCAACTGATCTGCCATAAACTACTGTCTCATCTTTGTTAGGATCCCTAGCTTTTGGGCAGCCAATTGAGGTTTTGCTTCGATATAAGTAAAATTTTTGTAGATGTCAATTTTCAATACGAAAATCAAGATAGTTGTTATCAGCGTGGCTAAAACTATTAAAGATGGAGCGGGTAGTAATTATCTCCTTTAGCAGAAAAAAATCACGCCTGTAACATTGAACCCGACCAAATCAGCAACGTCCCATTCAGAGACAGCCTTCAGAGATAAGTTCAAGTGTTCACTCACCCATAGCCTCTCTGAGAGTATGAATCTGTCACCCACAAGGTCGTGGGTTGGACAGCTATTTCTCAGCAACTAAGCTGTTGTCTGCAAACCCAAAGATATCGAGTTTTCAATATCGTTAATGTGCAGCAAGAACAAGCGCTAGCTTCGCAAAAGGAGGCGACCGCATCCCATTCCCTCTCGCTCCAAACAATGGCCTGAACCATGGATGAAACCATAAATGCCCTAGACCCGACGAGAGGTTGCCGCCGCCGATCGCTCAAGCGGGCACATCTCCACCAAATGCTTTACTATGTCCGCAAAATCGTGACACTTCTCTTTTTCTCCGTTTGAATCCGAAAGCAATCCAGATTTGTTGTCAGCACAAGGTCCAAACAATTAGTTGTGTGCATCATCCAGTACCCTCGTTGCTTCTTGGACCTATTGGTTAAGATTTATGGCTAGAGCCAGCTCGTGCGTCTCTCGTCTAATATGGTCTGTGGACTGGGATGGGAAAAGCCATTCCTGATGGTGAGCATTAAAGTCCCCCAAGGACACCAATTCGGCGGAAAGGTGCAACTGCTGAGTTGCAACCACAGCTTCACTAAGGTGTTGTCTGAGCCTAGTTGTCTCGTGATCACCGCTGTGCGAACGGTAAACACTAGCCTAGTTAATTTTATTCGTATTTGTGTCCACCAGAGCCAAAAGCGTGGAGAACCTAAAGCCCTCATAGACGCCGCCAGAAGATGTCACTTATAATTAATCATACTTCCGCGCGTGGATTTAAATTGTGCTCCAGAGCAAACCTCCATTAACCATATAATTATAATAGATGACAGGCCGATTCAGACATAGTTAAATTGACTAAAACGTACGAAATAAGGAGGAAAACGCAAAAAGTGGGCAGGAGTGGAATAACACGAAAAATCATGGACTGAATTTTAGTCAGTAAAATCCGACACTACCTCTTGCTCCATCCAAAGTGGGAGAAGTTATTCAACGATTTCCAGACAGATAAAGGAGGGAGGACAACACTGCAAATGATGATGATCTAAACTACTATAGTGCTGTGACCTGATGAGTTTAAAAAATCACCATCACTGATAAAAAAAACACATTTACTATCGCTGAATTTTATTACAGAAATAGGCTTATATAAAAAAACCCGCAAAAAACAGTAATAACAAAACGATAAAAGACCTTATAACAACAGCTTATCAACAACATTTAGAATATGCGTGTTTTATTGACCTGTTTCAATAATTAATTTATGCATCTTCATTGATACCTCATTGTTTGCATACCTTCTTACAATCTTGCATTATTAAGACTTTTAGACCATTCTATTATTATAAGCTTTTGTGTGGTGCGACAATACTCTTATTATAACCACTTTTTATAATACAAAATGTTCAATATTCAGATTACGTAAGTCTTATTCAGCGTTATCCTCTCCGTCAATTCGATTTATAATACCTAAGTTATTAGTTTTAAAGCAAGTATATTTTATAAAAATGTATTCAAAATTTACCTAGAAATTTGCTAGAACTGTTCCATCATAAGTCATACCAAACAGCATAGGGAAAGCTTAGATTAAATCAAAGTAGTAGCTAAATTATTTACGTAATTCTGTCTATTTATTATTTATTGTTGTATTAAGACGTAATAACACACAGTTTCAGTGTTTCTGAAAAGAAATGTAAATACGAGCACCATATATATTTCATTAGATTATTTTTATAGCTATCCATTTTATCGCAAATCTAAATTTTTTTACAAACCTGACATCACTCTCAGCTTCATAGATTTCTCTATTCTAGTGTTAATCCCCTTATTCCTGTGCCATCCGCATCCGAGTCTACCCGCGATGACAATTATGTTGTCTGACTTCTAATAGCATAATGAGCAATTTTTGTTTGTTTCTTGTCCTTGGGTTAGGAATTCTGATTTTTCATTCTGATAATTTAAAAAAAACTCTTAAATTTTAAAAGTTCTTAGACTTGTGGTAATCATAATAAAAGTGGTTACTAATAAATTAAATTACATTATTTAAGTGATATCATCTGAGAATTATAACTTAATTAACATTTTTTTTACATATTCTAATTTTTTTTAGTTTAGCAAATGTTTATTAAAATGAAGTATTTTATTCAAGTAAATTGAATCATATTCAGTACCTAAGTATAGCTACAGATTGATATCAATCTTTTAATGATTTTATACACGCAAAGTATACAGATAATGTAACGATTATTTAAATACAAAAATAACACAATAAAACTTACCAACTCGCAAACACATTCAATATTTGAAACATTTTATGGTATTATCGTTAAAAAAACCGCACTAACACACACCAAACTCGCCAGTAACACTCCACTTTGAGAAAATTGAACACCGCGAGATACCGTACATTGAAAGAGTCGAAAATAAGTATTATAAGTACGCATAGAGGTCTATTCTCCACGAGCGTTCAACTTGCACAAACCTCTGAAACCAAGCGAAGGCTGTATTCTATTGTAAATTGCTCAAGGGGCGCTACTGAGAATTACCCAAGGTCATATTTACCTATACTCATGCGAAAACCCAAACACGTGGTTTTCATGCAGGCAGTGGTACCTCCTTAACAGCTTATAATAACGAAAATCTCTATTATCAAAAGCATATTTCCAATTGAAATTTCACCGAAAAAATATATCATCTTGGTAACACTTTTTTGCAATTTCATTTTAATTGAAATTACGATAGATCACAGCGGTAGATATTGTAAGAATATCTAAATGAGTTTCTGAAATATTACGTAATACTTGACTGGATATAATTTACAAATCTGTGAATGTCACTACAGATTTTTTTGTTTAGAATCTGTTTGGCACCAGATGAAATGTCATATGTACAACTTTTAATTATCACCTAACATACATCACAAACATCATACTTTCGCCAAAATATACTTGTTTTCAAATTCCCTATAATTCTTCAGAGGTTCTTGAACTGCTTAACTGCTAGTTTTTTTTTGAGGTATGAAATCATCCAATGAATTCTTCTAGAGCATGTTAGATTTTTACTGACTAAAAGCACAATTATCTCTGTTCTTCAGTTGTGCTGTGCGTCCTAGGACCATTAATTAATTTTTTAGAAATTCCTTGCGTACCTAGTGGTCATCGACCCTGCTGGATCCCTTCAATTTTGCTGATATCTCTTTGAGGTGCTCGTGAAACAGTACGCGCCGTGGATGACTTGAGTTCAGTCCTGACGTTTAGACGGCTGGATGAACTGCCAGGGTTGTTGTTCGAAAAAATCACCGCGGCCTTGGAAAGTAATTACTTAAAGGAATACAGGCGGATTTTATGACATTTCCTTTCGCTCAACCCAAACCGGAAGTTATTTGATCATTATCCATCACAAAAAAATCTGAAGACGTATAAATCTGTCACTTTCAAATAAGATAAATTGTCTATGAATTATATTAAGTATGTATTTATAAGAAAATTAGATAGTTTTCCCAGCATTTAATAAAGTATTCATTTTGACAATTAAGCTATTGAATAAACCTTTTCTAGTAGGTACGCTGTTTCAAAGTACGCAATGTCAAACTCGATAATAAGCGTCCTTACCTGACTGGAATAATAAATTAATTACTAGGATGCGTATGCCTTTACATTACACAACACATGTCATTCAATTTGGGTCAGCTGAATACTTTAAATGTAACCCAACTATCGCCAACATACAGATGTCTGATATCGTAAAGTGACAAAAGTGACAACTCAAAGTGTATGATTTAAAGGAGCCAATCTTTATGTTTAAATAAATATAAAAGCAAAAATAAGACTTTTGTAGCATAATGAAATAAATTTATAAATCCACAGTATGTTTAATTCAATATATTAGTCGGTGACAAAAATATACTATGTTAAACATGGGCGTAGCTACTGCCGTATTATCAGTCGTATCAACGGGGCCCTCGAGCTACAAGCTTGATATGAGCTATAATTCGATATGTTAATACATGCACAATCTCAATTTTCCTTCTTGATAGCAGGCAGTATATGAATAATATATATATAATACGCTGTTCTAATAGGTTTTAGTTCGTTCCGCTCATTCTAGCTTTTTCTACGTAAAGCGAAAATAAAAACTTAACCTATTCAAGTACCTACTTTCAGTATAATCAAATAAACGAGCTCATTTTCAATTTCGAGGCCTTTCGAGGTACTAATTTTATGTTAATAGGACCTAACCTAACGGTATCAGGATTAGCTACACCACTGATGTTGAATTTTATCATCCTTGTCGCTTATTCTGATGATAACAGTAAACATTATTTTTTCTGCGATTTCATTCCCGAGGCCTATTCTACAGATATTCATTTTTCAACATTAAAATTCATAAAGTTAAATTAGTATTTAGACTGAGATTGGCGTTTAGAATTCTGAGTTCCACTTCGTGACAGGAGAGCTTCAGTAGGTATTTATACTCTTTGGCTTCAGTTCTTCCGCTCTAGTCATACCCACACTAAATTTAAAATTTTGTTTAGTTTTTGACAAATATTTGGAACGGATTATCTCCGATCTATAATGATTTAGTACGTATGAGCAGTGAGTGTTTTACATTTTATATCTTCATAACGTGGTAGATTTGGTTTGGGTATTAGGCTAGTCAGTGAAAGCATAATGTGTCAGACAAAATAAAATTTGCCTAACTCTAAAAAAGTAACATTCTTGATACGGACTGATACGACCTTCCATGAACAACTTTTAAGACGACCATTTGAGCTCGTTCAAGTTAAATTAAGTGATCTTCTTCACAGTTGCACGTGCTGTGTCGCTACAGAAGCGAAAACTGAAGTACAGCCATCTGAAAGGTATCGTTTGCTGTCTACCTAGTTTTTTTTAATATGAGCATTATTTTACAGCAATTACTAGCAGTGATTGTATTTTTTGGTTTTTAACCGATTTCTAAAAAAAGGATGAGGTTCTCAATTCGGTTGTATCTTTTTTTGAATGTTTGTTACCTCAGAACTCCGTCATTAACGGACCGATATGCAATTTTTGCCCTTAAATGGTCTATGGTTATTAAAAATCATTGCCAAGCTGCTTCCAGGTGCAAGTACCTCCTTCTGTGAATATTGTAGGGTTATTTGCACCCACAGGAGTCGTTTAATAACCACGTTAAATCCTTTATCTATACAACGTGTAACATTAAATGCGCAAAACCTCAGACACCCCAAATGATTTTTAATTCAATTGACCTAATTCTGTGAGAACAAAAAAACAATTAAAAAACAAATTAAGGTTTTATGTGCAGTTTTAGTTTGTTTAAAATTCGTATCTGTATTTAAATAAGAAATTTTATCATCCCACATAAGAGAAAATTTGATTGGACTACAACCATTTGGGTTTGTTTACCTATTTGGGCGGGTTTGCGCACGTGATGGCCTATTAACAAATAGAAAGCGCAAAATTTTTAATGAAGAATTTTTTGAAAAGTATATTAAAAAGTGGTTTAATTGATTCTGCTCGTTATTCCGATCAAACTATTTTCAGGTTTTGCGCATTTAACGTTACACGTTGTATAAATTGGAAACAAGAAGCTTTTAAATAAAATTTTAAATTCTGGAAGTCAATGATAACAAGTAAATGATAACACAGAAAAGTACCAGTATTAAAATTTACAAAAATAATTACAATGGTGTCAATAAAAATGACAATTAATTGCTACAATTTTGTCAATAAAATGACCATTAATCATTGTCATTTTTATGAACACAATTGCAATTTTTTTCAGGAATGTACTGACGTTCGTTGCAGACTGTGTCAATTTATGAGTGTCAGTTTCTTTGTTCATTATAACGTAATAAATTAATTTCAGAATTCAGTTTTATAACACTTAAAACTGGTTAATTTAATTAAATTCATATTCCTAATTCACACGTATTATTTTTAGCATGCTTAGCTACTCACTCATTACACGTGCCTCCGCACGTGGAATCGTGTATTCTTCGCAATTTCAAGCAAGCGTGCTCTATCATCGACTATACAAACGCTTACCATTATGGTCAAACGAGATGCTAAGGCCAATGGAAGTACATTGCTGGACTTAGGCCAATATAGGGTGGTTTGGACTATTAGTGCTCTTGGGTTACAATTGGGTCTTACAATTGCAGTGGCGCAGAGGAATTGCTGCTCCCCATTATCTGCTGAATTCTTTAGACGCCTTTTACGTTATTTCCGGGAAGTAACAGGATGGTGCTATTCAGTACCGGCTCCATATGGAACGTGCATTTCTTAAGCTAGAACTACATTAGTTCGATGCACACGTGTAACACGCCTGATTTGTACGTAGAACGACGTCGCGTGGTTTCACGTGGCGTGGATCAAGTGTAGCTCTAGAAGTCTAGTTTCCGTATAAAATGTAAGGAGACCGACGCGCCCAGATCAACATATGTGTCACACGTATGTGTTTAATTTTGTAATTCAATTTGTCCATTTGTACTACTTTTGATAAATACCTACTTACCTACCTCATTTCTGTGTGAAAGCTTAGTTCGATAACTAAACCATTGCAATGCCCTTGCTCCACTAAACTTTTTCTGTTATTATCTCAAAGTGCCGGATACCGTACCTTAAACATTTTTCTATTACCTATTCTGTTACGTAGACGGTGTACGACAATCACCTTATCTCACCTAATAGACAGTTGATATTGAGCGAGATCACGACATTCGTAAATAACTAGAACATTTAGAACCTATTGTGTTTTTCAGGAAAGGTCAAGGAGTTCATATTGCCGGAACGGAATCTGAATAATAGCACTATTTAAATCACTTAATTTGCATAGATTTATAGTACCTAGGTAAGTAAGTATATTTTATTTATTCCAAGTTATTTAAAATGGTGGTCGCCTCCTTCTGCGAAGCATTAATGCTAGCAAAAGGGGAAGCCGCACGCGTGAGACAACGGTCCTCACGCCGCTGCCGCCACCGGGATTCGATTTCCGACCACCAAAGGCGTGGGCTTGCGGACGACGAGCAATGAGTAGCTCGCCATCCGACCGTCCGGTAACTGTCCGGACCGAGCCCAAGACGGCACGTATTGTTCCAAGTGCACCTCAAGGAGTTGAGTTGTCATCAAAACCGGAGGGGCCCAGCAGGGTCGAAGCCTACTGGGGCCAAGGATCTGCTTCTAAAAGGAAGATTTGGCCCCGGCACGAAACGTCATTTAAAATGCTTTTAATATCATTAGGTCGTAATTAATTCTGTCTTCACCACTAAGTAAGTCTTCATCTGCTCTGCATTAATAAAATATGTAAAAAGATTTAATGATTTATATAAGTCCTCAGGAACAAAACCTGATTCATGTAATTTCATGTTATGCAATACAGCGATTGTTACCATTTTCAAGGAATTACAACTTTTATTATAACAAGGTTAAGTTTCTTACGCACATATTGGAGGTATTCCAAACGAGTGCTGTTCGGGGACTTTCACCAAAAATGCGTTAATTATTTTGTAAGGGGATTTCTGTAATAAAACCAGTATTTGCGTAAGCTGCGCTCAAGAATTGAATCTTAGTAAAATTGCTAAGATATACTTTACCTGTATTTTTTTTTATATGCAACTATAAAAAAAAATTATATTAGTATAGCTTAGTATTATTAAAAGAAAATATATATTATACTTTAGTTTTTGCCAGCGGCTCCGCCCGCGTGAAAATAGGTTTCTCATTACAAACTTTTAGACCCCTGTTTTTTTAGTAGGAAAATCTTTTTTTAGTGCACGCCTACATCATAAATGAAACCTTGTGCAAAATTTCGGCAGTTAGTTAGTTATAGTTTTTGAGTTTATGCATTACAAACATACACACAAAAGTACAAATTTTCCCTCTTTATAGTATAGCAATATTAGTGTAGATAGGTATAGATAATAGATTTTTAAGACGAGACAGTAAGGGTTGGTCTTTTATCCGTAGTAGTTATAGGAAAACAGTCTAAGAAGACTGTCCATGACATTTGAGACCTTTTGATCTGTAGATATAATCTGTGAACTTGTGGAGTTTATAAATATAAAAAAGTACCTACAGTCAGCCAAAAAATTGGCGATTTTCACGAAAGCTTTTTATGATGCCAATCGATCCTGTTTCTAGTACGAATCAAAACGTTTCTCAAATTAACGAAGGTTCGAACACTAGACAAGCTACTAATCGCAAAAAGCGTTTCACTTCGTATGGAGGGGGAGCGAAAAGATAAAGAAAAGATGGCTGGATTGTGTGAGAAGTGATATGAAAAAAAGGGAGTTAGTGATAGCGTAATGAGTAACAGGACAGAATGGAAGAAAAAAACGTGTTGCGCCGACCTTATATAAAACGGGACAAGGGCAGGAAGATGACGATGATAAGATTAAAAGTTATTGTTTTGTGTAGATGTTTTCTTTTTTCAAAATTTCACCATTCAAACACAAAATCTCAATACTTCTTAGGAGACTGTCTCCCATGACCATTTTCCTTTAGCTATACAAAATGATTAAGATACCTGCCCTTGCTACCTCATCCTAAAAATCCAGTAATTCATCTTAATAAATCTGAATATTATCCATACTATTCAGCCATAATTATGGATTGATGGAGGGAGAGGGAGGCCAAAAAAAAAATGTATGGATCGTGTGAGAGATGATATGAAAGAAAAGGGAGTTAGTGATAGCGTGGCGAGTGACAGGACTAAATGGAAGAAAAAAACATGTGGCGCCGACCCCAAGAAAAACGGGACAAGGGCAGGAAGATGATGATTCTGCCATTAGAATATCTACAGCCATTAAGATAAAGCGATTATACAAGAATAAATAAAATTATCTAGCTATTTTATATACCTAATAGGTATCTAGGTAGCCTTGCACAAAGTTATAAAACATTATAAATTAGGTAGTTCGTTCAGGCCTACTGCGTGACAGTAGAGACAGGGTAACTGTTTTTACCAGCTTATCTGGGTATGTATACAGTATTCTTTGTACCTTCGATGTTTCAGTTTGGATAGATTTTAGTCAATAAGGTGCCCCTATCGAATTTTTTCTATTCGAACTTAGAGCCTTACACACCTAACAGTATAAACAGTAACGATTGTTTCAGGCAAATTTTGTAAAACTATAAAATACTATTTTCAATTTTGCTCACAGCCTGCGTGCATAAAATATACTCTATGTTACTCAACAATAAAGCAGCTTTCTATAGGTGACATTAGCAATCGGATCAGTACTTCCAGAGATTAGCTTCTACAAAAAAAAAAAGCAATCTTTACTTCATTATTATATTAGTGTAAATGAAATGGCGGTAGAGAACAAAAACCGGGCAAGTGCGAGTCGGCCTCACGCACTAGTGGATCCGTACAAACTGACCCGACTGACCTGAATAGTTCAATTCTCGAGTCGGGTCTCGAAGATTTTTCCAAACAGCAAAAAAATTTTTTTTTTTTGCTGTGAAGTAACTACAAGTTTACAGTTTTAAAGGTTTAAAGATCTAAAGGTTTTCATTAAAAAATTGATTTTTCACTGCTGCTTAGGGTAGCAGACATGAATATTTAAAATTAATTTCAGCTTAATATTGCCATGCGTCCCAGAGAAAAAGGTCTTGAGAGACAGACAGATAGACAAAAAGTGATCCTATAAAGGAACCGTTTTGCCGACTTAGTAACGGAACCAAAAGAATGAAACATATTGAGAGACAAATTGCAGAACCGGTCTTTCTTTAAGAGTTACGCAACGAGTATGTGGAGGACGATCGTGGAAGTGGCTTTTTTCCTGACGTACTTAGTAATTTTTTTTTTTTTTAATCGTTACACATCCGATGACTTATCTCACAGTCTCAATCTACAGTAAAGCTGGAGGCTATGGCAGACTTTACTGACCAAAACTGCACATGTGTCCTTCTGTTACCCTTTGCGTTCTAGGACCAGGTTTCCTTTTCACAAATTTGCCGTGGCCCTAGCAGGCATTTACTGGGCCCGTACCATTTTGCAGACTTGAACTCCTGTCCCCGCATACGGGCTTGAAAAAAACGCTGTTTTAAGCTTCATTTTGAGGTGGCTTTTTTGTGGCTCGTGTGCGGCGGTGCCGCTAACATGAAGCTTGAAGCGGCGTTTTTTAGAAGCCCGTGTGCGGGAACAGTTACATTGATGCCCCGGACTCGTTCTTTATCCAAGGGGTGGACGGCGAGTGTGACATAAGTAGTAATTTAAAGTAACCAAATAAAAGGCTCGCAGAGATGATTTCAAGAATGTTATTTACTAAAATCTAGAACTAAAAAAACATACTTGTATCTAAAATCATTTAATAATGATAGAATTCTCCCAACCGAATTTCGATTATAATATCGTGCGGATTTCATTACGCATGCGGATTTGCTCTGCACGCGGGCTGCTGCCCGATATCATGCTCCGCACCCCGCGTGCGTATTTCACGCATTACAATAAATACTTGTAAGAAAAGGACACATGCGGGATTGTTCCGCATGCAGAAAATTTCAAAATGCAAAAAAACGCGTCCCACGTGCGTGCGTAATGCTTGTATGAAATGGACATTTGCGGAGGTTGCGGGGGTTGCCTCATCGGTGATAAACCTTATAAGTAAAGTACACAGAAGATATTACCTGTACAAAAACGAGTGCGCAAATACAACTGATGCACTCTCTTTACCAGTACTCTCAAGTCACCAAGTCAAGACTGCTATCAGAGCAGTCACATCGGACTATGAGAGTACGGGTTCGAGCTGGGAGCAGAACAAACGGCTTTACATTATACTTTCTGAGGCATGGGGGTGACACACCACCAACTGCCAAAGTCCGGGCAGCTACCGGGAAATTCCTAAAGGAAAATCTATATAGTACTTTTTTCTCCAACCGGGAATCGAGAACCCAGTACCTCACGCTCAACATTCACGCTTGCGATCACAAGACCAACTTGGTCTTCAATCAATCAATCAATCATTTATTTACTACAAATATGGTACAGGAGTTGTTACAGTGACAGTTATAGACCGAGACATATATCTTAAATAGTTTACTAGATAATTAACACTTATATCTTCTACGATTCTAGCGTCTGTTTTTGTAGACTCAATGTGCTGCAATAATAACGTATTATTTTAATAGTACTTAACATTTTAATTATAATATAATTTGCCATAATATTCTAATTAACAATGTCATATAAACGTCAGACGTTGATTATATAATAGTGTAATTAACGTTAGTCATAATTCAAAGTCATTAAAGTTTAAATATTTAGTATCGCTTTTTAACTTAACCAAGTGTAACAAATTAATATTCAAAAAACCGGTCAAGTGCAAGTCGGACTTCCGTACGAATGATTCCGTACCATTATCTACAGAAAAGGTAAAAAAATCACATACGAGTATGTTGTATGGCCTTACTTAAATATTTATTTTATTCTGTTTTTAGTATTTGTCGAGAAATACATCATCTATGAAAATTTCAACTGTCTATTATAACAATGACGGTTCCTGAGATACAGCCTGGTGACAGACAGAGAGACAGACGGACCGACAACGGAGTCTTAGTAATAGGAACCGTCTTACCTTTTCAATATGGAGCCAAAACCCTAAAATAACTAACTTATGAATAATATTAGAATAATTTCTCTTTAAATCACTACTCTTATTTATTGAAGAGTTTAAATATAAGAAAGAACATTGTAATTATGGAAAAGTGAGTGGGATGAAGTTTACTTTTACTATATCTAAGTCAAACTAGCACTATGAATTTATTTAAGAAATTAATTTAGATAAAGCAATGAATTTGCCAAATTATCTACACTACTTAAAGGTAGGGTAGATAATTTGACAAATTCATTACTTGGTCAATATTCATAATATTCAGCCATGATGTATAATTGCTATCTAAACACGTTGTCTGGAAATATATTGTGTACAATCGATATCAATGATCGATCAATCTCATAACTGGTTTTGGCCTTTTCATGAATCGGAATCCTATCATTTGGAAGTCCATTGATCGAAATGACTACACTTAATTCTCTTTGATTGATCGGATGTCCACCATATTCTATCAAAGCAGTCATCATCATCCTTTTTAGTACCATCATCAAATGACTCGTCCTAATTTTGCTGGTATCAGTCTGATTAAGGCATGTACATAGATCGTTCCTTGAACTTCTGACCGTAATTAAATGCACACATACTCGTACCGCCGCTTTGGTGGCAGTACGAGTATGTGTACATTTAATTCCGGCCATCTGCGCCTAGATAGAGCCGCTGACCTTTAATTCCATTTTCCTTGCGAAATATTGATTGATTTACAAATGCTATGTACGTTCTGAAGAACATTTAACCAGCATTTTTTTTGTGTAAACTTGTTTTTTAAAAACAAAACCGTTTGAAAGGAGTAGGGAAAACAAGCGAAAAGATATCATGTTGAAATACTATTAGTCTTACGAAAAAATCATTGTTTATAATGTTGTACATGAATCATAATATTTTTTTCAAACCATTAGCCTAGCAGTTACCGAGGAGTACGCTTCAAAATGTCACTCTTTTATGGCACTGGTCGGAAGTTGGGGCCTTAAACACCTACCCATGTTCTCTCACCAACCCTTGACGCCCCAGGACCACGGACACTACTTCCAAACAATCCCATAGGACACGTCATCACCATCATCACCATAAATGAGCACCAAGAACTAACGAGATCGTTGCGATGACGACCGTTGTACCTATAGGTCTGCTTCTTTGAAACAAGTTTTACATTTATTCAAAGCCTGTTCTTTTTATCATATGATGAATAAATACATATATTTTCTTGTAGAAACTTTTTTGTTCCAATTTCAGTTCCATTATCTTGACTTGGGAAAACAGTAATTAATTTCTTACTCCACTGATCCTATTCAATAAGCTGTGGGAAACTTTGGTATATTTAAGTAATTATTAAATATCAGACCAAAAACCCAACCAATGACATTATGAGGGGAAATCCTGCCACAGCAAATAAAAGTGTAACTTCCGTCTCACAAGACAAAGGTTTCGTTCACATAAAAATAAATAACATAAACAATTGTCTACATGCTCGGAACTTATTAATGATTATGTCATTTAGTAGAGCTCGGATTGTGACACAGTTTTAATTATTAAATGCAAGTTGCAAAATAATGTTTTATTGCATATTATTAATGATATGAATTTCATAGTGATTGTTCAGTAGACCATGTTTACGGTATTATAAGACTAATGAAATCTAAAATGACTTTGGCATTTCAAAATCTGGGGTACAGAAATGAGTTAATAGTACCGTTTCCAAAATGACGGTACAACTTTAGGTGCTTACATTGATTTTTAACCCAGGTATGTTTAAATAAGTTTGCTCTTAAGTTACATTGGGTGTTTCACAGCACACTTCAGTGGTTTTGGAAGCATTAAAACGGCCCACAGTTATTAGTCACAACCACAAAACCTTTTATTAAACCTCTGTGTTGCCGGGAATATCATTAAATGCTGACTCAGTCAAGGTCCTTGCACACAAGGTTGCACGAATCAAGGGCACTAAGAGCAAGAAAGCAAATGGTCATATGCGTTTAATAAATTACAATTTGAGAAATTATCTTTTTATAAACGTAGGTATATTTTAATCGATTTCAAAAAAAGAAGGAGGTTAGATATTAAATTGATTGATTTGATTTTTTTTTTGTGTATCGATTATCGAAATCTTCGCTAAAGGTTAATCGATTTTGATTACTCTTTTTCGGTTAGAAGAGGATGTTTTCGAGGTGGTTTTACCCATTCTTAATTGAAGATCTAATGAAGACTTCGGAGATAGTTAGATCACGGAACTCTTCAATAAATGATTGATAAATGATAGCAAATAATTCGGAATAGGGAATTTACATGCAACTTTTTATAATTGCTAAATTAAATAATTTTTAGCTTTAATAAAGTAATATGAAAGATTTTTTTAAATATCAATAAAAATACAAAAAGCTTCAAAACTGCTATTATGAAAATCCAATGTGGTTTATGACATCAAAATTTATCAGGCCCATACAGCCGCTAAAGAAAATAACATGACGAGAGATATATCTTTTTATTTACAATATGTTATGGCTGTCTAGTTTCCCTTTCTACTTATTTTGATATTTTATTTACTGATAAATTGGTTAGATAACAAATATTATTTCCATGCATATTGCACCAATTGCACAATTATATAATATATAATTGTATGATATATAATTATAATATATGATATATTATACAATTATTATATATAATATGAAAACTATTAAACATATTATGTTTATTGTTAGTAATGTTAACATTATTTCATAAAACCACATCACAAGTTATATGTGTAACAATTATGTTCAAGTTCAATGTTTTTGAGGTTATCAATGCGAGTATAACTAACGACCGTTCTTGACGATTCTTTTGGTTTTGGGTTAAGTTATAACTCTGTGATAGTCCCAAATCATTTCCCAATCCCAGAGCAGTGTATAAATTGAATTTTATTGGTACTTTGTTTTTCCTAAAGGTAATTTCAGAAGTCGGTATCAATAAATAATGAAACAAAACCAGAAACTCCAGTTTTCGATAATACTTATAATATCCGTTATTTTGCAATCTTTGTGTTTTTCAAGTCGATTGAATTTTTGAATACCCAAAATTGCCTAACAAGTTCATAAAAAAGTAATTTCCATGTCTTAGTAAAAGTCTGACATATCCAGAAATAGGACTAATTCATGAAAGTCATACTGTTAATTTAGATATCATATCGACTTAGGGATCGTTCAAATTTAAAGACCTAATGTGAATTATAAGCCGAGTCAAATGGATAATGATAACTCTCAGATGTTACTCCAACATACAAGATGAATTACACCAGCAAGTAGAACAGCGAATAGCAAGAAGTATACAATTTTCTCAGCAATCTCCTCAGTATCATGTAAGCAAGCATCTGTTACACTGCTATTGCAAATATCGCGCAAGATGCATCACGTGAGGAACTTCAAATATGTCATTATCAGCTGTTAGGTAAGCTAGCTTAATTTTTTTTTCTAAATGATATAAACCAGTGCTTAACTGCATTCCCACCAGATGGTAAGCAGTGATGCAATCGTTGATGGAGAAGCGCACTAGTTTGTTAAGAGCCTATTTACTCTAGCCATAACTTGCGTCTATTTACCACTACTTAGTATGAAATAAGGTAGCTAATTATGGAGTTTCTTTACCATAGCTGTTTCGAAATGACCCTCGGGCAACACACAAATTAATTACGATGATATTTAAAAAAAAACCTTAATTTGTCACAAATTGAAGTGCTGATAGCACTTCCTGTTAAAAATTGGTATGTTTCATAATTTTAGTTTTTAATTGTACCTTTTAATTTTCATTATAGTGAGGTCAACACTAGGCTATCGTTACGAGGCGAGGAAGTCTGGGGCATTTTTGTATGTTTGTTTTTGAATTACTTACCTACTGTTTCCTGGTAGCTATCTACTTTATCAAATTGTTAGTTAAGAATATTGAAGGTTCTTTCTATTATTTAATTTTGTTGACTGAAATAAAACGCGAACATTTTATTTAATTAACTACCATAAACCTTCCTAGGTCTATTCAAGACACACTACAACAATTGACTGATCCTGTGTTTGTGGCCAACGCTGTCTTTCGATACGCGGTGGCCTTTCCAGAATTTCTCAGTCTCATCGACCAACTGCTATGCGCGCAATGTACCCCGTAACTTAAATTTAGCAATTCTTTGTATAATATCAGTAACTTTTGGTCTCCAGCGGATATTTTCATTCCTGAACCGAAACTCCAAGCATAGCTCTCTCCGTTTGGGCGACTGTTTCTTCTGATAAGGCCACGTTTCAGAGCCATATGTTATCAGTAGCAACACGAATTTTTTGTGCACTAATTTTAAGACCCACTCTTTCTCTTTCTTTCAGCTCTACTGCTCTACAGAGGAGCATTGTACTGAGGTCATCCAAAGTCACAGCCATGACCACTATAGTTATCGTTGGCAAATCGAAGTTGAGTGTTGTATACACTACCACTGAAGTCCCACGCTCCGCTGCAGGAAGATAGGTTTCGCGGTCTGATCCTGGAGGTAGACTGACATGGTGGCGTTATCGTACAAAAACTTCATGTACCGATAGTCAATCTGGCATCGTTTGAGAAACTGCAGTACAGCCCAAGCCGCGTTCAAAACGAAAGTCTTCTTATAGCCCACATACGCTAAGCAGTGGGGTGTTATCCTCAGTCTTCTATATAACCTACAGACTATTCACTACATTGACTTTATTTTGCAAGCTCTTTCTTCAATGATATCAAGACGAGTAATAGGAATTACGAAGTAAGTAGTTACATATTTACGTCAAGATTTGTTCGCAACTAATAAAACTATGATGAAGATAATAAAAGTAGATAATAATAAAGTTGATCCGATGTGATTATTGCTAAATTCAGCGCGGGTAACAAGTTGTCCACGAGTCACAATTACCTATTACTCAACAAAGACTTTATTGATAGATTTTCTTTGGAGAACTTTAAATACTTAAAATATTAAAAAAAAACTACGACTACAGGTTCTATAGAGCATGATGTTCAGTTCAGGTTCAATAGATACGAGTAGCACATATCCGCCATTTTTTTGGGATTTGAGGTATCTTCCTAAAGAACTTCAGAAAATCTTTCTAATGTCAGAAGGTATGGTACTACACCTACATTGTTTTGTATTGAAACGTCTTGCGTTAACACTAGTAGTGTAATATAGTC
This sequence comes from Mythimna lalbum, assembly GCA_949319445.1. NCBI lineage: Eukaryota > Metazoa > Arthropoda > Insecta > Lepidoptera > Noctuidae > Mythimna > Mythimna lalbum. Next base: position 7,470,897 of record OX439348.1, on the reverse strand, counting down.
TTTAGGTATACATAGAGTCATAGAACGTTAAACTTAGGTAAGTGATCATGTACAAACTTCCTCAGTAGCGCGGTTTTTGCTTATAAGGATATATAAGCATTGGTAATCTCAAATAAAACTAATTTTCTAGCTTCAATGCATTCGCTTAACTGCCTCTTTGTCATTAAAATATAGTAGGTACCTAAGCATGGATGTCATCATTTTGCAAGTCTTAGTTTGAGAGAATGGGTGGCAATTGTATCTACTTACATAAAAGAATAAATGAACAGAAACCTATTTAGTGCTAGTGGATTCAATTTATTTGATCGATCGATTACCCAACACTTACAATGTTAAATGAAGGATCCAAGCGTTTTCTTAATATTTTACACAAGAGAGGTGTTCGTTTTAGGAAGCATAAAGCCGTATACTGTGGTAATACTAGCAAGTAACTTGTCTTATAAAAAGTTAAGTAAGTTACCTATAGCACTACGACATCGTTTTAAAATAGTCCATTTTATTACAAACTAGCTTCTGCCCGCGACTTCGTCCGCGGAAAATTTCTTGTTTTAAAATAAGATTACACTCGATTAGACGATGCGCACGTTCAGCGCTAGATTCCTGAGCACGGGCCTGTGATGTTATGGCATTTTGCCTAGCGAGCCGCTGCGAGCGCTCAGCGCTAGTCTCCCTATCCCTTGTCTCAGAGACATGCTGCCTTAAATGAGATAGACGCTGCGCACGTTCAGCGCTAGATTCCCGAGCACGGGCCTGCGATGTTATGACATTTTGCCTACCAAGCCGCCGCGAGCGTTTAGCGCTAGTCTCCCTATCCCTTGTCTCAGAGACATGCTGCCTTAACTCAGATAGACGGTGCGCACGTTCAGCGCTAGTTCCTCGAGCACGGGCCCGCGATGTCCTCACATTTTGGCTAGCGAGGCGCTGTGAGCGCTCGGAGCTAGATTCTCTAGCGCTGGTTGCGAAATATATTCTCTATTTCTCGAGAGGCGCTGCTCATTTTCAGGGGCAGATTCTTCCGTACGGCGTACTCGAGCGGCTCTTGTCTGTGATGTTTGCCGGGACAGTTGAGATTTCCTTTTAGACATGCTCTCAACAAACTACGCACAGACTTGAAAACAATTATGAACAAAAGGAGAGCGACTCGAACACCGTCCGCCTTTACAAAACAGAACAATCGTAATATCGAATAACTCGTATCGATTATTACGATAGAACGAAGTACGAAACTACGAACATACAAAAACGTACAACGAAATTACGATATTTTCGATTATGAGGTATCTATCAACAACAACAACCATACGAACGAAACAACCGAAACCAATAAGCAACTGACAGAAGAACTCCAACTAACGACAACGTGGGCATAATAATTCGAGAGGGTCATCAATCCACAGAAAGTCTTAACACCGCGATTCAGAAAACATGGCAAGTTCGGGAGGTTCCTGCACCGAATTAAAGCGGAAGAGACGTCCGAGTGTCGCCACTATGCGGAACGCCCGGAGGACACGGTGGAGCACACAGTCGAGGTGTGCCCTGCCTGGGCAGAGCATCGCCGTGCCCTCGTGGGGGTGATCGGCGGCGGACACCTCTCGCGGCGGGCTCTGGTTGAGGCCATGGTCCTTAGCGAGGAGGATTGGCAGGCAGTCGCCTCCTTCTGCGAAGCAGTAATGCTAGCAAAGGCGGAGGCAGACCGCATCAGGCAACGGCGCCCCCGCCGCCGCCGCCGGGATTCCGATCCCGATTTCCGGCCACCGTAGACGCGGGCTCGCGGACGGCGAGCCATGGGTAGCTTGCTGTCCGATCGTCCGGTAATGGACCGAGCCCAAGACGTCAACGGCGCGCACTGTTCCCGCGCGCCTCAAGAAGTTGTCAGCAACAGCAGAGGCCCAGCTGGGTCGAAGCCTACCGGGTCCAGGGTTATCCGAAAGGGAACTCGTGCCCTGGTTTGAAGGCTAGAAGGAACGGGGTGGGTTTTTAGTCAGTAAGAGTCTGACACTATATCTCGCTCCACCCAAGGCGGGGGTTGTCATAAGATGATTTTTGCCCACCATAAAAAAAAACATAGGTAAAACGTCTGCACAATGAAAGTTACGCTAGGGGCATTTTTCGTTTTAGTAATTTTATATTATCTTCGAAACTGTATGACCAATTGCTATGCTGTAAATGGCAAATCTTATCTGTATAATGTTCTTGTGATACTGAAATAATTTATTGTCATAAGAATTAATATTTTGTTGCTCAAATAATCAACCAAACGTAAGTATGCCGAAAAAAAATATTTTTAATGCAATAAAAGAAGTATAAAAGATGAAATATAAAAGATAGAGATATGGTACCGCGGACTTTTTTGTAGAAATAATTAAGACGAACCAGGTAGCCATACATTGTTTTTAATTTTAAGCAACTGTTTAGGCAGCGCACGCAAATAATTCTATTTTATGAGGTATTTTTTTCCGACTTGCTAGACAAAAGTTGTGATAGCTCGGTTAATATACATGCTATAGAAACAATTTATAGCCTATAGCACTCAGGAATAATGTAGCTTTCTGCCAGTAAAAAAAATTTTAGAATTGGATTATTAGTTCCAGAGATTACCCCCTACATACAAACTTACAAACTTACAAACTTACAAATTTTACCTCTTTATAATATTAGTATAGATGAGCATGAACTTTTATAAGAACAGTCAATAGGAGCAAAACATCTAATCTTGCCAACTCGAGTTAAATTTTCATACCTTAGGTGATTATGATGATATTACACACACATATTTCTCCAGATATTTTGAATACACAGATATTTTGTGGATATTATCTAGGTTTCTATAGAAATCAAAACATTTATATAAAACTAATCCAGTAAAGACCTCTGATAATCTGCTATGGTCCTCTATAATCTCCTCATATAAGTACCTATTACAAATATAAAAAGTACATCTATAGAAACCTTGCACATTTAATCGAGATTCTGAATGACGACAATTTTTCTCAAAAACTTAAAAAAATACCGTGTAATTTCTGGAACAAGTTTTGTGAAAAATTCGAATAATCACGAAATTACGGATTAACAAATTCACCAAGCTACTCGCCCGCATGAAGCTAAAGGATTGTCCCAAGGGAACATACTCCCGAGATAAAAAGTAAATATCCTATGTGTTGTTCCAAGACATGGTCTGCCTGAGTGCCTTTTATCCATATCTTCGTTCAGCCGTTCGAGCGTGAAGAAGTAACAAACATACACACACAAACTTTCACCTTTATTATTTTAGTATGATAGGACAATTTAAGATTTAAAAACTTACCTAGGTTACCACTAACTTGCACTACTGCGATATTAACTACATAACTATAGCAGGACCATTTTCTAGGAGGTGCATCTTCAGCATCCCTTCTTTTAATAAAAGTCTTCTCTTATCCATTCATACAGCGATAGAATTGACTTTCCAACTAAAGAAGATACAAGCAAGAGCGAGCAAAGTGAGCTCTGAAATTGTATCACCTATCCTCGAATATGATACGTTCTCTAATACTTGACGCATTTTTATATATTGTTGAAAGCCAGGGAGGGTGTAAGCGCATTCTCTTGGATCCGGTGCCCATGTAGTTCGGTACCTACATTGTATAGAGTATAGAACAGGTATGCTATTGGGCTCGCCATAATCATGGCGGTAAGTCCCCTCTTTGTGAAGAGGCTGGAAAAGCCTCACGACGTCTGCATGAGGCAAGCTCAGCTATATTTTATTGTTGTACTTACTTATTCACTTACATGCATAGATGCGTTTGCACACAAAAGACTAGTTAATCATTGATTTTATTGTTTCAGATCAACACCAGATCGCATTCAATTGAAAAATATACGATTTACATAAGTAGTCACGTGACTAGTGCACGTAAGAATTACGTAGATACCTACGAGTGCCTATAGTTCCTCTGAAAACGAATGATTGAACGTGCGGTAGCCACAAGGTCTTTATCTCCAAGAGAAAGGACATACAAAACAAAACTCGGTCAAAATAATGCCTAAATGTAAAAATGCTTTTATAAAATATTCTCGGTACGAAATTGGAAGTTAGTAACAAATGTCGCTTACAGAAATAATTTGACAGTAATAGCACAAAATAGATAGGTAATAGCTCTTCAATTCATTGCAAGAAATTGAGGTACGATTTATTGAAATAAAATGTTATGGTCACGTCAAGAACGAGTCACGAGTGAGATTGACACACCCACAGTTTACTTCGAAATAGTTAGGTAGGTACTATCTACCTGGTTATTCAGAACTCGTGATTTATCGTTACAATTGACAACAATGACATAGAGTCGTTATTGTAGGTGAGATAGTGGTCACACGCGAGCCTATAAATAATAAAAAAAATATGACCAACCATTCATTATTTTTTCCACCTCTACTCCACACCATTAGTTTCGGTACCTCACCATAATGCTACCTTTATGTTGATAGCGCAATATTGTGGTGTTTTTCCTACAATGACAGACAATTTAACAGGAGTTTACTTTTTTGCGAACAAGTCCCTTTTTTAGAATTCCGTACCTCAAAGGGAAAAACAGAACCTTTATAGAATCACTTCGTTGTCCGTTTGTCTGTCTGTGAAGACCCTTTATCTCGGGAACGCATGGAGATATCGAGTTAAAATTAAAAATACTTAAAATCATATACTCAGGTCTGCAGTCCCTTGAAGCTGGGGAAAAATAAAATTTCTAAGTTAACGAAAAAAATTATACACTCTCAAGGAAATAAAAAGTCATAGGGTAGGTACTTCCCGTTGACTTAGAAGTCTGAAATTAGGCATGAAGCAAGGTCTCATAGCACAAGTAGGTATAGGAAATTTTTTAAGAACTGTAAATTTGTAGTTACCTACGTCACAAAAAAAAATACGATTCGGAAAAATTCTTCGAGACTCCATTCGAGAATTGAGCTATTTACATAGGTAACTTTGTACGTACGTACCCTCAATGTGCGAGTCCGACTCGCACTTACCCAGGTTTTTCCAATTTGATATTTTCACAGTACCTACCTTTTTTTATTAACTTAACATTAATAGCTTAGATATCAATTAGCACGTGCAAGGCTTTTCGAAAACCAGTCCAAGTCAAAAATGCATACCTACTTACTGATCGATAATCCAGTAAAATCTTTGACATATCAATATGTAAAATCATAGATTCTACAGATACCAGATACCTAGGTTACGCCTAAACGACCAGCCTTGGCCCATGGTCGCCCTTTCTAACAATTATACATTATCAATCGTGAGTTTTCTATCGAACAAATCTAAGAACGAGTTCCTACTTAACCTACATTGTCCTTTAAAATAGGTACAAAATGTATTTAGAAAAAAGTTCAATGAGCAGGAAGACAGGGTTATTTGTAAGACACTAGCAACCTCTCAGGACTTTGTTAATAACATCATAAACAACAACTTTTGTTTTATGACTTTAAAAAAAAAAACATATTTTGGTTCTTCATATTTTCATACAAAAAAAAATTGAACGTTCTAAATAACTCGAAGTCTATGCGAAGCAAGCGATAGTACAATAGCGGAGAGAAGCAGAGATCGGGCATTCGGGCAGCGGAAGTGCTCAATGCGCTGGCGTCGCTTCATACAGACGAAGGTAGGTAGGTATAGCAAAATACAGAATTGAAATGTGTTAGATAGAACAACGAAATCTTGAAGGTTTGTTTTTGGTAAATTAATTATGTTTTGTAAAAAGTCATGGAACAATAGTTGTTGCTTCAGATTAGTAATACAGTCCTGCAAGGTTGTTAGTGTTTTACAAAAAACCCTGTATACCAACTAATTGAATTAGGTAGGGTGATTGCGCTAGTTTACTGTCTAGTTCCAGTATTCGTCCATTTGGCTAGGCTTTTACAAACACGTGCGTAAATACAAACCTACCTTCCCGCGCAAGTTAGAACTTTTTGCGGTGCGTAATGTCTAAGTAACAGCTTTACTTAGTCATGATACTGTTATTAAATAATTATCGAATTTAAAATAAAATACCGTCACTTATAAGCATAATAGATAAATACAGTTTAAAGTGTTTTTTTTTATAGAAATCTTGGATAAATAAAGTGGATTTGCCAATCGGCTAACTAAGTATTTGTAAAGGTCATTTTACGTCAACAGACCTATAAATTACGTTTAAATTATTTTCTCTCAATATAATATTTATTGCTATTAGATTAGACACTCATTTAAGTTTCCATCCATTCCTTTGTTAGTGTTGTGCAAATAAAAAATATATAACGGACGTACGGACAATTTTTTTAGCAATTTATAGTTTTTGTCCATAATAGAATATTGAGCTGGATGAAAATTAAGAAATAGTTATTCTTTTAAAGATTTAAGAATAACTATTTATTGTGACATATTTCTGACTGAAAAAAAAATTGTTTGTTAATTTGTTTTGTGATTAGACGATTAGACGGAGCGGACTGTTCCCGTGTGCCTCAAGGAATTGTCAGCTACGGCAAGGGCCCAGCTGGGTCGAAGCCCACTGGGGCCAGGGATTACTCCGAAAGGTAGCTCAGCCCTCTGCAGTACGAAAGGCAACGAAAGAACTGGAGTCGGTTTTTAGTCAGTAAAAGTCTGACACTATCTCCCGCTGCGTCCAAGAGCGGGGGATGTCATTAGATGATTTTCGCACCGAAAAAATGGCGAGAGATTTTTGTTTATTTAAATGTTCAGCGGCAGCTCTCACTGGGTGAAATTCAGATTTTTTGCCAGACAAAAACTAGCGAAAAAAATAATTTATTATAAAAAAAAACCGTGAAAGTGATTTATTGTCATGTAATATTAACCATTATGAACACTACATAAGCTACACAAAGCTGGCAACTCCGATATAATTGGACGAGAACCAGCGCAATCACCCTACCTACCTACTTATCGCTCTAGATATTATCTAGTTGGATGAGTATTCTAATGCCTATAGCACCGAAACAAAATACGTAGTACGTCCACAGAACAAAAGAAAATTGTTCATAGAATCGAACGTTCATGAACTACTTAGAAACAGCAACATGTCTTGACAATATAACTTTATTCGGTGCTTTATTTAATTTACTAGTGATTTAGCAAAATAGTTCGATCGACACGCGCTCCTGAGGTCAAGCACGCACCGTTTCACGACAAGTGTCACGCATTCACGATGGCTGCTACCATTGCACTCGCACGGTAATATTTGGTAACCTTGAACACTTTCGTAAAAAATTACAAAATGATTTCATACTGTTAGCCAAGAATTCTAAAAGAATTTGAAGATAAAAAAAAACGACAATTTTTCTCTAAATTCATTTAAAATCAATACAATTGGGTGAAATCGTACGTTCTCAGAAAAGACCTATGGTTTCTCAGTTCACTGGACTAGAATTTTTTTGCGTTAATGTACCTACAAGGTCATGAGTTTCGATTAAAATGCATGCTGAACAAGAGCGTTTGCAAAAACGGTCGGCGTACCAAAAAAATATTAAACTTAGGTAGGTACTTACCAACTTATCCACTCACCGACACTTTGACGCTGTGGACGTTGAGCACATGGAACGTTTCTCATTTGATATTCACTCACTTCCAGCTCTATTTCTGTTCAACGAAATAGATGAACTCCATCTATAAAATTAAAGAGATGGTTTGTCCAGCATAGGAATTGGTATAGCAAACGCATTATTTTGTTTAAAGCAATTAATAAATAAATGAGCTGTTTGTTGTTTGTCTATACCTACTACCTATATCATAGGCATTCATAGGGTTTTATGCGGAAAGGGTCAGTTTAACTACATAATCCTTTTCTATTTTTTGTTATTATAAATTTCATACAATACAATCAAATCAAAGTTTCATCATTATTTTTTGAGTTTGTTGCGCGGTAATGATTTTTTGCCGCCAATATTTGTTTTTTTTAATAATCTATGGTTTAAACACAATAGTAGAGATACGTTATGGTATTGGCGTAAACTTTTAAATTGGAGTTGAAACTTTTAGTCGATTTATAGTTATGATTTGTAGCTTAACTGTACATCCTTAATGTTATTGATTAAAAAATATAAACAAATTTGACAATTTGACATTGACAGATGACATTTCTATTTTTAGATCTCAGAATTTCACAGATCCTGTAAATTGAATTATTGATTTCATCTAATGTGTTAATCTTGAGAAAATGAAAAACATTTTAGAGACTCTTATAAACGCGTCAGAAAAGGCGGCATGTGTCGCTCGTTCCTGTTGTGCAGGAGCAACAAACGAAGTGTTATTGGTGGCAGAAAAATTCGAAGGCGATGCCAACGCCCGTTTTGAGAGAGATTTCAAAACGATTGCGGATGTTTTGGCGCAGGAAGCTGCTAAGACTGAAATTGCTGGTCATTTCCCAGAACTTGCAGAGCATGTAAGAGGCGAGGAGTGTTCCGAGATTGGAGGAGTGAGGATCGAATTATGCGATAGTGTTGAAGGCACTGCGGATATCTTACAGTATCTAGTAGCACCGGCTGTTGCAAAACGAATGGCTGAAGCGGCCCATGGTGACACTGATCATACATTTTGTGATAATTTGCCAAAAGACATTCCTGAGATTGACACCTCGGATGTAGGCATTTGGATTGATCCAATTGGTAAATATCAAATATTTTATTGATTTAAATAAGTACTTATAAAATAAACATTTCAATGCTCTCAAAAATGGATACTAATCAAACTAATATTATACTTGAAAATCTTCTGTTCTCAGATGCTACTGCAGAGTTCATAGCTGGAGTCCAGGGACACGCTGATGCTGATCATGGTCTTCCATGTGTGACTGTACTCATTGGTGCCTACCTGAGGTCTACTGGAGAGCCTATTATCGGAGTCATCAATCAGCCATTTTATGAAAAGTAAGTTGGCATTATTATATTCATTAATTTACATATGTACATAAAAAATTTAAACTATTTATACTAAAACCTTAATAAATACATAATGTACATAAATAAAATACAAAAACACAAAGTACACTCATTAATTTATTTAAACTTTAATTAAAATATTTTTCCTTGTTCATGTTTACTACAATTGATTGCCTTGTTGATTTAGTAGTCTCCTACCCGACATCCTGCTTCTGAATTCTAGCTTAGGCTGTAAGAAGTGTTAGGGCTTCTAAAAATCCAAATCTCTCTGCTCTGGCTTAATATGTTCATTTCATGACATTCAAAAGTAACCAATAGGTACATCTCTACCTTTTCTTTTGGTTCATAAAATTTTATATGCATTGCATAATTTCACAGAAAAAAAAAATTTGACAAGTGTTTGTTGAAAAAAAATTTTTGTTGATTTCCAGTGGGAAAGGGCGAGTTGTGTGGGGCATTAATTACAAAGATATGCATGAGTGGGGTAGTAGCTATGTTGTGGAGAACAACGAAAAGAACATCATACTCATGAGTGCTGCAGAGAAGCCAGAAATTGCTGATAAATTCCGACAAGCTGGATGGGAGGTCAAGTCTCTACCAGGGGCTGGGCACAAGCTGCTGAAAGTTGCTTTAGGTGAGAAAAATCACTTGGTAATCAGATTTAGAATAGAAAGCAATAAGCATAATGACTTAAAGAAGATATTTATTTAAACTTCATGTACAGTAGTGGTTTTAAGCTTATGTTGACAGGCATTAATTGATTGGCAATATTTGATTGTGTTTACCTAGTCTTTTATGCAAACACTATTAATAAAACTTGGGTTTTAATAAAACTTGGTGCCCAGGTTGACAATATCCTGGAATAGCACATAAAATACTTTATGCGAGCAAAGTTGCTGGCATCAGCTGGTCAGTCATAATGTTATGATAGCTCTAGCCTTTTGATCTACTCTACTGATTACATCACATTGATAAAATAAGAGGCACAGAGCTACAATTTTTATTTATGTTTTTTACTTTTTCCTTTTTCAGGTGAAGCAGCAGCATACATCATGTCACAAGGAACAACTTTCCGCTGGGATACCTGTGCCCCCCACTCTATCCTCAAAGCGAAGGGTGGGGATCTCATCAGCTACTCCACTCAAAATCCTATCACTTACAATAATGAAATGGATCTGGAGTCCCAAGACTATTGCAACAAAGAAGGTATCATAGCCTATAACGATGGGAACACAGAAGAAAAGATTAAGAAAATCCTTAAGAATTAATTTAAAATGCCCAAAATATTGATAATTATAACTCCTGAATCTCAAATAGTAGACGTAGAGGTCCCTACTACTATTTTAAAGCATAATAATTAATCTTAGGTCCTTCTTCTCATATCCAGTACTGAACAATTCATTTATTAGAAGAGAATAGAGATCATTGAATGATCTACGAAATGAATTAACAAGTTCTCAATCATTCCTACTATTTTTAGGGAGTTTTAACTATTTCTTTGTAATGTCTATGACCAAATTTTTAACGAAATATTACAGTATAGGTGTATGTAAGTGAAATGTGTTTGTTACTAAGATTTTTTGTATTATGTGATCTTTTTACTTGTGGTTGTAAAAGTTTATTATAATATGTCTAGTCAGTATTATCCAAACAAATAAATTGAATTTATGATCTCTATGTTGCATGTTATTGTAAACTGTGATGTATTGTTTCAAATAAAATATATCATTTTATATGTTGTCTTTTATTATACAAAACTTATAACTTAATTAATTGCTAGATTCTGATTCTGAAGAGGAACTTTTGCTTTTCTTCTTTTTCTTTTTTTTACTTTTCTTTTCTTTCTTTTTCTTAACTTTGCCAGACTTTGTTGTTTCTTTAGATTCTTTTTCCTGCAACACAACATTTAATATTATATACCAGAAGAGAATATCGATACAAAGAGCACCCCAGGATTTTGGGCTATCATTTCAAAATTGTTGGATGTAAAAACCACACAAGAAGCATGTCAAGGGCTTGGTCGTGGCCCAACTTGGAAATTAAACCTAGAACAACAATAATTACAAGTTCAGGATCACTTTTGAGTAATTTTGTTAGTAGTTTGCTTAATGATGAAAATACAAAATAATGTTTTTTATGAACACGGACATGAATTAGTAATACCAATATTAAGAGTGCCTACTTTCTTACTCTGTATAAAAAATTGGTCTTACCGGTTTCACAACAGTCTCCGTTTTAGTAATGAGAGGTTGAAGTTGTGGAGCACAGCCCTCCATCCTAATTGCTGCGGTCACTTCATCAACTTTTGACATATCTGCATTTGGGGCTCGATATTGTTCGCAGTGGTCCACCCTTACTGTTCGGCCCAGTATCTGAAGAAAGGATAAAGATGAAAATTCAAATGTTTTTATTTCACACAGGCCTACATCGGCACTTATAAAGTGTCAGAAGCTAGTGCACATATATTGATCATTATTAATTTTATTAACCCTTCAGATACCATCAATTAGAGACACAATAGATGCGTGGCCACCGGTGGTCGCTTGGGGATTCATGAATTAAGTGATGTGGATTAATAAAAAATGAAATATTGCTATCAGTTAATTATTGTACAATATGAAATCATGCTATTACCATAATAAAAAAAATTAAGTTACCTTTATTCCATTTAAATTATCTACAGCAAGGGTTGTAGACCGTTGATCCTCATAGCATATAAAGGAAAACCCCCTTGACTTTCCAGTTCCTTTGTCTCGGACCAGGTTTATGTTCACTATTTCCCCATACCTGCAATAACATAATATGAAATTGGTCACTAGTTACTTAACTATTAACCTATTATAAAGAGAATATTATTGAAAGAAAAATAATTGCTGTTGTGTAGAAGCCAACAGAGGTTTACAAATTACAATGACTGGTTCATTGTAATTTGCAAACCTGTTGGTTTCAGTATAAATGAGCACTTTCAACCATTGTATCAAATCAGTTTTAATCAGGTAATATTAACGTAGTTAGCACTATGAATATACTTGTGATTTCAACCTACTGTGAGAAAACACATATAATGTCCCCTTCAGTGAGATCAAAGGGCAAACCTCCAACAAACACCCAAGCACTGTCCTTGTACTGGTCATGCCAAGAAGTCTTAGAATTTCCAGCTAGCTCACGTTCACTTAGCTTCAGAACGTTTTTCACATTTCTGGAATAAGATAAACAAAACATTGAAAACATAGTTTTCTAAAACAATCTTACTTTTAAATCATGAATGCAGAGATGAACTTACGTCATAGGATTCATTGTATCGTTTTATGAAATCTTTACCCATACAATAATCGTTACATTTCACTAATTATTGCTTTTCTGTACAGTAATAACAAAACAAAGTAACACAAAATCTCAAATAGGTAGTCAAATCAAATCATAACCTAGAGCCGCCAAGTCAAGTCAACATTTTAATTTTATTTTTTTATGCTTGCTGTCATTTATCACTTAGTTATTGCACTTGGCAACAACGTGAATAATTTGAGAAGAATAATCGACTAAGGCAGTAGGCGATGACATTTTTTTTTAAGTGTCAATGTCAATAGAATTGTCAACAATGCAATGTCAACATCACAGTACTTTGTAACATACCTACTGAAAGTCAACATCGTCAGCTCCGACTAAAAAATATTGTTGAATATTGTTGAAGTGAACTGATTGCCTTGCTAAAAACTATTAAAAATATAAATACTTTTATCTTACTACTAAAAAGCTACTAAATTAAAACTATTACAATGACGACTCCTCCAGATGCACCAGATAACTATGATCAGGTTAGTAAAAACAGATCTCGTAATTTCTCCAATAAAGCTGCGTTATAAACAGTCAATGTCCTTTGTGTGTAGTTTGACGAAGAAGAAACTGAACAACAACTTGGGGCTACAGCATCGGGACGGAAAAGACTATTTAGCAAAGAATTAAGATGTATGATGTACGGCTTTGGAGACGACCAGAATCCTTACACAGAAAGTGTGGACTTCTTGGAAGATTTAGTTATAGAATTTATAACAGAAACAACTCACAGGTACGAAAACTTAATCAAATTATTCAACAATTGTATGTTTTGGATTCTTTTTAATATACCAGTTGATGATGAATTTTCAGGGCAATGGAAGTGGGTCGAACAGGTAGAGTTCAAGTAGAAGATATAATATTCTTAGTCCGGAAAGACCAGCGAAAATACGCTCGTGTTAAAGACTTACTGACAATGAATGAAGAACTCAAGAAAGCAAGAAAAGCTTTTGATGAAGTTAAATATGTTGGTGAGTAGACGTAATTTGTCAAATTAAGCATTTATGAAAATCTGTTCCGTAGGTCGTTTTTGAAGTAACGGAAGTGACGCTTTATATTTTATTCACAATCAATTTAATGTTACCAATGAAATGTATTTATTAGAATGATCAATCTCATGACAAAATAACAATAAAACTATAAATATTGAATGTTGTGTTAGTCTGAAATTTTAATACTGTAATAATTTATAATTGTGTGTATGATGTACTTAAGTAATAAATGTGTTTTTATGAAATTATAGAAGATCAACAATAACATAGATGATCAAACAAGGCTGCCATGCTTCTAAGACTGATGCAAGTAACAATATTTGATTATTGACACAAATTGCTTTTGTGTTTGCACATACTAATACATATATTTATCGACCCTTGTAATCTAACCCTTATATGTTACAAATGTATGCTCTGGTCTGTTTTGCTATTACTTTTAATCATGCTCAACTAAATATAATTGTATAATTAATACAGAAACTATAACATTGCAGTCTTGACCCTATTCTTGTAAGCTCTGCTCTTGTATCCCATTTGCCTATTCTGGAAACTTTGGTTTGTTAATAAACTGCAATATCAATTCTAAACTTAATCATAATATAAATATTGCAATGTAATCAAGAATAATCAATCACTACCACTGTGTTCATGGTGACTTTATGTCAATATTTACAAAAAATAATTTGAATAACTCTATTTTAGTCTATTGGGTCCTATAATACACCATTTCTGCATGAGCCAAGCTTATGTTAAAATGAAATATGTATGTTTAAAACTTTATCTGGATCTGACAAGTTTTTATTACAATTTTCCCCTCTTGGCGTGGCCACAACTGCGTTACGGCATCGCATCGATAAAACGATGTCGCACCGTTGTGCAATGAGACAAGGCAACGCAAAATTTTATCATTCGTTATATCGTTCATAGTATGGACACTAAGTCGCGCATTAACGCATCGCAGATTTGCGTTGCGGCAGCGCACCGGAAAAATCGCCGATGCCTTGTTGTGTGACGTCGCAACGCAGTTGTCGCCTAACCCCCTCTTATTAGTCCTGAATGTAAGCCTATTTCATAATTCACTGTATTGTGTAACAGGACATTCACATTGTGAAGAATATTAATTTGGTGCAGTAGACTATTATCATAGGGATGGGTGCAGTATCCTAATAACTATCACTTGTGATTCAATAGTGTTGTATGTTGATCTAAGGCGAACATTACACGGTAGGTTTGCTGTCAGTTTTGCCACAGTCAAAATCTTGATTGACGAAAAATCTACCGTCTAATGCGTTGCGTGACGGTTTTTAGTAGGTACCTACTGATTGACGAAAACCATCATTCATGATTGATGGAATTGATTGACGCTTGCATGACCGTGTAATGTTCGCCTCAATGGTTATTGCGTGTGTTGGGGAATGGTTAATTAATATTTCGAGATAATAAAATTATTTAAATTTCAGAATAAATCAATCAAGTGGATAGGATGGAGGGTGATACCTTCATGCATTGTCAAATATGATTTATTACTACTACTTCCACCAATTTTTTTTATATTTTCATGTATTTTTTTCTTTAGTTTCAGTTCTTGATATAATTGTATAAATACAGACATTCCTCTAAACCCAGAACCTCAATGTATATTTTTATAGTTTTAGACATTAAAATATTGAATTTTATACTTGTTTTTTTTTTTTCATAAGTGTAGTTCTTTAAGTGTTATCGCTCACATGTCCAAACCAAGTCCTTTCTCTCTCTTTAGTCAAAATACCGCACCGTACCATCCACGCAATCCATCGAACATTAATCGATGGTAAAATAGATTAGTTGACTGTTCAGTTCCTACTACCACAAATCGACCAATGCCATGTCCAATGATTGGTGATGATGTACCTACTGCTGAATTTAAGCCTTTTTATTGTCAGTAAACCGAGCAGTGTTAGCTTTATCCTTTACCTCCTTACTAGACAGAAGCATTATTATATTTATCCAAGACACCAAAAAATAAAAAATTTGGTCTTTTTGTTGGTCTGAGCTTCTCTCATTCCAAACAATGTTTTTAGGGTTACGTACCCAAAGTGTAAAAACAGGACCCTATTACTAAGACTTGCGTTAGTTAAAACAAGAAAAAAAAAGACTATCCGTCCGTCTGTCACCAGGCTGTATCTCATGAACCGGGCTTATTCCAGCCAGCCCACCTCTTTCCAAAAACAGATTAGGCCTCTTACGTTTTTCAGGGCATCAATAAGGGAGTTCGGGGATCCTATGGTTCTTGTGCGTATTTCAGTGACACCTGAGCAGTCAAGGAGTACATGCGCAATCATCTCCCCCTCCAAGCATGCTGTGCACAGGGGACTGTCTGTGATGCCTATTGTGTGGAGGTGTTTATTCAGTGTGCAGTGTCCGGTGATGGTTCCCGTCATCAGGTGCAGGTCACCTCTATCTAGTCTTATGAGTTTTTTTAGTGAGAGCCGCGTCCCTTTTGCTACGTAATAACTCATAAGTTTTCATCGACACGACTAAATGTAGGTAGGTATATCTACTATTAAAGTTGAACTTTTTTTTTATTATGGATAGGCTCGCATTTGACCACTATCTCAAGTGATGGTAAGCGATGATGTGGCAGACGATGGAACACGCTTGCCTACAATTAGCGGCACTACGCAGGTCATAATCCGGTTTCCGCAATGGGGACCACTGCACACGATACACGCGCGACGTCACACGGGTGCACGCACGGGCGCCCACGCGAGCTCCCGCATAACGCAACGTTGGCCGTAAGAGCAACAAGCGCTACAAAAAAAAAACATCGTTGCCAAAGAGAGTATTCCTTTTAATGTAGATCAACGTAACACCATTCTGATGCCTCTAATACCCGGAGTATTAAGCACCGGCCACACAGAACAGACGCAAGGCCGTTTAATCTACTTGCATATAAAATGTATACAGCCGTCGCGAAGTAAAACATACAGAAGTATCTTTTCGCGACGGCGACGGGTCCGTGCCTTGCGTCTGTTCTGTGTGGCCGGTGCTTTAGAGGCGTCAGGAGGTGTCAATGGATTCAGAGGAAAGAAACGCCGTCGCCATTGCGCGGGCCGCCCGGAGGACATGGTGGAGCTCAGCTACGCAGCAATGGGTAGCTCGCCATCCGCTCGTCTTAAAAGGACCTAACTCGAATCGCCAGCGGCGCATGTCTAAAATATGTCAGCAAATCGTAGGGGCTAAGTAGGATCGATGCCTACTAGTAAGGCCATAAGGATATAATACACGTGGTCCTAGTACGCATAACTGAAAAAACACAGGTCCCAAATTAAAAAAAAAAAGCGCCTCTGATTCTTACTTGATGAATTCAAGGCACAAAGAATTTAAAAAACATTCAAATTTTATTCACTTTATTTGTGCGATACAGTATAATGACAGTATAATATGTTGCTAACACAGTACTTCAACATAACAGACAACTGTTATGAGAGAAATTATAATATCAAACAATTAAAATAATTGAACATGATTTTATCATTATTGAACTATAAATAATAACACAATATACTACAAAAGAGTACATAATAATATTTTTACTTTATACATACATACTCAAACATCAATAGGATCGAATGTGAATATTATGGCCCCAATTAAGTTACAGTTCGTTTAGAAAAATTATAAATATGGAGAGGTGTGTTCAAATTGAACATGAAAACATTTTTACAAACATCAACGAGGATAAAACTATGTGACTTCACAATTTATACATAGATCAATGATTCTTAAGAATTACGTGTAAATAAAATATTTCAACAAAATGTTCACATTTTAGGCGACTAGACAAGGTTGTCAAAAAACAGCCAAACGTCTATACTTTGGTTTAAAAATATGTGTTACATATTTTGATACAACATCGTCCAATAACAAAGTTAATCTTATAAATAGGCCTTTGATGGCAGTGAGTTAGTATTTTATAAATAATATAATAAATAACTTGTTGAAATATTACATAATAATATGTACCTACTTATAATTTAATAAATCTAATATAAATATATCCTAAGCTCGGGCAAAGTGAACAATTTACTATAAATATTGGCATTACCCTAATTTCAAGTGAATTGGAATTTTAAAACTTAAAACAATGCGAGTGAATTATAAAAATAATCTGGAAACTGGTAACTCTTTTGTATTTCTATGCAAGTAATATATAATCAAAATAATGTAAAATACTTAAATTTATTTTCAACCAAAAAGGAGGAAGACAGAAAATATTTGAGCCCTTTGCTAGTTACTATTGATTTGACAAAACACAACACAACTATAAACAACACAAGGCTATAAACTTATATATTTTCAGTATTCTCTAAGAAAATTAGGCATTTGAAATAGTACCATTGAGTCAGAAATCTGTTTACAGTCTTAATAACCATTTAGTTTTTTAGTCTAAGAATATTGTTTGTGTCCTTAGGACGTTCCAAGTGGAAGAATTTCCTACAAAACGTGTGATTTCCACACAAATAACGATTTTCATAAAGGCTACCATTGTGTACTTTAGCACTATTAAAAACTACCCTATTATTTTGTAAATATTTATAATAAGACAATATTATTATTTTTACTACTTTTATAACAGCCAACGCTAAGGCAAGTAAACCTGTACATTAGATATGATAGCTAGATTTATAAGTATAGATAACTCTCAATTTATAAATACGTATAAATTTAGCCAATACTTAAATATTACAGATTGATATTAAAACATTAGTAAATCTCATCTTCCAAACATGCAACTGCATCCATTATTTATAAATACATTTCTAGGGAATCAGATTAGAATAAATATGATTTTTTTTTTTTGGAATGGTTTATATGTACCATGTTTCTATATTAACCAAGATCAGTTATATCATTTGTTTACGAACATTGTGCACTACCTATGTACGACAATTGGTCGATAATATAATAAAGTGGTAGGTAAACTCCTTACCGTGAATATGCGTGTCAAATATTAAATATACGTGATACGGAGTAATTAACGAATGGAGTGATAAGAGGCACAGAACTGCGCACTTATCGCGTTTTTTTCTTTTTCTAATAATATGTAATTTTTAACTGGAACAATCATTCTGAATAACCAATAAAATCTACTTTAAAATGACTAACATAAAACCTGTGAGGTTAGCAAGTTTTTTGTGACGAATTTAATTCATGAATCCCCAAGCGACCACCGGTGGCCTCGCATCTATTGTCTTACTATTGTGTCTCTAATTGACGGTATCTGAAGGGTTAAAATCACTTTTTTGTAGTAATTCTAGGTACCTACTTATAGAAAACTAAACGTTTCCTATTTTTTGTAAATAATACAAGAAACGCGTTTTTATGATAAGAATTTTAACGAATTAACAGTATTGATATTTATAACGTCTTGAACGAATAACTAAAAACTTACTTTTTTTCTCACTGGAGTTCGCACTTCCGTTATTTACTGCAATACGAATGAAACAGTTATAACTTCATAATGCTTACTATTGCTTAACTTATTGCTTACAATGTGATTCTCCATCCAAAAATAATGGACCATTTTTTAAATTATATAAACAAGTGCTTGAATGCAATCCCACGTGATCGTAAGCAGTGATGTAATCGATGATGGTGAAGCGCCTATTCACTCTAACCTTGAAGACACCTAAGTTATAATCGGACCTTAGCACTCCATTGTTTTTTACTCCGTGGATTGATCAGCCGATCAGTGATACATATATAATTTAGTATAATAAGTAAATGCCTTATAGTAATGTGTGATGTGTGCGTGTGGTTTAGTCGGAGGGCGGCGGCATGGCGGCCACGATGGCCTTCATGACGGCCGCGGCGGCTAGTGCGGCGTGTGGTTGCCACTCCTTGCCGCGAGTGCCGTCGCGGTAGTCGGATATGCCTGGGGAGAACAACAAGCTAATAAGTTGGTTTGAACAGAACAGTAACAACATTGTAGACGTATATTGTTAGCCTATTTACTGGAAGTTTTTTTTTTTACAAATATTGCAGACTATCAAATGGAAGCATTTTCACAAATATTTCAGGCCACTTATTAGACGCTATTTTATAAAATACCTATTATACAGATAATAAAAAAATAATTAACTACCTATCCAATTCGCACTGTTAATAAAAACTTAAGAACAGCTGTTCCAACGACTATCAGTTCTTCATCGAGACAGTTCAGTATTATAGCATAATCAGCCTTATAATATTCCCACTGCTGGGACTCAGGCGTCCTCCCTAGGAGAGGGAATGGGCTGTAATCCACCACGCGGGCCAAGTGTAAGTTGGTGAATGTCACATGTCTTAATTTTTTTTGGTTTTAGGACATCCGGGTTTTCTCACGATGTTGATAGCAATGGTGATGAAACAATTGCACAAAGTGATACTGCTGACATCCCAATTCAAACCAGCGACCTGCAACTCATAAGTCGAGGCCTTTACCACTTGGCCAGCACTGTTCAGCGGTGACGAAGGTTCCATACAACTCGATTCCCACCGGCTTCCCTTCACAAGTTTAGAACACAACCACTCTCTACCGTAATTGAGAAATGGCACAATCAATCAATCTTTTCTTTATCTTTTATCAATCTTTTGTACAGAGAAACATTACAAAACGCCTACACTATGGATGGACATTAAATCAACAAAATTTGCATTTCAACAACATGTTGCTATAAGATAAGAAGCCAAAGGCGCTATCGGCTTAAGGCTTTACAATTTATACGTCATGACGTAACATAAAGGTCAATAAACTTACGCGCTTATTATCGCTCCAGTAAGCCGGTTTTTTTTCGAGTTATTTGATAGAGTTGTATTGAATAGGCTTAAAAACTACTAGACTGTTTTTAAAAATTCTTTCAGCATTCAAAAGCTACATTATCCACGAGTAACATAGGATAAATTTTATTTTGGAAAAAAATAGGGTTCCGTAAGATATTTGGGTTTTTCGGACACAAGGTGTAAAAAATCAACCAGAAAAGTTACTTATTTTGCGTACGCTGCCTAAAGTATAAAAGATAGAACCATAAAATGTTCTAATTAATTGTAGATCTTATAAATATCTACAAAAAAGTCCGCGAAACAGTATACCTATCTATGTCGAGTGAGGCACAACAACCATTTTTTTATCTAATAATCTTGAATTTTTTTTGGACTACATTTAAACGCATTTATTTTACTCATGCTATTAACCCTTATCAAAATAATTTATTTCATCACTAAGTACAGTTTATGTAGATAATATTTGGTCTTTGAATGATTAAAATTGGACGTTTGGTTTTGAAGTTATGGCGAAATTAAAATATTACGATTTCGGCTGCACTTACCAAAGCCACTTCTATTATGTTTGCAAGACACTGTTTCAATATCTCAGTGCTTACACGTATAGTAAAAGTGGACTGAAGATACATCTGCCTATACAAGACTGAAGCCAGGATGCCAATCACAGATTTTCGGTAAGCTTTTTTTTTGCTCCGGCTTACCTCTCTCAATATTTCACGCTTCGCCACTGCTGTTCAGTATGATAGTTTACCTCTGATAGAGACGAAGCAGTCCTTCCTGTTCCCGATGACGCTGTCGAGCACGGCGTCGAGCTCGCAGTCGTAGGCCAGCGCGCGCGCGTGCGCCGCGAAGGCCGCGCGCGCCTCGCCCGAGCCCGCCACGGCGCGGCCGCCCGCCACGGGCGACAGGTGCACGCGGAGACCGCTGTCTTTTCTATCACTGCCAAATAACATAATAGTACAGTTTTATATATTATGGAAAAAGTTTTTCATGGCAACCAAGCGGAATTCGCCCGAGTCAAAGGCGAGGGTGTTATGTAGCCGAGTGTGGACTTTCCACGTGTATCAAACGACGTTTTTCAAAACACTTACGAAGATATATAAATAAACGGGGTTTAAAAATAACGGGGGTTAATACGTAATTATATAGAAATCCCTCCTAAATTGGGATAGAGGTAAGAAAATGGAGATAATGAATGATTTACGTAACCTCATAATTTACAGCTATGTAAAGTTCGGCTGAAATATCTTGACCAGTCCGAACATGGAACAATTGGCTACGTAGTACCTATTGTTTTATTACAGCGTATTTTTTTAAGTCCAAAACGCTAACTTCAGAGTGGCTAAAATATATTGCCCGTACTAGATCTATTTGGTGCTGCCATGAGACTCCCAACGCTAGTGTTCTTTTTTTATGAATCTTAAGCTTCTATGCTGTGTATCTGTGCGTTCCAAATAAAAATGTAGCTGCTTCTTTGCTTCTCTCCAAATTTTAACTACCTATGTTCAAGAAACAAGCTCATACCTATGCAAATTACAGTTACGTATTCAATAAAAGTTGATTAATGTTATGAAAAATAATGGTTTTCTCATTTATGGTGTAGGTACTTATTTAATTTCCTAGATGTACCATCAAAGAAACTTCCGCCGGACCACCGCTAAGTTCAGTTTTGCTTGCACTCGAAACGAAAACTTCAACGAGCTTGGTTTGCCACTGCGCTGCAAGATTCAAGCGATTTTTTTTTTTGAAGTGATCAGGTATTAATGACTGCGATGGTACTCCGAACACATAAAGTTTTCGGAACGCTGCCCTAGCAAATAACTAAATGTTGCTGTGCCCTTTCGGGGTCTATGTTTGAGACAATATAATTATGTAACAACTATTCACAACATGAGTGCAAATAAATAAATAACTAAATGTACTGGGACAGTGTTCTGCAAACTTTTTTTCGAATAATAAGCGAAAGAGTTAAGTCTGGTTCCAAAGGGAATTAACACAAGTGGGTTTTACTAAGTAAAAGTCTGATACTCCCTTTCTCTCCAGCCGGAATGATAGAGGTCATTTGATAATTTCCTTAATCAAAATCTACACTAATATAATCTTTGACTGGCCTGTTGGTCTAGTGGTTAGTGACACTGACTGCTATGCCGGAGATCGTGGGTTCGATTCCCACCCAGGACAAATGTTTATGTGATGAACATGATCATTTGTTCTGTGTCTGGGTGTAATTTATCTATAATATGTATTTAGAAATATATAAGTATGTTTATCAGTTGTCTAGTACCCATAACACAAGCTCTGCTTAGCTTGGGACTAGACGGCGTTGTGTGATAGTTGTGGAATATTATTATTAAAAAGAGGTAAAGTTTGTTTTTTTGTATGTAGGAAATTTCTTGTATGATTGCAAAAAATTTAGCACCAAAAGAAACCTGTTTTATTCCTGTGTGATATAGGCTATATTTTTGATGTACGCGGGAGAAGCCGTGGGCAAAAAAAACTAGTAAAAAAAAAAAGTCACTAGGTCATACAAGTCCATCCACAATATTGCAGTCGAGTAAACACAATAATCGTTATTACGCGCAAACTTGAGTGAAGTGCGTCATAAACACGGATAAATCTAACTTAACCCGTCTAATCCTAACGTCTGGTTAGCCCCAATCATACCTCTGATACGCTTTTCCTCGGAAAACCATTTGTTTTGAACCATCCTGTTTATTTCAGGACTATCTTAAACAACAATTATATTTGTAAACATTTCAACGTATGGAATATTCCCATCGGCTGTGAATGGGGTTTTACAGGATATTCTTAGTGATTTATATAATTGTTAGAATATTACTATATTTATAATTTATTTCTGTGACATAAGTTTTATAATATTGAGACTAGTTGGTAATATGATTCATATACCACAACAGTAAAATTAATATAGAATTAGCTTGTGTGTCTCTGTGCACCTCGACCTAGTTTGATGAGGAAATTATCTTAACAATTCTTATTACTCTTATCGTTGTGTATTGTTTATTTACATTTTAATATAAGAAAGTCGCTTTAAAACCTCATATTCTGTTCAAAAATGTATTAACCTTTTAAATGAACCTTTAACTTTTTTTTATATACATATAGAGGGAGGGGGAAGGGTGAATGGACCATGCTCAACCCAGTACGGTCTAACGCTAAGGCGTTTTTTTTTATTGGAAATCATCCTATGTCTTCTTTCGCTCTAGGCCGGAACAAGAGGGCGTGTCAGACTTTTACTGACTAAAACCCGCTCCTATGTTCCTTTTTTAAGCCTTGCGTTCAAAGACTCGTAAGGGTTTTCGTTTCGGAAGCGAACCATGGCCCCACTAGGCTTCGGCCCTATTGGAGGCCTACGGTTTTGCTGGCATCTCTTTGAGGCGTGCGTGGAACACGTATGTGTCGACGTCTCGAGCGGATGCTGGGCTACCGATTCAAAATTCTATGATAGTCCCCAAAATACTCTTAAGACCACACAAAAACAGGCATGTCAAGAGCAGAGGCGGCTCGTTCTAAAGAGCGCTGGTGCAGTGCACCCCCACAAAAATGATAAAATAAAAACATAACATATTCCATGTATTTTAAAATATACACACTTTCTACTGTGCCTATACATACGCTCTTCATAACAGTTTACTAAGAACCTACTACATACGAAGTACAATATTAAATGTTCTGTAACATAATATGTATTATTTGGAGTCAATTTGTTACGAGTGCGTGGAGCGCCAGCGATTACGCTCCTATGAAAAAAAGTTTAGTACAATTCCTAACGCTCTATTCAATGAGTGCGAAAGAGAAGTATCGACACAGTGCGGCGCGTGAAACAGAAGATTTTGTATGAGAAATTAGCCGATCCTGGAGCGCCGCTCCTGCGCTACGTTGACGCTTTGTTTTGGTGACTGAGTGAAATATACGTTGTTGCCGATCTTATGTAAATAAACAAAATGACACGCGCGCCGGTTATTTTACGATAATTTCGCAATTTTTCTTAAAATTATTTTAAAAATTAGTTAAAAATAGAACAAAAAGTAACTTTTATAAAAAAAAAAATGAAAATATTCTCGAAATACGTCTCGAACTGAAAGCTAAAGGGCCGCCACGGTCAGAAATTGCACTTAGAAATGTAGTACGAAAATTATAAGCTTTACATGTTTTTTTAAATCTCAACAACATTTCAAAACATCTTAGTTGTGTGGATGTGAGGACAACAATAAATTATTTTGTTTCCCGTGTCTAGTGTTTGCGGTTGTGGTGGTGAATGTGGTGGTGGTGCGTAGAGGGAAACGAATGTTGATGATTTAGCGCATCTTTCAATAAAAGTGAAAAAACATTCGCAATCTCGATTTCATAATGTTATGTGAAATGCAATCGGCATCTATCGGCCGACAAGATATTCGTAAGGCGCTCGATTCTGCGTATCGGAAATCTATTTAGAGAGTTCAATGAACGAATTGAAAATCGAAAAGTACATTTTACGGCAATTAATAGATTGCGTCGTATTTTGTGGCGCATTTCAAGTTGCCTTACGAGGACATGATGAATCCCGGCATTTATAGAGGTTTCGTTTATTTTGTGTCGGAGATCGATTTGGCTATGAAACAGCACTTATCCAACAGCTTCGGCTTTTAATGATGATATTCAAGATGCTATTTATGAAGTTAGCAGATCTGAAATACAGCTACAAATTAAAAATGCAGAGTTTTTAGTGAACACCCATAAAAAAATATCACGAGCCGCCTCTGGTCAAGAGCCAGACCGCCTCTCAAAGATATCCAATCCAAATCACCAATGACCAAATCAGTTAGTTAGTTAGCCCATTTATGTCCCACTGCTGGGCGAAGGCCTCCCACGTGGCGGAAGACAGACGTGTGAAGGGGGGGGGGGGTTCACACGTCTGTCTTCCGCCATTGTAAGCCAATCTCTTCGGTACTTGTCAATGACCAAGTACCGATTAAAAGCGTTAGCACCTCAAACAAGGCGTATCATTCAGTAATCAACTGTCGGTCTGATGCAGTAATTATTATTTCTTGCCGTGGTAATCAATGAGATAATTAATCATTATAAATACCACCCATGCGTAACGGAGGCGGATCATTAATAATTAAATAAATTAGGTAATAACCTCATATAATTTACATTCCATTCCCTACTAGTTAAACTACTTATCTACTTTATCGAGTCATAGTTGATTTTCGTATGGCCGCTTTTAATAAATCGATGGCAAAAACAGTTGCAATCGAATTTGAACTTTGGTACGTACAAGATTGAGTTATTTGTTCCAAAAATTGACAAAGTCAGATTCTGAGTTTATTTCTTTTAAGGTGGGAAATCATCCAATGACATCTCCCGCCCTTGGGCGGAGCGAGAGGGCGTATCAGACTTTAATATTCTCACTGCTGGGACTCGGGCCTCTTCTCTAAGAGAGGGAACGGGCCGTAATCCACCACGCGGGGCCATTGCGGGTTGGTGAATGGCACATGTCTTCGAAGTGTTTGGTTCTAGGACACGTCGGCTTCCTCACAATGTTTTCCTTCACCGTGATGATAAATAAATTATACAAAGTAGTGCACCTGTATCCCTAGCCAAGTTTATAATCTGTAATCGTTAACGCTAGTAGAAAACTTTAAATGTATGGGAATGACGTCGTCTCAACGCTCAGTCACGTGATCAGAATAAAAGAATTAGGGGCGTGGCGAACTCGAGGCGCTCGACGTAAGGGAAACGGTTCTTACTAGGCTAGGGGGGCTGTTCTTTCTTTGCCTACGTTCCGGGTTCTCGGGCATTTCGCATCACCCATGGCCCCAGGCTTCGACCCTGCAGAGATTCTTAGTTTAAAGGTGTAAAAAACTACTTACACCTGGTCTCCCTGTGGTGATGGATGTGACACTTCAATAAAGGCACCTTCGCCGATGTCTACACACAGACGGTCGGTGGCACCTTCAGGCGGCTCCCATCTACCAGGCACGCCTCGAAGTCGTTCCAAGCCTGTAAAGGGAGAACAAAGCATTTAGTGCAAGTTCCAGTCGACGATATACACGGAAGAGTTGGCTGCTTTAGCTGCGCGGTTCATATGTTTGTCAGTCACGTATCGCAGTTGAAGGAGAATGGGGAAAAAATAGTAATAAAAATCACCCAAACCTCCTTTTTTTTCTGTGTGCAAAAATCATCTTATGACAACCCTCGCTCTTGGGTGGAGCGGGAAATAGTGTCAGACTCTTACTGACTAAAAACCCACCCCGTTCCTTCTAGCCTCTTCATACCGGGGCACGTGCTTCCTTTTGGATAACCCTGGTCCCAGTAGGCTTCGACCCAGCTGGGTTCCTCCTGTTGCTGACAACTCCTTGAGGCGCGCGGGAACAGTGCGCGCCGTCGACATCTTGGGCTCGGTCCGGACAGTTACCGGACGATCGGACAGCGAGCTACCCATGGCTCGCCGTCCGCAAGCCCGCGTCTACAACCCTAACCTCCTTATTATTGAACTTTTAATATGGAAGAGAAAGCCCCTATACATATTACACTATTATTATAAAGGCTATTTGTATGTATGATTGTTACTTCTTCACGCTCAAATGGCTGAAACAATTTGACAAACGGGTGGACTTGTCCTGTAATAAAACGTAGAATAGTTTTTCTTAGCTCAAACTGCTCTATAGCGAAGGCTTTATGATTGGTAACTTAATAAACAAAGATTTCCTATATAGCATCGCATATAAGCATAGGTATAGCATAATCCTTTTGCTTAATCCCACTGCTGGTTACTCAGGTATAGGAGAGGGAATGAGCCGTAAACCACCACGCGGCACAGTGCATTTTGGTGGATGTCACATGTCTTTAATTTTTTAGTTCTAGAACATGCCGGTTTTTTCACGATGTTTTCCATTTTGAGAGCAGTGATGATGAAATAAGTAATAATAATAATAATATTCCACAACAATCGCACAACGCCGTCTAGTCCCAAGCTAAGCAGAACTTGTGTTATGGGTACTAGACAACTGATAAACTTATATATGTATTTCTAAATATATAAGTAGGTATTTTAAGTTTTTATTATAGATAAATTACACCCAGACACAAAACAAATGATCATGCTCATCACATAAACATTTGACTTAGCAGTCAGGGCCACTAACCACTAGACCAACAGGCCTGCCCAGGCCAGTAAGTTACACAAAGTAATGCGCCTCAATGAGTTTGCATTCACGAAATACAAATTCTAAGTACCGTTACTACTGGAACTCAACTGCTCGTAATATTGTCTGTAACTGACAGACTGAAGATTTCAAAATAAATAATTGGGGGAGGAATTATTTCTCGTAAAGAACTACTAGAAATAGTTCCATTAGGGACTTTTAACCACCTTGGTTTCTCCATTACTACGCGGGTTACTCGTAAAAGTGAGTTGACTTCTTTGATGTCGTATTTAGAGATGTTTTGTAAACATCGCTGAATCATACTAGTCCTTATTGACCTTTCGAACTGTATTATACCTAGGGGGGTACCCTGTACCGGACTGCAGTTCACCTGTGAAGGTGACTTACCATATTAAAACTTGTGTACTATGTATCCTACTAATCTTTTAAATGTGTATGGCCTTAGATGAAATAGACCGTTACTGGAATTAAGACATGGGACCCTTTTTATTCCAGTCGTAAGTACCCATAGAGAGAAAAGGGAGTCAGTGATAGCGTGGCGGTTGATAGAATGGAAGACGAAAGCGTGTTTCGCTGACCATCAATAACATTGGACAAGGGCAGGAGGGTACCCATGGAAACAAAAAGGAGTTAGGGATAGCATGACGGAGCGTTGTGCTGACCCCAAACAACACGGGATAAGGACAGAAAGTCGGTACCCATAGAAAGAAAAGGTAGTTAATGATAACGCGACGGTATGGAAGACGTAACCGTGTTGCGAAACATTTAACGCAGACAAAGTCATGGGGAGAAGCTAGTAGATAATTTAGGTAATGGAACATTCACATTAATCTTTTTGACGTAAGTTATAAACTCACAGGAAACAGACCTAGCCTATTCTTTGCTTTGTTAAAAATATGCATAGAATTTTAAAACAAACACCATTATCTTTAATAGCTTTGTTTAGAACTCATAAAGATATTTCCGTAACACATTCTGCAATGTTTAAAATATAAACATATTTTGGTAACGGAAAAATAGGACACGACCTTTTTTTTCATAATCTAAAGAGCGACGGAGAGACCAAAAATCTAAGTACACTCAAACCCAAATTAATTTATTTCACATAGGCCTACATGGGCACTTATAAAGCATCAGAAGCTAGCGCAGTGTTCCAATTGGTCGATGCCTATGGAGAAGAACCGGCAAGAAACTCCATGGTTAAGACTAAAAACGATTATGTGTTTCTTCAAACACATAATCGATTGCAGAATTTACAGGATGACACCAGAATTAATGTTACCCTTCATAGACCTTTTTGAGGTGGGAATTTATAAATTCTCTCGCCCTAGGGTGGAATGAGGCGGCGTGTGTGACTTTTTCTGTCTAAAATCATCTGTTCCGTAATTTGCCCTTTGCGTTCTAGGGCCACGGTCACTCTTTCAAACGTTCTCACAGCCCTGGCAAGCACCGGATCTGCTAAGTCCCTTCAGGACCAAGAGACCACCCCCCCCCCTTCAGTTTACTGACCTCTCTTTGAGGTTCGCGTGGAACTTTCCGCGCCTCCGCGCGCCACGCCGTCGACACAGGTATAGTCCTTAACAAAAGGCCGGACGGAGCCTTTCCTAGGCTCCTAGTTGTTGATGCATCCGCTGCTTCGATGACTGAAGGGCTATTTAAGGACATGATTCAATAATGATGATGATGAAAAATCCTTGCATTCCATGGTAGTTCGTCGACTGTTCCTAGAGTAAAGGAGTTCATTGTGATGACTATCTAACCATTGAGGCTTATTGTATAACCGAGGGGTGCCTATGGTAGCTTCACGGTGCAGGAGTACTGTTACCTCGCCCCTCCCGTGCGTGCACCAACCAATGTCACCATCTCAGTTGACTGCCTAAGTGCCTAGTTAATAATTTGATGTATAAGTCTTACCTTCGCTAACAAAAGCATCCCAAAGAGGTTTAGCGTTGCTCAAGCGCAAGGCTATGTCTTGAAGAAGGAAGTCAGCAGGCTTATAAGGTTTCACCTCATAGTCCCATCCTCCTTTCGCGTTCTTTTCTGCCTTCTCGCAGAATATGTACACGTATCTGTAAACAAAAATATTTAGGGTAAAAATACTAGTTGTGTTGTTTTTCAAAACGTGGGTAAAGAGACACATAACTGTGAACGGAGGCCTGGACCGAAGACAAAGGGGCAGGAGTGGGTTCTAGTCAGTAAGAGTCTGACACGTCTTTGTACTCCGCCCAAGAAGAGAGAAGTCATTGAATGTTTTCCCACCCAAAAAAAAAAACGTACTTAACTGCAATGAGATTTCGTGTAAGCATCGGTTCTGACCATACAATGTGCGAAGTACTTTCAGTGCATCGTGCAAGCTCACAGTTTTCTGTTTAGGCCCTAAGCTGACTCACTAGATAGATAAAAATACTTAAATTGAATCAATTAAATTGTTAATAATGCGGTGAAACAATGACTAATTAAATTAGTTAATTCAGTAAACAGACTATTACAAAACGATGCCGTAAAAGGAATCATTTTTACAAATGTTGACCTGAAGGAATTTCCCACGGATTTTGCGTGGCACAAGTGCTAACTGGCCCAACAATAGTCACGAATATAACACAGAGTAAGTGCAAATTGAATCATGTTGACAAGGGTCAAGCAATGTCAGTGTTCAATTGACATTCATTGGCCATGCAGAACGCGTCCTACTCAATCTTACATATTTGAAACTCCCACGCATATAACCGTATATGTACAGATGTTTAGGACGTCGATAGGATTTTTACTATCATTTCAGTTTCCTTATTTGGTATGGCTAACTTATGTGTGTAGGTAATCAGGCCAAATACAGTGAATCCACGGAAGTATGAATTTGGACGTACAAGACGTAATTTCGATGTGTCACTTTAGCGTCTTATTTTCTTCCTCCTAAACCTGAGGCCCCAATTACTCAGGGTCGATCTTCTTTTACCTTATTTTACACAAGCACCAATTTTGTGTAATTTTACGACTCGCGTCAGTTTTGCACAGTAAGTGTTGCAAATCTTATAAATTCTCGGCTTTTCTTTACTATAGGTACCTAATATGTAACATGTAAACTTTGTTATGTAACATGAAAATCCGTCTAGAAGATTTTGGGTTTATCGCGGACAGACAGAGAGACAGACGATAGGGAAAACGCAGCGTTGAAGGCCTCCCATAAGGTGAACAAATGACCTGCTCAGGGTCGCGGGAATCCGATGGATGCGAGACGCACAGGGCCGGTCATTGTGGCGACGCTTGGGGGAGACCTATATCCAACAGTGGACGTCTTCGGCTGAAATGATGATGATGATGATAATATCTCGGAAAATGAATTAGTCATCATACATATTGTGATTCTGATACACGAATTCACGGTTTCTATTGCTCTAACCGACCTCGCCCCAACCGCGAACGCTCTGTAATAAGCGAACCGTATTGCACCTGAGCTAACGGAGATGACCCACATTTTCGCGGTATAAAGTTAGTTAGTTTCAGTCATGTTCTTCTTCTTTTGTGTCGGTACACTCTCGCCAGAGTGCGATCATCATCATTGTAATGCGGAGCCATTTATCGCGGACTGCAGCTTTCCGGATACATTCATAAACCGAGCACTTAGTTGCGGCCTTGATCAGGTCTGTCCATCTCATTGGTGATCTACCACGTGGCCTGGTGCCCTCAACTTTGCCCTGCACTACGAGACGCTCTATGGAGTCATTACTACGACGCGATACATGACCGAAGAAGGTTAAAATGCGCGACTGCACTACAGTCATGTTACGCATTTCTTTATTTTTTTTTGTTATAAGTTGGATAAAGGTTATCAAAATACCTTCGTGAGCTTTTATGCGTTGTACAAATAATAAAAAACAAATCAAATGGAATCATATTTTACTCGTGCATGTAGTTGTGCACAGAGTCTAGGTTTTCTGATTGCAATGTTAGCGCGTAATGTATCTTTCCTTATTTAAATGACTGGTTACATGTGTATTTCCACTGTACGTCAGACACATGTGTCTGACGCTAGCGGAGGGTTTAAATTGAACCTACAAAATGGCTCCAGAAGTACATGTTACAATTAGTACTACAGATTTTCCTTAAATTATTCTTTTCGAATTAATCAACCTAAATGGTTGATTACTTGATCACCTTTCTGAAAAATGTTGTCATTGGGTTTTCTAAATGACGTCAAACTTTGAACTAATTCCTTTGTAAGAAATATTTTTAAAAGATTATCATCCTCTGCATTAATTTACTAGGAAACATTTACAAGTAAAACTTACCTAGTTAAATATATAATAGCACTTGTTTATGATTGAGTTTGCAAGGAGACAGACACGCCTGTTTTCAAATCGCTTTTGAAAACCGCGGTGTTTGAGTCTAAGGCCTGGTCTTGGTCTATACCAAGGGCCCTATCGCGAGCTCTTAACACGATCCATTTTATTACCTTAACTGAACTGTTAAAGTGATAGAGCCAGATACGGTGTATGTATAGCTCCATTTCTCTCTCTCTCGCCTCAACTGACATTTTAAGATGTCATGGTAAGACCCCAGCTTGCTTAGTTCCCGCTCTAGGGCGGAAAATCCACTCTTTGGTTCGTTCTTTGCCTTGCGTTTAACAGAACCCCAGATTTCCCTTTCGGAAGCCAACTCATGACCCCAGTAGGCTACGGCCCTGCTGGGCCCCCAAGATTTTGCTGACACTTCTTTGAGGCGCGCATGGTACACTAAGCGCTAAGAACCCTAACTTGCCTAAAAAGTTAAAAAGTCCAGCTGGATGTAATCATGTCTTTTGTTTGTGAAACACAAAAGCGCCGTTAATCACCACGGAGCTATACACTAACAGGTGAGACATACCCAAGCAGCAAAACCTTATGCCGATTGCAGACCGAAAACTAAACTGAGTTAGTTTAGCTTAGTTCACATAGCCGACGCTGATTTCCCTACTTGTGTGCAGACCGCAAGCTATGCGAACTAATCTATGTGAGTTAACCAAAATATACGACGCTAAGTTAGTTGTGTATGCCGATGCGTAGCTTAAATAACTGCGTGCTGAACGGTTCTATAAAAGACCAAAGAACGTTTATAAATAAATATACAACGTGCTACCACCATAAACACTGTTATATGACGTTTACAAAACTTTTTGGCGTAAAAAGCTTTGTTTATACATTTTGCTGCTTGGATATCTACCTATTTATAATGTGTACCTAATTGAATAATAAGTAGTACAATATGTACGATTACAGGTAATACCAGCTACTTACATACCTATACAAAGTAAATAGGTACTTTTAGTTTCCCCACCACAACTGTCCACGCGGATTCCAAATATGCACATAATTATTTTATTGTACCTAAGATACTTTATTGTGTAAGTATGCAAGAATTACTTGTATGTCTCGAGCATTATCTGTAATCGTAACTTGTATACATATATTGGTTTACAAATCACGCCTCTATCTCTATATATTACGCCTACGTCCTTCCTTTTCAACATTTCTATATATATATATTTGAACCAAAGACGTCCATAATTTATTTATTTATTTAAATAATCTACACTAATATTATAAAGAGGTAAAGTTTGTTTCTATGTTTTTTTGTTTGGAGGAGGTAATCTCAGAAAGTACCTACTGGTCAGATTGCGAAATTTTTTTCACCGATAGAAAGCTGCTTTATTCCTGAGTGACATAGGCATATGTTATGTAAGCGGGGGAAGCTGCGAGCAAAAGCTAGTAAATAATAAATTATTTCATTTAAAAGTACACATTTATGATTTCCGTAGCCGGGAGAATTTATTTGATAATATCCCACCCTAAAAAAGGAGCTTACTTATAATTCACTTTCCGCACCCAAAAAGTTCATAAAATTACACACTTCCACTACGCAACCCATAGATATACGCAACCATACCGTATTGTAACGAGAATAGAACTAACTGCCTATAAAAATAATGTAATTATCATCATTACTCAATAGCCCGGAAGATTTCCTTCCATTTTACAACTAGGAAATACGCTAATTCATGAACAAGGACGTAATAGCAAATAGATCATACCTAACCAATCGTGCGTATGTCAATATTACGTTGCGACCACGGTCCACGTCAATAGGGGACAATCATAACTTATCACAACAATGGGTATTTGTAAGCGTGGCTTGAAAAGTCACGTACGCTATATATTTGACTTGAAATATTCTAGTATACAGTTGTTTAGTCACGACCGTATGTATTGGTATTACCCAGGATTATTATTTTTGAAACAACGAACCGTAGAGCTTTTAGATACAAATCATGTCAAGCGATTGGTTTATGGTGTCTTTTTAAAAGGTCCGTACCGTAAGTCATTTTAGATGGTTGGTTGTAAATAGGTAAGCAAAAAATATGGTGTAGCGACATATAGGTCGCCACATAGGAACTAAAATTCGAAATCTTGCATCGCGGCGTTAAGATCCCGCGATTAGAAGCTCCCTCTTCAATAGATGTTTTGCGGGACTTTACATCCAGTTCCGCATACCTCAAAATCATTTTTATTTTTTCATAAACTTCACTCGCACGCGTCACTGCGGGGTGCCAACTGAAAATTAGCTCTAGCTGTCTAACGCCCAGCAAATGCTGAGGTGGTCACCCTTTCGGTGCGGGCACGCACGGCGTACTTTGTACTTTTATTCTTGTATACTTTGTATAAAATCGCTGTGCTGTGTCTGTACCGAATAAAAGTATTTCTATTCTATTCTATACAAAAAATTTATATTTTCGAATTACCTATCGAATAATTCTACAATACTGCTTGTACATTAATATTATTACTAGTCATTATCGATTCGATACTAGTAACGGCTGCGATTTTGTTCCAGTAACTAGGTAGGTATAGATATAATTTGACCTGCACATTGAAATCATAAATCGGTACCTATCGATTTTATATTTTAAATGGGAGTGTTTTGGTTTGATGAGTAGTTTATTCTTAATTAATTAATTTGTCGAGTCAAAGCTTAAAAGTCTTGAGCATCGACGCCGAGTTGCTAGCCTGTCAGTTTTCTACCGGTTGCTTTTAGGGAAGTGTGCGTCGGAATTACATTAATTCCGCCAAGCCCCGTTCCATCATTGGACATCCGACTCATACGTAAAAAACGTTTTGGGAAAACATTTATTGTGCGTATAGCTAAACAGTGGGATTCCCTACCGGAAACAGTTTCCTGATAGCTCCTACCTCGATTTTAAGTCAAGAGTGAATAAGATACTTCTAGGAAAGCGCGCTCCATCGTCAACCACATCGTTGCTTTCTATCATGTGAAATAGTGGTCAGGCGTGATCCTATCAAAAGAAAAAAACCGGCCAAGTACGAGTCGGACTCGCGCACGAAGGGTTCTGTACCAACGGTAGCAAAATACGGCAAAAAAATCACGTTTGTTGTATGAGAGCCCTCTTGAATATTTATTTTATTCCGTTTAGTATTGTTTGTTATAGCGGCAACAGAAAAACATCATCTGTGAAAATTTCAACTGTCTACCTATCGCCGTTCCTGGTGACAGAAGGCCGACAGTCAGCACAGCGGGGTCTTAGTAATAGAGTCCCGTTTTACCCTTTGGGATAAGGAACCCTAAAAATGAAATTCTAAATCTTCCCGTTTGTTCTATTTTCTCATTAATACGTATTGTATGGATTAAAAACTTTCATCTGCGCGTTGAATAAATAATGGTGGGTTGGTACTTACGCAAGCAATTGTTCTCGAAAAAATGAGGCATCGGCTGTGTGGTTAGCCAAAGCTAAACAAATTGGTTACTAGGAGAGCGAATATTTACCTACCTACTCTTCTCATTTATGAATGAATTACAATGTCTACAACCGACTATTGTCTACTCATTTGTATTTTTTAGGCCGCCTGACAAAGGTTTTCAGAAAACCTCAGGCCATAAAAGCCAAATTATGTACCTACATAATATGTACTATGTATGTTTGACTATCTTGCTTGTCTAATCACCGCGAGATCTGGGTCATATCAGGCTAGAAGATAACATTATCATACAAAGGGTTAATTTCAGTATGAGTTTTTGCCCAACGGTGGGACGCACGGATATCTATGGTGGGACATAACGTGTTAATTAGATGAGAGAAAAATGGACATACGGCCATGAGTTTAATCATGATGTTGGGCAAGTTTTGCAAGTAACAGTCATGACTTTTGTAACAGGAAGACTGTAGATGTGTACACCGCACTGATATCTATATCACCTCGAGAATCTAAAGGTAAGGCTCCTTTAGCGTAGACCCACTTAACAAGCTTGAGGAATAAAAACTGTACGTCTGAGATGAATATTAAATAAAGAAGAATATGTAGTCAAATTTTATTTGAATAACGACCACGTTCGCGAAAGCAACCCGGCATTCTTTGCGTGGGTGTGACCAAGTCAAGACCTCGATATGTGGGTTAATGCCATCATAGTCCAAAGTATCAATTCTCAAGTTCTCAATAAAGAGTGACGAATAAGAATTGACGCAGTTTTTTAACGTCATTACACTGGTCAGCTATTAAACATAAAATGTTCCTGTGTTCATTCCCAAGAACATAAACATGTAATTTACAAACTCCCATGAGAATCCAGTCATGAATAAACACAAAGACGATCTTATGTGCTTATCTTTCCGAGCGAGTCATAAAACTGACTGAACAAGATAATCACTCTTTTGTTTTTATGTTTCAGCAAAGATTTTAAAGATTATCTACACCAGCATGTCAAGCATGCTACGAGCGGGCTGCATACGGCCCATTGAGCATTTTTGTGCGGCTCGAATTAATTTTGTAAAAAGCCAGATAATGCAGAATCACTGTCTGAATATTTGATAGTGTTGTGTTCAATGCCAATAAATGAGAAAATGTAACTGTAAATCCTTTCATTTTTTTTTTGTTTGCCACCACCACCTCTTCCAGTCTTCATATTTTTGGTTTTTTTTAAGTAGAAAATCATCCACCGACTTCTGCTCTAGCGGAAGGGCGTGTCAGACTTTTACTGACTAAAACCCACTCCTTGCCTTGCGTTCCAGGACCCCGGGTTTCCATTTCCGAAGTCAACTCATGGCCCCAGTAGGCTTCGGCCCAACTTTGCCCACCAGTGGCTTTCATTTTGATATGGTTGATCTACACCATCTATTTGTCCGCAATTAGGCACAATTTGTGGTTTGACAATAGTTAAGAATGATTTAAAATTTTAAGTTTATTCCGAATGATTCGTTTTTCAATCCATAGATTAGACGGATACTCGTAGTTTGCCGTCAATTTAACAAAGGGCTATTCTAAAGATCAATTAATTCAATGGCCAAATTGACCCTTTTGACATTATCGACGGTGACTAATATGTCAGACTAGAGTATACACCATAGTTTCCCAACCTTTTGTGAACTACTGTCCCCTTTACAAGAAAATATAATTCCAACGCTCCCCCTTAAATTGGTACAATTAACATAATAGTTAATAGTACCAATTTTATAGGTATCTATGGTATCTATTATAATTATCTATTAATAATCACAAACTAACAATTAATTCTCTCTCTCTGTGTGTGTGTAATCGTCCTACTCGTGGTCGTAGTTGAGGCTCGTGGTTATCAGTTATTTAAAAATACAAAAATATGTTGATATATTTTATTTGGACCCCCCTCTTTTACTTTTGGACCCGCTACCGCCCATCAATTTGTCAATTTCACAAAATACGAATGACCGAACCCCGTGACCGTGACTTACACCTACGCTTCCTGCTTACTAAGTTTGGAGGATGGGTCAATAAACTTTGATGTGACCAATTGTTGACTTTCTAAACGAGGTCTACTTCTCAGCGTGTTGATGGCAATCTATATTGAATCGGTTTTGAGCTTACTTAAGATTATGGTGTCAGTACAAGCGTCCACCGATTTCTCATAAGAAAATGTATATCTACCCCTTTATAAGAGCCGGTAGTACTCACTGAATATTTTATTTGAAATCCACCCGGGTCTATCAATTTCGCGGCCCCGTAACAGCGGTTTTATTTTTATTAAAAAAAATATAACTACTTATTCAAGATTTTTATTTTAGCGAGGCCCTTATTATTTTTTGTAACTTTCAAATTTTTCTGGGTCGTAATCTCGTAGACATGATACGTTTGAAATTTAAAGTCCGGATCAGATTCGCGATTTTTTAATCGAGCCAACTAATTTATGTCATGTTTTGATTTTTGCCGGGCGGTTGGCCATAATAGTCAATTTTAATAAAATAAATTTTCATGGTGTTCTCTTTTATATTTGTGGATTTTCAGAGGTTTAGAAAAGTTCAAAATGAGTAGAACCTGGCCTTAAGAGGGTCCTTCTCCACTCGACTATCGTAAACATCGAAAATAGTTTAAAAGCTTTTTACTTTATTAAAGTCAATCCAATGCGATGTTTGGCGAAAAGGCAACGCAAAAAAAGAGAGATAACGCCTGAAAAGTCTGTCAGTATTCGGCAATTCCGAGATTTATTCGAAAATTTCACAAAACTTGCTCCAGGAAATAGCTGTTTTTTTTAAACCCTTAAAAGTTTTTGGAAAAAGTTGTCGTCATTTAGAATCTTAATAAAATTTGCAAGGTCTCTCGAGGATTACTTTTTTGACTTTTTTAATTTTTATTCAAATTATGAAGTGTCAAAGTTCATACAAAATAGAACATTTTCAGAGGTTTTTACTGGATTAGTTTTACACAAATTTAGAAATTGGTTTCTTTAGAAACCTAGATAATATCCACAAGATACTGTGTTTCCAAAATATCTAATGAAAAATGTGTAATAACGTCATAATCAGTTATGAGCGGTTGTATGAAAAACAGTGAAAATGTGAGTCATGATGCACCACCTTAAACCATGTTAAGTGCACGGAGGACTGAGAGATTTGATAAGTACCTAGTTTAGTTTTTCTTGTCCTTCACAATTTAGCAACTGGCCTCAAACTAGGCGCAGTTGGTATCTTCTTGACCCAATATTGGTCGTATTTCCATCACTGGATGACCACCAGTCTACATATATTTGTTTAAAAGATCATATATTTTACCGTACACATACAAAACTATATTGCACCTTTCTACCCACACGTATAATACATTTTTATAGGTCAGCAGCAATGAGGTCATTGTACCGTGTATGTTTACTTTTGTCTGGCTTTGACGCGCCCTTCCGGAATTTCCAGTTAGGTACATTATGAATGATTTTTATACAAACCACAATGTTACGCTTACTTGCGACGGTCTTCGTCATCGTGAATCAGATCTTGTCAAGCAAAAGTTTTGTACTTATTTCCCATATCCTTCCTACTTTCTTGTTTATTTGTTCATACTACATGAATCATCAAATAATTCTCCAGCTCTGGGTGGAGCGAGAAGTGAACTTTAACTGTCCAACGTCCACCTGGACTCACCAGACAAAAGCTGCAGTGATCAGCACTACACGAATGCACCAGGAAGGTGGCCATCAGAGAGGAGTGGCGGGTGTTGTGAAGCTTGCCACCAACACCTGAACAGATGACTACGACCACTCTGTCAAGAGTGATACCGAAAGAGAAGAAGATGAACGTCCAACTGTGTTTTTTCAGTGGCCCGTTACGTACCAAGGTTTTATTTTAGGTGGGAAATCATCTTATATTAGGTATCTCGCGCCCTAAGGCGGGGCGGCGGGAGAGCGTGACAGACTTTTACTGAATACAACCGACTTTTATGTTCCTCCCTTGCCTTGCGTTCCAGGACCACGGGTTTTCCTTTCAGACACCCATGGCTCCAGTAGGTTTATACCCCCTACGGTTTAGCTGACATCTTGAGATTACGTTCCAGGACGACAGTAGCTCTTTTGAACAATGCCCCAGCCCTGTCTACTGTCCCTAAAGAAAACATTAGATATAGATAGGTACTTAAAATTAGGTATTCAAAATATAACAAATTCATTTCAGTGTTCAACCTGACTAATATGGTTTCAAGTAACAACGCTACTAGCACAAATTGGGTACCTACTTGACAATTTTTTTTTTAAATTATTTGTATCAAAAAGTAACTTTGGGTGACACTTTGAAACCGAGAGAATGTCTCATTCATCTGGCCTATGTTTTCGTACCTATTTTGTGACATAAGCTACTGGGGGGCAATTGAGTGCATTTGCGAAATTTGATACATTTTGTGATCGAGGAAAACCAATTAATCTAACAAATATAATAAAGAGGAATAGTTTTTTTTTTTTTGTTTGTACTTATGTAGGAGATAATCTCTGGAACTACTGGTCCGAATGCCAAATTTCTTTTCACCGATAGAAAGCTGCTTTATTCCTGACTGACATAGGCAATATTTTATGTGTGCGGGCAAAATCTAATTTATCATATTTTAGTTCAGCACAGTTTTAATACAAAAATAAAAATATTTAAATTGAACGTTCTAAATATTACGAAGTTTATGTGAAGCAAGCGATAGTACAATAGTGAAGGGAAACGGGGATCTGGGTGTAAGGGTGCTTGATGCGCTTGCGTCGCGTCATAAAAACGTAGGTAGGTTTAGCAGAATACAGAGTTGAAATGTGTTAGATAGAACAATGAAATCTTGAAGGTTTAGTTTTTGTTAAATGTATAATGTTTTGTAAAAAGTCATAGAACAAAGTTGTTGTTTATGATGTCAATAATATAGTCCTGCAAAGTTGTTAGTGTTTTACAAATAACCCTGTATTTGTACAATATTTTATACTAAAAAAAAAAACAAATTGGTAACAATCAGTCTTTTTCTCAAAATAGCATCGAAATTAGTTATTAAATGAAGCAGCAATTAGCATTACAACTATTTGTTTTGAGGAAAAGCGGAGGCGTGGTGGGAATATATTGCTATCTCTTTTGTACACACTTAATAACTTTGATGTCACATTTCAGTGTGTGTATCCTTATTCTGTTACTTGACAGTATCCTCTTCCAACAGCAAAAAAAAAAACAAACCTTACATCTTTATAATATTAGTGTAGATTTTTTAAGTCGTAGAACAAAAGTTGTTGTTTATGATGTTAATACCATATATTATACCTGAGAGCTTGCCAGTGTTATACTAACACGCCCTGTATAAATACAGGCAAATACCGAATTAAAAAAGATACATACTTGTCGGGTAGATCCGGGGCAGGTGACGAGACGACGACGTCGCCCAGTCGCACGTGTCGGGCATAATCCGTATAGTGGGGAACACCGCCCCCCACTCCCACCAGGAACACATACTCCACCTGAGAATAGAATGTTTCGCTTTTATATCCCCTAGTGAAATATGAGCAACAGTACGGGACAGCCAAGGTGAGTTGTTGCCAATTTAATTAGGAAGTTGTCATTTTACACCTGTTCTTGTCATTGCACTTCTTCTTACCGTGTGTAAAACGAGCGGCTGAAAATACTGAGAGAAGCTAGTACTATCACTAGCGGCATTTTGATACAAGTGCAGAAAGTTTTTCATTGCGACCGAGACGGAATTCGCACGAACCGAAGGCGAGGTTTTATGGAACCGAGGGCTGCAGTGACAAATTTTGCATGTGTATCAAACAACTTTTTTCAATACACTTCCGAAGAAATTAATAAAGTCGGCGATGCTCGTCCAGCCTGATACGATAAATATAATAACATTGTGGCGGAGCGGGATAGCACGCGCACTTTTCTGCACTAGTGCGGAAAACAATCAATTGCGTGCCTAAAAGCGGTGGGGTAAGAGCGGGTTTTCGAATAAGTGTATTGAAGAATATATGCCTGAGTCACTCAATGATAAAGTAGTATTTTACTGGTCTGACCAAAATAAACAAAAGAAAGAATTCCCGTGGCTCGAACGCAAAGGGCAACTGAAAGATTCTATTGTTATCGAAGTTGGGGTTTTGATCGCCACCACCATAAACCTCCATAGGTTTGGCAAAGATTGACATATCTACAGTAGACATATATCTATTCCTATTTCGGCAGTTATATTCAGGTCCAGTGTTATTGTGGATGAACCAATTATCATCGACCATTCACAAATGACTGTTACTGAGAAATTGGTTGTAATATGACTAACAGGATGGCATTGCCAAGTTCAAGTGGGCATCGGTAAATTAATCAGGAAGTGGTAATTTTTTTATATTGTTGCTCATCGCTGCCCTTATTTTTCGTCATCATCGTGATCATTTCAGCCGATATACGTCCACTGTTAGACATAGGCCTCCCCCAAGTGTCGCCACAATGAACGATCCTGTGTGTCTCGCATCCATCGGTTTCCCGCAACCTTCACCAGGTCACCGGTCCATCTTGGCTTAGGCCTTCCAACGCTGCGATTTCCGGTACGCGTTTACCACCCCAGAACTTTTCGGCCCCAACGGCCATCTGTTCTGTGAGCAATGTGCCCTGCCCATTGCCACTTATTTTTGGAGATGTAATTTTAATATTTATTAAAGAAGCTGGAATTCAAATATAGTACCTAAGTGGAGATATAATGGTGATATTTTTTTAAACACGATACCATAGTATCCTATGGATAATATGTTACTAGTATGAAGATATTTATCCTCCTCACACTCATAACAACTCGCTTGCACTGACTCTTGAATGCGCTTGCTTGGAACGGTGAGGTATTCCGTTTTTAAAAAAATATCATCTAATTATATTATCACACTATCACCTAATTATATTATCTCACTATCACAAATTATATCCCCCTACTCTACTTCCTATATTTTATTTCTAGCTTGTGCCAGTAGTTTCGCGAACAAAAAAGTCGTAAGTTATCCCATGGGAATCTTCTTTCGGGATACATAAACAATACTTTTTATCCAAAAAAGCCATGACCTGAATAAGTGGCCTAATCCGTCTAATCATGAGTCAGTTCAATCTAGCTCCGTTGAGGAATGATTGAAAAACAAAAATTTCATACTTATAAATAGATATAACATTTAATTGGAACTTTGTAAGAAAATTGTAGTAGGTTTTTTTTGAAATCAGTAGAATGCTTCTTGCCTGTCATACTGTACGAATCAGAATGTTGGGCTGTGAAAAAGACGAATGACAAAACATTGCTTAAAGCGGAGATGAGAATGTTAAGATGGATGTATGGTGTGACGAAAACGGATAAAGTGAGAAATGAGTATATTAGGGTAAGTTTGAAAGTGAAAAGAAAGCGGCGCCAGTGACTGAAAAGTTGAAAAGAAATCTTGTATCTATCTTACCATACCAAGACTTCCTTTCAAAATAGATTTATTGAGGAAGGATGAAACGCATGTTGCTAAAGAGTTATGAATTTAAATGCAGATATATGGAGGGAGAGGGAGGCCAAAGAAATGGTGGATGGATTGTGTGAGAAGAGATATGAAAGAAAAGGGAGTTAGTGATAGCGTGACGAGTGACAGGACATAATGGAAAAAAACGTGTTGCGCCGACCCCAAACAAAACGGGACAAGGGCAGGAAGATGATGAGTAGAATGCTTCTTGAAGGACATTCCACTCCTAGCTGTACTCACAATGAATGTGTTCCCAAAATATTAGTGGGTTGCCTACCATGTACCGGTCAGGCTTGATATAGAAATTAGCAGTAGTGAAAGGATAGACAAGCGTAGTGAGGAAGTTTTTAGGGGGGATGATCCAAGGTAGTTCTTAAAAATAATGATAGTAGTAGTATAATTATAAAACGTGAATAATATAAATAATTATTCAAGTCAAAAATCAAATATGGTTAAATTAATTACCAACATGTTCAAGTCCAATTTAATAACATATTACCTACTATAAATATCTGGATATTAATATACCTAAAATAGCCACAAAATTACGTTTACGCCGTAATATAACGTGATTTAGGATTTTACGTAAATATATTATTCAATAATTAACTTGATAAATTAATTTCCTTCCTTATGCAAAATTTTTTTTAAGTAGGTAAGCTAAGCAATATTGAAAATAGCCTTTTCATCAATTTTATGCGCAGATAATAATAAAGGTATCGCAGACCAAACTCTAGATCGTTATCAACGCTGTCTTCGCCGTATTCTCCGTTTTTACTGACCCTAAAAAAACTCCAAGATAAGTCGAACGCCTGATCGACCAACCAATCAGAAGCTGCAAGTGGAATTGGATCGGCCACTCGCACCATAGGGATCTTGATCATAAACAAGAAGCGCGAAGTTCAAGACCGAACGGGATGGCAGCAATTTAAGTAACTGCAGACCAAAAGCGGTTAATTTCACACAAGTCAAGAAAATAAATCTTCAAAATGTTTATACTACTTTTTTGGTAAAATTTCCCATATCCTTCCTACTTCCTCTTTCTGCTTTTTTTATGGACGTGGAACAACAGATTACTTCTCCCACTCTGAGTAGAGCGAGAGCCCTGTGTGGACCTGTGTTACCATAAGGAATACAAAAGCATTCCAGAGCCGCGATAATTTTCTCTCCAAATAGCAAAATAAGCACTAGTTTCAAAAAAAAGATGCCCATACTTTCACTATTGACAACTTAAAGAACTCTACCTATGCAGTGTATAAAACTGGCCACTTACTGGGCCCAAACTACATTTCTGAAGGTTAATCATCGACTAGGAAAGAAGAAGAATGGTGCATAGAATATTTGATGACTGCAGTAGATATTAAATACACGCTTAGTCCCTCGAACGCGTGTCTCCTTATCTCAAGGGTATTATGAAACTACCTACTGCTTATGAATCTACGATCTCGGGCAGACTTTTCGAGCGTTTTCCTATTAGGACCCGCATCGGCATTATGCGATATTTGAGAAGTTCGCATTTATGTTGCAGGTAGCTATGACTTTGATGTGCTTCATGATTTTCCAGTTGTTAGGCCGAATTTTCCTTATAACAGTACAAGAGGAAACATACACTTCAGACATCCCTAATGAAAACAGTATTTATAAATGGAAATCCAATTCAAATACTGCACGCAACATATGGCAACAAAATTATTCCGGTAGTTATTTCTACTGAGCTAATTCTGTCCTTACGGTAACCAAACATGCCGATCCCATGCAATCATGACTATTTCACGCATGGATACAAAATAGAACAAACTCAAGGCCACAATAATACGGTTAGGTAGCTAAATCAATGTGATTATCGACGCTTCGATTTTAAAAATAAACTTGTATGTTAGGAAAATCTGTATCTATATATATATAAATCAATCCCACTTTTCGTTGTTATTTTATAACTCAAGAACGGGCTCACCTATCCAAACCAAATTTTTAGGCTTTGTACGGACTATTTAGTAGATGTTTTATGTGAAGTTTGGTAGGGTAGAGTAGGGTAGAGCAGAGTAGAGCAGAGTAGAGCAGGGTAGAGTAGGGTAGAGTAGTTGTCATAAAAACTAGTTAATGTTATAAATGCGAAAGTAAAACTATACAGCAGCCTGTCTGTTTCTTTTCACGTTTTAACAGCTGATAGCATTTAGCCACATTTTCACCTTGGCACATTGATAGACCATGTCCTGTATTAGGACATAGGATATTTTTTTATAGCAATATTATATTCTGTTAGTTTTAACTTTAATTCAAGTTTCAGTTAAGGTAAAACCGATGGGAGAAGCTTCCTAGC
This sequence comes from Mythimna lalbum, assembly GCA_949319445.1. NCBI lineage: Eukaryota > Metazoa > Arthropoda > Insecta > Lepidoptera > Noctuidae > Mythimna > Mythimna lalbum. The sequence continues at coordinate 7,426,114 of OX439348.1, read as the reverse complement.
AAGAAATATTATAATCTATTCATGATCATGCAATATTTAAAATACAAATTGTACATTGAAAAACATGAGGCGTTCTACTGGATGTAGTTCTCCGAAGGAACAAGCCACAAATATTTTATTGACGTCTTGTACTTGACTACACTGGCACCAATGTACCTACTACCGATGTTGTCATAAATTGTCACTAGGTAAACAATGTTCGAAGGGATGAAACAGATATGAATAAGAGTGATGTATTCAAATATGCAGCGATCGCGGAATAGAGAGGCAGAAGGGCAAAAGAAAGATTGATGGATCTTGTGAGGGATGATGTGTAAGAAAAGAGAGTAGATGGAAGAAGAAATCGTGTTGCGCACATTTGACAAGGGCAGTATAATGATTTTTGACGTCCGACAGTGGAGCGAAGGGGCTTGTTAGACTTTTATTAACTAAAACCCACTCATATATTCCTTCTTTGCCTTGCGTTCCAGTAAAACGGGTTTATCTTTCAGAAGCGAACCCATGGCCCCAGTAGGCTTCGACCCTGCTGGGCTTCTATGGTTTGTTGACATCCCCTTGAAGTGCGTCTAGAACACTACGCGTGGTCCACGACTCGGGCTCGGTCCAAACGGTTACCGAACGGTCGGACAGCGAGCTACCCATTGCTCGCCATCCGCAATCCTACGCTTACGGTGGCTGGTATAGCTGGGTAGAGATCACGGCAGCTGGGGTGTGAAGTCCGTTCCCTCACGCGTTCGGCCGCCTCCTTCGCTAGCACTACTGCTTTACAGAAGGAGGCGACCGCCTACTATTCCTTTTCGCTCCGGACAATGGCCTCCACCAATGCCCAGCTCAAAAGGTCGTTGTCTTCCGCACGAATCGGGTGCAGGAACCTCCCGAACTTGCTTTGTCCGGTGAGGACCTCAGTCAAGCGGAAGGTGAGGACATCGTCGCTTCTTTCCAGCCACTCCTTAAAGAGGGGACTTACTATCATAATTATGGCGTACCCAACTAAAACCCATCTGTATCCCTCAATCGACCTTTGAGTTCCTGGGCCGCAGTAACTCTTTCAAAGGTTCCCACAGCCTTAGGGAGCCGTACGATAGTGAAGAAACAATGTTCGAGTACGTATTATATCTATCTAAATATAAAAGGAGAAACTGACTGACTAACATGTCAACGTACAGCCGAAACTACTGGAGCTAAGAGCGTAAAATGTTGAAAAAGGTTTCCTTTTATAACGTAGGCGAACATTAACAGAGGATTTTAAAAAAACACCACCTAAGATGATGAAATGAGGTTCCAAAGTTTGTATAGAGAAATCTACTTTCATGCGAGTAAAGCCGCTGCCAGAAACTAGTTTTGTAATAAAACGAGTAATGCTATAAATATTAGGCAGTCAGCAGATTGATTATTGGGATGGGTAGGGTGTTTTTATTGTATTATCGGATGGCATTGGCTACAGTGGTTAATTTTACGTCCACATGACTAAAAAGAAGGTACAAAACCGCACAATACAACATAGTTACCATCTATGGCAATATTGGTAATGTTCCCACAGGAAAGTGTGAAATAGTTGTGTTTCTATTGGGTTTTAGGCGTCATGTCTAGCGGTACGTCTAACACGTAACGGTTGAACGGGTATGATGATATGCATTGCAGATGCGCAAAATCATGTTTTGAAATTCGAATGGTTTTAGAAGCATTTGTAGCGATTTGCAGTGAGCGGATATCTTCTTATCGGTCTGTAGGTACTTTCTGGTCATTTAGGTGTTAAAATGACCATGGGTGCTGATACCATCCAATGATTTAATGAAGGCCAGACGAAACGTTTGACGTCCCGCAACAAGCTCCTCTCTCCGATTTCAAAATGAAAATGTGACCAAGTCTCTTCAAACAACTGGTTCTCCTCTCAAGACTATACAATTACATCTGAACATACAAAATCATAACAGATGTTTCGCAAATTTTAAAAAGCGAATTGTCGAAACGATGTTTGAAACTTTGAACTCGAAAACAAGAAACGCAAAGCTAAGCCCGGTTGAGCTTTTTATTTAACAGAATATTGCTCCGTAGGTACGAGGGTTTACTCTTGTATAGCGGATCACTCAAAGGGAGTTCCTTGCGTGATGACATCAGAAATGAAGATATCCGCAGGAGAACCAAGGTTACCGACATGGCCCAAAGAATCTCCAAACTTAAGAGGCAGTGGGCAGGGCACATTGATCGCAGAACAGATGTTCGATGGGGACGAAAGGTTCAGGAGTGGCGACCAAGTACTTACCAGAACACGCAACGTTGAAGGGCCTTCCACAAGGTGGACCGATGACCTGGTGAGGGTCACAGGAATCCGATGGATGCAAGACGCAAAGGACCGGTCATTATGGCGAAACTTGGGGGAGGTCTATGTCCAACATTGAACGTCTTTCGGCTGAAATGATGATGATGATGATGATGATAGACGAAGCGTTTTCAAACATGTAATCTCATATAAGCAAGACACCTAGACCAGGAACAAATATTAATTTGTTCCTTGCGAGAATCGAACCTCATAGCGTGCAATTGCATTGGTTGTTGCAAATAACTAGTCCAATCCTTCCTTAACTGGTTCGCTGACTTTAGTCACAAAATAGATAGGTAAAGAACACAATCTCATGTATGTACTTCACTTTTTGTTCCTACGCTCGGTGGACGCACACTAATGAGCGTTTGAGCCGGAACTGTTCGACGAGTGGGCCGAGGCGCTCCGAGATATCGTGTCCGTGAGCGGGTGTCTATATGTGCGTTGCTCCAGCGCGCTTTATGTAGATTGACTTTATATTTTGTGCTTGAGATGACAATAATTGTGTAAAATATTACCGCATCTCGGCTTTGAAACCGACCCCATCATAATAAGGAAAAGGAAGATTAATATATTAAAGGTATTAATACATATACTCTGTCCATTTTACATATTGATGTAATGGCGATCTGCTAATCCTGTTGTGATTTTATTTTCATTTATATCCTTAAATAATTTTATACTAAACCATATTTAGGTTTTGTCTATTGACGGCATTGGGAAAACTACATATAATATGAAATTTCGTATGAAAGTCATGTTCATATACCTAGGCATTATGATGAGCACGTCAAACAAAAAAGTGGTTTTTCGACTTCGGTTGGGTTAGGAATGAGTTTGCAAAAAATCATTAGGTATACAAATACAAACCATTACCTAATTTTCCAAAGTCATTCTCGGATGATTTCATGGAAGAAATAGGGTAGTACCCTTAATTGGAGCCTACGTAAGTAACAATTCCAATAAATTCAGCTAAAGGATACATCGAAAAATTTCCTAAACTAAATTGGAATATATCCGACAAAGGTAATTCAACGCACTGATTATATACCTTTTGGGATAGAAATATTATATCGTAACACTCATAAATGGTGTAAGAGCTACAACTTAGGGGGCTTTAAGTCAAGAGTTAGGTTACTTCTAGGCAAGCGTGTTCCATCGTCGACCACATCGTCGCTTACCATCAGGTGAGATGGTGGTTAATAATAATAAAAAAAGAAGATGCACTTTTTGATAATGCGTAACCCCACCCGTCTGCGACTAAAATGATGATAATGATGATGATGACACCGTCTAATTAAGTTCATAACGATATTTTTTTAGGTAATGAGATGCGCACACACATTATTTACAAAAAAAAGAAGTTTTTTTGCCGCAGGATTCAAGCGAATTTTTTGTAAGTGATCAGGCATAAAATGGTACACACAGACGCCATCACAAACTTTCGCCTTTACAGTATTAGTGTGATTATTTATGTAGGAAGTGAGATTCGTGGGTATACTAAAGCTTGCCTATTATTCCTACATCGAGACATCTTAAACGGGATCTAATACAAAGCACTCAATGTGTTCCAGAAAAAGCATTGGCACATTGTAACTAAAACCGGTCTACTGGGATTTCTACTTTAGCACCAAGGATTGAAAGCTGGCATTATCATAATGTACCATCTTCCATAAAATTTTAAGACCACAGTTGACAAGAGAGAGATAAAATTTTAATGCGAAACTGATTTTAGCTTATCGTTGTTACAACACCATTCTTCTAAAAATAACATTCCAAGAACACGGGAGTCCTCACGTCTGTTTTCCCCGAAGGTTTAGGTTTAAGGTAAAATAGAAAAGACCTACACTAGCATTTCGTCAAATATGCTAAGTTCCGATGGATGGAGAGGGAGAGGAAGGCCATAGAAAAGATAGATGGATTGTGTGACGAGTGATATGAAAGAAAAGGGAGTTTTTGACAGTGTGATTGGTGACAGGACAGAATGAAAGATAAAACGTGTTGCGCCGGCCGCAAGTGATATGGGATAAGGGCAAGAAGAAGCGTTTAAGTTCCGTAAAGCAAAGGACAAGCTATCACCATCATCATTTGAGCCTAAAGACTACAGTTGGAAATAGGCTTCCTTCAAGTGTCGCCAATACCACCAGTCTAGTGAATCATATCCATCGAATTCCCGCTACCCTCACCAGGTCAACGGTCCATCTTGCAGAAGGCCATTCATCAGAATCCGAAAGCCAGTATCATCGGCTCCATTCTGCGAGCAATGTGCCTTGGCCACTGCCACTTAACGTTTGACAATTCTTCGAGTTATGTCAGTACTTAACCTCGGTTCTCCTGGGCTATCAATGAGACCAGAGTCCAGGCCCTAGTACTACGACCAAAAAAAATTCTGATAGAAGAACCCATAACACTGCCAGATTTGAGAATCGAATTCAGCACCATTATTCAATCAAGCCAGAAGATAAGTCTATAATTTGACATTGTCAATAATTATTGTGTAGATGCAGCCTGATGATTTTTGAGAACATTTTGATGGTCGGTGCCAGGGCCCGATCTAAGGGGGGCAAGCCGGGCATTTGCCCAGAGCGGCAAAAACTGAGGGGCGGCAAAATTGACTTATTCCTATCTTCCAACCTAGTCGTTCACACCCAAGTTGGCAGGTTGAGAATTTTATGTGCCACCTTCAAACGTCCCAACCTACTTCAGGTTGGACAGTAGAAATATTTAAGACTTATATGGTTTTGTCTATGTAAAGAGCGGCCAAAATTATCTTTGCCCGGAGCGGCTAAATAGCTAGATTGGGTCCTGGTCGGTGCTAATATTTATCATAAATCTAGTACTAAGTTGGTCTTTATACGCACTTTCTTGTGACGAATAAACAGCTTTTCTTTCTTTCCATGCAAATGTTACTTGATCAATCAATTTCTACAAAAGTATTATGATTTACCTTCTGGAAGATTCCCAGGAGTCTTGTGGTGGTGTTGCCTGCAGCGGTCATAGCTTCTCGAGTTCGACCCACGGATGGCAGTTTAGTGGTCACTACCCGATGGTTGCCTATCGTGCCCAGTGTATACACGTTCGATTCCCCTAGAAAAAAAAAAACATCTTAAAATATTCTGATTTCACTTACTTAATTTGAGAGTTGCTCATAAAAAGGTGAATATTCAGTTATTCCACACAAATAATTATAACATTGTAGAACTCGAACCCAGACTATGAAATAACTATTGCATGAATTATTAAATAACATGAAAATCGCACGTGACTGCTATTTACGTTTCTAGGATAAACTTTATCCTCCCATAGGGAATCAAAGGGAACTTCCCAATAAGGATAGACACTAGTATTTACAACTACAACTATAAAAGCAGGCAAAGTTTATTAATTATGACGTATGTAGCTAATGATTCATTTAAAACCGGCATTTAAATAAAAGGAACACTGGAATTATTCATTAGTGTCAACCAACTGCAAATTGGTAATAGTCCTACTATTGTTGGGACTACCAATAATTAAGATTAATTTACTAATTAATTAATTGTGCAGTTAAATCACTTTAGTTGACGTTCACCTATCGTAATATAAACAAGTGACCGGTGTTTCTGTGTTCAGTGATTTAATTTAATTCAGAAAAATGGCAGTGACAAAAATGTCGGTGGTATCGGTGTTGGTTGTGCTTGCGATAACTTATAATCAAGGTGCAGCACGTCCAATGGCATGTACAACAGTGTTTGGGTAAGTTATATGAAACAATAACGAGACATAGTGATATCTTTGTGCATTTGTTTTGTCATCTTATGAATGTATCGCGACAACTCCAAACTAACTGAGTGTTTTCTTTCTTTTAAGATCTTCAAGTTCAGAAGAATTTCAATGGGATTGTAAATATAAGCTTCCGACAGTTGTAAAGCAAGGTTTAGGCATAAATATAACAGGCACAATAAATCCGGAAACACCGAACAAAGCGTAAGTATATTTAAAGTTCAATTTAAAGTAAGATTCGTCTTTTCAGCTATTTAGGCTATTTCTATTTTTGCTCTGCAAGTAAATGTCTCACTCCCCAACGTCTACTTCTCTCAGTCTTCTGCAATCGGCAGCCAATCGTTTAAAGAATCTAAGCTCATCCTGCCAACTCTTAATATTAATTTTAAAACACTTGGATTCTATAAATACTTAAGTAAAAATAAAATATGTAGCATCTACCGATATTTAAATTTTTTTTTTATTACAGATTGATTGTGGAGTTGTCTAAAAATGGGAAGGACAGCTGTCAGTTCAAATTCAACTTTAATAATCAAAAGATTTCTGTTAAATCGTCTATAAATGGCGAGAGTGAACCTTATGAGCTCGATGTTGCACCTCAAGGCTCCGAAAACACAGGTTTGTATTTTTGTTCTATTTGTTGATCTTACAAAATTCTAAATATTTTGATCTAATTTTTTTACTTATGTCCCAATTTATTATTTGGCGGCAAAGAGTGTCTTTCGATTCCTACCTCCTATCAGCTGGCATCTGAATCTAAGATATAATTATTCATTAAACCCCAAGTGAACTCCGGCGTTCGCGCACCTGTCTTTCTATTGTGTCTCTAATTATCACGATTGAAAGGTTAATTTACTCTTTGTTTCTCCACAGAGGGACCAGCGTTCTCCTTGCTGATAACGGCCAGACGAGATATGTTTATGATATCGTTCGTTACCCAAAAAATTGGCCAAAGCATTCCGCTGTTCTGCAAGATGAACAACTTTGAGGACATCAACCAGATAGACATCATAGACGGCGTAGCTCGTGTGAACAGTTTACTATTTCAGTTTGGATTGAAGTAATTGTGAATACATTAAAATGCAGACGACCGGTGCAGTGGGAAGTCAGGCTAGTTTCCACCTTGCTGACTGGCTGATATTACAATTACTTAAGACGTTAACGATGCAGGAGAAGTATTAACATCATTAGAAAATCATTAAGTTTGTTACCATCCTAATGATCATCGTTTATAAATGTTTGGAGTATCTTTCATTTGATTGATAACGATACCTATTAATCAGAAACAATCTTAATTATTATATTGAAAGGTTTCTTGAGCACCTCACTAAACAGATTGAATACCTTTTTGTAGTCAATTTTTACTAAAATGTACAATTATTGTTCTAGTGCGTTTTCTCTCTGTTTAGTTAGTATTGCATTGCATTGTCGGCCTTATAATTTTCCCACTGTTGGGACTCAGACCTCTCTAGGAGAGGAAATGGGCCGTAATCCACCACGTGGGCCCAGTTAGTGTTTATTTAGTGCTAGTAATAATTTAGTTGATAGTGTGAAAAATATGTACTTAATGCCCGTGATAAGTTAGGTTTAATATTTGTGTGTGCCAGGCATTTTTATGGACTACGCATACAGCCCAATGGGCTAAAATGAGGCTCAAATAGAAATAAGTATTATTGTATATTTTTTCTAGTCAGAAACTTTGAACGGCTGGTTCCGTCTAAGTTTATTGTTCCCATTTGTATAAAAAGATGTTTTAGTATAAGTGCATTAAATAAATAAGTAAGTAATTTAAATTATAAAAAAAACATGGTTTCATTGATCTTTGATAAAACAGATTTACATAAGTAAGCTGTTTACTTATAAAAAAAAAAAACTTTTTTATAAAAATAACCGACTTCACTAAAAAAATTAATTGAATTTAGGGAGTTGCCTTGATTTCGCCAAGATTCCATCATCACACCCCAACTTGGTGACTATGGTACCATTTGGGAAGTATACCCTTACCAACAAAAAAGAAGTTTTCAAATCGACAAGCGACGAAGTTATGCGAGAACAAACATTTAAAAAATCCTCCTTTTTTTAGAAGTTGCTTAAAAATGACTAGTTTCAGGCAGCGGTTTCACCCGCATGAAAGTTAGTTTTTCTAAAACTTTGGACTCCAATTAAAGTCCAAAATTTTTGGGGGGAATTTTTTTTTGCGCACGATATTAAAAACACCCTTACAGATATTTGATCCAGGTTTACATATTTGTAAAAGCATTCACGATAAATTCCTAGTTGAATGTTTGCTCATATGAATGATAAATAATATTTATTTTGCAAACAGGTTTTAAAAAAACAGTCTTCAAATTTTTCGGCAATTTAAACTGAATGAAGATAATTATCGTATAAACAAACAAAAATAAAATTTGGGTGCATTCAGAATTTCTTTTCACCGGTTAATGTAATTCTAAAAAAAGAAAGAAATTCCAAGAGACGAAAACGCATTTCTTAATTTAATATGATGAATGATAAAATACATTAATAATAAAACAATTGATGTTGGCCACGATCCAACAAGTACGGCTGCTGTACTGAATCACCTACTTCTAATTTATTGAGCATTACTATGGTAACGTCTCTATTAAATTTCTTTTAAATTCAAAGATTGTACAGTAAGCGAGTATTTTTATTATTAGGACTCATCTTTGTTCGCATTCCAGCTACTGCATTTCATCTGCAGATTTGAGTTTGTGTCTAAGTATTTTTGCGACGATCGTCAGAACCATTTATTTCTCAGCTAGCTGCTGCCAACGGTTTCGTCCGCGTGATAGTAGGAAATTATCCCAAGGGAATATACTCCCGGAAAAAAATCCTATCCTATGGGTCTACCCGTTGTGCCAAATTTCATCCAAATCCTTTCAGTTATTCGAGCATGAAGACACACTCACAAACTTTCAACTTATTAATATTATTGTGATTTTGTACAGAACCTAAAATAAACAATTATATAAGAAACTTAAAATTAATAGGGTGTTACAATTAAATAATTTACAAAGGTTTCTAGACCGATTGTAACCATTCCGAACCAAAATAATTGACACAACTCTGCATGCAAATCTCACGTATAGGTAATGATGGGTAATGGAAAAATTTCGGAATGAAAAGAAAAGAAAAAATTAAAAATTTCCAATATTTTTCCAATTTTTCAAATATTTTTCAAATATTGGAAAAAAATGGGAAGTCGACCAAGATCAGAAAATAAAACAAGATAGCAAATTTTTATTTGTTACTTTTTATCAAAATACTAAAATTTCTCATTTTTAGGATTCCGTACCCTATTACTAAGACTGTTACTCATTATTTTTCTTAAAGACTTTTTATTTCTTGTATAAGATTATACCGTTCATCACCGGTATACCGGTCAAGTTCATGCGAGATAAATTTACAAAACATTCAATTTGAAATTCTAATGTTCTCATTTTCTTTCGCTTTGTACTCTGGTTCTGTCATCACTGCCGCATCACAAAACTGTTTTTCTGAATTTGGGATTTGTTTTTGGGATTCTTGGATACTTGACCACAGAGATTTTTAAAGTGATGAATCATATTGGCCCCGAAAAGTTCTTTGTGTTAATAGGTGATAACGCAAATAATGTTCAAAGAGCTCTGTTGAATGTGAAAGAATTATCCACATATAATCACATTACGTTGCACAGCACATACATTAAATTTATTGGCAGATGACGTTCTAAAGATTAATGTGATTAAAACTATAATGAAAATGATAGTCGATGCAGTAAAAGAAATAAAATACAGTCAAGTACTCTCGTCACTTTTTACGAAAATTTCAATTGAAAAAAAACTGCAACAAAAAATTGAAGCTACCTGTTAAAACGAGATGGAGCAGTGTACATGATACGCTGCAAGTGATAAAATTTGTCAAACCAGCAATGCAAACGTTGGCGGTGCATGAACGAGCACAGTTGTCGTCAGAAAACAAATCACATTTATTAGATGAAAGATTTTGGACAATGACAAATGAAGTTGCTGCAATTGTAGAACCAATCGCTGTTAGCATTTCCCAACTAGAAGGTAACGATATTTTAATTTAGAAAACAGTTTCAGTGTGGAATTACTTAAAATTAAAAATAACAAAAGTTTTTGCTCACACCAATATTCAATGAAGAAGAAAAGCAAACTCTGCTTGACAAAGTTGAATCCAGAAAAGGAACAGTTGTAAAACCTATCCATTTTGCTGCATGTTTGCTAGATCCTAAGATCTGTGGTGATAACTTAAGTAGTGAAGAAGATGCTGCAGCAATGAATTTTATCGATGAACTAGCAACGTACTTAAATATTGATAATATAATGGCGGATGTTTCCGATTTTAAATGAAAATCTAACTTTTGGAGTCAAAGATTTGTGTGGTCGCCAGTAAATAATGTCACCCACCCTTCTTGGTGGCAAGGCATATGTAAATTTACAAAACTGAGAAAAGTGGCTGAAGTTATCTTCACGGCTCCTGTAACGTCTGCCGCATGTGAACGTTCTTTTAGTACAATAAGTGGAATTCACACAAAGAAGCGTAATAGACTGCTGACGGAACGAGCTGAAAAAATGGCTTTTATTGCTTATAACTGGAATATGGAAAATAGAAATAATGATGATTTGTATATTCACACTAATCAAGAGGACGATATCAGTCCACCAACTGAAGATTTACTGTTTGTAGATGCAGATAATGTACAAAATGTTGATGACGAATTCTTTTATGATGATCATGATTCAGATTTGGATTCAGATTAATCATGAGTGACGTAATTATATATGTTTATGTGTGAAATAAACCATCGACCATGAATCTGTATTAAAATATAACTTTGCACATTTAAAAAAAAAAACAACATGTAAGGCCATTAACCCTTCAGATACCGTCAATTAGAGACACAATAGTAAGACAATAGATGCGCGGCCACCGGTGGTCGCTTGGGGATTCATGAATTAAATCCTTTGAATTTCAACTTATTATGAACTATATTTTATAAAGTAATAATTTCGATAAAAAGATATATTTCCATTATTTTTCAAATTTTTCAATTTGTCAGAAAAATAAATTGAAAAATTTCCGAGTTTTGAAATTTTTCGGAAAATTACCCATCACTACGTATAGGTGGTCATCATCTTGAGTCATGGGTGAATCATCATCTTCCTGCCCTTGTCCCGCTTTATTTGGGGGTGAATATGTACACTATACATTTTCCAAATTTTTCGATATTGGTGGCGAAACTGTTTTCTTCGTCTTTCGTGATTTCGTTTTTCGGTTTTCGTGAACCCTAATTCTCGCGAAAATCGAGGTGAAGATACTGTAGAGAAGAATTTTTTTCCTCAGTTTTCGTGAAAAGTAAAGACAGGTCCTTATTTTTCACGAAAGCTGAAGTAACGGTTTCACCCCCAAAATTGAAAAAAAAAATATTCGCCCAGGTGTAACCATGAATAATTTTACAGGCTACCGTTATATTGTTACCATTTGGTCCACAGCCGGCTAAACATTTATTGAGTTAAACAACATCCTAAAATAAACTTAGTAAGATACATTATTACATGGGTAATTTCTAACTACTCGCTTGAAATATCAATATACCTACAAATCGTGAACTATGTTATAGTGGGAAACTGATAAGACCACTAATTCGTAAAGCAATTGTATTCATAGATTAATTAATGGGATTTCTTATCTCCGATTTCTTTGGTTTCTGGTTTAAACATTTGAAGTTGAGTATTTCTCAAACTCTAGCCTGTAAACCTGTTATTTTAAAGGTTTGAGACCCAGAATCAGAATTCAAAAACCCGCCCTTAAAGGAAGAACTTACGAATTTCCTGATTGAAGTTTAAAAGTGCAAAAATGTATGTTTGTTAGAAACATGAATTTTAGTACTTAAACATAAAAAAGACAAAGTTTCACCAAATGTACCTTCCCATACAAGCGTCTGCCAGCGGCATCAACTGCGTGGAAGTAGAAATTAGTAGAAAATATAAAAAAAGTAAGAAAGAAAGATTCGACTGGTAAAAGCATTTTTAAAACGAGTCCAGAAGTTTTTGAGTTTATTCCATACATCCAAAATACAAATCTTTCCTCTTTAAGTAAGTATACTATTAGTTCAGATGTAGACTGGATATCAGGATACTTATATTTTAAGTTATCTACAGAACACACACCGATATTAATCAATTCATGAAATAGGTGCCAATCAGTGTTTGACTTTGTTCATTATGGAGATCCGGTATTTTGGTGAACTTAGCACTCCTACTACTTATATTTCTGATCGATCGGCAATCTTAAATACACGGTCACGACGCGCCTTTGTCGCAATTATTACATGGGCGACCCTAAGGCGCCAGAGGATATATCTACCTACTAGACCACCAAGAGACAATCGTTGGAGCGTCAGATTAATCCCGTCTACAAATGTCTGATTGCCTGTCTCACGGTCGACGGTCGTGAGATTGTGAACCCTATACAAATATGGACGTTAACAATCGATTTTACAAAAAATACCTTTTAAAACTTGTAACCATGCGGAATTTTTGGCTTTGATATAAACAAGTTTTAAAGTGATAATGGATGATATCCAATGACCTTTCACGCTCTAGGGCGTTTTAAACTTTTACTGACTAAAACTACAACTACGTTACTTCTTTCCCTATCGTTCCAGGCCAACGGGGTTCACTTTCGGACTACCCATAACTAAGGTGAATATTATTTAAAGACCATTGATTCCTGATTCATCGCTTACCGTCAGGTGAGATAGTGGTCAAACTCAAGCCGATCAATTTGATACGAAAGATCAGCCTCTTATCATCCTTTATATCGTACATTGTAATTTTTTCACTCATATTTAAGAAGACATGCAGAATCAGATACATATACACGCTCATCTACATGAACTAGTATTTGGCAGCAATACGGCAATTGGAGACACAATCACACAAAACGAACAAACCCATAAAGCTCTAACTAAAATTTTCCAAACGCAACCTACACAGACATTCCTAACCAGAATATTACACAACGCATTGTTGTACTTTATTATTTACAAATATGACGAACTCCGTAAACCATAAAAAGATACTTTATCTTGCTGATAAAGTTATGACACATTCATTCAGTTTAAGGAAATATTTGCCAATATTTATTGGGAGGTCGATACAGTCAATGTTCGATTGGTTGTCAAAGTGAACACAATGAAACGTACGAGTACAGCAGGAAAAACAAACGTAACTGTAAAGAAACAGCAGAATAAAGTCAAGTAAGTGTCTTTTACAAGCTTTTATTTAGTTTCACCTGTCCCGATGATGATTACAGACAAATAATCAAATCTTGCAAATTAAATTTGATCCACTTCCCAGTTACTGATTGAGCTAAAATTTTGCATGCATGTGTAAGTCAGATGACAATACAAAATTAATATGACATGCAGCTGATCTGATGATGGAACCGGAAGATGTCTATAGGAACTCGGTAGTTAAACGACACAACCCCATCGAGTTTGGGCTCGTATGATTCGTCTTGACGAGTATTAATTATCTAAGTATTATACCGTGCTATAAAAGCTTGCTAAGAAAAAAATGTTTTCATTAAAAACTTGTTTAGTATTTATTTATTAAATACTTCATGTACAGTGTACACTGTACAGTACCTACCTAGTGGTCAGTGGTATAAGGCAACAAAGCTTTCTCTACTAGTCAGTTTAGCATCTACTTATTAAATTTTCTCATCGAAAAGAAAAGCGGCCGACCGATTGTTATCTGCAGCGATGAGGATAAAAACAATGAAATTGAGTGTTTTTATTGTTTGATGTATATACTCACGTATTGCCACTAGAAAAAACCTCAAACCTAACGTTATGTATGACCTTTGAAGTTTTTGAATGGCTATTATCAATAGGTTCATCCCATATTACAATTTAAAACCTATCTGACGAAAAGTGGGTGTGTCCTGCTAGTTCTTTCTGTGAAACAAGTTTATTTAGGTAAGCCTGTGAGCGTGAGTATAGTTAAAATTAGTACGTAAAACGGTTCAGGTTCGGTTCATCCTCAGATTCGAAAGCCTACAATAAATTAAGTGTCTAAATGTCCCAACTAAAACAGTTATTAAGTTTTTACCTGCCTAATCAGTACCAAGCTAACAATATTCAATAATTATAAAATCTTACAGTTAAGTTAGTTAACAATAGCCGCGGTTATCTTTTATCAACTTTATCGACACTTCAATTAGGTAAGTATCAATACAATACTATGTAAATATTGTATACACGTGCTGGCACGATACTAATATAAAATCTAAGCGAGGAATTCTAAAACCAGTTTTCTCGCAGCATCTGTTCATAGTGTTACTGTTACACGTTCTTATAGGCACATACCTAGTGAATGCATACCAGCAGAAAACGAATAGCAGTATCAAGTGAAATGTCGAAGCGAACCTACGTGTCGTGAAATGACGTAGTACGATCTACGAGACGATTTCGAGGTCGGTGGAATCAGTGCCTGTGTGTTTGTTTTCATCATTACGTCACCGTTAAACAACTTGGATCTCAGATTCATCTTAGAACTCAATAGTCACGATGAAATACTGACGCGTCTCGAAGTGTAAGGAAAATCTTGTGTACCAAAATAATCGAAGATGTCGATGTTGAAATCGTGTTGGGATTGCTTAGCCGGGTAATGACTTAAATTGTTTTTTAAGAAGACTTGTGGGCTGTAAATAACATGATACTAATTGAAAATCAGAAAGTGTCATGAATAAAATGAATAAATAATGAACATGTCGAAATAGTATCAAGAACATTCCCGGACGCAGCTTTTTATTTGTCAATGTCACTGTCTAGTCTATTTTGTCTATCAAACGTCAACGACAAAACGTCAAACAAAAAATATCACGAATATTTTCGGATAGCATCCGATAAATAATAAAAGTAAATGAAAAATTGTATCACCTTTTCTTATAACTTCGAGTGAAATGCCACTTGAATCAACATCGCGTCATGTGCTTGCGTTGTTACGAGTGTATATAAGTTATTATAATCAGTCTAACTGCAATAATATATGATGTAAACATCGCCAAATCATTTCATCCTTAATATGTTATATAAATAACATGGATGATAAGAAAACATTACAGATTATATTATACTGAATAGATAAAACGGTTTTCTTGGTTCATCCTAACCTATTTGTTTACTATAATAGAGACGGAACGCGTACTGAAGAGCCGTACAGTGTTCAACTAAACGGAGGGAACGGCGTCGGGAACGTTAGTAAAGCTCCGCCGTGGCCAAGGCCACAGTTAAAAAACGAAAAAATGTTTGTTTTACCAAAGCAACTGGAATCAAATGACGTAATTACTGTCAAATTGGAGGCAGTGGATCAACCAGGCATGTATGTAACATTACTCATTTCTCTCTTTATTGTGTTGTGCATATTAAACTGTCAGTGGTTTCGTCTGCGTTAGTGTTGGTTATTGTGACGTGAAGCTGAATGGTGTATGTGCCACGTACTGGATTAATCCACCAACCCGTGCTGAGCCCACATGGTGGATTACGGTCCATACCCTTTCCTAGAGAGGAGGCCTGAGTCCCAGCAGTGGGAACATTAAAAAGGCTGATGATGAAGCCGCAGTCACCAATGTCCAACCTTGCAGTTCAAGCTTCCAACTAAATTTCATCAAAATAGGTTTAGTAGTTTAACAGTGAAAGCGTAACAGATAAACAGACAGATACTTTCATGTTTATAGTATTAATTTAAAGTGTCTAGTGCAGATAAAAGACCTTTATGTCAAAACAAACTATTCAAGAACTATCAACAAGCGCTCGCTAATAAACCTGCTATAATCTCATGGAATGTGATGACTCATACTTTTTGTGTTAATTACAGATTGAGAGTTGGATTAGTAACAGGATTTAATTCACCTGATTATAGCAACCTTGCCTGTCAATTAGAGATGACATTCCCACCTCAGTATTCTGATAATTTGACAATAACCACAGTACAGAATGGGCAAGCTACAAATGTTTTCAATGAAAAAGCTGGAGATTATTACGAAGGTACATGTATGTATTAAATATTCTTTTTAAAAGCTGCATGCCGATTGCTGGGTGTGGACTAAGTTAGACTTTCTCACGCACTTTTAACAGGTTTGTGAATCCTTTCTAAAAAAACCTGTTATGCTAACCCAATCTTTGGTATAGGTAAATAAAATATAAAGAGTTATATAACATTAGTTTTAGTTTATGCGAAACCTGAAACACATGTCTAGTCTATTTTTATCTCAACAATGTATGTAAAAATTTCATAACTGAATCATGAAAAATCAAAGTGATGAGCTTGTTATGTCAGCAAAAATACACAGTTATAGGCCATTGAGGCGATTGAGGGGTTTGTTTTATACTTGCATCCAGCTGTTTGCTAGTGCCTAGTGTCCATTATGACCTGATGTTACCTGTGTTGTACTAATACTTAAGGTGGTGCATCACAACTCACATTTTCACTGTTTTTCATACAACCGCTCATAACTGATTATGACGTTATTACACACTTTTCATTAGATATTTTGGAAACACAGTATCTTGTGGATATTATCTAGGTTTCTAAAGAAGCCAATTTCTAAATTTGTGTAAAACTAATCCAGTAAAAACCTCTGAAAATTTCCTATTTTGTATGAAATTTGACACTTCATAATTTGCCTAAAAATTAAAAAGTCAAAAAAGTAATCCTCTAGAGACCTTGCAAATTTTATTAAGATTCTAAATGATGACAACTTTTTCCAAAAACTTTTAAGGGTTTAAAAAAACAGCTATTTGGAGCAAGTTTTGTGAAATTTTCGAGTAAATCTCGGAATTACCGAATACTAACAGAGTTTCCAGGCGTTATGTCTCTTTATTTGCGTTGCCTTTTCGTCAAACATCGCGTTGGATTGCATTAAATGAAGTAACAAGCTTTTAAACCATTTTCGATGTTTACGATAAGCGAGTGGAGAAGGACCCTCTTACGAGTCAGTGGTATCGACTTGTAACCTTTTTAAATATTTTTGGGAAAAAATATAACATGGTGTAAAACTATTGGAATGCAGTTAATGATTCTGAACAAACTATATTCAGGTTTTGCATAAACTAAAAATAATGTTGTATTACTGCACTGTTATAATTATGTTGGAACTTATATGTGTCTGTTTAAAGGAGTTTTATATAGTTTCTACTAGATCTCTAACTGTTAACTAACACCACCATTACTGTTTATTGTTCTTGTATTTGGAGCCATGACTTATGAGTTGAGCTGTTGGGTTCTTTTCCTGTCAGTAGAAGTCTAGTCTAATCAGAACTAAATCGTCCATTCTTCCGAGACGGGGGGATATCTGTGAGGATTACCTCACAAATACAAAACCTCTGTGTATATTAAACTATGTGTGGCATCCGAGATTTAGAAAAAATTACTAAGTTTTATTTATGTATTTACTTTATTAAAGCTTTATGCACATAACATTGTACAAAAGCAAACTTAATGCCATAGGTAACAGTCATATATTATGTAACAGTCGACCTTAAGGTGGTGCAGAAACATAATATGGCGGGAGCGAATTACACAGAAATATCGTCTGGACTAAAAAGAAGGAGTGGATATGCCCATAGCGGAGGGACATCGTAGAAGACGATAACGACGACGTTATATATATTATTTTTTTGTAATAATATAAACTAGTGTGTGACTACAATCCAACCTGATATTGTTGTCATTACACAAATGTGTGCATCTTTTTGTCATATGTCATATCATCAGCTTCTCTAGTTGATTTTTTCTCATTACAATTTTTGTATTCAGACAATATTTACTTTTTCCTCACAAACATCAATCTCAGTTTGCAGTAAAAGTCCAGTTTCCCTATTAATTGGCACTATCTAAAAGACTTTATACTAATCATACTTGCTCATCAACAGTAACACTTTTTCTATATTTATTTTTCAGATACCAATGTCAGTGTGACGTTCAGAATGAGGGAAAATGGATTTATGAACATAGGCATAGGACAATCCCATTTACACACATTGCAGCTCCAGCATGATTTAGAAAGTATAAGATTTTTAACTGTCAATGGTGATATTAATAGAGTATCAGGTCTTGATTTCCAATTTGGATATTAACCTTTTAACCTCCGTCAGAGACAAACACTCGAGTTTATTCCGCCAGGGCCGCACATCTACGACCAAACCCCATCTCGTCAGCTCTTCTGTCACCTATGAGGATTGAAGAACTAAACGAGATGGAGTACCTAATCACAAATGCACAACCCTGGCGAATAGCATACGAAAACACTCGTACAATTCCGACGCATGCCGTTAAAGGGTTAAATGTTGATAGGTCCTTATTCTGGGACAATGATATTGATTTGATTTTTTTTATTGTGTCAATCTCAACTTAAATCTGTTATATAAATATAATATTTATCATAACTAGTCGAGATCCATATTTACGAGCATGGACTTGTTTTTTTCCTAGAAGATGGACCTACGATTTTTTTACATTACGAATATCTTAAGTATTGTGAGCTTTGTGTTGTCTGACATCACAAACATGTATTATGAATCTGTCCATATTTTTATATTAATTTAATTGCAAATGTTATTATTTCCATGTTATGTTATTTACTATAGCAGGTATACAGTAACTATAGTAATATATTCTTACTGTTGAAGTATTTATAAGCATGGTATTAAGATATCATAAAAGCCAGCAATTGTCTAAGAACAATTATCCTACTTAAGCATTTAGATATTTTGTTATAACATTATTAAATAGATGTGAATAGTATTATAATATTATTATTATTATGTTTAAATGACCTTCTTGTATTGGTAATGAGTATTAATTACTAGTATTCAGTACATATTTCCATTATCATTCATCCGTTTTACTGATTGCATTAGATGCAAATGGATTGGAGTGATTAGCAAATAACCTTTTAAAATTGGTCATTACCTGATTTGTGAGAAAAAAGCATTTGTTTAGTGGAAGATACGTATTTTTTATTAATATTTTAATTATATTTAAATAAAACAAGGTTTTAATTCATTAAACCAAGCGAACGCCGGCAGTTCGCGCACACATTGTTTTTCTTTTGTCTCTAATTATCACAATTGAAGAGTTCTGACACTTCCATTATTTTTTTGAAGTTAAATATATTACAATCATTTTTCTTGCAGTCGCGCCTACGCAATGATTATTGAGACTATAGTAGTCGTCAAAAAATTGTTAACTCACCTTGATGGCTAAACCTTGTCTACGTAGTCTTGAGGGTCAAAGTTAATTAGATTCTGTTACTTGACATTAGATCTTAAAACTAATGACATATGGTTTATAATCATGTGAATTTTTCTTTACTAACGGGACGTGATTGAGCCGTAAATAAAATGAACAAAAAAAGAGAGAATCAATGTCAGTCATGTTGATGAGTCAACATCACAAATAAATGAAAATTACGTGTCTTCATAGCTTAGTCGCCAAGATCCCACCATTTAATTTTTAGACATTTCTTGTGCAATTTTCATTATTGTTGTGTGCTTGAACGTAAAATATTGTGTTTGTTTTGATCCTATGTTATAATTTGTGTACGTGCCTTATGGTAATATTTGCTTACGCACATAATAATGTACCTACACATTATGAAATATATTTATACTTAATACGAAAATACAATTTGTCACTATCTCATATATTTATTGTTTCCTGTTGTGACCCCAGCTAATACAATTATAAATAAGTAAACTTGAGGATGATCGGAGGGTATAACATAAAAAAAATACTTATACGGTTTAGCTAAAATTTAAACAACTAACTTTTGCCCGCGGCTTTACCCGCTTACATAAAACATAACCTACTTCCTGAGCGACAAGGAATAAAGCAGATTTCTATCGGTTAAATAATTTCAGCAATCGGACTAGTAGTTTCAGAGAATACCTCTTACAAACAAGAAAAACAAACTTTACCTCTTTGTAATATTAGTGTAGATAATGAGGGACCGTTCCTTCAGTTGTCCTTTGCATCCCAGTACCCCTAGCCAAGTTGCTTATCTGCAATACTTAACGCTAGTAGAAAGCTTCAAATGTACGGGAATGACGCGCTCTCAACGCTCAGTCACGTGGTCAGAACAAAAGAATTGGCGGCAAGGTCAACTCGAAGCGTTCGATGCGAGCGAAACGGTTGTAACTTGGCTTGGGGGGCAGGGCCACACATTCCCCACATCTCAATTCTACCCACCTTTAGGAATGGTGCTTGAACAGCTTTGTAAAAAATAAGAAATTATGTGAAACAGTTATTTTTATTTTGAAAAATCAGGCCAACATATTTTTTTTAAACATTGATCCATACCAGGATAGCTCTTTAATCGTGGGTGCGTTTACAAGTATGTAAACATACACAAGTCACCCAGACCCGAAACCAATGCCTGTAGCCTATACAAATATTTGTTACGTGCTGGAATTAAACACGCGACATGCAGCGGAGCAGCCAATCGCTCAACCTCTGAGCCATTCGTGTCTCTAGTACCTACTCATTATAATACATCTACTACCTTTTGTCATTGTCACAACTCTATAACCATCGGCTGAATAATGATAATGACATACTCAAAAACTAAACGAAACAGGAAGTATCTACAAAGTTATAAACATCATTTGCAGTATTACAGTATGTAAGTAAACATTGTTATTTACCTATCAACGTGGGATTTTGCCCGTAACTTTATATCGTGTATAATATAACCAATATAGTTAAATGACGTAAATGTAATACCATGAATGAAAACATGGTACATATATCTATATTTCTGTTTGGTTTTCCTGTACTATTTCATTCATAAAATGCACTGCAATCGGGATATTAATTATAGAAATTAATTGGAATAACATAAATAGGTAAGCAAACTCATTGCATCTATCTAAACTTAGAAGTTTCCCGTATTAATTACAAGAATAATCATAACATCATTTACCTTCCTTTAAGAACATACTTGATACTTTAATATTCCTAAGAATATTAAAGTATACCTACTTTAAGTGTACTTTAATATTCCTAAGAATATTAAAGTATACCTACTTTAAGTGTACTTTAATATTCCTAAGAATATTAAAGTATCAAGTGTTCTGCTCTAGGTCGTGAGATTTTTTTTACTGATAGGAAATCAGCCATTTAATTATCGCGCTTTGGAGAGTGCGAGAGGGTTATCAGACTTTTACTGAGTTAACTCACACGTGTGCTTTCAGTTGCCATTTTTGGCAGTAGACAACATTAGACCGACTAGCTAGAACTACATTAGACCGACGCACAGATTTAACACGCGGGACAACGTCACGTGGCGGCGCAGGGCGTGGATTAAGTGGAGCTCTACAAGTCTAGTTTCCATATAAAATGTATGAAGACCGACACGCCCAGATCAGCGTGTGTGGCACACGTGTGCGCAGTGTATTTCTAGCTTTACACTTTCGGTGCTACGAGCCCAGCACATAGGTACCTATGTAGTTGTAAAATAATTGAAAAATCTCTTTGGTTTTGCTAGCTAGTTTACTCGAGGACTTATTACTATGTCACTTGGTTACGGAATTAGCAAAACCTTAGGGATCCAGTAGTGTCAAACCCTAATGGAGCTATGGGTTTTGCGAAAGTGAACACCGGGGCCCTGGAACGAAGGCAAAGAAGGAACAGAAATGGGTTTAAGTCGGTAAAAGTCTAACACGCCCTCTTGTCTTGCCCTAGGGCGGGAGATGTCATTAGATGATTTCCCAACTGAAAAATAACTAGCGGTTTCTTGAGGACTTGTTACTATGTCGCTTGGTTATGAAATCCGCTGTAAGTATACCAAACTAACCATTACTGTACTAAAGTCTATGAACAAGTTATACCTATCTTTATCTAATCAATCATTTCTAGTGTATTAAGTAAAACTTTATAATCTAGCCTGATAGAGACAGCTATGATTAAAGTAACGTAGTTATATTATGAATTTATGACTCATGTAATCTCTTAGACTCGGACGCAGGCGTTAGAAAATTAGCACCTAATTGCCTGTTATGTTTACCTTTCATAAATGGTATGTTCATGTATGTAAAGGATGTAGGTAAGCGAGAAATTCCAGAGTACGTAATAGGATTACATATTTACCTGTTTTGATTTAAGTCACATGATTCCAGAGCTTTGGTAAGAAGATATTTACTTATGTACATATAATTTAAAAAATAAAAACAATTTCAGCTACTTATTTAATTAAGTAAGCAGGTCCTAATTATATCTATGGCCAGGGTTCTCGTAATCAGCTGTAGATATTACTTTGTACCTATTTAGTAATATAATGAAGCTGATCATATTTTTTATTTGAATGCGCTAATCTCGGTTAAATAAATTGCAATTAATAGACCAATTCTTCAAAAAGATCATAGGCATATCCAATTAGGAGCCGCTTAAAAAAACTGGGCAAATACGAGTAACAACAAATGTACTGTTTCAAGTTTTTATACTATAAGTACCTGTGCTATAAGACCTTGCTTTGTGCCAAATTTTAGGATTCTGGGTCAACGAGGAGTACCCTATGAATTTCGATCTTTGAGAGTATCTATCAAAATATACATTTTTTTGCGACATAAACGGCCGTATCTTTTTTATTCGTTAACTTAGAAATTTGATTTTTTCACAGCTCAAAGGAGTTTAAGCTTCGAAAAAGAGAACCGCAGACCTGAGTATATGGTTTTAATTTCAACTCGATAACTCCACGCGTTCTCGATATAAAGGGTCTTGACAGACAGACAGACGGACGGACAACAAAGTGATCCTATAAGGGTTCTTTTCCTTTTGAGGTAAGGAACCCTAAAAAGATCGAACGTGGGGCATTGCCAGCATTAAAATATTTTGAGTAAAAAATCATGTAACAATACTGGCCGCTCGTGTGTGTATACGAGTACTTTCGGTAATCGCGGGTAAGTTCAACTCTCGAATACAAATTCCAACTCGACTCATGTGGAACAGTTACAAGACAAGTATTAACTTTTAATTTACTGCAAACATTTACTTTTCTAAATTGCATTTCGAAACCGAATGCTGAAGTATTTAGCTAGATACAGAAGCTTTCAACTTCGGAATGCAATTTAAACAAACACAACGGAACACATGAGTAAACAGATTTGTGAAGAGTTATGCAAAATTATTCATGGTGGTCGTTTATGTGAAGTCA
Source organism: Mythimna lalbum (assembly GCA_949319445.1). Lineage (NCBI taxonomy): Eukaryota > Metazoa > Arthropoda > Insecta > Lepidoptera > Noctuidae > Mythimna > Mythimna lalbum. Next base: position 7,402,785 of record OX439348.1, on the reverse strand, counting down.
TTCAGCAAATAAGTAATTTTGTTAAACTGTCTGTACAGTTTAAAAAAAAGGTAGGACGTAGTTTATTTTTTCGAGACTGATGATTGCATTTTCGCATGATGCGTTTTCGAGGGAAAGTGAGTCATACATAGGTAGGTCCGCTATGAATCAAAGGTAGAAAACCCTACCTGTGGTAGAAATGTGATAAGCCAAGTCGCATGTGGTGACTCATGAACATATGTGTCAAGTACTTTACACGTAATATAAGTACTACATCTCAAGGTTGATACTAGAGACCGACCGAAGTTTCGGTTTCGGCCAAAAAGAAACTGAATGTTCGGCTCGACCGAAACTAGCGTTTTTGAGCTGACAGATGTGATGTAATAAATACCTAAAAACAGGCTGACTCGTTCGTCTATGTATATATGTTTAATGTAATCATCGATTTGTTTGATTCATATCATCATCATCATATCAGCCGAAAGACGTCCACTGCTGGACATAAACCTCCCCAAGCGCCACAACGACCTGTCCTGTGCGTCACGCATCCATCGGATTATTCGATTATTTAGTAAGTATTAAAAGAAAGTTTAACTATATAATTAAGCATAACTATATCGACATATAGTCAGAAACAACTGTATCAAAATATTACTTATATTTTTTGTCAATTGAAAAACTGTTACCGCGTCAATTCCGATTACGGCCGAAACCGGAATAGAAGCCGAACATCCGAACGTTACGATTTCGGCTGCAAAGAGTGTTTCGATCGGTTACTAGTTGACACCATTATTTTAAACACCGCCAATAGACGAATGATGGATGATTAATGCAATTTTAGCTGTCTACAATGCATACGATAAATTATTATTATTATCTATGAGCACACAATATGTCATCGGCAGACTGCAAGACGGTGAGGTAACACGTTATAAATAAACATTTTGGCATTTTATTTGCTCATCTCTCTAAAAGAGGTTATAAGGTCTTAGATTGTTGACTCACCGTAGACTTGGAACACAAAGGGCGATTAAAGAAACTCCGGTGGGTTTTAGTCAGTAAAAGTCTGGCACTCGGTCTAGAGCGAGATATGCGGTGACTTTTTGGCATGGGAAATCATTAAATTTTATAATTTATTGATTTCCCATCCCAAAAAATCATCGTATCGTAATCATTAGCAGTAAAAGTACTCAGGGGATAAAGCTGAAAACTATATGATCTACTTACCGCTTGTTCAAGAATTTTTTTCAGACATTTAACAGTGACGTAATATTTAGAAAACGTGTAATCCTTACTAATTCCTATTATAAAAGCGAAAGTGAGTTTATATGTTACGTCTTCACGCCTAAATGGCATAACCGATTTTGATGAAACTTGGTACACGGATAGACCATGTCTTGGAATAGTACATAGGATACTTTTTATCCCGGAAGTATGTTCCCTTGAGATAATTTTATGCTATCACGCGGGCGAAGCGGCTGGGAGCAGCTAGTAGACATATAAAGTGGGGTTCTTCCATAAATTATTGGCATGGCATAGTCTTGCGGAAAGATTACCGATAGACAAGCTTATTAATTGCAAAATTATACAGGAAGTTTTGTTAAAGGGTTAATGATGTCACTATCATTGCTCACGGTTTTCATTTACGTAAGGGCAACGTGAGCGGTTTTTGATATTACCTACCATCAAGAGGTAACTCATTGTAAAAAACCGCATGTCGTGCGAATAAAAGGAGGGAAAACTGTATCAAGTTTTGATTTTACTATGACACCTAAGTTAGAAACCTTTCAAATATGGTGAAAGAAGAAACTGTTGAGTAAAAGAAAAAGGAAGCACAAACTGAAATGTGACGTCACTACTAGTAGGTTGCTTGCATGCATAAGAGATAGCGAGATGTGCCCACCTAGCCACCACTCTTCCTCATTTCAATATTTGAAATGTTAATTACTCCTTTGTTTAATAAATAGCGGCCCTTCTCGGCTTCGCCCGGGCAATAAATATAGCCTATGTTACTCAAGGTGGATGTAGCTTTCCAATGGTACAAGAATTTTTGAAATCGGCAGAGTAGTTTTTAAGTTTATTCATTACTAGCTTCTGCCAGCGACTTCGTACGCGGATCCTGTTGCTTATGCCAGCAACATTCAGTGCTATAAACGTAAGAGTAGACAAAAATAAACAGAAAGCTCAGAACTGCTAAGCTATCGGGAGTTACACGTGTTATTGTGAGTCAACCATAAAAGATAGACGTATGCTGTTGTGGGATATTTTTTATATAATTTTGAGGAGAACATTTCCGTTATGCATGATTTCTGTGTAGCTTTAACCATTTAGGCTGCAAACGCGACGGAAGCTTAAAAAATGGAGTAATTTCTCCCGTTTCCCCAACATTTCCCTTCACTGCTCTGCTCTTATTGATCGTAGCGTGATGAAAAGTATACTATAACCTGCCCAGGAGTATGAAGAATGATTGTACCAAGTTTCGTTTAAATCCATCGAGTAGTTTTTGTTTCTATAAAGAACATACAGACAGACAGACAGACAGACAGACAAAAATTTTACTGTTTGCATCTTTAGCATCAGTATCGATCACTAATCACCCCCCGATAGTTATTTTGGAAAAATATTTCATGTACAGAATTGACCTCTCTACAGATTTATTATAAGTATAGAAGATAGATAAACATACACACAAAAATACAAATTTTCCCTCTTCATAATATTAGTGTAGATTAATTTTGATACTGTTTTTCGAGTAAAGATTTGTTAGAGTTTTTTGTTGTTTAGAACAAAATCTTGTACTAAATTAAACCCAGGCAAGTTATGCAAATACAAGTGCAGGTTTCTGATAAAAAATATAGATGATAAGACCGCCAATTAGTTCACAAATCTTACTTAATTACACATTCACAGGATAAGTTTTAAAATGAACACACATCCAACTGAATCAGATTACCTTTTTATCTCGATAGAAATGTGTGATTTATGTTGTGGAGGTAAGACTGTTCTTATATACTAATATAAATTAGATTTTATGTTTTTTACGTAGGATATCATCAAATGTTTTTCCCGCTCTGGGTGGAGCGGGAGGCAGTGTCAGACTTTTACTGACTAAATACAGTGTTCCTTCACTGGCCATTTCCGAGGGCCACAGTAACTCCTTCGAACAATCCGCTGGACTCTACGACTTTGCGTCAATAAGGCTTCACCCTGAATCATCAGCTCCTAGATCAAGACGCATAAAGCTGCGGTTTGCGGCGCCACAGACATTTACCGGATATTTCCCGGTTTCGTCAGAAAAGTATCTATAAGTGTCTCATGACATTCGACAAAATATTACTATAGTGCTTAGCACTATAGTTAGAATCATAAACAGTCAGAATTAGGTTGATTTTGAGACTACAATTTAACCAAGTTCAATAAAGTAGAATGTCTTATCTTAGCAAATACCATTTCCGTGCTCGAATAATGTTCCTATACACTAAAAACCAAATAAACTAAAAATATTGAGTTCAACGCCATCTAGCGAAAACATGGCAACGCTCTGACCTGTAACGTTCATCTTAAGACGTAGAAAGTTCGGATTTATTGTCTTTGTAATACATTTGCGTTATTCCGTTTGAGAATTCTCATCTCAAAAAACCGCTAATGCTGGCGTCGATTTTCTTCTTGAAAAAAAAAGGACTTATTGTTAGAGTACTTACCAACAGTAGTGTAGCGCACGTAGGTCTCCTGGTTATCCATCATGGCGTCGACGGCTTGTTTCTCGCAGTACAACGCCGTGATTACAGCTATACTCGGCTGCCTCGATGAACACAACTGTGGCATTTGTTTCACAACCTAGACAAAAGAAAATTGATCAAATCAATCCTTCTACACATCATTATTGAGATATGGTGCCATTCATTTATTACGTAAGACTATTTAGGCGAGGAGGGTGTCTTAATTTTTCTTCAAGAGAATGGGATCCTGTCTTGGGAGTCGAAGGAGTTTTTGTTCCAAAAATATGTAACGTCATGGGAAAACATGCGAGTGAGAGTAACCGTGGCCCTAAGGACACAAATGTGTTTTAAAAGTCTGACATTCTTTTCTTCACCCTACAGGGGGAGAAGTCATTTAATGATTTCCCACCTCAAAATAAAAGAGTAATGTCAATTGCATTCGCATCAAACGACGTTTTTAACACAGTAGAAAATATTAATAAAATTATAAAGCACTACCGCGCCTTCTATGGTGGGAGTCAAACATTTTTAATTAGCGGCAAGCTAATTTAAACTCAGGAATAATGTAGCTTCTTCAATTAGTGAAAAATCATTTCAATTTTTCCTGAGAACCTACCATAAACCCTACAAACATACTGTTATGCCGTTAAATTTCAACACGTCATATCTCCGACAAAATAAAGAGTGGCAACGAATAATTAAAACGCATTGCTGTTCGAAAGCTCTAGAACCAAAGTAGTAGGTACTTTGGTTCTAGAGCTTTCTAGCCTGGCAAGATCTGGAACATTCCTTCATAAGTACTCGTTGTACCTACTATTTAGTAGGTATGTAATCTGTAGGTATCTATAGGTGGACAAGGGAAATGGTACTTTCCGCCATTCACAATAGAGTCGAAATTCGCGTGAAAGTGACTCGAGAAGGACAAAGTAATAAAATTGATTTATGGCCCCGCGACGTGACTCTATTGTTCTGGATCTATCCTGAGACGTCAGTATCTAGAATTTTCTTTGCTCCGCGGATAAATACGAGCCCTCGAACGGAAGTGAGTCAGTTTTGATTTCGACTGCAAACGAGAGCGATCTACCTAAGTGTGCGAAGTGATTTTATCTAACGACCGAGGCGATAGTGTAACGGAACTCTAGTGCTAACTGAGATTTGGATTATTGTTGACTGGACAAATTATTTATTGTTTGTGGTGAATAAAGTTCTCTATTGGTAAATTGGCATTTAATTACCTACGTACGTAACAATACTTACAAACTACTTCGTTATAACATTAGGGCAGATAATACTTAGTAGCGCCGAGTTTTAGGTGCTAACCAGTGGAGGCGGCCGACCGCAAAACCAAATTATTAATTAAAACGTATTCATCACAACTTACTATTTTTCATACAATTCTGAAATCTACAGGTACCTTTGACTATCACTACAAAACTATAAAAGTATCACCGCATACTCACACAAATAGCGCCTGTACCGTTCAGAAATAACCTAAACAAGTAACGCCATCTGTGTTTTTAGCAGTGTATCATACAGGAAAATGGTTTTAGGAAAAGGATTATTTATTGTTCTCTATATGTTAATGTGATTATATAGGTTAGTTTGGAAAGTAAATGCATCTCGAAATTGCACATGGTTTCTGTAGGGTAGACAACGCAAACAAAAACGCGGAGAAGAAAGCTAGCGGATATTTTATAAATATTTGTTTTCAACTCGATATTACCTGTGTGTCGACACTATGTTGCCGGACGTAAAGTCCATCTGACATAGCACGCGTCAGACCTTTCTCTTCTAGGGATTCTAACGCATCCTTTACTTCTGCTTTTGACCACTTTCCAGCACTGCAAGAAAAATTAAATTTTAATTTTCAACAGAAAGAATATGTTATTGTACTAATATGAAAATCAGCTCTTCTCTCGCTGACTTTGTAGCATAAGTTTTTATAATTTATCATTATACCTATTTCTTAAGTCGAGGTGAGGCAGAGTTAAGTCTATAATACACTCACATTTCGCCAAATTATTACCCTCACATTAGAGATTTACTTTAGCTTTTCAAGGCTTCCAAACAAGTCTTGAGAATGTTTTATAAGCCAGTATTATTCAAAAGTCACTGGAAGTTAATTTAACGCTTGACTTAGCATCGGAGTCTCTACCTTTGTCTATAAACAATCAAAGGAGAAGGGTAATTTACACCCTCCTTGATCGGAGTAGAGATTAGAGACAGACAGAAGGTTCGATTTTGATTTCGCCCAAAAAACTGGTTTCGACTAGTGTTACGGTTTCGGCTTAAAAGGGGCCGAATTTTCGACTTGACCGAAACCAACGCCTTTAAGCTGACGATTGTGATAGATACTTAAAAACTACCTGATTAATTTATATGTTATATTTTTATTGTAATCATCAATTCATTCGATTATTTAGTATTTTATGAAAGTTTCAAATTAAACATAACTGTATCGAAACATAGGAATAACTAATTATTACTTGTATTTTTTGTCAATTTTTCTGTGACCGCGTCAGTTTCGGTTTCGGTTACGGCCGAAACTAGAAGTGGGGCCGAGCATTCGGTTTCGGCTGCAAATGTTTCGGTTAGTCACTGGTTGAGATATATTTATATTTATTTGAGGCATTAAACTAGTGTATCTACCTAGGCTTCGCACGGGGTCAAATTATATACATAAAAGTTTTTGTTTATTGCTCGTCTTATTAGTGAAAACTGTATCAAATTTATCGTTACATAACATAGGAGGAATTATATCATGTGAAAATCGGCTTTGGTATAATACTATACATATAAGAATGTGTTTGCAAAGGGAGCATCCACTAACCAGACGGTTGTTATGTATGATCTGGGCAACTGCCAGATATTTGATTTCGGGCAGTTGTATTATGTTCTAATCGCGCGGAGAACTCTAATACCACGATGCAGATTTTCGTAGTTTTTAACCTCTAAGTGGCGCCATAGATGTCGCTACATAGCTAAGAATTAAATTGATAAGATAACGTAAAGATACTTACGTGACAAAATCGTCCACCCGCAATGGATTAGGATATGCATTCTCTATCATGTCCAACACTCTCTGTTCAGAGATAACATTGTCTTGAGTTTGATTCAATATACTATCTTCAATATACGCTAAAATCAAATCATAATATATTAAACACTGTCAAAGGTAAGGAGTCATCCACAAGATGTTGTTATGGTCAAAAATAATGCGGTATTGTTCGAAAAAATTACTGTGGCCTTGGAACGCAAAGGGCTACTATAGGACCACATGTGGGTTTTAGTTAGTAAGTCTGACACTCTCTCTCACTCCACACAGAACGGGAGAAGATGTGTTAGCGACTCCACTATTGATAATTTGTCTCTCATTGTTGATGTGAGCAACGGTCATGTCATTTACAATAATCGATATCGAATCGACACAAATACCAATAGAGATTAGCATCGCCTTTTCAATAACATTTTTTTAAACGTTGATGATGACATGTATGCGCTCACAAACGTGTAAACACAACACATAAGAAGTCCAGTCCCGGAACAACTATTTGTAGGGCTTCCAAACAAATTTTCTGAGCGGGAATTGAACCCGCGACAGGCAGAGCAGCAGCTAATAGCTCAACCACGACGCCAACCGTGCCGTATTTTAGAGAAACTACAGAACGTACGTAGACGTTTGATAATGGCAATGTTTAACGGTTGGACTAGTATTTTCATGTCCTATTCGCCAGGGTCGTGTATTTGTGACTGGGTACTCCATCTCGTTTAGCTCTTCAGTCCCCATAGGTGACAGAAGAACTGACAAGATGGAGTATTTGGTTGCAATGTGCGACCCTGACGGAAGAAACGCAAGTATTTGTCGGATATATCCGACCGATGTAGCTTGTTAAAAGGTTAATGAAACGCCTTAAAATTAGTCTAATCTAAATTTCAGTCCAAACAGTACAAAACTCATACATGCAATCAGTACGTTAGTGGATTGCTTTGAAAAGAAAATGTGTTTGCTAAAATTAATTGACCTACTAATGGTTACTAGGAGTACATTCTGATCAATGGCGCGAAATTACTAATGAATGCAGCTATCTCATACGTAATAATTACTATGGTAAAGCTATATAAAAGTGCTCCCTCGCCGGGAGCATTTTCGTGTAATGTAACATTACAGATTTGGCTTTGATCATTCTTTTTTATTCCATAATGTCAGACGAAACGTGTTCCAAGTTTTATCAAGATATTACACATTGTATCATTACAAGGTGCGCTTTGTAACGCTCGGTTCTCCTCCACTGATGTAATGCTCAAACCTGTAACGTTACATTACACGCGAATGCTCTTGGCGAAGGTGCACCTTTAAATAATTATTTTGATAAAATACATAATTAAAACTGAAAAATATAGGTATTGGCAGAAATTGGTTTGAATATAAACGCCTGTTTGTAATACTTTTTCAAACAAGCGCAGTGTATTATTATTATTTATTTTTCTATTAAAAAACCACATCTGTTAATTTGACTACTCGAAGAATTACATACAGTTGACTAATGTCAAAGGCTAATAAAAGTGATACTAATTCTTAAATGATTGAGTGCCAGGGCTTTAACACCCAAATTATGATATGCATTTTTATTTTTATTTTACTAATTAGTAAGACTAAATATTCAGATGCATATCTTCATAAAGATTGACTATGTAATTATGGAGTTGTCTTCTTAATTAGTTTTTAGACTTGTTTAGTTGATAGGTACATGTATAATTTTAAATGTAGTCTGTTCGCTTATTCTGATGATGTTTGCTCCAGCTGTCTAACAGTTCGGTAACTGTCGACATTTCTAACATCAGTTAAATAACATGCTGCTGATACTATAGCAGGAAAATATAAAATTAATCGATTTCAAAATCGCGGAAAAACAACAGTGCTTTCCTTAATAGCCAATAGTCCCGATTTAAGGCAAATATGCATCCGATTATCCGCTCTCTACAAATAATGTTATTTCGACTTAAATAAAAGCTATTCAAAAGTTGTCTCAAAAATGAGCCTTCCGATAGAACAAGCTTTTGTAAACCTATTCTAATCAGTAATCAACTTATTTATTACTCGAAAAAAAAAGGAACTTTTTTAAAGTTTTCTACTTTCAAATTTATAGCGTTGTGTGTGATTTTAGTCAACTGTACTACGCAAGAAATCATAGATGAACAGATACATAATTAAAATAGTTATAGAATACAGTACATACATGCATAATAGTAATACATACTAAAATAATATACATACAGCCATTAGAATAGTTGTATATAACGCTCTTACTCGTAATAACGCCATTTGCTTCTGTACCATAAAATTAAAAACAGATATACTTATTATTATTTGTATTAAGCTTAGAATAATATAAATTGCGTTCTTATTGGGCTAGTTACAGACTGCCTCAAAAGACAAATCGAATCGAATCGAATTTTAGATGTCAATTGGTAAATTGACATTTGGTTATTGTCAATTGGTTGATTGATTGTCTAAGGTATTAGAGACACTCTCTACATTCAAGAAACCATCCAAATTGACACTTGAACATAATCTTCAGTTTCCAAGTTATAAAAACATGATAAAATTATTATTTTATAATTGTAAATCCTATATATCAATGCCCACTTTCATGTCACATTATGAACAAAGAATAGCATATCATATTTGTTGAGCTCCTTAGTAGTCCTGAGTTGTGCTACATGAATACTGACAAATGCTTGCACTGACTGGACAGGTCCACTCTAATCTGTGTGGTTCTTTCCTTTAAAGTTCTCGTTTTCTTTCCTTTTAAGTTCGTTTCCTTTAAAGTAAAGATCTCGGATATTATCCTGCCTCTGCCTGGTTCTCGTATGATTTAACCATTATATTAGCTGTATAGACTTTAAAAGAGTCTTTGGTCCTGAGTTTGTTTCGGTGTTTCTTCTCAGGGCTACAAAACACAGGCCTCATCTAGTATAAACTGACGGAAAAATACCTAAACCTTGCAAAATAAATATCATTTAAATTATGTCATGAGTCTTGTCTGTATCCAGCTTTAAAATCTGCTACTTTCATTGTACTTGGTGCACCAAATCCTTATTTAAAAATATATGCAACATAATAGATATTCTTTTACTATTTCTGTTAATTATCCGAATATTTGTGCAAAAAGTCTTGATGTCGAATGAGTGAAGGTACTTACCAGGTAAGGGGGGCCCAGCTGCTTCTTGTCTTAATTCTACTTCTAGTAGTTTTAGTTGATTGTACTTATGCTGCATTAGTTTCATTATCTTTTTAATGTAGCCCACATAATCTGTAATTTTAGAAATTGATTTTTTCAATGTGCTCATTATTTTTAGTCCTTAGGAAAATTCGACAAGATGACGTCAACAAGAGACAAATCGCGTTTGCTGTATGGAAGTCCCGTTAAATATTTATTTTATTATGGGTTTTAGTATTTATTGTTAAAGCGACAACAGAAATACATAATCTGTGAAAATTTCAACTATCTAGCTATCGCGGTTCTTAAAATACAGCCTGATGACAGACATGGACAGACAGACGGACAGACAGCGATCTCTAAGTAATAGAGTCCCCCGTTAAAAACTATCTACCTAAACAGCGCTCTGGCGCTCCTGCCTTAATACAACTAATATTCACCTTTTGGAAAATCTTGTGGACTGACAAGTTCCCTGAAGAAAGCCTGAGCTTCGTATGGCCTTTCATGAGGAGTCATGTTAGGTTTGAACCAGAACCGAAGCGCGCGCGCTTCTCTCGTGTGGGTCCCAGTCGCGCCGGACACCAAATATACGTAGAATTCTAACTGGGCATGGCAAGGTTCCGTCACTCCATTCTCTGAAACATGAATACATAATTTATTATTACCGAGTAGTGCCAACAATGATGATGATGTTACCTTGCAATCATTAGGTCATATTTAGAGGACAAGCTAAAGACACTTCATACTAATATTAGTTTTAGTATACGCGAAACACGAAACACGTGTCTAATATTTTTATGAAAAGAATCTATGTAAGTACAAAATTTCATTACTATATCACAAAGATATAAGCTTGTTAATTCAGCGCAATACATGGTCACCGGACCATCCAGGCGACTGAGGGATTGTTTTGTACTTGCACCCGGCTGTTTGCTGGCGCCTAATGCCCGCTATGACCTGTATTGTACTTAGTGTCGGTGGTATCCAACTTGTGATCTTTTTAAATATTTTTGGGAAAAAATATTAACTAATAGAATCCATTTAGTTACTGATTCTGAACAAACCATATTCAGGTTTCGCATAAACTAAAAAATAATGCTTTATATTAGAGGTAGAACTACAGTGCGCACACGTGTGACACACGCCGATCTGGGCGCGTCGGTCTCCATACATTTTATATGGAAACTAGACTTGTAGAGCAACACTAGATACACGCCACGCGACGTCGTTTTACGTACAAATCAGGCGTGTTACTCAATACTTTATTGCATTCCGTATGTGTATGATGGTATAAAAAAATAAAAAGAATCAATATGGACCCTGTCGGGCACAGCAAAGCTAGGAGAGAGGACGAAGGCTAACTTGTCATCATTATTAAAAAAAAAATGTATCCTGTAAATTATGTACCTATCTATTTAAATTTATATTGTGTATGCATGTCGGTCTGTAGTTCTAGCTTAATACTAGCTGTCCCCTCGCGTCTTTGGTTATTGCTCTGCTTCCATGGGTCTTAGCGTGGTGATGTTATATGTATAGCTTATACTATTCGTACTGAAATATACCTATTGCATACAGAAAAATTTTTCCCAATCCCACTGGTCGTGATAAGCGCATATAAAAAATCAGTTTTGTATCGGTTGCGATAAATAAAAGTTTCCAAATAAGATAAATTATCTTGTGCAGTGGACACATCTATAAATACTACATTATGTACATATAAATAAACTTGAAGTGTTTGTTTGTAATATATATTTTTTACTAAATGCATGTGTATTATGTATTCAATACCTATAACAAAAATGCAAATTTTAATAAAACTTTTTCTCTGTCTGTTTATTCCGGGCTAATGGCCAAAACGACTAGACCGATTTTAATGGGACTTTGAGTAACGGACAGCTGATGTTATAAGTAACCTACTTTTTATTTTCTCTTCAGAAGGGGGTTTCAAACTACGGGATACGTCTTCATTAAAACAGTTGAGAAATAATTAATTAACAGAACTTAATTCGGGGGGAGGGAGACATCTCCGAAATGGGTGGACCGATTTTGTCAAGACTTGGCTACTTTTTTCGTTTTCCCGAGGGAACGGAATACATCTTCAAATCAGTTGACCAAAATTCGACGGGACTTTCATTGTTTTATAGATGACTTCAGTTTACTGCGAGACCGGGATTTATTCCCGGAGCGGGGGGGGGGGGGGAGACACTTCTCCGAAATGCGCACTAACATTTTTTTTCACGATTGCCCCAAAAAAAGAGAGTAATGTTCCTAAACTCCACGCGAATAAAGTCGCGAGCAGCAGCTATACATTCTAATAGTATTCCTGAAGATTAAAAAATCATGGCCGTAATATTATTCAGATTACATTTCTACTAAAAAAGCGATAAACTACTAGTGGTTTTTTTAGGTAGGAAACTATTCAATGACTTTTCGCGCTCTAGGGCGGAGCGAGAGGGACGCGCGTGTCAGACTTTTTAGTGGTGTTAATTTTCTTCTCTGTTTTTTCATTGATATAAACTAGTGCTTGACTGCGATCCCACCTGATGGTAAGCAGTGATGCAATCATCTATCAAAAAACATGAACATTGTTCCAATGTAGCACAACACAATGCTCATTGTTTGGCATAAGGAGCTGATAAATTAAATGATTGATAATTTTTAATTGCAGTTGAGGGATAACTTCATTCTTTGTTAATATAACTCATAGATTTACTACGAGTAAGTATTAGGTACATAATCATCATCATATCAGCAGATATACGTCCGCTGTTGGACATCATCCATCCCCCAAGTGGCGCCACAATGAGCGATCCTGTGCGTCCTGCATCCATCGGGTTCCCGCAACCTTCACCAGGTCATCGGTCCACCTCGTAGGAGGCCTTCCAACGCTACGGCACTCCCGAACCTTTCGGCCCAACGGCATCTGTTCTGCGAGCAACATGCCCTGCCCATTTCCATTTAAGTTTGCGGTAACCTTGGTTCTCTTGTGGATATCTTCATTTCTGATTCGATCACGCGAAGAAACTCCGAACATAGCCTGTCCATTAACCTTTGGGCGACTTTAAGCGTTCTGATGAGGCTTATTGTGAGTGACCACGTTACGTACTATCTTTTTTATATTTATGTAATTCTTCAGAACGTGAGATTGTCACCTAACTCCTATTAGGGATTTTTTATTATCGTGTGGTTTTGATCACGCATGCAGGATTGCTCCGTACGTGTAACCGCCGCCAATGTCCATTTCGGACAAATATTTATTGTAATGCATGGAATACGCACGCAGGACGCTTTGAAATTTTCTGCATGCAGAGCAATCCAATCAAAATCTAGGTGACCCGATGACCTGGTCAGCGTCGCGGGAATCCGATGGATGCGTGACGCACAGGACCGGTCGTTGTGGCGACGTTTGGGAAGGCTTATGTCCAACAGTGGACGTCTTTCTTCTGATATGATGATGAGCAATCCCGCATACTTACTACGTGACGAAATCCGCACGATATCAAAAACACCCTTAAACGGCTTGTTTTTGGTCTTTGAATGGTTTGAAAATACAATTGAGCTCGGTAGGTGGCGCTGCAATCGGGTTTACTTTCGGGTTGGATAACGTCTGCCGGGGTCTACATTATAACTAGACTCATAGATTAAAAACATCTTAATTAATGATGATTGAAACTTAAGGACATCAAAATTAAGGTTGATTTATAATTTGCCAGGTCATTCACACTAAACTTAATTTGAGTATATATAGGTATAGTATACTATAACACATATAACATAGGCTATATTTTATGTACGCGGGTGAATAACTTCAAACTCTGTTAGTATAAAATAAATAACTCTTTTTATTCAACAACTAGCTTTTGTCCGTAGCTTCGCCCGCGTACATAAATAGCCTATGTCACTCAGGAATAAAGCATCTTGCTATCGGTGAAAAAATTTTAGCAATCGGACCAGTACATACTTCCAGCGATTACTCTTTATTATACATGTTAGTGTAGATATTCGGATACATTGTAAATTATCGAATTTGGATGTGTGTATGTCGGGCGGGAGTTAGACTCCAGTACCTACCCCTAGCCAAGTTGCTAATCTGCAATCGTTAACGCTAGTAGAAAACTTCAAATGTACGGAAATGACGTCATCTCAACGCTCAGTCACGTGGTCAAAAATAAAGAACAGGGGGCGTGGCCAACTCGAAGCGTTCAACGCAATCGAAACGGTTGTAACTTGGCTAGGGGGACAGGTGCGAAAAGTGCGTCAATCGATTCACCCCAACTCCTCAATGGAAGGTCATCAAATTCGGATGTGATGCCTACGGTAAAACTACATTAGACACACGTGGGCCCCGTACGCTGATCTAGGCACGTAAACAACTAAACTTGGAGAGCTACATTGGATCCACGCCACGCGACACGATTTTACGTACAAATCATGCGTGGCACACACACATGTGCGTCGGTCAAATGTTTAGGATTATGAAAGGATTTTCTAAAATTGAGCTCTTAAGGGAATGAAACGTGGGTCTAAGGTTTGAATGGAGAAACCTTCATTCTCCTGGGCAAACCCTCTGGCTATTATTTATAAAGATGCTACTTGAAGTACTAGTCCTGGGCAGAGTAGTTGGTCATACTGCCAATTGTCTGGACCTACTGCTGACCACTGATCCGGACAGATGTATTGTAACAGTTTCCTCACCACTTGGAACTTCAGATCACTGTCTGGTGAAGTCCGTATCGTCCTTCTCCCCACCTGACCGCGACACACGTGGAGAACGGCGAATGTGGCGTTACAAGTCAGCAGATTGGGATGAGATGCGGCATTTCTTTGCGTCTTATCCTTGGCAGCAGGTCTGTTTCTCTTCTAAAAATCCTTCGAGCTGTGCGGATGCTGTAACCGATGTGATACGTCAAGCTATGGAGTATTATATCCCTTATAGCGATGTACCCATCGGTGGCTCAGCTCACCCGTGGTTCAACGCCGATTGCATTCAGGCTGAAGAGCGTAAGCATTCGGCGTTCCTCGCTTGGGTTGATGCTCGTGACCGCAAAGCTCCGGATCTGAGTTCAAAGAAGAGAGCCTTCAACCATGCTGCCAAGTCCTACAAAAAGGCACTGAAGAAGGCTCGCTTCGACCGCATTACCCGTATTGGCACAAAGCTCTCTGCGCAACCGTCCGGTAGCAGAGCATTCTGGTCCCTTGCCAAGTCGGTCGAGGCGAACTTCTGTCGGCCCGCATTGCCTCCGCTGGTAAAGCCTGATGGGACACTTGCTCATACGGCAAGAGAGAAAGCAGGACTCTTTGCATCTCTCTTCGCTCATAATTCTCGTCTTGACACTAGCAATGCTACTCCACCGACTCTGCCTCATTGTAACTCTTCAATGCCCGAAGTCCACATGAGGAACCGAGAAGTACTGAGAGAGCTGCGTCGTCTAGACGTGAATAAAGCTAGTGGACCAGATGGCATACCAGCGATTGTTCTCAAGGCTTGTGCTCCCGAGTTGTCTCCTGTACTCACGCGCTTGTATCGCCTCTCGTTTAGGACCGGTATAGTGCCCAAGTCCTGGAAGCTTGCTAACGTGCAACCCGTGCCCAAAAAGGGCAGTCGTGCCGATCCTTCCAACTATCGGCCGATTTCGGTAACCTCCATACTCTGCAAGATTATGGAGCGTGTATTGAACTCGCGCCTCATGGCATATCTGGAAGGTAACGATCTCCTCAGTGACCGGCAGTACGGGTTTCGCCGCAAGCGGTCTACTGGGGACCTACTAGCGTATGCCACCCACTTGTGGGGCGAGGCCCTTGAGAAGAATGGGGAAGCGATTGCCGTATCCTTAGACGTCTCGAAGGCCTTTGACAGGGTATGGCACGCTAGCCTATTGAGTAAGCTTCCAGCGTACGGCATTTCCCCTGGTCTGATCAACTGGGTAAAAGACTTCCTGAGTGAACGGTATCTTCGAGTTCTTGTCGACGGATGCTCATCAGAGCCGATGACGATTAATGCCGGAGTTCCTCAGGGGTCTGTTCTCTCTGCAACTCTATTCCTGTTGCATATCAACGATCTGCTGGTGCCCGGTATCTATGGGTATGCAGATGATAGCACAATTGTAGAGAGATACCTGCCCGGTGCTCGGGCTAGTAAGGAGCTAATACAGTCCGAAAGAGAGGCTATGGTAGAGCGTACGAATATCTCACTTCAGGCAGTCTCCAAGTGGGGTGAAGCCAATCTTGTGGGATTCAACGCCTCCAAAACGCAAGCGTGTCTGTTTACCGCTAAAAGGAGCCCGTTCACCTTAGCTCCTGCTTTTCGGAATGTTTCCCTGGAGTGTACCGACCGTCTTCAGCTTTTGGGAGTCGAAATTTCCTCAGACCTTAACTTTGGGCGGTTCATTGAGTCCAAAGCCAAAGTAGCTGCTAGAAAACTTGGCATTCTTGCAAAAGTCCGGCGGTACTTCACACCCGAACAGCTTTTAATGTTATACAAAGCGCAGGTCCGTTCGTGTGTGGAGTACTGCAGCCACATATGGGCTGGTGCTGCAAAATGCCACCTGGCAGCTTTGGACTCGGTGGAAAGGCGTGCGAAAAGGCTAATTGGTGATCCAGACTTGGTTAAGTCCAACCTTCAAAGCCTTGAGCACAGGCGTAGGGTAGCCAGCCTTTCGGTGTTTTACAGGATGCTTTTTGGAGAGTGTGCGCAGGAATTGCATGACTTGATTCCGCCATCTCAATTCTACCATCGGACAACCCGACGTACAATGAGTATCCACCCATACGTTGTTGAAACCTCTACGGTCCGGACTAAGCGTTTCGCCTCGTCGTTTATACCGCGTACGTCGAAGGAATGGAACAATTTGCCTGCTGTGGTCTTCCCGTCCGATTATAATTTGGGTATCTTCAAGGCTAGAGTGAATAGGCTTTTAATAAACTAGTGCGCCTCACCATCAGAGATTGCATCACTGCTTACCATCAGGTGGGATCGCAGTCAAGCACTAGTTTATACGAATTAAAAAAAAAAAAAAAAAAAAAAAAGACGAAGTCGCAGGCACTAGTACTTATTCAGACATAAACCTTTAGCAAAAGTGCAGTATAATTTGTTGGGGCATGATCTATTCACAATACATCAAAAGTTTATACTTTAGCAACATGTATATTGATACTTTTGACGTTGGTATATCAAAGTTGGCGGAAATATAAAATTAGAAAATCATGCTAAAATTATGACACAGGAAAACAGCAGGAAAGATTATTCCAATTAAATTTTGTAGTGACTGTATAAGGATATTATACATACCTACATTATAATTTTATTTCTATACTAGGCTGCAGGAAATGGCAAGGTCAACATATTGATAACCTTTTGTATAGCTGGCAAGATTATATTCAAATGAAATGCTAGTATGCCTTTTATTATAATATAGCATTTTTTTCATAATATAAGGAAATACATCCAGGAAGAAAACCAGACTTTAACCTTTCAAATACCTTAAATAGAGACAATAGAAAGATAATGAGGGAGTGAATGCCGACGTTCACTTGGGGTTTAACGACTTAAAACCAATTTGAATTGCATTGCATCTCTGCTTACTTTAGAGTGGGATGGCGGTCAAGCACTCGTTTATATCATTAAAAAAAAAAATCTTCCTAACTGAGTTGTATAGAACAGGCTCTCGGAAAGTGTTGTGAAAACTCCTACACTAAACTGCTTCAAAAACAGGACAGGCTAAATCACTCCCAGCTATTTGAAACACATGCATCTGCTTATAACTGATAGTGTGTCTTATCAGATAATGTGAATGATGAATGATCCTAAACTCATTGAAAAGATCTCCTTAAATATTCTTAGTGTAGTTGTACTATCCTACCAAAGTAGGCCGGTCTAGTATAGTATTGTGTGTGTAGGTTCACATACACTTCTACTACTACTACTACGTCTTCTACTTCTTCTTCTTTATTTCTATCTGCATAAGCTCAGAATGTTATTTATAGTGTTATTCTGATTAGCTTTTCCAATACTGTTAATTAGAGACACAATAGAAAGACAATTACAGACTGAATAGCGTTTGCTTGGAATATAATGAATTAAAAAAAATAAAGCTGCAGTAGGGCTCAGTTGAGATGGCTCAGAAAATTATTTAAAATAAATTAAGGGAATCTTTGAAATGCTTTAAAAAAAATTAAAATCATTATTCATTTACATTTAAAAATAGGTAAAATTAAACAAGAACAAAGGAAAACGGAAAAAAATATATGTTGTGGTTAACCCAAAGTTTTAAATCCATAAAACTTTATTTATGTGTATTTCCTACTTGTGTAAACTAAACAAAACAATGATGGACATACAGAAGCGCAGGTTATAGTTCCTAGGTCAGTGGGTCGTCTTAAGAGGGTCCTTCTCCACTCGCTTATCGTAAACATCGAAAATGGTTTAAAAGCTTGTTACTTCATTTAATGCAATCCAACGCGATGTTTGACGAAAAGGCAACGCAAAAAAAGAGAGATAACGCCTGGAAACTCTGTTAGTATTCGGTAATTCCGAGATTTACTCGGAAATTTCACAAAACTTGCTCCAGGAAATAGCTGTTTTTTTTAAACCCTTAAAAGTTTTTGGAAAAAGTTGTAATCATTTAGAATCTTAATAAAATTTGCAAGGTCTCTAGAGGATTACTTTTTTGTTTTTTTTTTAATTTTTAGGCAAATTATGAAGTGTCAAAGTTCATACAAAATAGGACATTTTCAGAGGTTTTTACTGGATTAGTTATACATAAATTTAGAAATTGGTTTCTTTAGAAACCTAGATAATATCCACAAGATACTGTGTTTCCAAAATATCTAATGAAAAGTGTGTAATAACGTCATAATCAGTTATGAGCGGTTGTATGAAAAACAGTGAAAATGTGAGTCGTGATGCACCACCTTAAGGGTGAATTTCATCAACATGAAATCCTCTACCAAATTTTAAGGGCCATGACGGGCATTATAAAGTATGATCTTCTATTTCAAATAATGTATGTGCATGTTTACTACATGCCCTTATTTCTTGCTTGGTACTATGTTATGAGGTAGTCCTCATAAGGTAGTCCCAAGTGTGGTGTACGAATAAAAAGCTAGCACATACCATAGTTTTTTTCTTTGTTGATTATAATCCCTGTGTGGTCTCCTCCAGCTACATGGATCTTATCACTGGCCTCTGCTTCCACAGCTTTCCTCTCAATCACTAGGGTTGTTGAATTTGCTGTTTTGCTTTTCGGTGTCATCACCACTTTTTCCTCTACTTCCGCCATTTTTTTAAGAACTCCTTCAAATAAAAATATAATGAATGCAACAATCATACAACAGTGCTAAGGATTAGATCAGCACTACCAAATTACGAACTATGACTCATTCTCTCCTCCCTTTTTACGACTTTCTTATTCTTTAAGAAAATCTTATATCAAAAGGCCTTTCGATACCGAACACCAGCTTGGAAAATAATCGTGATATTTCTAATACGTTACTACTTTGTTAGATCGAACTTTCACAAGGTAATCATGTTTAGATACCAAGGGAGGAGGTGGGTCAGTCAGTAAAGGCTTTGTGACATTGAATTATAATAAACCTTCACCTGTTGATGGTTTCTTCAATTTCTTAACTTAAAAATATCAAGTCAAATAACGAAATATCTATTATTTACAACAAATAGTCCTAATGAACATGTATAAAGTAAATTCAAGCTCAATAAATCTCACAATAATATTTTTGTTCAAATCGTGTAGATCTCAGACCTCTACCACAGATATACTATAAACTCATTTTTGACAGTTGACACTTGAATTTGGCATTTGTGTATAGACAGAATCCAGGCAAAAATAAACAGATGTTTATCAATTAAAATCGACTAATTTACCAAGCTATATTTCTTAACAAACTAAAAACAATAAAGAAACTAAGACTAAGATACTAAGTTTTTTAAGCCACGTCTTCTTCTGTACACTTAATTTGTTTACCATTTAGAATTCGGGTGCAACACAACACAACACATTCTAATGTTTTAGTTTTATTTGGCAGCAAAGGTAGGTATCGCTGAGAAGACTGCTCAGCAAACTTCGCTGATAACGTAGTCAAAACTACAATAAAATTTTCAGTTGTATCTTACCAAGATCGCACCTGTTTCACATATTGTCCAGTTGCGTAGAGACTTGAAATACAAAACTACACCAATTTTGAATCAATTTGCGAATAATTTATAATGTTATGCATCTCTTGAACTTCGCTCGATGAAATCCCGCCAAAAACTCTTCTCAGTTGTTGTTTTTTTTTTTTAAATAAATTTTATTGCATGGCTTTTAGGCCTTTGTGCTATCAGATTGTTGTTTATGCTTCGAAACTTCGAATGAAGATTAGAGACCGCGCGAAGATTCGGTTTTGGTTACTACCGATATCGATAAAAAAAACTGGTTTCGGCTTGTTTAACGGTTTCAGCCAAAAATTTACCTAACATTCAGGTCGACTGAAATTATCGGTTTGAGCTGACGGTTTTGATAGATACCTAAAACTGACTAAGTCAATCGTCAGTGTGTTTTTAACATTTTTATGTAATCGTTGATTTGTCCGATTATGTATATAGAATTGTAAGAAAGTTATAAATATAACTGTATCGAAATATTAGTTCTTGTCAGTTTTTCTGTAACCATATGATCTATCAGTTTGTGGGCATCTATTTCGGTTTCGCTAACGGCCGAAACTGGAACAGAAGCAAAACGAATGTGTGGCTTCGATTTCGGCTGCTTAGCGATTTCGGTTAGTCATTGTTAAGTTGCTAAGTTTTTTAATTTCAGGTGAAATTAACTCGGTTATTCATTAATTCATTTTAATATGTTCGAGGAAATTATGGCAGAACGCTTAGCAAATAAAAAATTTAAAAGCCAGACAATCATTTGACCTTTTATCAAAACCAAAAATTTCAATTTTCCTATAATTATATCATAATTATATCTAATATGAATCCCATTAAAATCACTCCCTAGTCGACTTTATGAAATAATCTAATTAAACTTGGTAAGAATAAGTTTGGGGCTAATTTAATGTACATTCAAAAATTATTCCAGTGGATGTCGGATATCTCTTAATTCAAATCAAGCAATATAATAATACAATCTGTCAATTTTCTTTTGTTTATATTAGCCACGTTGAGGTTAACTTTTGAGTAAGTAAAGGTAAGGTACAACCGTCCAAGGTACCTCTCTAGTTCACATTCACAGGTGAAGGACGTTGTAAATGTGGTCGTAATGGACTGAATTCAATGCGTTTATTTACTGGATAAGTTGACTTATTCATATTTTGTAAGAAGTGGTATAAATATTTAGTGATATTTATCTCAGACAAGGTTTAAATATAAGTAAAATGCAGTTCAAAGTGTGTTTCGTAGTCTTACTTTTTTCATTCATAAAATCTAGCAGCGAAACATTGCAAAGTGTTAGCGACGATGATCTCCTTGAATTAATTAGAGAAAAAGAAAAGCTTATTGTTTTATTTAGTAAGTGTATAAACATATTATTAAACAGCTATTACAAATTAAAGTTGACATTTGGTCGAATTTTGTAAAGAATTTCTTAGCTTTTCCTTTGCCGGTATTTTTATGACACATTGTTTGGTAGATAATGAATTAGTGATATCATGCTTTCGTCTGTAATTCTGTATATTAATTGAGTGAAACCCTAAGTGATCATCTTAAAGCAGAACTATGACCATAACCATGAATTTATTTCCTTGTCAAAAGTATTGGCAGCATGGAGAATCATCATCATATCAGCCGAAAGACGTCCACTGCTGGACATAGGCCTCCCCCAAGCGTCGCCAAAACGACCGGTCCTGTGCGTTACGCATCCATCGGATTCCCGCGACCTTTACCAGGTCAAAAAAACACAGTGGACAAAAAACAGTGGACGTCTGTCGGCTGAAATGATGATGATGAATTTGTTGTCTGCTATTAGCGATTTCTGAGACCTTTGTGTCTCTAATTCCAGTATTCCAAAGGTCTCACTAGCTTAAAAAATGCATACCTAGTTTTGTATTATTTTTATCTGTATCAAACATTTTTTTTACAGAGAACAGCGTGAACAACTAAGATTGACCTCATTAAAATTCTACTTTATTTATGTTTACAGGCAAACCAAACTGTGATAAATGTGATGAATTTGAAACTCACATAGAGAGTCTACAGGATGATTTTAAGAAGCATATGAGTGCTGTGAGTGTGAAGACAATAAACAGTCACTTGAGCAGGCTCTACAACCCAGCCAAGGATCCTGCGCTTGTGTTCTTTAGACATGGTGTCCCTTTGCTGTTTAGTGGTAAAAACTTTTATATTGAGATCTTATTTGTGTGCTTGGCTACATATCAAACAATGCCACTTGCTTCTTGTCATGATCTCGGTGACTAACTAATTATCAATATCACTGTCAGCACTAAGACTGCTATTGTAACTATAGATTTAAGTTTCGTGTATAATAAAGTTAATACCATTCCATTCTAATTATGAGGCTAACACTAACTCTGTAAATTAGTCTATAATGTGGTAGAAAAAAAAAATAAGTTGAAAAATTTATATTTCAATAGAGAAATAATGCTGTGCTCTTGTAACTCTCTTGCTTGCCAGTCATGAATTTTAGAAACATTAAAAACTTACTTTCTAATGTAAGAAAACCTCTGAAAATCTGAACAACCTCTAGATCTTTTTATTAAACCTTCACTGTCCCACTACTAGAACATGACCTTTTTAATTTTATGGTTTTATCTTCAGTGAATCTATATTATAATAATAAGTAGACTAGGGTAGTGTAGTGTAGGATAGAGTAAGATAGAGTAGGGCGGAGTAGGGTAAAGCGGGAGCGAAGTCACTGGGGTACAGCTAATATAATATAATTGTTTATAACCTGTTTTATATGTATTAATTACAAATTATTGTTTTTTTAGGGGAACCAGATGAGAATGAAATCTATGGGTTCTTTGAGAAGAACCAGGCTCCTGCAGTCAAAGAGCTTACTGATAAAATATTTGAACATATCACTCAGGCTGCTACAGGCGCCACCACTGGGGATTGGTTTGTTATGTTGTAAGTATGCATTATATTATTAATATGAGAGAACTTGCATCTTTGAAGGTTACATGAGTACTTGTGCATACAGCATTTTGCTTATGTTTTAATAATAAATAGACAGAAGTACTGTTAGTTAATTTTATTAGTTTTGGCATAAATTAAAGATGTCATTTAACCCTTCAGATACCGTCAATTAGAGACACAATAGTAAGACAATAGATGCACCGCCACTGGTGGTCGCTTGGGGATTCATGAATTAAACTAAGTCACCTACTGACACATTTTAAGACAATCTAACATCATTTCTGGGACAAGCAACCTGCATCACAACACGAGGCAATCAAAGATTTTATAAAATATATAGAATAGAATATATAAAATCTTTGGAGGCAATCAATTTTTGTTTTAACCTTCCGAATACCGTATTTAGAGACACAATAGAAAGACAATAAGAGAGTGAACGGGTTTGCTCCGCATGCAGAAAATTTCAAAATGTCCCGCGTGCGTGTTCCATGCATTACAATAAATACTTGTATGAAGTGGACATTCTTATCGGTTACGCGTGCGGGACAATCCCGCATGCGTGATTAAAACCGTACGATTTTAAAAACACACATAGGCGCATATTTGCCGTTCGGCTAGGACAAATACGTTATTCGATCCAACCCAGCTCCTCAAGGTAGACCAGCAGTGCCTTGGTGTTACTGACCATTTCACGGAGGTTACCTGGGCTTCCGAAGAGCTTTGCCCTGTATGCTGTGACCTCTGGGCAGCTTAGAAGCAGATGATCAAGGGTGCATTTAGAAACATGTAAAGACGACAAGACACCCAGACACTGAAGAAATATCCTGTTCGGGAATCGAACCCGCGACGTACACTGCAAAAGTCAGTCGTTCATCCACTGCGCCAAAGGTACCTTCCAAATACAAAATAATAATCTGCTCTGCACTGTCCCATTGCTACTTCTTTATTACATTTTTTGACTAAATGATGTTTAATTTCCAGCTATGGAGCTTCCTGCGTGGATTGTCAGA
This sequence comes from Mythimna lalbum, assembly GCA_949319445.1. Taxonomy (NCBI): domain Eukaryota; kingdom Metazoa; phylum Arthropoda; class Insecta; order Lepidoptera; family Noctuidae; genus Mythimna; species Mythimna lalbum. Next base: position 7,378,760 of record OX439348.1, on the reverse strand, counting down.
GGCTACACGCAGTATGGGAAAGTGTGGGTGCCACACTGAAAGGTCGCATCAACGTCGCGCGGATGGACGCTAACCAAGCAGGACTAAACACAGCTAAGAGATTCAACGTCAACAAACTGCCAAGTTTCCTATTGTAAGTTTTTAGTTTCCTTCAACTAATAGCAGTCCAATGCAGTAGGGTTACGGGAATCCGATAGATGTAAGACGCACAGGACCGTTCATTGTGGCGGCACTTGAGGGAGGCCTATGTCCAACAGTGGACGTCTTTCGGCTGAAATGATGATGATGATGAATAGCAGTTCAAATCATGCAACCAGAATCTGGATATTGTCGCTACGAAGTATCTGTAGCATGTACTGCTGCATACATGCTGGGAGGAGTTGCATACTAAATTCGAACTGGCTAAATTCAGCACAGTTCCAATTCAGATAAAACCCAGAACAGAAATTAATTAGTTAAAATTATATTAATTTGCACAAAACTTAAGTTTTACGTTTTCAAATAATTAAGTGTTATGCAGCCGCAAATTCTCACGACGTGATTTTCATTCAAGTCCGTCGCTTTGCGGGTCCGCTTCTATAAAATGCATGCACATATATGTAAAGAATTAACCCTTCAGATACCGTCAATTAGAGACACAATAGTAAGACAATAGATGCGCGGCCACCGGTGGTCGCTTGGGGATTCATGAATTAAGGCCCATTTCACAACGTCTTACGGCCGCGGTGTGCGCGGTTGTTTGCGGGCTGCGGTTACCCGCACGTTTTGCGGTCGGTTGGTACCCGCTGTGATCTGTGGGAGTATAGAAAGCCGACGTGAAATTCAAAGATCAGGTGCAGATGCACCCAGAATTTTATAATCCTTTTTAAAATATCCTATGATTAAGTATAACGCAACAGCTCATTTTTGATGTGTGTCCACGATAATCACCTGCCAAGTTTGCGATCGATAATCGCAACCGCGACGGCTGCATACCCGCACAAAACTACGGTCTCGTGAGTTCAGAAAAAAAAAAACAACTGTTACCTTCACCGCGGCGGGAGCAGTTGAAAACCCTTCGTGAGGTCTTAGCCTTATGAACAACTAGCTGCTCCTAGCGGCTTCGCCCGCGTGATAGCAGAAAATTATCCCAAGGGAACATACTTTCGGGATAAAAAGTATCCTATATCCTATTCCAGGATATGGTCTATCCGTGTACCAAGTTTCATCAAAATCGGTTTTGCCATTTAGGCGTGAGGACGTAACAAACAAACAAACTCACTTTCGCTTTTATAATATTAGTAAGGAATAAGGGGTTGCGGCTGCATAACACTTAATTTATTTGAAAAAAAATATAACCGACTTCAATGATAAAAAACACTGAAAAGTATCAAATAACTTTAATTTTGTAAGTCGGTGTTTCTATAATAGTTTAGTCTCTTCGTTATTTAACACCGACTTCCAAAATTAAAGTTATTTGATACTTTTCAGTGTTTTTTATCATTGAAGTCGGTTATATTTTTTTTGTAAAAAGTTTTTTATTTTACACTTTTTAGTTATGGTACCACCACTAAAAAGTACCCCTCAGTCAAACTTAAATACCTTATAGTCAGAGGGCATCTCATAACGGTTCTAATAATCCCAAACACGGTTAGATTACATTAATTTACCTTTCGGCTTCATCATCAGATCAGTTCGATATACTTTTATCCCCTCTTCTTTTAAACAGTCATTAGACTAGATGCTGGAGAGGGAAAGGATATATCGAACTGATCTGATGATGAAGCCGAGAGGTAAATCTTTCAATCAGTCATTAGACTAGATGCTGATAATCCCGGCTGTAGCATCAGGCCAGATTTATGTCAACATTGCAATGAACTTAAAATTTAGTCCTGTTTAAAATGAGCCCAAACACGACTATGGTGCTGTAATTTCAAGGTTTGTACTTTTCCTGATGCTCCTGGCTTCAGCATCAGGTCTCTATGTACTTCGGTGTTCTTTATTAGCAGTACGTTTATCCACACATCGAGCCGTTTTCAATGAGCCTAAACTCGATATATCTGCTGTTTGTTGTCGAGGACTTAGGTACTCTGCAGACTATCCTGACTGCAGCATCAGGTCATGACTTGATGATCATGAGACCAAATGTGGCAAATGCCCTATCAAACATCAAAACAATTTACTAAAACAGTCCTTGCCTGTTCGAGTAACTTCTTACTGTTAAGGAGTTGTACCTTCCATCATCAGCCCAGCTACCTGAGATGGTGACGACCATACGCAAATACACAAGATACTTCATAAAATATGCGAAAATCAATAAGTGAGCCTATAAAATTTGAAGGTTGCCCTCGATTTCTCCAAGATCCCATCATCAGATCCTAATTTGGTGATAATGGGACCACCTCTGAACTATCTACTTTCGAAAAAAAAAAGAATTTTGAAAATCCGTCCACATTTGGGGGAGTATTCGACGAACAAACATACAAAAAAAAAAAAAAAAAAACTACTACGAACGGAGTACCTCCTCCTTTTTGGGAAGTCGGTAAAAACGTAAAACTCGATAATGTAGTAATAATTAGTATCCAATTTACAGCCACTGTACATACAATTATCATTGAATATTTAAATAGGTGTTAAATTATACAGTCATAAAGTAACTGTTAATTATTCTAAATGTAGAAATGATATACCTGTAGTTGCCAGTGTGTTAACATATTATGAAGTGATGAAATAGCCTTTATATTTAATAATTAATTTTTTTCCTTTCAGTTTCCGCCTTGGCAAGGTATACCGCTTCGACCTGCCTAAGAGAGACGTGAAATCTTTTGTTACATTTGCTCAAGACTGGTATAAGAATTCCAAAGGAGAAACTGTGCCATTGTTGGCATCACCATTGTAAGTGGGGTTAAGAGAATGTAAAAAAAAATATGTCATTGTTTGTTACCATGACTAACTATATTTTTTTGTTGCAGTGATGAACTAGTAGACTGGTCCGTCCAAATGATCAAAATAAGTGTCGCATTTGGATTAGACATTTTGGCTCAACATCCTTGGATTTGGCAAATAGGAGTTGCTGGATTTGGCTTAGTAGCTATAACTGCTATCATAGCCCTTATCAAAGCAGGAAAATCAAGACCCTCCAAAGACACTAAAAAAGAAAAGAAGAGTAAATAAATATCTATGTTTCATAACATAAAAAACTATTTTTTATGCATTTATCTTTTATTTATTTTATACTTACTTTAAATAAAATTTTGCATTTACTTAATTTGTGTTATGATTAAGAACTTTGGTGATATAGGGAATCATGAGTAAAATTGTTGGTATACATGATATACAATGTTTGTAGATTTATGTATGAGTATAATGTTGCAGATAATTTTATTTATTATATCGCACACCCAGAACAACACTGCACTAAGTCTAAATAGCTCATTTTTCAGAATCGACGAAAAACCGTTATCTCATGTTATGTGACAGTTATTGCGAGTGTCCTGCACATTGCATGTAAAGATGAAGATGTGCTTCTTTACATGCAATGTGCAGGACACTCGCAATAACTGTCACATAACATGAGATAACGGTTTTTCGTCGATTCTGAAAAATGAGCTATTTAGACTTAGTGCAGTGTTGTTCTGGGTGTGCGATATGTAAGTATATCAGAATAAAATAAATATGTGAAGGTCATGACCATAAGAGTTTTCTTTATAGTTGTCTAGGACATTGTGGAATCTATCTATCTATAACATAAAAATGAATGGCTAAATGTGTCGCTAAGCGTAAATCTCGAGAACAGCTGAACCGATTTCGAAAATTAGGGTAGAGTTGGGTAGTGTAGGCTAGAGCGTGAGCGAAGCCGCGGGAGTACAGCTAGTAATATTGATTTTGTTTTTAACTTTTGTCCTCACTTGTTTTTAATCAGTTTAAAAAACCAGTGATACACTGCTCAACTTCATATAGCAACAAGAAGATAATGGTTTATCATTAAAATTGTTATTATCAGTCATACTAATAATATTATTAAGGTAAAAGTTTAATATAAGCTAGTGCTTGACTGCGATCCCACCTGATGATAAGTACTGATGTAATCATTGATCGTGAGTTGTACTCACTCAGCCGAGACACCCAAATTATAATCAGATGGGAAGGCCGCAGCAGGTGTGTTGTTTCAATCCTTCAACGTACGCGCTATAAACGACGAGGCGAAACGCTTAGTCCGGACCTTAGAGGTTTCAACAACTTAAGGGTGGATACTCTCTGTACGTCGCAGTCGTGTTGTCCGATGGTAGAAATGAGATGGCGGAATCAAGTTATGCAATTCCCGCGCATATTCTCCAAAATGCAACCTATAAAACACTGAAAGGCTGGCTACTCTACGCTTGTGCTCAAGGCTTTGAAGATTGGACTTAACCAAATATGGATCACCAATCTCTTCGCACGCCTTTTACCACTTGTCTTGTGACTTGACTCCACCAACGATCGGAGTTGTGCTTTTTGTAACATTAAAAGCTGTCCCGGTGTGAAGTACCGCCGGACCTTTGTAAGAACGCCCTTTCCTAGCTGCCTTGGCTTTGGACACAACGAACCGCCCAAAATTAAGGTATGAGGAAACTTCAACTCCCAAGAGCTGGGATATATTTTGAAAAGCAGGAGTCAAGGCAAAGAGCCAATATTCTTTACGCTCGAATAACTGAACGAGTTTCGATGAGATTTAGTACACGGGTAGACCATGTCCTGGAAGCACATAGGATCCTTTTTTTTTAGGACTATTTTCTAAATTTACGCGGGCGAAGCCGCTGGCAGCAGCAATAATCTAAGAAATGGAGAGAATAAAAATCAGTTTGCATCTAATCTTTTTTTTTTATTTCTGTGCATTTTTTCTTGAAAAATAAATAAATAGCAAAAGCCACAATACAACACACATTATAAATTATTGCATTAATATCTAGTTAAAATCCACCCAACATACGACCTACACTAAATATTGCAACATTTGATAGGTATCTATAGACTATTATCTACTCTAGTCAATTTTGTTGATTTACAATTCATATCCTGAACCAATTTTTTATAATTGCAACATTTCTCCTAATGTATCTAATCAACAAACAAGTCAGAATATTAGTGATTTTATCTAGTAATAATTAGCTAGTCTAAGAAATAAGTAAAGTGAAAAATTCAGTAAAATTCGAGTTATTAGGTACCAGTAAACCTCTGCAAATCAGCAGTGCAGAAAGCATCACCTTACACATGAAAAAATGAATAAGTATGGATAATTCAAGACTAAATGAAAGACAAATGAGAATGATGCTAACTGGCTCCGCTCAAAATGCATTACTGTTAGTAGAATGTTACTTTAAAATGATAATATGTTATTTTATTATGACAAATTCACAGCTAAGTTCGCTGTAATTATTAATTTTAATTCAATTCATTCTATAAAAAAAATCTTGCTGGAGTTATGTACAACCGTAGGCGGCTTATTGACTAAAGAGAACTTATAATAATAATAATAGATAGCATTACCATGCATGTTTCCTGTTTAGTGTGTGAACAATATCATAACTCATTATTCGTTTGTAACTTCATAAGCAGCTCAAATTGGTAAATGAGTATAAAAAAAATTTAGTACCTGATGGTAAATTGCATATTAAAATTATAACTAGGTACCTCAATACTTAACATACTCACTAAAGTAACAAACATTGCCATTCTACATATTGCACTATTTCATTAAAGATGTCAATGCATCTTAGTCAACAGAGATCATAAAGTATAACATTATGTTAGTTTTAATAAATGGTCCACAAAATATTCCCACCATTGTTACAAAAATAATAATTCTTATTAACTTTAATAACTTTCAGGAATAATAACATTATCTATTCAAGACTATAATAACACTGGGATGTTGGCTTCACAACACATCTATTTTTTATATGTACTTTAAGGATCAGTTGCTAATGCAAATAATTGCATAAGTTTTCCTATTAAAATATTAAGTAAGCCTATTCAAAATCCTTCGAGCAAATAATTCATAAGGCGAGTGAGTATCACACTTTTTATTATCACTCAGTCTTCTGTGCTGAGCTTAATAAATGATAGTCTTTTAGTGCAATAACTTCCAACTAAATATTGTGAATTGTACTAGCACTGGGTTGAGGTTCACCTTTATACATTGTCAACTTCAACATTTATCCTAAAAACTGAAGCAGGATCAGCCAGTTCAATGCGCACTGCATTCTCAAATTTCTTAAAAATATCAGAAAACTCCATCATGTTTGCTGGTTTCGATTCTATCCACATTTTGTCAAACTCATAAAATAAATAACAATAAAATTTATGAAATAAGTTTACATTTGGTAAATACTGTTTCGAGTTAAACATGTAAGTTTTAGCAGAACCATCTTTTAGTAAATAATAAGCCATTGAGGTGATATTGATACCTACTATGGCAAAGGTGTAGCCATATTTCGGGTGTAGTGAATGACTTAATACATGGCTTGAAACTTGAGGATATTCCATAGAAAAATATAACAGATTTTCTAATCCAAGGAGACCCATGCCACGAAAGTCTGTTTTTGGATCATCACCCTGAAAATGAATAAAGCTATTAGTATGATACATATCTTTAGACAGCAAGTATGTTATTAATTAATTAAAAATAATGGAGTTATCATTATTACTAGCTATTTGATGCTGTCACCTTAAAGGATTTTACTAGCCACACTGGCTTTTAAAGCTCATAATATTTACTATTGTGCAACAATTGTAGATTTATAGAATACTCTTTATTAATTCATGAATCCCCAAGCGACCACCGGTGGCCGCGCATCTATTGTCTTACTATTGTGTCTCTAATTGACGGTATCTGAAGGGTTAAACTTTTCAATACTGTAATTAGAGACACAATTGAAAGACAATGAGATAGTGAATGCTAGCATCCGCTTGGGGTTTAATGAATTAAACACCAATTAAATCATTTAAAATTCAATATCTTTTAAAGGTCAAATGAATTCGACAATATAAGGATGGATTTGTGAGAGGAGAACTTACCTGGAATCCTATATATTGCCATTGCTTCGTCACTCGCGCCTCAAGAGGCGCATGAGGCACCAGCAGAGACCACAACTTCAGTAACTTATCTTCATGTTCATTATTATTGCTATCAAACTGCGTCTGTCTCAGGTGCTCCACTTGGTCCATCAAACATCTATAGCTCCAAATCTGTTCTAAGCATCGTCGAAAAGATCCTACGAAGGAACTATGTAGCTTGGGGTTTATTTTCTTTACCCTCAATATGATTGCAATTGATGGATCCAAGAACTCACGAAAATTACGAGGAACAAATCTTCTTTCATAAACCACGCTGTCCAGAAAAGATACGACCTCTTTTACATCTCGTGTACGGGAGAGCATCAATGATCTCTCCACATTACATGTTCTTTCGGCTCCAGCTTTGTCACCGTAACAGATTCTTTGAAGTTCACACAATTTTGTAGTTTTTCTGAGAAACCATTTAATGAAAGGTCGCAGATACCACTGAAGCACAGACCAAAGGTTGAACATTATCATTTCTTAACAATTGTACTGTTGAAATGATATTCCTACATGTATTTTCTAAAGTAAATCATATTTTTTCGATCGTTTCGATTTCACATCGGTTCGTTGTCATGGCCACACTTTTTTTTAATATTATTTCCAGAGTAGTGATGTACCTATTCTGACAGCTCATCTGTCAAATGTTCACTAACGGTTTTATCACTTAAGATAAGCCTACTGAGGCTAGGGTCTGTTGCCGAAAGGTTCGGCCCTGGTATGAAAGGCAAGAAGGAAAAGAGTGGGTTTTTTAGTCAGTAAGTGTCTGACACTATCTCCCGCTCCGCCCAGGGCGGGGGATGTCATTGGGATTGTTTTTACTCACCGAAAAAAAATCCTCGTTACGTCATATATACTCAGTGATGGGGTCGTGACTTTGACCAATAACTTTTTTGTGTATTTCGCTACGCTGATCTTCGGCGATATGGATGGCATCGCAGACTGGCCTCCAGTGTAGCATGGATTTGTTCTGACCAACGTATCGAGCTCCTGTCTCTAACTCATCTACTTTTTAATACGATAAAAAAAGGACTTGATATAAATTTTTGATGCCCCTTCAGGGATTGCGCCTTGTGCTTGGGCACCGCTGGCACCGCCCTAGTTACGGCACTGATTATAAAGTGCCATTTTTAATGTTACTGAAATTACACCATCTTGAGTTAGGTTGCTCGAACTTTAAAAATTAAGTCTTGATAAATAATAAAGTTAGACCATTGAATTATGAGTTAGACCCAGTTTTTATAACAACTGATTAAACTAATAATAATATAACGATTTTATCATTGCTTGCTTAGCTAGCTTGTGGAATCTAAAAACATCACTAGTTTTGGAGTTGCCAGTTTTTAATTCATGAATCCCCAAGCGACACCCGGTGGCCGCGCATCTATTGTCTTACTATTGTGTCTCTAATTGACGGTATCTGAAGGGTTAATTAAAAAACCGGATATGGAGCGGATGCAGATGTCCGCTAGAACATTTGAAAATGAACGGAAGTGTAATTATGTTGTTTGCATACATTATGACAATACTGTTATTATTGGAAATTATTTTTTACCCCTCCTCGACTTTCTCTCTCTTCAAAATAGTAGTTAGATTCGAGAAATTAAATAATTAAGAGGGTCCTTTTCCACTCGCCTATCGTAAACATCGAAAATGGTTTAAAAGGTTGTTACTTCATGTAATGCAATCCAACGCGATGTTTGACGAAAAGGCAACGCAAAAAAAGAGAGATAACGCCTGAAAACTCTGTTAGTATTCGGTAATTCCGAGATTTGCTCGAAAATTTCACAAAACTTGCTCCAGGAAATAGCTGTTTTTTTTAAACCCTTAAAAGTTTTTGGAAAAAGTTGTCGTCATTTGGAATCTTAATAAAATTTGCAAGGTCTCTAGAGGATTACTTTTTTGACTTTTTTAATTTTTAGGCAAATTATGAAGTGTCAAAATTCATACAAAATAGGAAATTTTTAGAGGTTTTTACTGGATTAGTTTTACACAAATTTAGAAATTACTTTCTTTAGAAACCTAGATAATATCCACAAGATACTGTGTTTCCAAAATATCGAATGAAAAATGTGTAATAACGTCATAATCAGTTATGAGCGAGTATGAAAAACAGTGAAAATGTGGGTCATGATGCACCACCTAAATTTTTTTTTTAAGGCTCAAACATAGCCCGCTAAATTCAAAGTCTCTTAAGTTTTTTTTGTATTTTGCACTTTGCAGGTCAGTGTCAATTTGTACGTTTGTATATAGAAAGAAAAAACGTTTTTTCCTGCCTCACAGAATCGTATAAACTATGAAAAAAAAAGGTACCAGTGAGAGGCCAAAAAGTCCCATAGCTCAGCATATGCTGCGTTTTTTAAAACGATGGTAAATAACGCAGTGCTGGTATTCTGTTAGGACCTGCTGTGATGCCACGAACACACTAAAAACCTTGCAGGACTGTATTACTAATATCATAAACAACAACTTTTGTTCTATGACTTTTTACAAAACATAACACATTTACCAAAAAACAAAACTTTAAGATTTTGTTGTTCTATCTAACACATTTCAACTCTGTATTTTGCCGTAAATACTTACGCTTCCCACGCACTGTTCTCATAGTAATACATAGTAAGCAGGCTTTCAAAACACTATCATGTCATCACACCTAGCAAGCATTCGCACCATATTCATGTACTCGACATCAGAATATTGATACACCACCATGCAAAGATAATTACGTCCGCACTGCCGAATATCGCTACAAGAACACGTAAGACGCGACGCACGCGCATCAAAGCGTCCGGCCGACTAGCGAGGGTCGCCCGTAAATAGGTCAAGTTCTTGTTCAGCTACCCTCCACTATTATACTATCGCTTGCTTTGCATAGACTTCGTAATACTTAGAACGTTCAATTTAAATATTTTTATTTTTATACGAAATTTTAATAATCCGAAACATTTTTAAAAGTCATAGAACAAAAGTTGTTGTTTATGATATTCTTAACTAGCATCTAAGAGGTTGCTAATGTTTTACAAATTAATACAGGGTGTATATTTGCTTAGCTAAATAAATAAAACTTGTAAGTCGAATTTGTGTTTTTATTTGATGAAAATTGTAATTCATAAATTTTACATTAAAATTATTTACAATGCCATAATACAACACGAACGGGCGGTCAGCGCGCTGACATCTTATTATTTACAAAAGCAATAGGTGTTTAACAAAACTGTGACAATTTTAATTAAGGACTTATTATTAAAGAAAGTTTACCGAAACAGCATAAGGGCGGTTCCTATAGGTACAAACAATAGTGAGGCATACGTGGCAGGTACAAATCTATTCTAAACGTAACTACAAAGTACCTAAAATATTATTTAGCTCCTTCCCTTATTCAAATACAATTGCAATAAACACAATGCGTAATTTAAATAAAGACTTTGATAACATTTTTACAATTTCTAATAAATAATTTAGATTCATGTTTATTCTTTTCTTCTCAAAACTACATGTTTAGTCTGTTTTTGTTATAAATAATAAAATGCATACGAATTGCATAACGACGGATTTTATTATGAAAATAATAATTGAATACTTATCTAATTTGTCTATGATCTAATTATTTGCTTGATACAAAATACCAACTAGTCGAAGCAAAGATTAACTGTGTTACGTCGCCTCTAAAAATATCACTTGTGACAATTTGTGAAGCCACGTCTCATTTCCAATGGATATCTAATTAATTGGATGGATATTTGTAAGTTTGGATATACCATATTAGCAGCTGATTTCTTTGTATCTTGTCCCCATCATGTATTCAAACATATTCCTTGGCATTATGGTCTAATTGGGCCTTATCTTTCGCACAAAACCTATATTTAATGTTTGCCAATGTCATCATCATAAGATATCTTTTTCGTCATAATGGTTCTACACAATTTTATTTAACAGCAGACTATAGATATTTTCTGCGAATTTATGTGGTATGGTAGAGGTAGGTGCCTGCTTGTACGTATTTTCATCAGAAATATCATGGGAACATCTGTACATAGTTAAACATCATATGAAATTATATATCATTGGTTTGTTGTATTTTGGTTTATCTAAGTATATTGTAAGACGTTATATTTTGAGTGGTGTGCTTGTCTAGTGAAACAAACGAGTATAAAAACATTGCTACAGAATTTGCTATACCGATGATCCACTGATCTCATCAGGGCCTTTACTTATCCCGACCTTAGAAAATATTAAATTTTATTTGTCGTCTTTAATAAGGAAGAGGATAAAAAGAGGACAACGATTTGGCGTGAGGTAACTCTTAAGGTACCTGTAAAGTCTGATTATCTTCCAAACTGTACTTCAAAGTGGGTTTATACTTCGAGAAAATCGATTTTTCTATTTACCTAATAGTTTTTGAAAGCAGTTTCAAAACAAATTCGAAATGAAATTGGTCCCAGGATATGAATTAGATATTCAGATTCTATCTAGAAGTAATTTGATGATATCCCACCTCAAAAAAATATGTAAAAGTTGATAGACGTTCGTAGAATCAACAAAATGTGAGCACATCTTATTTTATATCCCAATGGGATATACATACCTATTACTGGAAATGTTCAATCAAATTGATCGATATCGTTGTAACTATTTATTAGGTTAACTTTTTTTAGTAAACCTAGTTTGTCATCATAATCTGAATATTTTGATTTTCATTTTGGTTGACAAACAGCAGGACGGGTGAGGTAGATTAAAATTTCGTTTTTTCTGCCCTCTCCTTACTAAGTACGACTTGTTATTGATCCTACATCATACAGTTGTTATTCATATACTTACGCACCTATCTACGCAATAGTTACATATGTGCAGACTCTATCTAAGCTTACACATTGCAGTGCCGTGGCGAGCTTAACTTGGTTTGTAAATTAAAATGTTCATACCTATTCATCATTTTAAACAATCAGAATTCACAATATGGAAAGTAAAAACCGTATTATTTCTGTGATAAACTTTTATAACATTTCGAAAAATAATTTTGGTAAAGGGTAAAATCGCATAAGGTTGGTTTGGAAACAACACATTGGTAAATGGTAAGGCTATGTCTATCTAGTCACTCCATCTTGCTACACATATGTGTATTGTGTGCCGTCAACCATGTTTATGGTAACCAGAGGAACTACAAATAATAAATTATTTAAGACTTTATAGAAAAGTTGTTAATAAGACAATAACAGTAATCGTAATGCCTACTTTAGCGAAGGCTAAGTAAATTAATTCGCCATTCAGTGAAGAGCCTAGTCTGATAACTAAACAGCGTAGGTCATGAGATCTGATTAAATGATATTTAGCCGTGGCGTCTAATACAACATTTAATTATCTTTTTGGCTAATGCTTAGGCCATTCTTAGCTGGGATAGAAGGAACGGGGTGGGTTTTTTAATCAGTCAGAGTCTCACACTATCTCCCGCTCCGCCCAACAGTGGGGATTATCATTGGATGATTTTCCCCACCATAAAAAAAGGAAATTCTTTTAATAGGTTGACTAAACAAAAAAAAATGACTTGGGGTACCTCGACATGAATAGATTAGGTTCTTCGAACCTAACCTGTGCGGAGGCTAGGGCGAGTGAGCAATGTGGGCAAAGTAATGCCCCGTTATCCCTTTCATATTTCTCAAAGAGATGTCAGCAAACCGAAAGGGCCCAGCAGGATCATAGCCTACTGGGGCCAAGGGTCTGCTTCTGAAAGGAAGATTCGGCTCTGGTACGAAAGGCATCGAAGGAACAGGGGTGGGTTTTAGTTAGTAAAAGTCTGACACACCCTATCATTTCGCCTAAGAGCGAGAGATGTCATTAGAAGATTTTCTCATTTACAAAAAAGAAATCCCTTACATATTAGATTCCATTGATACGGCAGATAGTAATAGGAGCCTTACATGGCGGAGCTTCTTCGGATTATTTTACAAACGACCATCGGCAATGCTAGATAAACGCAAATCAATATTATTTTGACGTAATTAAAAGTAATTGTTTCAAGTCATTTACGTAGTTGTTTTATTGCATTGTTTAATATTCGAGCGGCTAGTTCAATGGCGCCGTTTAGTAAAAAATCTAGGCTATTAATTGAATGGCAAAATGAGCGAGCCAATCGAGCATGAATAAATTTATTAAAATTTGAGAGCAAAAATAATAAAAATATATTGAGTCTTGGTAAGGACAAGACGATAATTTTAGATAGACATTGCCATATTAATTACTATGAACACGTGGACGATATTAGGTATACAACAGCAAAATATCAACATTTAATTATCGTCAGTCATTTTCAAAAGCCACTTGCCAAATATCGTGTCACATCACTTGAAAATGACATACTCAAATTAGTAATTACGTTTACAATTATTATTATTATTATAAACAATGACAAACTATCACTTTTAAATACAGAAGAGTTTCATTCATTGTTATTTATCTCACTAATGTCTTTTCATGCATCAAAATGTTGACAATAATTTCTTAACACTATTACATAGGTAATTAAACATAAGCTATACAATGTATCTACAATTATACATAATATTTATAAGATGCACAAACCAGCAACGCAAGGTGCTAGGGCTTTGTTCATAAAGTTGCTTAATATTCTATAATTTGCAAATTATTATTTTGAACACTTGTCTAAGAAAATGAGTTGCAAGAAAAATGTGTCTTAACTTTAGTTATCTTTTTGGTTTCAAAAACTCTTAATTTAACAATTTGTACGTTTTGAATGTGGAAATATTATTACCTAATTATAATTTATTATTCAAATTATGTTGTTTAATTTATATTCCTTCAAATGCTGCAGAAAAATTACTAATTGTATTTGAAATTAAACTCTACTGTAGCTATCGCGTTCACAATTTTTATTCAGGACGAATTATATAATAATTGCAAATATTTTCTGAAGCAGAATAAAATTATAATTGGTTCTGGTTTCGTGTATGTTATCTATTATTCAAACTAAGTTAAATTCTGGAGTTTTTAATAAGTACATAAAAAATTTAGATGCTGGCAAAAAACATACCGTTAAAGTAAGTTGTGGAAATAAAAAAACCTGATGAACAAATTGTTAAATTTTCTATTAGATACAGTTTTGGGTTACTTTACACACATACTAATTAATAGGATTACTGTTTGTTTATTGTGTTTCTACTGATTACCAAGCTTGATCTAAAGTTATACCTCAGAGCCATCAGGTAACCAGGACTTTACGGTACTAATAATAACTTAGTCTATAAACAAACCAATTTCAAACCAGCATTGCATGGTGCTCTATCCACAAAATTTACCAAAGTTTGCATAATATAGATTTATACTTCTAAATCTAAAGTGACAGTACACAAGAACGCGAAGACAATTTCAGGTATTAACAAAGTATCTCTACTCATATTATTGTTTTTATGGTACAGCATATATGGTACATACAAGTCCTATATATTAATTAAAGTTGCTTATTTTATACTTATAATTACGCGGCTTGTAGTTAAGCCTAATCTCTCATTTCCAGCAAAGCATTTTATAATTGCCCTACAGCTGAACCACACAGGGTTTAGTTAAATTCAGTGGCAAAAATGACTAGAAAACGTGAATAAGATATATTATGATAGAAAAATAAACGTTCATAGATATTTATTATCATATTTTATTTATTTATTTATTTAAACAGGAGGTGTAGAAACATATTTCGTCAACACTTAACAAACAGTAGGTACCGGGTGTCTCTTCATTTATACACAACACAATCTTAATTTTAAACGCAATATAAACATTTTTACAATTCTTTGATAACAATAACAACTCATCAGAATAAAAGTTAGTTAAAATATTTTAGGAAAAACAAAAAATACTTTATATAAAGTCAACAGCTTATTGTAGAACAATTTAGACTCAATAGATAAAATCAACATTTTATATTTTGGACTAGGCCCAAATAATAAGTGATATAAATTAACTAGATATTTCTGTAATAAGCACCGACGTAAGAAATACCAAGGTTACATTTGCGGCCGACGTAAGAAATACCAAGGGTACATTTGTTGGGTGTAGTGACCATAAGCGTGGGTATCTAAATGGAGGGAAGCGAGCCTTAACATATAACAGTAAGTAGTCAGTTCCAAGTGTTAGATATAGATCCATAAATAATATACAAAATATGATTAGCAATTTAAAAAGTTTGGCATGATAACATTCTCTCGACGCGTAATTTACAAAAAACGAAGTAGTGCTTAAATAAATACCTACCCATATAAAATGTATAACTTATACATGTATATATATGTAAAGGCAGCATATAATAATAATATATTATATTTTTAACAGGATAGCACAATATTATAGGTACAAGGTTGAATCTTATAAAGCGAATGATATGTCACTTTTATCTTACATTTTAAATAGTACCTATAAAAACGTAGCGAATTTAAAATAGTATCACTTTGTATCTATCCAAATATTAAGGGAATGGTCTCATTCGTGTTAAACATTTATTGAACTTTATAATACTGTTAACATAGGAGAACAGTAATAATTAGATATATCGTAAAAGAGATCATTAGCAAAAGATTATTTAATAAATATATCTTTGTTAGCCGTGACATTAAAATGAATAAGTTTGCAGCAGAGTTTTGTACAGTATTTTGTGTTGACTGCATTCATAAGTGGCTGAATGTATTTCCTAACGCGTACTTTTAATGTAAGTGTCTATCAACATTACACTTATTTAAAGGTACATAAGGCATCCAAGCTTTAATTTTAATATACAATTATGGACACCTCTAGTTTTCCAATAGAAATTGATCGATGCATATAATTTTACGCACAGCCAAAAGCGTTGTTTTTTTTATTAAATTGCAGGTTCTCAGCATTTGACCACCCGTTACAATGGTTCAAAAGAATATTAAATAATAACATTATAATTAATTAATTCAATCAGGCTTCCCTACGTTTTTCAATTATATAATTTGATTTCAAAGCACAGCCAAAACGCTTTTTCTTATAATTTATTGTTTTATAATAATTTAGATATAAAATCTATGTTTCAAAACAGTTGACTCCTTGGTCCACTTTTTAACAAGCAAAAGGCATAATTTAAATGGTGTTCAATTAATCTTCAGTTTTCTTTCTATCAGATATATTACTGAATTAGTTTAAAGAAAATAATAAATTTTATCTGTGCTTCATTCAAAATAACATTAGATATTTAAATTAAGCTGTTTTACTGTCCGTTCAACAGATTCTGACATTTATGGCGTTGCTGGCATGACAAATTGCGGCTGCAGTGAATAGTTGTAATTGTAACCACTTTATAATATATATTTGGCAATCTGTACGGCTCTTTTGTTGGCTTCGTATAGATTATGAAAACTGCAGGTGGTGCAGGACGGGCAGCATAGCAGGTGGCGCATGTCCACAGCGCGCATCTCTCGTCCTCTGCACTGTCTTTTAAGGAGGTCGTAAATCGCATAAAACTTTTACGGCTCTTTAAACGTGCAGGTTTTGGTTGGTGTTTATGCAGGGGGTCGTCCCGTTCCTGTTTACTCTTTTCGATGCGGCTGGCTGTCTCGTGGTGGACTTCTGGAGGAGCTATACCTGTTAAAGGGTACAACATCGCAAGAGGGGTAGGTTTTAAGCATCCCGTTACGATGCGAAAGGTATCATTCAGCGCTATGTCCGGACATAGGACATAGCGCTGAATTATTGTGCCTACGGCATAGAATTCGAAATAGGTTGAACGGACAGTAAAAAGGTTTGTTTAAATGTCTAATCTTATTTCGAATGGAGTGTAATATGTTGTAACGCTTTCTGACGACCATGCACAGGTAGGTATTGTAATCAATGTATAACGCACCTCCTACAAACATACGGGAACTAAAGCGCATTGCGGTTTTGGACAAAGATTTCGTTATTATTTAATATATTATCCTAAATACAAACGGCTTCTAGCATTTGTGGACACTACGTAATATCTAGGGTGTGATGATAGAGGACAATATCATAATAATGTTACAAATATCTTAACGTGGTGAGTTATCTACTTACGCAACGAATAAGGTGACGGTATGGTCTCACAGCACAATATTCACGATACTTTTACACAAGTATCTGGTTACAATATTTCATTAGGTTACTATACCTTACGTATTGATAGGTGTAATTTAATTTCATTATTATTTACAGCCAGCATTATATTCATCAATTTCTGTATTAACCACTAATATTATATCAGGCAAAAATAATTCTTTGACATGTAGAAGGCATGTTCATGGTACAATATCAACACAATCGGTATACACACACTTGTACACCTCTGGAATAGCGTGAACTCATCGGTATTATATATTTATATTAGAATTTAAAGATAATAATGACTTGAGCTTCATCTATGCATCTACAGCTATTTTTTACATTACTCCGAATTATATTATTTCGAAACTTAATCACTTTAGTTCAAATGATACGGCGATCATTGCCTACGCCTCGCCTTCACAAAGCAATTAGTAAATATTGTTATAATTATCACAACATATTATGTTAGTGTTGATTTGGACAAACTAATAACTATGGTGATTATTATCTTCTAATAAATATAAAAAGTAATCATGTCTTTTTGCTATCTTACTAGTAATAATAACTTAAAAGCAATCAAATATGCTGGTTCTGTCTTTAGGTTTGAAATAGAATTCTATCTCCTGCACATCGAAGGCAGCTCTCCGCAGTGTATATTCCGTCGTTCGATAATCTACACGATCTCTCTAAATTCATACAAAATCCGATGTAATCACGTTGATACAAGAATTTTCATACAATTACATAAGTTGATCCCTCTTTATCCTATCATAAGTTTTCGTGTATTCACAAGAAAGTAAATCTTACGCGTAAATATACATTATAAACGTCCGTCTATGAACTTTTAGAAAACTATTTCAAAACCTGTAGAAAAATCGCACACATCTTTCAATTTATTGACGTTAAATTATGGAAAGCTGTGACGTTAGCTTTCTGCTTCAAGTATCTTAAAACTATATTTATCTTAACAGTACGATCACTATAAATGGGTATAATCACAATTCTCGACCGATGACAATCATCAAATATGTATTATAGTAGAGTGAGTAGCTTAATCTCATACATATTTGTGTCGCAGTAAAAGAATAGTAGAAAAACACAGTAAATGTCCGTTCACACGAAGCGGCCAGCGACAGCGGTAAGTGAAGGCAGCATTAAGAGAACGCCTTGTAGTGAATGAAGAAGAAGATGAGAAACACGGCGTAGGCAGTGGGGAACGTGATCCGCGCGATCACGTCGATGGTCTTCGCCACGCGGATCGGGTGCGGCGGTTCTTTTTTGCGAACCTGGACGAAACATGGCTGAAAGAGATTATTATGCAAAATGAATGATGATACCGTAAGCCGCTACTGTGTATAAGAGGCTAATGGAACTGTGGATCGGTGTCACTGTTGCTTATGTACCAACCCTATGGCAGATGAAGATTTTAGTGGTACTAGTCTTCTCGTATTCGCTGTGATGTGATCTACGCATCAGCGGGAAAATAAAAAGTAGCGTATTCAACCCTATGTTCGTGGAAGCTGGAAATTACTCGCAAGCTGTTTCATACTCGAGGAAGTGCTTCTACAATGTAATGTAGTTGTACTAAAATAAATGGGAATGTAGGGTTATACGCAAAATATTGGTAAGTTTATGTTAGCGTCTGATAGAGGGATTGTTACCTCCGAGACCCCGCCATTGTTGGCGGTGTGTGTACAGGCTCCTGGGCCAGTGCACGCGGTACAAGACACCATGTCGGCCCCGCCTGTCGACTCGCGCTTTTTGTCTCCCTGTAACACCAGTTGGTTTATTTCTTTTATTTTACTTGATCAAATATCACCACTGGCATAATCAATAAAATCGTGCCGACTAAGATACTTTATAATAATCATATTGCTAGGACTTCTTCAATGGTGGTGACTGGGCTGCGTTCCATCACAGGGTTTAGATTCCCATCAACCCGTATGGGGATTAAAGTAAAATGCAAAAAAAAAATTTCTATGTCAGAACTGTGCAGTTCCAATTGAATAGAAAATTACAAAAAATCTGGTTAATTTTGGTCTAAAAGGAATTATACGAGTAGTTTTTATAAAACCTTAAAAGAGAAAGATATAAAAAAAAAACTGTTATACGTACTGAAATTTAGATTAGATTAGTAAACTACCTACATATAAATATGTATTGGTTATATATAAATACTTTTGAAAGATAGTAACACTGTTTGGTTAATATGTGAGAATTTCAAAATACTAAATATAATTCTACATGTTTAGGGCTACATAAACAAGAAAATTTGAAGGGTACAGCTGGTATGACAGTAGATATACTCACAGGCTGGAGCGTTCCGAAGCAGCGTTAAATAAAAGAATGCGTTAGTTTTCATGATATCTGACTCAGAGGTGATGATGCTGGTGAAGTGGGGCTAACTAGTGTCATTCTCAATGACGTCACTTACAGCGCCGCTACTCTCCGCTTGGGGCACATCTTGCCGTGCCCATTGGAGGAAAGCCATCGCCTCCTACGTAAATGTTAACCAGTGTTTAGCCGAAGCATGACTTATCTTACAAACGTACCGCTGAAGCTGCGTCAACCTAGTCTCAAGGTTTATACAAGCAACGTGTCCAATGTAAAAGAAGTAACTATAAGCGTACTATTGAAAAAGATATTGAATAAAATTCAATAATCTGATTAAATAATGTTAGAATACCCTGATATAGAAAGGAGTGAATGTCTACTTTAGTTTGATCAACTTGAAGTATTGAACAATGTCGTAGTAATGTATGGGTTGAGAGGAAGGTTAGTAAGATAGGTGTGCATGCATCTAAAGAGGATTTTTCACGTTCATAACTGAAAGGAATGGACAATAAAGAAACCAAAAAAAAAGAAAAGAAATTGGTATACATTTAAGAAAATAGGTGGATAGAGGCCAATTCTACTGAAGCTTGTTATTGGGATTACAACATGCATTTTCGATAACTGTTTCGTGTTTGAAGATGATGACTAGAGCTCCGCATATTTCATATTTACTTTAATTTAAGTAAATAACATTGAAAATGTTATGATAGAAGTTAATAGTATCAAAAATATAGAAAATAATGTTCTGGGAAGACTGATTTTTGCAAATCTAAACTTTAAATTAGACTCACCTGCGTTATCCTAGTTAAAGAAGCAATTATTGTTAAGCTAGTTTCTACAGCAAATCAGCCTTACAGAACAGAGGTACAAGAGAAATATACGAGCAATGTCTGGATAGTGCCAATGAATGTGGCGAATGTTCTTACCAAGGGGCTGGCCAGTATAATGCCAATTCTGCTCAGGACTGCAGGCAGTCGCTGCGAACACATCACACACACAGTTTGTTCACTCGTGACAGATGGTCTAACGATGTGCAATCGTGAATGTAGACTACGTTGTAGTGGCCACATTTATAATGGATAGTATGCACTTTGAAATAGTTACGGTACCCACTTCAGAAAAGTATGAACGTAAAATCAATCATAATATACAAGTCAATTTGCATCTTTGCAATGTTTTCTTATAGATGTTTGATACATAATCTCAATATAGAATTATGGATTTCATCATGAAAAGCAAGGAATGATGTATAGACACGAATTGTAAGTTATGATGTATGGCCACACAAAATAGTCTTATTTTGGTGAAGTGACGATTGCAAATGATACAATATGTGATGAATTCTTGCTTACCCATAAAATTTAGTAAATATATGAGCCAAATACATGCAAAGACGTTAAAGAGGTGAAGCATGCTGTAGAAAGAAAACAAACAACATGACATTGCCGTTTTACGTATTAAATAAAGTACGTACTCGTTTATCAAGCCATGTCTTGTTGTTGTAAGATTGAAAGAAAACATTGCAAAGAGTAAAAATAGAAAAAATGTAAGATATTCACGACGGAACTTATTTGTTATTCTGGTAAGCTAATTTATGTCAGGGATCAATACAAAATGTTGTTTGCTACGCGTAGGTATCTTCAACTTGCGGAACTTTTAAATTCCTTCGTGAATGGATTGTGGGTTTTCTAAAAAATACTCCTAATATCACCATACAATATCAAAGTGCTTTTTGGAATAATCTAATACCAATTGCTGGCTACAAGGACCACAGTAAGGAGAGGTAACGTTTAGTAGCGTAAACATGTAGTAGGTAGAGTGTATGTACAGGGCTTTAGACAGGTAAATAAGTAGGTATATTGAAATTTTGGATTAATGTTGTATTAGGATTTGCGTGGTTTTTATTATACCCACGAAGCCTATCAACAAACACCAATAAACAGAACTAGATTATTTTTTACAAAAAAATAAAACAAGAAAAACCACATCGATAACACGTTTTACGAAATTGAAATATATATTGAATATAATTTTCAAAATTATAGTTAACAAACATGGCAGTAAAAATACACTTATAGTCTCAATTTGCCAAATAGATCGCCATCAGTGAATCGTTTGAAGTAAAATATAGATAGAGACACTGATGACGCTCTAGACAGTGAAATTGAGAGAGGTAAAAAAGAGTAATCACCTGTGTGACTGGATTTTCCCCGGGTCGGTAGACAACATTGTGTAGGGGTCGTTTCCGCCCCACATAGTTGACGCACACAAACTCTAGTAAGGACGCATAGATGAAACACATGCACACGCCATCCCACACATTCATTGCAGTCAGGTTCGACACGACAGGCAGTGTCGATCTGAATCCATTCGATGTAGTGAAAAAATTCAACATCGTTGTTACACCTGTGTAAAAAGCAAACCAACATAAGAATCTTATCACTGTCAATATAACGAAATAATAGAATATAACAATTAACAACAGATAACAATTTAGTCAAAAAAAAAGCGTGTTCATGATACGAGTACAGTTACTAGAACATTGAGAATGTAAATTGTAAAGCTCTACAGAGAAACGTAGAAAGATCATGCGATTACCAAAGTACTAGTACATATAATCTACTTACAAGTAGCCAATCTTTATAAGCAATGCTTGTATTGCGTAAATTGATAGAATTTTTAAGGATTCCGGTACTTACAGAAATATCTGTCAGTTTGGTAACCGTGAATGAGCTTATTTCATAGAAAATTTTAAATCTTTATATACACGATATTAAATTTATTCAGAATTGGGCAAATAAAACAGTGAACCAACCTATCATTACTCTAGCAGGCACTGCATTCCATTCCAGCCAAAAAGTAATAAACGATGAAGTCACCAAAATGATCCCCGGAATGAAAACTGTGGTGAAGTAAAATGATCTATCCCGTGTGAAGATAAGATCCACTTTGAGGCAGCTGTAATTACCTAAAAATGTCAAGCATAATCTAAAAATAAACAAAAATAAAATTGGCAGGTGAGAATGATATGTCGACTTGGAATATATGACTATAGTTTACATATAATAAGCGAAACCTGCAACAGATAGCGTGTTATATCAACAGCCGCAGCCAACATCTACGAAGAGTAAAATGTATGCAGTACGCAAGACCGAGAGCATTCCAGATACCAGCCACATTTTACCTATCATGGAACGGGCTGGTACTGCGTTCCATTCCAGCCAGAACGTGATGAACGAGGACGTCACCAGAATTATTCCAGGGATAAATACTGTAGTAAAGTAGAACGCTCGGTCTCTAGTAAATATTAAGTCGACCTTTAGACAGCTGTAGTTACCTGTGGAGTGAATATCATTAGATACAATAGGAACATCGTAGCACGCAAAGTGTTTCTCGTTTAATTTAAAAACAAAAATAACCGGGATACAAAATTCCAAGTAACTCAATTCAGAGGCCTTGTTAAAATTAAAGTACATTGTGAACAGCCAAAACATCATCTAAGTATACTAACTACGTTCTGTATGTATGAGTAATGCGTGTTGTGTTGTCGTGTCTCCTCATCTTCATGAACATACTTCGTAGCTTTATGACGTTCATTAAAAATGATACAGCGTACTATTTCAAACGCATGCTCTCACAGTCATGTATGGAATTTATATGTGCATGCATGAAAACAATGAAAAAGTGATGAGCACTTAACTAAAACAACATGAATGCTGGTGAGTATAACAAAGGTATCCTTCGACTTTCCATCATCACGGCCAATTTTACAACATTTTATACAACACTTTAATATTATAACACAATTACGCATTTACTCACACATAAGCATAAAATATTTGAAATACGACGACACCGGACAGAACGGTGCCTCGTCCGGTGCAACTTAAGTACCTTGCTCCTCAAAGCGTCTCTGGCAAAGATTACATGTCATCTCTTCGTCTTCCTCGTAAAGTGAATTACCCTCAGCTGCTTGCAAAGATGTTAACAAATTCTTACACTCTACATTCTCAACAAACTAATGAATACATTTAGATGTTAGGAATAGCAAAATTTGTATTAATGACTGTACACTACAAAGTCACACTGTATATTAGGCTAGTGATCACACTGGATGATCAGACGGACAACCTAGATGAACATGCTGGTTAGCTAGGGTTACACCTAATGTATTTGACAACGTGTGATCGCATAACGTACACTATCAAGCGACTACTATATATATTTTTAAGAACACACAAAATAAATTAATTATGAAACTTAACCTTTTACATAAATCAAGACCAAGCTGAAAAGAGTTAATCAGAATTTCAATATAATTAGGCATCCTTTGACCATCTCTTGTGCAAAATATAAGATGTGCTTTAACAAAATATCTAATTTTGGTTACTAAGCTACCGTATAGGCCGAAAAAAATATATGATTTGGAGGATATCTTTCTTTCAAATAACGTTTTAGAAGCGATGTTGGTATGTTGTATGTATGTTATATGTAGGAATGAACAATCGTATATTTTACCTCTCCAACTGGCTTTGATAGGGCAGGGAATGGTTTGGTTCTGGATGAGATACGCATTGAGCGTGGTGAGTGACGGCGACTTGCGAAGTGTGTCTTCGTCGTTCTTCCACACGTACGTGATCGCCGACTGCTCGTACGATACTGGCAAATACAAAGTGTGTTACAGCACTGTCACTAGTACACTCGTTGAATTCAAAGGCTTTTGGGGAGTGAAAATAAAAATATATGTATATACTACTTAAGGAATTTAACAGAACAGTGCGAATTTTGTAGGGAGAGATGCATAGTAGGACCAATAAACTTACTACTTTCTAAGGCAAATGAACACAATGGGTCATCAAAAGGAAAGATGTTGAGCCGTCCCTGACACGACAGGATGAGATGCCGCCGCATCAAATAGTTAATAGTACCATTGCGATAGATGCGCAAAGCGAAATGCATTGGTATTATCGGGTCCTGAAAAATAAGCACAGTTAAGAATATCATCTTGTGTAAGAAGTAATCAAAATAAAGCATTTGCACTATAAAATTACGCTCCTATCCTAAATACTCCTACGTGGTGTTCACAAATTACTTATCACCAAAAACCACCGGACCAAGTGTTACGATGAAATCTACGAAAATCAACTCCAAACGTCTAGATTGCATTGTAAAAACCAGAAAGAAATCGAGGCGAGCATGAAGTGTCAGCTATAATAATTCTGTATGTACAAATAATGGTCCTTTTAGAGTCATGAAGCATTGTATGTAGTTATAAATACCCATGAGTGCTGGGAAAACTCCTTCAGAAGAAAGCATGGTGGAAATAATTATGTATAAAATTAGATGAAAATATAATTTTGTAATCTGTATCTTCACAAAGTATCAATTATGTAAGTTGTCTAGGTTCGGTTCGATACGGACCTTAAAGTCGCCGTGCATGATGAAGTACGTATCCGGCAACCAAATGTCTTCGTGGTGGTGGATGGCGTTTAGGAAGTCGTAATGAGACTGGTTGGAGTAGCGCAGGCGAGGGTCGTACCACTGCTGCTGAAGTAAGAACTCCACTTCGTATTTCTGCAAGTGGACAAGTTACACGGATATTGAAACAAGAGAAGGAAAATAGACCAGAAGAGAAGTAAAGAAGCTTAATAAGTACTTACAAGACTAGATTCGTCCGGAGAGGCTAAGCTAAGAAGTAGTACGCTTACATTTACGGTGAGGACACCTGAAAAAAACATATTGATGACATTCAGAACTTGATAAAAAAAAATATTCATACAAGACACAACAACGATATACACTTATAGTACATGCTTGCTATCAATTGTGCTGGAGTTCAGTAGGGTACTACCTATCTTGACGTGTCTAGCAGTTTTCTTTTTGTTTCGCTTGTTAATGACCTCTCTTAGTATAAAGATTTCGATTATGAAAATCTTGTAGCCAAGATAAGTTAGAATATAGTAGAAATAATGATCGGAAATCAAGTAAGTATAACAAAATTAAATAACAAAAATTAACCGTAGGCTACTCATGTTGCAAGAATAAACGAAATTGTAAATAAGAAGTTGGCAGATCCGATTTCTATTGGAAAAGAAGTATGAATTTACGACAGACAAGAATTCATAATATTGTGTTTGATGTTTGTGAAAAGAGAAAATCATTTTAGGCAAAAAGCATGGCGTAAAAAGAAAACTCGTTATTCAATGTTGAGTGACTGAACCATTAAACACAGTGTTGTTATTTATGAGAGAGAAAGTAATGACTAGCATACCGACGACTACGAAATAATCAGTTTAAATAAATTCAATAATAAAAGTGGGTGTGTTCTAATCTAATACATCAATGTTATCAGGTGCATCCATACTGGTAGAAATAATATGTGACTCATATACAGAGGTATAAAATTATTCTAAAGCATAGGGTCAGGTATCTACAGTTGCGTGAGGTAAGAAAAATATTGAAGTTGCGTGCAAGGAGTAAGTTACAAGGTTACAGTTGCTACGATCCAGATACATGTGAAAGGATTTCTCTTTTCATAAACATATGAACACAACGCACCACGATTGTGCGAGCGAGGCCGCAGAGACGAGAGCCCAACATTATTTTGTGCCAGAGAGTCGTTGGGCGAAGTTAGACCACAACAGAATTCTGGATCTGCAATTTATACCAATTTTCAATAACCTAGTCGACCCCTTCATTCATACGCCACAGCATCAAGATTTCAAATTATATCAAGTCAATGATGCTATGAAATTTTACGATATAATTTGAAAACTTGGTTTTATTTGATGTAAGTACAGATAAAAACGATGACATTTACCATCTACTGGTGGCAGCAGTCTTTTGTCATAGCGGGAGTTTTTCAGCAGGTTGTCCAGTATCTCTTTGTCCGACTTTCCCGCTGCAAATCTGGAGAATAGTGAATAGACTTTTATGTAAAAACTGTGAAGCCATTTTGCATTTCTAAAGAACATTTTAAATCATCAACATAATGGCCTGGAAGCGAGTACTATTGAAGATTTATGCCGTAACATATATCATGGCAAATTAAGCGTGTGGAAACGCACAGCAGTACGCTTAGTATTGATTTTAGATTAACACTTATTACCTTGCTGCTACAAAAGCCGTTCAATAAGCTAATAAATAGAGCAATGACATGTTCTAATAATAAATGTCATAGTCGTAATAGTGTGTTGTTTATTAACTATTGGAAATTCAAGTGTAATTCAATTATTTCAAAACACAACCATTAACTAACTACAGAATTTCGAAAAACAATGTTTACTGACTACTTTGAGAAGTTCGGTAACACTAAAACCACAATTGAATCATATCGAAACACACGTCAAAATAAACTTGTGGTAAGTGTGTGCGGAAACAAAAGCTTTGTGAGATGCTAGGAGTTGCTCACTTGTGCTAAACTGATTTGGAAGTTAGTCCAAAGTTATACAAGATGGCTGTATGCGATCAAAATAATCTTAGGAGCGCAAGGTGGAAATTAAGCTAGCTAAGCAAGTTACGTTTACACAATACAAAGAAAAGTGATAATGTAGCCGGGATAATAAACATACTGGGCGTATAACTCTCGCCACAGATAATTTGTTTTGCATAGTGCCGCAGGGTGTATTAATGGAGCGAGGAACTTCACGCTTGGCTGGCGTGGGCCGGCTGGCGTGTTAAATACGCTTCGTCGCCTGCGCTCGCCGTGTGTCCTTCCACGCTCTACTCATTACCATCTAAATCTATCGTTACTATAAATCCACAAAACGCTGCTCTGTCGGTTTAAAATTTTGAAAAGTATTTTATAAAAATAAATGCCAATTAGGTACCCAATGAGATTTTGTCTAATATTACACTAATTAACAGTATGACTATCAAAGTTTAATTTGGTTCAAATCTCAAATAAAGGTTTTAAAAAGTTGAATGAAATACATAAATAATTCTGTTTTCAAATCATTTGTACTTTTAAGTTAACGAAATTTTACAGTATATAAATTCTTAGGCTATCAGGAATTAGATAAGAATGGGCAAAAGTTAACATTTAAAGGGTAATACAAAAGAGTTCTACTTACATGTCTGATGTGAGAGCTGATGCTCGACTGAGCATGAGGAAGATGGCCACAGCGCGTGCCACGACGCATGACCAACCCATATTAGGACATCTGGAAATATTAGTTTTTATGTTTAAATTTTAGTTATTATACAGATGAAAGTAAATGTTTAGATGCTGGGCTCAATCACAAATCCCGTAATCAAATACATACAACCTAGGACACAAATAGATTATAGTCTTATATATATAAACTTGAGCATATAAAACCCGTCTTTAGAAAGCGTGGAGTGTTTAATTCCCTGCCAGAGTCTGTGTTACTGATGCTAACACCCTGGGGCTCTTTAAGTCAAAAGTGAATCCTCCTCCTATATAATTATTTGTATTGATAGGTTCGCTCTTGACCACTATCTCACTTGATGGTAAGCGACGATGTGGTCAACAGTGGAGCATGTTTGCGTTAGCACTTTTGACTTAGAGAACTCTAGATTGTAGCTTTCACGAACAGAAACTCGTGGAGAAAATTCCACTCCTAAGCTGTACGCTCAATAAATGTGTTCCTTCATCAGGTGAAAGAAGCGTAAGAATAAGAAAGTGTGATGATTAATAGTAGTGGTGTATATGGCCTGTTAAGAGACATTCAAAGGCTAGAATTAGTATCTATTATTTTTTTCTGAGAGGTCTACTATGAGATTCAGTTACATTAGGTCAAAATGTGTTTTCCGGGAATCTACATGAAATAGATTTTTTACGACGTTGATAAAAACGAGGGCAGTACCTAGCTGTAAACGAGGTGCAAGTCCTGCATTTAGGAGTATCGCAATTTTCCAGCACGCGATGTATAGTATATTCATAATATTCCATTTCAACTACCACACTTGTGTATAAAAGGCTAATATGTGTGCTTGTAAATGTGATTGGTCTAGTCTAGTATATTGTCCGCTAGTCGCAACTTCAACGCGTCATTCGATTCCCTGGCGAATCGTGTGTATTTATGGTAAAATAGGGCTTGGTGTCTGGGGTATAAATGATGGGTTATAACGGTCAGTGGGTTAAACCTGTGCGACCATATTTAGTAATATAAGTTTTTTTTAAGAATATCGAAGTCAAATGGCAATAAAACAGGCTATACTCGGAGTTTCTGTGCGTGATCGAATCAGGAATTAATAAAACCGCAGCAGAACGAAAGTTGTCGGCATAGCCCGAAAAATCACCCAACATAAGTGGCAGTGGGCTGGGCATATTGCCCACACAACAAATGGTCGATGGAGCTGGAAGGTTCTGTAAGGGTTTAACCACCAATCGATCAACGTCGACCCATGTCGATCGATGTCATCGATCAAATCAATCAAATCAAATCAAAATTTTTTTTTTGGAAAGCCTTCCACTGGTAAGACCGATGACCTGGTGAGAGCCGTGGAAATACAATGGATGCGAGAGGCTCAAAATCGGTATTTAGGTGTGGTTTAAAATAAGTCCAATAATTTTTGACTATATTCATTCATACAATCCAGTTCTATCTTCTTTGTAACATTCGTATAGAATATAAAACTACATTCTACCAGCAGTCATCATCCTTGAGGTGAGTTGTACTAATAATTTCTGCGAAGTTTCTCTACCTAATTTTATTTCATCCAGTAAAGCGTGAAGACAGGAATACACAGGTAAAGACTGCTTGAAAGTCCCTTTAAAAACGATTCTAATGATTTTAATGAATACACAAATACTACGTAACTGCTCCCTTTTGGACCGTAACGAAATAATTACAAGCCCAGTCTTATATATTTTAAATGGGTAAGATTAACCCTCTTTTACTTAGAGTTTTACAGAGGTAAGCACTCAAATTAACCCATTTTGCAAAGCTAGGATTATTAAGGCTAATGGCGTGTTTTTGTTGCACGTTTCAACCGTCTGTAAAATTAGCTGGTATTATTTTGGTCGTTAAAATTATTTAGGTAAGTATTCGGCAAGTTTTATACAAAAATTATTTCAAGCTATTTTTATTATTGATGGGCTCATGTTCGGACTTTATATTACCTGATGGATAGCAGTAATGTGGCCAGTGATTTTTTTTAGGGTGGGAAATCATCTAATGATTTCCCGATTTAGGGAAGGGTGGGAGGGCCATGGCCTGAACCGTTGTGAGTGTCCACCCAAGCAGGGCACACCGGTGTAGCATACGGTTCAGGCCATAGCCCTCCCACTCGGTTACGGGTCACCGTATGCTCCACCGGTCCTCCAGGTGGTCAGCACAATGACGACACCCAAACGTTTCTTCCACCTGAATCAATGTAGGAACCTCCCACCTTTCTAATCACTCCTCAAAGATGGGACTTATCGCCATGATTCAAAAGTTCAAGTTCAAAAGTTTTTATTTCACATAGGCCTTCATGGGCACTTATAAAACGTCAGAAGCTAATGCACAGATTGGGGCCGCGTGCTCAATGTGGCCGATGTTGAAGCATGCTTCCATAAAAGTAACCTATTCACTCTTGACTATATTCATGAATCCCCAAGCGACCACCGGTGGCCGCGCATCTATTGTCTTACTATTGTGTCTCTAATTGACGGTATCTGAAGGGTTAAAGATCCCTAAGTTATTTAGCTGTCAGACTGCCATGTCAGACTTTTTCTGACTAAAACCCACATGTGTCCGTCAGTTGCCGTTTGCGTTCCAGGACTACAGTATCTTTTTAAAAAAAAGAGTCGGCACGTGCTGGGAACATTTCGCTGTCTCTTTTGCACGCACGTAACCTAATGGTGGTGACGTCCTAATGTAGCTTGTTCATTCTTTTTCTGTGAATCGACTGTTTTCCTTTTCATCAGATTTGAAAGGTTTTCTGACTTACTTAATCTTGCATGAATGGATTTGAAAAATTATATTTTCCATCTACCCTAATATTATTTCATGAATCCCCAAGCGACACCCGGTGGCCGCGCATCTATTGTCTTACTATTGTGTCTCTAATTGACGGTATCTGAAGGGTTAAAAAGAGGTAAAGTTTGTTTTTATGTTTTTTTTGTTTGAAGGAGGTAATCTTTGAAAGTACTGATCCGATTGTTGAAATTATTTCACCGATAGAAAGCTGCTTTATTCCTGAGTGCCATGTGCTATATTTTATGTACGTGGGTGAAGCCGCGGGCAAAAACTAGTGTTGGATAAAGCAACTTTCTGATATAAATAATAGATAAAATTAGTTAGGTAGGTACTAGGTACCCAATTCCACTATCACTCTCATATGTATAGAAAATACATTTATAGTTTACTATTCAAAACAAAGACAGTTGTTTAGAAGGAAAACAAAACCCTCGGAGGACTAAAGCGGATTACTGAAGGTAAATAAAATATAAGTTGAAATATCCGTGTAAGGGAAATAGTTTCGTGAAGTTTTCCTATAAGATGCCAAAATGGATTGACGTTCCGGTGCTGTACCGCTGCTATCTTTTCAGATTGGATTTAAATAAACAAGATTTATTTATAAGACACCGTTTTCATTGCAATTTCATAGGTTATGTGATTTTAGTTTTGTCATTGACCCACACTAGTAGTGACTTGTGTGTTTTGGTTGCGTTTACAAACATATATGTATTCAAGACACCAGACCCGAAAAATCTATCTATTTGTTTGTTCCGTGTAAGAATCGAATCCACGATACGCAGTGCAGAAGCCAATCGCTTAACCAGTACGCTAACCGTACCAGATCTACCTAATATTTATGAGAATATTGTACATTATAATATCAAGTCTGTAGACTTGAAGAAGAGATATTCTCACGGATCCAGGAGACGCTCTAGGTGTCAGGATTCACATGGCGATTTCTGACTACTGTATGCATAGATTTGCGTACAGATGAGTAAGGTACTTCGCTCGCCCTCTGCCGTCCGGTAAGGGCCGCTAGTATTCAATAATAATAATAAGTACCTAGTAAAATAAAATAAAATTACATTTCATTTCGCATAAAAAAAGCCTTCGGTGGTTACGTTCCGGTAAGTTCTATAAGTAAGTAATATATTCTGACATAGCTGGCAAGTTCGCGAGCGAATATCCGTATAGTACTATTTAATTTACATACTTAATTTGCAAATAAAATGTATGAAATCAAAACACAGTCACGAGCGAGTTCATGCGCACGCAGTGTTGTTGCTGGCGTGTTGCAAGGCCTCCAACACTTGTAGGTATACAGCATGTAATGGATAGGGGCCATTTTTCAAATAAACTGCTTATGGAAATGAACAAGGAAGGTTCTTTAAGGAAGTAGGACCAGTTTACAACCTTATTTTTTTTTTAAGTTTAGCCATGGAGTTTCTTGCCGTTCTTCTCCATAGGAAACGACCAATTTGGAACCGTGCACTAGCTTCTGACGTTTTATAAGTGTCCCATGTCGGCCTATGTGAAATAAAATATTTTGACTTTGAGTATTTGCGAAACCCAAAACACGGGTCTAGTATTTTTATGTAAAGAATCTATGTACAATAACTGTACCATAAAAAATCACAAAATTATGTTACTTGGTTGTATGCATAAATACATGTTCACTGCACCCAGCTTTTGCTAGCGCCTTATGCCCGCTATGACCTGCCATGACCTGGGATTCTATCACGGAAGAAAATGGTCAAATGCTAATCTACAAACGGTTAAAAAAAGCGAAAGCAGAAAATACATCCCATACTAATTTCAGACCCAGTATATGACAGGTCGTTGCGGCGACATTTGAGGGAAGCTTTTGTCCAGCAGCGGCCATTTTACAGCTAAAATGATGATATTGATGACTTGCATGCCAAAAACAAAACTATAAGTAGCACACTTTGGTCAAATGATAATAACTTTGAACGATATGAAACGGTAAGAATACTTTTTTTGGGATTTGACGAGCACCCTATGATTTGACGAAAGTTGTTAATTTCTATGATCGGAAGAATTATTTAAAATCTAACCACCCGCTTCTGTTACAGCCTGTAGAATATTTTTTGCTGTATATGTACTGTAAGCGCAGAGAACACATGACCTACTTTCAAAAGTTGTGTTATGCGTTATGCTTATGACGTCAATGAGAGCGACACGCGAATCATTGCCACGTACGACAACCCTTACCTATGTGTGTGTGTATATTGTTTTAACTGTATGTGCAATTTTATTACAACCCTTTTAATAAAATATTGTGGCAACATTTTCATGTTTTTTTGGTAATTGGATTTTCTCATTTTCACAGCTGGTTTCATGAGTACTGTTTCGGGTTATGATCTTTTTTATTCGTATTTGTTTTATTAAAAGGGGAAAGTATTACTTAAGGGAAATAAAGTTTAAATATTAGAAGAGTAGCTTTTGCCCGCGACTTCGTCTGTGTGAAGTCAAAGCGAGATAAAAAGTAGTCTATGTTATTCCTTGAGGTCAAGCTTGCTCCGTGGGTACCAAATGGGCGAAAAATGACTCTTATCAACCCTCCTCCTTTCATGAAAATCTGTTCAGCAGTTTAACCGTGAAAGCGTAACAGGCAGTTACTTTCACATTATTTAATTATATTAGTATGGATGACTTACTACTGTAACCGTTACTGTTGTACTGTTACAGAAAGTCAACTTTACAGAGCCTGCATGGAGGAGGACGAGACAGCAGCTCATCTGCTTCTAAGTTGCCTAGGGATCAATGAAGTATATTACCTCCGAGAAATGGTCACCAGGGCGCACCAGGGCGCTGCTGGCCTCCTTTGAGAAGCTAGAGTGGATCGAATTTTGTCCCATCCATTAATCATTTTTTATCCTTTTGGGAACACATTCATTGTACATACAGCTAAGGAGTGATTTCCCTGCCGGAGTCTGTGTTTCCTGATGGCTACAACACGGGCATCTTTAAGTCAAGAGTGAATAGGTTACTTCTAGGTAAGCGCGCTCCATCGTCGACTTTGTCGTCATTTTCCATCAGGTGAGATAACGGTCAAGCGCAAAGCTATCAATAATAAAAAAAATCCGTAAGCAAAATACGCGCAATAGCCCGAAATACAATAAAATACAATACAACCGTTATTACTTATTAATAATAGGGATAAGCGAAATGTATTCCTACTCAAATAAATGGAATTACAGTAAACAATCGAGACAAAATAGTTACAAAAGCTTTATCGTGCCTTACTTGTGATGTCTGAAGTTAGAAGCGCGGTGTCTGGGGAAATATCGAAATTTATGACTCGGGGCCTATTTTATACTCGTTCCCTTTTCAAACTTGGCCAGATGCCGACAACATTTTCTTTCTGATTGTGTCTGCATTGCCCAATGGTCAAACTTATGTTTTATTTTTCGACAACTTACTGAATATAAATCTTATTCGGTTTCTTTGCCGTATAATCTCGGAAAGATCATAAAGAACAGCATGGATCTATTCATTTTCTCTAGAGATAGTGTTAGGTCGAAGTTCTTTGTGGAGTTTGCCATCTTTGGGAACTGCTATTCGTATAAGTAGATCTGTTGAATATTTTCTTAGGAATTGGATTGTGTTCATAACCAAGAAAGGAGGGTGCATTATAGGGTTATTGGTAGCCCAATGTATTCCAGACAAGACGTTATAGTATGACCACTTTGCGATATTAAGCAACCAAGGAAGTCCAAATGGAAACTCATTGGTTTCGAGAACACAGTTTTTGTAAAAAATATGTTTTCAAATACAAATATTTTTATTTTACATTATTCTGCATGGACACTATGCTCTAGCGTTTTTTGTTTTATAAGTGTCAAAAAAACGCTAGAGCATGGTCACAACTGCCCCCCTAGCCAAGTTACAACCATTTCGCTTGCGTCGAACGCTTCGAGTTGACCTTGCCGCCAATTCTTTTGTTCTGACCACATGACTGAGCGTTGAGAGCGCGTCATTCCCGTACATTTGAAGCTTTCTACTAGCGTTAACTATTGCAGATTAGCAACTTGGCTAGGGGTACTGGTCGTTTCCTACGAGTATGAAGAAGATCCGGAAAGAAACTCGTTTAAAAAGAAATGATTGATTTTATAATATTTTCATTATTTTCGTTCTAAAAATATTTTTTAACATAGCTGCTTGGTGAAATTGACGTATATGAGTTAATGAGAGTATAGAGTAGAACAAAAAAATTAATAATTAAAAGTCAAAAGTGGTCGAAACGTAAGTTTTATGACGTATTTTTCGAAAATTAAAAAAAAGAAACAAAGCCTTTTTTCGCCTTTAAATGATCGAAAAGGTTACACTATTAAGTCCTGTAGAAAATAACTTGTCATACCAGTAACCCTGTAGTTACAACGGACGAGTTTGTATTATAATTTTTGTTTACGATAAGTGATGCCAAGATTTAAGTTGAAAAATAATTATTTTTGCTTTGTAGTAGTGTAAAGCCTCTTTCTTCAGTACTTTAGAGAGTTTAGTACTGGCACATTATAAATAAAAGAAATAAAAAATAATTCGTATAATTTTTTTAATTCATGAATCCCCAAGCGACCACCGGTGGCCGCGCATCTATTGTCTTACTATTGTGTCTCTAATTGACGGTATCTGAAGGGTTAAATAAGAATATGGGATGAGATGAGATAGTAGGCTATATAAAATCTTTAGATGAGATTAGGACCGTTGTCAGGACAATAGGCACGAGTCATTTCAGCATAATCAGCCTTATAATATTCGCATTGCTGGGACTCAAGCCTCTTTTCTAGGAAGTGAAGTGAGCTTTAAAACCACCGCACGAGCAGTACGGATATCACAAGTCTTCGATTTTTGATTCTAGAACAAGTCGATTTCCTGACGATGTTTTACGTGGCCGCTTTGAGAGTGATGATGAGAGGTGATGAAATACAGTGATACAAAGTGTCTGCGATGATATAAAGTGCCTGGTTGCAATGAAAGACGATGGAATCCTCGAAAGGATAATCGTGACCGGTAAAGAAGACGAAAAACGGACGCAGCCAGACCAAATTCGCACCGCTCTTGACTCCACGGTAAACAAATCAAGGCCCTTCGCACTGCCAGAGACAGGAATAGGTGGAGGAACATCGTAAAAATGAAAGTGATGAAGCAGGTCGGTCACGACCCAAGAAACCAAATACTACTCCTTGCGTCGTATTGAGGATTACGATGCAAGGAGGAGGCCTGATTGGATTTGAACTCAAGAGGTAAAACTCATAAATCAGGGCTTTAACCACTCCGTAGACGCGGGCTCGCGGACGGTGAGCCATGGGTAGCTCGCTGTCTGTCGTCCGGTAATGGACCGAGCCCAAGATGTCGACGGCGCACACTGTTCCTGCGCGCCTCAAGGAGTTGTCAGCAACAGAAGGGGCCCAGCTGGGTCGAAGCCTATTGGGTTGTCCGAAAGGGAGCTCGTGCCCCGGTATTAAGGCTAGAAGGAACGGGATGGGGTTTTTAGTCAGTAAGAGTCTGACACTATCTCCCGCTCCACCCAAGAGCTTGATTTGTCATAAGATGATTTTCCCCATCGAAAAAGAAGGGCTTTAACCATTGGGCCACAACTGCTCCCGTTATAGCCATTTTATATTAATGTAAAACGTTTATTTTGATAGGAATAAATCCCATAGTTTAACGCGCATAAGCCTCTTCATTATCTCCGGTCCTTGCATAAGCCGTTTCATTATGTTGTGACTACTGGTATAAATACAACAGTATTTTTAGTATATGCGAAACCTGAAAATAGTTTGTTCAGAATCAGTAACTGAATCGATTCCAATAGTTTTTACACCATGTTATATTTTGTTCCAAACATGTTTAAAAAAAGGTCAGAAGTTGTTCGCCAACGACACTAAGTACAACAGTTTATAGCGGACATTAGACACTAGCGCACAGCTGGATGCGGGAGTAAAACATCCTATGTCGCCCGGGTGACCCGGTGATCATGTATTTGTGCGGCCAACCAGGTAACATAACAAGCTTAAATAACTTTGTTATTTCTCATGATACACTTATAAAATTTTGTTCACTTTCCAAAAATAGATTCGTGTTTCTGAACTGCGATACGCTGATAGCTTATGAAGACGACTGGTCTCTTTTTTGCCCTCTCCTGTTTCCATTATTTAAGGTCGAGTCTTCTTACTAATCGGCGCCAAGATATTCTATCCTGGCTAACTTGAGGTCTCTCTCGATTCTAGACCACCAGGTCAATGGTGGGTGACCTCTTCCTTTCTTTTGGCTTTTGTTCTGGCCGGTTTAGGTTATGAATACGACAGGTACCCCAAAATAAATCAAAAAGTACCTCACAATGGTAAATCAAGATGTCATGCTCTGAATGGCTGCTTGGAGATAAAGAAACTAAGTTGATTTTTTATAGTGATTTGCTGTTTATCAGTAAACAGTAAACTACTCCATAATTCGTGTTTGTTTTGTAAATAGAGGCTGCTTCGAAGAATTTACAACTGAGTTCAGGCTGGGATACCACTATGTTATAGTTCGCATTGTTGTGCGATAAATTGAGGAGAGGATTCCTCTTTGAATGTTTTTGCTTGTAAACAACGTTTAATACTAGAATCTTATCATGCTGAGAAAAAAACTGCAGAGCTATCTAGAGAAGCAGGACCACCAGATGTTATGGACGAAGATAATGACTGGCCTGATGGTCTCGTAGTTATTGTGGCCCTGACTGCTAAGCCGGAACTCGTGGATAAGATTCCCACCCAGGACAAATGTTTGTGTATTGAGCACGATCATTTGTTCTGTGTCTGGGTGTAATTTACCTATAATATGTATGTATTTAGATAAGATATATTCAGTTGTCTAGTACCCATAGCATAAAGCTCTGCTTAGTTTGAGATGACGTTGTGTGATAGTTAGTGGAATATTATTTAGAGAAGCAGGATGTCATGAACAAAGATAACATATGTTCTAGCTTGATGACGGACTACCTACAAATTCTTGATGAGAATGATGACTAGTGCTACGGAGCAAACTGCCTCATCAATGAAGATTTAGTAGATGTACATGAAAATAGAGGAGTGGTACCTTTCTGCTGACTGCAGAGCTTTGTCGGCATGTGGAGAGATGGATCAACCCGCCCGCGTCCTCTGTGCCCGCCACAACATGTCCGCTGGATGTCTGCAACAAACATACATTTATATTAAACCAAGTTGATTATCTACAATCGATACGATACTGCAATGATATCATCTGATTGTTAAGTCACGTGAGTAGAACAAAGGAATCTTAGACGTTACCGACTGTAGAAAAGGCTTCATAACGAAACAGTCGTAATTTGCCTTGGTCTGTAGATATCTAAAGAAAACATTTTATTTATTTATTTATTTATTTATTTATTAAAAACACACACTATCCTTACAGGCTTGCTGGCCCAATACAATAGGTGGAACAAAATAAATCATCTTATGGTTAACTCTTATCTAAAAAAACTTAAACAACTATATAAAAATCCAAAAAATAAAAAGAAAATATATCATAATACTTAACCTACATATAAGTAAATAAAATCAGACTTAATACCTAACATTAATTAATATTTAATTATAACAAAGAAACTTTAATAAAACCCTTGCGAATTCTATCTCATGACTCGAAAATAAGTCAATCCTCTCATGCACTTCGTTTAGCACGCGTATTGTGCGGGTGAGGGGTGCTTTTGACAGCAGGTTGGTTCTGGCAGCAGGTACTGCTAGCAATGGCGGTCGCCGCCGCCTCCACACGTACCGGTCTGGCACGCACAGCTTCAGGTGCATACACTGGCTGTTACCTCATCATCCATCCATCCATCCATCCTCAGCCTTTTTAATGTTCCTATTGTTGGGCTGTTGGGTAGTAATATATGTAATTTATTAGTTTATGTATTGTGTATATGTAAATAGTACACCACGAACTACCTGCGTATCTTTTTCTCCTCCTCGGTCAAATCCATCCAAAGGTTGTCTGTAAAAAATCGCTTTTAGCGATAAGACCGCCCATTGTGACACCCTATTAATTTTAAGTTTCTTATGTATTTTTTTATTTTTGGTGTACAATAAAGAATTTATCTATCTATCTATCTCCTCTCTTGGAGAGGGCCGTTATCCACCACGCGGGGTCCAGTGCGTGTTGGTGACTGTTACGTCTTCGAATTTTTGGTTCTAGGACATGCCGGTTTCCTCACGATGTTTTCCTTCGCCGTTTTGAGAGCAGTGGTGATGAAATAAATTACACAAAGTAATGCTGGGTTTAAACCCACGACTTTAAAACTCGTTAGTCGGAGCCATGACCACTCGGCCACCACTGCTCTCGTTACCTCAACCCAAGGTTATTTTTCTATCGGTACAAAATCTTCTAAAAATAAGTTACGTGCCAATTTGGTAAAGGAAACAAAGAAAATAGAATCACGATCCCCTTAACAACGGGCGATTTTATTAATGACCACCTATGTAATTTATTTCCAATACAATTACCCATTTCTCCTACAGCAACATTACTTTTCTTTCCGAAACGCGAAGAAAATACGAAAAATGTGAGAAAAATTGTAGGTTCACCCGAGAAAGCTGAACTAATATACGCCTTTAGATTTATATAGATAAATCGTGCTCGAAAAATAGCGGTAGGGCTCCCACTTATTACGTCGAAACAATAAATTCGAGCAAAATGTTACCACTGCGACCACAGTCTTTCTTTTACCATATCAAGTTATGTAACATTACACCTATTGATTCGGGAGGCCCGGAGCTAGAATTTGATACTTCACGTTATGGAAGAGCGAAATTCCTATTATCTATATTGAACTTCTCGCCTAGTCCTGTTACAATTTGTTTCTTGGAAACATTGAATGCGACGCCGTACCACCGCGAGATGGCGCCACATGCGACCTTGCGGTCCTCGCAACGGAAAAACTAAGTTACATTATGAAAATTAAAACGGGCCATTATCAGTTATTTATATTCACTTCTGTTTACGAGCTAATTTAAATGCGAATTATGTCCGAGAGCTCCCGTCCGCTTCTTTGTGAAAGTTGTTACAAGGTTCTTGAGACGGTTCATATTGTAGCAAGAATAATGGCTGACATAAAAATATATTCTCATTCAGAGCGACAATATTACAAAATGTTTGGGCTTCGTCTCATTCGAATAAGTTGGAATGTTATGCTTTTTAATTTTGTGGGCCCTCAAAAATGTGGAGAGTTCCCACATTTTCTACACTTCTATTTTTCAACGCTATCAAACCCTTTTTTCATTGGCGCCGTCTCCCGTTTAATTAAGTCAACAACTGGCGGCCATTTTAATAATACTCGTTGTGTTTTGTTTTTATAAATGTAACCCCAAAATAAAAATATATTGGTGCTATCAGACACAAATAACTGGCACACAAAACCTCGTTTTTGCCGCCATTAGCACTCCATTGACGGGCGAATGTTTTTTGTTTTGGGAATAAAAAGGGAAATTGACATTCATTTATTTCTTTTATTTTTTATTTATATTTTATTGTTTGGTAAGTGGAGAGCCGACAGATACGGGTATTAGCTGGAGTTAAGCAATCTTTATATGTATATATATGTTTCTATACGTGTGTTTGTCAGCTAACTCCTAAACGACTTGACCGATTTGGATGAAATTTTGTGTGTATATTTGAATAGGTCCTTGGATGGTTCAAAAATGCAATTGGACCCGGTGGCGCTGCTATTGAGTTCTCAATTTTTCAAGAGCTTTTAGACAGAACTACGTCTGTCGAGATCGCTAGTTTATAAATAAATACTCCAATCAACTAATAAGATACAAAATAGCAAGACCATAATAAAAAGAGTCAGACTTAAATTATCATTAAAGTCGACAGCGGTTCGGGATTTTAAGGGCTAAAGCCTAAAAACGTTGGCAATCATTGCATTTATAAAATGGTGTCATTCATTCCTAAGCCGAGCCGCGCTCATTATGCTAATTTCCGTCTCGTTCGTAAATCCTGGAGAAGGGACTAAATCGCCTTCTTACAAGAATAATCTTTTCATGCATTATTTTTTATGTAAAAAGATGCTGTTCTGAATTGGCTGTTTCGTTTCATTTGTACAAACGTTCCTTAATTTGGCTTGGGTTTTTCTTTATGTTTATTTTTTTATTTTTTATTGAACTGGTTTCTGTCAGCGGCACCACTTGTGATGTCGAAAAATTATAAGGCGACGTCCTTCTGGGATAAAATGATTGCCTAATTCTGACCATAGTCATCCTGTGTGCTTGTAGCATAAGTGTTTTTTAATTTGTCCAAAAAGCTTAGTTTGTGCTGCACGAGTAATAAATAATAATAAAGTTTATTTGGAACAACTTAAGTTGTGCTTATATAGGAAAAATAAAAATTCAAAATTTGTATTTTTGTATGTTTGTAATGAATAAACTCAAAAACTACTGAGCCGCTTTCAAAAATTCTTTCACCATTGGAAAGCTACATTCACTCTGAGTAATAGAGGCTATATTTATTGCCCAAGCAAAGCCAGGACGGGCCGCTAGTTACATATATAAAACGTTATATCAAGAGTGAGGGTGGGAATGACGTATGTACATATTTGTGGCCGTGTATTTGTTGATTACAGAAAAAGAAAGCTAACACAAAATGTCAGCATGCAAAAAGCCACTCTCACAGAAGCATTTGTGTCAGTATGTATATACTTACTGATACATATACAGGGTGCATGTTAATTACAGCGAGTATTACGTATGACCCTATTCCGCGGAGTTAACACGTACGAGTAGCGTAGAACAGAGTTGTTCCATGTTTCGAAGTTTACAATTAATTAATGAGATTACTCGATTCACTGGGTTCGTGTTTACCTTTTCAAAGTAATTCGAGTCTGGATTCGTTGAACTTTACATTGAAGTTTGGACCTTAGGAATAATAAACAGGTTGACCCGTTTATAGTGCGCGTATCGTATCTAATCTCAAGAGTTTGTGTGGTTGCACGCAAATAACATGACTGCACTTCTATACTGCCCCTGATAGTTAAAAAGACGTATCTAACAAAAACGAAAACGGATAAAAAATGTTTTAATGAGTGAAACGGGAAAATGGGCCTTTTTTCCTGGTGTTAAAACCATACTAGAGAAAGTTAGCAAAATATAAAAAATACAGGCAGATGCGCCACTATGTCCTGATTCTCAACTCTAGAAAAATTTTTAGATGCGGCTTTTTTACTAACTTGGGCGGTATAATACCAAATTTGATTTGATTCAGTCGGATAGTATAAACACAAGAGCGGTTTTTTGTACAAGCTAGAGAAATAAACGAAAAAAAAAACACAATTTCTGAACTATAGATTTTTTATGGTATTAATGTTTTTTCTAAACCACTATAAACGGGCAAACCTATTACTAAACTAAACTTACTAAAAGTTCCAGTTTAGCGAATCAGATTTAATCACACTAATATTATAAAGGCGTAAGTTTGTATGTACGTATGTTTCTCTTTTACGCTGAAACGGCTGAACCGATTTTTGGAATTTGGTGCACGGGTAGTCATGTCCAAGAACTCTCTTTATCTTGGGAGCATGTTCCCTTGGAATAATTTTCTACCTTCATATACGGGCGAAGTCACTGATAGAAGTTGGTTTAAAATGGGTATTAATTAATTAAACCACAAGCGAACGCCGACGTTCGCTCTCTCATTGTCTTTCTATTGTGTCCCTAATTACGATATTCGAAAAGTTAATAAATAATATTATTAAATTCATAGTAAAGTTACATCAACACTCTCAATCTTTAAGTCGAGAGTGAATAGGTTTCTTTTAGGTAAGCGCGTTCCATCGTCGACCGCATCGTCGCTTTCCATCTGGTGAGATAGCGGTCAAGCGCAAACCTATCAATAATAATAATAAAAAATAAAAATAAAAACTCGAGCTCCGGTAAAAAGAGGCTAGAAGGAACGGGGTGGGTTTTTATTCAGTAAGAGTCTGACACTATCTCCCGCTCCACCTAAGAGCGGGGGTTGTCAATAGATGATTTTTGCCGACCGTAAAAAAATAAAAATAAAAAAAAACACTACACTACATAGTTCTTTTTATAGAACTATAGATATAACAAAAAAAAAACATGTACACAAATTTTAAGTTGCCAGATTTAAACAATTATAAATAATTAAAAGGATCAGAACAGCAGTTACAACACTCGTTGCTAAAAATAGAATCGCATTTATCATCACAACGCCCAAAAACGTGCTCATTTACATTTATTTCTCTGCTGTTAATTTTAATTACCAAGTTCTAATAAAATTAAGCGCCCATTCTGTTGGTCACTGGTACAAATGAGAGGTATTGTTATACGGCTTATCAGCGGCTCGGCTTTTTAAGGGGATATCATTAACGCCGAACAATATACCAGTATGTTAATCTTGACCATGTTTCTGAGAAATTGGTTGTTTTAGAAATATGTA
Source organism: Mythimna lalbum (assembly GCA_949319445.1). Lineage (NCBI taxonomy): Eukaryota > Metazoa > Arthropoda > Insecta > Lepidoptera > Noctuidae > Mythimna > Mythimna lalbum. The sequence goes on along the minus strand of OX439348.1, from coordinate 7,335,882 downwards.
TTAAAGAAAATTATACTAGTATTACAAAGTTGAAGATTTTTTGCTTGAAATCTCAAGAACTACTGATTCAAATTGAAAATATATTTCAGTGTTGTATAGAAAGAAAGAGAAATATAGTAAGAAAGAAAAAGGAAAGAAAGAAATAATGAATAAAAAAAGAAAGAAAGAAGATGGACAAATATTATAGATAAAATCAAAATTTGTTTGAGTAAGGATATGGGCAATAAATAACATTACGCTGCGACTAACAGAAGCGGAGTATAGTAACCAAAGACGCAGGTAAAACCGCGGGAGATGAGTAGCACTCGATATAAATGATTTTATAAGAGAGATGATCGTCAAACTTAACTCGAATTTTGCTTATATAATTTTTCGCTTACGCTTGCTGTGTGTCTGTTTATTCGTTAACTCCTACTGAACTACGCAAAGGATCTCGTTTTTACTAATAGAGTAATTAATGCTCTTTCTATTAGTAAGGAAGGTTTATGTCTTTAAATAGCGCCCGCACAATAATAAGAATCAAATCTTAATGCAAAGGGAGTTTAAAACTTGCAACAACTCGTGTATATAAATGAAATGCATTATATTTTGAGAAAAAAAAGCATGTATTCTAACATAGTGTATCTCTTTCTTTTCTATGAAGTCAGACAGTGACCGTACTTTTGGTTACGTGAAGAGGGCGAGGCCTCATAGCGCGTAGCAGCTGTAGCGCTACGCGGCTACGAGATTTGGGAATTTCGTAGCAATTCTAAAATGTCGTAGCAAAGGAAGTCTCAATTCAAAATATTGAAGTCAGATTTTTCATAAATAGATTTTATTATTATTTTAACATAAATGTCGTACAGTGAAGTACCTGTCGTAGACATATTAAGTCGTATTCTAAACTGAATAAAATAAGTAGAGGATAAATTAAAGTGTGGCGTTACTTGGGGGAGCCCAAGTAACGCAACAATGGCTGGTTCTAAACGTGTTGCATCCAATATAGTCCACCAGTCCGTTGCCATCGGTCCATCTTGTGGGAGGCCTTCCAGCCTTTAATATAAATTGTCACCTAATTTGTATAAAAGTTTTTTATCACTGCCAGTTTAAACCCTTGTTGACAATCGGGAGCCATAATAATATGTCTAAAAGCTTTGAAAGCATAATGGCTGTGTCAGTGTAATTAGCGTTCAAGTTAGAGGACAATAAATCACTGTCTGATATCGATTGTTAACGTTTGTTCTTCAATTTTTTTTACCAATTTTCTGAACGTCGAAACAATTTACTTTTTTCCAGAACGTTACCTCAATTATGGCAATTTGTTTTTGGGAAGTTTGTAGCGGTGTTTTTCGTATTATTTAAACTCAAACATATTATTTTTTTCACGCAGCTTTTGCCGCAGTTGCCTTTTGTTATTTTTTGCTAGGAAGACATAAAAAAAAAATCTGGTCTGGGTGGAGTGAGAGAGAGTGTCAGAACTTTTGCTGACTAAAACTCAACAATAAGCATGGTCAATTGGCCATACAGCGTGGTAATGCCGCCAGTCTTTTAGGTACTTTACTAGTTGACAGCGATGTGGAAGAGTTTTCAGATGCCATATTTTAGTTAGTTGTAATTAGCGTAGAGGATTTTATTACTGTTTTTTTTACTGTAATTGTTCCTGAATTAATTAATTAATATAATTGTCTCTAATTACGGTACTCGAAAGGTTAAGCTCCAGTAAGGCGGTAACTTTCTACATGAAGAAAAGTTCAGGCGTAATCATTCTGCAGATCGCCCGGATAATACGGTGGAGGTCTTCGCGGAGGACAGCCGTGTCGTCGTGGAAGCGATCCCCAACGATAAACTGTCACATACTGTGGTCACATATTTTTATTTTGGACAGCACAGCACATTTGTTGACGGCCTGCTGCCTTTCATACAAAGCGCGTGGTGCGGCAACCGTGCGACGAACGTTCGACAACTGGACGGTAACGTCACAAGCTCTACAAGTTCAATTCAGTGTTGAATAGTGCCGTGTTGAATAGCGCATCACTGGCATACAAACGCACGGCAGCCAGATACGTTTTGAATTTAGGCGCTTGTAGTCGGACTGCTAACGTGCTGCGGGCTGCGGGCTGCAGTAAACGTGCGGCAGTACATATAAATTGTAAGCGCCCTTTCACTGGTAAATCGAACATCTCTCTCTCAAAAAGACACTTAAACCTTTCTTAAGGGGATGCAACTCGACACACATTTTCATTGTTTTTCATACATACCGCTCTTACCCGATTATGACGTTATTACACATTTTTCATTAGATATTTTGAAAACACAGTATCTTTTGGATATAATCTAGGCATCTATTGAAATCAATTTCAAAATTTGTGTAACACTACTCCAGTAAAAACCTCTGAAAATCTGCTATTTTGCATGAACTTTAACACTTTATAATTTACTCAAAAAATATAAAGTCAAAAAAGTAAAACTACAGAAGCCTTACAAATTCTATTAAGATTTTAAATGACATTTTTATTTCAAAAAATTTTGAGCGTTTAAAAAAAAACAGGTACAACAGAGTTATCAGGCGTTATCTTTTTTTTTTATCTGATATAAACTAGTACTTGACTGCAATCCCACCTGATGGTAAGTGGTGATGCAATCGTTGATGGTGAGGCGCACTAACCAGTGCGCCTCACCATCGTATTAAGAGCCTTTTCACTCTAGCCTTGAAGACGCTCAGATTGTAATCGGACGGAAAGACCGCAGCAGGCAAATTGTTCCAGTCCTTCGATGTACGCGGTATAAATGAGTCTCTCTTTTTTTGAGTTGCTTTTTCGTCAAACATCACGTTGGATTGCGTTAGATGAAGCAACAAGCTTTTAAACCATACTCGATGTTGACGATAAGCGATTGGACAAGCAGGCTCTTAAACTGGAAAGTAACATCGGAGCCGTATAACGGGAATCAGTCTAGGTCAGAGACTTACATAGCGAGATGCCTCCGGTTCTCTACAAGTCCGTTCCGGTCGCATAATCCCATAATCCCAGCAACCCAGCCCGCATCGCTTATGCCCCTTCCGGACATGGGGATTTAGATCCTGTATTACTTGCTTGTCAAGCTTTTATTGTTGTTTTGTGGAAATGTAATTAAATTAAAGCTAATTGTGTATTAGGTAAAACGGGCTGTTTTCCGCAACTCCACGACTAAAGCGCGTATTTTGCGTAGTAATTGTGTATTATGACAGTTTCTCTTAAATAATGCGGTGGCTATATTTTGATAGAAGAGAATAGCATAGAATAAACTTTATTGTACACCAAAACAATAAAAAAACTATTAAAATAACTTACATCTATGGGTTTACAATGGTATTCCTATCGCTAATATAGCGACAACAACCAGTACCCCTGGCCAAGTTGCTTATCTGCCATAGTTAACGCTAGTAGAAAGCTTCAAATGTACGGGAACGACGTTGTCTCAACGCTCAGTCACGTGGTCAGAACAAAAGAATTGGCGCCAAGGTCAACATGAAGCGTTCGACGCAAGCGAAACGGTTGTAACTTGGCTAGGGGGGCAGACAAGTTGAAGTTGCAAGAACTTAAAATAAAAAGGGGGTAGTCTGCGGTGTACCTACTGCAAATTAATGAAATATTGATGCACTGGATATAAATACCAATAGAATACCAAAGATCTATAATCTTTAGTGTTTTTTCGAGCTTTGGAGTGTTTTTTTTTTTAATATACTTGTCGAAGCGTTGGCGCATATCAGTCGGTCTGCATCAGCGCCACCTATCTTTCACTGGAGGAACTATGTAGTTAGATTGAACAGCTTACGTTTGGGAACGTCAAGTATTAACTTGGGGATGGTTAGCGTGGAGTAATAGCAACACTGAGCGAATAGTCGAGTCAAATGTCGATCCGGAGGTATAATCGATTATTCGACATTGACAGGTACTGACGTTGACAGGTAAATTGGCTACCCGGAATGGGGGTAGGTTCACCTGTCGGGTGACGGTTGATTTGGAGGGCACTTTGAATCGTTCCGTCGGTCCGAACAGACGTTGGTTACTCCACGCTGAATTTCCCGCGTTCCTAAATTCTTAATCAAGCCATATCTCAGGCATCCTTGATTATTTTGTACTGAGTGTGTGTTACGAGTAATTAAAGGTGTTATCAAAGGTTTTTGTGAGTGTTATTTCCGATGTCGCGGCCCACTGATATCGATCCTCCGTCATCAGAATTGGGATTGGACCACGACGACCCACGTGTTCAAAAATGAAAACGCTAGCGACGAAAAATGGATGCGTTTGTTGGAACAACAGAACCGCAATTTTCTGACGCTGATTCAAGCCATGAAAACACCTACTACGTCGTCACATGACCTTCGTTTACCGGATTTCGATCCTGAGAAACAAGATGTAGATGCACGTGCTTGGTTGACGACTGCAGAAATGTGCTTGACGGACCAAGACCAACATGGCGCCCTGCTTATGGTCGCTTTAAGAAAGTAAGAACCGGATTGAAGAGCTGACTTAATTGGTCTGATTAGGTTTTTTTCTGGGGTTGTTCCCTAATCCTGAGCAACAAATGTTGGACCAAGGTACCGCTGTATCCCCAGGGAGCAAATTACAACGTACCACCCAGCTAGTGACCGGGAAAAGAGCGATGGGTGCAAGGGCTCGTTTACGATGTACTACTTTCCGATACGTGCTTCGCGTGTGTGTGTGTGTGTGCGTGCCTGAGGTGCAGTGTGTCGAGTGCGATACCAGATCAGAAAACGTTTCACACAAAACGCTACCTGTCAAATGTTACACTGTGGAATAATTGGACGAAGCAAGCGACGTGAAGGCGATGGTGGTGCCAAGGCATCACGTAGCGAGTGACTGGATGACGTATGTGCTGTCAAAGGAACCAGGAACAAGGTCAGGTATTCACATTCCATTTTAATTCTGATGCTGAGTGTTATATCTCTTTCACTTTAAAGTCTGTCATCACTATTTCACGGCAAACGTAAACACAGTTTTGTTACATTGAAGGGTCAGTTTAGCGTGTTCAGATTACTTGCGTAGTTTGATTGAGGTTTTATTCACAACATCTATTTGCGAAGTGATATTTTGGCCGTGAAATATTGTTGCAAGGATTCAGTTTAAATAGTATGATCGTGCGTGACACACTTCTTTTGTTAAATTGCTAAAGTTCACGACATAAACAATTGTAATTACATCTACCCTCGGTATATCCGGTAGATACCGTTTCGATTTTTGTTTGACAGTGATAACTCCTCCATAGATAGTTTTTACGTTATTGACATTGACGTGTACCTATGACAGTATAGTATGCTATAAACGCGTGTTACAAAAAATGAACTTATTCGTTTAATTGACTCATCTTAGCAAAAGACGACCATAGCGGTCTAGCGCAAAAAAAAAAAAATAATAATAATAATGCGTGAGCGGGTAGATGAATTGTTGCGTGCAAATATTATTTTACCGAGTAATACGGTGTCTGTTAATTTAGCTCTTTCGGCTTAAAAACTCGACCGGTCAGAAATAATGTGCAAAGACTACTGTAAAATAAACAATAACGTGCCTTACTGGTATTCGTTGCCACGTATCTCGGACCAAATAACTCGTTTACATAGTGCGCTTTATTTTACAAAAATTAGATTGTATATAGGCTAGGGTTAGGTTAGCGTGTTGAGTGTGTTTGTGTTGGTTGTGTAGGTGTAGTGATAGCGTGACGAGGGACAGAACATAATGGAAGAAAAAAAATGATGATGGTGATGATGATGGTGGTGATGATGGTGGTGATGATGGTGGTGATGATGGTGGTGATGATAGTGGTGATGATGGTGATGATGGTGATGATGGTGATGATGATGATGATGGTGATGATGGTGATGATGGTGATGATGGTGATGATGGTGATGATGGTGATGATGGTGATGATGGTGATGATGGTGATGATGGTGATGATGGTGATGATGGTGATGATGATTTCAGTAGTGTTTCAGCGGTCAGTATAAACACTTGACTATGCCACTCGGTATCGAAACGTGATCTCTGTTTTTCAACGGGGTTTTTGATAAATCGGTAAATACCTACGTCATAGTTTGAGTTGTCAATATTTTGATTATTTTGGAATCTATTAAGAACTTCGAGAGACTTAATGTAGTATTACAAACGTTGATTAAAGCCGGATTTTCATTAGATTTGAAAGAGTGGTTGTTTTTCATAATGCAAATCGAGTTGCTTAGGATATGAAATAAAGTCAAGTGCTGAAGTTAGGAGATATAGAACTTCAGAAAGTAGATCGCGTACATTCGATTCTGCTCTCTACCCTACTTTCGATACTGTTTATCATAGCTCAGTTGGGACAGCTAATAGGTCTAGTAGTTTACTTCGGGTGGTTTGTACCTAAATATTCTCGTGTCCCATACACGCCGTTCTTCTAAAGATTTAACGTGCGGTAAAGTTTCTTTTTTTGACAGCGGCGCCACGAAAACTGAATAAGAATTAATTTAATTTTTATGAAAGAGTCGGTTAACCTTTAACGTTTCAAATTTTTCAATCGTGTCAATTAGAGGCGCAATAGAAAGACAGTGACAATGCAATAGAAAGAAAATGAAACGCAGGCGTTTCATTGGGAACATAAAAAAAAAGAGGCTGATGATGACGATGAAGTTTACAGGATGAACTGATTATAGGAGATTTGATTTGTAGTCGTAGCTTAATAGAAACCGGTATCTAGCGGTCACAGTAGTCCGTAAGTACGCGGTATTCAATTCAAATTGCGATCAAATCTGGGACGTACTGTGGGAAACCATTAAGTCTTGAGAGACTTGGCGATCCTGTAGGGATGCGCAGGAGTGATTGAGGTTCTTAATGGTGACCGTTATGTTTCGAAGTACGCACATAACCGCCTGCGAAAAATAACTGACGTTGACATGCACGTAGGCGATGATGACGAGACTAGCTATGACGAAAATGATAACGCTGACAAGACTAGTTGAATACTAAGTAGTCAACTTAACATTTAGAGTACCTAGCATAGTAAGAGTTTTCTTATAATCTGTAACGTTATAGGAAAAATAAAGCAACATGTTGAACAAACCTACTTTAAGGATTATTTTGATTAAAGGCTCGAAATGATTATCTTGATGGTGTTGTTTGTAACCGGATGGAGGTTACATGTGGAGGTGACCGGATAGAGGTTGCCTGTTGTGTTAGTGACCGGATGGAGGTCGATTGGTTTGACGCTTATGGCCGGATGAAGGCTATAATGTGTTATGATGAAGACCGGATGGAGGTCGATTGGTTTGACGCTTATGGCCGGATGAAGGCTATAATGTGTTATGATGAAGACCGGATGGAGGTCGATTGGTTTGATGCTTATGGCCGGATGGAGGCTATAATGTGTTATGATGAAGACCGGATGGAGGTCGATTGGTTTGATGCTTATAGCCGGATGGAGGTTATAAGTGTGATGATGAAGACCGGATGGAGGTCAGAGTATGAGCACTGCAATATTTTAATGAGTTTCCTATTATTTGAATGAGTTTGAGTGTTGTTCAACATGTCGGCTTTGAGAGATTGAGATTGTTGTGATTTTCCTCTAGATATGATTGATGATTTTGATCAGAGTACCTTTTATGCCCCACCACCTTGGGCCAGGATTGGCCGAACGACTAGAATGAGTACTGTTCGAGGATTTTCTTTCATTCCAGGTACTCCACACGAGGACGTGTGATCATCAGGACGGCCGTGTCGAAGCGTTGGCGCATATCAGTCGGTCTGCATCAGCGCCACCTATCTTTCACTGGAGGAACTATGTAGTTAGATTGAACAGCTTACGTTTGGGAACGTCAAGTATTAACTTGGGGATGGTTAGCGTGGAGTAATAGCAACACTGAGCGAATAGTCGAGTCAAATGTCGATCCGGAGGTATAATCGATTATTCGACATTGACAGGTACTGACGTTGACAGGTAAATTGGCTACCCGGAATGGGGGTAGGTTCACCTGTCGGGTGACGGTTGATTTGGAGGGCACTTTGAATCGTTCCGTCGGTCCGAACAGACGTTGGTTACTCCACGCTGAATTTCCCGCGTTCCTAAATTCTTAATCAAGCCATATCTCAGGCATCCTTGATTATTTTGTACTGAGTGTGTGTTACGAGTAATTAAAGGTGTTATCAAAGGTTTTTGTGAGTGTTATTTCCGATGTCGCGGCCCACTGATATCGATCCTCCGTCATACTTATTTATTTTAGATATGGCGTAACTATCATAGAAACATTGCCATGTTTATGACCATGATATAATATAATAATAATAATAATAATATTCCACAACTATCACACAACGCCGTCTAGTCCCAAGCTAAGCAGAGCTTGTGTTATGGGTACTAGACAACTGATAAACATACTTATATATTTCTAAATACATACATATTATAGAAAAATTACACCCAGACACAGAACAAAATGATTATGCTCATCACACAAACATTTGTCCTAGGTGGGAATCGAACCCACGACCTCCGGCATAGCAGTCAGGGTCACTAACCACTAGACCAACAGGCCAGTCATCAGCCAGTCATGATCATCCTCTTAATGTGCATTGTTGAGACTCAAGCCTCTCTATGCGGGCCTAGTGAGGGTTGACCTTCATCGGTTTGAGAGCAGTGGTGATGAAGTTAGTTATACGAAGTAAAGCGCCTGCCTAGGTTTGAACCCGCGACGCTTGACTCGAAAGTTGAGGCCGTTATCACTAGGCTACTACCTCTTTAGAAATTGGCTATTTTACCCACCTACCCCCACTACATGTTTCGCTTTGGTAATTTATTTTTGTATTTCGACTACATTTTCCACCCTGTCATCACACAAATTAAACTCGAATACATTCAGCATATCATTATTAAGCACTAAAATCTCCGCCAATCAGAACAATACAATCGACGAAGCAATATTCATAAACAACACAATACAGTTACATACAATAAAATAACTTACATTTATTTATAAGCCCAATCCAATTATACTCGTGTGCATGGAGTTCAATCGAGCGTGATTTTATTAACTTTTCCAATATAACCCGTATTACATTCAAAATCAATAGGATGCCAATATAACCCTAAAAAGGTCAGGTTTATATTGTTATTACACAAGGTTATATGAAACCCTTCTGCACCTGTTGTGGAAATATGACTCACTGATGCATAAACGAATCGCGTGTTTGAAAAAGGCACGGTTTTTTTTTTGTAAAATGTGTTTTCAAATAGATCAAAATTGCTTACACAGCGTCTTATGAGAGCGATTCAACGCGACGCATTGGCTTTGACCTGCCATTTATATAAAACAAGTCAGCGCATCGCAAAAAAACCGAAGGCACGTCCTCTCGCTCCACGCAGAACGGGAAAAGTTTTTATTATTATTTATATGTAAGCGATGATGTGGTTGACGATGGAGTAGGTACGCTTGCCTAGAAGTAAACTATTCACTGTTGACTTAAAGATCTTTAACTTGTAGCAACACAGACTCCGGCAGGGAATTCCACTCCTTGGCTGTACGAACAATAAATATGTTTCCAAAACGCTTTGTGCGTATGGGTGGGATGTCTACGCTGTACCGGTGGCGCAAGACCACCGTACGTCTTGTGGTCCGATGATGGAACAGACTCGGCGGAATTAGATTGCACAATTCTAGTGCACACTTGACGAAATGTAAACGATAGAAAAAATTAAACGTTATTTAATTATTTCATACTTTTAAAAAAGAGGTTTAAGCAGTGGTGTAACTGTAGTGGGTTGCGAGATTATTCGAAAGTGTTACCGAGACCCTGGGGTGCAAAAGGCTACTGAAAGAAGACAGGTCAGTTTCAGTAAGTAAAAATCTGGCACGCCCTTTTGTTCTTGTCCGTACTGGGAAGTTAATTGATGACACTCACAAAGAAAAAAGTTTCAAAACTGGTATGCCTCACCTCCCCTACCTTCCTACCCACATTTCACCAACTAAGTTTATTACCTAATTCCATCAACGAGGCGTATACCCAGGTTACGCTACTTTGATATTCTAGATGAAATACCCAGATAACATTTCACCCGGCTCGGGACCTCTTGCACTGCAGTAGAGCTAGCGATCAACGAGGTAGACATGAATCAAATCCTTGTGTACTTCGAAATAAAAACATTTCCTTTCTTATATTCCGATCTCATATTCTAAAAGAAAATAAATCATAAAAGGTACAATCTTCCTTCAAATGAAGAAACATATCGAATGGTCAGCGGTCCCGTTACGAAACCGAACAAATAAATATCAGTTGTTATTTCTGTGTGACATGTCTGTATTTTTATTGGTCTATATTTTCTTTATTGGGAGAACTGCGGCGTCGAGTATCGTTATTAAAAACCTGAGATTTTGGTGCGAGTCATAAAAATACGATCGTCTTCGTTATGACCTCAGTCCTAAAAGTCGTTGCGGTTTTTGATGTTGTCTTTAAAAGATCGATTCGATCGACTGCCTATCAACTCTCCACTACCCAACAGGCTTTAGGCAAGTTACAACTGTTACCTCGAACGCCTCGAGTCGGCCACGCCACCGATGCGTTTGTTCTGACGTCATTTCAATGGTCAGGCACGTGGTGAAAACAATGGAATCGGAGGCGTTCGACGCAAGAGAATCGATATGAAACGATCGTAACTAGGCTGATGCTCCTTGGACAGAATGACGGTCAGATATTCCGACGTCTGACTGCTTGAAACAACAGTCACAAGATCAACAAATGACCACCGTGCTTTCGCCCGACTCCACCACCCCAGTTTCTCATAAGGTCCTTTTTTGTGGTGGGAAAATCAAATGACATCTCAGATTGGCTTGTATGGTACACGTGTGAGCAGTGTAGTTCTACCTTAATAGTTATAGAAAACCACGGTGTCTTGGGTCTATCTATAGATATATCTAACACAGTTTAAGTAACAGGTACCTAGGTACTCTCATGACTACTATTTTTTTCTCGTAACACTCTGACTGATGGAAGTTAATTCCATTTTGATTCTGTATGATATTATAAGTGAATGCTGAAAACTTCGCCATTTTTAAAGAAGAAAAAAGGAAATTATAATAGTGAGCAGAAATTGATTAATCTCTGTTATAAATCCGTTTCTTCTCCATCTGCGAGTTAAATAAAATATATTAGGTAAATCTTTTTATAGAAGTTTGAAATAAATCTCCTCTGGCCTGTTTTAAATATATAAAAAAAACTGGGCAAGTGTAAGTCGGACTCGCACACTGAAGATTCCGTAAAAATACAATTCTCGAATAGAGTCTCGAAGATTTTTCCGAATTGACGTAGGTAACAACTTTACCGTTTTAGATTTATTTATTTACCTCTGCTATAAGATCTTGCTTCAAGCCAAATTTCAGGTCTCTAGGCCAACGTGAAGTACCTTATTAATTTTGATATCCGTGTGTCGAAATATACGTTTTTTTTTGCGACATAATTTTTTTTCGTCAACTCAGAAGTTTGATTTTTTCAAAGCTTCAAGGGACCGCAGACCCGAGTATTGGTAATTTCAACTCGATACCTCTACGCGTTCGCAAGACATCACAAACGGACATCAGTGAGAATGATGATGATAAGGGTTCTTTCCTTTTGAGGTACGGAACCCTAACAAAGGTAACAGAAATATTACATAAAATTTATTCCAGAATTCTCGTTAATGAAGATGCAATTACGAGTATTTCAACTGAAAAATAATAAATGTAGAAGATATTCATTTTGTTTACACATTCTGTGCAAAATACAATTTATGTGAAACATTTATTCAGTAGATGTACCGGTATTTTTAAACGGTATTTCTTTCGGGAAAATTAAAATTTATTTTCAGTGTAAAATATGAATTTATAACAAGACTGATGATATGCTGCGGAGTTGATGAGTTTCGTAATAAAGAGGTTTACATGAACCATTGCAATAAACTATTAAATTCACATTAAAGAGTTATTTTTAATGTTATAAATTATGTAATAACTTTTATCGCTCTAGAGTGGAGCGAGACTGTGATGTCAGACTTTTACTGACTAAAACCACACCTATTTTCCTTCAGTTTCTTTTGGGTTCTAGGATCACAAGTATCTCTTTCATACTTTTCCCACGGCTCTAGCCAGCATCGGCTCTACATTGCCCCTACGGTTTGCTGACATCTCTTTGAGTTGCGCCGTCTTTACAGGACTAGCGGATGGCGAGCTACTCATTACTCGTCTTCCGCAAGCCCGCATCCACGACATCTCATTCCCTCTCGCCCCGGACCATGACTTCCACAAGAGGTAGCCACTGCCAATTGCCTCGATACATTAAAGTATACGTTTATATTTGGCGTCAAGCACCTACGGGTTAACGTCGTTTATTCTCCATCAACTTCTGTGAATATAATTATGCATATATCTCCCACTTAACATAAAGAGAAATCATTTCAAAGTGAAGTATATTAAGATTTAAGTTTATGACACTTAATAATGTTTATGATTCAATACTCAATTTTGAGTAATGAGAAATTACTTCATGATTAAGCGCGGAATTGCAGAGAGATATTATAAATAGAGCTAGGTATATTATAAATTACAGCTATATTAGTAGATATATTATTTTAGTCAATCTTGTCTGCATACTTATGTGTCTACACCAGCTTCTGACGTTTTATAACTGACCATTTGGGCCCATGTGAAATAAAAACTTTTGAATTTTGGGTATATTTTATCTTTATTAGTAAGTAAAGTATGTACATACCTATTTAGAATTATATAAGTACGTTTATTTGTCTAGTACTCATAGCACAAGCTCGGCTTAGTTTAGGTTAGATTGCGTTTTTCACACCTCATTTGATGCAAAAAAGAAAACTTGCCTTTTCTGTACATACTAAAACAACTAAGACACAAATACAGTATGTGTCTAACTAAAAGGTACATAACTAAGTACATAACTACATCTGTTTACTGCGGCTTGTGTTTAAGATGTCTGATGGCCTGAGTGCTCTTAATGTTCGCATCATGAATTCGTGCTGCGTGTAAACTTTGTTATTAGCGCTAGTAGCAGGCAATTACCCTGCCGCCTGCTAGTGACGTGCTCGTTCGTACCGCCATGTTGGATTGTTGGGACGAGGCCGGGCCGGGAGAACGCGTCCTGTTCGAATTTTAAATATGACATAAATGTATTATATATATATAATATTTTTTTTTGTTTATATCTTTGGCTTAGATACTGAGTACTTTAAGCCATGTCTATGTGTGAATAGCTTACATGTTTACGATTAGAATATGGATATATAGATTAAATGATTTTGAAGTATTTCCCACAAAATCTTTTTAACACTTCGACTTATTCTCATACCAAGCTTGATATGATTATGATTGATCAATGCTCCATTGTCTGCTAACGTTATTAGAAATATAATATTAAGAATAAAATAATTGTGCAAGTAATAATTTAGCAATAATACAGTAATAGTTTTAATTAAATTACCAGCAACTAGGCCGAAAGTCGTACCGCGCCTAAACACATACAATTTGCCTCGCAGCTACCGACAACTACAAACTTCGAACCCTTTCATTCCAATTTCAAAGTCCCGTCCGTTAAGAGCCCTTTCTTATCAAGGGCTAAAATATTATGAGATGCCAGTTCGACAGGGAACCATTGTTGATTGTTGTCGATTATTTTGATTAAATTTGGAGATTTTGTGAACAGAAACGCAATAATTTTAAGTACTTGTTTTAATTAAATACGTTGCTCGCAGAACAGATGGTCGATGAGGACGACAGGTTCTGGATTGGCGAATACGTACCGGAAGACGCAGCGTTGGAAGGTGGACCGATGACCTAGTGACGGTTGCAATAATCCGAAAGATGCAGGACGCGTAGATCCGTTCGTTATGGCGACACTTGTCCAATGTCCAATTGTAGACGTCTTTCGGCTGAAATGAAGTTGTTAATGATGATGATGACTGGATCCAGTTATGCCAAAATGTACTAAACCACATACATATTTTCCCTCTTTTCGTAAAGTAATTAGTGTTTTGAATGGTTCCTTAATTTAAATGTTTTTGGGTGTAATCATTATTTTTTCTGTACGTATAGTAATTTTATACTATACCATTTGAAATATTGATTATACCTACATTTTTTTTGGTGTTCAATGAATTGTTTTTGGAGATATCCGCAGGTGCCAAGGTTACAGATATACAAAAAAAAAAACCGAAAAATCACCAAACTTGACTGCACATTGCACGCATAATGGATGGTCTGCTCGCAGAACAATGATCTTTGAGTGATGGCTACATTGGAATGTTGTGACATAACTGTAAACATTATTTCGTTAAATATACTTTGAACACAGAACGAAAGTCAGGCATAGAGTAGCATTGTAATGAGATGTCGCAGTCATAAGTAACAGTTGTAGTCTCTCCAGAGACGGGAGGTCTTCTATTTTTGGCGCGGTGTGACAGTTGTCTGCATAATTCTATAAATAATGGAAGTGCATGGACGATATTTTTATCCTTCTCGTAAGTTTTTTGCACGATTATGTTAGCTAAAAAATCATGAAAATCTCTTATGAATAAATATAGACTTAAAAGTTGTTGTGGTGACGCTTGGGAGAGGCCTATGTCCAACAGTGGACGTCTTTCGGCTGATATGATGATGATTGTTATATGTTATCACCATTGCCAACGGTGAAGGAAAACACCGTGAAGCATGTTTTACAACAACAAACTGAAGATATAAATATGACATTCACCACTGATAGACAGTTTTTTTAAAATGTAGATATGTCCATGATAGCCAATCAGCGAATTGCATTTGTTTGTTCAACATGGCCGTCAGTCGATGTAGAAGTCTGCTACAGTAGCACCGTGCACTCCCGCATTTTATTGTTTATTTTTGTATGGTTAAGACAGTTTCCATGGGTAATTCCATTAAAATTGTGTCCCCAAGCAAAGCTCGCAAGCGGCCTAATGTACAATTATTTAGCCATAAGAAAGAGGAAAGAGCCAAAGTTGACCCATTCCATCTCAAGGAAAGCAGGCCTGAGTCTCAGCCGCGGGAACATTGCAGGGCTGATTATGTTATGTCAAACATTTATCATACAAGATGAATTAAGTCATTAGCAATCTTGTGAAAGTGCTCATGAATATGTATAACGTTTACAGGATAATCCCTAAATTAGCGATGAAAATGAGCTGTTACCAACAGTTTTGACGAGTAATGCGAACACAACCTGTACATTCTATATATATAAAAATCAATGCCACTTTTCGTTGTTATTTTATAACTCAAGAACGGGCTCACCTATACAAACCAAATTTTTAGGCTTTGTTCGGACTATTTAGTAGATGGTTTATGTGAAGTTTGGTAGGGTAGAGTAGGGTATAGTAGGGTAGAGTAGGGTAGAGTAGGGTATAGTAGGGTATAGTAGGGTAGAGCAGGGTAGAGTAGAGTAGAGTAGGGTAGAGTAGGGTAGAGTAGGGTAGAGTAGGGTAGAGTAGGGTAGAGTAGGGTAGAGTAGGGTAGAGTAGGGTAGAGTAGGGTAGAGTAGGGTAAAGCAGGGTAGAGTAGGGTAGAGTATGGTAGAGTAGGGAAGAGCGGGAGCGAAGCCGTGCGGGGAAAAGCTAGTACCTATATATAGGGTTATTTTTAAAACACAAACAACCTTGCAGGATTGTGTTACTAACATCATAAACAACAACTTTTGTTCTATGACTTTTTACAAGTCATAATATATTTACCAAAAACAATCCTTCAATATTTCCTTGTTCTATTCTGCGGGGGTGCATGACGTGACGCTAGCGCATCAAGCACCCCCGCAGACTAAACCCCTTCCCCCTCCGCAATTGTACTATCGCTTGCTTCGCATAGACTTTGTAATATTTAGAACATTCAGTAAATTATTTTTATTTTTGTATGAAAATCTGATGAACTAAAATTAGGTAAATTTTTAAAAGTCATAGAACAAAAGTTGTTGTTTATGATATTAGTAACATAGTCCTGAGAGATTGCCAGTGTTTTACAAATAATCCTGTATATAATTATACAAGTAATTCAGAGTCTATTCCTCATACAAATTGTTTACGTTGTTGTAGGGGGACCGCATTAAAATATGGCATACCATTTTACTTTGGTTACCATTAAAGCATATATTTTGTAACATACATTCGTAAGTACAATCTACCTTATTTTTATAATAGTCTTGTTATATTTATATTAATTGAAAGAACCTAGAAATTTTCTCAACAACAGAATTAACGTAAAAGTATCTAAATATGGAAAAAGCACGCAAAAATTGAACACTACAAACGATCATGATATATGATATACACATAAGACAATAAATCCTATCTCAGAAACTTTTATCAAAAAGAAAAATCAACCCCTCGCTGTGAGGAAGCATACAATGATATGCTCCCGCTCGCCTGATAAGTCGAAACCAGTAGGTACGCAAGTATTATGATTTACAGAGGGAGATTACTGTTTTGTGAGACTAGAATAATTCATTCACCAGTAATAGTGATATTCCATATTAGGATACTAAACCATTTTTGAGTACTTTCACTCCCTTAAAAATTCCCAATGAATTAAAAGTCGCATTGTTACCTCAAATATGTGCGAGCAAATTTTTGAAATATGTGTCTATGTCGTAATTAAACGTTCAGCTAAAACAAGTTGTCTTGTTATTTTTCTCTAACTAAGTAAAAAGACACTTAAAGCAGACAGCTTAAGTATGGGAACTAATAAATACCGTGCAGTGAGTAACGTTAGCCCGCCACCCGGGGTAATATGACCTACCGGGGTAAAGTGGACCTCCCGGAGATAACGAGGGTTATTGTGCGCCCGCTGCTATACAATACTAGTCTAGTGAATCACTATTCTGCGGATTTGAAAAGAAAATACTTTCTTTATCTACGGTGTATAACAGCATAATCAACGTTACTATTTACGCACTGTTGGACCTCCATGCGGGGTCCAGTGTGGGTTGGATGTCACATGACTTCGAATTTTTGGTTCTAGGACAAGCCGGTGTCCTCACTATATTACTTCACTGTTTTGAGAGTAGTGGTGATGGTATAAAATACACAAAGTGAAGCAGCTGCCTGCATTTGTGCCTGCGACATACATCAGTAACTCGGGGCTGTTATCATTGAGCCACCACTGCTCTTTTTAAGACTTTGTTTTTGTACTTTATTCACGTTATCCCACTTTATCCACGTTATCTCTTCAGATCTCTTTGTAGCTGTTCTTTTTTGTCCAGATCTATGTATCTGTGGAAGAACTACTCTGTCAAGAAAGTACCGGGAAAAGATCAATAATACACAAAATGTCTGTTATTCATCCAAATTTATTTTATCACCTTCAAAGTATGCTCCTTTAGAAACGATACACTTGCGCCAACGAATAATCCATTCATCAAAACATTTTTTAAACGCTGCTTCCTGAATTGAGTTCAGTTCTCGCCGCGAATTCTCCTTTATGTCTTCTATAGATTGAAAACGGGTGCCACGAGGTGGTAATTTGAGTTTAGGAAAAAGAAAAAAGTCAGCAGGAGCCATATCTGGTGAATATGGTGGTTGCTGGATGGTATTTGTTGAGTGTTTGGTCAAAAATTCGTTCACAATGATAGCCTTGTGCGAAGGCGCATTGTCGTGGTGCAAAATCCAAGAATTTTCTTTCCACAAATCTGGCCTTTTTCGTCGAATTTGCTCTCTTAAACGCCGCATAACGCTCAAATAATATTCTTTATTTACCGTTAGACCTTCCGGTAAGAATTCAGAGTACACAACACCGCGATAGTCAAAGAAAACAGTCAACATGACTTTGACTTTTGATCGACTTTGGCGTGGTTTTTTCGGTTTCGGATCAGTTGGAAGGCGCCACTCCGAAGCTTGTTGACTAGTTTGCATCTCAAACTCGTAAACCCACGTCTCGTCACCAGTAACAATGCGTTTCATGAATGTTGGGTCCGAACTGACTCGTTCTAGCATGTCCTCAGCGACTTTCATGCGATTGAGTTTTTGGAGAAAATTCAGATCTTTTGGGACTAGCCGAGCAGCAACATGTTTCATACCCAAATGATTAGTTAAAATGGTACGGATCGACTCGTGAGATACAGAAAGTTCGGCGGCTATCTCTCTCAGAGTTGAATGGGGATTTTCAGTCACTATTTCCTTCATTTTTGCGATGTTAACTTCAGTTGCAGACGTTGACGGCCTACTAGAGCGAGGCAAATCTTCCATCACATCTCGACCGCTTTTGAACGCTTTGAACCACTCATAAGCACGAGTTTTTGATAAAGTCGATTCACCGTAAGCCTTCTGTAACATTTTCAGTGACTCCGAACACGAAATTCCATTGGCGATGCAAAATTTAAGACAAACTCTTTGTTCGATATTTTTGTCCATTATGAAAATCGCAATACACACTATATATGATATTACTAAAACCAGCACTGTATTTAATATAAATAACAGATGCAACTCAAACTCCGCGCCAAAATGGAAAACAGTTGTGCCAATCTAACAACTACAAAAAAACAAAAAATTGAATTTGGAACCATAAACAAATCATCCATTCCCGATACTTTTTTGACTGAATGTATTGATCCAAGTATGTATTTATAGACTACATTTTTACTCGTTATCACAAAAAAGCACGGTTCCTGTGAGGTTTAACACATGGTTTTTATTGTTGTGCTTTCTAAAATGATTTTTATGTTTCTTGTTATGCTCATTCTCTAGGTACTTCATTGTTATCGCATTTCCCTTAGAAGTATAAGTGAAATATTTATGATCTTCACACAACTTTGATTTACGCACTTAGCAACAACGACCAGGATGATCTTTAGACAACAATTGGCCCACTTATTAGAGTGCCCAAGTTATCCTTTCATCTGCACTTTGGAGGCCTTTATAACCTCTACTGACGAAGACGATGAAGATGATGATGGCGAGATTCGTAAGCTTTATGTTTTTTAACATATTTACTTGTAAATGCCAATAATATAATAATAATATATTCCACAACTATCACACAACGCCGTTTAGCCCCAAACTAAGCAGAGCTAATAATCAATACGATAATAATCAAAGAATCAACTTCCCCATTCGGTCATAATTCAAAAGGACTTAATTGCCCAAATAGAAATAAAATCAAGAATAACCAACAACGAGTTCAGTTCAATAGCCCAAGCGGAAATACCCACTTCAGGGTAATGCTTAATTGTCAAAGTTTTCCCAGATAATGTTTCTTAACAGACCCTTGTTCAGAGTTTTCTTTTAAAATTCTGCGTCGAGAGAAATAAGCCTTATAATATTAAATTATGTAAAACATTAAATTACTTTAAACCCCTCTGGGTCAAGTTGTTTTAAAAATGAGAAAACTGAAAAAAGCTTTTAGTGAAAGAAGAGAAATGGCTCAGCTGACAGGCTATTTACTTGTCAAATATTTTTTCTCCTATGTAATAATGTACATGAATGTACATTTGTGTACAGCATAATTTTTAGAATATGCGAAACCTGAATACAATTTGTTCAGAATCAGTAACTGAATGGATTCCAGTAATTTTTACACCATGTTATATGTCTACCCAAAAATATTTAAAAAGTTTACAAGTTAGACACCACCGACACTAATTACAATACAGGTTTCGGCAAGTTCTAGCAGGCATTAGAAGTCAGAAAACAGCAGGGTGCAAGTACAAAAAAAAACCCCTCAGTCGCCTGGATGGCCCGGTGACTATGTATTTGCTGATATTACAAGCTTTGTGATTTTTCATGATATAGTTAGGTACGAAATTTTAGTATTAGATAGCCCATTTATAAAAGGGGCAAAAGAAGGTATGGGCTATAGGCTAACATCGCACTACAATCCACAAGAGAGCAGCTCAGTAACGTAAAGACGCGGCAGATATCGTGGGGGACATTTAATAATACTTATGCTAAATGCTTATTTAAAAACTTTGATGAACAATATCTATATTTACATAGTCTATTAGCCTAGATTTGTAGAAAAAACAATGTCAATAACACAATAAAGAAGGTTTAATCTATCGTTAAATCGAAACGTAGGCGAAAGATGTCAATCGTATAATTCCGGTTTACCTGCCTTCCTAAGCGTAAACACGCGATTAAAACACAGGTGAATAGGCACAGGCAACCGCCTCCACATTTATAATTGGACTTATTTGATCCCCAATATATACGTAAGCACTTATGTACCTAGTAGGTATTACGATATATCTTCCATACACATCGGAACGAATGGGAGTTCAAGTGAACACTTCAAAATACAGCGACTAGCGAAATCCCGCGTTGTGGTATTTTTTATTTTTTTTTACGGTAGGCAAAAACAATCTTATGACAACCCCCGCCCTTGGATGGAGCGAGAGATAGTGTCAGACTCTTACTGACTAAATACCCACCCCGTTCCTTCTAACCAAGGCTCGAGCTTCCTTTCGGATAACCTTGGCCCCAGTAGGCTTCGACCCAGCTGGGCCTCTTCTTTTGCTGACAACTCCTTCGCGTTGTGGTATCAGAGTTCTCCGTGCGATTAGGACATATACAGCAGTTCGAAATCAGCTATCGGGTAGTTGCCCAGACCAGACAACACCCGCCGGTCCGGATTATCCTTTTTTCAATGTAGCTGGAATTTATTCCTCGTTCCGCATACCTCTGAAGAAGTAGCACTGTTATGGACAGACAAACCAATCAAACAGCTTTAGATTATCGTGTCAGAGACATGCCTTTACGAGACTGAATTTATTAGTCATATGTCACGGGCGTCATATTGAATCTCGAGCGCAATGAAGGATTCGGGATTTAACTCACGAGCAAAGCGAGAGAGTTAATACAAGAATCCTGAATGCAGCGAGGGATTCAAGCTAGCCCAAGGCAAAGACACCTTTAGCCCAGAGGAGGATACTCTACTTTTTACACCTACTGTGAGAAAATAATAATCACATTATTGACCAGCGGGTCATAATGAAATCCATTATTGACCGGCTGTGCCCCCGGCCACTAATGAATCACTTTAGGTTAAGGTTGCTTGACATATAATTTGACATTTTCGAGCAGGTGGTGTGAAAAATTATTTATTAGCAAGACACCACACTGTCCTTCTTAAGGTTCTCTGGTAGACATCGCTGTAACGATATTACCACCATTGTAATCATAGATTTAAGTCCGTTTAAAAGAGTTGTGTAACTGTTTTGTTGTACAAGTAAGTATTATCCTATTTTAGCCTTGTATCTATGGATGATTTAATTAAAGAAAGTATATTTTAGGATCAGGAGAAGTTCTTAACTAGACTGTATTAGCAAATATTAGCTTAACGTATTAGCTTCTGGAAGTAGTTTTGGCTCCGGTGAATGTCGGTTGTTGTAGATGCCTAGTCTAAACCAGATAAAAAGTAGACCATGACCTTTCGTACCAAATTTCATCGTTCATACAGACAGACCAGGAAGACAGAGTTATTTTTTAAATTTGTAAAGGCCGTGCCTCACTGGGATGGGGTCATGATGTCGAAAAAATTATCGGGCTACTGTTGGTGGCCATATGAGGTACATACTACAGAGCTGCGTTCATTATCTTGGCTGTGGCAACTGACAGCACCGCCATTGGGTCCTAGACTGGCACACGTCTTATATTTGTAGGAAATTCCTACATAATAGAAGTCATAAAATGACTGCCAGGTAACGCTAACCTAGAACTATGTCATTTTTCATAAGCATTCCAATTATAAACAAGAGGAGCACTAAGGAGTAAAGAAAAATTCACCCCCTAAAGCGACTTATTGGGTGAAGAAAGTTTAATATCAGACAATGGGAAAGCCCATCCAGCCCTCGGTTTTAAAATTTACTGAGGTCATAAATATTAATCATGGTAATCCAATTGCGACTGCTAAGTAGACAACGAACAAATTATAACACAAAAGTGATAAAGCCGTGTAAAAGCGATCGCAGTTTAAAGTTAGGCCAAATACAACCGTCAGAATACAAACACAATCCTCTTATGTAATCCCGGGGTTTTCACAGTTGTTTCCGAGATAATCCCGGGGTTTAGAATGACGTAAAAAGAGCAATAAACCCGGCCGAGTGCAACTCGAGCCGCGGGCGTTTCGTTCCGGAGTGCACGTCAAAGCTAGATGCTAGTTTGCCGAGTCTTTTAAAATGAAGAGCTGAAAGTAATATTGTCTCGACGTTGACTGGCTAGTTAATCAAAGATCGCGGAATTATACAATTCATAAACCTGCTCTTAAAATAGGTATTTTTTTCCGACGGGGAAAATCATCTTATGACAAAACCCGCTCTTGGGTGGAGCGGGAGATAGCGTCAGACTCTTACTGACTAAAAACCCCATCCCGTTCCTTCTAGCCTTCACACCGGGGCAAGAGCTCCCTTTCGGATAACCCTTTCGGAGGCCCCAGTAGGCTTCGACCCAGCTGGGCCCCTCCTGCTGCTGACAACTCCTTGAGGCGCGCGGGAACAGTGCGCGCCGTCGACGTCTTGGGCTCGGTCCATTACCGGACGATCGGACAACGAGCTACCCATGGCTCGTCGTCCGCGAGCCCGCGTCTACGGTGGCCGGAAATCGGGATCGGAATCCCGGCAGCAGTGGCGAGGGCGCCGTAGCCTGATGCGGTCGGCCTCCAGCTTTACTAGCATTACTACTTCGCAGAAGGAGGCGACCGCCTGCCATTCCTCCTCGCTCCGGACCATGGCCTCGACCAGGGCCCGGCGCGAGAGGTCTCCGCCGCCGATCGCCCCACGAGGGCACGGCGATGCTCCGCCCAGACAGTGCACACCTCGACTGTGTGCCCCTCTTAAAATAGGTGGGTTTTTGAATTAAATATTTTGGGTTAAGAACGTTTTAAACCCTACTTCAATGTCAAATGACAGGTTTTCAGGCTAAGCTTGAGAAATATTCAACTATTTAAATCGAATATCGGGTGAAAGTCACTTTGTTGTTGATAAGTTTACTGAAAACTTTACTGTTCATATTCACATAATTTGACTGACTGGCCTGAGTTCCTGAGTGGCTGTTTGGTTGACTGGCCTTTTAATCTAGTGGTTACTGACCCTGACTGCTATGCTGGAGGTCGATTCCCAACCAGCACAAAAAAAAAAAAACAAAAAAAAAACATTTGTTCTGTGTCTGGGTGTAATATTTAGAAATACATATATAAGTATGCTTATCAGTTGTCTAGTACCCACAACACAAGCTCTGCTTAGCTTGGGACTAGTTGTGCGATAGTTGTGAAATATTATTATTTTTATTCAGTTTGACAGTGTCAAAATAGAGGTAAAGGTACAGTAGATATCTGTTTATATTTTTATACACCCGGTGCGATCTTTTTATAGAAGATCTTGCATCTTGCGTATGAAAATAGTAATAGACAAACAAAAAGAACACAAACAGAAATAACATTTTTGTACCCCTCCAGCCCTGCGGAGTTTAGAGTTAACTTTAATGACGTCATAGGTTAAAAAGTCTATCCCGCGATTTTTGATCGCTAACGAGTTCAACTGTCAATGTCAAGCATATTGACGTTTACTCCAACCTACCCTGCTCAAAGTTAGAGTTAGTTGGGTTAACTCTAAGATAGCTACTCGAGTTATAAAAGAACGGCCCTTGGTTGCAACTCTACTGTACTCTGGTTATTTTTGAACGCAGGGCTTGGATTGCACCCTGTGCCTGGGCACCGCTGACCCCACCCTACTTACGGCACTGGTTTCTTGCAAGTGCTACTCCATGGAGATCTACGCTTTGGAATGTGCAATTAGGTAGCTACGTCTTAGTAACAGACCGAGTTCTTGGCAATTCAAAAATACCTATAAAAGGTTAATTTGAGATACATGACTTGAGTTTTAGTTTGAAATGGAATTTAATCTCTTAAGTTTTCCTGGAAACGTTTATCAATTCGACTACTACTAACTTTCAGCACTATATAAATTACTAGCTTTTGCATAAAATATAGTCTATGTCACTCAGGGCTAAAGCAGTTTTCTATCGATGAAAAAATGTTAGCAATCGGACCAGTACTTTCAGAGATTACCTCCTACAAACAAACAAAACAATAATACTAACCTCTGTATAATATTAGTGTAGGTAGATATTTATTTTGCAAATAGGTTTTTTTAAAACATTTTTATACGTTAATTTTTTCGTCAGTTTAAAAAGATGAAACCGGTGTTTCCTGGTTGACTACCCTGAAAAGACACACCGAAACAAACTCAGGGGTCAAAGTCTCTTTAAAGAACATAGAATGGTCAGATTAGTGTCTGTGAGGGTCTTTTGAGGAAAGAAACACACAGATTTGAGTAGACTTGTCCAGTCAGTGCAAATATTTATCAAGTATTCGTATAGCTCAACTTAGGCTTACTAGAGAGCTTAACGATTTGAGTATTTGACGAACAATACCAAAAAATTGGGCAAGTGCAAGTCGAACTTGCGCACGCAGGGTTCCGTTTATTACCGTTTGTTGTACGGGAGCCCCCTTAAATATTTTTTTTTGTTTTTAGTATTTGTTGTTATAGCGGCAACAGAAATACATAATTTGTGAAAATTTCAACTGTCTAGCTATCGCGGTTCTTGAGATACAGTCTGGTGACAGACAGACGGACAGACAACGAAGTCTTAGTAATAGGGTCCCGTTTTTACTATTTGGGTACGGAACCCTAAAAAGGATATATCATACACAGACGGTACTTTCCAGAATTACAGACATTTCTGTAACATACGACCTATTTAGACATGAGACGATCGGCTTCTCAAAGAATACGGCTTGCCGTAAACATGGGCGGTAATAAAAGACATCCAATTCAATCTAGCTTATAGCCGTAAGTGTTTGAACTTAGTGGTTTTCCTATAGCTATACAACGTGTAACGTTAAATGCGCAAAACCTGAAAATAGTTTGAATCAGGTTACATTAAAAAAAAAAACATTAAAAATGTCGCCCTGTCTTGATCACGTGCGCAAACCCGCCGAAATAGTTAAACAAACACAAATGGTTGTAGTCCAATCAAATTTTCACATACACGGGATAATAAAAGTTCTTATTTCAATGCAGATATTAATTTTAAACAAACTAAAACTGCACATAAAACCTGTAATATTTTTTTTTATGATTTTTTTCTCACTGTTTTAGGTCAATTAAATTAAAAATCATTGGCGTGTCTGAGGTTTTGCGCATTTAACGTTACACATTGTATAAGCACACTGCCTGTCACAGGTACATTTTTCGGTCTGTGGGAGGACCGCTGCGGTCCCCTGAGTCTTACGTCAAAATATAAGAGAGACAGAGAGAGAGAGAGAAGTTGCTCCCACAAATAGACATTGGTCGATGGATCCGGAGAGGGTACGGCTTTATAGTTGGGTTGTTATAAAGGTGAGAGTTTGTATGTGTATATGTGGTACCTAGCCTACTCCTTCATGCTGAAATACCTTAACAGATTCTAATGAAAGGCACACAAGTAGATCATGTCCTGAATAGAAAATAGAAAGAAAGAAAAGAAAGAAAGAAAAACATTTTATTTACACGAAATAAGACGCATACTTAAAGGTGGTGCATCATGACTCACATTTTCACTGTTTTTCATACAACCGCTCATAACTGATTATAACGTTATTACACATTTTTCATTAGATATTTTGAAAATACAGTATTTTGTGGATATTATCTAGGTTTCTAAAGAAACCAATTTCTAAATTTGTGTAAAACTAATCCAGTAAAAACCTCTGAAAATGTCCTATTTTTGAACTTTTACACTTCATAATTTGCCTAAAAATTAAAAAAGTCAAAAAGTAATCCTCTAGAGACCTTGCAAATTGTATTAAGATTCTAAATGACGACATTTTCCAAAAACTTTTAAGGGTTTGAAAAAAACAGCTATAGGAGCAAGTTTTGTGAAATATTCTAAATCTCGGAATTACCGAATACTACTTAACAGACTTTTCAGGCGTTATCTCTCTTTTTTTTGCGTTGCCTTTTCGTCAAACATCGCGTTGGATTGCATTAAATAAAGTAACAAGCTTTTAAACTATTTTCGATGTTTACGATTGGCGAGTGGAAAAGGACCCTCTTAAAGCTAAATAACAAACATAACATAACATCAGTCGTCGATAGGGAAGATATGCGTCACATCCGCGCAAAACGGATATACCTACTTTTTATTTCTTGGTATATTTTTTTACAGGCGAAGCCTCCGACAGAAGCTAGTGTTTTCTTGACTGATTGCCATAAATAACATAATAATATATTAGCTGTATATTCCAATAGAGGCTAATAACAAGATATTGTAGTGCCAACAGCCAGCTATAAAAACTTCCTGAAAATCAACTTTTGTTCGGTTTAACGGGTGCAAAGTAAAATATTGTTGCGAACAAAGTTACGGGCAACAGCTAGTATAAAACAAAAGCTCTGTTATGTAATAAGTTTGTAGAACACGGCTGTTACAAAATTCAATAAATAACTCGATCGCGCCGCGGACGAAATTACTTTGATTCGTGACTCGGGGTGCTATTTTACTTTCTGAAAATGAAAATAGAGGAATTTCCGGAATTATGTGCTTACTTATTTGATTTATAACAAAACTTATGTATTTATAGCCTGATTTAGGCGTTATTCTTATAACAAGCACTGTAAATGCTAATCTTTCGACACCACTTATAATTTCTTTAGATTTTTGTGGCCAATTTAGGATGTACCGGTTTTTTTTTTGTTTCTTAATCAAACCCCGATGATTTGATCAAAAGAACCTGATACTATTTTTTTGTTTTTTTTTTCGTACATATGCATTTCTAGGCAAACTTGTTCTATATATACAGAATGTTGTTATTTACTGTCACTTTGTTTTCTATTACAATACATTTTCTGCAAACTAAAAAACATTAGAGTGTGTTACGTAGACATTCTAATGTTTTTTAGTCCGAATCGAGAAATCAATTTCAAGGTACGAAGTAAGCTTGAAACCTAAGGAATTATATAGGCTACATCTTCTCGCTTCGACTTCAACTTTGCATCCGCTATAACCAACATTTACACGGCCGAAGTCACGGGCTAAAGCTAGTTATAATATATTTCACGAGACACAGTAGAGGCATGTCGGTTTGCGTGCAGGGAGCTGGGGATCCAGGCCCCAGGGGTTTACCGGCAGGCGCCGCAAACCCCGAACGCGACCCGCAAACTAATTCGTGAAATCAATATCTTACTTGGCGTGATACTCGCGAATTTGCCGTTAATTATTTATTATTAATCGGGCATTAACCTGGGTGATATGGATTATTAATGATTGAAGGCAAAGGTACAAAATATTTTGGTGATGTTGGGAAATTAATTACTTTTATAATTAATTTCTCTGATAACCTGCTCGTTTGTCAAGCATTTCGTCGTTTAGTTGTAGTTACGACCAGATTTATTTTCAGTGATAATAATAAAAAATAAATATAGCCGTAATTTTCGATTGTAGCGTCTGAAGAAACCCTGTACTCATCTGCAAGTATACAGACAAAACATACCTATATACAACGTGTAACATTAAATGCGCAAAACCTCAGACACCCTAAATTTCAATTTTAAATCAATTGACTTAATTCTGTGAGAAAAAAATACATCAAACTTTTTTTAAAGGATTTATGTGCACTTTTAGTATGTTTAAAATTCGTATCTACATTAAAATATATCTTTTACTATTCAGAAAATTTGATTGGACTACAACTATTTGTGTTTGTTTCCCTATTTCGGCGGGTCTACGCACGTGATGGCATTACCTATTAATAAATAGACAGGGCAACATTTTTAAGGATGATTTCTTTTTTAAATGTGAAAAAGTGGTTCAATTGATTTTGCTCGTTATTCTGATAAAACTATTTTCAGGTTAGGCACATTTAACGTTATACGTTGTATACAAAACCGTAAAAAAAAAATTGATAAAAATAAGTTCAACAAATATTTACTGAAGTTCACAAACATCGCGGCTCTCCATTCAATTTAATAAGAACAAATGAAGTTATGTTCGTAACCCAACAGAACCATTTCGTTATTGAAAAATGTTTTCAACACACGTCGTGAGAGTTTTCCGACAGTAATCATTTTACCGAACGCAGGCAGTGTGCTACATATCCACACACGGAATAAACACTAAATGGAGCACATACACACGTCATATAGCAAAATTGTGACGTTTGGAGTGACAATATCGTTTTCTTTAAAGGTAACTGGTATCGCACTTTTAAATTGCATGTTGTATTTAATATTACGCAAGTACACCACAGACTACCCCCTGTATTATTTTAAGTCCTTATCCATCCTAAGATTGTCTGGAAGATATCGATTTCAGCGATAAGACCGCCATTCATTGTACCCATACATTAACTTTATGTATAAGCTGTGTTACTTTTAGGTGTACAATAAAGTTTATTCAATTCTACTATTCTACGCCAAGTTATTATGGTATGTCTGCTGTACCCTAAAAGCTGGAAGTAGACTAAAAGTTTAGCAGATCGTAATTTAATAGAATAAGCCAGTGTTTGACTGCGATCCCACCTAATGGTAACTGGCCACAGATGCAATCGTTGATGGTAAATCGCACTAATTTATTAACAGCATATTCATTATTGCCTTGAAAACACCTAAATTATAATCGGACGGGAAGACCACTGGAGGCAAATTGTAGATAAACTAATTTAACTAAGGCAAACAGCTTGATTGTTAAATTACTTTTTGCATAGTTTTTTTTAGTTTTACCTCTCTACGTCTTCCCTAATCTCTACTCCATGCCCCACTAGTTTCACTGATACAACTTAGTAGTTGATCATGATGTGTCGCCTCACCACACTAATTACATTCGGTCGGATGGTCACGACGTGTACCGCTGCAGGAAAATGTAAATATTGCCCTAAATCTTGTTCACACTCGGCCAGTAATTAAACCGACGGGATAGCGTCAATGAAACAGTTCCTATTTGACGTACAGCTGATTTCAACCACGTGATTAGTTTGGATTTGGAATTTGGAATGAGATTGCTTAGGTCGATTTCAATGTATGCGTATGTATGCGTCCGCCTTTGTACAACTTTGTGCATATAGATTTAAATAAATAAATAAATATTGCAACCGGCCGGCCGCACATTTACCCTGCCGCATCCGGCCGGTTGCAGTACGTTAGCAGTCCGACAACAAGCGCCTAAATTAAAAACGTATCTGGCTCTCCTGCGTTTGGACGCCAGTGATGCGCTATTCAACACGTTCCGCGTGCTTTGTTCGCGCTCTAAGGGTCAATCCCCACTAAAAGAGCAGCGGCGCGCAGCGCCCGTAAGAGCAAGTGACTGAGCGCGGCGCCGCAAGGGGCAGTGTGGCGCCGCGCGGTGCAGTGCGGCGCCGCGAGAGGCAGCGCGGCATCCCTAGGCGCCGCAATGAGCCTTCGCGTGGTAGCTTTGAAAACTAGTGTGCGATCTACTTCACTCAAGGAAATGGAAATGGTCGCTCGCGCGCAGTCACGAGTCTGTAAGCTGCACCGCGGTCGGCCGCACGTCAGCTAGCTGCGCCGCGATCAGCCGCGCGGCGCCTCTTTTGACTAGTCGGTAGAAGGCTCGTGCAGCCTCGCGACGCCACGCTACCTCTCCTTTGCCTTCAAATGACTATGAACTTTTTAATCAAAAAATAGTTTCTAATATTTTGCCTCAAAAAGACGCTGCCGGCCGCTGCTCTTTCAGTGGGAATTGACCCTTAGAAATGCGATCGTCCGTAGGCAGTACGACTAACGCACTGCATTCGCTCCGCAGTAGGCCGTCAAAAGACGCATAAATTAAAAGCGTCCTTAGTTTGTGTTTCTTAAAGCCACTCAACTAGCTTATTCTGAACTCTGTCTTGAGTGTAGTTTAATGACGTGAATTAGTATGTTATTAAGAAAAACCCCCGACTCCCGGTATAAGATGCTATATGCTATTTCAAGGCATAGTCTACCCGTGTGCCAAGTTTCATAAAATCCGTTCTACCGTTTGAGCGTGAAGAAGTAAAAAACATACACGCACACTCACAAACTTTCACCTTTATAATATTAACTAGCTTTCCGCCCGCGGCTTCGCCCGCGTGGACTACAGTTTATATCGCGCGGGCAGAGACCCGTGCTCAGCAGTGGAATTATAGGTAGCCTATGTGTTATTCCAGTGTCTCTTCTACCTACCTACCAAATTTGATCTAAATCCGTTCAGTAGTTTTGCGTGAAAGCGTAACAGACAGAGACAGAGTTACTTTCGCATTTATAATATTATATAGTAGGGATAATAATAATAACAAGTTTATTGAACCATTGCTACAGAGAGTTGCCTTAAATTATGATAATCGTAACTTATTGCAGAAATGTAATTATTGACAAGCTTCATTGAGTATACGGTGTGATATATAATGTAATATATTTTATCTACGCTAATTAAAGCGTGAGCTTTTTTTTTCGTTTGTAGGTGGTAATCTCTGGAAGTACTGATCCAATTGCTAAAATGTCACCGATAGAAAGCTGCTTTATTCCTGAGTGACATAGGCTATATTTCAAGTACGCGGGCGAAGTTGCGGGCAAAAGCTAGATTTATAATAAACTACCTACTGAAATTTGCAACGAAAATAGATTTTCAGTAAATCCTCTTTCTGAGAAATCAATTCAGAGATTCGATCGAAGTTCCTTTTCCCAATTTTTAACACTAACAAGAAACTACATCCATTCCAGCTCGCCTAGAAAGAATCATTTGAAAACTCTAACGTGATTTTAACTACATCGGATTGTAAAGCCGAAAATAGTGGAAACGAAAATCCTGTTCAATTGCATTCTAGACAGTTACTGTTAACACCGAGTAATGATTCTAGCTTTTTGCTTGTTTTATGTTGCAGAAAGAGAAAAAATATTGATTTTCAATAGAAATCTACTATTTAGGGGTTCAATAATAATAATATATTCCACAACTATCACACAACGCCGTCTAGTCCCAAACTAAGCAGAGCTTGTGCTATGGGTACTAAACAACTGATAAACATACTTATATATTTCTAAATACATACATATTATAGAAAAAATACACCCAGACACAGAACAAATTATTATGCTCATCACACAAACTTTCGTCCTGGGTGAGAATCGAACCCACGACCTCCGGCATAGCAGTCATAGTCACTAGCCACTAGACCAACAGGCCAGTCGAATAGTAAACAATGTGCCTCGAGATTTTTATGTATTGCAGAAAGCTGCTATATTCCTTAGTGACATAGTCTATATTTTATGTACACGAGCGAAGCCGCTGGCAGAAGCTAGTACGAGTATAAAAGGAGAAACTGACTGACATCCTATATGTCAGTCAGTACCGGCAAAATTACTGGGACTAGGAGCGTGAAATTTTGCACCAGGTTTCCTTTTATGACACGGAGACTAAGGAGATTAAACGAGGGTCTAAGCTCTGTATAAAGAAACCAAATTCACACGGACGAAGCCTCAGGCAGAAGCTAGTGACTCATACTTTGAAAATGTCAGCAAAAATAAAATATATAGAATAAAAACATAAACTACAGTTTCAGCTTAATTAAAGGCACTATTCTGAACGTTTTCAGAAACAGCGATAACCTTTCGAGCATTGACTCAAGCGTTGCGTGCTGAAACTTATTTAGTTCGTAATCCTTCCACGTATACAATAAAGAGAAACCGATATTCAGAATAGGTACGTTCATTGAAAGTACTTATATTCTGATATTGAAGGAAAACAAAAGCCAACGGGGAATATTGCTTGGGAATAAAATGTAAACCCAGTCTATGAAACGACAACACAATTTACCAAAAAAATATATTTTGTTTTCTAATGTTCATGGTTACGATGTTTTCGGGAATTATTCTAAACTTAAGCGTACCATAATCAGGAAGTTTAACAAAAAATTGGCAGGCTTAATATCCAACAGAGGGTAATCTGGGTTCAAAAATTGTGCATTCTTTAAGAAATTGCGCACCCCTTGCGCGTGTAGGTGTAGTATTATTAGGTGATTGCGCGTTTTTACGTGAAATCACCAAAAATAATATTAAAAAGAAATAAAAAAACTTTATCTGGATTTTTCTAGGAAAAACGAAGAAAAGTTCTAGAAAAGACCAAAATTGTCGACCGAATAAATTTCATACACCCGTGTGTACAAAACGAGAATTAAGCTTTTTTAAGGTCACTTAAGTTGTACAGACGTATGTAGATATAATCGGCGCTTGAGAGGCGCTCTTTCTTTTAAAATAAAATGTTTGCGTAAATAGTGAAATTATTTTCGTAGGGACGAACTTTTTTATTTTTGTTTTTAAAAATAGGTTTCATGTTAGAATTTGTGTTCCATTTTCTGACTAATTATTTCCGACTCAGAAATACTCACAATTTGGTATATAAAGTAATTATTAGGAATACCTACATCGGAATTGATTAAATAATTTATAGAGTCAAATATTTTCGTAGCTATGGAAAATCGAAGTTGAGAGACTTGTGAATATTTGATAACAAATTGTCTGTCACGCCACAGACAGTTTCCTAACGATAGTATATACTCGCTGGTTTATCGCCTCTATCGTAGTTTCATCAGTTATTATTACTGTTTGTTTTAAACACAATTGGGTACTCAAAACTCCGATCAACTGGCAATACGTGAACTGTTTAAAATGGGTTCTAAAATAAAAAAGCTGGTGGTGGTTCTTGAACAGTTAATGAATATCCAGTTACTAGATAACAAGTTAACCTTGTAATTATGCTAAAGCCAGAGCTGCCGATTTTTTTGATGGAGTCATCGCTGAATGCAAAAGGCAACTGACGGAAAACGGGTGACTTTTAGTTAAATGAAGTCTGATAGGTAGGTACTCCTTCTAGCTCCACCCAGAGAGGCAAAAGAAAAAAGGATGCCAGTGTTCTAGATTAACAAGCTAGTGATCCATTCAATATTTATTTTTAATAGCTGAAATCGATTTTATTTCTATGCAGGATGTGCGTTTATAAGAATGTTGTATATTACGTAAAAGCTGACCGTTGAAAAATAAAATCATCATTACCATCTTCCTGCTCTTGGCCCTTACTTAGTTACTTCAGGGGCTGTGCACACCAAGGTTTTTAAACGCGCCGTTAACGCGCGTTTGTAGCGATACTGACGCGATAAGGACGCGACGACAGTCAGACGCAGCCTGTAGATCTTCAATAAGCTAAAAGCGCGCTGTCGACACACGTCACTAAAACGCGCGTCAACGGCGCGTTTAAAAAACTCATTTTTTTCTTCTATTCTATCCTATCAACCATTACACCACCACTGACTACTTTTTTTCATATTACTCCTCACACAATCCTCAGTCTATTGAAAAATATATCGACTGCTTGAAAAACTATTAAAGGTCGTATAAAAAAACTCAATAACCATTTCCTCTCCCTCGCAATAATTAAAATCAATCAATTAGTGGAAAATGAATCAAATTGAACTCAAAGGTAATTCATACTTGTGTTAATTATTTTTATTGGAATCAGCCGTGTTTGTTGGAAACTTCGATAAAAACTTCGTCGAGTGTATCTTTGGACCACATTCCTGGAAGTAATTTTAAAAATTCATTTACGAAAACTCAGCGGTTCTATTTAACTTTTACTACGAAAAGATTCGTTAGCTTAAAAATCTTTAAAAGTACTTACTTTATACATAGGTTAACTTGGCTTATTCGGCCTTATGCCTGTTGCAGACCAAGAGCTAAGCTAAGTTAGTTTAGCTTAGCTCGTATACCTGACGCAGTTTTTCAAACTACGCATCGGCATAAACAACTAGCTTAGCTTCGCATATTTAAGTTAGCTCACATAGCTTAGTTTACATAGCTTGCGGTCTACACACAAGTATGGAAAAATGAGCCGGCTATGTGAGCTAAGCTAAACTAACTTAGCTTAGTTTTCGGTCTGCAACCGGCATTATAATGTTCCCACTGTTGAGACTCAGGCCTCCTATCTAGGAGAGGGAATGGGCCGTAATCCACCACACCACGTGGGCTCATGGTGGGCTTAGGAAATTACACTATATCAATATTATCTCACACACTCACTTGTTTGTTACTTGTTCACGCTCGAACGGCTGAACAGATTTGGATGAAATTCGGCAATCGGGTAGAACATGTCCTGGAATAGCACAGGATTTTTTCCTATACGGAAATATATTCCCATGGGCTAATATTTTTCTTGCACTCAATAAAGCGGGGAAAGATTTTCCAAAATTGTTAAAACGGGGTCCAAAGTTTGTATAGAGAAACCGTGTGAAAGTTCACACGGGCGAAGCCGCTGCCAGAAGCTAGTCTTACATAAAAAGACTGCTATTCGAAAAAAAATTAAAAAAAGAAATATTATTAATATCAGTTTATCCCGGTAATCGTTTCATATTTTTTAAAAGTAATCAACTTTTCTGTTTCGCGTTATTTAAGAGAACAATTTGTTTCAAAACTTTTCTTCTAATTCAATTATAATTTTAGCATTTTTCTTACCTGGAAAAAAAACAGTAATAAAACTGGACTTCTTTATGTATTAAAAGTTGTATTGCAATTTATAACTCCGAAAAAAAACATCTACATCAACCTAAATTTGTTTTCCACAAACAAAGTCTATTACGAGTACTTATAATGATATTAATGTATTTAGGAATTACAGGTCAATGTCAAATGTTAGCAAAAACAGCTACTTATTAAATGGCGTCAAGTGAACCGAGGCCTACGACGGTTTGCGTGACTGTACCCATTTGTAGGCCACGTTTGGAGTTCTAGGATATTTTCGGCAGTAATATATGCATAGGAGGAGCGCCGAGTGGTTTGTTAACTTCTTTGTGAATACATATTCATTTAGTTAAGGAATTGATACGCACGCACCATGCACGCACGGATGTATTTAAATAATCATCGTACGGATTTGTGATAAGGAGTCTATTTTTTACTAAACAAAGCCTATAGAATTGGTGCTTAGACTGACATAATTTCACTGACATGATGGCACCTTTTTTTAGAGGTGGGAAATTATGGGCACATTGCTCGCAGAACAGATAGCCATTGGAGCCGAAGGTTCTGGAGTGGCGACCGCGTACTGGAAGACGCAGCGTCGAAAGGCCTCCTACAAGGTGGACCGATGATCTGGTGAAGGTTGCGGGAATCCGATGGATGCGGGACGCACAGGATCGATCATTGTGGCGACGCTTGGGGGAGGCCTATGTCCAACAGAGGACGTCTGTCAGCTGAAATGATGAGGATGATGATGATGGGAAATCATGAAATGTCTCCTCCCGCTCTGAGTGGAGCGAAACGGCATGTCAGACTTTTACTCTAAATTTAATAATAAAATAAATATAAATAAAATTAGCGAAGTAACGAAAACTAAGTTTTTAGGCGTTACTTTGGATCAAGATATGAACTGGAAAACCCACGTCGACAATGTCGCAAAACAAATAAATAAGTTTGTATTTGCGCTAAGAAAAATTAGGAACATAACAAATATTCAAACGGCAATAACGTCATATCATGCGTATGTTGAATCAGTGTTACGGTATGGATTAATAATGTGGGGCAATAGCACTGATCAAAATAGAGCATTCGTTGCACAAAAAAAATGCATTCGAGCAATCTACGGGCTTCAATCCGACGACTCTTGTCGACCGATATTTAAAAAACTTGGTTTGTTACCGCTACCGTTTCTTTATATATATGAGGTATGTATGTTTGTGTGGAAGAATAAGGAATTATTTACAAAAGCGGATGATGTACATCCTCGACTCCGGCGTGACCCCCACAGGCTCGTACTGGATGTCATGCCAAGGCTAGTTAAATATAATAAAAGCTGTTTGTATATGTGTGTAGAAATATTTAATAGGATACCGAGTGACTTAAAAATTCTTAATACCAGATTATTTAAAAGTAAATTGTATGATTGGCTGTCTACTAATAGTTTTTATAGTATTAAAGAGTTCTTTGACAAAAAACATTAATGACCTAAATGTATGCACAAAACTTTGCGCGCTTAAAATGTTAAGCAAAAACATGTATGCTCTGTATTTAATCTTTGTACCATCTTTTATACCGTGTTTTTATGCAAATAAATGTTATTCTATTCTACTGACTAAAACGCATCTGCGTTGCTTCAGTTGCCCTGTGCGTTTCAGGTCTTCAGTTACTCCTCTATGGTATGCTGACGTCTCTTTGAGGCCTGCGGGTTACTCTTTAGACCATTTCCGCAGACGAGACCTACACTTAACTATACGTCATAATAGTTAGCTTAAAATGTTGTTAGCGTATTTTGAATATATGTGAAAACCAAACAAATGTACGAGAGAAACCCCTTAACAACAAAAAGGTTCTTAATCCAGTTCCAGAGCCTTTTAAGAGTCCCGTAGAAAGTAGGCGAAGGAAGAAATCTAATCACAAACTTCAGGCTCAAGTGTCTCTCGAGGCCCATTCTGAAAAGCGAGTGTTATATTTTTGCACAAACTTTCCAAATAATTAAGCTAGCACACTTTTGGGAAGGAATTATCTCAATAATTGCGGGCTTAGCTCTCCCCCGAGCACTCTACACGGAGCCGTAAGTCTGTATTTAGAGCACCTCTTATAAAAATACTCATGTCCGGTGTAAATCAATCTGTTTTCCCAACTATTCTATATCACATCACAAACTTACCCAAACCATTTAATGATAAAATTGTGTTTATTTCGCAAATAGTTTTTAAAAACTTAAATACAAGGTGTAAGGTTTCCTGAAAAAAAATCTTATGGAAGGTTGTTCAGTTTCGTCTACTGAGCAAGCTCTTAAAGTTTGCGGAGGGCTGACCCTTACACCTTGTATAATTATGATCAATATTGTAATCTTATCTTTCACGAGCTATAAGCAATCCTTACCACTGTAATTTATACTTTAACCATGGCTTTATATAATGTTTTCGAGATTAGAAGACAGATAGCACAGGTCATGGCATATGCACACGCTAGACCTCCCTAGTACGGGCTCGTGTCTCCCATCTTCAAACTTGTCCTTTCACTAACTGTACAAATGTCATACTTATGGGAGAAAATACACAGGGGCAGGGTCGAAGCCTACTGGGAAAACCCCGGGGCCCTGGAACGGAAGAATAGACGGAAGTGGGTTTTAGTCAGTAAAATTCTTACACTTCCTCCCGCCTCGCCCTAGGGCAGATGTCATTAGATGATTTCTCAATGGGAGTAAATAAATAAATATGTAGTCAGCTTCAAGTTCAATAGAATACAGCCGAGTATCATACATGGCTAGGATCAACGTTTTAAGATGCTTCCTGATATAAGGAAAAGTCTCTATATTTAAGGAGCATATAATAAGTATATGATTTTTGAGGATTTTAAATCCAACATCATGTCTAAATGGCTAGTCCATAATTAAAAAAAAATATATATTAAACTAGACTATTTGCCTAATAATTCAAAATACGAATATTTACAATTTTTTTATTTGCGATTTATTTTCAAAGTTATGTCTTACACAGACAAAAAGCGAAATTAGGCAAAAACCGATGGGTGTATTTATATGAACGTTCACAAACTAACAGATAATTTAATTACCAATCTTTTGATATACGGCTTTTACTCGTATTCATATTGTGTTTAATAAGTTAATGA
Organism: Mythimna lalbum; assembly: GCA_949319445.1. Lineage (NCBI taxonomy): Eukaryota > Metazoa > Arthropoda > Insecta > Lepidoptera > Noctuidae > Mythimna > Mythimna lalbum. The sequence goes on along the minus strand of OX439348.1, from coordinate 7,298,254 downwards.
CATAGCGTGAGGAGTGACGCTAGCTCTTCGTATGTTTGCTCAAGGTCACAGGCTTTTAGTGTCGTCTTAATGATGGGTCACCCATCCATTTACTGAAGGACCGAATGATCAACACGGACCGACACAAGCGTAGCTTAACCTCGAAGATCAACTCACCCGTTATTATTTAAACAAGCTGTTCTTATTTAGCGTCCGTTCTAAATATAGACCAATTAATCAAGGCTCATACAGTGATACAGAACAATAAAAATAATCCCAGTCATAAAAGAATATGAACCTTACTTCCTGGTGGTAAGGAATGTTATTGCTGATCATATATTTCTATCAGGACGCTTTTAATATCGCGTGTGACATCACCAATTGATCAGTCTCGAAATAGCAGTCATTACCTAATGATTCCTCTCAATGTTACAAGACTTTGTCGTCTGTCTTTATTAAAATGTCAATGTCGTAGGGCAGTGTTAATTAGGAAAATAATCACCACTTGTTCGTTTTGAAAGACGAGAATCATTACACTTTTTTCCCTGATTTATTCTATTTTAATACCAACAATTAATACTACTGGTATTTGTTTTGTAATTATATCTAAAAATTCATCCAAAGATTTATAAGGCACAGTCAATAAAGGCTTTGTGTGTAACGATAAGACCTTTTATTGATAAAAACAGTATAATCCCAAAATAATAAATAGTACGAAGAAAATTTTATTTTATTTTCTTCGTAATTTTTTTTATATTGTACGATGTGTGTGATGAAGAAAACAAAAGGTGGTATTTATTGGTATCTGTTTGGAATAGAAAATGATTATGATTTTAATTAGTGGTTTTAATTTTTGGTATTAGAACAGAAGATCATAACTTACTTCTTTTCTTTTTTCGTCAAAAATTGTATCTTCATGTTGCAGATGTAAACCTCACTAAATAGTAAATAGAACTCATCTTTTATTTATACATATAAAAGCCTCTTCTTGCGGCACTGACAAGAAATTTGTTGATACAAATTACTCATTGATTTTCAATAAAATATTCGTGTCTACTCGGCCTAAAATTGCTATGCTAAATATGACGTTCCAAATTCGAATGAATTGAATTAATGTTTGGCATACTTTACATGCGTAGTTAGGTATCTATTACACATACATTGTGTTCGATTTGTCAGTAGATATATCTACTTCCCCTTAAGCGCCGATTGTGTTTAGATTACACGATTTTGTACAACTTGAATTAGGCTTGAAAAACGCTTAATTGTCATTATATACACACGGATGTACAAAATTTATTCGGTCGAAAATGTTGGTCTCTATATTTTCGTTTTTCCTGAAAAAAAAATGTTTTTTGTGATTTTACTAAAAAACGCGCAATTACACAACAATAATACGTCGCGCGAGGGGTTAGCAATATAACTGCAAAAAAACTACGGCATTCCTAGAGGTCAATTCACAATACCGTCCTAAGTTCATCGACCTCATGGTATCTAGAACTTCAGTTGGCTACGTCACTGCTACCTGCTCGCTATCGATCCGACGACGCCTAGGTACACTGGAACTCCTGCAGAACTTGACTAAACGTCCTTTGACGCTGCTTATCGTAGGCTTGGGAAAAAATAATCGATACTTTGAAATTACTTTTTTTGTTTAGGTGATAAATCAACAAACACCTTCTTCAGCTCTGCGTGGAGTGAGAGGGAGTGTCAGACTTTAATTGACTAAAACCCACGTATTCCATTCCTGTTCCGAACTTATTCGAACAATACTGCTGTTGCAAATTCATATTTATTTTCAGGTATCAATTTAAATACTGAAATAGGTTTTTTTTTTAATTTAGCCTGACTTAATTTAGCCATGAATATTATCGATCTTCAATACTACACGACTTAAAGAAATATGAATTTGTTTTACATTTAAAGAATATTTATAAACAAGTATTTTGGATTTTAGTCAGTGCTCGAAAATATTGAAATATTCATGTTGATACTTAAAAAAAAAATTATAAAAAAAATTGACTTCACTAAAATATTGAATTGAGTTTGAGGAGTTCCCTCGATTTCGCCAAGATTCCATCATCAGATATCAACTTGGTGACTATGGGACCATTTGGGAAGTATACCCTTCAACAAAAAAAAAAAAAAAAACAAATCGGTTGGCAAGCAACAAAGTTATGCGCGAAAGAACATAAAAAAAATACAAACATCCGAATTTCGAACCTCCTCCTTGTTTAGAAGTCGGTAAAAATAACGAATATTTGTTTCCTTTGCCAATCCCTAGGATATCGCGCACCAAAAGTTCATGCTTACTTTTTGATGGTATTAAAATTTGGCAAATGTAACTCACACTGCCACGCTTGCTTTTGGCAAGAAAAGAGGCTGAATAGATGAAAAGTTAAGTCTAGTTCTTAAATTACTTAGTAGTATAGAAGTGGGTAGCATTTGTACTCAGGTACCGTAAAGTCGGGTAGCTCTGGCCCTGGAGTATAAACTTTAGTCCAAGCTTATTAACCAATAGGAACGTTGGACACTGTTTACTGCGTTCCTATTGGTTAACTAGTTTGAATCAAAGTTATACTTCAGCGCCATAGTAACCCGACATAAGTTGTTTCATTCGGTAAGTTTCAACATGTAGAAAAAACATAGAAGAAGAAACATGTAAAGATATTGTGAATACTTATCATGATTGAAAAGAGTGTCCATGGAGTTTCTTGCACATTTTTCTCCAAAGAGATCTACTCTCTAGAATGTGCAATAAGCATAATTTTGTCCGACTTAACTGCTGACTTCTTGACATTTCAAAAGCGCCTGTAAATTGTTTATCGACGCTACTATTATAGAGAGGTAAAGTTTATTTTTTGTTTGTAGCAGGTAATCTTTGGAAGTACTGCAGATCCGATTGCTAATTTATTTTTTATAAATAGAAATCTGCTTTATTCCTGAGTGACATAGGCTATATTTTATGTCCGCAAGCAAAGCTGTGGGCAAAAGCTAGTTTGAAATAAAATGCTTTGAATCTTGAATCTTCGTTATTCATCAATCAAACGGGAAAAGAGTACTCTAAGTTCGAGTCATTTGTAAAAGTTACCAAAAGGGGAGCATGCACAACCACTTCACTCTAACAAATACAAACGGGTGGCAATTGACTACATTTGTATCAATACGAAACCAAAAAGCCTTACAAGGGTTAGTACATTTATTTTCACACCGAGTCGTTTCATAACGTCAAGAAATATTTATGTGTCCCATCACTCAATGTAGGCTTAGCACGTTTTATGTTAACTCCGGATTGTCTTTCTTTTATTTCTGTTTGTCCTGGGAATTGCGTAGAGAGTGGTTATTATGCGGTCGGAGATAATTGCAATTTTCGTATACATTTACGTCATTGTCAGGGAGATTGGCCTCCATACTGGGATGCTGTTGTTTTTCGGAGGCCTTGATGTTATAGTCCAATTACATTTTACGTGTTTTCTGTATTGTGCTGTGAAATTTGCAATGTTAAACAAAAAATTATTGAAACATTTCAAATGCAATATTTTACTTGAAACTGTATTATAAAAAAAACTGCAAAATTGCAGTTTTTTTTATAGGTAATCGATTATTATGATTAACTTGACATATTAACTTAATTGTGATATATTTTCCTTTTAGAAATACAGTTTCAAGTAAAATATTGCATTTGAAATGTTTCAAAAATTTTTTGTTTATTTTTAAAAATTGAGAAATTATCGAATATATTTTTCCGCCCTCTACGAGTATATCCTCTATGAAGTGAGAGAGCGAGTCAGACTGGCTTAAAACTCTTCTATGTTCCATCATTTACATTTTTTCTTTGCCCCACGAATGGTATCTCTTTCAAAAATTCTCAAGCAGGCTTACCTAGTATTATACCTTCTCAGAGTCTCCTAATATAGTCATTTCTTAACAAAAAATGAGTCCCAAATCATGAGTAATACGAGTTTTTTAACAAAAACAACACAATATCTTAATTACAATAATGTATTCTTCGAGATACAGTATATCTATATCTTAAAGCTCATACCTACCATCAAAATATTTCAACAAAACAAAATGTACATAATCTTATGCTAGCAAAAATCCTCGAGGTCAATGCTCTCCCAACGCGTGTCAGTTCCCTTTCATCAATAAAAATACCGCCAACAATGAAATTGTAACCGGTAACATGACTCGGTGGTGACCTTTTCCTGTGCCTGAAACAAAGGGTGCCCATTCTAGCGGAATAAGTTTCTGGGGCAGGTTTCCCCATCAACTATCTTTGACAAAGGCATGTATAAATGGGGCACATACAGCAAAAAAATCTTATATTGCCTACCTATCTGTTGTATTGTAGGATATTTTTTGAAGGGCTTATATTTTATAGAAGAGGTCGAATATTTTCGTTTATAAAAACATTTTAACAAACAGTTTAACTCAACTTAGAGTTAAGCCCGCTTAAGTAACTACATGAACTCTGATATCCACATATTTTGTTATTTATCATGGTTTTATCACTATCAATTTTAATTTAACTACGTAAATTTTTTATTAATTTATATATTTTTTATTAATATATATCGTAACTTTGTTTAAATTTTGGTGAAGATCTGCAGAGGAAAGTCGGAGACGGATATTGGAAATCTTTAATAAACAGCAGCAAATCTTTCGAGATTACTGTAATCGCATGTCTTTACTGTTTACAGTGTAAACAAAACTGAATGGTGTTATTGCCTTTACACCATTTCGTGACGTAACACACACTGGTATACTGTGAAGGGTGAATAAAATCAGGATGAACTGTAAACTCTGCGTAAGACACTACTAATAACATATACTATTTTTGTTTATTTTTGTTTTGTTGTTGTTTTTGTTTCTGCATCACCCTAAAGTCGACTGGTAGATAATGCCTAAGGCATTAAGTCCGCCTTTGTACAGTTTGTGTGCAATAAGCATTAATAAATAAATAAATAAAAAATAGTTATTACCCAATGGTAATAAAAAATATTTTGTTAAAAACTAGCTTTTGCCAGCGGTTTTGCCCGCGTACAAAAAATATGGCTTATGTCACTCAGGAATAAAGCAGCTTTCTATCGGTGATAAAAATTACCTCCTACAAGCAAAACAACAAACTCTACCTCGTTATAATCTTATCTCGATACAATTGATCTTCAAATAAAAAACACCAAAAAATACCGGTATGGATAATATTAAATTCCATTTATACATGTGTAGGTTAGGTACTGTAACGGATAAAAAATAGAATCGACATCCAAATAAAAATACAAAAAATTGCAAAAGTTTTTAGAACACGGAAAAAGGTTGTTTTACTACTTTTCTAGAAGAAATGGTTTATAATGTACAAAGGTTTGTTTCTTTTATAAAACAAAGCAATCAAAAACTTCATCTGTTTACAATCCAATCTTATTCTATCCTCGTAAATTGGATCTGTTGTGACTGCAACTAAGGCCCCTAGCGCACGGCGATCTTTTTGTAGCGATGCTGTAGCGCGTTCGCATCGATACAGTCGCGATGTTGTAGCGCGACAGTAGCGCGTTGACATTTTTTCTATAGCGCTTGCAAATGCGACTAAATGGAAAAATACACACGGGCTTCAAAAAAACGCTGCTTCAAGCTTCATTTTGAGGCGGCCTTTTTGTGGCTCGTGTGCGGCGATGCCGCCACAAAAAAAAAAACGCTTGAAGTGGCTTCAAGCTGCTCAGAACACAAGGTGTCACGCGCTTCAGCTGTTCTTTTGCAGCGGCTTTAACGTTTTTTTTTACCACTTCTGGCGTTTTTTATGGCGGCGTTTTTTGAGGCCCATGTGCGGGGGATAGTAGCGCGTTATAAGCGATGCCTTCTCGCGCTCTATAAAAAGGCACCGTGGGCGAGGTACCTAAGCCAGTTCCATCTCTACTGATTAAAAATACGCAAAGTCAATTTGTATGCAAACCAGCATAACAAACGACGATTCAAGATGCGGTATATTAGGTAGATATCCCCACTTATTAGATTAAATTTTAAAGACGCTTCAGATGACGGTCTCTTATTCTTCAGACAAAGGCCGGTTAGACTCTTGTCACCACTAGTCCCACAACGGCGCTCAAGCCCTTTTAGCTGAAGGGCCACTTAACAAATGTTTTCTCTTTCAACAGAGAGCCCTCGACTCGAAACTTTTGTTAGCGTTCAGAGCTCAAACTAGATTGTCTACATTCTAGCACGTGTAACAGAAAATGTATACTAATATTATAAATAGTTTGTTTGATTGTATTAACTCGTCAATAACCATATATATATATGAAAAAAAAAAAACGGACAGGTATTGCTTATTTTTGAGCTTATTTTTGATATTTACAACCTGCTCTATGAAAAACTTCTTATTTACGTTTTTGGATAAATACCCTATAAAAAATAAACATTCAATATTCAATAATATCTATGCGGAGTCTATGGCTTGTCGTTTAACCGAAATGGCGCGAAATCTTGGCTGCGCGAAACCGAAATGGTTCCAGGGCGAACAATGTATAGGTGCAGAGCAATGTCTTTTTCGTGGACATTTTTGGATTGCGTTTTCCATTATTTATTTGTATTAATAAAAAATAGGAGTGTATAACACGTTACGATAAAAAGGAGCGAAGCAGTAAACAAAGACGCGGGTGAAATCGTGGGTCACAACTAGTTATGAATATGTTTTGTAGACTTTTTATGTGCGTGACTATATTTGCTTGTGTTAGTACTAAAATAAAAAGCGAGGAAATATAAAAACAGAAAATAGTAGTTCCTTGTTTGTTTATGTAAATTATGTAACAGAATGTAGGACGAAGAAAATTGTGCGTCGTGTAGTGAATTTTAATAAATAAGTATTTCAAAGGGATGTATAAAAATATGACTTTTACTATCTCTTTGTTTTTGTGTTGTTTTGTTTAATAAAACAATATTTTTGGGACGTTGGATTTTCACAAAGTTATTTTTTATTCGTACAGTCTTTTATGGGGTGTTTATGTATGTATGTTTATTGGTTTGTTGACCGAAGTCTCAATCCTTTGATACCTCAAGGGCTTCGTCCCAACTGGGATAACACTGTAAGCGCGGTAAAAGGATAAGTTATAACATAGCTGGCTTCTGTTACTATACATATTTATAAATAAATAAATATAAATGTAATTTTTTTTGGGGCTGGTTTCGAATAATTTTTCTAAAAGAAAAAAAAGAAAAATGTTTGATTTGGTAAGTATACATCGATACACACAGTGTAGAAACAACATTTATAAACTTAACTTCGACGCGGTTTTTACCCGCGCCCGCCGCAGGTGAAAACCTTTGTTTTATTTCAAAACCTACGAGACCACAGCTTTGCGCGGTTACGCAGCCGTTGTGGTTGCGATTTTCGCCCGCAAACCTGGTGGGCGATTATCGCAAGACATGCGGTTGCAAGACGGGTGATATGATCATTGCCACTGCGTTCCCCCGGTTACCCACAGGTGTAGCGGAAACCGCGAACAACCACTCACTTCGTGGGCGTAAAAGGCGTCGTGAAATGAGCTTTAATTTTTTACATACATATCAGCATTCTATATATGCTATAGGCCCGCAAAGCGGCGTAAGTTCTTAGAAATGATTGATTGATTGATTAGCCTAACATTGCGTGTCTCACGGTTGCGCCAAATAGGTCCAGTCCAGCAAAAATACCAGACTACTACAGTAGTTGTCTTCAACTGAACCTTACTGAGAGCGTACGGATGCAAATCAGTTTATCTGTTTCTTCTCACACTGTGTGTTTTACTGACTAAAACCCTCCCATTTTCCTTCTGTTGCCCTTTTCGTTCCAGGGCCGCGGTGATTCTTTCAAACAATCCCGCAACCCCAGCAGGTCCTCAGGGGCCATAAATGTAAACCTAAAATAATATTCTATCGTATTGCAAGTATTACAAACCTGTGGAAACAAAGTTAAAATTAAGAAAATAAATTCTGTTTGCTTTCCGTTCCTCTCAATTAGGATTGGGTGCGGTTGATATTAAAAGTGTAGATGGAGTAGGTGAAAGATATCATAGACGTCATGAAATGTGATGATTACTGAAGTTACGACTGCAAGAGAATTATGTAATGTCGTTTATCGAAAATCACCGCTTAAGTCACTTCATTGTAAGGTTTGAAAAATTTCACCTTTAGTGGAGTGAAAAAAACGAATAATTTACTGTAATAAACCGTTGTACAAGTTCTAACACCGTGTATGGCATTTTTTAACAAAATATGTTACGTATGTCAATCGACAGGAAATGGAATACCGCAGCGTTTGACGAATAAAACACGCCGATAGGATATGAAACAATTATTTAACATAAAAAACAATACATATGTCAGTGTCGAACAGACAAGCTACAGCCAAACCGCGGAACTCAGTGGCACTTGGGAGTGCCACTGAGTTCCGCGGTTCGGCATTAGTTTGTCTAGAAAACAAATAAACTGATTTACGCATTGTTGCTACCCATAGCAACAATGCGTAAATCAGTTAAATTGCTTTTTGAAAATCTTCCGATTTTGACTTACGTGGTGTAAGTACTTGTAAACTTAAGCGACGGAATGTATTTACGCGCTGTGACAACTATTTGAATACTAGCCAGGGTTTGGATGATTGCCTAAAGTGTACCTAATATCTACGTAGTTCTATTTATTTCATAGAGTTCTATTAAATGCCTTTCAAAACTAAAAGTCGCCAATTTTTACTTGATCGTGGCGATGACGGTTTCTGGTGTAACGAGTTTTGAGTATTGAAAGGCCGATCAATGAGCCGAGTCCCAATAAAATAGAACGATATCTAATTTTATCTTCTTTTGTTTTGATTTTTTTTTTGACGAAGTATTTTGGTCACATTTTGTTAATAAAAGATAACCTTTTGTGCAATAAGTTAAAGTACTAAACAATCACATGCCCCTAATACTTAGCTGGTGTCAGGGACAGCACAAGTGAAGTCCCAGTCACTCCACGGAGTCAAGCCTTTCTCTTTAATGCTTTGTAATGACCTCGCCCTGTATAATGAGTTGTTAGTACCAGCGGCCACTCCAACCTGAATGTGACACCCGCTGTATAGTGCTTGGCGAATAAATACACGTTTATTTTTAGTTTTTATAACTTGTCACTGGGAACAGAAGACAACCTCATGTATGTACTTCACTTTTTATACTTACGCTCGGTGGACGCACACTAATGAGCGTTTGAGTCGGAACTGTTCGACGAGTGGGCCGAGAGGCTACCGAGATATCGTATCGTGAGCGGTGTCTATGTGTGCGTTGCTCGAGCGCGCTTTTTATGTAGATTGACTTCGTAATTTAGGTCTAAAATTATGTGAGTCAGACAAAAGATATTTTTGCAGGAGTTTTCTTTGAAATCATTTGCGTAAATATTTTTTTTCCGATTTTGCGTATCCATGAATACTTGGATGAATCCTCTTTCACACTGAACTAAGCGTCATAGTAGAAAGCGTTGTAATATAATGGAATATTTGACTACCACGATGTTCCCGTCCACTTTTCCGTGTTCATCGTAGTGCAGATCCGGATGGATGATATGTAGGTACCTACTGCCAGTATACAAAGCCTAGTTAAATCGTTTTGTAGCTCACACAGAACAAAATGGCTGAGAGTTGTATTATGGACTAGGAGGAGTATATCCAGTTGTTTTTTAGGTGGTAAATTATCCAATGACTTCTCCCGCTGTTGGGTGGAGAGGAAGGTCGTGTCAAAGCTTTACTGATTAAAACCCACTCTTTGCTTTGCGTTCTAGGATCGATGTTTTCTTTCGGAAAATCCATGGATGTCGAGAATGAATCTCATTTTTAATTATAAAATTAGTATTACTTGCGGAAATCTCGGCGGAAGCCTGTCGGCGATTTTGTTTATTTGTTGGAGAAAAATGGAAATTTTGCAATTTTTATATTTTTTTATCTATTGTTGGGCACATTTGAAACATTCTGGTTTTATTATTTATAATATAGATAGATTTAATTTATAGATACTATCACTGACTGCTATTGATTTACAAGAGTGTATATTCTATTGATTGACCCCTGCCAATCATTAGAATGTCATTAATGCCTTAGTACTGATATCAATAAAACCATTTTGCGGTCACTGAGCATATAATGTACACAAATGTATTCTATTTAAACCCTGAATATATATGTTAAAATCATTTATCACTATGGCAATGGTAATTACCCCCTTGGTGGAATACTAATGGTTATTTACTAATTTAGAATAAAGTTTAATAGATTAGCTACACACGAATTCGTTTTTTTTTATTCTAGATATACTTAATGTGTTTCCAAGTGATTTAAAAAATATAACTAGCTTTTAGTCGAGGCTTCGCCCACGTATATATAATATAGCTTATGTCACTCAGGAATAAAGCAGCTTTCTATCGGTGAAAAAAAAAATTGCAATCGGACCAGACAACTGCCGTTTATTCATTCCTTCGTAAGCGTATTGAAAAACGTCGTTTGATACACGTGAAAAGTTAGAATTCCGCCTTGGTTGCATTGACAAAATTTCTACACTTGTATCAAATTATGCTGTTTCCATACCCAATGTTTAGTCAGTTATCTGTTAATATAATATATTTTTTGAAACGAACAGACTTGACAGGACGTTATAAATTCATGAAGTCATGTCGCGTCGTTTGTCATTCACGTTGACGCGCACATTATTATATTGTACACGTTGTTTGTATCAACAAAACGGTTATTATGAGATTCTGACATAAATATGTTTTGTGACAGTCACAATTGTGAGCTGAAAATAATTGAGTTTGGGCTACCGTTTGGTATTCATGACCGATTGTGACTTGCGACATGTTTTATAGGACTGAGCTGTCTGGACCGCAGACAATAAAGTTGCAGTTAAGTTGTACAGGATTACTTTTTTAGGGTTGAAAGTACTCATCGATATGCACATGTTTCACTATAAAACCAACACTGACGTAAATTGAAAAACTGCTAATTTTACGTCAGTCACACACATTTTGTTGAGTTACAACTAGCTATAGAGCAGTGGTGGCCGAGTGGTGACTACCCCGACTTACGAGTTGTAGGTCTCGGGTTCAAACTCGGCCAGGTGTATTACTTTGTTTAATTTAATTCATCACCACTGCTCTCAAAACGGTGAAGGAAAACATCGTGAGAAAACCAGCATGTCCTAATACCAAAAATTTGAAGATTTGTGACATCCAACAACCCGCAATGGGCCCCCGTGAAGGATTACGGCCCATTCCCAACAGTGAGAACATAATAAGGGCGACTATGCTATAACTAGGTTTTATACTCCCGAGATAAAAAGTATGCCCATGTGCTATTCCAGAACATTATCTACCTATGTACCAAGTTCTTCTGATTCGTTCTGCTGTAACATAACATGTACACACATATAAACTTTCACCATTCTAGTTACTAGCTGCTACCCGCAGCTTGGCCAGCATGAAAGTAAAAAATTGTTAACTTTTATCCAAGAGGAAAGAGGTATCCTGCTTAGATAAAATGTAGCTTATGTGGTATTCCAGGGCATGGTCTATCCATGTGTCAATTTTCATCCAAATTTGTTCGGCCGTTAAGGCGTGAAGAAGTAACAAACATAATAATACACACTCACATATTTCCGCCTTTATAAGATTATTAGCTTTTACCTGCGGCTTCGCCCGCTTTTATTAATATACTTTACTCTTTTTCCCCTTTTCTCATTTTTTTTTTAAATTAGTCTATGTCCGTCTCCAGGTTCCCAACTATCTCTGTACCAAAATTCATCGAAATCGGTTTTGCCATTTAGGCGTGAAGACGTAACAAACAAACAATGGCAATGTAAATTTGAGTCCGACCAGTAGTGAAAGTTGAAATCGTTCATATTTATGAAAATTTGCACTCCTTGAAAAAAATTGACAATTTAAAGCGACCGTCTTACCAATTTTCCAGTGAATTGTTCCGTACTGAAATAATTCTGAAACGGGAAATCCGAAACCGTTCATTCAGGTCTCGCACTGATTCAACAAACGCCTCAATCAATCGTCGTCGTTAAATTCAGCACAAAAATAGTTTGTAACACTGGGACGGATAGGGTTATACTATGTTATGGCTTTACCTTGATTTTTTAGATAAATTGTGGCCACAAATAACAATAAGTAGAGTTTTTTTAACTTTGTTCTCTAATGAGATTTACGCTTTCAAACGTAATCTTTATTTCTGACTGACAATTAGTCAGTCAGACTTCTTGACAGTCAAAAAGTGCCTGTATATTACAATCGTTTGGTAGTTTTGTGTAGGTACTAAATCCTTTACAACGTGTCTTCGTATAAATATATACAGGGTGTAAGGGACAGCCTTCTGCAAACTTTAAGGGCTTAAACTTGATTGGACAGTTTATATGGAGAGGCTGATTTTTTTTTTCGTATCCTGTAAAAAAAATTTTTGGATCTTTGTTCAGTTTTGTCTACTGAGCAAGCCCTTAAAGTTTGTGGAGGGCTGTCCCTTACACCCTGTATATATAGTAGTCATTTAGAGTTCCCTTAGAATGCAAATGTAACACACTGTAATGTTTTTCTAACCAGTCAATGTTATCCCCAATTTTTTTGAGATATTCAACATCTACTACAATAAAATTTTCAGCTCCATTTTACCGAGATCGCGTCTGTTTCAATAAATTCTACATATTTTCCAGTTATATCTCAAGTGTCTACTTGAGATCAATTTGGAATTTGGAATCAATTTGCGAGTAATTAAAACAGACAGAACTTCATTCGAAAAAGTTCTGCCAAAATCCCCTTAGAGTTGGGTATTTTTCTTCTTCAAAAAAAAAAAAAAATGTTTCATTTGAAGAAAAACTTTTTTCATAAAAAATCTTTTCTGATTAGTACTTAGAACTTGTAACCAGGATGATAAATGTTTCAAAGAGGGAAACTGTTTTCCGCAGACTTTTATAATGATTCTGTTCTTTAACAAGCTTTTAATGAAAAATAAATTTTTCATAGCAAGCTTTTATAGCTGGGTATACCGTATATATACTATATAATTAATACTCGTCAAGACATATAATTCGAGGCCAAATTCGATGGGGTTACGTCGTTTAACTACCAAGTTCTTATAGCCACCTTCCGGTTCCATAATCAGATCAGCTCCACGTCATAATAATTTTGTATCGTCATCTGATTTACACACGCATGCAAGATTTCAGCTCAATCGGTAACCGGGAAGTTGATCAAATTTAATTTGCAAGATTTGATTACAGACAAACATCGGGACAGGTGAAACTAAATAAAAGTTTGTAAAAATGACTAGTAACTTTATTTGCAAAACGTTGTATCTTCTCTATGTAAGTAGCACGTACATGTTATATACGAGTTTCAGTCGCCCAGTGAACAAGCCCGGCTAGCAATATATTTTGCACGCTTCAGCAGCTTTACGAGATCAAATGTGACGGCGCGGTGTATCTAGCAACTGTTCGCTGGATGCACGCTCATGATAATGGAATATTTTATTACAAGAATATGAGGACGTATTGTTTAATTGAAGCAGTAAACGTTACAATAAACTGGTCGTAATTGTACAGTAAAAGACGACATAAAGGACCTCCATGTTTTAAATACCTGAGCCCAAAGTTATGGCTCGTGCGGTGTTATCTCTTTGTGATGGCTTTACCTATAAAATTGTCTACGAAGAAAATTGTCTAGGTTTGAAATAAAAGAAATCAAGATAAACATTAATTTAAACATTAAAAAGTAACTACAAACGAACAACATAACCAACCAATCTATAACGGCTATAATAGTGAACAGTAGGTACACCATAGAGAATGGAAATCATGATTTAACTCGATGGATAGGGAGTATCAGACTTTTGCTTACTGTAACCCACCTGTGTTCCTTCAATTGCCCTTTGCGTTCCACTCTTTCGGACAATCCCGCATAAGATGATGATAAGGTCCCTTTATAGATGTCTATGCATGTCTTTGGAGAGTAGACTTTCAGTATACAACGTGTAACAAAAAGGGGGTATACATACCAAGTGCACGGCCTCTTGATAAGATAACAAACGATACGGAAAGGGTTTTCTAACCTTATGTTTACATGGTAGGAAGTTGTGAATTATTCCATACATACGATACCAGAAACCGAACATTTCAAACTGAAACCAATACATCACTAGCAAAAAGTCAGCTGATCGGTGTTATTGAACTGTTTATGACTAAAAACAAACCTCTTACTCCTGGTATTTCTCCAAACAGTGGATAAAGGGTTCCGCATGTTTATTTTTTCTAACATTTTTTTTAAGAAAAATTGTTTTAAGAAGAAATAAGTTTTTCCTACAAAGACTAAGATTATGTTTGTGTACAACAAACCAAGCCAAAAACTAGAGCGAGTGCGTGCGTTGGACATCGAAAAACCTGCGCGCCGCGTAGGGCCGTGTTCGTTAGCGCGCAGCGCATATTATTTTTCGTGCGACTCACGCCGCTTTTAGAGGAGACTAAGTAGATAACGGTATTCGATATTCGATAAGGATATGGAATAATTAGGTACCTATTTGGTGTTTACGTGAAATAATAAGAAATATCTACATACTTTTTTATTGTTTTACGTAGATAGGATAGTAACAAATACTTAGTTTACGAAAAATTTTAACGAAGTAGGTACCTACGTAAAATCTAAACGAACGTTGTACTCGGCGTTAGACGCTGCGAATAAGGATTTCATATCTGTTAAAATGAACCCAAATATCATCTCTAAGCAACTTATGTGCCTCCTGGTACAAATAAACTCCCAGTGGGTTCCGTTCTTGAATTTAATTTAATTAGAGGACTTCAATAAGTTGTCACTTTTTGCAGGGTCGAGATGAATTTTCTTACGTACCTAATTCTTTTTATGTCGGTTGCTATACATAGGATATGTACCTACTTAGTTAACAAGAAATTAATTATTTAGATGTAGTGTGCACATTCACGATGCCGCGTGAATGCGTGTGAGTTTAATTTTACCCCGAGATTATAAACAAATCAACAAATCTTTCGCGCTTATTTCTAAAAAAAAACTACGTTTGCGTACAATTAGGTCTTTGCGTAACTTTTTGCCTTTTCTACAAAAACATTACCAGTAGTAGCACAGTTTAGTCTTAATTTATCATTTTAAAATAAATGAAAAACATGCGAAAGTACTAGGAGTCCATAAGAAACGAGAATTGTTATTGATAATTTTAAAAAACGGTTCACAGATCCCTAAAAAAATTCCTTTGAGAAACTCAAATGTTATTGAACACGATAAAATAGTTTTGTCCCATTCGCACGCGCCGCCTGCGTGTTTAATGTGAGAGAGATGGCAATGTTGTCGTCGTCCGTTCGGCTACTCTCTTTGGCGGTATTGGCGGCATCTTTGTACGCGCCGAAAGTCAAATTTAGGTAAATAAATAAATATAATTTTGCATTAGTGGATGATCAATAATCATACGATGCAGTCGCATGCCGTTCCGGTGTTTGTGATTTGGATTTTAAACATTATTTTATTGCAGTTGTGATAATCGTGTGTGATTAGGGTTACCAGATGAGAAAATCAAAACTCCGGAGAAAAAGCTTGATTTCTATTGACAAATCCTGAGATTTTAACAGTTTCAGAATTTTCTCTCGAAAAATATTTAACAATTTTAAAAAGTCCGTAACATTATTGTTTTTATAGGAGTACATTGCGGATCTCTCTCACGTGTTAAACATCACACTAAGCGTGGGGGTCGGCAGTGGGCAAGGGGTGCCCTTTACCAAAGGAAGATTAATTTTAGTTTCACATTTTAATAGGCTTTTCTATTACTTAGTTTAAGTTTGTTAAACTTTTAATTGTGAGCTGTATTTTATTTATTGAATATTCTTAAAATCCTGAGATTTCAGGAGATTTGCTAAATGCAGCCCAAATATCCTGAAATCTCAGGACAAATCCTGAGATATGGTAACCCTATGTGTGATGGCATTTCTATGGTGATGGTGTTAAGTAATAGTGAATATTATGAGATGATGTTGTGTGTCGGAAGAGAGGACGGCCGGTAATGTGCGAGCTGCTCGCGAACTTTATCGTCCTCGATTTATCGCGGGTACCTAGAAGGAGCTGAGCGCCGACAGTTTCTACGGTGGCGGGCTTCCATCGGATAGTAGGTAGGTTCACATTCACAGAGTACTTTGTAACATAGACCAGGTACTGAAAGGTACATCGTCTGCAACAAACTGGTTCCACGCTTCTGGTTTAGGGGGTCGCCCAAACACTAGAGCTACTGGAGCATTTTGAAAATAACCCACGTAGGTACTAGCGCACTCGGCGAGCTGCATAAGCGCTGTAGGTATACCTCTAACCATATGCAAGTAGGTATGGCGAGTGTTGCAGAATGAAGTCTTCCGTCGCATCCAGGAACTGACACCTGCAGATATTTTGCCTCGCGTGACCTGCTTTTTTGAGGCAAAATTTTAAGTAGGCAGGTACTAGGCAAACAGAGCGTTTCATTCACACACGCGCCGCGCGTATCGAAATTAGGTAGAATTAGGAAGAGAGGTACTAGGCGATCAGATTTACAGAAGAAGTCTTTATTAGTATTAGCAAGTGACGTGGAATGTTATTGACCCTCGTAGTGTTGTAACACGTTTGTTATGATTTGAATTCGAGAATCATACGATACCAAGGATACCAAGAATTTGGTATCAATTCTTTGAGTAATTTATTTTGAGCTGAAACTTTGTGTAGAGATTCTATACCACCAGTAAACTTCAGGGCTTTTTGATGTATATACCCTTTTTGTTACACGTTGTATAGTAAGTATGATCTAATGGCAAAATGAACGAACAACGAAAAGATATTGTTTTCATCTAGATTGTGACCTGGATGAGATTGACACTGGAGTGTGAGTATTGGACCAAGAAAGAGATTCCTACGCTAAGTCCAGGGGATGTTTGAAAGAGTTACCGCGGCTGTAGCACTCAAAGGGTAACTGAAAAAGTACTGAATAAAACCCATATGTATGGGTCAGTAAAATTATGACATGTCCTCTCACTCCACCTAGAGCGGGAGAAGTTATTTGATGATTTTCCATCTCAAGGAAACCGAAAAAGTGTAAAGTCGGATAATGGATACTGGATGATAATGTTAGTAAATAATTCAATAAACTAAGGATTATTTCACCGGGAAATATAACCTTGGTGAAATATAGCCCTAAGCTACCAAACTAGACACCATACAGACACCAGAGTCGCCACACGTCCGAGCTGGTCACACCACCAAATTGGTTGCGCAACCAAACGGACACTAGATATCTCTATAGAGCTGTATACAGCTCTATAGAGAATTATTCACCTAGTGTCGCCGCCATGATGTCTCGGTGAAATATAGCCTTATGTGCACACGGGTCACAAAAAAAAGCCGTCACAAAAAAGCTAGAAGCGGCCACAAAAAAAAGCTGAAGCGCGACAGCTTGTGGTCATGCGTGCAGTTTCATAATGGACTCAGACAAAGAAGGAAAGGCATGCGCGAATGGAAAGGCATTTTAGCCGCCACAAAAAAAAAAGAGCTAGAAGTGGCTTCATGATTATTTTTATTGCGGGCACACGAGCCACAAAAAAAGCCCGCCTCAAAAAGAAGCTTGAAGCGGCTTTTTCTGTGGCCCTACTACAGGGAGACATAGGGCACGCGTGCCTCAATAGGGTTTGTTTCATAACGATCGTAATAAAAAACAAGCTTACACATTCAATTATTTATTTTAAGTGCTTGTAATTGAAAAATATTATTAATGACAGTACACTGAACAGCTGTTTTTAATTCAGTTAAATCCGGCTCGACGCGACGCGGTCCGGCCTACATACATAATTGTAAGAAAATAATAGCCGGTCTCAGTTCTTTCATTATTGTGAATTATTAAAATTCACGGTCCCCTGGCCTTATTACATACATGTATGAAACGGTTTCTTTAGTAGTGGTTGTGTTGTTCTAGGTTGGAAATATGTCTAGAAAAATTACAGGTTTTTGTATACGATTGATGTTCTATAAACGATTTAAATTGCGTTTATATTGTGTTTTGTGCTGGCTGTTACAAGGCCGACCCCGTTTGTCTTTAATTCATGAATCCCCAAGCGACACCCGGTGGCCGCGCATCTATTGTCTTACTATTGTGTCTCTAATTGACGGTATCTGAAGGGTTAAAAAAAGGCAGTTTTCTACTTATACCACTTTTAATCACCACAGACACAGATACATGCATTTAACACTTAATTAGAGTACGGGGCTCTCAGGGATTGGGGCCTTCAGGGATTAACCCGTAATTATTATATCTTGATTGTGCAACTCTTCAAAATGTTTGGACATATCATCCGTAATGAAAGCTCTTTAGAACGTTTAGTGGTGGAGTAGAGGTCATCGAGACAACGTCCTCGCGGTCGATCACCTACCAGATGGACAGACCTCATCAAATCATTTTCTAAGTTTTCCTTCATTGAATGCACATGCAATGACACGAATAGAGAGAGATGGAGAAGTCTCGCAGAAGCTCCAACTGAACTACCAGACTATTCATGACCACGACCACTCCGCCAGGAGTGAACGACTGAGAAGAATTATATTTTCCTGAAAATGTAGAACATTTTTTAAAAGATCTACTTATGCCAAATAATATCCAAGACATTCTTAAAGTCATACGATATGAATTATACTTACTTAAACCGAACATGAAACCGATCTTTTACTCAACGTCTAACCACAGTTCGTGATGTATTTATAAAAAAATCTGTCTCTAAAAGTGAAAGCTGTCTGCAATAAGACAGACGTTACGATGTTACTCCACCCTTAAAAGGGAGGGTAGGATGAAACCACAGAGCAAGGAATCGCTGTAAGCGGCAACGGCGAGGATAGAATTATAGTTTTTGGGTTTGTAAAGGGAGCTTTCTGTTCTCTTGGAGAGGGTATAGTGTCATCGGGAGCTATGAATTCGCTTGCGAAATGGAAACCCAGGAATGCAAGGCAAAGAAGGAACCTGGGAATGGGTTTTAGTCAGTAAAAGTCAGACTTGGCCTTACGCTCCGTTCTAGAGCGGAAGATGATTGAAAAAATCCTGTGATGGCGATGCATCTTAGAAATGCGGGGAGATTCGTATCGAGTGTCTAAAACGATTGAAAATTGACAAAGAATCACTTAGTAAGGCGTTTCATGAATTGATGGTAAGGATTTCAAGACCTAAGTGTAGTTTCTTATTACAAACCAAATATTGGGCCTGGGGGCCCATATAGCAGAGGAGATGGTTTTAGGGCTTCTGCATCTTACGGAAGGGCTTTGCAAATCAAATAAAATTAAGCAATTTCATGGGCAGTCAGTTTCAACGAGCTAAATTCGTATAGAAATTGTCAACAATAATAAATCGTCCCTAGAGACCGTCTAGTCACCTCATAGCTCTGTAGAAGAAACCATAGATAATGTTTCCTTACGAAGCTTAATGTATCCGTATTCACAGCAAAAAATATCTTCAAAGTGCTGTTATTAGCAGAAAGTACTTTAAACTTTACTGCTCCAAATTATTATCTTGCTTTCTTATTTACTTAGTAAGATTTGTTTTAGCTGACACTTTTTCTTTTTTCGGTAGGAAATCATCAAATAATTTCTTCCGCTTTGACTGGAGTGAGTGGGAGTTTCAGAATTTTACAGTTCATACATTACATACATATTACGTTACATAGTTACTATATATACACAATAACTTTTAGCTAAAATATGGCGTCAAAAAATTCCTCCGCATCGCTGTCGACTGGAAGTGTGTCCAAAAGACTGGCGGCATTGCCACGTTGTATGGCAATACTTAATCTCTGACCAAGGTAAAAGCCAGCCTTTGGGTCAAGCGAAGTGTCAACAAGGCGTTTGGATAATTGTTTAAAAAGCGCATGAGCACTCAGACCCCACGACCTAAGAGTTTCAACCCCAAACGGCTCAAAAATATAACTGCCGATGAGGTTGTTATATTTCCGCCGCTTGAGGTTCTCCGCAGCCGCAGCAGCAGCACCAGCACAGCACGACGATTTACAGACTAAAACCCATCTGTGTTACTTTAGTTGCCCTTTCAGTTTCAGAGCTGCAGTTAGTCGGTCGAATAATCTCACAACCCTGTTAGATTTGGCTACCACCTGCACAGAACAGAAGAATGTAGATGATTCCTGTGTTCTGTGACCACTTGAGTCTTGGACATGCTACAATCATGGCGGCAAGTCCTCTCTTTAAGGAGAGGCTACGGAGGCACTACGGCGTCCTAACCGCTTGACGCAGGTCTTCACCGCATATGTGTGTATCAGGGATCACCTGGAGGAAACAGTGAAGCATACGGTGGAAGTCTGCCCTGCTTGGGCCGACCGCTGCCCG
Organism: Mythimna lalbum; assembly: GCA_949319445.1. Taxonomy (NCBI): domain Eukaryota; kingdom Metazoa; phylum Arthropoda; class Insecta; order Lepidoptera; family Noctuidae; genus Mythimna; species Mythimna lalbum. The sequence goes on along the minus strand of OX439348.1, from coordinate 7,277,887 downwards.
GCCATCCGGTAAGATACCATCGCAATCATTTCTGCCTGATCACTTAAAAAAAAATCGCTTGAATCCTACAGTGCGGCGCCAAACTGAACCCTTTGAAGTTTTCGTTTCGAGTGCGAGTAAAAAATAAGTTAGCGGTGGTCAGGCGGAAGTGTCTTTAATGTTACATTGGTGGGTTTTTGATAAAAGTTTGACACTCCCTCTTACTCCACACAGAGCGGGAGGAATCATTATTTTGATGGTTCATCACAAAAAAATGAGGGTATACAGACGCTCGATTATGCTGTAAGTTATTATGTTATTTTCTTGTCAGTCTTTTTCCTTTGTCTCTGTGTGTTCATCTTCTGTCTGTGAGTGCTTACTGACCGTCTACTCATTAACGAGTTATCTAGTTAACTCACTAATGAGCGCTGGTTCCCTACTCTTAGTCTAATGCTCGAACTTGCTAACAAGTTCCTAATGGGATCTTTTAATAGATTATTGCAAAGTTTGAAGCGTTAAAGAAAAGTTACTTTAAAATGGACAGCTAGCGTAAATGCTGTTTTAGAATAAATGTTACAATTTTAATTTTTTTTTAACAGTAAATAACTCAAAAAAAGAAATAGTTCGATTCCCGGACAGAGTTTTTAAGATTTATCAAAATCGTAAAAAGATCCTTTTGTAACGTATTTAACTGAAAAGCCTCATCGGTTAACGGAAAATACGAATAGGTTTTGATTTCCTTGCGCGTGTCAAAATATGCGCCTAAAAGGAGCATAAACTTCGATTGTTTAGTTATTTTTTATTGTTGATAGGTTTACGCTTGACCGCTATCTCACCGGATGGAAAGCGACTATGCGGTGTTTCTTTGCTCAAAAGGGTAGCAGACTTTGAGCATTAGATATTAATTTCAGTTTATTAACACGTTCCTGAAAAAAAAGATCTTGTCAAACAAACAGCAAAGTTATTCTAGTAGGTTTTTTTTCAGTGGGTATCATAGATAGGGTATAATATCATCCAGATGTCATTTGCGGGGATGTCCTTGGGTGGAGCGGGAGATAGTGTCAGACTTTTACTGACTAAAAAACTCACCCCATCCCTTCGTTGCCTTTCATACCGGAGCTGAGTCTTCCTTTCAGAAGTAGACTCTTGGCCCCAGTAGGCTTCGACCCTGCTGGGCTCCCTACGGTTGCTGACTACTCTTTGAGGCGAGAGAAGTTCGCGCCGTTGAGTCCTATTAGGGTTTCGTTTAAGCCGACTAAGGAACTTTAACCCTTCAGATACCGTCAATTAGAGACACAATAGTAAGACAACAGATGCGCGGCCACCGGTGGTCGCTTGGGGATTCATGAATTAAAAAAGTAACAAAGGCATGAAAAATCAAACTTCACATCAACTAAAAAAGACGTCGATCATTCCTTATTATTTCTAGTGTTATTTCTACGAACGTGTTTTCACGTGTCTGGTCCCTGTTTTCCTAAGGGATTTCGGTTTCCCGCAGTATTCGCCGTATTATTCCGCTGTTCACGTGAATAGCTCTGGTTTTCCACTTGATGTAATCCCTGAGAATCTTACGACGCCCCAGGGATGAGACTTACCTTCCTGTAATGAAATTATACTAAAGTTTCCTTTTGTGCACGTTTTCAATGAATGGGATTACATATCTATTATTATTGACGGCTTATGTTCAATGAGTTTGAATAAAAATATAAAATTTTATTAATAATGTAACTTCAATCGTGATAATTAGAGACACAATAGAAACACAATGGATGGAATGGATGTAGGGGAAGTTTGAAAGTGGCGCTAGTGACTGAAAAGCTGAAAGGAAATCGTTTGTCTTGGTATGGCCATGTGAAAAGGAGGGACGAAACGCATGCTGCTAAAAAAGTTATGAGTTTACATGTGGAGAGGGAGGCCAAAGAAAAGATGGATAGATTGTGTGAGAAGTGATATGAAAGAAAGGGAGTTAGTGATAGCGTGACGAGTGACAGGACAGAATAGAAGAAAAAAACGTGTTGCGCCGACCCCAAATAAAACGGGACAAGGGCAGGAAGATGATGATGATGACAATGGTACTTACATAGTATAAAACAAAGTCGCATTTAAGCTATTGCATAGCTTCTATCGCGGGCCTTGAGCGTGGAGACCAAATTCAGAAATTCCGTAACGAAAAAAACCTAACACCCCCCACTAAATGGTTGTCATGGCAACTTGTCAACTTCAATCACAATTTAATTGCATAAGTTGATAAAAAATGCTATGCAATACCGTGGCAGTCTCCGAGTACCACACGTCTTTTTCTGTCCCTATATCCCTATGTACACTTAAATCTTTAAAACTACGTAACGGATTTTGATGCGGTTTTTTTTTAATAGATAGAGTGATTCAAGAGGAAGGTTTATATGTATAATATGCACCCGAGCGAAGCCGGGGCGGGTCGCTAGTGATAATATAAAAATTATGAGATCGAATAAAAATGAAGTAATAGTGTGACATAGTACGGTACGGTGTCTTGTGTATGTGAGTAACGCAGCCATGATACAGGAGTTATTCCTGGTATAGGCAAAGTTTTATAAAAAAAGGGAATAAGAGAAAGATTTAGCGTGGTTTATAAACCACCACTACTAACCCCACCATCATAGTGCTGTGAATTACACTATTTTTTTTACGAATTAATGTGCTCTTAGATTTATTATGTTCACGTAATATTCTTTTCCTTACACACACAGGTAGATTAAGTCCTGAAATAGATTTTCCTATTTTGTAGTAAGTAATAGTCATAGGTAATAATAAAAAATATCCACTATTACGCGGGCAAATCCGCTAGCAAAATCTAGTTTACTGACAATATGATAAATGTGAAAACAAACAATAAATCTACTACACCACTTTATGAAACCCCTCATCGTGTATAATGAAATAAGACCGTTTTCCCCTCAGGAATAGCGCAAGTCTTCATTTTCGCGTCGAGGTACATTCATCACGAAAGGTTGCGATCTTTCCGCTATCTGCCCCAACTATATCCGCTCTTGTAAAAAGACCCATCCATCACAAACGACTACATTCGTCATTATTTATAAGTAGATATCTTGTAAAAAGCAATAATAGTTGATTGAGTATGTTTTGTCAGAAGAACTTTCTTTCACCATCCATGTCCCGATCTGTCAATTCTGGGCTTAGTAGGAAATTGTTTACCACAGAACATTGATATATCATTAAGGAAAGATACAGGGTGTAAGGGACAGGCTAACATATATGATATCCCACACATACATACAAAGCGTTTTGGGAATACATAATATACGTACAGCTAAGGAGTGGAATTCTCTGCCGGAGTCTGTGTTTTCTGATAGCTAAAACCTAGGGGTCTTTAAATCAAGAGTGAATAGTTTACTTCTAGGCAAGCGTGCTCCATCGTCGGTCATATCATCGGTTACCATCAGGTTAAATAGTGGTCAAACGCGAGCCTATCAATAATAAAAGAAGAAAAAAACATTGTAATTAGAAAACTTTTACTCTGTACACAACTACATGCACGAGTGAAGTTTTTTGTTTTTGTTTGATTTAATAAAAAAATAAATAATATAAGTAAGTATAAATAAAATTGTAGTAATATAAAAATAAAATTTCTTTACAAAATGCGTATGAAACCCAAAATACATTAAGATACTGTTTTTTTTGTTTGTTTCGGTTAATATCCGAAATTAATGCTAAACATGTGATGTAGAATATAAATATTCTTACATCGCGAATAGGTTATCTAAATCACGTGCCGATAATGTTAAATAATAAAATTTGTAATTACATTACAATTTTTTTATTTGTTTTTAATAGTACCGTCGAGCATCATCAGCTGAAATAATAACCTCACAGTCAGCTGATGATCGACTTTCTCTTATCTTTATCACCGTTAAATGATAGACAAGAGAAGATACTTTTATGCCGACATACGTCTTTTGATTTCCATTTTCATTTTAAACCATTTCTCGCATTTCCTAACCTATCACACACACGTCATAGCATCGTATCATCCAATATGCTTAGTGATACAGCCACCTCGTCACGACCTCACGAGCGCTCTATCGAGCCCCCATTGTGTCTGCACTCAGCGCCGACACGGATACATCAGCTAAGCGGATACATCAGGCAGATTGCTTAGCGCTTACCGAGACGAGGAGAAATCTCTAGTAGATTTTGTAGTCGAGTGTACACGATTGCGTTTGTGACAAACATAGTAGGGAATACCTATGCATGCAATTTTTAATTTGGTAACTTAAATAATTTTGTTACCAAAATTGTTTTGCGACCTGGTGGTCAAACATCGAAAGAGACCTTAAGAAAGCCCAATTGCCAAAACCGAAAAGCCAGGATAGATCAACCTGGCGCCGTAGAGTGAGAAGACCCGACCCCAGATAACGGGAACAGGGACGGAAGAAGAAGGTAACTTAAATAATTTACCTTTAGTAAAATATGAGCGATTTTTTAAAATATCGTTAATGAAGATTTAAAGCTGCTAATAATAAAGTCCGATATGAACTTTGACGTCAAAATACACCAAGCATTTGGCCGCCATAATTAAAGGTCTCCTGGCGAAAGAGAGAGAATTATTTGCCATAATTTATTTCATCTCGTATTCTATTTCTGTATATTTTTTGATAAATTAGGGTTAGATAGCAAATATATTTCATGCACATTCCCTATTGTTTCATTCATGGCTTGTGCATAAAAAATGTTAAGATTAACTAACTAAATAAGAATATTTATAACCTATGTGTATATTCGAAGACAAAACATACTTACTTATCCGTTGAAGTACTCCTCTACATAGAAACTGTCATTTGGGTTTGGTGGGCGTTTACGACATGAGTATGTTTGATTGTAAAAAGGGCTGACTTTTACCTACTATTTTAGGTAAATGCCAGCCCTTTTTACCTCAGACAGAGACTAAACATTGCGATACAGCGTAGCAATACCGTCAGTCTTTTGGGCGCATTACCAGTCGACAGCGATATTGATTTTTCACGCCATATTTTTTATTGGTTTTAGTTGTTGTTAGTTAAGTTATTACTTTTTGTATTATATTATTATAAGTAATTATGAAGTATATTAGATCATTATTTTTTTATTATTGTATTATTAGTTATTATAAGTAGTTATTTTCTTTCTGTCTTGCATAATATTTTTTGAATAGTTTCAATCAAAATTATTTTGATCAGAAATACGTTCTTCATTAGTTTAAATACTTTCATAAAATACTTCCGAGTACGAAGTTGATACTTCAAAAGAAATTTTTCCAAAAGTATTTGTTTAATAAACAAAAATTTTGATTAAAACAATTTAAAATTAAAACTCGAATATTCGCGCAGTTTTATTCGAATTCCCTCAAATATTTCCCGATGCGGTTTATTAGCAAGAGTTCAGTTAACGGCAGTTTTACTGGTTTTCCTGCCGCATGGTCGTCAGCCCTTGGGGAAATCATGGTAACCTGCTGTTTTCAATGTGCCGATCCACCTGATATGATTAAACGTCTGACACTTTTGGTGGTGATGTTACGCGACTATTTTTGGTTGAGTGCCAAACTGTCCAATTTGGCTACGATGGAGCGACATAGTCTAAACTGAGACAAAGCTCCTTAAAAAAAGATTAAAAAAAAAAAAAAGTTGTTCGTTTTTAAATTACAAAAAAAGGGTATTGAAATTAAGTATTTATTGGAAGTTTGTTCTAACCACAAATCAGTGGAAATATTAATAATATACGAGATAAAAAATGACTTGATTACACTGAGGACGAGTCTTTTGTTCCGTCGTTAAGTTAAGCAATTTAATTTAAAATTTTATGTAATTGTTAAATTTGGCTAAATACGTTGTTTAATAACGTTCGTTTCGTTCACTGTCTCCTAAGATACAGGTATACCCTAGTTTAAGAGTCAGGGAAACGTAATTTGTAAACAGATGTACCATGTATTTCTTTGGCAATAAGCAGTATCTTTGTACTAATGTCTCTTATGTATTATCTTTTTTTGTTGTTTTTGTGTGTACATAAATAGTAAAATAAATAAATGTATTTCCACCGATATATTCTCCCACATAACGTGGTTACTTAATTTTGAATATCTTGCTTGTAAGTAGTTTAAGTTTGGTTTTTCCTTGTCATCTGTAGTTCTGTACCTTTTTTGGTCAATAAACAATTATTATTATTATTTATTATTAATTAAATAAAATTGTTCGCTTGACCAACATGTCAAGAAATAAGAAAAAAATAATATACTTTAGTGTACGTTACTTAACAATTAGTTACTATTTTAACTATTGCTTGACATAACTGTGGATCAAAAAACTAACCATAAGCAAGTTATATTGCTAACAAGCATCGCCATACAGGTGGCGTAATTACACCTTATACTTACTCGTATTTTTAAGTCTGCTGTCCATTATACTAACGCAGTTTAAGGAATGGTGACGAGTTTCTGGGTAACGTACCTGAAACAAAGAAAAATAAATAAGTAAATAAGCAAAATTCAAAATATGCACCAAGTTTTGTAAGAATTAAAAATATCAGATAAAATTATTAGATATACAACATTAGTTTTAGTAGGTATGCGAAACCCGGAACGCGTGTCTAGTATTTTTATGTAAAGAATCTATGTACCAATTTGCATATCTGTATCATGAAAAATCACAAAGTCATAAGCTTTTTTTGTCAGCCAAAATACATAGTCACCGGACCATCTAAGCGATTGCTGGCGCCTAATATACAGAGACGACGACTAAAATATACAGAGAAACCAAAATAATGAACATAAAACAACTACATATTTATAACACTTGCATCTTTATCAGAAAAGTAATAAAAGCATACATAGCAATATCACTTTTACCCAACACAAACAAGTTAGTCAGCGAAGTACACGGCGAGCAAGTTTATTAGTTCTACCAAAAATCAGGACCAACTATGGCAAAAAAATGCTTACATTTGAAGGAGCACAGTTATACAATAAAATACCCTCACGCATAAGAAACGTCTCATTCAACGCATTCAAAACACAGCTTAGTGAATATTTAATCGCCAATCGGACATTACTCGAAAAATGAATTGCGTTGGGTGGGTAGTTTTCGTGTGATTTTAATTATTCTGTGACGGATATTGTCGAACCTAATCTAGTATTTTATTTAAATTTATTGTTCTCAAGTAAGTGACATGTAATGTTTTTATTGAGCATAAAGTTTCTTTAAACCTAATACCCGCTATGACCTGCCGTGACCTGTGTTGTAAGTACTTAGTGTCGGTAGTGTCCAACTTGTGACCTTTTTAAATATTTTTGGGAAAAAATATAACATGGTGTAAAAACTATTGGAATCCATTCAGTTTCTGATTTTGAACCAACTATATTCAGGTTTCGCATAAATAATGTGGTATAACAGGAAAACTAAAATACGAATATTATTTTATATTGCACTTCCGTTGCGTCGCAACCACAGGTTCAGTTGAAAACCAGCGTCAAGCACTTGTTGTAATTCATGCTGAACTGGACCTAATTTGGCGCAGCCATGAGGCACACAACAACTGTATTTTTTATTTTTTTGCTTCTTTTATTTTTTTAAACGTGTTGTATCAAAATAATTTTTCTTTTTTATATTATCTTCGAAATCAACAATGAAGTATCCCTTTATTTATTGATCAGAACAGCTTTTAGCAAATATAACCCTTCTTCGAATAATGAAGTTTGTACAAAGGTACATTGTAATATCTTCAACATGGGTTTTATTCGGAGTACGATGTTAAAATGGGATGTAAAGTGAGTGGAATGTTTCACTACAAAGTAAAAACAGAAGGTCAATTATTTATTACTATTATTATGGCCCCGACCTACAAAATAGGAAATGTGCATGCAATTTAAAAAATGCTTCTTAGTGAACTAATATAAAAAAAAACATCAGAAACAAAGTTATAAAAACAATTATTATTATATTTACTACTTAACTCTGGTAAACTAATATAAAAAAATATATGTTCATTAACAACGAAGTTCAATGCTGTTATTATGAAAAAGAAGTTTGACATTGACATGGCCAAAGGCTTTGATACCCGTATGGCCGCCATAAAAAATGGCGTCTTAGCGAGAGAGCTTTTTTATTTTATTTCGGAAAAAAAAAATAGGAGTACAATTAAACATGATACGAACATATAACCTGACACTGACCTGATATGCTAAAAAGTAAAAAAAAAATCACATACTGTCCTGGACCATCCACTTTAAAAGCGACTAGATGACATAAGTCCATCTTTTTCACACCTAAGTTACTGACTGTTGGCTTATGCAATATGAGAGCGAGACAGAATGACCCTTCTGTCGCACCATACATCACGTTCCGGTTTTCATTTGTTATTTTAAAAAGTTATGCGCGTTGGGAAAGCCTTTTAGCGGAAATGGGTTTGGATCGTCCGCGATTTACTCAGATATGTACACTTTGGAACATAAACATTGACCTCTTTGGAAAAACAAAGGGTAAATATAAAGTTTTTAACGGTATATTTTATAGTGGAATGAACTTGCGGAATGGCGCTGTAAAAAGTATTGCAGGAAACTTAAACTTTTAAATTTACTGTACAGGACGTTGCACGTTTGTAGTTTTGAATTTTATTGCTGTTTGGGTACCTATTTATGAAAGTTATGTGCATTAACACAACCGAGAGTTTATTGAAATCCAAGTGTACAAAATGTACCTTTTGTTAATAGGGGTTTTTAATGGTTAATAAATAGGCAGCTCTAGCTGGCTGACTACTCAAAGCCAGCTGATAAAAAACTATTTTTGTTCGACGTCTTAGCAATTTTTACCAATTTTCTCTGTCTTGCAATGTCTTGTATATCTTCTATACTTATAATAAATCTGTAGAGAGGTCAATTCTGTACATGAAACATATTTCCAAAATAACTATCAGGGGGTGATTAGTGATCGATACTGATGCTAAAAATGCAAACAGTAAAATTTTTGTCTGTCTGTCTGTCTGTCTGTCTGTCTGTCTGTCTGTCTGTCTGTCTGTCTGTATGTTCTTTATAGAAACAAAAACTACTCGATGGATTTTAACGAAACTTGGTACAATCATTCTTCATACTCCTGGGCAGGTTATAGTATACTTTTCATCACGCTACGATCAATAGGAGCAGAGCAGTGAAGGGAAATGTTGGGGAAACGGGAGAAATTACTTCATTTTTTAAGCTTCCGTCGCGTTTGCAGCCTTAATGGTTAAAGCTACACAGAAAATATGTATAACGGAAATGTTCTCCTCAAAATTAATAAAAAATGTCCCACGACAGCATACGTCTATCTTTTATGGTTAACTCACAATAACACGTGTAACTCCCGATAGCTTAGCAGTTCTGAGCTTTCTGTTTATTTTTGTCTACTCTTACGTTTATAACACTGAATGTCGCTGGCATAAGCAACAGGATCCGCGTACGAAGTCGCTGGCAGAAGCTAGTTTATTATAAAATTTTTAAATTAACCTGTAATATGTAACTAGAACACCCCAATTAGATAATGAAGTTACAGTCATAATTTAAGCACTGATATTTTATGCTTGTGTAGAGTCTGTCTAAAAAGTCAAACGACTTGCGAATTTTAATAGTTTTTATATTTTAAAAGAAGTACTTTATAATAAGTTTTTATTTAGTTTTACCTGTCCCGATGTTTGTCGGTCATCAAATCTTGTAAATTAAATTTGACCTACTTCCCGGTTACCGATTGAGCTATGAAATTATTGTGTAAATCAGATGACAATGCAAAATTATTATGACAAGAAGCTGATCTGATCATGGAGCTGGAAGGTGGCTATAGAAACTTGATCGAGTTTGGGCTCGTACGATTTGTCTTGACGAGTATTAATTATATAGGTATACCGAGCTATAAAAGCTTGCTATGAAAAAATGATTTTCTTTAAAAGCTTGTTTTTATTAACATTTCTGAGGGATAATAAATGACGTCAATTGTCTACCGTTCACAAACGGAATCGTTTATGGTAAACCGATTGGTTTTTGTTGGTAAAAAAAGTTTATTTGGGAAAGTTGTCTGTAATCATGAGTACAATCACGTGTACCAGTATCGGTCACTAATTACCAGTCACACTACATAATAAAAAAAAGCTAAAATCGATTCAGGAGCTGATTCGGAACATACAACTTTAAGGATGTGCGTTTATTTTGTAACATGTTTTACCTTCCTTTTTAACGAAATGAAACAACAGAAAGGCCCATTAGCCTTAACGTCTTCAACAGACTTCAGCTAAGTACTCCGCACCACATATATCTTCAGTTACTTTCCTTATAACGTCGGAAGCTATTTATCTAGCTGCTCCATTTTTTATCTTATTCCAGTATACAGTTCCCCGAGGCGAGCTAAGAGTGCTCGGACAGATGGACTCTCTCGAGTGCTGTTTTATGAATTAAAAATAGAATAAAAATACAACAGCTGTGCGCAGTGCAACCACAAAATATAAAGAGACAAAAGGTGTATGTTTTAGCGAGATTAATAGCGTAGAACGAGGATGTTTATTTCACACAAACATGTCTGTTGTGAAGTACCTACCTACGTGAGCGTAATATATCTTTTCGCCTTACTTTTGCCTGCAATTTCGTTTGGGTGAATTTCGAACCCAGTTTAAAAGTAGCCTTTTTTTACGGTGGGGGTGGAGTGGGAGATAGTGTCAGATTCTTACTGACTAAAAACCCACCCCGTTCCTTCTAGCTTCTTCATATCGCGGTTCGAGCTTCTTTTCAGATAACCCTGGCCCCAGTAGGCTGCGACCCAGCTGGGCCCCTCCTGGCAGGGCACACCTCGACTGTGTGCTCCACCATGTCCTCCGGGCGTACCGCACAGTGGCGACACCCGGGCGTCTCTTCCGCTTTAATCTAAAACAGGTACCTCCCGAACGTGCCATGTCCGGTGAGGACCTGCGTCATGCGGTAGGTAAGGACGCCGTGAGGTCTTTCCAGCCACGCCTCAAGGAGGGGACTTACCGCCATAATCGTGACGTGCCCAAGTTTAAAAGTAGCCTATATGCGTTTTTTACGTGGGATAATCATCCAATGACATCTCAGTCCAATACACTGAAAATGCATCCACGCGCGTTCATGCAGATCACGCACCTAAATGCGAAGAAACATGCACTCACGCGCGTAGGTGCATAAAAAACCCGAACGATGATGCAGATCTGCACTCTCGCAAGTAAGTGATGTGGCAGTGTGATAACCGCCTTATCACCTTCAAGCCAAACCCGTTCTATCATCGGTTTTTAGGGTTTTTGGCGATGTATCACCGGTACAAAGTGTATACCGCTCATAAGCACAAAAAGTTTTGGGAACACAATCATTATGTGTATTTACAGCTTTTTTGCGAGGTAATCAACATCTCCCGCTCATGGGTGAGAGAGAAGGCCCATTTGCCGACATAACAAAAATGTTATGTCAGCTAAAATATATAAAACATAGTCACCGGGCCAACCAGGAGGGTTGTTTTTCACCCAGCTGTTTGATGGCGTCTTATGCCCGCTATGACCTGCCCTGACCTGTGTTGTACTTAGTGTCGGTGGTATCCAACTTGTAACCTTAATAAATATTTATGGGAAAAAATACAACATGGTGTAAAAACGATTGGAATCGATTCAGTTACTGATTCTGAACAAACTATTTTCAGGTTTCGCATAAACTAAAAATAATGTTGTTTAAGCTACACGAGCCAGTCGCGGGAAAGGCGCGCCTCAAGGAGTTGTCAGCAACAGGAGGGGCCCAGCTGGGTCGAAGCCTACTGAGGCCAGGGTTATCTGAAAAGAAGCTCGAGCCCCGGTATGAAGGCTAGAAGGAACGGGGTGGAGTTTTTAGTCAGTAAGAGTCTGACACTATCTCCCGCTCCACTCAAGAGCAGGGGTTGTCATAAGATGATTTTTGCCCACCGAAAAAAAAAAGCTAGTCGGGTAAAAGTTACTCAGTACTAAAAACATTTCCTTGACGCGCCGTGATTGGTCGCAGCCCCCATTTTCGTCCATGTTTCGTTTAGGGTCGTGTGTGCGTGAGATTGTAATCGCGTGTTTATGAAGTGCCTTGACCTTTTGAAGAATTTCATTTTGTGTGAGCTGCAAGGTCAACGGAGAGGAAATGCATTTGTTATTTACAATTGATCCATTCCAAGCTATCCATCATGGGTGTAGTTACTAGCTAGTAAGTGTCGATAACGATGTGTGATAAGGGAATTGTTTAAAACTGTGTTTGTTTTTAATGATACTGTTTGATTAACCCTTCAGATACCGTCAATTAGAGACACAATAGTAAGACAATAGATGCGCGGCCATCGGTGGTCGCTTGGGGATTCATGAATTAAACTTAGACGGAATGTATATAGAGAGAACTGAATGGTGTGGGATGGTATGAAAGACTGGGTATGTAAGATTTGACTAGCCTGTTGGTCTAGTGGTTAGTAGGTCTGACTGCAATGCCAGAGGTCGTGGGTTCGATTCCCACTCAGGACAAATGTTTATGTGATGAGCATGATCATTTGTTCTGTGTTTGGGTGTAATTTATCTATAATATGTATGTATTTAGAAATAATATAATTATCAGTCGTCTAGTACCCATAACACAAGCTCTGCTTAACTTGGGACTAGACGGCGTTGTGTGATAGTTGTAGAATATTATTATTATTATATAAGACTACGGATTGTTCAGAGGAGGTAACTCCTTTGAACTCCTTCGTAATAGAGGCTGACTGAATGAACACTGTGGGTTTTAGCCAGTAAAAGTCTGATCTTGCCTCTCGCTTCACCGAGGGCAGGTGGAAATTAAGTAAAAAAGGTATTTGTGCTACGGAATCGTTAGAAAGAGTCACCACAGCCCAGGAACGCAAAGTGTAACTGAAGGAGCACAGGTGGGTTTTATCTAGTTGAAGTCTCGCTCCTCTCGTTGTTTCTTCAGTTGCTGTTTTTGGGTTCCACGCCCACGGTAACTCTTTTGAAAAGTCCTACGCAATCTCTAAAACGCTAAAAACTAGTCTCCTCTGAAAGGGCGTTTGCAAAATGCAACCCCAAAGCTCAAGTGAACAGTCACTCAATTTGGAATTTCCTATAATCTATGATTACATGATTCAAGCAATATTGTGACTGTCATTCGAGTTCCGTTCACAAACATTATGCTGACATTCCTCCCATTTCCCAGTAAACGATTCACTTCTAGTTAGCCGTGTTCATTGGTTATGTTCACGCTACGACGCGTGTGGCAAACGTTTGGCCAATATCGCGCCATGTTGGCGGTTCAGGCGATGTTCAGTCGGCTCACTGGCTGCTAAAATCATCCAATGAGTTAGTTTATCGTCTGTTTACTGGCCGAAATTTGGTTCATGATTTGAGTGTGACAAATCAATTACCATTAAGTAGTTATTGGGTATCAAAATCTAACTCAGAAGCTCAAATTCGATTTTTTTATTTGTAAGAAAGAAAAATTTTTTATTTGGCGCACAAACACATAGATACACACAGTGTAGAAAATACATGTTGAAACTTAATATAACAAAAACAAAAAAAAAACTAACATGCATGTCTCACGTTTGTGCCAAAAAGGTCTAGTTCAGCAAAAATTTCACTTCTACGAGAGGTAGTTGTCTAACGCTAGTTTTCAACTGAATCGAACCGCTGCGCTGGTTGGATGAATATTCTTTTAAATCACACTAATTATGGGGTGTTACGACAGAAAACCTCCACGTGTGCCCGCGGTCTATAGTTCCCTTACGGATACGTCCGAAGCGAAGGCCAGTTCGCGGGACGGTGTTCCCTGGTTATCTGACGATAGTTTTCAACTGAACCGAACCGCTGGTTGGACGATTATTCTTTTACACTAATTATGGGGAGCTACGACAGAAAACCTTCTCGTGTGCCAGTGGTCTGTGGTTCCCTTAATGCTAAGTCCGGAGTGACGGTCAGTCCGCGGGACGGTGCACCCTGGGAGGTGGCTAACAACTTCCCATTGGATACTTTTGCCTAGGGGTCTCGATGTTCGCCTGTTGGAGGGAACGCTTCAATGCGGCTATAGCAGGAGACACAGTGGCGGAGTAAGAGCGTGCTCGTTGTGCACTTACATTGCCGCCGGGCAGGCAGGAGGAAGACGTGCTCCTCCTTCTGCCACCGTTAGTCTCGTAGCTCCAAAGATTGTCTAAGATCATGTTTCAGACTTTTAACGGTTGTTCAGGGTCTTGACTTAAACCGCGGGCCGCGAGGAAGATATAAACCTCTATAAAAAATTACTCTAAATCCCGAGAGTATGATAGTAGGGCTAGTTATTTATTCTATAATCTTATCATTGACATCTTTATTGTTCTATTTGTTTTTTTGTAAGGCTAGACATTCATGTAATAATTTATTGCCGCTAAACTGTCTGGTTTATTTCTAGTTAAGGCTCGGTAAACAAAGCAAACACTACTATCTGTTGATCTGGATTCATCTATAACCGAAACCTTGTCATCGACCGTCTGTTACAAACAACCCAAAATATCGAAACGTAAATCCAAGGAAGGTATGACAAGTAAATATATGTCAAGGCCAGTTGTAACACGCATTAGTGGCTGAAGCAAGGCATGGGGTGGGTAGCGACCGCGACTCGCGACTAGGGCTGTCCGGATGAAGCCGGACATTGTTAGGCTATTCGAATGCGTGTCCGAACAAATTAGATGGCATCCTGTCTGTCATTAGTCCGGTTTTTTACATTTCACCAGTCACGCGTATAACGAAGTGAATCATTAGATGTTGTTGCTGTTTTATTTAAAGTAAAGACGATTTGTGTGACGGTGTAGTTTTCGCGGATAAAAATAGTTGAAACTGGTATATTAGCATAGGGATTGGAGCTAGGAAAGATCGTATAGAAGCAAGAAAACAAAGGTTTATGCTTCGGAAGATGTTGTATTGAAGAATTAACAAGCATGAATGTAATAGTAAATACGTCATTTCTGGTAGGATATATGCGCACACACACACACATACTTTTATCTGGCTATGACATCGCCTTTGCGTCAGGAATAACCGATATTAACACGATTTAATAAGTTGAAAGTCTTCAAAAGTCTGATTAAACTGGTCTGGTTACACTAGTTTTCCAGTTTAAGGACCAGGCAACCCTAGCCATGACTTACCCCCACACCTCCTCATTTGTATTCATCAGGATAAAACAGTTTTATGTTATAAGTTCCGCACAATTTATTTAAGTCCACGGCTATTATTATATTTTACAATTTGAATAGGAATTTGTCATTAACCGTGATGCGTTCATTACAAAGTTCTCAGCTTGTTCGTTCGAGATAATCGCAGTTAGTTTGTGGTAGTTTGCCGCAGTTTGCAGAGGCAAATGAATGTGTGGAGTAGCTTAGAAACTATTTGACTAAGCTGACGTCGACTATCTATTAAAACCATTGGTTTAGGTTGATATTTGTAGATCTTTGACAGTGTTACAGGTAGAAAGGACCCGGTACGGGGAGGTTTAAAAGTGTAACCATCAATCTACCCAAGGAGCATCATGTTACCCAGTAACTGGAATGTGGAGGTTTGATAGAAAATATTTAGCTGTATCCGGTTAGGTTGAAAGCCGGTCCCAAGCTAGTTGTAGAAAGACTAAGGAGATGATAACTATTATTTAGAGGAGCTTCACAAATTAACCTTATTAGCTGTGAAATCTCTGGTTAAACAGATTAGGTAAGGTTGCACCATTTTAGCAATGTTTAAAGTGACATTACAAATAACAAAAAAAAAAAAACGTTTAAATCCGGACGAGTAGTCAGTGAGTATTTTATTAAGACTTTAACGATTTACATGATAGTCACTGTTCAAATTATTATTAACTCAAACTAACGAAGCTCTTGGTGCAACTTATTCTGAGAGTTCAAAAGGGGCTTTATTAACTAAGTAAGTATTAGGAAATGAATCAATTATTTTGTTGACTAGGTATTAATTAGATTTGAACAACATTATCTTCAGTAGCGCAATTATTCTCTCTGATTTATGATACTGACAACTTTTACATAACTCCGTTACCGTATCGTAATATTTTAAATAAAATTGCTTCATCAGTTTCAGGTAATTTTTGCTATAGAAGCAGTGCGGCGACCGGTGAGTAAGGGTGTCCTCACACTGACCGGTGCAAAATGTCCAACAACAGACTTATAAATTGTGACAACTTATGATTGCAAAATTGTTTAAAAGGGTCGGTTAAGTTCTGTGGCATTGGAACGCAAAGGGCAAGTCAAGGAACACAGATTTTTGTCAGTAAAAGTCTGACATTTCCCCGCGCTCCACCCAGAGCGGAAGTAGTTACGTTATGATTCCCACCTAAAACAAAATACTAATCGCAGTAGGTGGATTAGCCTTAATCATCAAATACTCTGGTTTTAGTCGTAACAGCTGGTAAAGTTGTGTCTCGCGCCTTTGCTTCGAAAATCATCTATTAACCTGTTATCTCGACAGCAATACACTTACTCGAAAACCCGCTCTTATCCCACCGCTTTTAGGCACGCAGTTAACTGTTTTCCGCATAAATGCGGAAAAATGCGCATGCTCGCCACTGCCACAATTTAAAAAAATATCGTATCAGGCTGGGCGCGCGTTGCCCTCCAAGAGGCGCAAGTCAACCCCCACGACTCGTGTGTTGGAAAACATCGTTTGAAACACGTGCAGAAAAAATGTTACTGTGACCGTAGGCACAGTATATTTTGTCACTCTTGGCCCCTGAACACACACGTTATGGAGCCAAGGGCTGCAAAATATACTATTTTTTAACCGGGCGTTTCACCGTGGATCAGTGTGGGGACACCCTAACACGTTTTCGTGCCAGCCGGAATCGATTAGTCATTTACTAGCAGTCAACTCGATAAGGTCATGCCTTGCCGCTCGACTTTATAAGGGGTGTTTAAAAGCATTTATTTTGTTATACAAATTCGTCCCTTTATGTAGTGACTTCAGAATTAATTGCTGACATTGATACTTTGATTTTATAGCGGTCTGAAGATAATAAAGTTTTATTTTTATTTCGTTGGGACTGATTCCCATGTTAATTACTTATACAACATTATTTTTAATTTATGCGAAACCTGAATATAATTTGTTCAGAACTATTATTATATTTGTATAATCGTCACTTACCATTAGGTGAGATGGTGGTCAAACGCAAGCCTACTTATCAATATTTTTTTTTTAAATGTTAAAAGTTGGACACCACCGAAACTAAGTAGGTACAACACATAGTGGGCATTATTCGCCATTAAAGAGCGGGGTGCAATTGCAAAATTTTTGCTGACATAACAAACTTATAACTTGATTTTTCAGGATACAGTTATGAAATTTTGTACATAGATGCTTTACATAGAAATGCTAGACATGTGTTTCGGGTTTCGCTAATAAAACTAAGGTTGTAGTAGGTAATTAGAAAAGAGCTGTGAAACACGCGAGCATCTAGGTATGTAGAGTTCAATTGACATAAGTGCATGTTAGGCATGTCATTCCTACAGTAATAAAATTGTGATCCACCAATAACCTCTAGTCTAGTGTTTTGCTACCTCATCTAGGTAGTAACGGACCAGAATTCCTACACAGCAACGATTAAGATGGCTTTTTTTAACCGACTTCCAAAAAAAAGGAGGATGTTCTCAATATTGTTGTATTTTTTTTTTATGTTTGTTACCTCAGAACTCTGTCGGTTATGTACCGATTTGATTTTTTTTTCATCTGATGATGGAGCCGGAAGGTGGAAGATGGACACGTGAAAATAAATAAGAAACGAACAATACCTACCGAGAAACACCGACTTCCAAAATTACAGTTATTTTTATCGTTTTAGTGTTTTTTTTTTAGTTACATCGGTTATTTTTTTTTAAGTTTATTATTATATTTATTTTTTACGGAAAATTACCAAGTAACTTCTGCCAATTAATTAAATTTTAATAACAAACATCTAATACCACTGGATTTTTTGAACACATTTTTATTGTACTGAGACCACTCTTTAAATAATTGAATTTAATGTACGAACAAATACCAGAAATTTGAATTTGGTCAGCTAAATCAAACCTAGACAAATTTAATTCTCTGAATCACGAAGCTCTGAATGGACCGGGGGTAGGTAAATATCTGGCACTCCATCTTGCTTCACCTAAAGCGGAAAAAAAGTTGTGAAATGCGCTTAATAAGTACGCATAAAATAAATAAAGTTTAAAAAGAGTTCTATTCAAACAAGCGTAAAGTATCTTGACATCCAATCAACGAAATTAGTCCCCAAAACTCCGAAATCAGTTGTATCTGTGGGACCAACGATAAATTAATTAGTCCGCCCGTCTCAAGTCTTATTGGGCATCAATTAACATTGATTGGATTGTACAGCCACCGCACTTGTAAAGTGGAGTAACTCTCTCGAGCTCATCACTTGGCACAAATTGAAATAACAATAGTGATCTAAGATCCGTAGAAGAAATGTCTTCCCTCGCCTGATATTCGATTATGATAAATATTATGTGCTAATGCGTCTATTCGGTTATGATTTCTGTAAAATAATTTCTTTCAACGGACACCTGAAGGAACACAGATGGGTTTAGTTAGTAAAAGTGTTTATACTGACTGGCCTGTTGGTCTAGTGGTTAGTGGCCCTAACTGCTATGCCGGAGGTCGTGGGTTCGATTCCCACCCAGGACAAATGTGATGTGTGTGTGTTTATGTGATGAGCATGATCATTTGTTCTGTGTCTGGGCTTAATTTATCTATAATATGTATTTATTTAGAAATATATATGTATGTTTATCAGTTGTACAGTACCCAAAACACAAGCTCTGCTTAGCTTGGGACTAGACGGCGTTGTGTGATAATTGTGGAATATTATTATATTATTACATTATTATTATACTCCTTCTCGCTCTACTCAAAGCACAAGAAGTCATTTGACGGTTTCCATGTAAAAAAGGATTCAAAGATAAATTGAGCTGGCATTGCAACTTTGAAGATTATTTGCTGACAAAAGTAATGAAGCCGAGCGTTGTACCTTGCCGCATTTCATATTAAAATGCTTCTGTTGAAATGCCAAGAGAACTTAGTATTTGCTCGGATAGGAAAATTGATATCTGAAAGTTTTATAAAAGCATAAGTACATACTTTTGTGGAACGAGTGTTCAAAGAGAAGTAGCTTAGAAATCTAAAGCGGAAAGAATTAAAAATAAGCCTACTGGGCCGAGGGTCTATTTCTGAAAGGCTCGGCCCTGGTATAAAAGACAACGAAGGAACGGGGTTAGTTTTTTAGTCAGTAAAAAACTGACACTATCTCCCGCTCCGCCCAAGGGTGGGGGAGGTCATTTGGATGATTTTTACCCATCGAAAAAAAAAAACTAAAAAAAAAACGGAAAGAATTTTTCTTTACTCTATTTTTATTTAACTATACGGTGGGTATCAAAAATAAAGGTGAGACAAAAAGTATCCTATGTTATATCGATGGATCCTATAAGCTTCAATTTGATAAATTTTTACAAGTTTGTAAAATTTTGTAGCCTCTATTGAAAAGTTTTTTTTGTGCTTCTTTGCATTGGGGGGGAGGGGGGTGTTAGGACCGTAATAACCTGCCACTATACACCACCAGGTTCAACGTTGGAAGGCCTCCTACAAGGTGGAACGATGACCTTGTGAAGGTTGCGGGAATCCGATGGATTCGGAACGCACAGGATCGTTCATTGTGGCGATACTTGGGGGAGGCCTAAGTCCAACAGTAGACGTCTAACGGCTGAAACGATGATGATGATTGAAAGGTTATCAATTTACCCATTAGCCCTTCTAAACAGGACCCACCGATATACATACAAACTTTCGTTTTTAAAATATTAGTGTGATAAAACAATTCTCTGTAATAAAACATGAAAAACACGCTGGCACCTTCAAAAAGTAGATATCTAACCTAAAAAATCTCCAACCCAAAAAGGATTCCAAGAAGCAAAAGTAGATACTCCCTAGAGAATGTGTGTGAACAGATGTGCTGAATAATTTAGCTGGCAACACTTTGAGCGCGGTTCGTGCTTGATGAGAACCTTACCCATTTACCTATTATACCTACGTCGTGTCGGTCGTATCGTGCGACCTCCGGGAAATGTGTGTACATTTTTCAAGCGACTCAATTAGACAGAACGACTTACTACGCAACGTTGAAGCTAATAGATTATGTGGACATGCTGTTATTTAAAAAAAATAGTTTTTTTTATATGAGAAATCATTTAATGACTTCTTCAGCTCTAAGACAGTGCGGGAGGACGTGTAAGACTATAAAGTATGCAGTAGCTTTTAGTAATTAAGTCCTATACTTCTTTGCTTTGCGTTCCAGGGCTCTGGAATTCATTTCTCGTATTTACACCTCTAACCAAATACTTGCTCCTAATTCATGTAATTGAAAAAAAATTTTTAATTATGAGATAATTCTAACAACTTCGATGCTTTTCTTTAAACGAGGCGTGTTACAAAAAGTATGATTAGCATATTGCATCGGAATTTAGTTTGGCGCAGTGAATGTAAATTTTAAATATGGAATGCATCCTATCGTCATCCAAGCTGACGAAAAAGAAGTCATTTGAGTAATAGACAAGTTCTAAAAAGTGAAATTTTAAAAATGGAATGGTGACTATTTTGAATCTCAAAAAACGTTAACTAACAAGCGCAATGCGGTGAAAATCCAATCTTATTTTTAGACGTAGAATGTAAATAACTCATTTATATTACAAAGCTCCATTCAGAACAACTGAACTATTCTATCCTAGACGGATGACGATGCGAGAAAATTATAAATTGTTCCGAACTTTATAAATACTTTCTGGCAAAAGTTAAATTTGATATTTTTACATGATTTACGTAGGTCATAGATATAAGAAATAACGTCTACCTATATCTATGACGCAAGTATTTAGCATTTGTATGTTCATTTAGCTATGTACCTACATAGATAGAGTAGAATTTTAACCTATATGGCAGAATGGCTTAGAAGGGGTATAATAATATATACAGAATAAAGTTTTTTTTTTGCGGAAATGGGAAAATAGTGGGGCCTGAGGGAGTGTCAGACGTTTAACGACTTAAACCCACCTATCTCTCTTTAATGACTTTTTGGGTTTAAATACCACGGTAACTCTTTCGAATAAACTAACAGTCTACAGTAAAAAAGTAAAACCTAGATATTCTGACCTACATAAATGATCTGGACCTAGACCATGACGTTTAAAAGTAAGATTGTTTTAATCTTGTTTTAGTGCGGGTAAGAGACAGAGCTATACAGGTTGTCTAGCGCCATCTCTTATACACGCCGAAACAAGATTAAAATAATCTTACTTTGAACGTCATGGTA
Source organism: Mythimna lalbum (assembly GCA_949319445.1). Taxonomy (NCBI): domain Eukaryota; kingdom Metazoa; phylum Arthropoda; class Insecta; order Lepidoptera; family Noctuidae; genus Mythimna; species Mythimna lalbum. The sequence goes on along the minus strand of OX439348.1, from coordinate 7,256,529 downwards.
ACCCCGCAAGACTTATGTACTACATGTTCTATGGCCGCCATAATTCTGATATTTCAATTTTCGCAGAAACCTAAACAAACATGAGCTTAGGACTGAATCGCGGGAAAATGTCGTTAACTTACGTACGATTTTTATAAATGGCCGCTTATGTCAGAACGTGACTCCGTCCATAATACACGAATATTTTTGTGCCAGCAAACATTTCATTTAGGTAGCTGATGATGTTATATCGTAACTTTTATCACGAATATAAAATATCTGACGTTTTGTGTTCTTTAATTAAAAATTGGAGCGAAACTAATGTGTCAGCGACCGCTGTGAATGGACACTGAGTGTCGCCGAAATATTAAAAATAAAATGTTTTTTTTTTTTAGCTGCGGTTAAAAAGGCTTTTCGCGTACGAGCCAAATGCAATCGCTACGCTAGTTGGAACTAAAAAGTTTGATGTCACAATGGATCGTGCAATATGGATACTATCTTTAGATATTTATATCAGAATTCTCCCGCTCTAGGGTGAAGCGAGAAGGCGTATCAGACTTTTACTGACTAAAACCCACCTGTGCCTAGCCTTTGCGTTCCAAGATATTTTTTTTTTAACTTTGCTTCAAACTAGAAATAACTCCTGTATCGTGGTTGCGTTCATAAACAAGTAAACTCACATTACACAAGATACTCAGACCCAGAATACTTGTCTGTACTACCTACTAATATTTGTCCCGTGCGGAATCAAACTCTCGACACACAGCGAAGCAGTCAATCGCTCAATCACTGCGGCAACCGTGCCGTTAAACAGCGTGACGACGCGACGTAACAACGTGTTTCAACGTTTTAAGAAAATTTTTGCACATAAGTATGTGTAAAAATGTTCTTTGGTAAATATCAATGGCGATCGATGGGCGGTCAGTAGGCAACAATAGGCCATCTAACCACCTTCATAATTCCTACCACGGCTCACTGCATTAGCCAGTTCATTTCACAGGCCCCGGCCGCTTTCGTGGTTCAAATCGATACAAATTCTTTGTGATACATTATGCAGATGTTCAGTTACCTTGTGGCTTCTTATTTACTTTACTGGCTCGGTAACTATTTTATTTATGTAATACGTGTTCGATAGGTTCTGGAGTGGCGACCCCGTAACGGAAGACGTAGCATTGAAAGGCCTCCTACAAAGTGGACATATGACCTGGTAAGGGTTGCGGGAATCGGAACGATGTGAGATGCACAAGACGGTTCATCATGGCACTTGGGGGAAGCCTATATCTAACGTTTTTCAGCTGAAAATATGATGTATATGATAATCTAAATCGCATTAAGTCCGCCTTTGTACTATCATGTTGCATGAAGTTTTAATAAATAAATAATCTAGCTTAAATAAACAGACATAAGACCCGCCTGGTCGGAGGATCCTCTCTTATCAACAAATTTTAAACTGGTAGGTATCCAGGTATTTTACCGTAAGCGCGGGTTTGCGGACGGGGAGCAATGGGTAGCTCGTTGTCCGAACGTCCGATAAATGTCCGGACTGAGCCCAAGTCGTCGACGGCGCGCACTGTTCCCGCGCGCCAAAAGCTGTCAGCAAAAGCAGGGGTCCAGCTGGGTCAAAGCCTACTGGGAGCCAAGGTTAGCTTCGAGACTAGAATTCTAGAAGAAACGGGGTGGGTTTTTATTCAGTAAGAGATTGACACTGTCTCCCGCCCGCACCGCCCAAGAGCAGTTCCAACATAAAAAAATATTTCAGATTTTTTCTGGCGTTTTTTTCTAAATTATTAGGTACTAATTTACTACTTCTTACTTACCGACTCTAATTACCATTATTATTTTTCATACCTAAATATATTGAAGTATGACGAAAGTAGGTGTAACTCACGTTCGATTCGTAGATACATACATGTGTAAATAAACAATGTCGTTTCGGTCGTACGTTTGTAATTACGTAATGACTCTATTTATAGCCAGTCAAACACAAACATCCGGAAACACCTAAGAAATTAACGCATTAGAAATAGTTTTACGAGATGCCAACAGCTACGATGAATGAATCATATACACCATAAAAAAATCTACACTAATATTGTAAAGACGTTTTTTTTTAGGTGAGAAAATCATCCAATGACAGCCCCCGCTCTTGGGCGGTGACTTTTACTAACTAAAAACCCACTCCTGTTCCTTTTTTCTTTGCCATTGTTCCAGGGCCCCGAGAATCTCTTTCGCATCACCATGGGTGGCCCCAGTAGGCTAGGACCCTGCTGAAAAGACGTGAAGTTTGTACGTTTGAACGTAGATAAGAGTGTAAGTAATTATTTGGTGTCAAAGAGATTCACCCTCATCATTTCAGCCGAAAGATGTCCACTGCTGCACAAAGGTCTCCGCCACTCACATCGATCGGATTCCCGAGCCCTTCGACACAAAATAAGGTAGAGCAGAAGTCAATCTACAAATAAAGCGCGCTCGAGCAATGCGCACATAGACACCGTTCACGGACACAATGTCTCAGAGCGCCTCGGTCCGCTAGTCGAACAGTTCAGGCTCAAAAGCTCATTAGTGTGCGTCCACCGAGCGTAGGTATAAAAAGTGAAGACATTCATGAGATTGTCTTCTGCACTTGTATATTTTCTGCCTTCACTAAGTCAACGGTCCATCTTTCTAATGCTACATCTTTCGATATGCAGCCCCATTGACTACCTGTTCTGTATCGGTAACTTTGGCATATTTCTTCATTCCTATTCACTCACTCTTGATTTAAACACCCCCAGGTTGCACCTATGAGGAAACGCAAAATCCAGTAGCGAATTCATCTCCTTAGCTCAACGCGCATAAGATTAATCATCATTTATTTACATCAGGAAACACTTTCAGTACACAAAGAAATGTTCTATCAATAGCCAAATTATTATACCTAATAGTATGTACACATTGTTGCAATCATTTAAAATGAGTGCCGTGAAATCACGTAAGTACAGTCATGCACGCGCGTGGTATGCAGGTGTCCTTACGAATCACGTGCGCGTAATCGCAATAAAACGCAATACAATGCCGTTCGATTAATAAAAAACTTTTTACAAAAAAAAAAAATTAAACCGACTTCAAAAAGTACAAAATAATTTTAATTTCGGAAGTTGGTGTTTCTATAATAGATACCTAATTTTGTCTCTTCGTTATTTAGCACCGACTTCCGAAATTAAAATTATTTTGTACTTTTTGAAGTCGGTTTAATTTTTTTATGTAAAAAGTTTTTATTTTTCACTTTTTAGTTATGGTAGCACCACTTAAAAGTACCTACCCTTCAGCTAAACATAAATTACCTTATAGCCAGAGTGCATCTCATAACGATTCTAATAATCCCAAATACGGTTATATTACATGAATTTAACCCGTCCGGCTTTATCACCAGATCAGTTCGATACATCCCCTCCTCGTTTTCTTTCAGTCAGTCATCGACTACACGTATAAACAAAGCAATTTTACTTGTTACGACAATTCTGCTATGATTCTATGAGGAGTTCTGTTCCATATTTTCGAAGTTCATGATCAGATCACAACAATATTTATATGGGACCAACTTGGAAGCATAACCTTTCAATCCAAAAAAAAAAATATTCAAAATCGGTCTACAATTGACCGAATTATCGGTGAACATACATACAAAAAAAAAAACATAAATTCAGCCGAACATAGAACCTCCTCCTTTTCGAAGTCGGTTAAAAATAAGCAATCAGCTCTAAAATTAATATCGTAATTACATTATTGTGGTTCAATAATGGGTTCAATGTACTTGGGACTGGAGATCACTTGAGTTTTGACCTTTTGTACTATTTGTCTTGTTTGTCATTTGGTCACGTGTTTTTTTTCTGTTGAGAATTTGTAGGTTTTTCTTCAAATGATAATAATGTAATGTCCTCGGAATCTGTCTCAGTTGCGGACGAAAACGAAACTTTTTTAGACATCTAAAAGATTTATGTTTACTAAAGTTTACTTATTTTTTACAAATGTACAGGCAGTTGACGCGCGAATAGTAATATTTATGAAATTGGCGATTTTTAAAATAGGTTACTAAATATAAAATAAAAACAGGTTAACTAACTTAAAATATTGACAAGAAATGCAAGCAGGAAGGATCTCATTAATTGAATATTTTATCGACCGACCTAAAAACCGACGCCTGTTCCTTCTTTGCCATTGTTCTAGGGCCCCGGGGATCTCATGATAGACCGGCTGACAAACTCAGCTCATGATGGCGGGTGACATATGGCCCACGAACTCCTCCGAACGTTCATAACTCACAACAACGATCATAACTTATCGCAATTCGCACGTCGTTCAATTGAAAGTAGAGATTCGGTGCGGTCGACGGTTCAGCAGATTTTCCGCCGAAATTAAAGCAGAAGGCAAAACTAGATTTTTGCCGAACTTGCGCAACCGAAACTTTGGTTGGTAGTAACCAACCAACCAAAGTTTTATATTTCGTTTTTACTTACAGCATAATTCATTTGTTTCGCCAAACAGAGAAAACCTGAATGCTAAAGCAATTGATTGATTTAATCACGGATTCTTTTGATAAAACCAATCAAGCGTTAACAACCCGTTTTACGTTTTTCATATACCTAAACGTTCAATGATTCCCGATCGTATATAACTGCATATTTTATACCTTTAATTTATCTGGCATGCATCAGTACAGTGCAGCACGAACCGTGTTCTGCAATAGGGAATTCTTCATATACCCTCGTGAAAGAGAGGAAAGATCCCATTCTAGTAAGAGAGTGGGAGAAAGAGATAGGTAATTCAGTTTGAATGGAGTTGATCGCATTTAGGGTTGCCACTCGTACTAATAGTATCGTCGGTAACTACATTTTATTTTTATCAATTGTACTTATTATAGGTTAATAATACATTATGCAAAATCAAAAATCTATTCATCGGTATCAAAATTTGATTTCTTTTCAAACAGTTCCTAAAGAAACTGGTATGACACAGAAAAACTACTCGTATATTACCTAAACGCAATTAGGGGCGGAGTAAAATTTATTTTTATTAGAGGAAAATATACTCTAAAATGAATAAAGAAAAACATAAAAACGGTAAATAAAAATGTACGTAAGAGTACTAGGGATTATTTTTCCAGTTTATTTTTCCAAAATTAGGTTCCTACTTATATTTGTAAAGATTTAAGAAAAGGTGACAACCCTTGTACCACAGTACCACTACTTAGAATGTATAATATAAGTTTCACCTATTCCCTTTAGATCTGTTCCTTGTTCATTAGTGAGGTGACACTCACGTGCTCTCTATTATGCTGTGTGCTGTGTACCTACTATATAGTAGAACATGTAATTACGTCCGGCAGAGGACTGTGACACGTTGTTCTATTGTTCACCTGATTAACGCCGTCACGAGTTAGTGCTCAATTTAGGTTACATTTTGGGTCAGAACTGAGAAGAATGTAGGAGGCTAGCTCTAAAAATCAACAAACTTGATAATATAATGACACAATTACAACACCGGCATCATTCTCTGGTTCTTATACCAATACTACCATTTTATTTGACCATACCATTACCAACCACAACCACCACTATAATTTATTTTTCTTTACTAACTTGAAGGCAACAGAAGAGTTGGCGAAATGGAGTACCTATTTGGTCGTAAATAAACGACCCTGACAAAATAGACACGAATAGTTCATTGTTACACTAGGGGTGAAAGTTACTTATTTCGTCCCGAGAAGGAGTTGTAATTCGAGGGACTAAATACGTAACTTTCACCCCGAGGTAAGCATTGTGCTTTTCATTACGAATACAAGAAGATAGACCTAGTTTTTTTTTTTAAATAATTTGGCAGCTGTTAGTTGAAAGTAAAACTCCCTAGGGATGAAAAGTGTGATACTTTTCAGCCCGCTCCACAGGCAACTTCAGACCTACTTTCAGACTATGAGTAATGAAAAATTCACATTAATCCGACGTAAGCAGTTTAAAAGGCAAAAAAAATAACCGTTCCAGTAGTTTTTTTTTTAGAAAATAATCATCTTCTATACATATAGTAAATCTGTAGAAGTTTTTAGTTGTGTGCGCATCACGTAAAACGTGCGAAATCAACATAAATAACTTTTATACATGAAAATTGTGTGCAAGTTGATGTATTACTTAGGCTTTGTTTTTTTCTTATCACAATCAACCGATTATATCAAAAGATATATTCTTTGACCGTTAGGTGGTACGAAGCTCACCGGGCCAGTTAGTTACAAATAAAAAATACAAATCTTTCCTCTTTATTTTAGTATAGACAACCAACTTAACTAAATGTTTTCCTTAAATGAAAAAAAGAAAAGAAAATGTTCTGTTTCTCACAGCGTTGTGCCTTCATTTATTGCTCGACAGTACCCTAACGCCCATTGAATGTAAGATGGTGGAACAATTTTAACACAGACCTTAGTAATTTCCCCTATTAAGGCGTGTTGAATGTGAACTTACTTGCTATTTATACATATATACCAGCTTTCCGCCCGCGGCTTCGCCCACGTGGACTACAGTTTATATCGCGCAGGCAGAGACCCGTGGTCAGCAGTGGTATTATAGGTAGCCTATGTGTTTTTCCAGTGTCTCTTCTACCTACCTACCAAATTTGATCTAAATCCGTTCAGTAGTTTTTGCGTGAAAGCGTAACAGACAGACAGACAGACAGACAGACAGACAGACAGACAGACAGACAGACAGACAGAGTTACTTTCGCATTTATAATATTAGTAGGGAAGTAGGGATGTGACTATTATGGCGGTAACAAGGAACGTGGAACTTGGGTTTCTTTAAATAGTTCATTCGAGATATCTGCTTGTACACGACCATTTTTTAATTAATACAAATACTTAAAGGGAATGTTGGAATGTGAGAAAGAAGAAATGAAAAAAGGTTGCATGTAGTGGAAGTGAGAATGTTGAGATGGATGTGTGGTGTGACGAGAATGGATCGTAAGAAATTAGTATATTAGAGGAAGTTTGAAAATGGCGCCAGTGACTGAAAAGTTGAAAGGTAATCGGTTGTCTTGGTATGGTCATGTGAAGCGCATATTACTAAAAGACTTCTGAGTATAGGTACATTTAGATGGATGGAGAGGGAGAGGAAAAGTTTTGGATTGTGTGAGGAGTGATATGAAGGAAAGGGGAGTTAGTGATAGTTTGACGGGTGACAGGACAGAATGGTTAAAAAAAACGAGTTGTGCCGACCCCAAGTAATACGGGATAAGGGCAGGAAGAAGAAGAAGACAAACACTTAAAGGGCTTATTAAAAAAGGTCTTATTATTATTTAAATAAAGTTTTAATAAATTATTTCATAAACATCAAAGTTATTAGCGTTTGTTTATATCCCAAAATGTCACTCAATTTATGGGAAATAAAAATTCTGGCGTAGTATTTTTTAGTAGCAATTTATATGAATGATTGATTTAAAAAATACACTAATAGAATGTCCAATTACCACTGATAACTAAAAGGATGCGGGTGAAGGCGCTAGCAATAGCTCATCATCTTCCTGCTCTTGTCCCGTTTTATTTGGGGTCGGCGCAACATGTTTTTTTCTTCCATTCTGTCCTGTCACTCGTCACGCTATCACTAACTCCATTTTCTTTCATATCACTTCTCACACAATCCATCCATCTTTTCTTTGGCCTCCCTCTAGCAATAGCTATTGACAAAAAAAATATTGCCATAGTTTCTACAAAAAGCAAGGAACCTTCAAAGTTAGCGCCAGCACGACCAACTGCATCAATAAATGTTTATAAATACGACGGCGGTCGATAACTAGCGGCAAGGTTTTCTTTTAGCGACATGTTATTTTATGCTAACTGCGAAAATCACAATCGTTTTTATATTCTTCAGTTTGAGTGATAACGCAGTGATGGCCGATTGAAGAGTATAGTGGCCGTGTGGTAACGGCTCCGAATTACGAGTTGTAGGTCTCGGGTTCAAACCTAGCCCAGAGCATTACTTTGTGTAATTTATTTTATCAGTACTGCTCTCAAAACGGTGAAGGAAAACATTGTGAGGAAACCGGAATGTCGTCGCCCTAAAAATAAATTCGAAAACATGTGACTGCACTGGCCCCGCGGGGTGGATTACGGCCCATTCCCTCTCTTGGATAGGACGCCTGAGTCCCAGCAGTGGGAACATTTTAAAGCCACCTATGCTATGATATGCTGTGGGGCAGGTTGCAGTGGTCAGATAGAAAGTACTCTATGTAATACCTACTGGGAAATCATTTGATGACATCTTCCGCTTGGAGCGAGAACTGGTGGAGTTTTACTGACTTATATAAATATGAGGTAAGATTTGTATTTTCTTTCGTAATGAATAAACTCTAAAACTCAAGATTAAAAAATAATTTCACCAGTAAAATGATAACTTCATCAAGTAGCATAGGCTATTGTCATATATTCTACATATCAGTGGCTTCAAGTGGTAGAAGCTAGTTATATACAACATTAATTTTAGTATATGCGAAACCCGAAACACGTCGCTCATTCAGTGCAACAACGGCGTAATTACACTTTTTTCAAAACAAGTTTTATAATGTTATAATGTGCGGAAAGACTATTTTCATCGGGCAAAACATCATTTACGTTGATTTTATTTATAGGACGACCCACTGACCAACAATTAGAATTGTAATAAGTTTCGCTAAAATGCCATAACCATTATTATTAATCTTTGACTGCATCTCCTGTAAAATTTCTAAAAATGTAATTACGTCATTGTTGCACCAAATGAGCGAACGTGTCTAGTACTGGTGACCCTTTCGGTTTGGGCACTTTCAATGCAACTGTATTGTATTTCTGTACTCTTTTTTTTAATATTATTTATGTTGTGCTATATTGTGTTGTTTGAATAAATGCTATTCTATTCTATTATAGTATTTTTATCTAAAGAATCTACGTACAAAACTTCATAACTGTATCATGATAAATCACAAAGTTATAAGCTTGTAATATCATCATATGACAAACCCCGCCCTTGGGTGGAGCGGGAGATAGTGTCAGACTCTTACTGACTGAGGGGTTGTTTTGCATTAGCACCCAGCTGTTTGCTGGCGCCTAATGTCTGCTAAGACCTGCTGTGACCTGTGTTGTACTTAGTGTCGTTGGCGTCAAACTTGAAACTTTTTTAAATATTTTTGGGAAAAAATATAACATGGTTTTAAAACTATTGACTACTGATTAAACTATATTCAGGTTTGGCATATACTAAAACAATGTTTTTTTTTTGCTTTACATAGAATAATCATTGTTATTCTTCAGACTTATAATTTACCTGTAACTCGAAATCAATTAACCATAATATCAACCAGCAAAAACAACAAGAAAATTGGAATCGCTGTACATACAAGAAAATGACCGATGGTTTTCCCATTATCACCTATTTCTTCCCGACTGAGATGAATTGAGAGTAATCTCATTTGTCAAGCGGTCCCAAGATAGTTGACAACGATTTATTATGGGTAGTAAGTATAATGGGAACAAGAGACAATCATTTCTATTCTATTCTATTCTATTTCAAAAGGAGTTTCGGAATTTAATATGCAGCCACGGTTTGTGAAACATCCTTTTGCAGTTTTTGTAGAGAAAGTGTTTGGCTTGGAAAATCATTGTAGAATTATTAATTGAGAGTTGTGTCCCTAATACCACAAAATACATATAGTTACAGAAGTCAATCTACATACAAAGTGCGCTCGAGCAACGCACACATAGACACCGCTCACGGACACGATATCTCGGAGCGTCTCGGCCCGCTCGTCGAACAGTTCCGGCTCAAACGCTCATTGGTGTGCGTCCACCGAGTGTAGGTATAAAAAGTGAAGTACGTACATGAGATTATCTTCTGTATTATTTTGTGCTAATACGCCAAATACAAGGCAGTTCCAATGGCTACTTTCAGCTATTCGCCTGGAGGATGGAAATGGATCTGGATTGCCCGATAATGCGAAATTGGACCACACGGCTGCACGTTGAGCATACCAGACCTTAACCAAAATGCTCTTGCTCCATAGAAAAAAAAAAAACCAGCTCTGACAGAAAAAAGTACATCTTTTTTCTGTCAGAGCTGTCTCTAATTATTAATGATAATAAGTAATAAAACAATAACCAGCTATTATCGTGATCCTCACTTGCAAACATATAAAAATTGCCAGTTTTAGGCCGGACGCACACATTTGGTTTCCGGATTAGGTTTTCCGATCAGGAATTCAGATTCGGGATTCCGTGAGAGACGCACGGAGAAAATTTCGAAACGGATGTCAGGTTTTTTCCGTTCGGAAAAAGTAAGAACGTGTGCTAAGAGCATTTAGGTTTCCGAATCTGAATTCCTGATCGGAAAACCTAATCCGGAAAACGAATGTGTGCGCCCGGCCTTATTAAATCAGGCGTCGACTTTAAAAATGACTTCTAATCAAATATGTCATTTGTCTGTCACAGAGCTCATTAGGAGAGTTATGCCAGTAATTGTTACCAAATAATTATGTGTGTTTGCCTAACTAAAGGTAGTTTTGATGGTACCAGTCCCCTTCTTACACGAGATCAGCGGTGCTTTTCTCTAAGAAAACAGCCTTGAGCGCAGCGCGCGCTGGCCGCAGCGACGAGTCGAGAACGCTGTACATTGAATTAGCAACCCAATGTATATGTATGTACTGATTTGGATTTCGTCGCTGCGGCCAGCGCTGCGCTCAAGGCTGTTTTCTTAGAGAATATCACCCCTGATTGCTTGAGTTCAGAAAAAAAAAGTCGCCGATCCTACAGATTTCATTTGATAAAACTTTTTATTAGATCTCATTTGTCAAAATTCTTCAATATACCAAAGATATAAAGAATAAGAAGTGGCACATCCATTCGTAAGCACAGTAATACGCTCGTAACTTTTCTCTTTGGTTCGCTAGTGCCGTACCTACGAGTGCCTGTGTTATCTGTGGTCCAACGCTGCGAAAAGTTTCTTCTATTGGGATACTGGTCACGTTCGTTTGATTGCGCTGATTTCCTCTATTGTGGAGAGAAGTTTTATTCTATTAGTTAATTAAAGCGAGACTATACGATACTAATTAGCTCTATTCTATTTTTGTACTGTAGGTACCCTTTCGTGGGCTGGACCTACGCTCGTAATTATTCCAGTCGTATGCTCGTGTTTCCAGAATTCAAAATAATTTGTAAACCCTCCTATACATTTTTTCCAGTATGTGGGTATTTTTATTAAAGTTTGTATATGGCGATTTGATGTTGTCCCATTTGTTTTTTTTTCTCACTTTTGATTGTAACATTTCAGCTGATTAATAGGCAGCTTTATTTTAACAGGAAATTAGAATGTTAAACCCAATTTTTAGACTTTTACCAAAAAATTTAAACAAAAACTAAACGTTTTTTACTCGTTTGTATATATTTTTTCTTTAAGTTTGTATATATACCTATTAGTTTATAATATTTAATAATTAAGATGTATATATGTATGTTAACACTGCTTTAATTGTTATGTAAATAAAGATTCACAGTCGTTGTTAAATAATAAAAAAAAAAACAAAAATAAATAATTAAAATTTGAGAATGCAGTTTTTTCTGTTGTCCCACCCTGTTTACTCGTATGGCTTTTTGCCGCGTTATTTAAAGGATCTTCATTTAAATAATTAATATTTCACATGTATAACTTTTCAAAAGTTCCGGCGCGCCGCCCTGTGGCGTATTAAACGATAAAATAAATATAAATTGTGGACGCGTTCTCGTTCCGTTGGGGTAAATTAACCGAGACAACTGCCAGTTACCGCGTCAGTTCATATAGACGTAACTGTGTATGTACAGGACTGAAATATGCATATTAAATTGAGTTATAATTATGTTCCCTGAAAACTCATGAGCGTTGACATTCTATATCTAAGTTTTTTAGCTTTACTAATTGTAGTCGTTAATTGTTTCCTTGCTTGTATAAATTAGACGTTTGAAAGGCAAAAAATACTAATTGGCATTAAGTAAACTTTACAAAGAGTGCTTTAAAGTTATTAACTTTAAATCACATTTTGTAAAGTTACGTTTGGTAATGGAAAGGGCTCTGTTTGGAGTATCCTTGCGTGATCGAATCAGAAATGAAGACATCCACAGGAGAACCAAAGCTGCCAACATAGTACGAAGAATCGCCAAACTTAAGTGGTAACTAGGTTTAGCACTAAATGCAAAAAGTTTTGAAATACACTAAATGCAACCCCATTAAGGTCCCTCGCCCACGACGACTTTTTATTGCGATGCTTTCGCGCGTTATAAGCGCGCGCCAGCATCGCTACTAACGCGCGTTAGTCCCATTTGCAAGCGCTATGGGAAAAATGCCAACACGCTACTAACGCGCTACAGCATCGCGACTGTATCGATGCAAACGCGCCACAGCATCGCTACAAAAAGTCACCGTGGGCGAGGGCCCTTAGTGTCCAGGTAATCTCTGTCTATTACCTGTTACCTGGAAGAGATCACGGAATGCGGTAGCCCACCAACTGTATGTTTTTAAACTAGTAGCGTAAACAAATATCGAAATGTAATAATACGGGGTCTTCTATGTAATTTTTTTCCCTCAACTTAAAACAAGCGTATTTTTTCAGTACCAAGTATCTTACAATTTCCAACGACGATTAAGGCCACGAGCCATTTTTATGAAAAATTAATTACGCGTGATATTTCACTACACTCCCTTTCCCCTTGTGATGATAATACATCATTTTTTCCGCACTTTCTCCCCTTCTTTTGAATTTCGCGTGATTTATTTATGGAGGATCCCTATGGTATAGTCATAAATTGAAGTATATTGTAAAATTTTCAGCCGTTCATGTCCGCGCAAGTTTTACTGATCACGAGTTTAATCTGTCAAATCTGTATGTAAGCGTAGTTGGGGTAAGTACAGACAGTTAGTTTGTATGGATCGCAGGGTTGATATCACTTATTTCAAATTCACTTGTTTCAAGCCAAAAAACTTGTCATAATCAATAGCAAAAACATAACCCTTCTTCTGAAGATTTCAAATAAAAGTACGGAAGTCTGTGTAGTCTGGATTTGATTTGATTTGACTATTTAGTCGTGTATCCGACGGGTACGGCTAAACCTTTTAAATTTATATTATTTATAAACATTGTACCAATAAAATATTACCATTCATAGCCAGAGCCTTATCGCCTGCCATTTCCAATAGCCAAAATTCGGCTATTGGATATGGCACCTGGTCCTTCACTAGTTTCAGTTCACCATGTGATACTTTCTGAATACAAATACTTGAATTCTTGATAAAATATCAAGATCGCTGTCTGTATATCATTTATAGTATTTGAGGATTGCCCTAAAAACCTTATGGATTCCATTATCAGAATTGGATTTTGATAAACATGGAATCAAACTGTTTTTTTTTAATTCGAATCATAATTTCCATATATACTAGTTGAACTATTGAAATATCTTTTTTTTTTGTCAAAATCAAGATCACAATTTTTTAATTAGTAAAATTTTTTATACATTTTATTAGCTAAACATAATATCATATTCATTTTTAAAATTTCATCCACAGCAACCATAATCCGAACCAAAAACCCCCAGGCAATCCACAAACACACAACATAATACAACCGAATTGCGAACCTGCTCCTTTTTTGCAGTCAGTTAAAAAGGGGGAAAAAGTAAAAACGTGTTTCGCCCGAAAAACATAGAACCAAGCTAGTGCGAAGTGCCTTTTACGATCCCAAAAAAAGAGGGTTATTTATGTCAATCAGCATTACAGGCACTAGCTCTTAACCTAAATCCATTACAGCGTCAATTAGCGTCTTTCACTATGCCGCCATTGTCGGGTACTATTTGTGCCGTCGGCGTCGTCAGCTGTTTCGCTTTAAAATAAATACTACTAATTATCTTCTGTATTTTGTTACATACGAATATGTGGTGGTTTTTAGGACTGCTACCTGATTTGCTGTCGTTAAATGTTTGTAACTTTTAGTGCTGTAGTCATTAATACCGGCTTCAACTAGTTTAAACTGACTGAAAACAAAATTGACGTGTAAAAGTGTTTTTTTAAACCTATTTGCAGAATAAATATCATTTAATATGTACACATAGGCAATAACATACAAATGGTACAAAATTCAACAATACTATGAACAATAATATGACCCACAGGCCGATCTGGGCGTGTCGTTATCCATACATTTTATATGGAAACTAGACTTGTAGAGCTACACTTGATCCACGCCACGCGACGTCGTTCTACGTACAAATCAGGCGTGTTACACGTGTGCGTCGGTCTAATGTAGTTCTAGCTTCACCAATACTTAACCCTTTGTTACCAATCTACTTCCATATGCGCAAATATCGCAAGAAAACATCAACCGTACTCAATAACTAAATGAGAAAGGGTCCAGCTTTCTTCCATCTTCACGAGTCTTACATTAAGCTTGATGTCCCGGAAATAACTGTGGTAGGGTCGAATATAACTCGAATATTAGCTATGTGGGGCCAATATGACTCTCAAATATTATGTGAGGGTGGCTCGAGGGTTAAGATGCGAAGGTAAGTGTCTATGGGATATTAATGATGGCGGCAATCAGCTGTGTCATAGAACGAGAGATGTTTCGTAGTGGTTTTGAGAGTCGGGTATATAAATATAGCCTGTTTGGATGGTCTGTTTTATATATACTACTTGTATTATTACTTATTCTGTTTATAGTAATATTATAAAGAGAAAAGATCTATGTATTATTTTTGCTTGTAATGAATAAATACAAAACTATTGGACCCAATTTTTTTTTGCAATTACGTATTTTCGCCATACTGTACTGCTATAAATTTTCTATAGCTATAGGCTATATATTTTCTACGTTCTCGTGGGCAAAGCCGCTGGCAGAATCTAGTAATATATAGAGCAAATTCTTCTTTTACATTTTTCTTCTTGCATTTAGAAATAATATTGGGCTGAAACATTCAGTTTCAGCTCAATATCGTTGACATAGTGTTCCATGTACCGAATCGACCCTCCACGGGATTAAAACGGTCAAAATTTAGCGGTTTATTTACAGTATCAGGGCAATAGCATCTACTGGTTGGCAGCAATCTCGTCGTTAATCTTGAATCGCTCTTAAATTCCTATGTTAGCTTTTAGAGAAAATGCACGATGAGAAACATACCGAATGAAAATTATGACACACTCGTATATTTACGTAACATTTAGTCGTTTTTCCCTTGACAATAAGTACCTGAATAATTTTACAATACCTCATATAGATAACGCTTGATTTAGGTAGGTATCCTACAGACGATATCTTTATGAGATCTCCCATAATTTTTCCAGATTCTCATCGCGACGTAAGCGTAGGTAAAACTCTATTGGTTCAATGCAATTTTACTTGAGTATTCTTTATTTAATATGTTTCTTGATTGGAATCGTGGTTGCTGAAATGGAAACCTATTCGACTGGTTATATTTCCTTTTTCTAGTGTTCGTTCGTAAGCTGGATAGATTAGTTTATCCTTATCTTAGTTTCCGAGTTTTTTTTGTCCCTTTGCGACATCTTTAAGGAAATTGGCTACAATTAACAGGAGGAATCTTTAATCTAATGGTTGCTTTGGAGGCAGTCTGCTTTTAGAACTTTTGCTGTTTAGTTGATTGGGATTTCAGAATACAATGATTGTACCAACCTTTATCTAAAGAACGCAAACCATGCAATACATAATCGTAAATGGATCGGAAACGTCAAAATTATTTTTGGGTCAAATAAACTCTGTCCACGAATAAACAAAATGTGAATCTTGTTTCGACTACTGGTTTGTTGCTAAAGCCGACATTTTGTGTTACCAAATCAAATATTTTTCTTCTAATAAAGAATAAAAAAGGGCAACTAAAGAACTTAGAAATAGTGCTAATCACTAAAAGTTTGACACGTCTTCTCACTCTAGCCTAGAGCTGAAAAAGTCATTGGATGAGTTTCCAGCTAAAAAAATATATACCTACCAATCCTTTGCTCTACCAAATCAAACAGTATAGTCATAAATTGTTTTAATTAGAAGGCTTACAATAGAATTAGTACAAAGTCTCTAGTTAGCACACTTTGAATGCAAACTCATTGTTATGGTAAACACCATTGATCCCAACTCATCGCCTTCGATACTTCGTACTCCAATATCTGTAAGCCTCTGCTTGTTATGTATGCTTGGCGCCTGCCCAACATTGGTACCATTGTGAGGCGGGAAGTTTACAATGGTCATCTCTCACCTTTGATATAGGTACGACCCAAGCTATAGTTACGTCCAATAAAAGGGCATTGCGTGAAAGTGTCCCCACCCACCAACAGACTTGAGACCTAACCTAACTTTAAGTGTTTTGGACCTTAAATATACTCAAAATATAGTAATGTCATATATTTTTATTATATTTTATATATTTTAACTATATGTATATTTTAAACCCCATACTTTAGAGATGTGTCAATATGATAAAAATACTCTATTTAACTAGACGCTTCGAATGACACCTGTCTCATGTCTGTTAGAGGGTGGGGACGGTGCCCATACAAAATCATCACCATTTTCCTTTGGGCTTGTAAAATTTTGTGGTAGTGTTCAATCATTCTTTCGGATATTTTTCTTATTCTTAAATAGTCAATATTGGATTTTGATCTATTTTGATTTAATGATCAGTGCCTTCTTCGGAGGGACGAAACGCATGTTGCTAAAAAAGTTATGTGGAAAGAAAACATAGAGGGATTGTGTGAGAAGTGATATGAAAGAAAAGAGAGTTAGTGATAGCGTTACGAGTGACAAGATAAAACGGAAGAAAAAACCGTGTTGCGCCGATCCCAATTAAAACAAGACAAGGACAGGAAGATGATAATGTCTTCTCGAAATTCGATTGCATTGCTTGGAGAAATGATTTAATTATTAGATACATTCTATAAAACTTTATGAAGGTCACAGCCGTCATCAGTAATGTTTTCTGATAGAGTTAATGGTCTAGAATTAAAATAACAATTACAATAATCACTTTTAATTCACAGTAGTTATAATAAGGTAATTTTAGAGTTCGGAACACGTAAGCTGAGTAAACCAGTATTATAGTTTGGAACGTCCGAACTACTCGATGAAGCCACCAAAGGGGCCATCTTCAGACGATTCTTCTCACGTGACTCGATGATAACGTCACTATGGGTTCTTGCTCACGGCGAATTTTTGTAGCAATGCCATCGCGCTTCTGTCGCTATGCAAACGCAATTCAGTTACAACGCAAAAATTGGGTTTTTGTATGTAGAACGTTTCATTGACGCGCCATCCTCCCTCCGTTCTCTCCCTGATGTCGAGTGACACGATCGCGTTTGCATCGATACAGTAGCGATGCTAACGCTACTAAAGTCGCCGTGGCCGAGGGGCCTAAGGAATCAATTGGGTATCTTTATCGCTAAATCGACATAATCGCTGACACATACAAAGTGTTTGACAAGCATTGCGTATTGTTATGATTAATTACAAAAGAAACATCTTGCCAAAGATCTAAACAAATGATTCACGGTACCAAGGATACGCATTGCGTAAAATAATGCGCATGGATAGACTTCTCGGAGTGCCTAGTGCGGGTTTGTTTTACATACTTTAATACGATTGACACGTTTTTCACGTTCTGCGCTCCTATTGGCCCGCACCAATCTCTTAACCAATCAGCAACTAAAACGCGGTAAACGTATAGATCGCCTTAATGTAAAAGTAACTCGAACTCAGCGCTCTGTTGTTTAGTTAATTTCACCAAAAGAAGCGTCAATAGACTAAATAAGACATTCTCTCGAAATAAATCTCGGTTAATAGGCTTAGTACCTCTTAATCTATTGTTAGTGCCTACTAACAATAGATGAATCTGGTAGTTTGAGTTGTTTTCTTAGCATTTTTATTTGTACTTCACTGAAAAAAAAAGAAATTGTTGAATGTACTAAAGTAGAGTAGGTTCAGTAACTAACTGCCACAGTCAACCCTTTTCATAGTTAATTTTACTATAACAAGAGTGAATTTAACAAAATCCACTATGTTGATTTACATAATAAACCAGTTGTATTTGATAAAATCAACAATTTCGTTTGTAGGACCATATTAATCCGCGGATTTGATAAAATTTACGCGGAATTTAGTAAAATCAATCATCCTTTTTTTTCAGTGTTGTGTCATTGTAATTAAGAACCTCTAACAATAGAGCTTCGTATGTGGTGCTATTTTTTAACTATTTGGTATGTTTTCTTTATTTTTATAATTTAATATGTAAAAACAAATCACTTGTCACAGTTTTGTTATCGAACTTTTTATAGGCTTGACCGATATTTATGATTTTTTTGTGTATATTTATTTAGTGGGGCTAAAATAACTCTTAGGCATTATTTTACCCTCCTACCCCAACCCGCATTTATCGTTTAAGAGGCAGAGCACCGTAAGCCGTTTAGTTTCAATATAAAATTAGGGCCTTACAGGTAAATATACAACTGAAGAATATAACATACTTAACATTAATTATAATTCCTGTACAGCTCAATTATATCTAGATAATACACGAAAATCTCGTCTCGTAGTGTTTTACTCTTACCAATATTTATGATTTTTTTATGTATGCTTGATAAGTCGTAGACTACTTTTTACCCTCCTACCCACAAACCCCTTTTTTTCTTTGATTACATTTGTTTTTGAATGATACAAACTAGTGCTTGACTAGGAACCCACCCAATGATAAGCGGTCATGCAATGGATGATGGTATCTGGGGCTCTAGTCACTTTCTCCGAAAAACGAAGTTTCGATTGAAATTTCGCGTGTTTCCTACCATGGTAGCCTTCGTTCTCGAAATTTCGCACGAACGAAAATTGTTTGACGTACCGAATCTCTAAACCTACTCTAATTTGTTATGTTTCGAAATAATTATGACAGAGAATTGTTTGCAATTTTAACGTCAAATGAATATCGTTCGTTTACGAAAGTTTCGTTTCGGAGAAAGCGAGTAGACCCCCTGATCCAATGACCTGACAAAACAACGTTTGCCGGATTAGGGCTTTTTGGTAGCCGAAGTAAAAGTATGATGTGATCATATAAAAAGAGAATTGTCTATCTCAGACAGACAAGTCGGCCACGGGCAGTCTGGCCAACTTGGCAACCGGGGACTGTTTAATTATATCGATCAGACGTCGATAGCCTTGTAACGATCCCTTGGCCTAGGCGACGCTTCCTGACTACTGGCATTTAGGCCCAAACGGGTAATTGGAAAGAGGGCAAGTCTTAACTTAATGTTTTTAGGTCACATAAGGGTATATCGCGGTATTAACGTTGATGAAGTCTTCTGGGTTAATGATTAGAAGCAATACATAGTAAAGATGTTTTATTCATTTAATTTAATTTGGTTGTCTCCAACACCAGTATATACAAGGTGCAAGAGACAAGTCGCTGCAAACTTTGAGGGCTTGTTTAGTAGACGAAACTGAACAACCATCCACCAGATTTGTTTTTCGGAAACGAAAATAAATTAATTATGAACTTTTTTTTTTCGATCGGGAAAATCATCTTATGACAAAACCCGCTCTTGGGTGGAGCGGGAGAGATAGTGTCAGACTCTTACTGACTAAAAACCCCACACCGTTACTTCTAGCCTTGATACCGGGGCTCGAGTTTCCTTTCAGATAACCCTGGCCCCAGTAGGCTTCGACCCAGCTGGACCTATTATGAACTGGATTGGACAATTTGTATTATGATTTATTAATTCATTTATTCCAGCCATTGTCCTTAAGTACTTACACAAAATTTAAATCAAGCCAAATAAAACAATACAAAAATATACATTAAAATTACATACACAAAGTTACATACAATTAAATTTAATACACAATGTCATAATTAAAATAAAATTAAAATTAAAACTTATGGTACTTAGGTAGTTCAGTTTCGTCTACTGAGCATGCTCTTAGAGTTTTGCCCTGAGACTTGTGTACATACTGTAAATTTTTATTAAAAAAAACGCTATCCACAACTCTAGAACTCCTGTAGGAAGAATGAAGTTCAGTGGCTGTTTCCTTTCACAAATTAATTCCTTGTGGATATAGTGATGTAAAATTGGTGTAGAACTATGTATCTCAAGTATATATTTGGACAGTATGTATGTAATGTAATGTATGTATGTAATGAAAAAATCATGTGAAGCCAAAACAAAAAAAAAAAAAAAATACTTTTTTTAGGTTGGAAAATTATAATGTCATCTACCGCCCTGGGACGCAGCATGAGGCTGTGTCAGACTTTTACTGACTAAAAACTCACTCCTGTTCCTTCTTTGCCAACGTTCCAGGGTCCTGGAGATATTTTTTTCATCATGAATGGGCTCAGTAAGCTTCGATCCTGCTGGGCCCCTACGGGTTTGCTGACGTCTCTAAGGTGATCTATCGTCTTCGACTCCCTAAAGTAAAACATTACCAGTCAGATCAATTTCCCTCTCGGTCACTGAACTGTCCAATATTATTATCTCAATAAATAGCAAGGCTATAAAAAAGATAGCTCATTAATCTGTCTGTGTGACAGGGGTTATGATAGCAGACGACAACAATCTCGTCTGGCCGACGACGTCGAGAAATCTGTCTTACTGACTATTTGGACACAATGAATATATGTGGACATAGTGTCCAAATCGACACATTGTTTTTTATAATTATTTTTTTTACTTATGATTTGGACACCACCAAAATCGAAGCTATTTAGTGCAGACAAATAAAAAAATCTTAAAATAATGATATAAAAAAAATTACCCGACGTTGCCGCCTTAAATCCAGCTTAAAATAGTTTGGTTATGTATTTTTATATATTTTATTGTACTAGCTTTAGCCCGCAGCTTCGCCCGCATACTTAAAATATAGCCCTGTCACTCAGAAATAAAGGAGCTTTCTATCGGTGAAAAGGTTTAAAAAATCGGACTATTACTTACAGAGATTAACCTCCTACAAACAAAAAAAAAACTTTATCGCTTTATAGTATTAGTGTAGATTTTAAAACTTTTTATCAGACTATACTAAACATGTGTATCTGAATTGTTCAGTGATAAAAATATTAAATTAACTATGTGTAAATACGGACACTATGTACAAATAGACTGCGGACACAGTCTATTTGGACATAGTGTCCGAATTAACCGGCCTTAAGTCGAAAATCTAACCTACATTGCTTGATTTAATTTGTTTGTCTACTTACATATCACGTCACAATAGACAGAAGCAAACAAAACGATAAAAGTGAAAAGTTTTCCCCTAAATAACGGTTTTTGTTACACAACTCTACTTCTCTATTCTGTTACATAATTCAAATATTTTCAAAAAAAGAACAGTGAATTTTTGTCTTCTAAGAATAGACATCTTTTTTCGTGGGCATTGAAGTAAATAAGAAATGGCGTCACGTAGTATCCACTCTTGTAGTATCCACTCTTGTATGTATAGGTTTCAGATATTTTACAAGAAGGCTCAACCGATACTGGCTTGAGTCGAAGCGCCGCGACGCGACATGTTTTGCGTCTGTAGCATATTCATCTCTATTTACCCATCGTTAAGGTACAAAGTGTTATGCAAATATTGCATCGGGCCGATCAACGCTTGGTTAAAGTCGAATAATTTCGCGCGTCACCGTGCGTTTCTCACTCGCAGAGATGCGTCAGTTGACAAGCACGAGAGCGTCATTCGCAAATATTCAAAAATCTCTAAAATAAAAGCGGGAATTCCAACTACAGACGTTGAAATATAACAGCGCATATTGTTTTGAATATCCATTTAGACCTCAGTAAGTGATAAATTTTTATCTATTGTGCATGATGAATTATTAATAATATACCTAATTAATATATAAAGGGATACATTTTGTTTTTTTTTTTGTTTGTAGGAGGTAATCTCTGAAATTACTAGTTCGATTGCCAAAATTTTTTCTCCAATAAAAAATGCTTTATTCCTGGGTGATATATTATGTACGCGGGCGAAGCCTAGGGCAAAAGTCAGTGAGTTAATAAATAACTATCTAAAATAAATAGTGCCGAACTATTAGAAAATATCTCATAATCTAAAATGCATAGCTTCGAACGATAACCATCACTGATACTGGCACTTGTCACGAACCATGCTCTATGTATTTAAATACATAGATAACTTTCAGGTTATTGACTTGCAACAGTAACCTATGGTTTACCATAGGTACCTACTGTGGCCCTGTACTGTAAAGGGCACCTGAAGGACACAGGTAGGTTTTAATCAGTAAAAGTTTGAAGTTTCTTTTCGCTCCACCTTAGAGCAGGAGAAGTCATGGTTGATGATTTCCAATTTAAAAAAAAAACTCCAAACGTACCTTCACAGAGGTAAGGCCTCGAAAGATATACAATGTGTAACGTTAAATGCGCAAAACCTAAAATTAGTTTGATCAGAATAATGAGCAGATATAGGTTACATTTATCAAAAAAATCTTCTTTAAAAACTTCGACCTTTTTATTTATGAATAGGTCAAGCCCCCACGTGCGGAAACCCACTGAAATAGTTAAACAAACACAAATAGTTGTAAACCAATCAAATTTTCTCATATACGGGATAATAAAAGTTCTTATTTCAATGCATATGAATTTTAAACAAACTAAAATTGCTTATAAAACCTTTTTTTTTTCTCACATAATTAGGCCAATCGAATTAAAAATCATTTGGGGTGTGTCTGAGGTTTTGCGCATTTAACGTTACACGTTGTATTATAATGTCAACCCTTTTTAGGAAAAATATCGCAAGCGACCGTTGAATAATTAAAAAAAAAAATTACTTATCATTCCTTTATTCAATACTTTTTAAACATAACGGTCAAGCGCGATACTATCTACAATTAAAAACAAAAAAAAAAACCATTCCCGCGTAAACGCTAATGGTTGCTTACGACGTTCTTCCTAAAAACACAGGCCTCATAATTGGTGATATTTCAGAAAAGTCATGTTCATGAAGCTAAAACTACACTGGTAACACGTGTGCCACACACGCCGCTCTGGGTGTACACGTGTAACACGCCTGATTTGTACGTAGAAAGACGTCGCGTGGCGTCGATCAATTGTTGCTCTACAAGTCTAGTTTCCATATAAAATGTACGGGGACCGACGTGCCCAGATCGGCGTGTGTGGCACACGTGTGAGCAGTGTATATCATCATCATGATCATCATCATATCAGCCGAAAGACGTCCAAGGACATTGGCCTCTCCCAAGCGTCGCCTCAACGACCGGTCCTGTGCGTCACGCATATATAGCAGTGTATATAGGTCTACCTTAATTGTCTCTGTTAGTGCTAAAACATCGTCCAACTACTTAGACACAAATGAGGAAGCGCCTCATCTGTCAATCATCCACTTATCCAATGTACCCCATAAGGCCTCCGTCCTGTGGAAGATTTCAATAAGCTCAGTGTAACACACGTAAGTCGCCTGTAATTCCCAATTCACCACGACAAAGTGGCTAAACGTACGAGGTCATGGTATTACGGGTATTACGAACAAGTTTTTTCTGTTCCCAGTACTAGTTGTCCCCCGCGGTTCTACCCTCATTTTTGGCTACTCATCATAATTATTCCCTAACGCCCTGACCTTTGCCGCCTCTCGTATCCATCGGATACCCGCGAACTTCACCAGGTGGTTGGTCCATCTTCCATTGTTGCACTTTTATTAGTCTCATAATATTATATACCTTTCTCTGTAAATGGGCTTTCCAAAACTAAAATATTTTTTTCAATTCAAAAGAGAGGTTCCCGAGATTTTAAACTAAAAAACATAAAACTACGGAATGAGATTTTGCATACAAACGAAATCTCCCATTTCATGCCAATAAAGTATGAATTTTCAAAAACCCCTTCAATTTTGCTTGCAAAGTTACATCTTAAAAGAAAGTTATGTACAAAATTTCATGTTCCTATTATAGTCGCAATATGCTGTATTTGTTTGTCAGTTTTCCTTTTTATATACACAACACACTACTAATAACCTTATTTTTAGTAAGTATATGCGAAACCTGCAATACTTGTCTAGTATTTTTATGTAAAACTAGCTGCTTCCAGCGGCTTCGCTCGCGTGATAGCAGAAAATTATCCCAAGGGGACATACGCCCGGGATAAAAAGTATCCTATGTCCTATTCCAGGACATGGTCTATCCGTGTACCAAGTTTCGCCAAAATCAGTTTTGTCATTTAAGCGTGAAGACGTAACAAACAAACAAACAAACTCACTTTCGCTTTTATAATATTAGTAAGGATATCTATGTACAAAATTACAAGATTGTATTATGAAGAATCACAAAGTTTTAAACCAGTTATGGCACCTGGTTGGTGACATAATACATGGTCACTGATCCACCGGCGACTTGGGGGTTGTTTTGCTTCCGCACCCAGCTGTGTGCTGGCGCCATATGCCCGCTATGACCTGCCGTGACCTGTTTTTTTATAGTTACGGGGAAAAAATGGCTATGCAATGATATGTCAGCCAGTCAGTTTCTCCTATTATATAGATTAATTAATGCTCTATTTATACAAACGATCGATGCAACTGATTGATTGGTGTTGACTAGAGTCTCACTAGTCATCAATATTCGCTCCAATAAATCGTTCGGCGAAGTTTATTTATTTGCCCTATTTATTATCAAGAGTGGATGTTTCGCGAATATTTTTGGAATAACTTATCATCGTGGACGGACAACTTTCTGTGCCAACCGAAGTTTGAAGTGGTTTTAGGGATCCGTATTTCAAATGTAAAAAGGGAACCCTTATAGGTTCATTTTGTTGTCCGTCTGTCTGTCGGTCGAGACCCTTTATCTCGGTAATGCGTGAAGGTCATCATACGTCCACTGTTGGACATAGACCTCCCCCAAGCGTTGCCATAACGAACGATCCTGTGCGTTTCGCATCCATCTGGAGATGGATCTGGAGGTATCGTGTTGAAATTAAATCTATATAGTAAAGTTTGCGGTCCCTTGAATCTGTGAAAAAAATCGAACTTCTATGTTAACGACAAAAAAAATAAACGGTGGTTTATGTCGCGCAAAAAAACCTATATTTCGACACTCTCAAAGGAATTAAAATTCATTAGGTACGTCTCGTTAACCCAAAATCCTGTAATTTGTCATAAAGCAAGGTCCTTATATAGGAATACATCTGAAAACAGTAAAGTTGTTACGTCACAAAATAGAATTCGGAAAAATCTCCGGGACTATTCGGGAATTGAAGTATTTACATAGGCAAGTTTGTACGGAATCCTCAGAGCGCGATTCCGACTCGCACTTGCCCATTTTTTCTATTAAAAGAGGGCATTGACCTAGTTTTATAAATAAGCTGTGTTATTTCATCGTGTTGTGTGCTATGATATGGTAGTTATCGGCTGGTTAGAAGCCTACTTTTGTAGTAAACTAGACCATTACATAAGAACATGGTCGAACTGATTTCCGCTGCTTTCGAACAGAGAGTGGATAGATTAGTTTAGTGTTTTTTTAAGGGCTACTGTCTGGTTGTTGTGATCCATGGCTACTGTAAACCTCTCGAGCGCCAATGGTTCATTGACCCGGAAAATTGCCCTGTTTACGACAACCACCAAAAAAAAAAAACATTTTCTGAATTTTTCTCGGGAAAACAAATAATATATAATATATTATTATATGTATAACGTGTGTACCAAATGAAAATTTAGCGTTTTTTCAAGGTACACACGTATGTATAATCGGCGTGTCGATGGCAAAATTAGTTTTATTTTCTAAATTTAATTTCATAACTGGCCTATTATTTATTTTCATTAGGTCTTTACGTGACAAGGTATCTAACAGAGCACGTAACACCAGATGGTGTGCGGAAAGATGCTGCATAAACAAAAAAGACAGAAGCCAAGTTACAACCGCTTCGTTTGCGTCGAACGCCTCGAGTTGGCCACGCCCCCGATTTTTTTATTCTGACCAAGTGACTGAACGTTGAGATGACGTCATTCCCGTACATTTGAAGTGTTCTACTAGCGTTAATGATTGCAGATTATCAACTTGGCTAGGGGTACTGGTACTGTCAGAGAAACCCCGCCTGTGGAGATTGCCTTTGAAGTTTTCTAGATGAAAGTGAGGTCCCGTAAGGGACAGCTTTTCTTTGAAATCATTTAATGGCTTCTCCCACTCTATGGTGGAACGAGAGCGTGTCAGACTTTTACTAACTAAAACGTACAAAACTCCTTCAGTTGCGCTTTGCGTTCCAGGACCACACTAACTCTTTCAAACGTTCCCTGTAGCCATAGCTGCTATCGGCCCCACTGGCTCCCTACAGTTTTAGACCAGGATGAGGCAGGATTTTTAGCACTGACTATCATTAAGTAAAAACAGCAGGTCCTCAATTGTGAATATAACTAAAAAACTCAATAAGTAAGTAAGTTATAAGTTATATCCGTGTAAATATCTAAATAAAGCTAAGTACAATGCTCGGTGACCTCAATAGAGCTTCCGCAAGAGTGGAACTAAAAAAAGACAAATACCAAAATCATGGTAAACATCCAAGTCAAAAGAAACAACTAGAAATGTGTACCCAAGAGTACCTATATGTAACTCATAATATGATTTAACAGGGTGTCTATTTTTGTACGTTCTTCTCCGTAGAGATCTTCGCTTTGGAACGTGCAATTCAGCTTCACTTTTTTTTTGGACTGACCGACATTTGACTATTCAAAAGTGCATGTAAATCATTTATTTGAAATAAATGCTTTTGATTTGATTTGATTTTATCACTACCATCTCCTTTCAAGATCGGAATTACCTAAGAACTAAGTTTACCTAGGTTACCTACAATCATAATTATTGTCGGCAACGCGTGCCCAGGCAAGAGGCTCTGCGACAGCTCGATGAAACAACACCCTCAAGGTTATTCACAAAATGATTTGAAACGCGTAAAGAATCATAAAAGAACAGTGATTTACGTTTCTGTTATACAAACATTTTTCACTGAATTTCATTTTACACCCCATTTCTCGGTACGCAAGGGAAAAAGTCAAGACATTTGAGAAGATGTAAAGAGGTTGGTTGGTAATATTTAAATATTTTATTAGTTGAGTGCTTTAGTATGTATGAAACAACGAAGACTGAAGTGAAGCAATCTGGCCGTCATTGAATGGCTTCAGGGTTCAATATACTTATACCTACTGTACATATATACACGTCTACATAGTCTCCCTGACCTCACTAGCACGGGGTTAATGTAAAAACTAGTATAGAAGTATATAGAACAGCTTGCATAAAGGTATTGTTCTATTTTCACAAATCTGTACTGATGTTCTAAAGCTGATGAGTTTTTTAAACGCGCTGATATCAGGTACCAGTGGCGTTGCTACTAAGGGGCTAGGGGACCGGGACCCTCAAGCTCGGGGGCCCCCAAAACCTGATTACAGATTTGCTTATTGTGTGAACGAATAAGTTTATGAAAAATATTTCTATTGATAGTGATAGTGAATCAGATAGATCACTGCAGTATTAGTTGAAAGACCTAGGCCTAATGCCTACTCATGAAGATTCGGTAATTAAGCGGTGAAAGATATCGTTGCCGATCATATTAACGACGACCACGTCTTCATATCTGTGTGAGTAGTATATTAATGATATGAATGATAAATATGTATATAGTATTTAAATATACTTATTAAGAAAGCCTAAACAATTTAGGGGCCCCGGTTTGTTTGTGCCCCAGGGCCCTTGGTCACCTAGCTACGCCACTGTCAGGTCCACGTTGTTCGGGTTAAATAATTCTTTAGTGTTAGCTCATTTATCCGAGAAGTCTATAAGCTCATATAACATCACGCTACGACTAAAAGAAGCAGAGTAGTAAGTAGTAGGCACGGGTTTGTCGTAGAGGAGCAATCGATAGCTCGCTGTCCGGCGGTTCGCAAGCCTGACTCATCGACGGCACGTAGTGTTCCAACCGCGGGTCAAAAACATAGCCCGATGCAAAAAAAAACATCAAAAAGCAAGTTTAGCCGTTGATCTCCTGAGATTAACGGAAAAACTTGCCCAATGAAGATCTTTGGCAGATTTTTTGGCCAGAAAATTTGACAACAGACTCATCAAGGAATATCTTATTACCCAGTAACTGGGTCATGGAGGTAAGATAGGCAGTCACTCGATCTACACTAATATTATAAACAGGTAAAGTGTGTTTTTTTATTTGTAGGATATCTCTGAAAGTATACTGGTCCGATTGCTATTTCTTTCACTGATAGAAAGCTGCTATATTTTATGTATGCGGGCGAATAAAATATTGGTGCAGCTGGATTGCAACGGTCAGCAACATATGTAGCATGATTAACTGTCCCCGCACACGGAAAAATCGCCGCTTCAAGCTTATTTTTGAGGCGGCCTTTGTGGCTCGTGTGTGGCGTTGCCGTCACAAAAAAACGCTTGAAGCCGCTTCAAGCTGCTCCGGCCACAAGCTGTCGCGCGCTTTAGCTGTCTTTTGCGGCGGCTTCTAGCTTTTTTTTGTAGCTGCTTCTAGCTTTTTTATGAGTTGAGTGAGACAGTTATACATGAAGATCTAACATAGAATAATAGCATTAATACTGAAGGACGCACGAACTTTGTTTTCAGACTATTCTCTATAAAGGGATAGCACTTCACTGAAAATTAATTACTCGTTTTATTTATAAATCGACGTTCATCCTGGTACAAATATTTGTTTCCATTTCCGTCCCTCTTTGTTCCAAAGTAAAATAAAAACCTGTGACACTCCGTAGCCGCTCAAATAAAAAGTATTTGCTAAATTAAAAGCCGACTTATCCTGGACCCTAGCAGACCTTTTTTAATTAAACGACTGTAAAGCCAGATTTTTCCGTTTAATGGACTCACAGAGTTCCGGGTGTTTTATTTTTTATGCTTCAAAAATTATGTGCATTTTCCAACAAGACCATGTTCGATGATGAATGGAAGGCGATATTGACTGAGTGTCTGGCGATTTGCGAGAAGACTGTATGGGAGGTTTAGTTATAATAATATCTGTTATATTTTCTTTAATGTGTTTTTACATAATTTGTACCTATTGTAATCAGTGTAGGTAACTGGCATTCCATTGTTCTGGTTAAATAAATAATTAAAAATGCAGCTGAATTTTCTAAATGAAAGTGTTTAATTTCTTATATTTCTTTATTTTAAACCCTAATCTAAATGTCAAGTATACACACATTTATCGTGGCCATGGAACACAAAAGGCAACTGATGGAACACAGATAAGCTGTAGTCAGAAAGTGACTGGTAAGCCTTCTTGTTTCACCCAGGTCAGGAGATGTTATCTGACGATATCCCAGGCAAAAAGTATGAAAATAATAGTACATTGTGATATAAGTGTGTAATGTTAGTGATTACCGTCGAGGCGGTATTTAGACCCGAGCCATGGCGAGGGTCGTAAGAGACCTGAGAACGGTAATCATTAATTACTCACGTGTATCATACGACGTTTTTCAATAAACTTGTGAAGGAAATAATTGTAAAACTAGTAAACTATTGTGGCGGTAAAAATCTGTTTTCATATACGCGCCCATATTTTCTTTTTCTTTTTGTGTGTCTCTTTATGAGCAACTGTATTGAAAAATATATATCTTTACGCACGTTCAGTTACACTGTACTATAACTACATAGTACCTACAAAATATGGCAGCAGTATACAAAAGTTCGCACTAGACATGTCGTGTAACATTAGGCCACCGAGGCATGCATGAAATATAATATCTCTCATGAGATGGTGTCTAGAAGAATATAGCAAAATATCTGCGAACATTTGTTTGCAAGGTTTTAGTATTAACAGTTACCTATTTAGCTTTTCGAGTATTTCTATCATTTTCTAAACCTAGTTACCTCCCTAAGCAGTCTCTTCTTTTAAAGATTAAAGACAGAAACCTAAATTTAATAGTATCAATCGTTTTCTAGCACAATCACAACCATGCTGCCAATTTCATTTCATTTTTTGCAACACATTACAAGAATCTCGCAATAAATCGACAAAGATAAAACCATTAAACATCTACAACCCGGACGCAATATCGTCGATGTGTAGGCCGCAGATATGTCGATCATTTCCGCGATAGCCGAGACGATCGACGACGATCGACGACGATCGACGCCGAAATGGCGACGGGTCTTTATCAAACGGCCCTCGTTAGGCGACCTGTCTTGTTACGGTATGTCCTTTGAAAGGCTACGCATTACGTGCGTGGAGGTTTCGCTCTCCAAAGCTATTGTATCTGTGGGTATCGCACCTAATGGTGAGGATCCATTTTCTGTGTATTTTGGGTCTGAGAAGGATATTTGGGGAGGTTATAATGTAGGTTCATATGTAAAGCTAAGGACTCTGTCATACTGCCACATTTGAAATTATATAAGCGAAAGTTTGTTAGTGCGTGTGTATGTGTATGTTTGATATTTTTTTACTTTCAAACCGCTGAACGGATTCAAGTGAAATTTAGCACACGGAAGATTATGTCTTGGAATAGTACATAGAGAACAGATAGAGAAAACACATGCACAGAACAACAGATAGAGTATGTTCCCTTGGGATAATTTTCTACTATAATGTAAAAATTATTATGCTATTAGTATAAATTTAAATAGAGGTTGTGTGTTGGGCTGCGACGGATAAACAGCAGAAGTATTGTTTGACCCAAAAATTTAATAGAATTTGAAGTAAAATATGACCACTAACAGAAATCAGTCTGACTGGGTATTTGTTTTACCAACTACTAGAGAACAAAAGTCTATTTTTAAATTATTTAATTTAATAAAATTTTAGTACCTACAGGTAAAAAAACCACACAAATATGGACTAACTGCCACTGGTATTTTACCAGTCTAGTTTGCAAACTACCAATATGAAAGAAAACTTGAAAATAACAAAGACAATAAGATAGGTAATTATTATTTATTTATTTGTTTAAACGTAATGTTCCAACAGATATTGAATATGAAATTCAAATCCAAACCATAGAGTTTCAACATTAATTATATAGCAAACAACTACCTAATAGTTAAGTTCTTATAATGAATGTTGAAACTAGATATATTCTGTGAAACACAGAGTCATCCCTACACGAACAAACCACTAATGGACCCAGGAAGGATATAAAACAAAGTTCAATCAAGGAGCCTTTTTTTGTTCTCCAACTGAGCTCGATTAGTAGTGCAGGGCAATAAAGTAACAGGAACAAAAATACTGGTCTGTTACACAACACAAAATGATACATTAAGTATCTCCTATCTACATACATGTACTTTGTGCTCGGTTCCATATCAGAAAGCGAATTGTTTTTATTACCAACTAGTTTTTGCCCGTAGCTTCGCTCGTGTACATAAAATATAGCCTATGTCACTCAGGAATAAAGCAGCTTTCTATCAGTGAAAAAATGTTAGCAATCAGAGCAGTACTTTCAGAGATTTCCTTCTACAAACAAAAAACTTGAACCTCTTTATATTAAGTAGAAACCCGCCATACGTCATAACTACAGATCATACAAAAATACCATAAAGAAAAAATCATCTAGTTTTATTTTTCGGCTTCGTTTCTTAGAACCTAACTCGGACTTTAAGGGATTTAAATGCATAAATTAAAGCCTAGCCTTATCCCAACTAAGAAGAAACGGCTAGGCTTATCCCAGCTAGGCAAGGCTTAAAGGCTAGTCTTACCTAGCCTTTAAGCCTAGGACTAAGCAACGGACTAAACAATCTAATTTAATATAATACGTACATATGTCTTGTGATATACATGCGATTGCCAAGACAATATAGGTCATCAAGGTCCCTTAACCCCTCGCACGACATAGGGTATAATATTACGTAATTGAGTGTTTTTACGTAAATAACTAAAAAAAAGAAAAACAAAGATATAGAAACCAAAATTTTCGGGCAAAAAAAATTCGTACAAACGTGTGTACAAAACTACAATTAAGCGTTTTTCAAAGTCATTCAAGTTGTACTGCCGTATGTACAATCGGCGCTCAGTGCGGAATAAATAAATTAACCGATTTGGTTTTGGAAATTGATCTTATAACTTCTTACGGTAGAGAAACTGAGAAGCCCTTAAGCCTTTCTTTTTCTTACCTACTAGTTATTTGCTTGCCTTGGTGGGGGCACTACCATGCCCCCTAATGTTGTATATAAATAGTAGATATAGGTAGTGTCAAATGCAACTTGTCAAGCAGTACATCGACAATCACTGTAAATTGTGACATTTAACAACGGGCACAGACAGTCGGGTCTAATAAATCAAATGCGCAGGAGTTCGTTACAATGTAAACTGAATAGGGTGGTGACATCAAATAAGAATTTATTTAAAAGGGCAATAATATTGTAAATCTACTTGATAAAAAAATTTCAGTAACAGATATTTGTAAAATTAAATTGTATGGTCTGGAAGCAAGACATTTTGGACTAGATTCGTTTTTTAAGGACTGAGACAAGAGCGAAAGGATTTTCGAAAATTTATTCCCTAAACGATAAGCGATTTTACAAATAGGTTAAAAAAAAACTCTTTTTCACAAAAACATATTTTTTTGTCAGTTTAAATTAGATGAGGCCGGTGTTTCCCAACTGACTACCCTGAGAAGAAACACCGAAACAAACTCAGGGGTCCTGGGTCCATTTTAAAATCCATACAATAAACATGTAATGGTCATATCATATGAGAACCATGCATCTCTACTTAAAAAAAAAAACAGAACACCTAGTATTAATAGCATACGTCTAGTAATACCTCTTCAAAAGAAACTTATTATTAATGGACATACTACAAACATCAATAAATATGAAATAATAAGCAGGTAGGCTCTATTGTTCTCTTATATTCCACTATTAGTGATAACGAGCTTAATAATTATACCAACAGTGTAGGCATTTATTGATTACTTACAACTTATTTTCATGTTAAACAAACGATATATCGCTATTAGGTTTGAGTATCTGGTAAGCTTTTTATATTTCTGGATAATACTGAAGGTTTCAAAATGAGAAGGCAGAAATATAAGACGGGTGTAAAAGTTTGACTTGGACTAGTATTTTGTCTCTCTCTCTCTATTTTGCACTAGTATGGAGAAATTGAAACGCACGGAGTGTCAACTTTAAATGCTGAGCATAAAGAGCTAGTTTTCGAATGTTTTGAAAATACAATAGCAAAAATAACTGTAAAGATTCACTAAGTATAAGAACTTACGAAACAATCATAAGATGAAACACCAAATTGATAGAGAGAATCATACAAATACGAAACATAAAGGAGCTAGCCAGAGCTGCTATAAAAATCCTTTTATTGTCGTCCAGAACAGAAAAAACATAACACCCATAAGCAAGAATAAATTTCTAATGTGTTTGCAAATTGCAAACACATAATTGTCCCAACACTATCACGCCAAGTTTCACAGGCATGTGTATGCAGCAGCTGACTGTGATAGGCCATGATTAATTGATTGGAATCGTGCAAACAGCACTCGACAGAGGCACTAACTCATCTATCATTTACAAACGCTATTATAGGACTACTTCACTACGTTTCTACATAACCGACTCTAAAATTGAATTTTAGATTTGTACTGAGTAAAAATTTCTTTTTTATATCCAAAATTTTTAGAAACTTGTTTGTGTATCACTTGTAAATTAGTTTGATCAATTCGTGTCAATATGACGTTTACAGGTCAGGTACGGAACTAGTGGATATTTTCTTCAACAATTTCTAAGTTATAGACCAGAATTTCGAGATTTTATTCACAAATATTTTAACACCGTCCGTTTGGATCACTGGTCGTCGAGTTTTTTGGTTGAACCAATTTCTAGTAGACATTTCCTTTAGAAAGTTTTTAGTTGCGCATCCCATTAAGGGGAATATACTTCCTCTACGGAGTTTTAGTTATAGAACAAGCCAGTTTCCTCACGATGTTTTTCTTTACCGTTTTTAATTTTGCAGAAATTACTTTTCGTTTCATCATCAGCTGTACCTGCGCATAGTCGGGGCTACCCGTTTCACTGCAGTCCCTATAAATATTCAATGCGGCAACCATTTTACAAAACACCCCAGGGGTGGTGACACAATAGTTTGATATGAATATAAACCTCGTTTCTCAGAGTTCGGTGTCCCTAGTAATACTAATAAAGATGTTGGATACTGTTAACGATCTTGTAAGTTCGAGACTTTGAGGAGGTACGTGTTCTGAAATGTTTTACGAAGTTTCAAAGGAGGTTGCTGTATTGTAACAGAATTTGTAGTGTGGAGATAAATTTTGATTTTGGCTTTTGGCGTAGGTTGGTCTTAATTATCATCATCATCCTGCCTATGTCTCATGTTGCTTTGGCGCAACGTGCTTTTTTCTTTAATTTTATCTTATTAATTAATTGTTATACTATCCCTAACTCTCAGCTCCTTCCATATCACGCCTCACACAGTACCTACATTCATCTTTTGCTAGTGGAAAAGGACACTTATAATACGCACTTATTTATTAAAAGGGCTCTGACGTTTTATAAGTGCCCCATGTAGGCCTATGTTAATTTTCGATGTCGATCATGCATCTTAGCTTGTTGATTTTAACTTTCTATTTTGAACAGAAATTATTAAGAAAAAAAAAATTCTATTATTTCTCAGATTGTTGTTCTGAAAATGTTAAAAATGTGTCAATTATCTTCCTCAAATAAAGTAATAAAACATTTCAAATATATCTTCAGTCCAAAAAACCCAAATCTGTTTTTAAACAGAAACCTAAAATACTGTCAAAATCCGTTAAAGAGGTGTTTGTAACTAAATAAAGGTTCAACAGACCTCGCCATTACGCTCGTTTACCTGCTTTTTATTACATAGATGTTTATAACATTATTCTCATGTATATTGCGCCACACACATATACATCGGGTGGCATCTAAAATTTTTATGTTTAAGTCTGTGATCCCCCCGGAATATAAAGTAGTGCCATTTTAAATTAGAAGGTAGAATTGTGAATTGAAAGGCTGCAGTCTATTATACTGAGAGCTTTAAAATAGCTTTGACCATCGATTTTGTCTGCGACAGTCATATCAGGTCTTTTCAGGAAGATTATAAGCGACTGTTCGCCATTTTTGCAAGAAGGGCTTTTTATTTACTAATCTATATATATAAAAGGAGAAACTGACTGACTGACATATCAACTGACAAACTACTGGGACTAGGAGCTTGAAATTTTGCACAAGGTTTCCTTTTATGGCGTAGGTAAGCACTAAGAGAGGATTTTCTAAAATTCACCCTCTAAGGGAATGAAACGCGGGTCCAATGTTTGTGTAGAGAAATCTGTTTTCACGTGGGCGAAGCCACTGGCAGAAACTAGTAAGTAATATGAATAAAAAAAAAATGTTATCTAATCAGTTTAGCTATTTAAGTGACATATATGTATCAACGCACAGCCGAAATTAGGGCCATTAGAAGTGTGACATTTTGCACAAAGTTTCCTTTTATGATGAGAACTAAGAGGAATTTTCATAGTTTACCCCAAGGGATTAAACGGGGGTTCAAAGTTTGTGTGGTGACATCTACTTTCAGGCGGGCGAAGCTGCTGGCAGAAGCTAGTCAATAATAAACATAAATAGAATATTAATAGTGAAAATAATATCGAAATTTGTAGAAAAGCAATCGAGATAGAAAAAAATTTAATTACATATACGAGTATGTATCTGTCTCTCTCGTCAAATCGACATATTCTGAGCCGGTAGTAGGAGTTTTGATGTCAAAAACAACTTTAAACTTTCCTTTCTTATTGGCAGCTACAAAGCTTACTTCGTTGTCGATGAAGATATTTAAAAAAATCTTTCATATTTGTTTATTTAAACTAAAAATTATTTAATAAAGGAGATAAAAAAAATTGCGCGCAAATCTCTCATACCAACGGTGTCTATTCTAATAGACTTCGGGATTGTTTGAAAGGGTTAACTTGGTCCTGTACTGTAAAGTGTAATTGGAGAAACACAGGCGGGTTTTAATCAGTAAAAGTCTGAGAAAAGATTCATTTGATGTTTTGCCACGTAAAAAACAAAGGAGCTCGAAATAGAAATGTCATCTAACTACATCGACGATATCCTTTCCCGGTATATATCCAAATGTTGGCAGATACCGTACAATAAAATGAATGATTGCGATAACTTTTCTAAAGATACACAGCATTGGGTCTAAAACGCCCATTCTCTTTTGCCAAACAACAGATTAGGAACTAAACAGCTCGCCATAAAAGCGTTTGCGAGTCTTGTTCACAGCACAGACATTAACAGAAAGCGTGAACATCTGTAAGGCTTAAACATCTTCAGAGCGTATCATTTTCTGCTTCACAGATTGTCTCGGGTGACATTGCTTTCCACCGACAATTATTATTCATTAGGTCGTTGTCGCAGCGTCCTTTCATTACAACCCCGAGTCAACTCGTTATGTCTTATTCAAGCTTCGGCTTGTGTATATTTTAATAAAAGGCCGCCTCGGGCAGGGAAACTTCTAGAGTAAAATAAATAAGTAAGACATTCAAAATCGTGCGTTTTAAGAGACAAAACTTTGCTGCAATCTGACTGTATGTCATCATGATGAATGTGAAATTAAAGCCAGAAAAAGCAGATGTGTTTTTGGTTTGAGACTCTTTAAAAGCTTTCGTATTTGATGAAGCATTCAAGCATTGCTCAAACGAAAGCAATTCTTTTTACAGTAAATTACAAATAACTCTTGAAAATGATATAGCACTTTTTGAAACCTAAAAATGTTCACACGCTAAGCAAATGTGGACATAGCTCGGTTACCAGCACTTATGTAATTAAAACTGAAAAGTAAATTAATTAAGAACTTACATTAGGCTAAAAATAAACGTACGTGTTTCCATGAAATTAATTGGCAAGTTATTATTAACAAAGTCTTTAGCGTAGTAGGTAACTAGGTAATGTAATGTCGTAGTTCTTAGGTACACTTATTTCAGTTAGCATTTTCTTTAAGTTGTAAGTTTGCATAGGAAAATAAACTCACGTCTTTTTCCTTTGCGGGTAGGCAGAAACCAAAAAACGCCGCCTATTATGATACTTATGCCCATATACTAGCGACGTGTCCCAGCTTCGCATGGGTCTTAGATCTCATTAAAATTGTCGGCTTTGCTCTAATACGAGTGTAATACCTATGTATTTGTACACTTAAACCTTCCTCATTAATCACATTGTCTGTTAGTGAAAATTGTATGAAAATCCATTCAGTACTTTTAGAGTTTATCGAGTACTTATGGACAGACAGACGCGGTGGGGGATTTTTATTTTATTTAAGGATGTACGCCTTTTGCTTTCTTTTAACAAATAAATCATTAAGTTGTTGGTGTAGAAAACCTTGTTTCAAAGTAATGTGATTCCCAAACACAATTTAAATTCACACCCAAATCTTTTTACACCCAGAAAAGAGGTAATATCGGAATAAAATTGCTTTACATAATTCTCACTCGGAGAATAGAGGTGCAATCGGAAATATCTGAATTTATGGTCGGATACAAGTCGAAGGTAAGCCTGGCCTATCGGAGAATCGATTGCAAACTTTACTCCACCTGTTCAAGTTTCGTGATTTACAGCTCTACGAGATTTATTGTGTGCTACATTGATTGATGTCGGTTGACTTAAAGTGAGTTCTGTTGATTTCCGCAAGATTGTTGCATGGATATATAGGTGTGTTTGAAGTGCATTGTGTGTCCAATGTCTAAGATCTAAGTTGTCCACAGGCACGTTGGTGTTTATTCTGCGTAGACGCTGCGATTTCGTAGCGCCTATCCTCCGTAACGTTGATGTAGCACCTATAAATTATTTAGAGTTGCGTTAGCGTAGCGTCTACGATGCGTGGTATTTACAACTACATTACGATGTGTAGCGCTTACGTAGCGTTTACAGAGCCTGTGGTTGGCGGCATATCGTACCGTCTGAACTATGATTATTTTCAACAAACAACTCTGAAGCTAGAACTGCATTAGAGCGACGCACACATGTAATACGCTGGATATTGTACGTAGAACGACGTCGCGTGGCGTCGCATGGCGTGCATTAAGTGTATACAAGTCTAGTTTGCATATACAATACAACGTGTAACGTTAAATGCGCAAAACCTCAGACAACCCAAAAGGTTTTTAATTCGATTGACCTAATTATGTCAGAAAAAAAAAAACTTGTAAAAAAATTTAAGGTTTTATAAGCAGTTTTAGTTTGTTTAAAATTCATATCTGCATTAAAATAAGAACTTTTATTATCCCGTGTATGAGAAAACATGATTGGATTACAAATATTTATGTTTGTTTACCTATTTCAGCGGCTTTGCGCACGTGATGGCTTGACCTATTCATAAATAGATAGGTCAAAGTTTTTAATGAAGATTTTTTTTGAAAAATGTAGCCTATATTAAAAAGTGGTTTAATTGATTCTGCTCGTTATTCTGATCAAAATAATTTCAGGTTTTGCGCTTTTAACGTTACACCTTGTATATGGAGACCGACGCGCCCAGATGCCGTGTGTGGCACACGTGTGAGCAGAATAGTTCTACCTTTTATATCACAGGAAAATGCAACATTGAAAATATAATTTTGACTGGCCTGTTGGTCTAGTGGTTAGTGGCCTTGACTGCTATGCCGGAGGTCGTGGGTTCGATTCCCACCCAGGACAAATGTTTATGTGATGAGCTTGATCATTTGTTCTGTGTCTGGGTGTATTTTATCTATAATATGTATCAGTGGCGAAGCGTGAAATATTGAGAGAGGTAAGCCGGAGCAAAAAAAAAAAATGCTTGCCTAGCCTACTCCGAGCGCGGGCACGCAGTCTTGAGTCCTTACCGAAAATCTGTGATTGGCATCCTGGCTTCAGTCTTGTATAGGCAGATGTATCTTCAGTCCACTTTTACTATACGTGTAAGCACTGAGATATTGAAACAGTGTCTTGCAAGTAGGGTTGCCAGGTCTTGGAACTGAAAAGCCGGACAATCTATCCTATTTAGCCGGACGTTTGGTCAAAAAGGCCGACATTTTTTTTAAGTCTAATAAAATTCATGAAATCTTTTTAAATTCTAATGAAAAAACCATAAGATTAAGTGATATTATTGTTATACTATTACATGTCCACTTTGCTTGTGCTAGCGATACAAGGTAAGGCAAAACTCTAATGACAATTCTAAACAAAATGGTCTTTAAAAAGCCTAACAAAAGCCAAAAATGCTCAAATTTGGCCGGACACGCCCGACCCTACCGGACCGCCTGACTATGTCCGGCTTTATCCGGACGCCTGGCAACGCTACTTGCAAGCATAATAGAAGTGGCTTTGATAAAAGCCGTTTGTGGTGAAATGATGATATGATGTAAATTAAACAAAACTTAATCGACTAAGTACTAATAATACTACTTATACTCTAAAGCTATTCGTCTATTCTTTCTTACAAAGTGCGCTAAGACATAAAAGCCGGGAAGATTCTTAATTTTTAGTAAAGAACGTTTTTCTATAGAAATAATTGCTAGGTCAGATAATCGTTCTTGTTTTTGAATTACGCATGTTGATATTTATTGTAAAGGGATATATGAAAATGTTTAAAAAAACCAGCTCTGAGAAGAACTTTTGCGTAGGTGTAGTTTTAAGAACAAAATCTAAAAAAAATCGCACGAAAATTATCAGACTTCGCGCACG
Source organism: Mythimna lalbum (assembly GCA_949319445.1). NCBI lineage: Eukaryota > Metazoa > Arthropoda > Insecta > Lepidoptera > Noctuidae > Mythimna > Mythimna lalbum. Next base: position 7,216,841 of record OX439348.1, on the reverse strand, counting down.
ACCTTACTCATAGATCTAAACTCACCTCCCGCACGCGCACCCCCGAGCCCCGCCTTGGTGACGCTTGGGCCGTCCAGCATAAATCGTAATATTTTAATTTCGCCATAACTTCAAAACCAAACGTCCAATTTTAATCATTCAAAGACCAAATATTATCTACATAAACTGTACTTAGTGATGAAATAATTTATTTTGATAAGGGTCAATAGCATGAGTAAAATAAATGCGTTCAAATGTAATCCAAAAAAAAATCAAGATGATTAGATAAAAAAATGGTTGTTGTGCCTCACTCGACATAGATAGTTATACTGTTTCGCTGACTTTTTTGTAGATATTTATAAGATCTACAATTAATTAGAACATTTTACGGTTCTATCTTTAATAGTTCAGGCAGCGTACGCAAAATAAGTAATGTTTCTGGTTGATTTTTTACACCTTGTGTCCGAAAAACCCAAATATCTTACGGAACCCTATTTTTTTCCAAAATAAAATTTAGCCTATGTTACTCGTGGATAATGTAGCTTTCGAGTGGTGAAAGAATTTTTAAAAACAGTCTAGTAGTTTTTAAGCCGATTCAATAAAACTCTATCAAATAACTCGAAAAAAAACCGGCTTGCCGGAGCGCTTTAGAGCGCGCAGGTTCATCGACCTTTGTGTGACGTCATGACGTATTCTTGTATAGAAATTTAAACGCTAAAAAGCCGATTGCGCCTGCGGCTTATTTTAAAGCAACATGTTGTTGAAAAGCAAATTTTGTTGATTTAATGTCCATAGTGTATACTTAGTGTAGGCGTTTTGTAATGTTTCTTTGTAGTTTTATAATTACTGATTGTGCCATTTCTCAATTACGATAGAGAGTGGTTGTGTTCTAAACTTCTGAAGGGAAGCCGGTGGGAATCGAGTTGTATGGAACCTTCGTCACTGATATGTATGTATTTAGAAATATATAAGTATGTTTATCAGTTGTTTAGTACCTACCCATAACACAAGCACTACTTAGTTTGGGACTAGACGGCGTTGTGTGGTAGTTGGGGTATATTATAAAAAAAAAAAAATACCTGATGAACTGGTAATTCTTTCCCGGAAACATTAAGACATTCACTCAACTGAAACCCTTATCTCTGAACCACACTCGAAAACGGATAATTGAAATGAATTCAAATGTCGTACACGCACCCTCAAGGGAAAGAGAAATAAAATAAATTAGGGACAGGCCGTCTACGGCAAATATTTACAGCTAAGGATGGGAACAGTGTCAGCATTCCTCACATTTCCAAGATAATCCGTGCAATGATAATATTATTACGTGGGATTTGGCGAGACTTGATTACAGTAACGTGTGGGGACGGCCTTACTTGTGAATTCGTTATGAGTGTGAGTGGCTCGTACAAACGTTTATGTACATGCCTACAGCCTGATGCTATGAAACCTCGTTTCTGTTATTTTTAGTATACATGTATGGGAATGTATTTCTTCCTTAGTTGTTTTCTTTAGGAGTGGGCAAACAGTGGTCTAGAGCCTTGATCAATGGAGGGAGGCCCAAAAGTGCGACAGTACCTACAGGCTAGATATCATCATCATCATCATCATCATTTCAGCCGACAGACGTCCACTGTTGGACATAGGCCTCCCCTAAGTGTCGCCACAATGATCGATCCTGCGCGTCTCGCATCCATCGGTTTCCCGCAACCTTCACCAGGTCGATATAATAATAATAATATTCCACAACTACCACACAACGCCGTCTAGTCCCAAGCTAAGCTGAGCTTGTGTTATGGGTTCTAGACAACTGATAAACATACTTATATTTCTAAATACATAAATATTATAGATAAATTACACCCAGACACAGAACAAATGATCACGCTCATCACATAAACATTTGTCCTGGGTGGGAATCGAACCCACGACCTCCGGCTTAGCAGTCAGGCCCACTAACCACTAGACCAACAGGCCAGTCAATAATAATATCCTTACTAATATTATAAAAGCGAAACTGAGTTTGTTTATTTGTTTGTTACGTCTTCATGCCTAAATGGCAAAACCGATTTTGATGAATATTTGGTACAGAGATAGTTGGAAACGGACATAGGCTAATTTAAAAAAAAAACAAGTGAGTAAAGGGAGAGTAAAGTATATTAATAAATATTAATAAACGCGGGCGAAGCCGCGGGTAAAAACTAGTAATATCAATAAATTTTTCCTTTATTAACTTTTCGAATACCGTCAATTAGAGATACAATAGAAAGACAATGACAGTGCGAATGAACTTTATCCCCTATTTTAGACTATTTGGCTTTTTGAGCTTTTTAAGGTATCTCCGCAAAATTCTATCTTGCCGTGTCATGTAGGTACACTTGAGGATCTTTTATGACTGCGTCGACCCGTCGCCGTCGTCGGCGAGAGGGGTTCGTGTGGCTGAATATTAAGCCAAACACCTTTGAATTTTCTTACCTAACCTTTGTTACCTTTTTGCCATCGAAACGCTGAGAAGATATATAATAAGAAATATGGTAATCTTTACAGTAGCGATATCTATGATACTATATCTTATGAACTAAAATTAAAAATCCTGCATCGCGTTAACAGAGTTCTCTAAATTAAAACATACAACCCCCTGATATAAACTATTGGGCTGTTGTCCAGACCAGATACAACACTCGTCTGGTCGTAGGAGCCTCCCTTAACAACGGAGATTTCTGCTGATGGGAAATCATCCAATGACTTTCCTTCCTTCTTCCAGCTTTAGGGCGGAGCGGGAGAGCGTGTAAGACTTTTACTGACTAAAACCGGAGTTGGTATTAGGCAGTAAAAGTCAGTATGTTCCTTCTTTGCCATACGTTCCAGGATCCCGTGTTTTCCTTTCAGAAGCGAACCCTTGGCTCTGCTGCACCGTTCAAGGAGATGTTAGCAAAACTGTAAAGACCCAGTCTTGCTGATAACCTCTTGAGGTACGCTTGACTATCAATGCAGGCTTTACACCCTTTTCTGCATACCTCTAGACATCATTTAATTAAATGTATAATTTTCTGTAATCGTCCCACTTTAATCATTCAAATGTCACATACCATCATCAACAGTCTAGACTACAATTACCTACTACTATTGTAATATAGTAAGTCAATGACGGTCTCCTTCATCTACCAATACCGAAGATAAACCAAGTAATTGATTGCATTCCGGTCGCTCAGTGGCTGCAGTTAGGTGCAAATAAACCAAGCTGGTATTTAATTACCCCTCTCTCGTAGCAGAGTTTGAAACTATTTAATCTGTCTAGATTACTGCTATCTGGAGCACAATACTTTGTTGTCTTTACGTTATTGTTTTAATTAAAATATTGATAAATCTTCTATTTATGTATAATCTTGTTAATCTCTTCTTTCTGGCATGGTATGAGCCAGAAAGAAGAATTATGTCACGCGAAAGAATTAGGTTTTTTTTTTGAGGGAAAATATTAAAATAATTGGTTTATCAGAATTTGAGAACATAAAAAAAACTATGGCTGATTTTTTTTTCAAAGATGTATAAGATGTATATAACTCCAAATAGATAAGGATGATATAAATTAATTTTAGGGTTAATAATTTGTAGGGCATTTAAAGAAAGAAAGTTTACTTTTTTAATTTACCTAAACGGTTAGTCTCATTCACCGACCGTTTAGGCATAATTTATTCAAACAAATCGTGACAGGGACTGAAACAAATCGTCACTTTGAGTCTCACCGGAAACCTGAATCGTCAAAGTTAAACCGACACCCCGGTACCTTTCAAAAGTTTTTACATAATTTTGTCTGAACAAAATTGTTTTTCTTGTCTAATAATTTTGACAACTTTTTGCTAAATCACATTGATTTTTTAGAATATTGTAAAACTGAACTAACTTGAATTTTTTTACAAAACTTTTACCGCAAGAGAGATCTGCGTTTCATCTTTGAAACCAACATTTTTACAATGAGTTGGAAAAGTTCAAAACTGAAAATGAAATATTCAAAATTGCAAAGAGTAGGTAGTTACGTACAGCGTCACTACATGTAATATCTAACACTTAGTTACTTTGCACTACACATTACGTATTTAAAAAAACCCAAATCATTTAATAAACAAGAAACCCAATTTACTGACAGACAATACACAAATCAGATGCCAATGAACTGAATATTATAAGCAGCTACTTAACGAGGATTCTAAAGTCAGAAGTCAATCTCACTTAATGCCACGTCTAGACCTTTGCCCAAAATAGATTACAGGCAATGAACGCTATGCAAAACACTTGGCCGAGACGAGATTCCGTCAGACCTATGGAAACGGCTGAGACTATATTGCTACGATATTATTTAGTCTCCAAAATGATTCCGACGGCATGCCAGAAAAGCTACCTACTGCTACTCTATAGGAATAAAGGTGATGTAGCAGAATGTGAAAACTATGGCGCTGTAAGTGATTTGAATTCTGATAGAAAAATACAATCAACAAAAAGGACGTTCACCCAGTATTTATTGATCTTGGAAAGGCTTTCAACCGTGTTCCTCGGACCGAGTTCCTCGGCTCTTCTATTCTAAAGAGTACTTGAACACTACATCCATATCATTCAAAACACGTACAACTGTGTCAGTACGAGAGTCCCAAGCGTTGCTGGTGTTACCGTTGCTGTGTTCTTGGTAAAAGCGGGTGTCCGTCAGGGTTCTGCGCTCAGCCCATTCCTCTTCAAGTACTTGTCAACTAATAACTTAAATATTTTGAAATCTATAATACTTAGTTCATATCTTCGGTTTTTGTCTTTGTTTAATTTATTTAAGATACTATCTTCAATAACTGAAAACAAGCTCGTGTTGTGCCAGTTTTGATCAAAGCGAGTAGCTACACTACCATCGTTGACACAGTAATGCCGAATAGCATTCCTTTGTGCATTGTTAAGTATAATAGCTTTATTCGGATATTCTGCGAGCTTTATGCAGATATCAACCTGTCATCCTTTATTCTCTGTACTTTATTTTATTTTATAGATGGTTATACAGTTGGTCGTAACTCTCTGGAGTGAATTTCGATGTTGGTTTTACAGATTCATGAATTTTATGGCAATTAAAAAAAAACATATAATAGGTATTTATGTAGATAGAGAATACTTTTGCTTGATTATGTAGGTATATCTACACTAACATAATAAAGAGGTAAAGTTTGTTTTTTTTATGTTTGTAGGAGGTAATCTTATAAAGGTAAATAAAAAACATTTTCACCGATAGAAAGCTGCTTTATTCCTGAGTGACATAGGCTATATTTTATGTACGCGGACGAAGTTGCGGGCAAAAGCTAGTCTTACATAAAGAAGACAGCGATACAAATTTTCAAGACTCGATTATAAAAACCTTTTAATTAAGGGAGTTGTATTTGAAGACACTTCACAAATGAAAGCGTTCGCCTCTACCGACCTTGTTGACTGTCTTTTTTATAGGATTGTTGAAGTATCTACTTGAATCGACAGAAAGACAAGGGAAGAGAACCTTGAAAATTAAAATAAAAAACAAAAAAAAAAGACACCTACAATACACGAAAAGAATACGTAGAGAAACTTCAAGTTCGTTACGTTATAACAATGTCATATTTATACCTAGGTAGGTGCTATAACAATATTTGACATAACAGTGACGCGTTGCGGTCTCCACGAACTTGTGGTATGAAAGAAACCCTAATTGTATTTATTTGTTCACGCGACGATGGCATTAGGGAGACACAAAGCGAACCGCCCTGCGGACATTGTGTTATTAAATTACGTGATGGAAAGCGTTTAGAAAGGGCACTACTAAGTGTTTCATTCATCACATAGACTCAAATCATGGGAGCTTGCCAACAATTTGTTAGTACATCTCTAAGTATAAAAATAAAACAGTTCCGCGTCGAATAAACAACGCGTTTCTTAAACAACTGAAGATGGAAACGTGGCATGTGGTTGGATTTTGATTTGTAAAGGAATCTTTCTAATGCTGGATTGTAATCCGAAATACCTTCTATACAACCTTATTTTAGTATATGCGAAAACTGAAACACCTGTCTAGTATTTTTATGTAAAGAATCTATGTACAAAATTTCATAACTTTATCATCAAAAATCACTAAGTTATAAACTTGTTATGTCAGCAAAAATACATAGTCAGCGGGCCTGAAAATACGTAAGTAAGTACTTATATACCAAAATACAGAATTGAAATGTGTTAGATCGAACAACGAAATCTTGAAGGTTTGTTTTTAGTAAAGGAATTATCTTTTGAAAAAAGTCATAGAACAAAACTTTTAGTTTATGATGTTTGTAATACAGAGGTCTGTATTACTAACATCATAGGTTGTTACTGTTTTACAAATAACCCTGTATTATGATAAAAGAAAGCATACCTATATATTATGGGCAGTTAAACATTGTATTGTATACCAAGAAATTGCAGGTAAAATTCAGTCAGAAAATGATGATACAAGTTACACAGGAAATGCGTTATCATTTCGAGCGTCGGAATCCGAGGACATCATTCCATAATGAGCACAGAAAGGGTAATCTTTGCAGCACAAATAAATTGTTGATCAAAGGTAACATTTTACTACCATCGCCTACTGTCTCCCAACCATCTTAATTATTACTGACAAAGTTATTTAATTTTCAGGAACGGTTAAAATTTATGTTTGTTTAGTTTATTACACCTGTAGATAAGTGCGAACCTAATGTCTACAAATCTTTAAAATATAACTCTATTTACCACTTGGCTTCGGTCGTAGGAGTTACCGTTATGATAAACTGTTTAGTAAACAAGCAAAAAAAGTAGAGAGAGAAAATTTATTCGTCAGTTCAGATAGATCCTACTTAAAAGTATGTTTCAACGTTCGGCTTCAACGGATTTTAATGACGCTGACTAACGGGTAGCTCACCGTCCGATAAGGACCAGTACCCCTAGTCAAGTTGCTAATCTGCAATAGTTAACGCTAGTAGAAAGCTTCAAATGTGCGGGAATGACGTCACCTCAACGCTCATTCACGTGGTCAGAACAAAAGAATTGGCAGCAAGGTCAACTCGAAGCGTTCGATGCAAGCGAAACGGTTGTAACTTTGCTAGCGGGGCAGGCCCGGATCGACGGCGCATTTCGTTCTACGCGCGCCTTTAAGAGAGTTGTCAGCATGAATGATGGGACCCTCTGGGGCCGATGCCTGCCAAAAATGTAGGATTGTTTGAAAGGGTCACAGTGCCTGGAACGCAAAGGGAATCTGAAAGGAATATGGGTGGGGTTTAATCAGTAAAATTCTTACCCTCCCTCTCGTTCCAGTCAGGCCGGGTGAAATTATTAGATGATCTCTCACACACAAAAAAAAACTTGGCACATGGGTAGACCATATCTCGGCTTAGAAAATAGGTATACTTTTATTCCCTGGAGTAGTAACGTTCCCTTGGGATAATTTTCGACTTGCACACAAGCGAAGCAATTGGGAAAGCTAGTAGATAATACATCATCATTATCAGCCTTTTTCATGTTCCCACGGCTGGGACTCGGGCCTCCTCTTCACCACGCTGGCCCAGTGCGGGTTGGTGTATGTCATAGGTGTTCGAATTTTTAATTCTAGGGCATGCCGATTTCCTCAAGATGTTTTCCTTTATCGTTTTGAGAGCATTGGTAATGAAATAAAACACAAAGTAATGCGCCTGGCAGGCTTTGAACTAGCGACCTACAACTCGTAAGTCGGAGCCATTACCACTCGGCCACCACTGCTCTCAAGTCACAAGTAGGTAGATCCTTACGTATATTATAAAAGCAAAAGTGAGTTTGTTTGTTACGTCTTCACGCCTAAATGGCAAAACCGATTTTGATGAAACTTAGTATACGGTTGGACCATGTCCTAGAATACGACATAGGATACTTTTTATCCCGGAAGTATGTTCCCTTGGGATAAATTTCTGCTATCAGCTAGTATATTATAAAATGAATTTCTGGCCCGTAGCTGGATTAATTTAGTCTTCAACATTGGAGAGAACAAGCGTTCGCTTTACTGTTTGTTAACATAGTTAATATGATAACGATCTTACATCTCCAAGTTTCATAATATACGACTACGCTCTAATTCTATCTCTGTTCTTGTTGTACCTATATTTTAATTAAATGTGGACTATGTGTGTCCTATTAAAACATAATGCTTTAATTACGCTGTTACAATGTTGGCACTTACCTACTCGAATATGTAAATTAACACGTGTTTGTCATGACAAGTCAATATGCTATACAATTAGTTTTAGTATATTATACAACGTATAACGTTAAATGCGCAAAACCTCAGACACCCCAAATGATTTTTAATTCAATTGACCTAATTATGTGAGAAAAAAAACATTAAAAAATAATTAAAGGTTTTATGTGCAGTTTTAGTTTGTTTAAAATTCACATCTGAATTGAAAAAAGAACTTTTATTATTCCGTGTACAAGAAAATTTGATTGGACTACAACTATTTGTGATTGTTTACCTATTTGGGCGGGTTTGCGCACGTGATAGCTTGACCTATTCATAAATAGACAGGTCGACGTTTTTAATGAAGATTTTTTTGAAAAATGTAACCTATATTAAAAAGTGGTTTAATTGATTCTGCTCGTTATTCTGATCAAACCAATTTCAGGTATTCCGCATTTAACGTTACACGTTGTGTATGCCAAACCCGTAACACGTGGCTAGTATTTTTATGTAAAGAATCTTATATAAAAAATTTCAAAACTTGATTATGAAAAATCACAAAGTTGTAAGCCCGGTATGGTACCTAGTTGGCGATATAAATACATGGTCACCGGGTCACCAGGGCAAATAAGGGGTGGTTTTGCTTCCGTATCCAGCTGTACGCTGGCGCCTAATGCCTGATATAACCTGCCGTTATCTGTTCTGTGATGTCCAACTTGTGTCCTTTTTAAAATATTTTTGGGAAAAAATATAACAAGGTGTAAAAATTATTGGAATCGATTCAGTTACTGATTCTGAACAAGGTTTTATTCAGGTTTTGCATATAATAAAAATAATGTTATATAAAAATAAACCTATCAATAATACAATGTTTAAACAGTATTAAATGAATAGCAAAAGTCAAGGCTTGATGTACAACTTCTTAGTTTTAAATACTGAAGCAAGAAATTACTTGATTAAACAATTAAGATTTCTAGCATTATTAAGAAGTGTAACAGTGAATGTTGACAAGCGAATCAATTAGGCTTAATGCTAGATTACATCATTGTGTGTGCAGACTAATCTAAGGAATTACTGAGCTAACGTCAAGACAAATAATTCTTAGTAATGTCTGAATCTAAAAATGTTTTATGATTCCTGTGTAATCTGTAGTAAGATTGAGTGACGTTACTTGGTTTATTTGAATGAGGGTAACTGTGGAACTTCGATAGATTGTAATTATTCCTTCAGTTTCGCCCTGCTCGCGGTAGACTGAGGCATAAGTGATTGGACAAGCTCGAATTCTTCAGAAAGGAAAGAAAGAAGAAAGAAAATGAATTTATTTAGCACAACACAAGTCACATTCACAATTATTAGGTAATTATGAAACAACAAAAAAAGGAACAAAAAATACAATTGTGTGCCTCACAACTACATCAAAATAGGTCCAAGGACTAACCTACATTTGTAGAAAATAGAGTTGAATGGAGATGATAAAGAGATAGTCCTTTCGCCTGCAGTGAAAGAATATATTAGACAGACAAAAAAAAAACTAATACAAGCCACCTCCAACGCCATTACAGCCTTAATTGAGTAATGTCATACCAGTTCTCGCAAAATTATTTCTCTTGTATTTTTATTCATCATACTTCATATTTCTTTCTTTCGTCATAATTCATTCATAATGGCTGGACTCCCATTTTGTAGCTAGTTAGATTAGATTCAGCGTCACGTAGCTGAAAGAATGCAAACTACTATTTTTCAAAGCTCGAGTGCCTGGATATCGCGACTACTGAAGCAAGAAAATTTTCCAAGGTTTTCGCACAAGTATTTCAGAAAAGAAATTCAGTTCAGTCAGCCTTTACCTGATCCGAGGCATTCACCCCGCACCCGGCTAGCCGGAAGCAGTTAATGTTCGATGGTGAGCTCAAACTGGTTAATCCGGATTATCCGGGCAAAGCAAATTATCCGTTCGAATCGGTGATTAGTCACCGAACACCCGATGGTACTTACGGATGTTCGGCCGAAACCGCTGACTTAGTGTAGCTGGTATTACTGTTACTACATGGGTATAAGGATTCACTTAAGAACATGTTTCAGCTAAGATTTTACTTAAAATTAGTGACTGATCGAAATAGAAGTTGTAGCCGAGTCTGAAACTCCGAATTTTCGTCTCCTCTTTCAGTTTCGGCCGTATCCGAAACCGAAACCAACACTAATGTTGTAACTAAAAACTGTCAAAAAACCATATTTCTAACTTTATTTCGATATAGTTATGCTTAATTCAACCATTGCAATTTTAATAAAATATTAAATAACGAACTCGTCAGTCAGGCATCAATCAAATGACATAGGTAAGTTAGAGGTTGGGAATTTAAATTTCTCCTATATTTCAATATTGCTTAATTGTAACTTTCTTGAAATACCTATTAAACAAATGAGTAAATTGACGATTACATAAGGCAGACAGTTTTTAGGTATCTATCACAACCGTCAGTTCAAAAATGCCAGTTTCATTCGAGCCGAAACTAACCGATACCGAAACCAGGATGGATTTGCTAACGTGTAAAGTGTGTACTTGATTCTATTGTACAGTTAGGGAACAAATATTTTTGAGTATCAATTGGGCCGACAATTATGAGTAAATTGTTAATTACCAACTTTATTCACGTGTAATTCTAGTAAAATAAAAAAGTTTATAGAATTGTTACATCGGTGTGTTATGATAATATTTTACTAGTCTAAAGATATTTCAGCGTAATTTACTAGCAGTCCACCACGGACTACCCTTATTTGATTTTAAGTTCTTACAGTTCATTCAAAGGTTGTCTGATACATATCGCTGTCAGCGATAAGACCGCCATTGTACCCATAGATTTAAAGCGTAAAATTTTTGGTACTATTTCGGTGAACAATAAAGTTTATTCCATCCTATTCTTAATATAATAATATTCCACAACTATCACACAACGCCGTCTAGCCCCAAGCTAAGCAGAGCTTGTATAATGGGCACTAGACAACTGATAAACATACTTATATATTTCTAAATACACACATATTTTTCTTTACAAAATATTTTTGGCAGTAACGCTTACAAGCAAAAATAATACTCATGTTATTTAACCCAAAAGCCATTATTTCAGCAGTTTTAAATTGCTAGGTTCAGAGTGACTTTTTAAACACGAAAGGGTTCAAAAGGAATGGCGGAATGGTCGAAATTGCAGTTTTTGAGTCGACCGTTACCGAAAGTTAATTCCACGGAGCAAGTACAGTTAATTCTGTTAAGTTGACAGAATTCTTGCCTTTGTCTGGGCTTAATTTCTTTTATTTTTAAACGAAAATGTGTCCGCTTTTTTAAAATTCGACCAGCTAACTAGCTAACTGAGTTCGTAATAGACAATATAATCTTGCTTAGAAAAGATTATTGGAATAAAACTGATATAAAACAAAACGAAAATTATATTAGACACTCTTTAAAAGGTAGGTGCCCACTCTTGTCATGATTAAGTATACACCGGTAGTAGTCGGCGTTGCGTACTAATTACCTACAGGTCATTGGATTCGCGGCTCAGCCGCAATTTCTTAAAGAAATGAATTTCATACATGCGTAAATTAATACGAGTTTTAAAATAAGGTACTATTTTTTTTTTTAATTTTATGGTTACAAATCGATAGGTTTACTGTACCGTATGTACCGGATCGACCCTCTACAAGATTAAAACGATCAAAATTAAGCGTTGTATGATTTGAAGATGTCTGCTGATGTGTTGAAGTATTTAGTGAAGAAAAATAAACAATAGGTATCCCTTTGTACACCCTTTGGTAAACTAAGTTTCTCACAAACGAACAGCCAATATGTCCAAAACCACTAGCAAAATAGTTTTTGCGAACGAATTGGTGATCGTAAAGAAAAACAGAAGAAGGCTAAGACAATTTTGCTAAGCATACGTCAACAGTTCTGACCTAATTTACCACAAAAACGACCATGGACAAGAAAAAACTGCTTCAATACAAAGTTCCCAGTTATGTTAGCTTTCATATGTCGTTAAACAAATGTGCTGAGTACTTATACCATTTGTATCGATCGGTCCAGTTAGCTAGTTAAGTTCTTAAGTCAAGCACAATGAGTAATAGGCAAAATGAATAATAGAGGCATGGGTAAAATGCCGCATTCATGTCCTTGGCTCAATCATGTGGGTGGGCAAAACTATAAATGTTAGTTCTAACTTATTTAAATTATTCTGACATTTTAATGCTTATTATGTTACTTATGTTAGAAAATGAGTGGAATGTTGTACTTGGAGTTCATTATAAAACACTTAAACAGTTTTATTGATTGAGGTATTAAAACAAGCAATAAATGTTTTGCGGTTTCTTTTTCGTGCATATGTTACGTCCATCATTGATTTGTTTTGGCTTTCACGCCGAAGTTAACTTTTTTAGAGGCGGGGGGAGGAAACCTTCAAAAAGTGCCCAAACTTACGATTTTTCCTCACTATTATAAAACCACCCTGAAGATCACCATCAGTGCATAGATGGAGTCCGTTCCCTTTTAAATGAGCACTCTAGAACACCTCTTTGCAACGCCAGTTGCGGGCATACTCCTGAGAGCTAGAGTACCATTTCCATGATCCAAAATAATATATAGTTGTGAAAAGGCTTGCACTATAATTAAATTTATACATTGAGCCTTTTCAGAACATCGTAACCGTCTATTTGCGTTTATTACAAATATAGGTTTTCTTTTCCATCATTAAAAAGTATTTAAGAAAACATGTTAATAGCAGCTATTCTATTGAATCAGTAGTTGTATGTATAATAAGTTATATTTTTAGAATGAATATTATACTATCTACACTAATATTATAAAGAGGTAAAGTATGTTTTTATACTTTTTGTTTGTGGGAGGTAATCTCAGAAAGTAGGTACTGGTCCGATTGCGATAATTTTTTCACTGATAGAAAGCTGCTGTATTCTTGACTATCATAGGCTATATTTTATATACTCAAGCCGCGGGAAAAAGCTAGTCATAAATACTTATCGTTTAATTATAGAAGCGAAAAATCTTTCTTGCAAAAAAACGCAGTTTCACTTACAAAACTTCTAACATAAAAAGGATCGATATTACAAAAAATATTTGGTGTTACTTGGGAACCCTTCCCAAGCCTTTTACAAACCCATACCCTTTTCTTTCATTTTGAGAATTGGAGCAGGGAGTTAGGTTAACGCAAGACTCACACGGTCCAATTGACACCTATCTACATTTCCCGTAGTATTTTGTTCAAAGCCGTAGGTACCAAAAAAAGATACAAAAAATGCCCGACTTGATCAAACGTTTGTATCGGTCGTATTCAAACTGGATCGATATCGTTTCCGCCGCATGTTTTATTAAAAGCCAGTCTAGCTAGCAGGCCAGGTAGTAGGAGTGTGACCGACCTCAGAACAGACTATTAATAGGTGCACGGTAATCAATAACCGCATAAACTCCAATATTCATGGTTTACGGTTTTTTATTTACTGTTTTATTAAAAGGAAAGTATTGATATGTGTGTCGTTTGATGGAAAAGTGGAAATAACCTAATTGTGGAAAACTTATGGGTGTAATGGGGTCGAAAACCAATGCTACTTTTTAATATTTGCTATCCTATGGGTCTAGGCAGGACATATCTGCTGCATGCCTGAAGAACTGTGGGCCCATAAAACATAAGATTGTGCCCTGAGATAGCGACACGAGACAGACCACGAAGGAAATGGTGAAGACGGAACTGCCTGGTCGTCGACGTCTTTGATGAACCCGTTCATTGAAGAAACACAAATCGATAGGCCTTATATTAGGTATTGTGTATGTGCAAGGCGTAGAAAGAAAAATTTTATACATTACAAATAGAATAGGATATTGTTTATTATTGTACACAAAAATAGTAACAATTTCACAGAAACTTAAATCTATGGGTACAATGGCGGTCTTATCGCTGACAGCGATATCTACCAGACAAACATAGGATGGACTATAAGACCTTAAACTAAAAAAGTGGGTAGTCTGCGGTGTATTGCTAGCAACAAAAGCATTTTTGTGCTTGAATTTAGAATGGCAAGAGACAGGATGATCAATGACGATCATGACATAGGGTATTTTTTTTATCAACAAACAGCGCGAGCGAAACCGCGGGCAGAATCGAGCCCATTATAAAATTGAACCAGCAACAGCTGACAAATAGCCGAACAGTTTGGCCACAATACAACCAAATAGTTATATGTCAACAATGTTGTTTTTACTGATTAAAATTTTTAATCAATTTTACCTTTACGTTTGTCCAACTGTCCAACGTGACGCGTGCATCAATTGTGCAATTCTGTTGAAACAAACAACAACTTGATTGTTATTTATGAATAGCCTTTGTTGTCCACAACTCATCTGGGCTTTCAGTCACAGATGCTTTGACGTTCATAGAATTATGTACCTACAACTAGAGACAGACGAAGAGTCGGTGTCGGTGTTCGGCCAAAAATACTGGTTTCGACCGGAGTTTCGGTTTCGGCTTAAAAGGGGTCGAATATTCGGCTTGACCGAAACTAGCGTCCAAAATATTTTTATTTTATTTATTTTTATTTATTTATTGTTTATTTCACACAACCCGTAATAAGGCCTGTCGTACTGTATGGATCAGAATGTTGGGCTGTGAAAAAGATGGATGAAAAAAGATTACATGTAGCAGAGATGAGAATGTTAAGATGGATGTGTGGTGTGACAAGAATGGATAAAGTGAGAAATGAGTATATTAGGGGAAGTTTGAAAGTGGCGCCAGTGACTGAAAAGTTGAAAGGAAACCGTTTGTCTTGGTATGGTCATGTGAAAAGGAGGGATGAAACGCATGTTGCTAAAAAAGTTATGAGTTTACATGTGGATGGACGGCGGGGGAGAGGAAGGCCAAAGAAAAGATGGATGGATTGTGTGAGAAGTGATATGAAAGAAAAGGGAGTTAGTGATAGCGTGACGAGTGACAGGACAGAATGGAAGAAAAAAACGTGTTGCGCCGACCCCAAATAAAACGGGACAAGGGCAGGAAGATGATGATGAGATGATGTATTGTTTATTTCAGGCATTAATTAACCCATTCTTACATTACTTAATTAAATAGAATAAAAATGTCTGAGAGTTTGCCAGTGTTTTACAAATAACCCTATATATTATTTTTTACAATACCTACGATATTTTAGTTTAAAATTTTAACATAAGTACTCTTCTTCTTATACTGTTCTTACACACTATTATCTTAATTTCTTTTTAATAGGTCTGGAAGTCGTGTCTCATGCCCGGTTTAAGTCCAGGCCTTGGTCCTGAGCGAGAGGGAATGGAGAGCGGCCGCCTTCTTCTGCGAAGCAGTACCTAATACTAGCAAAGGAGATGGCTGCAACCGTGAGGGACATTCTCACGCCCCAGCCACCGTCCAATAGACGCGTCCTACCACAGGCGCAGGCTTGCGGATAGCGAGCAATAGGTAGCTTGTCGTACAGGTAAGGACGGAGCTCGAGTCATCGAAATGTCTGCAAAACCGTAGGAGTAGGGTCGATGCCCGCTAGGGCAACAGAAATTTGAAAGAACTGAAGGACACAGGTGGGTTTTAGTCAGTAGAAGTCTGACACGCTCTCGAAATAATTGGATGATCCCCCCTCAAGAAAAATCTGAGTGCAAAACATATTTCTCTTGTGCGTTTCCTGTATAATATATTGTATGATCCAAAAAACATAAAAATTAACGTCAAGTCTACAATTTAACGATCTCCGGTACAACACAAAGCAATGCCACTACTACTTGCTAATTTATTTCGCGATAGAATAAACGTTAATGAATGATCCAGTTTAAACCAGTTTTGTCCGTCACATCGTCCCGAACTTATGAACACTAGCAGATGCGCGGCAATGTATTTTTTACATATTGTGTTAGTTATCTAATTCCTCCTAAACAGCTTGACTGATTTGAATTAAACTTTTTGTATATTTGAGTGGGTTCGGGGATGGTTTGAAAATACCTTGGAACCTTGAGGTGGCGCTGCAATCGAGGTTAATTTTTTTTTTTTCTAACGAAAAGTATTTAGGTAGGACGGCGTCTGCCGGGACTGCTAGTCTATCTATATAAAAGGAGAATATAACGACATATCAACGCACATCGAATCTACTAAGACTCAAAGCGCGAAATTGTGCACAAGATTTCCTTTTATGATGTAGGCGAGCACTAAGAAATAATTTCCAAAGACCCACTATTGGACAAAATGGGGTTCAAAGTTTATATGGAAAACCTATTTTTACGCGACCGAAGCCGCTGGCAGAAGCCAGTGTTATCATACAATAGTTACGTACGTACTATAGGGAATAGACTATAGAGTATGTGACACGCAAGGTCATTGACTGTCGTCGTATGAAACAGTTTAATGACGTGACAACACTAATGAGCTTTACTGGTTATAGATTTTCTTTTAAAGGCATATTTTTTAATTGAAAACTAATTGGATAAGAACGAGTCGGGAAAATTACTGGAATTCTAAAAGCATGTAGTAGTAATCGTTCTTTATCGTTTGCAATATATTAAATGACCTAGGTCCATCGACCAATGTCCGTCTGTGAAAGGACCACTGCGGTCCCCTGAGTACCTTATTTACCTTCTACCTTATTTTTTGACGTAAAAATGGTTATTAAACCTGTAGCTATCTCCTTCAAATTTGCACAGATTGAACTAGACAGATATACTTACTCTATTCAATGAGAGAGAGTTAAGTGTATTTTACGAATTTTCTATACTTCATCATCATCAGCCTTTTTTTAATGTTCCCACTACTGGGACTCAGGCCCCCTCTCTAGGAGAGGGAATGGGCCGTAATCCACCACGCAGGCCCAGTGCGGGTTGGTGAATGTCACATGTTTTCAAATTTTTGATTCTAGAACATGCCGGATTCCTCACGATGTTTTCCTTCACCATTTTGAGAGCAGCGGTGATGGAATAAATTACACAAAGTTTTGTCTGGCAGGGTTTGAACCAGCGACCTACAATTCGTAAGTCAGAGCCATTACCACTTGGCCACCATTAGGCAGAGACTCAGGGGACCGCAGTGGTCCTTTCACAGATGACCATTGGTCGACGGACCCAGACTGGGAACGGCTCCACAGGTCAGTTCTTATTATAATAGCTTTCAGACAGTTGGGGTAGTTGGCAGGTGTGTGTGATCAATGATAAGATTTACGACACTACACTAGATCATCATCATTTAGACACTACTATCAAACGCAGTAATATTTAATGAGTTGACTATCGTATATTCGTGTAAATAAGCCTAATGGAGGAGTATTTCGTCCACTCTGCCACGTAAATGAAAAAAAAAAGTAAAATATTACTGTCCAATTTTAAATCCTTTAACCTATGTATGTGTTTTAATAAAAACTCCTAAAATAAAAGAGATTTAAAAAAATACCAAGCGTAAATTCGAACACACGAGGTTTTATTTTAAATTCTTTTACATTATTTATCGAGGAGGTTGTAGTAGGTTAAGTATTGATATATACGCGTAAAAAACCTTGACATATTAATTTACTTATCAACTTCAACACTGACTAAAGTGGTTGTAACTTGTAACCCCATGAATTCTTAAACAATCTCCAAAGTTAGCGATCACTCATTGATTGATTCATTTAATTATGTACTAGAAAGTACCTCTAACCTGTAATCAGTTCCTTGAAAAAGACATTACGTGTCAGTATTTTATATTTTTTTATTCCACAACTATCACACAACGCCGTCTAGTCCCAAGCTAAGCAGAGCTTGTGTTATGGGAACTAGACAACTGATAAACATACTTGTATATATATTTCTAAATACATGCATCATTATCATCATCATCATTTCAGCCGATATACGTCCACTGTTGGACATAGGCCTCCCCCAAGCGTCGCCACAACGAACGATCCTGTGTTTCGCATCCATCGGTTTCCCTCAACCTTCACCAGGTCATCAGTCCACATACATACATAATATAGATAAATTACACCCAGACACAGAACAAATGATCATGCTCATCACATAATCATTTATCCTGGATGAGAATCGAAACCACGCCCTCCAGCCTAGCAGTCAGGGCCACTAACCACTAGACCAACAGGCCAGTCAATCTAAGTATTGAACCGTAAGGGCCGGGCAGTAGAGCCAAAGTAGAATACAGAATCCTTTATATCAAATAGACTATATACGAGCACTTTTGGATTGTCAAAACGTCGGTCAGTCAAAAAAAAAAGAAAAGCGTTAGGGTCAGCTTTGCTTCTGAAAGGAAAACCCAAGGTCCTGTAACGCAAGGAAAATAAGGAATACAGGAGCGGGCTTTAGTCTGTAAAAGTCTGACTCGACTTTCCGCTACGCCCAAGAGCCAGAGAAGTCATCGGATTTTCACACGTGAAAAAAAAAACGTAAATACTCGTATCGAAGAATTTTCTAGGAAAGAGCGCAGTTTTCAGTTTTCCAATCGTAGCTCAGAACTGGGTTATCGTGGACAAGGGAGCGATTTATTCTAATGTTTAATTTATAGAAAGGAAAATATTGCGATCAATATTTGATTTTACGGTTCACTAGATATACACCATCCGTGCCATCTATTGTGTGTAGTCATCTATAGATCCAAGTGTACGAGACTTGGCATTGCTGCACCAACAAGATTAAAATAATATGTAGGTAATTTATTAGTTTTTCTAAATGATCAGAAACAGTATTACCACGGTAATAGTATCATACAGTATTGTAACTCGGCCGTCTTTTTGAAATAAATGCCTACAGCCGCGCGGTACGTAAACATGCGATAGGGCTGCCCGCCTCCAGCATTCTAATTACGTTTGTCTAGTTTGTTTCCGTTTTTTTTTTGTGATTGTAAATATACTTACTTTTATATTTAAACAAAATACTTTGTGGATTGAATAGGAAGTGTTCAATAAAAATGCGTGTTTTTTTTTATTGGTAGATATAAATAAAATGCTTTTTTTTGTATTATTCATACACATAGTACAATAAACCACTATTATTAATAATAAAATACCACGTCTTTACTTTGAATTATACAAACTAACAATAATCGCGCGATATTTGTAAAAAAAACCGTCGTGTCAGTTCGTCACTGCGGCACAATTGCGACGGCCGCGACTGTCTACATGCCGAGACCATGCTACAACCGAGGCGCGTAGGTATAGCTCGCGTTTCATCCGTTTGTATGAAGTTGGAATACTGTATGATATTATTACCGTGGTATTACTGCCATTTATTTTCTTAATAATCTCCCATAGTGAATTTGAACTAAATTCTTTTTATTTTATTTTAAAATCACGTTAAATATAGTTATAGATATAAACTTAAATTATTTAAAACTAACTTAAAAATAAAAATAAAACCCTAAAGAACTAAAAAAATGGCAATTTAAAGTAAGGCGTTGAAAAATTCCGCCGCATCGCTGTCGACTGGTAATGTACCCAAAAGACTGGCGGCATTGCCACGCTGAATGGCAATGCTTATCCTTTGACCGAAGTAAAAGCCAGCCTTTGGGTCACGCGAAGTGTCAACGTGGCGTTTCGAAAGTTCTTTAAATAATTTGTTTTTCTTGTTTTCTATATGAAAAGTATTCAATATAATTCATAAGTACTTCGACAGAATGAATATGCGATGCGTTGAACTCTCGATCAAATAAACATTCGATATTTTTAACACTCTATGTATCGAATGTACAATAAAACTGTCGATTTATTAACCATTCAATATGAACATTAAAGTATGTAGATTTTCGATTTATATTGGTCGATAAATTGATATTCTATTATTTGGAATTCGATTTGGCATAGGTACACCCTCATCAGGTTGAGTTTCAACAAAATTGGAATCGTTCGGGTAAGATCGGCTCTTATCGGAAAAGCGTTACATAGCCGAGCGTGACGCTTCAGTGTCCTTGCACACGGGTCTCAAAAAACTCCGCTTCAAGCTTCTTTTTGAGGCGACCTTTTTAGTGGCTCATGTGCGGCGGTGCTGCCACAAAAAAACGCTTGTATATAGCCGCTTCAAGCTTCTCCGGCCACAAGCTGTCGTGTGCTTCAGCTGTTTTCTGCGGCAGCTTCTAGCGTTTTTTTGTGACGGCGTTTTTAGAGGCCCGTGTGCGGGACAGCCACTCTCGTTTAGTCCACAAAATAAATTACATAACGCGCCCAGAAAAGTGTTCACTTCACAACGCACAGACAGACTGACCGATGAAAGTTTTTCTAAAAACTATATTTCCGTCCTCTTGTCCAAGTTACCGACCCAGTTCATATTATTCAAAATAAAAAAAAAACAACAACAAGTCGACCGTATCTTTACAGCATTTTTATAGTTGTCATAGAGGGAAAAGTGCGTATGAAAACATCATTGTGCCTCATACGCAAATTCCCGCCCGATCGGTGAACAACAGTTACAAGTCGTGGGATTTGGGAGCCTGTGTTTACGATGTTCCTACTGTTATCACTCTTAGGACTTGGGAGAATGGCTCCGTTAATTTTATTGGGCTCTAACTCTTTGATTCTTGGTTGTACAATGTGCAATACCGATTCGGAAGCATTCAAAAGTAATCTACATCTAAACTAATATTATAAAGATGTAAAGTTTTTTTTTTTTGGTTTGTAGGTGGTAATCTCTGAAAGTGCTAGTTCGATTGCTGACATTATTTCACCGATAGGAAGCTGCTTTATTTCTGAGTGACATATAGGCTGAGATTTTATGTATGCAGGTAAAGCCGCGAGCAAAAGCTAGTATTATTATAAACAGGTAAAGATTGTTTTTTTTTTGTTTGTAGGAGGTTATCTCTGAAAGTACTGGTCCGATAGTGAACATTTTTACATCGATAGAAAACTGCTTTATTCCTGAGCGACATAATAGACTATGTAATTATTATGTTTGCGGGCGAAACTGCGGGCTAAAGTATTTTATAAACATAATATTATCCATGGATTTATGTGGAATGTATTTAAGTATAGATATCCCTGTATAATACTAGTTTAGTTCAATGTGAGCATTATTGTAAAATCGTATTTATTTTTGCCAAGAGCAATGTGCCACCGTCCCGCGGTCTAATTTTATCACGATTTTGACAGACAACACAATGTGGATAGGGAAAGGTGAAGCGTTTCTGGCAACACCTGAATGGCTGAAATTTATTATTGTTTTAGTTGTGAGTCAAAACAACGATCAATTTGTATTTGTTAAACGAAAACGTTGTGGTAGATTGGAGTATGGAAGTATTTATTTTTACACCACCTGCTCGATAATATCGTTTTATAGGTCATACAAACCTCTTTCAAAGCAAGTCATTATATCCCTGGGGACTTAGGGAGATAATGCAGCGTGACCGATCCCTAGGGAATAATTTGATTTGAATTTGGAACATCAAAAATCGTCAACATTGTGAATTAAAATGTTTTGCATCGAACAAGTTGACTCGAAATTCAAACTGGCCACTAACAAAAAAAAAAGAAAATGTAATTAAACGTGCTTACTGACGGGAGCGCTTTAGAAAATTGAAACTAAAGAATCGTGGAGTAGTGAATTTAGTTTGAATGATGAACTTGTAAATATATTACTTATATTTCTCTAATATATGATTTGGTCGACCGAATTGTCGTTTAATTATCTTACAGATGGTGTAAAAAGTAGAGTATGTAAAACGGGGATAAAGCTGTCTTTGTCGGCTTGAATTTCCACTTCACTCAGGTTTCTTTATTAACTCCCTCGCAATGCTCGGGCTTTAATTATACAACGTGTAACGTTAAATGCGCAAAACCTGAAAATAGTTTAAAAAAAATCTCCATTTAAAATGTTGCCCTGTCTATTTATGCCAAGCCATCACGTGTGCAAACATTCCCAAATAGGTACCTAAAGAAACACAAATAGTTGTAGTGCAATCAAATTTTCTCATACGCGGGATAATAAAAGTTCTTATTTCAATGTAGATATTAATTTTAGACAAACCAAAACTGCACATAAAACCTTTTTTTTTATGACTTTTTTTCACAGTATTAGGTCAATTAAATTAAAAATCATTTGAAAATGAATCTTTTACCTATGAGTAGAAGTAAAGTAAAAAAGGAGCTATCAAAATTTCTTGCATTAAGGGACTATGAAGGCACGGAGAAGTTCCTAAAGTCATGAGCAGTACACATTACATTCATAACACAAATACACAGAGATTGATTTGGACCAGAATGATCTTTGCTTGTGTTTTTTAAAATTTATTTTTTACTTTTCGGTATCTGCCTGGTCTAAACTCAACTAGATTCTTTCATTCATTACACTACACACACACACTATACAGCAACACACGTTTTAATAATAATGTAAAAACTATATTATAATATTATTATTATGTTAAGATTTTTTTTTTTTGTCGACGGGGAAAATCATCTTTGACGAAACCCGCTCTTGGGTGGAGCGGGAGACAGTGTCAGACTCTTACTGACTAAAAACCCCGCGCCGTTCCTTCTAGCCTTCATACCGGGGCACGAGTTCCCTTTCGGACAACCCTGTCCCCAGTAGGCTTCCTTGAGGCGCGCGGGAACAGTGCGCGCCGTCGACGTCTTGGACTCGGTCTATTACCGGACGATCGGACAGCGAGCTACCCATGGCCGTCCGCGAGCCCGCGTCTACGGTGGCCGGAAATCGGGATTGGAATCCCGGCGACGGCGGCGAGAGCGCCGTTGCCTGATGCATTATGTTAAGATCTAATTAGTATTGTCACCTTTATATTTACTACTGCTCACTTTTGTAAGACGATGGAGACTAGTCTCCACGACACAGGGGATCTTAGTGTGGAGACTAGGGCCATATCAATTATTGTAACACATGTATTCTGAACAATAAAAAATATTATTATTATTTGGGGTGTCTGAGGTTTTGCACATTTAACGTTACACGTTGTGTAAGAATACTGTAATTCCGTAAACATTGATCATTAGATTTTAAAATTACATCTGCAGTTTGCAGCTACTAACACCGCTCGCAATTCTCGATTTACTACCAACACGCTGCCATGCCATAATTCGGACCGTTTCTCTATGTAATATTAATGTAAACGACGCTCCTACCACACTACTAACCCAGTAGACATTCCTAAACCTAATCCTATTAACAAATTGTACTACAAATGAGATAGCCTTAGAACATTCTCATTCCAACTATTCCTTTATGAATTCTCGAGCATTTAACCGAGCTCGTCTAAAGGTGAGTCTACACTAGAAGATTTGAGCACGAGCCGAGCTTAAATTCGTGTAGTGTCGCCCATGCTCGAATCTACTAGAGTCAGTCCACACTACACGAATTTTAGCTCGACTCGTGCTCCGCTCGTGCTCGGCTCCTTTAGCGTAGACCTTAAAAACCTACTGATTTGTTTTTGGTGTTTGGAAAACATCAAATCAGTGGAGCAAGAGTGAGTGTCAGAGTGCAAGAACGTGCGGACTCGCGGACGGCGAGCCATGGGTAGCTCGCTGTCCGATCGTCCGGTAACTGTTTGGACTGAGCCCAAGACGTCGCACTGTTCCCGCGCGCCTCAAGGAGTTGTCAGCAACAGGAGGGCCCAGCTGGGTCGAAGTCTACTGGGGCCAGGGTTATCCGAAAGGAAACTCGTGCCCCGGTATTAAGATTAGAAGGAACGGGGTGGGCTTTTAGTCAGTAAGAGTCTGACACTATCTCCCGCTCCACCCAAGAGCGGGGGTTTGTCATAAGATATTTTTGCCCACCGAAAAAATAAAATAAAAGAGTGCAAGAACGTTTGAAAGAGTTACCGAGTTACTAGAACGCAATAGGAAACTGAAGGACTTAAGTTTAAATCAGTAAAAATTTAACACGCCGTCTCATTCCACCAAGTGTGAGAAAAGTTGACGATGTTTTCCCCCCTCAAAAAAGAGAGTGTGTCAGACTTTAATTGACTATAGTGTTCCTACAGTCGATACTTACTTCTTTAGTTATAGTAATTTTATGAAAGTATTACGAATTCGATTTTTTTTTTGTATTATTGCTATTATTATGATGTTTTTTTGCATGCTGACTAAGTATATTATTATTTTTCCTGTTTGTCATCACGCTTATTTTTATTAATCACCCTGTATTTTGAGAGGACTGGCTCTTGTGGTACAGGATATCCTAGTACAAGAGCCAGAACACCACGTATCTACCGTGTGTGTTAAATAAATTATTATTATATTATTATTATTATTAAATTGGTCGATAGTCAGACACCAAAAAGTCTGACCATCAGTCTATTCAAGGAGTAACGTGTTGCCCAGTAACTGGGTTGTGAAGGTCTGATCAGCTCCACCTAGCTCCATGGAAAACACGAGTATTCAGCCGCATTCAGTTAAGAAGGGTAAGATGATGATGATGAGGGCTCCTACCATGTACCCACAGTAGCCCTTTGCGTTCTAGGGCTGTGGTGACTTCCCCGAACAATCTTTCAGCTCATAATTATGACGCTCAAGTCTCGATTTCATTGTATGATCTAAATATCAGGTCAGGAGGTCTTCACAGCACATATTGGCATAGGTCCAACTATTTTATCTTCATAATGATATTTCATACAAGACCTACATTGAGACTTTTATATTTTCGGCCTAGCACTAACGACTTTCTTGGATCGATAAACAAAACATTCCATAATGAAACGATTGATTCGTAGTCTCATTAATATGTGATATACTTGTAGTTATATGTTTTAGGCATGTATATTTTTTTTTAGGTGGTAAATCATCCAATGACACCCCCACTCTTTTTTTTACGGTGGGCATAAATCATCTTATGACAACCCCCGCTCTTGGGTGGGGCGGGAGATAGTGTCAGACTCTTACTGACTAAAAACCCACCCTGTTCTCTTCATTCCAGGGCTCGAGTTTCCTTTCGGATAACCCTGGCCCCAGTAGGGGGCGTTTCAGACTTTTACTGATTAAATACCCACTCCTGTTTCTTCTTTGTCTTCGTCCTAGGGCCGAGTATTCCTTTCAAAAACCAACCCTTAGACCCAGATTTAGATTGATTAGATTTTATTTAGATTTCGACCCTGCTGGACCCCTAATGTTTAAGTCATGTTTGGTAACGGATCTGGCAAGAAGTGGCTCAGAGCCGGGAACAATGGAAAGAATGGAGCCTTTGCCCAGTAGTAGGACAGTATAGGCTAGAAAAATAAAATGGTAATGGATAACCTTTATTTAAGCAATCTGGGTTACTAGCTGCTGCCATTGGCAACACCCGCGTGGTAGTAGAAAGTTATACAAAAGGAACATACTCTCAAAATACAAAGTTCTATGCGATGTCAGACTTTTACTGACCAGCAGGGACCCAGCCGAGTCGAAACTTACTGGGGCCAGGGTTATCCGAAAGGAAGCTCGAGCCCCGGTATGAAGACTGGAAGGAACGAGGTGGGTTTTTAGTCAGTAAGAGTCTGACACTATCTTCCGCTCCGCCCACGAGCGAGGTTTGTCATTGGACGATTTACCTCACCATAAAAAAAATACTTTTACCGACTAAAACCCATTTTAATGAAGTAAAAGTCTGTAAACCCGTACGCCTTAGAGCGAGAGAAATCATTGGATAATTTCCCACCTAAAAAAAGGGTATGTGCCCTGTGGAACCGTCGACACTGCCCTTGTTACGGAACTGTTGCTACTAAATCTACCTGTTTACTCAGACAGAAAACAAAACCGTTACCATATCTTTTGTGAAAACAGGAACGTAAGTTCCGATTGGAAGTGCGATAATGTACGAAACAAATTGGGTGTTTGTAAGATAATTTCCCTCTACCAAGAGAGGGTTTCCTTCAGGGTCCTTATCCAATAAATGTCTGGCTACGTGCCGGAGTTCCGGCGATTTTAAAACGTGACGTAAGATGCGATCCTTAGGAAGACGGGTTGGTAGAAAGGTTTACTAGAAAGCCTGTAGTTACATAGCCCTATGTAGGTTGAGAGGGTTACGGTACGCATATCAATGAAACACGGTATATGGAAGGATAAGTTAATATGTCATAAATTACAATTTAAAAGAAGATTTGTGTCGAGATTATGAGCAAATCTGTCAGTTTGTAAACTAGATTTATGACTGAGATAATTACTCAAGTAATTAGACATCGTTGTTGAACCTAACACCATGTTTGATAATAATAAAACTAATCATCATTGTATCGTTTGTAATATTTCAGTCCCTGGAGTCCCTAGACAAAGTTTTCTATGTACGAATCGAAATTAATGTTCTCATCAATAATTCAATTTCAGTAACATATACACTTACATGACGAAATATTTACCCACAAATGTTTGTTACTTTAATCTATATACCCCTATTTTATATAAGTAGAAAAAAATTGGGGCTCTATAGCAGTGTTTTTCCACTTTGATCGTCATTTATTCATTCAAATTGAGTGACATTTTGGGATATAATCAAACGCTAATAACTTTGCTGTTTATGTATATTATTTACTAGCTGCTCCGCGGCTTCGATCGCGTGATAGCAGAAAATTATCCCAAGGGAACATACTTCCGGGATAAAAAGTATGCTATGTCCTATTCCAGGACATGGTCTATCCGTGTACCAAGTTTCATCAAAATCGGTTATGCCATTTAGGCGTGAAGACGTAACAAACAAACAAACTCACTTTCGCTTTTATAATATTAAGTAAGGATTGAGACTTTACTTAAATAATAACAAGAACCTATTTGTACTAATTAAAAGAAGAAACTGACTGACTGACATATCAACACAAAACCGAAACTACTGGGATTAAGAGTGTGAAATTTTGTACAAGATTTCTATGACGTAGGCGAACACTAAGAAAGGATTTTCCAAAATTCTCCCCATACCCTAAGATGATTAAACGGGGGTCCAAAGTTTATATGGAAAAAACATACTTTCACGCGAGCAAAATGCTGAAGCTAGTTTATTTTTCGAGTATTTTCTTTCGACCATATACACCCCCAGTTATGTCATGATTAGGCCGACCAAGGTACATGTTTTAATCAACATAAACTTGGATATAGTGGCTAGTTTTAATCTCAACAAGTGTGACACGCGGTTCAAACAGACTATTAACAATTTTACGAGGTCGTTCATCAAACTGATTCAGGGAGAAATGGCGCCAAACTGTGATGTTATTTGTGTAATGCGAAACAAGACCCTGGCATACCGTGTGACGCGACAGTTTAGTAGATATCATCATTATCATTTGAGGTAGGTTAATAGGCATCTCCCAGTCGTGGTGTTTGCTTTGCCGTCGCATGAAGAGCTCAATTTTACAAGATGTAGAACAGGTTACTGAATTGTGTTATTTAAGTTATGACCGTGTCAAACCCCACTTTTATGCCAACATTTATGTCAACTTCATTATTCTGACATCAGTGGATAGTTTACTTAGGTACGTGAATTTGAATAAGTTTTGATCTAAGATCCAATAGAAGAACTGTTATTTGATAATCAAATAAGAGATGAGGGAAGAGATTTCTTCTATATATATAATGAGCATTATCTAGCAATTATAAGATAAATATTATAATTGCTAGATAATGCGTTTTATAATTTTATATTTTCGACTTTATTCTCGTACTATTTGTTTTTTTTAATTATACATACTAGTACTTGACTTTGACCCCACCTGATGGTAAGCAGTGATGCAATCGTTAATGGTGTTTCGCACTAAGTTGTTTATTAAGAGCCTATTCACTCTAGTCTTGGAGACGCCTAAATTATATTCGGACGGGAAGACAACTGCAAATTGTTCCAATCCTTCATTGAACACGGTGTAAAGGAATGTGTTGTAGCCTCAGTTAAATAAAATTTGTAGCAAATTCGTTTAGTGCATAACTACATTATTTAGGCAGCAGCAGAATGGGTTGCCACTATTAAGTTTGTCTCACTGGGTTAGGTATTTCAGGCAAGCCCCTGAATGAATGAAAGAATGTGTACAAGAGATGGGCGTAACGCAACCCAAACCCTGACTCCACAACTAAATTTTAGAATGGAGAATTTCTACAAACGAAAACCTATAGAAAAAACTGACACATGTTTTTGGGCGTGTTCTAGAAAGTGATTTAGCTGTGTAGGTTCCGTAGATCAAACAAAAGATAAAAGCGTGGAAAGAAAACAGATATCCATAAAAACCGAGCTTTCTTTTATCAGTTTCCTCAGTAATTACACTCCAATCCTTCAAAGGAATATACATTAATATCTGCCCAACCCTTCAACCGAAATTAAACAAATAAATTAACACAAATTTGTTCGCACCCCTTTTACGTTTGGAAAGGTATTGTGTGCACATAAACAAAGTCGGTAACCGGTGATTGTAATTTCGTTTATTCATATTTTTACAGCTGAAATCGACGGTATTTTTATGAACATATTTGTGTAAATTTAACACGTCAGTTGAATACTAAAGTAATATAAGTTTGAACAAAGGAAAGCTGTACCTTCACCTTGTTACGTCAGCGAAGCTATGTCGAAAAGAAATTTAAACTTTAAAGTCTGCAGCGCTATTTTGTACGTAGTAGTTCGTATGCTCGTTGTAATATATAATTCAAAAGTAAGTATCGTATCACAGAGGTGCAATGACAAAG
This sequence comes from Mythimna lalbum, assembly GCA_949319445.1. NCBI lineage: Eukaryota > Metazoa > Arthropoda > Insecta > Lepidoptera > Noctuidae > Mythimna > Mythimna lalbum. Next base: position 7,188,043 of record OX439348.1, on the reverse strand, counting down.
GAAGTCGCGCGCGCCAACTATTTGAAATACAAGCTATAAATAGACAAATAAATCTATCTAATTAATATCATAGGACATTATTGATACTCAGTAACATTTTAATACATGGTCGTAAAAGTGGTCTAGTTCCAGACCTATATTATTTGACCTAGTTTGTCGAAGACATCTACGTCATCGGTTGGCTGTATCCCAAATTTGGCAATATTTCGGCGTAGAAAGTGTAAGCGATGGCTGATCGTCGCCGGTAGCTAAGCAGTCGAGACAAATGGTTGTGAACTACATGCTACATTAGACAAGACAGATCAACCGTTTTTATACGTACTTTTTCTTTTACAAAAGTTATTGAATAAGTTATGTGTTTTGTCTGCAGAATGTACAGATGGTAGTTTAGCTCTTTTCAGGCTCTCTTTACAGTTTCGTTTTCAAAAAGTTTTTTTCAGTTTTACTACATCTACAAATCTAATTGAAATTTGTGTAGCAACGCAAATGTTACGTTTTACGTCATGGAAATTGATATAAACACACTTAAAAGTTACTAACTTAGTAACTTACTTTACACACTGGGTAGTTAAATTAAAAATTGACAGAACTACCCGCATATTTTCAGCATCGCCTTAGCGATAAAATATAAAGTTACAGGCTCGTCTCTACTTAAAGCTATTGCGCTATAATTTAATATAAAAGGTAGTAAAATTAAAATACCTTTGCCGCTCCCACCGCAGTATCGATTCCCACCAGCACGCAGCCCACCGGCAGGCCACCACTCGAGCAAAGAAAAACAAAGCAAGTGAACACAACACTTAGAAAGTCCACACTATTGTAAAAGCGGCCGGCGAAAACCGCAACAGTTCACTTTTCGCCACAGTCAACTTCAAGAGATAACTTCAACAACTTAAAAATAAGCAGAAGCGACGAACTAACAGCGACGAAGACTATCCGATAGATTCAGAAAAGAATTTCAGCGAGTGAAACGGCGCGCACCGCGGAAAAGTTTTATATGAATTTACGTTTCTCCATGCCGTAGGCGCGGGCCGAGCGGCCGAAAGTTTTCAGCGTAGCGTCGAGAGCCGAGTGTGCTTTTGTTACGCAACTCGCTGCGACGTCGCGCCGCCAGGGGGAGCGCGCGCTGTGGCGCAGTGACGGGCATGCGCACTGCGCCGCGACTGTCGCCCCGACCGACAGCCGCACGCTCTCCGACTCCTCACCAATCTTTTCACTCCTCACCACTCGCACTAGCTGCTCCTTTCAACTGTTATGAGGGACTGGCCCAATTAGTAAGTAAAGACTACAGTAATATACTATTCTCCAGCGCATGCCTTCAACACACATTCGTACCGCTGAGCAATCAAACGGAATACATCAACCTTCTTCATACATCCTGACCCACTTTGTGACTTTGTATCAGAGGAAAGTCAATAACAAAACAGAGGTCATGGTGCCAAGAATCGCGTGAAGCCGCGGTAATGGCAGGACGGAACGCGAGCGCTATCTGCGATCTGGAGTGAGGCAGGTAACGTAGCTAACCAAATACTGTGAATACCGCTTAAGTGCCGTGAGAAAATAAATATATACTTGGTTAAATTGTTCAGGATTGAACAAGCTTTGTGTAAAAAGCCTTGGTTTAATCTGGCAGGGTTACGCAACACTTTCGGCTGTCATTTACTTACGACGGTTCATAGAATATTCACCGTTCCACTAGACTTGGGCAGAACACGTAGGTAAATAAAAAAGGTCTCCGATGACTGTGATAGACGCAACCTAGTGAAAATATCTTTTTTTTTTTCAGTAGAAAATCGTCAAGTGATTCCTTCCGCTTTGGGTGGAGTGCGAGGTGAAGTCAGACTTTTACTGTATAAAACCCACCTGTGTCCCTTCAGTAAATAATTCTTTCTATCAACCCCACAACCCTGAGAGTGAAAATACCTGATAATTACATCATACAATGGTGAATTCTACACAAAAAGGTTCTGATTAGGGATGTAAACGAAACATCGATGATTCATAAACATTGATCTTTCAATAGTAACTATCGATGTTAAATGTCGATGTTTACCTTCCAATATAAATCATCGATGTATCGTATTTTTTTTAATCGATGTTATTTGTTTTTTTGTTTATTTAGATAATTAAATGATTAAATAAAAGAATTATTATCAACTATGTATTAATCTGTGCAATACACTAATAAACTGAAGCTTATAAGTGCAAGAGAGTGTTGTAAACAGTCGTAAAGTGTTTCAAAGTGATATGAAATTATGTAATATGAATTTTATATTGCCAATATTTATACTTTACTCATCGCAATGTAAACACAAAGGAAATACCTATTAATCATGTCAAGTTTTAAAAGATTTTTATCAAAATCAGCGATATTTCGATACATGACATCGATGTTTTTCATGACGATGTTCGCATACCTAATTCTGATTCAACATTTTCACGAATGTAGGTAGGCACTTACGCCAATTTTCGATGTTCTAAATTTAGATGTAGTAGTGTATAATAGTTGGGCAAAAAAATTTAATTTATGGCCGACAATTCGTCTCCATCTTTCCGTATTGATTTGTAGCGACATCTATGACGCCACATAAGAACTACATAACATTATCGCTTACCATCAGGTGAGATGGTGGTGAAAGGCAAGCCTATCAATAAAAAAAAAAAAACTGGGCAAGTGCGAGTCGGACTCGCGCACTGAGGGTTCCGTGCAAACTAAAATTCCCGAATGGAGTCTCAAAGATTTTTTGGAATTGCAATTTTTTTTGTGATGTAGGTAACAACAAATTTACTGTTTACAGATTTATTTCTATGAAATTTAGCACAAAGCAAGGTCTTACCTTGCTTTGTGCTAAATTTCAGAATTCTAAATCAACAGGAAGTACCCTATGAATTTCGATCTTTGAGAGTATACTTCAAAATATATACTTTTTTTGCGACATAAACAGCCGTATCTTTTTTATTATTCGTTAACTTAGAAGTTTGATTTTTCACATCTTAAAGGGACCGCATATCTGAGTATATTGTTTTAATTTCAACTCGATATCTCCACGCGTTCTCGAGATTACAGACAGACAGACAGACCGATGGGCGGAAAACAAAGTTAACTTTTTTTATTTATTGTTATTTTTTTATAAGGGTTCCGTTTTTTTCCTTTTGAGGTACGAAACCCTAAAAAAAATTACAATAAATAAAGAAAAGTAAACTAGGTATCTATTTAAGCTTGTGAGACCAAACTACATTTGCGATTGTAGTTTTGTTCGCCAAGGAAGCCTATTTTCAGTAGACGGTGGGCAGAAAAAACATAACCTAACTGAAAAAATGGCTATCAATCAATCATTATTTTGACATAGTACACGTACAGTCGGCAAACAGTTGTAACAGATCATCTGGTACAGTTTCATTAGTTAGAGAGCTATTTTTGCGGCCTTTACGGGATTATTCGAAAAACTTACAATAACTAACACTTATAACTATTTTATATGTATATGCTATGCTTATTTATATATAGTGTTTGATTAATTTGTTAGCAGTACACCGCAGACTGATGAATCGCCAAACTAGAGTGGCAATGGGCAGGGCACATTGCTTGCACAACAGATGGCTGAAAAGATCTGGAGTGGCAAATGCGTACCGGAAGACACAGCGTAGGAAGAACTCCTATAAGGTGGACCAATGACCTGGTAAATGTTGCAGGAATCGGATGGATGCGAGACGCATATGACCGTTAATTGTGGCGATACTTGGGGGAGGGCTATATCCGACCGTGGACGTCTCTCGGCTGAGATGATGACATGATGTGATGATCTTGGCTACGCGTGCGGAGCAATCTCGCATGCGTGATGAAATCCGCACGATATTAAAAACACCCTTAGTCGGCAAAAGTTTGACTCTCCTCCCACTTCACTGGATGCATGAGTAATCAATTGATGATTTTTCACTGAGATAAAATATATTTTCAGTATGTTGCGGTTCTATCTATTCAGTTATCCTCTCTATCACTAAAAACCTGACACTCCCTCCCGTTTCACCTAAAGCAAGAGAGGTTATTTAACGATTTCCCACCGAAAATAATCTACTTACACTACCTTAAAAATTGCATTTTCACAACTGAAGTCTTTAGTTGCAAAATTTCTCACATATGATAATCGTTTTCCCATTATGTAACTAGTTACATCTATCTCCCGTCCAGACAAAGTGTGGGTAAACTTTGTGAGTCAGACGTTAATTGCTATCTTCTTAGAACCGGCGCTGTGCATACAATATTATCAGCAGCCGTGATTATGAGCAGCGAACACACCTGTGGCGTTACGAGATGTTACTTATAGTAAGGTTTGTTCATATCGATGCGATGCAGCAAAAAAACGACTATCATACGGTTGTGATACAGTGGGGTAAGTATAATCTTAAAAGGGTAATATCCTTACTATCATTATAAAAGCGAAAGTGAGTTTGTTTGTGGATTTCCCTGCCAGAGCCTCTTTTCCCGTTGCCACTGAGAGGTATTTAGGTACCTGTTTGGTACGGTCTGGAAGTCTGACTAATGTATTTGGTTTTCGAATCTTATGCTATCTCTGTGTCTATGTCTCTTCTCGTGCTGCCTTGTGTCTAGTACCTAGTTGCCGAAAATTACGTTTTTTTTTCAGTGGGTAAAAGTCATCCAAATGACAAATCCTGCCCGGGCGGAGCGGGAGATAGTGCCAGACTCTTACTGACAAAAAAAGCCCACCCCGTTCCTTCTTGCCTTTCGTACCGGGGCTGAGCTATCTTTCGAAATAATCCTATCCTGGCCCGAGTAGGCTTCGGCCCAGCTGGACCCCTGCTGTTGCTGACAGCGCCTTTCATACCGGAGCCGAGCCTCCACTTCGGAAACAGACCTCAATTCCTAAAATTTCGATGCAAAATCTATCTAGAACACAAATTGATGCAGCACCTTGATTGCTTGGTGCGCCCGTCTGTCGTAAGCTTTATGTAAAACAATTAACCGACACATCTGGAGCACCACTATACCATGTAACTGTTACCGGGAATTTCCGCTTGATATCCAGATGTAGATAATACTACTTAGTTTAATTGCAGTTACTACTACTTAGTATTGTCGTCTCAAACTTTGCTTATTACATACTAGCTGCTCCCGGCGGCTTCGCCCGCGTGATAGCAAAAAATTATCCCAAAGGAACATACTTCCGGGATAAAAAGTATCCTATGTCATATTCCAGGACATGGTCTATCCGTGTACCAAGTTTCATCAAAATCGGTCTTGCCATTTAGGCGTGAAGAAGTAACAAACAAACGAACAAACTCACTTTGGCTTTTATAATATTAGTAAGGATTATATATCTATTCTCTCTACTCTTTATTAATTTTGTAGTTTTGGACGGTATTTATTAGGTAGATATACCTAGGTATCAGCTTGGAGCTTGAGCGCTCGGCGTCAGAGTGGGGATCGGCATTGGCAAGCCAATCGACGTCGTTGTTAGATACATGCAGCAAGCGCAGGGAACGAGACACGAGTCTGTCTTTTGCGCAACTTAAAGCCAGCGCTCAAGATCCGTGCCGGTATCTATACTTGAGATACAAAACTACAATAATTCACATTAATATCGGTCAGTGAATCATCTTAGAGACTTACCCACAAGGAATTCATTTGAATCGAATAATAAAACAGCCAATGAATTTTACTCGAAAAAATTTCGACCGATACCCCCACATTAGACTCTTAAATATTATTTTACTATTTATATACAAATCCTAACTATGCAAGTACAAAAATACAACAGCAAAATAATCTCAGGCTTCGAAGTAAGTATCTACTTCTCCACATCACTCTTTTGAATGGTAGTGCAGTAGCGATATCTATGAAACCACATAGAAACTAAAATTCAAAATCCTGCATCGCGGTATTAGTGTTCTTCATGCGATTAGGACATGAAAACAGTCTGGAATCAACTATCGGGCATTCGGGGTTGCCCGCACCGGACGCAACACCCGTCTCGGAGGATTCTCCGGTTCTCCCTTTTCAATGGAAGTTTAGCTTTACACCTTGTGTGGGGGCTATACGTTTAGGTTTCCGTAAGGTATATTAATGGTTCTGGAACGCAAAGGGCAAAGAAACATAGGTAAGAGTTCCACGGCTTTGGAACAATGGCAAAGAAGGAACAGGAGTGGGTTTTTATTCTCTTGCTCCGCCCAAGAGAGGGAGATGTCATTAGATAATTTTCCCACCTAAAAAAAAGGAAAATAGGTGTGGATTTAGTCAGTAAAAGTCTGATGCGCCCAAGAGCGGGTGAGGGCATTAAATGATTGACTCACCTTAAAAAAACCTTTTTACGTATACTTTTAAAATGCTAATTCTAGAAGCTAGGTAGGTATTAGTTACAGCAAAAAAAAAATGGCTTAGGTACCCAAATAGATTAAGTGAACCTACATACACATTGAAGACCAATTCGCCTTCGTATATAGAACAGCTATAGGCATTCCCAATAAGTCTGTAAGAAACTTACTCGAAAAAGTTACCTAATACTGATCATATCTACCATTGATCGAGGTTGCCTAATTACCAAGTAATACCCAACGATAATTAATAAATATTTTATTTTATATCTCGGCCAAGGGCCGTAACTAGGGCGGTGCCAGTGCCCGGGCTCAAAGCGCAGACCCCAATGGGGCGCAAAAATTATCAAAACAAGAACCACATTAAGCTTACCAGATGAGTAGAGTGGACTAATGTAGACGTGTGCAAATGCATATCAGCGAGGCCTTTTTCTTTCATAAATTCCAAAACGAGACAGCGATTGTCGCAACCCAGTCTTCGACCACATTATCACTTACCATCAGGTCAAATAGTGGTCAAACATGAGCCTCTCAATTAGAGTCTTGGCTTGTGCGAGGCTCCCTTTGGGTTGCGCGGGCTTGCAGACAGTGAGCAATGGGTAGCTCGCTGTCCGACCGTCCGGTAACTCTCCAGACCGAGCCCAAGTCGTCGACAGCGAGCACTGTTCCCGCACGGCTCATGGAGTTGTCAGCAACAGCAGGGGCCTAGCTGGGTCAAAGCCTACTGGAGCCAGGGTTAGCTCCGAAAGATATCTTAGGCCCGGTATGAAAGGCAAAAAGGAATGGGATGGGCTTTTTAGTCAGTAAGAGTCTGAACATTACCTCTTGCTCCGCCCAAGGACGGTGGATGTTATTTCGATGATTTTTACCCACCAAAAAAGGCCCCTTTGGGTGGGAGGCCGTGGGCGCGGGCCCACTTCGCCCACGTCTAGCTACGTTCTGAAACTTACCCAGCTTGGAGTTGTTTTTAGGGGCGCTTTTTCAGAAACTGGCACAAGGCATATAAAAAGCTACTTACGGCTCTGCGTCTTATTTAAGTAGGTTCCTAACATATTATTTATGAATATTTCAGTAAAAAATGCTTCATCCAATCGAAGGATATTATTTTGTCCTTCTAGGAATAGTCTTTTACCCCTTAACCTCACTGACCTCTTTTGGTGAGTATGAAGCAGCTGTTTAGGCGGAAACATTATCTAGGACGGTAGGTAAGTATATCTAAGGGTCGATCCATAAATTACGCTAGGTACACGAATTTCGCCAAACTTAAGTGGCAATGGGCAGGGCACATTGCACGCAGAACAGATGGTCGATGGGGACGAAGGGTTCTGGAGTGGCGACCACGTACCGGAAGATGCAGCGTTGGAAGGCCTCCAACAAGGTGGACCGACGACCTAGTCAGAGTCGCGGGAATCCGATGGATGCGTGACGCACAGGACCGGTCGTTGTGGCAACGCTTGGGGGAGGCCTATGTCCAGCAGTGGACGTCTTTCGGCTGATATGATGATGATGATGATGACACGAATTTCATTATTTTAGACTCTTCTTTCTTAGTGAGACGTTATAAATTTTCAATTTTAGTAAAACAGCAGTTCCGAAACTGGTAGAATTAAATTTCCTTTTCTAAGATTTTTTATATTTAATTGTTCTACATGTGTGTCCAGAACAGTGGTAGCCGAGTGGTAACGGCCCTGACTTAGTAGTTGCAGATCGCGGATTCAAACCTAGCCAGGCGCATTACTATGTGTAATTTAATTCATCACCACTACCTACTCTCAAAACGATGGTTTTTTCACTTCCTTTTGTGTGAAAAGTTTTTTATTACCTATATTCATGAACAACATTATCTAACTAAAAATTCATTTTTTCGTGCCTAATACATTGGTCTAAAAAAATACTTAGCTATTTCGCAACTTTCGTTTTAGTGTACAATAAAGTTTATTCTATTAAACGGCTTGGATCTTTAGAAACATTTTTACACATAAAAATTGGTAGTTAATTTTAATTCTTCAAAGTGAAAGTAGCATATAAGTAAATCAATATTTCGCAAAGAAAATGGTATCGAAGGTCATTGGGGCTGTTCTCCGGTCGGAAATTCAAGGGACTATACGCCTGAACACTCTACAATCCTGCGTAGTCGCGTTGGTATTCTCATTAAGCTTCAGTTCATAACAAAAGTTCTGTAAACTTTGAACATCAACTTTTCAGAATCTTATTAAACTTAGAAAATGCTTTCAGGTTAAAAGTACTCGCTTACCTACCTAACGTGACTAAGTGTTAACGTTAAGGTTCTACTCATAAGCTGTTTAAAGATTTCTGTACTTAGTTGATACTTTTTGTGATAAGGAGATTACCTACCATATATTGTCAAGCCCGTAAGTACCTACAGTCAACAAAAGAGATAAGTAGGTAACCGCAGGGTCCTCAGATATCCTCCTTCTGCGAAGTAGTAATGCTAGTAAAGGAGGAGGCCGACCGCATCAGGCTACGGCGCCCTTGCCGCCGCCGCCGGGATTCCGATCCCGATTTCTGACCACCGTAGCCGCGGGCTCGCGGACGGCGACCCATGGGTAGCTCGCTGACCGATCGTCCGGTAATGGACCGAGCCCAAGACGTCGACGGCGCGCACTGTTCCCGCGCGCCTCAAGGAGTTGTCAGCAGCAGGAGGGGCCCAGCTGGGTCGAAGCCTACTGGGGACAGCGTTGTCCGAAAGGGAGCTAGTGCTCCGGTATGAAGGCTAGAAGGAACGGGATGGGGTTTTTAGTCAGTAAGAGTCTGACACTATCTCCCGCTCCACCAAAGAGCGGGTTTTGTCATACGATGATTTTTCCCATCGAAAAAAAAAGATATTTAGTTGAAGTTTTCATGGAAACCTCTGGCGCTGGATAGATACGATTTTTTTTTAAATTTTATTAATGATATTGCTTCATCATCATCATCAACAACCTGCTACATCACCTTACGTCCACTAGATTGGGGGAGTCTCTTCAAGTTCTGCGAACAACCGGAATGTGTTTCTCCGCTGGTGAATATGCCTCTCCAGTATGGAGCCGGTCCGCCGACACCGGTACGAATGCTGTATCGACTAATAAGACTGGCGCTAGCCTCACAAAAACCGTCAACCAAGGGTGGTGAAGAGAAAACATGGCAGGTGCATAAAAAAATAGATCATTAAGAAGAATAAGGCTATAATTATACACAGGGTTATTTTTAAAACACAAACAACCTCGCAGGACTGTATTACTATCGTCATAAACAACAACTTTTGTTCTATGACTATTTACAAAACTAACCTTCAAGATTTTGTTCTTCCATCTAACACATTTCAACTCTGTATTTTGCTGTATCTACCTACTTAGGTACGGCTCCCGCGCACTGTTCTGGTAACATAGCAGGCTTCCGAAACATTGTCACTACACCTAGCAAGCATTTGCACCATTTCCGTGTACTTGATATTAGATTATTGATACACAACCAATAAAGATACATAGGCACTCCCGAATTTCGCTACAAGAACACGTATGATGCGACGCAAGCGTATGCTCGCATCAAGGCTACTGGCCGACTAGTGAGAGTTGCCCATAAATAGGTCAAGTTTATGTCCAACTACCCTCTGCTATTATACCTACTATCGGTTTTTTTTTTACAAAAATCATCCTATGATAACCCCCGCTCTTGATTATACTATCGATTGCTTCACATAGACTTCGTAATATTTAGAACGTTCAATTTAAACGTTTTTATTTTTGTGTGAAATTTAATGAACTAAAATATGATGCATTTTTAAAAGTCATAAAACAAAAGTAATTGTTTATGATGTTCTTGTATATAACCCTGTATATAGATCCTACCTACACATAAACCACGAAGCAACTGGTTGCATTCTATAAAGTTGTCAAGCTGGTATCCATAGCAACCACAGGTCATTGAATGGTCATTAAACTATGCAAGCATACCGTACACCTAACTATAAGGTATCAACCTAATATAGTTAAGTACGCTTAGCAACAAAACTCGATGAAACTTTAGTGTTCTAATAGGTACTTAAAAAATGACAAGATAATTAGTTTGGTGAAAATCGAAGCAGAAATCTTAGCGGCCACTGCGTCGGAATCGGAGCGTACGAGCCGTCGGTATTTACAAAATGCCGATAGGGTGCTGTACTGTTCGGATTTTGTATCGGCAATTTCCGATCCAGTGCGAGTCCACAGAAATCGATACAGGGCAACGAATCCGTCCGTTCCATAGGTATCTAGGTACACTCTCTACAGATTTAGATGAGTAAAAAGTAGCAGTAAGTTCCTGAGTATTGACTTTTGTAGCCGACTGTCCCTAAACCTACACGTGTTGTACCTTCATTATCTAGTAGGTAACAGTTGACCCATGAAGCTAACAGCGTTGAAACATTTATCGATATCGATCGCAGCTCTCGGAATCACTATACCTACCCTATCCGCATGCCCATTACCCATCTATCGCTACTAACCTAGAACCACCGCGGGAATGCGGTGGATGCGAGCGAGGCGCACTTGATCGGTCGTTGTGGCGACGCTTGGGGGAGGGGGATGTCTAACAGTGGACGTCTTCCGCACAGATCTGTGCGAAAATTGGTTTTTACGTGGGAAATTAAGACCTCCCGCTCTGGGAACGAGAGGGAGTGTCAGGCTTTTACTGACTAAAACCTGTGTTCCTTCTGTTGCCGTTTTTGCGTGGTAACCTGCTTTGGAAAATCTGCAATCCTGGCAGGCGTCAACCCTAAGTGGCCCGGTCAAGTTTGCTGCCATCTTTTCGAAGTGCGCGTAGAACACAACGCGCCGTCCACCCAGGCTTGGTCTTTACCAGATAGTCCGCAGGCCCGGGGCTGCGGTGGCTAGAAATCGTCCTGCGACTCCCGATGCATGAAGCTAGCTTCAACCACCTCCCTTGCTTGAATTACTGCTTCGCAATTGATGACTGCCTACCATTAGGTACCTCTCACTTCGTACCATGGCCTGACACGAGTCCCCATCGCCGACCGCCTTCACATGAACAGTACGGCTGTGCTCCGCCCAAGCGAGACGACCTACATGTCCTCCGAGTAACAATTACAATTATCCTTCTAAGTCAATGACGGTAGGATATTTTGCTGGAGTAAATGCACTCGCCCAGTTTGCTGAAGTGCTGCACTGGTCTATTTATAGGGCGTATGGTGGAACCTAAGTAGACACGCATAGCGCACCATGTCTCTGTAATCTTTACATCAGCTTTTGAGCATGTGTAGATACTTGATATACATCAATTTATTTAATCCATGCTAAATTGGTAGGTCCTTGAGCGCCTCTGAAATAGTTTCTGTACAGCTTTTTTCCGATTCCATTAAAACGTCTCGACCTTCCACTACTTTAGGCAGTCCAATCAATTAAACACAAAGTTTATTTACACACTTTATTGAATTAACATAATGAAAACAAACATTAATATCATATTGAAATGAACCTCATGACAGTATACTGTAACCGTGAGTACAACATTTATATTCATAACATTTAATCAATTCAATACACAAAACGATTAGATATGTAGATAATTACAGTGATATTCGAAAGATATGACATGTGAACATCTAGACTTGTGAGAACATAATGTAGATTACACGACAACTTGCATCTGCAGTACAATTAGAAGCAGTAAAGAATAAACCATTTATCAGATTTGATAAAAATATGTGCAAGTTATTCTTTATTATACTATGCACATTCCCTATCTATTCTCGGCGACATCCGGGCAAACGAACGCTATGTGAATTATCCGCACAACCAATTTATTACTATGTAAGCTCTCACTCTCAACAACACGTCAACACGGTCCTCGACCACCGAGCTACCTACAAGTCTACCTTCAGCGGTCAGGTGGCCATATCAGTAATATTGAAGGCCTGTAAAATCCAATCAATAAAATTGATTTCTACAGGAAGCAGTGCCATCCCCATGCCAGGCCACTTCACTAGAAGAATACCGCAATGTCGCCCGACGCTTGAGAATCCAATCATCATTGTTTCTAGTTAAATCTAACGTTTAATTAGGTACCAGGTATTATTGCATGGCATATTATGATGTTGGTGGCAGTCAGCGCCATAAATATATCAACATTGAAGGAACTGCCGCAGCCGCAGCAGTATCATAACGTTACACATTAGATTGACTAGATAAATAGCCGCGTTAGAGATCACAAAACACACATTTCCAATCATCTTAACCACACTTTCCAACACTTAAATGTTAGTATATTTATGTCATTGATAATAACCAATAAAGTCTATGTGTTTATATCCAAATAACATTTGTAGAACAATACACTTTTATGTTTACTAACCATAGTGAATACAAAAAATTAAATGCTTATTGAAATAACAGCAGTGAAACAAAAACATCAGATATTTTTGTTGTTTTTTGATATTACAATTCTTAACTATACTCAGTCAATAATTACTATTAACTTTAATACTACACAGGTGTCGAAACTGTGAAATTAATAGCCTACGCACATACACAATATGACAGAAAATATGACAGCAGATCTACTTTGATAATATTGTAAACGCACAGTATCGTGTGTCGTATACTTTGTAGTACGTGTCTTACGAATGTTATTCATTAACTACCATACATTTTATTTTACTTGGTACGATCTGTCGTACCCGCCTGCACATACTTCATTATTCCGTTTATTTATAATTTAATAAAAATCAATTGAGAAAAATATGTTCTATCATAAAGGGTATTCGAAATACATACAATTGAACTATATAAGCTGTGTAGATGAAGTGAAGGTATGATGAAATCCTCTGTATTTTGTTACCCTGTTCACTACGAAAGTGTAGTATTTAAAAGATGAATATTTTGTCTAATATTACCGTAGTGTACTTAGAAAGGTGTGAAGCGAATATATTATTGGATATTGTATAATATGCATAATAAATTACACAACCTTTTTACCCAATCGTGTTGAACCTGTATAGATAGATATTTATTAGGACATAGCAAAATATTTATGTATTACGAATGCAATAATAGTCACCAATAAACATGCGAACGAAGTGGATTGCATCGTAAGCATTTATCCAAAATATTTAATTATAGAATGTAGTAATGTCAAATTTTAATATCATTAACCGCAAAATTCAAGGGATTCTCGAAAACGGTGCAATAAGAAATTCAAATACATGTGCTAACACGAAATTTGTAAAGAAATTCACTATTACATTTATAAATATTTGCTAAGATTGAATGTAATTACAATATACAGCGCTGTCTGACCCTGTCAATAAAGGCTATATAATTCATAACACGATCCAAAAGAAGTCCACAATCGTACAACTTACAGTTTAAAATAATTTGAAGAAAATCTAAGAACAAAAGGCACTAACTTTTAGTTTAGTGACTTAAATATATTACGAACATTTGAAACATACAAATAACGAGGATAAAACTGATATCTGATTATACAGTAAATAATTTATTCAATTGAAATCTTATATGACATACGGAATCATGGACTAACATGGTCTTTCGTGAGTATTCAATTTCAACTTTAAATCCTTGTTAAAAGTTTCCTAGCCCTTACTCAGATCTCTTATATTTTTGATGGCACAGTGATAATATTCTCAACATTATCTAAATAAACATTCCTGTATTTAAAAACCTCCAATTCAATCAAATCGACATATAACTTAATTATTAAATATGTTATAGGCTTCGATACGGAAGACAAAGAAAAGAAAGTAATGTCAATTGACTGAAGAGTAACAAAATTAATTAGACTTAAATAGTAAGTGATTATTTATACAATAGTTAAGTAAAGAGTCACGTATCTTGCCTATATCATATTTGGTGCGTCTAAAATTAAGTAGTTAAAATTTAAAGATGCTCCATTATGTATGTAATATAATGTATACTTACGTCGCACAAATGAGTACGATGTGCATCGCACACTAAATTATAATATTGCTTATCGAACAACAGAAAACAAACTGAACCTCATTTCGCATCCTAGCTTACATCAACATTGACAAAATTGAGCAAATCAAAATAACAATAACAATACGAATCATAATAATATTGCTAAGTATAATTATATAATGAGTATAATAATGATTATATCGATTGCTGTGATTACTATTAATTACAACTGAACGTAATAATACACGGATATAATGAAAAATTATTTCTAGTTATTATTTATTTACTAATAATTTAAAATTGCATTGACCTAAATTTTATTAATATCATTGACAACACCGATGAATTGATACTTTCTTATCTGAAAGTATTTGCGTTACAATTATCTGTCAATTTATTATATAAAACGGTTTCCCGCCTGTGTCGCGCGCGCTGTTGCGTCTAGTTCACTCTCTGAACTACAAGCGTGCACTATGACTACTACCTGCATCACTATCCGATACCGCGACATCCTGACGTAGCTCTCGCACAAAAGTGCATCCCCAAACGTTAATCACAGCTATGAACTCTCTTCTCTTTAGTAAATTACTATTTTTTTTTTCAAAATTATCTTTTCACAGTTTTATATCTATAGAGTAATTCTATGTAAACCTGTGGGGTACTTACTTTACGAAGCTCTATACATTGTCTTAATTGCAATTTAATAGACTATAAATAATTGATTTTATCAAAATTTTTATTGCTACTTTAATTTACTTGAAGCACACAAAAATAGTTAAAACTTTGAGAGGAGCAAACAAAAAATAAAATAAACTTTTTTATTATTTTTACATAACGCAAATACACCAATAGAAAAAAAAACAAATTTTGACTAGTATTCTAATAGAATTTCTTAATTTTTTTTCTAACTTCAGAAAAATTTGACTAGCATATCGACCGACGATTTTAACGAAATACGAACTAATTTTCAATACTATCGACTTCACATTTAGATACACATAATTATATAAATAAATTTTAGACACAACTTTGGCACAATCATTAATTATTGAAATACTGCGGGGGAAGACTTGGGAAATATGTTATCGGGATATGTTTCGAGAATATTAGATAAGTGTAATCGCATAACCTTATAACTAGGGTGCAAAATTAATAAGTAGTGGATAATACAGTAATCGCTTACGTAATTCCTATTAATTTGATACTTTTATTGTTATTTTATTATATACCATGTTTAAAATACGTGCACAGTTCACATCTATATATTTACGAAGTTGAAATTCTGATATTTTGGCACTCGATTATTCATCGTGACTTGGCACTAATCAACTTTTAAGCAAATAGAAAGACATTTCACTGATAAGCTTTTCATACAGTGGTCCTATAGTTATCTTACCCTACGTTACCCTAGTGTATTTTTTTTTTACTTTTTTGGAAATATTTGATTACCACAGGACTATATTTGATCTAAGACTAAATACAAAGAGCAGTCTGGAGAGGGTGATAAAATAATTCAAATTATCCGTTCTACATTACATTACTAAACATTAACTACTCCCAGAATAATTTAGCATAAATCCACAACATTATTAATGTTAAACAAACTTTAACAATCTTTGGCTTTGATCCCTAGACCAATATTAATTATTCGACTTCAATTTTCAAGTAGCCGATGTATCCTACACATTGTGTATACGTTAGAGATCTTAAAAGTTCAAATGTAAAATAAATTAGAAGACTATCACATTTAGCAACACTATTTTTATACCTAACGTCTTTTCTTTGTGATATTAGACGATTTTAAATGATATTCTGAAATGTTATCTTCTCCTGTCTTCGTTTTTAAAGTAAGTTTTCTTAAAGGATTTGATCCCATCGGTTTCGTATCGCCGCGCCGCGTCCGAGCGCCGCAACTGTTACTGTAACACCTAATTCTCAGGTAATTACGATTATTTTATTTACAAATATTGTCTTTAAACCCTCTCGCTCTGTTCGCTACTCTACTCTACGCTACGTCAGCGGGTCCGAGGTCGATTGTAACGCTTCTACACTATCTATGTACGCCGACACTCGATTAAACTTACTTTGAACATTTTACTTGTGGTCGGTACTGATCATAATGGAAAACAAATCCAACAGACAATTGATACACTCAACCGCTTAAATCCATAGTAAATTCGATCAGCTTAGCTAACTCCTGTTGCACACTTTGTTATAAATTCATAAGCCGTGAGCAGTGAACCAGACAAAAATAATATTCAACTATTTAAAATAAGTGTTTTGTGAAGTTATATTACACGTTCACTGTTCACGGATTAGCAAAAATTTTAAAATGTCAGTCGTAAGTTTTTTATAATAATAATTTTCAAACCCCTTCCCCAGGTCTCACTGACATACAAATACATTACTGACATGTTCTGCTCCAATTAATCAAATACAGTGGAGAATAAATATAAGAATATCTAAAATACTTATAAACTCGTAACAAATGTAAACATACATTCAGCGTGGATCTAATGTCTTGCCAATAGCGTCACCTCGTTTTAGAGAGATTGTTTTGGTCACGTTCATTTGAAGAAATATATCGGAGCCAGAGTCCCGTATTGCGGCTGCATCAGAATGGTGCGTTCAGGGTTGTACAATTTGTACGCAACGCCGGAATTCTGGCCGCGGAGCCCCATTCAATGGATCGGAGCCTTCACAATGTGGTTGGGAGCGATGTAGTGGTAGCCTGGCAGCGGCAGACCGGCTGTCTCCATCGTGATCCTGGAACACATATCACAAGCACGTTCATTCACTGTACACCACACCGCTACAAGTTACATCTGTTCAAACAATCGTCATAATAACACCCCATTCATTGGGAAACAAACGAGCAAAATTTTCGTGTTGGGTTCCAATATATCAAAATCAAAGAACAGCTTGGATGGAAATGGAGATCATAGGATAAAGCAGTAACAGGTTCTGATCATGAACCCGTCCAGAGAAACAAGTAAGTTAAAACGTGGAAACACTAGGATTTAAATTAAATGTAAGGAAAACTCTTACCAGGATATTGGATGATCCATTGAGCAGTAGGATAGTACACGTGGAGCAAAGTTCAGCATGTCAGGTATCACGGGAATGTTTGGTGCCGTGGGTGGGCAGGAGGTGGCGTGGGTTCTTCAAGGAAGCTTTGTGTTTCGGAACATTTACTAGACATGGTTACCTGCACTTAAACACTAAGTTGCGCTGTCAGACAAAAGTTTCGTTATCAATGAAAAACACACGCGTACTATTATTATTTTATTAAGTATGTACTTTAAAACAATACACTTTTGCTTAACGATTCTAGCGAGTAATATAAACCTGAAATGAATTCGAAAACGTTTACTACCTTAAAATTAACATGATTTTTATTACAAATAAAAAATTATATTGACAGCTAAATAATCTGCATTCCCTACGGAACTACATTTAGAAACATACGAATTGGACCTCAATTTTAAATTCGCACTAATTAATCAAATATAATGTAGTGACAGTACAACGCCATCACCTAACTAGTCTTCTATAGCTTCGCTATGTCTAACGCAATGGCGCTGTCTGCCTTAGACTTAATAAGGTCACCTAAATATAAAACAGTCCAAACTACTTATAATAAATCCTGAGAAATAATCATAAGTAGCTATAAATGTATAATAAATAATAAAAAACATCCAACATTCCCATTCCAGTTGGAATATATTTGGCTTAAATAAAACGACTCATACCAACTACAAACAAATAATTTCTCGATGTTCAAAATAAAACTCATACGCAGACGATTGATCAGCTTTATAAAAATATAAACTATAACATTTTTACCATTTATAATACTTTTTTTTACCAACATACAATGGTCCATCATGGACAAAGTATGCGGAAATCAAACTCTAAAGATAAAATATTTTTTATATAATTTTCTCTTTAGTTTATAGTTTTACAAAGCCAAGTTCATTGATTTCTAAAATGTATCGAAAATTTTGTAAGAATTTTAATTTAGCAACGAATAGACAATGATGTAAACTGAAATAATTTAACCAAACTGTGATTTCTTATATTACAATAATTTGTCAAAAATCTAAGTTGATTCTTCCATTTAAAATGTGTATACAGAGGTACTGTCATCAAACAATACTTCTTCATTATGTCGAAGTGAATGTGTACAAATGAGGTGAATTACAAAATAACTAGAGCGTTAATTTTCTAGAATTTCTCGAGTTTGAAGTACCGTTTGATGTTTTTTTTTCTGATTGCGACACCCTGTATTTTGATTCCAAATAGACATTTCATTACATCTGAACGCAAAGCACTCTGTATATTCTACAGCCTTTAGCTTCTACGTACTTCTACTATTGTCAAGATCCCTAGTTGTCGTTAGTCGTATTAATTTTAGTTTCCCGTCGTTTCCATCATGTAACTTTACACATCTATTATGTACTAAGTATTACCATCGAGATTTTATTTCATTTTAATTACTTAACTTTTAATGATGATTATTTTAGTCCCCGAATATTTTAGTCTTATTTTAATATTTATAAAAATCGAGGTCTTTTTTATGACAAGTTTAATTTCATTCTTTTGTCATTTTAAAAGCTGTCTCTAGCTTAGTCATACTATCAGACACAGAAGTCAGTATTGATTTTATTTGAAATAGAAATCAATCGTGCTTGTTCACACAAGATGAATTATATTAAAAGAGGTTCTGAATACACTTCGAACCAAGAGCGATATATTGGATAATCAAAGGAACAATAAAAATAAGACAGTTGTGTTTAACAAAGAACCATTATACGATTCAGTATTTAAGTAATAAAAGTGCTTTAAAATTTTGACAATATACTGAATAAAATAAAAACATGAAAACAGATTTTAGATAATTATAAAGAACTGTGTTTATTTACTCTTAAAAATAATAAAATGAGGACCTGTGCTTTACAGGACGCAGTGTTAGTCTTGTGAGACTCACGAGCTCCATGGAGTCAAGTGAGACAGACTTTCCACCGCCACAGTTAGCATTGACTTCGCTCTTCGATATCAATAAAATCTTACGATGACAATTCTAGTTACATGATTTCAAAGTAACAAAGGTCCAACACTCGTTCGGACCGAGAACCCAGAAATCGATACGAAAACTGTGTGCAAGATGTTTCCTTATGATGAAATGAATAATTCTACACTGTTAAGTTGATTATTAAATTTATTAATAGACTTTATTATCACTTTTAACTGAGGGATTGATTTTCGATTTTTTATTATAAATTACTAGCTGCTCCCAGCGGCTTCGCCCGCGTGATAGCAGAAAATTATCCCAAGGGAACATACTTCCGGGATAAAAAGTATCCTATGTCTTATTCCAGGACATGGTCTATTCGTGCACCAAGTTTCATCAAAATCGGTTTTTGCCATTTAGGCGTGAAGACGTAACAAACAAATAAAAAAACTCATTTTTGCTTTTATAATATTAAGTAAGGAAGTAAGGATTGACAAAGAATTAATATTCTTTCGGAAGTCATCTACATCAATATTATAAGTAAAGTTTGAAAGTTTGCGCGTTTGTTTCTAGAAACTATCGATTTTGAAAAAGCCTACATACATTATTCCCGAGTAGTAATGAAGTATTAATTTGATTCTGATTAATATTTTTTACGATTCAGCTAGTAAATTATAAAAAAAAAACATTAATGCGGAAGACAGGACTCATATATTTTAAATTTCATGGAACCTTCAGATTCCCTGAAGGACTGCGGGTAAGTATTTATGCAAAACTTAATACCTAATGGATTGTTGTGAAGATTTAGGTTAATTGACAGTAAACTGTTTATGTGCGAGTAGGATTGATTCTTTAATCATAAGGAACTCATGAACACATCTTGTCCGTATCGATCTCTGGCCGTTATACCTAATACCATCTCCTTTCAAGTCACAATCGCGATGCACTCCGATTACAGTCCGTGCCGAGCGCATTCGCAGCCGGGCTACATCGTAGAGCGCCTGCGCGGCTAGTACGGATTGTACTTCCTTTCCTTAGAAGATTTGGAGGGCGCGTCGTCATCCTGGCGGCGGCTGTAGGACTTGTGGCTGCGGTGCACGCCCGTGGTCTGCACGGGCTGCGCGCTGCCGCTCAGCAGGTCCGTGAGCCCGCCCAGCGCCGACAGCGAGCTGAGCGCGCCCAGGGCGCCCGTCTTGCTGAGCAGCTGCGCCAGCGGGATGGCCGACGCCAGCGGGCTAGTCGAGGACGAGCTGGCGGTGCCGCTCGTAGAGCTACCCTCCAGATTCGCCTTCTGAAGCTCCACACTGCCGGAGCGGGACAGGAATGTTGTACAGGGTCAGGTGACCTCTGGGCCTATTCGAGTGCACGCGGCGCGGATGTGACGGCGCTGCCCCGAGTTTTATAGCGGATGTTGTAACCAAGTTATTTTATGCTTTGTGTATTCGTTGTGGTAACACTAAAAGTATTTGTAATTATTTACTACTGACGTCGACTGCGCATTTTCGACGTCAAACCACTAACTGACGCTTGTTAATTTTTTTTTGACACAAACCAAAGTTATTTGTTTTCGATTAAAACTTTCAGTGAATTGAATTTAAATACTGTACCTACATTAAATTATAAAATACTAAGAAATAAAACAATTTTATTATATATAAAAAGTTTTGTCTGATGATTCAATTACTTGTTTTCAAGAAAAAAATTGTGGGCCTCATCCGTTATGAATTCAGTTCAAAACGTGTGATGTCAATATTAATTAATCTTAGTCAAATCTGGTACGTTAAAGACAAAGCACAACAGGTCAGCCAATCCCTACAGAAGTCTGTTGCTAAGCATAGGTATAACCTGAATTTCGCCACTGCACCTGCTTGTACTCCTCCCGCATCGTTCCAGATGCCTTTTGAAAGTCTTTGGTCTATTTAGTTGGGATGGATGCTTCCTACACACCAACTGTCGATATGTTGTCTCTTGTCTAGGTACTAGTATGCTCAAAAAGCTATTGGTCTTTCGACAACCATGGGCGACTCATTGACGCTTTAGCTTGCTAAGCTGCATCTGTAGCTCCATTTTTTTTCCTTGAATTTCATTTTGGATTGGCTAGGGTGCGAGGTGCTATACCAGCCGCGCTAAGAAACCAGCATTTTTTTAATCAGCCAGACAATCAGTGTCAACGTTTCGGCATCGTATGTAAAAGGTAGAACTCTCTGGTTATAGACCTCAAGTCTTCGATAGACATAGACAGGCGACAGGCAATATAGGCGACGTGAAGACCTACTCGTTTTTTAATTCGACTTGACTTGTTTATGGTTCCCAAACGTGTTTATACGGACTCGCCGCGCTGTATGCATCAAAGCGGTCGATAAAGCTTTGCATCGAATATCTCTTTTACGACAGCAATAAAACAAACAAAAAAAGAATAATGAATTTATTACACGGTTCAGTCGCCATTTTGAATTAAAATGAGATCGATTCGGCGGCTAGTACGCCGGTGTTGCCGAGTAGCTGCGCGAGTGGGATGGCGGAGGCGAGCGGGTTAGCCGTAGACGAGCTGGCGGTGCCGCTCTTGGAGCTACTCTCCAGGTTTGCCTTCTGAAGCTCCACACTGCCGGAGCGGGACAGGGTTGTTGTACAGGGCCGGGTGACCTGTGGGCCTTTTCGAGAGCACGCGACGCGACGCGACGGCGCTGGCCCGAGTGTTAGGCGATTATCACACTGCCACGCACCACGCAGCATAGCGCGTGCATGCGTGTTTTTTAACGTTGCTTGTTAGTATCTTCGTTTCTGTACAAAACTCGCACAGTCCAACACACCGAAAATGCATCCACCCGCGTTCATGCAGATCACGCACCTACATGCGGAGAAACATGCACTCACGCGCGTGGGTGCGTGGCGACACACAAGACGAGAGGCTCGTAGTCACGTGCGTGCTTTTGTATGAAATGAATCAGAGCCTGCGTGAATTTACAAAACGCACCTACGCGCGTGAGTGCGAAAAAAAACTGCACGATGATGCAGATCTGCACTCCCACAAGTACGCAGGTAGGTGCTTTTACACGCATCATGCGGCGTGATGCGTGGCAGTGTGATAACCGCCTTACAACACGTTTTTAAGTATTATTATTTTAACCTACGCGTCCCACTGCAGAGAAAAAACGTATTTCATTTCATACTGCCATTTGATGCCTTTAGATTTGAGTTTCGGTCATCTTCTTGGTCTACCACAAAGTCGTTTATTGCTGTTCAACAGAACCTTGCGTTTACAGATTAGTTGAGCTTATTACCGGAGTTCTCGATACGGTCATTTGGTTGAGCTCTAAAATACGACGTTCAAGTTCGCCGATTTATCGACAATTCTGCAGGCATGTGCCCATCCCAATAACAATTCTTAGGGCTATGTCGTTAACCTTGGTTCTCATGCGGATAGGTTCTAGAGAGGCGACCCCGTGCCAGAAAACGCAGCGTCGGAAGGCCTCCCATAATGTGGCCCGATGAAGTTATCAGATCAGCTTAAGGAAGGCGTCACCAGTTGGTGATGTTAGCGGGAATCCAATGGATGCGAGACTCCAGAACCTATCGGCTTCAAGTACTACCAAGGGGTATCATACTCTGTAGCTGGCTGTGCTGGTAACGCGTCAGATAGGTTTTCCCTCTAAGTTAAACAGATTTATTAATGACTTTAAGACCTATTGACTAAGTGTGGCTCTCGAACGTCTCAGAATATACAATGTGTTTAGTGATAATATTATTAATACTATTGTTAACACTTTTTTATTCTTTTTCAGAAGTTCTAAGATCAATTTCGTTCAGCATGTAATTAATTACACATCTAACTAATATAAATATGTTTAATTAAATTAAGTTTTGGTAGTTATTACTATCTGTTTCACTACACAAACGCTCAGGAAAGTTTCACATGGCGAAACAAAGAATTTACTTTCTGATACACAAGCGATTTCCGTCTAAGGCACTGGTCCGACCGCCGAAGATGAACGAGTAACGAGTAGAACTAGAAACTATAAACGAGTCGGCGATCAGCGGGAAGCGAGTGTGTAGTTTCAATAGTTTTGTCGCCGAGCTATAAGCGAATGTTCTTTCAATGCCATACTGTAAAGAAATTATCGAGCGAGCATCGTTGAACGAGTATCGCTGAGCGAGTTTATTTTTGTTTTTCGTCGCTCAGCGACAACTAGTAAAGCGAGTCGTCTTTTAATATATGCATCTCTTTCGTTTACACGGAATGTTGTGCGCGTTTCTTGAGAGAGAAAATCGCCGATAGTTAGTCGTTTACTCGCCGACGGTCGGACCACTGCCTATATAAATGTGTTTTTTTTTTTAAAGCTGCAAAATGCAAAACTTAAATATTTAATGAAAAAACTCAACTTAAAGCAACAATTTATAATAAGCTTAGTGTGAGTCTTAAAATATTTAAAAAGTATATTTACAAACGAACTTCGTACTTTTCGAAGTCATTTTAATCCGTGGTTACATAATAATTAAACATGTAAGTGGATTTAAAATTATTGCGGCTTATTATAGGATATGAAACAAGGCATAGGATAAGGATGTTGTCCATAAGGTTTTCATATCAGGTCCTTTCAAAAATTTGATCGAAAAATATCGAACGAAAAAAAAAATGGAATCTTTTCAAACAAAATGTTAATAAAGATGGTGCTAATAAGATCCAATCAGAATAAAGAAAGTGGCTTTCCGAGCGTTTGTGAGTTAAAATAAAAGTGATTTTATCAAAACTGAGCAAGTACCATTACGGTAATTTTTGCTTGATCACATAAAAAAAATTTCGCTTGAATCCTGCGGCGCGGCGCCAAATTAAAACCTTTGAAATTTTCATTTCGAGAGCAAGCAAAAATAAACTTAGCGGTAGTCAGGGTGTCTTTGATATTACATAATCGGACAAATAACAAAGGTTTGCATCAAAAAAATCATGAATACTGGTTAAATAGCAAAAAAATTAACTAAAAAAATTATAATCCTACCATTACTCGGGTCAGACGCCTTTTTCATACAAAATATTTTCATCAACAAAAACGAAAACGATTTCGAAACGGCCCATAAGGTGAGATAAATCAGAGGAATATTGAGGGATAATAAAAAAAATCGACCTTAAGGGTGGACTAGGCATGAGTTGACTGGACAAAATAATACTCCTGAGGAGTCGGATGGATGTGAGGAAAGAATTGAACGGATTCTTGTTATATGTCATTAGTATCGACTTACCTCATGTTGATGAGGTACTGGGCCAGGGCCACGGAGTCAGGATTGCCGGAAATGGTGATGGTCCGGTCAGTGCTGCCGCCTTCGCGCTCCTCGCAATTCGATATTCGGATCATTGCGCCGGAGATTTGTCGGATTTCAGCGATTTTGGTGCCACCCTGGTCGTGATTTAAATTTAGTTACACGCTTTAGGGCTGGTTTTTCAATAGCCAGATATTGTTTTAAAATCAGGAATAAAAATGGCGAATTTACGAGTTTTTCTAAAAAAAAATAATGTCAAACCGTCATATTTATTCTTTAGTTAACAGTTATTAAAGCCCATTCTCTCTCCTAGAGAGGAGCCTGAGTCCCAACAGTGAGAACATTATAAGGCAGACTATGCTATGCTAACGGTTATCTGGCCATTGAAAAATTTGAGAATAATTAAGAGATGCGTTAAATAATAATTTATTTTATAAACTTTCTCAGTTTAGCAGTGTTCAAAATGAGAAATAACAATTTTTACGATTGTAACCTATTTCTAAACTACAATAAGGTTCAAATTCTCCAGAACACATCCTTTTATAACGGTAAACTTAAAAGCTGGTGAGAATAAGACAAAGAAATCTGTTTATCATGAATTAAACTTTAAGCCGTAAGACACAAAGTCGAAAATAGTTTACCTTTCCAATGATGCACCCTATCAGTTCATTGGGCACTGTCATTTCATGCGACTGTTGGTTAGTAGCGGGCTGGTTGCGCGACTGGTTCGACGTGCGCAGCTGTGAGCCTGCTAAAGCTGCCAGCGCTGAAAAGAACACATATCTCGATTAATAATAACCGCTTTAACATATAATAATGCTATGATATGCATAATCTATTTTTGTTGAATAACTGGGGTAGTGATTATTGAAAAATATGACTAAAGGCCTACGCGGATCGGGACTGTATGGCAAAGGATTTTGTCCAGTCAGCGCAGACTAGCCATTTAGATACCGCGGCATTCCAGCCCCTTATCTCGGCATGCCGCGGCACGTCGAAGTATGCCTCGGCAGCTTCTGCTACCCGATACTAGAGGCAGGTCGGTCTCATTCGCCTCATCAAGTCAAGATAGATGACGGCGTCCTTCGGCCAACTACAGCACGCCACGGCATCCAATCGCAGGAGCCCGTGATGCGTCTTTCAATGCCGATCAAATATCCCTTTCGATGACACGGGATCATTCTAAAGCACAGGAATTTATGTTGTATTGCCATAGCAATATGTCTGAATTTCCTTTAGTTAAAAAAAAATTAAAAAACATTTGCGGTGGCGTCCCCATCTGCGTAGACCTTTAGTGAGACGTCAAGTTTTCATAGAAGATATATTTTTTGTGCTTACAGACATCTGTGCTGTACCTATAATGTTATTTACTCAGTTATTTGTGTTATCTAACTCTACTCAAGACTACAGGCAAGCTTGTAAAGCGCGTCGTTCATGGTTTGGCTCGTCCGTACCATAATCGAAGTACAGTTTGAACGAATGCCAGTTCAAAGTACATTCAATAGTTGCATTGCACACAAGATCGCTTGCCACTCTCTCACTAGATGGCGCTAAACTCAATATTTTTAATTTATTATGTTTTTAGTGTATCGGAGTGTTATTAAGTCAAGGAAATAGTATTTGCTAAAATCGGACATTACTTTTCATTGAACTAGGTTAAATTATGGCTTAAACAGTCACCTAATTCTGACTTTTCGTGTCTTAAACTTCATGGCTGAAGTATAGCGCTTTACTTAGCAATAGTTTGAGCTGTATCTGGCCAGCTATTCATGCTGTGAAGGTGCATTTTTATTTTCTGATTATTAAAGCTTGCTTCATTTCTACATGATTATGGTTTTGTAGCTTTTATAAGCAATACACGGTACTGAGACATGCTTTTATGAATGAGGCGCTATACAAAATATTATAGAAAAATAAATAATATTCCAGAATCAGAACAGCGCATCGTCGAGGTGTCGCCAAGAACTAATCGGTGTTGAAGACTAATAGTCAGTTTTGAATTCTGGGCTTTTGGCCTGACTTCGCAATTTTTTTGTTAAGATTTAAACTAGTGTTTGACTGCGATCCACGATCTGTAGGTAAGCAGTAATGCAATGAATAAAGTTGATAGTAAACCGAACTACGTCATTGTGTCTCAGTGTTCTCATGTTGAACACAATTTGTGCGTGAGTTCCACTTCGGATTAATATTTATTTTTCTACCACACTACAAAAATCTTATACATTTACAAAATCATTAAAATATAAAGTTGTTAGTATGGATTTAAAAATAATAATACATACTTAGGCTCTGTTTACCTGCAGGGTTAAGTCCGGCAGAATTAGCTGGACCTAGGCCGCCTAGGCCAAGAGCGGCCAGGCCAGCCAGTGGAGACTTAGCCAGGCCTCCCATCTAGAAAAGAATTTTAATACTTAGTTTTTTTTTTTTAATTATGATATATCTTTTTACCAAGCAAGATGGTATTCTCGTTGACTTCTATATTATGACTATTTTCTTGACTTGGTTGATTGAGATTATTTACAGCATATTGTAATTTATTGTCAACAACAGAAGTATTTTAATTTTATCATCTTAGATAAACAAAGATACACAATCACCAGATTCCACCGTGCTTGGTTTTTAACATTATAATTTAAAGTTTCCCAATCCAAACCTTAGATCTACAATTTCACATTGCGTTCCATACAAATATTTTAGTGGAGGCATTTACTAAAATACATGTAAATTAATATACAATTTTGAAAAGTATTATCTTTGCTACGAAAACAGTATATTTTACAAGACAATACAAGTTTCATACAAAGGAAGAAGAGATCATACTACACAGTGTGATACTTCATTCTCTGAAAATGTTTCGTCTAAACAAAGTCCATAACAGTATGCTAAGATTAATTTTATATATATTTATGAGCTCCAGCTGCTTGTTTTTCTTCTCTGACATAGCCGGGATGGGATCGCTGGATAGGGTTACCTGGGTAAAAACTAGATTTTACAAAGTAAATATTTATAATCTAGGAAAATTCGCAATTTTCACTTCAATTTAGACATTACGTATTATTAATTCAGATTGTTAAAATATCTCTTTTGAAAAACCAAATAACTGAATTAACCATACTGGATCGTGAAGTCAATGGATTCAAAATGGACGAAAGGTAAAGGATTTGCGAATTTTCATAGCAATCTCAGAAAAAAATTTTATCCACGTCGTGAGTTCTTGAATGGTGCTGCCCATAAAAATGCACCTTTTAATTAACAAAAAGGCATTGTTTACTGTACTCTAAAATATAAATTTTGTTTCACGTTAAGCCATGCGCGACCATGGTTAATCACCATTATTATAATTATTTCGTGTGGAAAATAAAAGAAAAACGATGGAAAAGGCAAGGCAGAGGCAAAATAAGGAGAGGTGCAAGTACAGGAACGTTTGTAAGAACTTGAACATCGCTGAAAGGTGCGCGAGCTGGTTGAAGTACATACGCTCGTATCTCGGCAATGCCAGAAAACAAACAGATAAAGCTTTGAATGTGAATGTGTTCATAACTACACGACTATTATAATTACATTTGGAGCAAATGTGCTAACATTAAATGCTTAAACTACGGATCAATAAGTGGAAAACATATTGGAATAAGAATGATACAGATATGAGGGTATACGTGCAAACAAGAAAGAATATATCGATGAGTATCAAGCGTAAGGTGCAAGAGAGCAGCGCAAAATAATATGGATATCATTCCTACACGCCACATCACCGGGGTTCTAACACTATTATAGTACAGGGTTAATTCATGGCCGCTACGGGGATCGACACCACACATCCAATTCGAGGGGATTCTGGGGCAGCACCAATCACATTACGTCACTCAGTCCACACAACCTCATAGAGAAGAGTTTTAAATACTTGTATATCAATTCATGGATTCTCGACACAGGTATATAAGCTAGAAGATCTTCGTATATACTAACAGGCAAAGTAGAACATTCTGGTATTGTCAAGTCTACGGGGCGGGTTTAGCATAATAGTGTTTGATTCAAAGATAGTCTATACCGAATCGGTTCAGCATTCATTACAATGGACGTGAAGATCTTACGGAAGGCCCTAGCTTTTGGTCCCAGCTAGGCAGGCAGTCTTGGATTTCTGTTGCGTATCCTACATGCAGACTTATTTAGTTTATGGAGGGTAGTAAAGAAATGAATTGCTAGTACGCCTTCTGCTAGATTGGCCGTATGGAGTGCCAAAGAGTAGGTTTTTGCACGAGATTTTTATTCGCATACCGGATTAAGCCTTAGGGTGACACACCTGCCAAAGATTATGACACAGAACTCGACGACAAAGTGTTCGCTTCCATTACAAAATGCCAAGATGTCTGTTTGCCAACTGTTTGGTTGGCCTTTGCTGGTCAAAAGCTTTATAGCCGCATTTCCATCACATAAACTCTGACAGCTATGTCTCTAAATGCTGCAGTTAGATTAGCAGTTCATTTGTTTACGGCTCGTCGGTGACCGCTAGCCGCCCAGCCGGGACTCGGCGTCTCTATGAGGTCAGTGGCGCGTGGACTCACTAGGTGGTGTTCGTGCAGCGGCGGCGGCAGCAGGTGGTGCGGCGGCAGCGCGCCCACGAGCGGGGGCTTGACCTCCAGCAGGGGGAACACGGGCGCGCACACCGCACCGCCGGTACCGCCCCACTGACACAGCAGATCGTTGCGTACTATCCGTTATTGCGTGCCTCCGCCAGCCCAATGCGAACACGTGGGAACTAGACGGCTGCCGCTCATTTTGCCAGCACGAACCGTTTTCAATCGATTCCGATTCGAGCTAATTTATACCGGTTCACAAAAATGATTAAAAACATCCTTCGATGAAGAGCGTTAACTAACAATGTAGGCTTGTGCTGGAAGATTGGCGCCAACTACCAGTTTTCCACGTGAATGCATACTTGGGCGGCGCTTGACAAAGATTATGGCTATCTTTTTAGCAGCTCTGATTAGAACGCTAATGTCTGCTCCAAAAAATCCTTAATACTCGTAGGT
Organism: Mythimna lalbum; assembly: GCA_949319445.1. Classification (NCBI taxonomy): domain Eukaryota; kingdom Metazoa; phylum Arthropoda; class Insecta; order Lepidoptera; family Noctuidae; genus Mythimna; species Mythimna lalbum. Next base: position 7,158,482 of record OX439348.1, on the reverse strand, counting down.
GCCGCTAGCGATGCGTCATTGAGTATAGGTACATTTTTGATTTGATACCGTTCGTAAAATAATATCCGTCTAATAATAATGTCTGTGAAATATTATCTGCCCTCATATTTCGCACTTTCATAGAATGCATCTTATAAAATGTGGTACTTCAAAAGTAGGTATCTAGTGTAGCGCATGGTGTGCGAATATATATAAATTTCGTCCAATCTAAGTAAATGCCTATGTGTGGTAGTATACACAGAACATTATTTTTTCTAACAATTAGCAGTTTCCTAGTTAATCAAATCTTCCATTCAACTCAGAAGTGTTTTTATTTCTTTGTTTTTTTTTTTTTTTATTGATAGGCTTGCATAATGAAGTCTATGCATTGGTTGTGTAGATTCTCCGTCCATGATTGCAAAATAAGCTTAAAAAAATTCTGTTGTTCTTTATCACATGTTATTACCCCTAATAATTTCAGACCTAAATTCTATCCATTTATTCAATTTGTAAAAAATGCAAAAGCTGAAAGATGACGTACACAAATGAGACATACAAATGGTATAGCCAGTTAAAATAAATAAGTAATGTTGCCAGTTGCCAAGGCAGTTTCATTAAAACGTTAAATTTTTGTTATTTCTAAATCATAAAGCTTGTAAATAATATGAAATCAAGTATTTTTATTTATTAATTTTGCCTGTAACATTTAGGGCTGATATTTCAGTCAAATAACTTTTATTTGAAGAATTTATGAGATAGTTTGAAATATTTGCAAAAAAGTTGTCAAACCAGTTTTTATACACTTCAGATATAAGTTATCTGATTAAAAATCGCCATTTAGTCCGTAAATTCGTATCACAAAAAAATTAAAGGCCAATTATTCGATTAGCAGTTTATTAAGGTTAATTATTATTAAGATAACAAATTAATACATTCTAAAACTTACATCTTGCGCGGGCACGGCGTAGTTGCCTTGGATCGTGTAGGCTTGTCCGCCAGCGAGTATGACTGGGCCGGCGACATTTGGCTTTGGTCTGTATGGAATTGTGGCGCCTTTCGGTGGGCTCTGAAATAATGGACACGCTGTATGAGGATCATAAGGTGGACCGAGAGAGAGTCGCGGGAATGCGACACTTGGGTTGGGGGAGGCTTATGTCCAGCAGTGGACGTCTTTCGGCTGAAATGTTGATGATGACGGGTGGATATTGGTGGCAACAGGCTATTTGACTGATTTTTGGAATCGATTTTGTATGATTAGGTATTTTTTGTCAAGAAAAAGGGTTTTATTTAAATTCTGTAAATATTAATATAAAAATTAGTACATAAACTTGTATTATTCAAAAAAGCTCCCAAAACGCCATATTTGACAAATGACAGAAATATTTACAGACTTGTGACGTTTCAATAGATTTAGACAATAGCGATCGTTTTTTTTCACATCATTACACTTAATGACATTGTAAGCTTACCTCTAGCATGACACAGCAGATGTGATAAATGCACTGTGTGATAGCGTCACACGTCCCACTGATGGTCACGGCTCGCTCTGTGGAATTTGGTAGCATCTCACTCGCCACCTGACAAAAAACATGCGTTGAATAAACTTGATTGAAATTTCTAAATATCACACTAATGTTATAAAATTTATGAGTGTGTTTGTATGTTTGTTTGCTTCTTCATGTTCAAACGGTCGAACTGATTTGGATAAAATTTGGCACAGCAGTCTTGGAATAGCACAAGGGATACTTTTACCTCTGGGGTATGTTCGCTCGACAATTATATAGGCTAGTTGTCGTAAAAAATGTAATTAATCAGTCTTGTAGATTATTCAAAAACAAGGGACACATGTGTTTTTTTATTTGAAAATAAACCAAAAATTACAAAGACCAGTGCTGCATTTTTCGCACGTGGTGATGTCACACGTAACTTAATGGGCCTATATCTTTGTTATTTTTTGTTTAATCTAAAAAAGAAACGTGTCCAATATTTTTTAATAATCTAAAATACGGACTAAATAAAATGTAGTTATTTTGACCCTGGAAACTACCCTATTGTCTACACTATCGCGGGCAAAGTCGCTTGTAGGTTTATAATCGCGAATGGGTATTGAACATATATATAAATTCAAATTCACTATGAGAACATTTTGAATTAAGAACCTGCTAATCAGTATTTAACCTTTGAAAGTGGCGCTAGTGACTGAAATTTGGAAAGAAATCGTTTGTGTTGGTATGGTCATGTGAAGAGGGATGAGGAAGTTGGATGAAAAGAAAAGATTGAAGGATTGTGTGAGGGGGTGATATGAAAGAAAAGAGAGTGATAACATGACGGGTGACAGGACAGTATGGAACAAAAAAATGTGTTGCGCCGACCCCAAATAACACTGAACAAGGGCAGGAAGATCATGATAATCATAGTTATGTTTTTTTTTTGTTTGTAGGAGGTAATCTCCGTCCGATTGCTATGCCATATTTTATGTACGCGGGCGAAGCCGCAAGCAAAAGCTAGTAAGCACCCAATAAATTTAAGGGTTTGATTAGTTTTTGATATTTTCTGACTATTTTGCATATGATAACCCCCTGTCGGCCCCATCAAATCTTAACATCGCGATGTAAGGATTTGATGGGGCCGACGTAGGCCCGTTACTGTCAACTCTATAAAGAATGCGGTAGTAATAAACTTGCGGCTAGAGGATGTGGGCGGACCTGCGCCGGCGCAGCCTCAGGCTATAGTGGTCGTGAACTTGTACTGTTGTTATTTAGAAACGGTTAACTGTAATAGTTAAATGTTTTAGTTTCCGGCGAATACAAGGTGAAGGGCTTTGATTGCGTGCCTATCATGAAAAGTGGATTAGGGCACACAGTTTAACTAAACCTTGCTAATCTGATCACCAATCCGGTTTTCATTTTCGATATTTGTGGTCTTATTCAAATGAGATTTATTGACTACTAGTTTTGTGCAGCCGCTTCGCTCGTGAAGGTAAAAACCGGTCAAGTGCGAGTCGGACTTGAGCACGAAAGGTTCTGTAGTAAAAAACAAAAAAAAAACACCTTTAGTGTATAGGAATCTCACTTAAATATTTATGTTATCTTTGTTGTAGTGGCAACAGATTTACATTGTCTGTGAAAATTTCAATTGTCTATCATGGTTCAAAAGATAAAGCCTACCTGCCAGACAGACGGATACCGGAGCGATAGCAATAAGGTTCCGTTTTTATCCTTTAGGTATGGAACCTATCCCAAGGGAACAATATTCTTGGGTCAAAAAGATCCTATTTAGAACCTGTACCTACCCCGTGTGACAAGTATCGTAAAGTAAAGGTACTTTCGAATTTATAATAATGGTTAGGATTATTTTGCTTAAAATCCTATAAAGAATAAGATTACTGATATAGAATTGTGGGCTTCCGAATAATAGAAAGCAACAAGTAATATATTGATTCATGTATTTATATCCCAATACAGAGAAATTAAAGTCTAAGTGGGTCTTATAAAAGTCTGTGGCTGTAAATCGTTAACGAAATCGCCTTTGAATTCGGCTACTATATCTCCTTTTTAGTAAAGAGTGACCGTACGTGGGCCGAGTATGGCTCGGTGAGTTTTGTTTGGAAAATAACAGTAACTCTAGCGAAACGTATGATGCGGCATAGGAAGTAAAATTCAAAATCCTGCATCGCGAATTATCTTATGACTAGCGACCCGCCCCGGCTTCGCTCGGGGGCAATATTATACATATAAACCTTTCTCTTGAATCACTATCTATTAAAAAAAACCGCATCAAAATCCGTTGCGTAGTTTTAAAGATTTAAGCGTACATAGGGATATAGGGACAGAAAAAGCGACTTTATTTTATACTATGTAGTGAAGAATAAAATTTATTGAGGAATTAAAAACTATTGAGGTTTTGTTACAAAGTTAGTTTTTGATACATATAATTGAGTCAATCACTTAATTGACTGGCCTGTTAGTGTTTTATTTTTTAGTTTTTAGCATAGAATAGCATAGTCGGCCTTATAATATTCCCACTGTTGGGACTCAGGCATCCTCTCTAGGCTTTCCTAGAGAGGATGCCTGAGTCCCAACAGTGGAGGAATGAATGGGAAATATATAAAGTAACACCCAAAGACTAGTCGTTAGTGGCCCTGACTGCTATGGCGGAGATCGTGGGTTTGATTCCCACCCAAATGTTTGTGTGATGAGAGAGTAATTTAGCTAAGATATGTATATACTGTACATATTTATCAGTTGTTTAGTACTCATAGCACCAATTCTGTTAAGTTTGGGAGTATATAGCGCTGTGTGGAATATTATTATAATTAATAGCGGCCCGTCCCGGCTTCGCACAAGCAATAAATATAGCCTATGTTACTCAGGGTGAATGAAGCTTTCCAATAGTGAAATAATTTTTGAAATCGGTACAGTAGTTTCTGAGTTTATTCATTACAAACATACACACAAAAATAAAAAATAAATCCCTCTTTATAATATTAGTGTGGATTACCTGAATGTTAGCACCGGTGACATCCCGGATCTCCTTGATCTTGGAGCCGCCCTTGCCGATGAGCGAGCCGCACTGCGACGCGGGCACGATGAGGCGCAGCGTGATGGGCGCGCGCGAGCCGCCGCCGCCGCCCTCGTTGAACTGCGAGCACCACTGGAATCATACACACGTTATTATTAAGAATGATGTTTTAGAATAACGTGATTAGAGGAGAAAATTTAAAAAAGAAATAGCGTCTTTTTTATGGGGGAAGTTATCAAATAACTTCTCCCGCTCTGGGTGGAGCGAAACAGTCAAGACTTTAACAGCCTGTTCACGACCTTGTCGCTGTGGGCGGGAGCTATGCATGGGGCGGCGAGCGGTAAGATCAAAAGTATAAAAATGTTTGAAGCATGCCACGAGGCGCGAAAATGCGCGTTTACCAATGTCGTTCCGCTCGCCGCGCCACGCACTTAAGACCGAAGTCGTGACCAGGCCATTACTGACTAAAAAAGCAGGCGTTCCAGCGTGGCGGTAACTCTTACGAACGATCCCGTTACCCAACCTGATTACTTCTAAGGGCCAATTTCACCAATTAACCTTTTTTTTACTATTGATAGGCTCCTATTTGAGCACTATTCCACTCGATGAAAAACGACGATATGGTCGACGATGCAGCACGTTTGCCTAGAGGTAACCTGAACTTAAAGTGAAATGCCAATACCACATGACAGAGATTATTTCAGAAAATCACTTTTTATCGCTTTCATGTAACAGGTGTTTTATTGCATGGTTTTGTATAATCTGCGAAGCGCATTTTTAATAGCAACTGCATTAAATAGTACCTACTATAAAAAACTAAACCACGTGACTATGTTATTGCAATACCTACAACTTTTATCGGACACTAACACTACTGTACTATAAAAAAAAAAATAATGCAGCATAATTACTTCATTACTATATGCTAGTTGCCGTAAAAAATGTAATTAGTCCGTCTTTTAGATCATTCAAAAATAAGAGACACGTATTTTTTTTATTTGTAAACTAGCTTGCCCGCGCGGCTTCGCTCCCGCTCTTCCCTACTCCACCCTACTCTACAGTATCCTATGTCCGTCACCTGGCTCTAAGCAACCTACCCACCAATTTTCAGCCATATCGGTACAGCCATTCTTGAGTTATAAATAGTGTAACTAACACGACTTTCTTTTATACGAGTATATATAGATTAAACCAAAAATGACAAAGACATAAACCCATTAAAGTTACGTGTAACGTCACGCCGTGCTGAATTTGTCGCACGGGGTGACGTCACACGTAACTTTAATGGGCTATATCTTTGTTATTTTTTGTTTTATAGAAAAAAGAAAAAATATGTGTCCAATATTTTTTTTATAATCTAAAATTCGGACTAAATAAAATGTAGTTATTTGACCCTGGAAACTACCCTATTCTCGACAAATAAATTACCTTCTCAAGAAATTAGACGCCGAAGACGATTTTTATTTCTGTAAATTCACTTTTTGGACAGTTAGGAGTTATTGTCATTTTGTCGTTGATAATTTGTTGAGATCAGATTGTTACTAATTGCCGAGTTATCTAACTGTTACTATGTAGATTTTTATGTATATTTTATCTAATCGACATAACATTACTCAAGCTGCAAAGCAGTTCGTCGGCAGTCTAATGCATTACTGTTTGATTGGAGGAGTTCACCATAATAACTTATATGAGTATCAAAGTAGAACATAAGATTCAGAAGGAATCAATCAACGCGCGTCGTAAAAACATGTTAAGAATATATTTCAGTATTTTTTCTATAGATATTCAATAGCTTGAGAATTTTATGACGTGGTATAAACATTGGCGCATGATTCTCATTTTTATTGGCAATACGAGAAATAAAATTATACCCTTCACACTATAAATAACTACTTTCATATCAATCAATATTAGTAAACAAATCGTATGATAAGTTATACATACCTCTTCAAATTTTTTGCATATAAGCGTGAATGCTTTGAATATAGCACTTGTGTTGCCAGTAACAGTGACAATACGCTCTGGGCACGATCCATCGGATATGTTGATTTTTGCTCCAGACTGAAAACAATACAATATAAATATTAATGGACCGTAATTTGCTGATAAGCTGAGCAGTTCTTTGCAAGGTTGCACTATTTCATCGTTACAAAATGTTTTGTTGAAATATTATGCTATAAGGCTCAGAATGCCATGGTAGTGCCGCCAGTAAAATGCATACAACTCTCTGGTGTATACCTCTCCTAGTCACTGTTAGTCATGCAATTAACCATAGATTTTTTTGGCGTCATGACCTGGCTACGCCGCTATTGCGTCCCAGCGACGTACAGCCCTAAGGATTAGACTGATTACGGTTTTCATTACTAGACCAGTGACGCACAGCCCTAAAGATTATGGCTTGCTTTGCTTGATTGATTATGATTTTCAATAGAAGAAACATTAAACTCACCTCTTCTCTGAACCTTTTAACAATCTCTCCTTTTTTGCCAATAATACTGCCAACTTCCTACAAACAAACAGAAACCACGTTATACTTAGAACGAGTGTTACATTCGATTTAATTAAAATTGGCGTCTAAAATAACCGAAGGGATTGCTACATTGGCAAGTATTGTGCAACGGGCGCACGCACTTGTAATTAATGTAGTCGCGCAGAGATTTATAGTACAAAAGATTTCCTGTCTGCTCGCCAATAATAGTCACTGCATAGAGATTCTTTGCGACAGTCACACGCATCGGGGTTGCAATGAGACGGTTTTAGAGACTTGTTGTATCAGATCGGTGCTGGCAACAGGGCATCATGACTTCTACAGTATGTGAACAATGCTATTGCTCAACGCCGCCGCTTACACGACACAAATAGCGAACATAATCTAAGCCAGCTCAAACTTCTATCGCGACGATTGACAGTGACCAATTTCACCGCAGATTAATCTATGAATTATTGACTAAGTCGTAAATAATTGATTACATGCCGAGAGTTTACGTTTCACTTTTACGTTTATTGGTGAAATGTAGCGTGGAAAAGAGAAGTCGGCGAAAAGTACGGTAGCTTACTCTCGCGTGAACCTTGAAATCGGGACTTTTTATATTTTATTTTGAAATCAAATGTATTGTGAAACGTATCTCATAACATTAAACTAACTAATTTATTGGAATGTTTACGAAAAAAAAAACATACAGTTAACAAAATGCGGTCGCTAGTCAGTAAACCAAAAATACAACGATCCCAGACTGCGATTAAGGAAGTGGGTAGACGCAAACACAATGACAACATTAAATATCACACATTACTCCAATTAGAAAAAGGTACAAATCGAAGTTTGATGAACAGGGCGAGTGCCAATACCTGGCCGGTTGCCAAATGTACTTTGTATTGGATTATAGCCAATTAAAAGTACCTACATGTAAAAGTAGGCATAGGTAGATGTTAACATCAATACATCTCACATGTCAGTGCAATCTAGCGACATCTAGGTGTGCTAAATTAGTGAAGCTGTTGAGTAATGGGAGCTTAAATAAAACAGGGGCCTTACCATGACGTGATAAAATGTCACGCGTGCGAGCGATAAAGAGGGATGGAGCTATACACCCTAGCATAGCATAATCAGCCTTTTAATGTTCCCACTGCTGGGACTCAGGCCTCCTCTCTCAAGGAGAGGGAATGAGCCGTAATCCACCACTCGGGCCCTGTGCGGATTGGTGAATGTCGCATGTCTTCGATTTTTCTGTTCTAGGACCTGCCGGTTTCGTCACGATGTTTTCCTTCATCGTTTTGAGAGCAGTGGTGATGAAATAAATTACACAAAACAATGCACCTGGCTGGCTGGCTCTATACAACATTATTTTTGGTATATGCGAAACCTGAATATAGTGTTCAGAACCAGAAACTAAATCGATACCAATAATTTTTACAAAAAAAAATAAAAAAGGTCACAAGTTGGACACCACCGACATTAAGTACAAAACAGGTCACGGCAGGTCATAGCAGGCATTAGGAGTCATGGCACAGCCGGGTGGCCCGGTGAGCATGTATTTATATCGTAGATTTTTTACATAAAAATATTAGACAAGTATTTCAGGTTTCGCATATACTAAAAAATAAGGTTCTATAGCTACATCCCTTTAACAGTTTAGATCGTAAAATGGATCGTGTTAAGAGTTCATAGTAGAGCCTCAGTTACGAGATATGATTTATATCATGCTAATAAAATGTCACATCAAAAACATGCATGCTCACATTTGATACTGTTGCTAAGTATAAAAGTTGACCTGAAGCAGTAATAAGGGTTTGTTAGAAATAATAAAATGAAAGCCTAGTCGTTAAGCAAGCCTACATGGTTAACAAACAGGATATTGCGTTGGGCAGCCTTACAAGTGTGTGTTCCCTAACAAGATTGAAATACCAAAGTCATATTAGATTACCATATGTTCAAACAAATAGCTACAACTCTTTCACATAGGTACAACAATTATTTAAATGTATTGTTGAATATAAATTACTTATTCAATGTTTTCTACAACATTTTATCTTTATATTACCTTTTACCTAGTAGCTACGCCTGCATGTACTTAAAAAATTACCCTAAGGTAACATACTCACGCAATAAAGAGTATCCATAGCGAAAAATTTAATTAAAATCCGTTCAGCACTTTAAGTGTGGAGGAGTAACAAACATACATTTAAATATTTTCGCCTTATAATATTAGCGTAATTTGAAATTACTAGTACCTATTACGGGGCATATATTTTGAGTAAATAAAAACAACCATTTGTTTTTGATAACTTAAAATAAATACTAGGAATTTCGTTCTAACCCTTTCATCATCATCATCATCAGCCTTTTTAATGGTCCCTCTGCTGGCACTCAACCCACCATGCGGGCCCAGTACGAGTAGGTCTAAAATTTCGTTCTAACCCTTTCATCATCATTATCATCAGCCTTTTTAATGGTTCCTCTGCTGGGACTCAACCCACCATGCGGGCCCAGTACGAGTAAGTCTAACCCTTGAGTCGGCATATTATTTATGGTTTTAATTTTACAGACACAGTTCTGTGATAATGAGTGAAACGTTATGTAACTATGTCCAATTAAACTAAAGTGAAATTGGAATAAATTGGGTTTTTCATGGCTGTCTGCTAGCAAAGTACCTATTGGGTGTTGAGTACTTTTAAGATTATACTTGGAAGGCAGATTGATGCCTACCGGGGTCGGGGTTATTGCCTACCAGGGTCGGGGTTATTCGAAAGGAAACTAGAGCCCCGGTATGAAGGCTAGAAGGAACGGCGCGGGGTTTTTAGTCAGTAAGAGTCTGACACTGTCTCCCGCTCCACCCAAGAGCGGGTTTCGTCAATGATGATTTTCCCCGTCAAGAGAAAAAAAAGGCAGATTGATGACACAATTAAATGTTCAATTAATATTCAGTTACCCTATATTTTTTTGTTTTTAGAATTGCTTGTTATTGCTTGAATTGCAGACAGCCAACCAAAAATCTTTCTGATTAAAAAAATTAATACAAACATTAAGCATTATTTTATTGACGTTTGATAAAGAGAGAAATTTTTTATATACCGTAAAATGGGATGAACAGAAAATCAGGGGTGAATCGAAACAAAACTTTGGTTTTGTTTTTATAAGCATCGAATTTTGTAAATATTTCAATTCATTTGATATACATAGTTAAATGCGGCAAAAAATATTAAAATATCATAAAAGTACCCTTTGAAGTTTGTTTCTATTCACCCCATTTTACCATACCTAGACTGAAATCCAGTGCAATTTTTTAGGTAGCAGGGTTTATAGATGTTAATATTTGGTATTTAAGTTCTTAGAACTTAGTTGCTTGTTAAGGTATTACAAATAAATGATAACAAAAAAAAGATATACACTAAACGTTACAGATAACATTTTTATTTTATCTTTTTTATATATAAACTAGTGCTTGACTGCGATCCCACCTGATGGTAAGCAGTGATGCAATAGTTGATGGGTAATCTTTTGAATACCGTAATTAGAGACACAATAGAAAGACAATGAGAGAGTGAATGCCGTCATTTGCTTGGGGTTTAATGAATGAATTCCACTAGTTTCATCATCATCTATCATTCTTAAATCTGTTCTTCTAGTTGCTTACTTCTTAAAGCAGTTATTAATTTTATTCACTATAAACAAAATTAATAACTGACTTTCCTACTTATAATATTTGTATAGATGTTCATATTCTATATTTTAAACCTGCTTGTTGAATCATAATTACACGCGTTTTGATAAAAAACCTGTTCTTTCTTGTTTATTTTTGTTTGGTCCACGCTTATCTCATTTATTATTCTTTTTATAATACAGCGTCAGATAAAATAATACTAGACATCTTTGCGATTTTGCTAAAACTAAGTTAATTCGCTCTTAATAAACTAGTGTGCCTCACCCTCGATTGCATCACTGCTTACCATCAGATGGGATTGCAGTCAAGCACTAGTTTATATAAGATAAAAAAAAAATGTTAACTGTGGATCTGTAACGTTTAGTGTATATCTTTTTTTTTGTTATAATTTATTTGTAACCATTTATATCATAATACCTTAACAAGCAACTAAGTTCTAAAAACTTAAATACCAAATATTAACATCTATAAACCCTGCTACCTACACTTTGCAATAATTTGAATTTAAAACTATTTGCCATCAGTCAGAAACCTGAACATAAAGCATAGGAACTAATTACTTTAAATCATTTTAATGTTTTTAGCTATGAAATGCTGATGACACCTACAACTAATAATAATATGATAAAGAGGTTAAGTAACAAATAAATTATTATAATTAAGTTTGTTGGTGTTTGTAGGAGATAATCTCTGAAAATACTGGTCCGATTGCTAAACTTTTTTCACCAATAGAAAGCTGCTCTATACCTGCGTGACATAGGCTAAGCTGCAGGTAAAAGCTAGTTTTTTAACATTTAAATTATTAAACTCTGCTACTGTTCACTGGTTTCATTCATACCCTATAATAATAATTCAAATGTTTAGTAAACAAAACTGCATACATTCAATAGTTAACGCAGTGTTTGACCCAAAGATTGAGATTATTGTATATCTCACATCGTAATCACAACAATGCATTTTTTGTACTTTGCCAATGTATATGAGTACTATATGTATACTATGAGTACTAAAAAATATGCCTTGTGGACTTCGTCATTTTGTTTAAGTCCAAAAAGTTTTTATAACTTTAATAAAAAAAAAAAAAAACATAAAAAAAAACTAATTCAAGTTCATAGAGTTCTTTGCTTTTTAACTATGTAGGGTTCTTAGTTGAATAAAATAATACCACATGTAAGCCTGCTTTTTTAAAATGCTAAATTGTGTACCACTCAATCTAATTAGTATTAATGCAAGCTTAAAACAATGTTCTAATGCAGAAACTAGGTACTACAACTACTCACTAATATTGGGAAACAGACACATAACTACTTTGTTTACACTAAGTTAATTAGTCAAACATACCACAATACTAAGCGGAATTTAGAAGAAGGTAAAGTGTACACTTTCACGATTTGAAAATAATTCAAAATATTTTGAAAACGGTGCCAATTTTGAAAAATAATCAAGTGTTCATTCTCTTACCTTCCCCTGCATAATCAGTCTGATTGTGAGGGTAACTTTGGAGTCTTCCTCGTGGAGAGTAGAGGTTTTCTCCAGTTCCATGCTGGAGGAGGTGTCCGTACTGTCTCGCGGAATTTTGGCTGCGTACAGGGCTACGTGGGCACAGGGGACACTCCACTCAATCTAATGGCTGGGACTCTGGGGCTCGTGGCACGCACTGCAGGCAGGGTAAGCTGGAAAACAGGCGCACATCTCAAAAGGAACGTCCAGAGGTCTCGAGCGAACTAAAGGTACAGGGTTTATGGGCACTCGGCGATTTTTAAAAGCGAAGCCGATTACCGAATATTTATTTACAGTGACGGTCGATGGCAAGCGTAACGGAATGAGGACGGCAAATGAGGATCTAGACGCTATTATCAACTAACTGGTCTTAGGTACGACCGGATTCTGCGGCTGTAACGCGAGGCGGCTCGCTCCGGCCGGAGGGACCGTTACTTGAACTCCGATACCTGTTCGCGGCTCGCGACATAACCTCAGCGTCGCGCCTCATGGCTAGCCGACCAGGTTATCGATCCCAGTAATCCCAAACAATTTCCCGACAGTCGTGTTTCAACAACTTTCTTACCTCGTTTGTTTTCCACGTTGCAACAATAACTTAACAAATCTTAACACTAATATTATCACCAAGATGTGTATAAAAATCACACTTATCACAATTTTCTTTGTCACATATAATTATAAAATTAAAATAAAACCCGACGGTGACGCGTCGGTGTGAAGCTTGTAATTGTCATAAACAATAGAGGATAGAGGGAAAAGCTGACTACAGCGCCCCTGGTGGCAGCGAGGTGCGAATTTTGACAGATGACGTTTTCGTCGGTAAAACAGTTACCATTAGTGCCCGCATAGACGGTCTACCTAGCGATAAAAATATAGAGGTTGTTGATGTTTGTAAATAAAGTTGCGAAACTTCATCTGGCGCCGACATTTAAAAATGTTCAAACGTTGATATTTAAAGTGTGAATCAGAAGGTTTCTTACATGATCACGTCTGTACTTTCTGAAGGAGTAGACAGAGTTAGGTAGACAGTGTCTCTACTGTTGCTGGCATGTCCTAACTCCTATGTAATTAGGGCAAGCATTTAGCCATTTGTTTGGCACATTTCCAAACTCTGCCGCTACTTACAATTATTTAAGTTTCCGAAGAGAAAATCACCTCACCCCGATCTGGCAATCGACTTTAGAAATTAACTTTCAGTAACCGCAGTGTCAACCGAGTGTTGAAGCTGTTTCATTATCTAATAAACATACTGATAATATTTACTTGTGACTAATATCGAGAGAGAGGGCAGACACAAATTTGTAGTCACTATAGATAGATGTGTGTTTGTGGGAACGTGCACCCATAATCCGCATAACGGTACGTAAACCATAAACGTCCCACAAGGTATTTATTATTTATAAGGACGTGTTCATCGTCATAAGTACCTACCTAGTCATCATCTACGGTCTGAATATTTCTAGTTTTGGCCTACTTTTTTGTGCACCGAATAATGACAGAACTTATCTAATTAAATACGACTTAATTCATGAATCCCCAAGCGACACCCGGTGGCCGCGCATCTATTGTCTTACTATTGTGTCTCTAATTGACGGTATCTGAAGGGTTAAGGCCGTGCCTCACTGGGTCGCCATGGCGATGTAGCCAGGTCATGACACCAAAAAAATTTATGGTTGGCTGCATAACCAACAGTGGCCAGGTGAGGTATTATACACACCATAGAACTGCATGCATTTTCTTGGCTGTGCTAAACTGGACGCACCCCATAACATCCTAGTGAGGCACGAGCATTAAGTAGTCTGTAAAGCTTGTAATCGGACACCTCAGTTTGTGCCTCCGTCCTCACATTAACGGAATGTGATGACTACTTAGGTATAATTTATTATTACTTACCTACCTATAATGGTAGACATTATAGATAGCCTTTATTGTTTCACTGTTGAACAATTACCATTTTTATTTGTTTCCAATTCTGTAGCATTGTAAATTTTATTTTAAAACTCCCTCTCATAGTTAGATAGAAAATAATGCCTGTGTCTCGTGATAAACATAGTCTCACCCTGAGATCACTACTACGAACGTTGACTCTGCTTGGCAGACGCTGAAATGCCATCACTGCTGGCGGCTAGTCTTAATTATTTAAAATTATTTAGTTTTTGTGGTAGGTCATTACGGTTAGACTACAGTGCGTTTCATTTAAGAAGTTCTTTTGGCGTAATGTTGACTCCCCTGTCTGTCTACACAAAAAAGAAGGGAAAAAAGGAAAAAGTTGCCTACTCTACCAAAATTGTTCCCCGAAATGCGAAACGAAATCGATTTTAACGGTAGTTGCAACACTTTTTGGACAATTATGAGGGTAATGGGATTTTATTTAAAAAAAAAATCTGATCTAAAAAGAAGTCGTTAATAGAGAGGTACGATATTGTGGTGTAGCATTTTCGGTATTTGAAAGAATTGCAGGACAGTCGGAATGGAGCTCAGTGTCCTAAACTTTAAACAAAAATGTTTAAAAAAAAAACAATTGTTAAAAGTAACGAAGTATTAGTTAATCTTCCTAATATTAAGTAATTAAATTGCTAAAAAATTGCAACACTGTTTTGGCCAACATTACGGCTAAGGAACCTCTTATGTGAAACGCACTTAGGATGACGGGACCATTGACCATTCGTTGAAGTACATAACTAGATACCTACTCTCTGTAGGTGTTAATTAGCGGGGCTTCGGAAGTGTATGTGTTCGAAAAAAAAAACCAGCTAAAGTAGATAGATATCCGTGTTCTTGAAACTAAAAAGCCCAATAGTGCGTACTTAACATAAAGTATCGATAAATAATTAATTTTTCAGTACCTACTTGTAACTTTTTTATTATCTAGCCGCAAGAATTTAAAAAGATTGAATAAACTTCTATAGGGGTTTTATAGGAAAAGTTAAAAAAAAAGCCCGTTGGTCGCCGCACGGCAATATTGAAGCTGAATGCTTTGTCCCATGCAAATTCGTTCCTCGTTTATTGTCGGTCGTCGGGAGGTCTCCTAAGGTAAACTGCATATAACTAGATCTATCTTATGCTAGACTAATTTTGTTTGACTTCTATAAAGTCTATAAGCGTAGGGCTTAGGTATATGCGTTTTAATGGCAATAAGCAACAAAGCCATATTATGGGAAATAATCAAATGTAAAGCTAGGGGATATAGTGTCCTGCTAGGGTTTGTGATTGTTTCTTAACCCTTCAGATACCGTCAATTAGAGACACAATAGTAAGACAATAGATGCGCGGCCACCGGTGGTCGCTTGGGGATTCATGAATTAAGAGTTATCGCAGCCCTTCAACGTAAAGGAAAAACAGGTGAGTTTTAGTTAGTAAAAGTCCAACACTCCTCGCTTTCCTGAGAGTAGGAATTATGTTAATTATTGTTTTTCCACTACACAAAACAAAAAGAGGACTTGGTGCTCTTCATTTTTGCCTTTGGTGTTTTGACTTTAAGTGGAGGGATCCGTACACCTTTGGTAGGTTAAGTAGAAAATCTATCCATCTGTAGATTTTCTAAGCCAACGACATTTTCCAAAGCGTTGGGATAATAAAAAAGGCTTTAAGAAAAGTAAATCCTGATTAACTCTTGAATCACTGGATGAAAAAGTTTAAGAAGAGTATAAGTGAACAAACAATCTTCGATTATAGAACTGGGAAAACGCTCACAAGTTTCCGTAAGACAGAAAAGAGTAAAATTGAAAAGCTTTTAATTGAAAATCGCCTAGGGTCTTGAAAAGTAGGTATTTGATTTGCAAAAGTACCCTACTTCCTGAAGTTACACACCATTGTTTTTCCTTGGCGAGTTCCTTTTTGAGGGACCTTTATTTACGGATCTAGGTACCTATTTGACAGGATAACATAGACAAAAGACGAAACCTCACTTTTGTACATAGGTAATTTAATGGCGGTGACGTTACGAATTTGTTTCTATTTATAAAGGGAATAAAAATGCAATTTGAAAAAAAAAAATGCACAAATTATCTAAATGCTTCAGTTTACATCATTGCTAAAAAAGAAAATAGTGTTTCTTTTGTATAATGTGAAATGAAGATATTACATTAGCTATTGTTACCGTTTGACCTAGGCACATGAGTAGATATACGGTTTATTTACTCATGTGACCTAGGTAAAGGTTAGGTAGGTATACTTAGGTAATGCATTAATTAAAAAATCGAATAATAATACATTGTAAGTTATAAGTAAGTACCTACTTAAAACTATGTAATATGTTGACTTATGTAAATTGTTTTGCATTTGAAAAACGTTTGCTACATAGGCAAGTACCAATTTAGTTCTCGAATGTTACATGACGTAAACGTATTTTATTTATTTTTAGATGTATTTTATGTCTGGACGTTATTTTATCCTTCTTCGTTTTTTTTATAATTAAATTTTGTTTTAGGCTATACAATTACTAGGAACCATTTTGCTTAAAAATCTTCGGTTTACCTAGGTATCGGGTCAAAGTAGTAGGTAAACAAATAGCCGACGGCAACGTAAAACGCGAAAAAAAATAGGACCAATCAGGGACCAATTTTGCTACCCTATACCCTACCCCTAATCCTATTTACCTACGTATCTAATTGTTTAAAACGACGACATGTAGGTTTCCCTTAGTTATTTCGTTGTTACCTACTCATTATTTCCCGCTGAATAAATATTTTGAATGGAAAAAATATAAAGAGCGTTCTCACGAAGATTCCCAGCACTAATGGACTGCTTTATCCTTGTTTGTACACTGTTGGATGACAAGCGTAGTGCTGCACCTAACGAATGCTTCGTTTCTCCCGCGTCTCCTCGCTGCACTTCGTTAAGATAGTTCCATGTTACCAGTCCACCAACCAACCACCATCCAAAAACCATAGCCCTATTATTTTGTTTTCGATATTATGTCGCAATAGTTTTTCAAACCGGGGGTTGTCCTTGGATGCACTAGCATAGCGCGTACAGGGATAATCGCCGGTTGATACCACGTTCCATTAAACGCACAAAAAAGGCCTCTTCGAGCTGGTTTCGACCCCTCGTACGCCTCCCAAAGGTCCAGGACCTCAGGGTCCTGAGATAAATATACGTATAAAAATAATAATAATAATAATAATCGGCTCGTATAGTCAGGAGGTTCCTTTCTCTGGAGCCCTGACCGTCGGTAGCTTGGACCCTGTTCCCGATACCGGTGGGACACTATTTTTTATATTTTTAAATGTTTTTTTATTTTTTTGTTAAATATTTAAAAATATAATTTATATGTTTATTGAGAAATAAAGGAAATAATAATATAATAATAATAATAATACGTACCCACATGTTTTAAATTTGCAAATGTTTGACTTTTTTATTTTATTTTAATTAGTTACTTTATGATTTATTAATATTGTATGTTGCCAGCATCAACAAACATTTAAAAACTAACATATCTATAAGGTTGATATAGGCACCGCAAACAACACTCTCTGAATACAGAAATCTAGTTTGGCAATGTGAGATTACTAAACTTTACGTTGTTAAATCTGAAATGAACCTGTAATTACTTCTTTTCTATAGAAACCTTTCTTCTTATGCCAAAGGCACCAACAAATGTTTAAGAACTAACACCCAAAATTGATATAGACGCCACAAACGACTTCTCTGAAGACACAAACCTAGTTTGGCGTTGTGAGATTACTAAACTTTACGTTGTTAAATCTGAAATGAACCTGTAATTACTTTTTTTTATACAAACTTTCCTTCTTATGCCAAAGGCGCCAACAAACATTTAAAAACTAACACACAAAGTTTATATAGACACCACAAACGACACTCTCTGAAGAAAGAAATCTAGTATGGCGATGTGAGATTACTAAACTTTACGCTGTTAAATCTGAAATGAACCTGTAATTACTTCTTTTCTATAGAAACCTTTCTTCTTATGCCAAAGGCACCAACAAATATTTAAGAACTAACACCCAAAGTTGATATAGACGCCACAAACGACATTCTCTGAAGACACAAACCTAGTTTGGCGATGTGAGATTACTAAACTTTACGTTGTTAAATCTGAAATGAACCTGTAATTACTTTTTTTTATACAAACTTTCCTTCTTATGCCAAAGGCGCCAACAAACATTTAAAAACTAACACACAAAGTTTATATAGACACCACAAACGACACTCTCTGAAGAAAGAAATCTAGTTTGGCGATGTGAGATTACTAAACTTTACGCTGTTAAATTTGAAATTAACCTGTAATTACTTCTTTTCTATAGAAACCTTTCTCCTTATGCCAAAGGCACCAACAAATATTTAAGAACTAACACCCAAAGTTGATATAGACGCCACAAACGACACTCTCTGAAGACACAAATCTAGTTTGGCGGCGTGAGATTGCTAAAACTTCCCCAAGTCGCACACCTGCAGTTACTGCTGACTTGATTTGCATTAACTTGTGACGTGTTACTTGAGAACTTATTGTGGACTTAGTCACAGTGATAACGTTAAGTGAACAGCTTAGAGCTTTTTGTTTTATAAGAGAAACTGTGTATTGTGCAGTCAGGGAAATGGGAAACTAGTTTTTATTTTTGGTGATGGTGCTTTTTGTACTTAGATCTCTTTTCACTAGGACCACAGTTATATAATAACCGCTGCTAGGAGTTATATATTGCTTAGGGGTTTAAAAATAGTCCACAACCTACCAAATATACACAAAACAATCATAACAATCGATCGTTTCGGAGTTCGGTAATATTGTGACACGATATTTTTATATATTAGACAATAGTATATAAATCTAACATGGATTCGATCGATAAGCACAATTGACTGTCATCATAGTCTAAATTGCCCATTACCTACTATGAATAATCAGTGACTTTTGTATCCTAGTTTTCTTAATAATATTTTTTTATTATGCACCTGCCATAATGTCTCTTCACCGCCCTTGGTTGCCTGGTAGAGAATTGCGAAGGCATTAAATCCACCTTTGTACCTTTGGTTTTTAATAAATAAATAAATATTTTTTTTATAACTAGACAATGACAGAAGATAGTTAATAACATACTGAAATAATGAGTTTCTTTTTTGTTTTCATAATCTTTCTTACCTATAAAAACTCTCAAATAATAATGTTTCGGATGTAATAATGGCCCTGATTTCACGGGACACAAATTTGAAGAAAATTACAAAGAAAATCATCTGCCTCTTAACATCTATGTAATTGTTCCAATTGTTCAAGAAAAGCTCTAATAACAAAGTGAACAAGATAATCACACTGATTCGCCCATTATCCTAAGAATACTTAATAGCGTTAATTATCAGCGATTTATGAACGTTACAGAAACATTTAATTAATATAATTACAAATGACTGTACAATTATTGAGATAGCAACTGATGAGGGTGCGAACTCGAATGTAAACATTCAAGTTTGTCAAAAGGGACAATCCAAAGGTCCCTTAGATGGCCTTGTTACAAGGGAACTCTAATTAATTGAAATGTTTATGATCTCAACCTCGGAGGCGATCTGTCTGCAAGCTAATCTACTACTATCTATACATAATATGTCCTTACATATTATAAAACATAGACCCTCGCAGCGTTTGTCTGTATAACTATTATACTAGCTGACCGGGTGAACTTCGTACCGCCTAACAGTCAATGAATTAGCATATCTTTCGATATAACCAATCGATTGCGATGAGGATTTGCAAAGATGATGATGAAGCATTAAGTCCGCCTTTGGACTCTTTTGTGCATAAAGAATAAAATAAATAAATGAAACCATACCTAAATAATATATGACGTTACACACAATTTTAATGTATAAAATTAGCTACATCGATTTCGTACATTTTATTATGCGCGGACAATTAAAAACTTCTACAGATTTATTACTTGTGTTTCTTTGTTGTATATCGCATAAAAAATACAGGACAAATAGACAATCGAGTGTACAACGGCGGTCTTATCGTTCGGGACCATTTCCAGAACCTTTGAATGGAATTAACGAAAGGAGACAGGGCTGTCAATTTACAAACCCAATAGTATATAATAACAAATAATTTACTAATAAATATAAAATATATAGTCATTATGACCGCGATAAACTCAAAAACTACTATTTCCATGCAGTTTTCTTAAATAAACAGAGTGATTGATGAGAAAGGTTTAGTTTATAGTACATACATATTATAGTAGAAAAAAAGCCGGGAATTTCAAAAATTTGTAACGCCTGAGTGAAGTTAGGGCGACTCGCTAGTATGTAAAGCTTAATATATAAAAGGTGCCAGATAACCGTAGAATAAAGTACATTGACCATTTGACATTGATTTCTTAATATCTCTGCGTAGGTACCCGAAAATCAAACAATGAATTGCTTTTCATAACTAGATCATGTAAAGAATCGCGACAAATGTCAATTCAAGACAGCTTTATGTCTTTATTGCCGGTTCAATGACCGTTATTCCAAGTTTATCTAGCGCCCACTTTAGTTTGTTTGTTCACGAATCTCAGAAACTACAGTTTTTTTTTATGGTGGGGAAAATCATCCAATGACAACCCCCGCTCTTGGGTGGAGCGGAAGTTAGTGTCAGACTCTTACTGACTAAAAACCCACCCTGTTCTTTTGTGCCTTCATACTGGGGCTCGAGCTACTTTTCGGATTAACCCTGGCCCCAGTAGGCTTCGACCCAGCTGGGTCCCTGCTGCTGTTGACAGCTCCTTGAGGCGCGCGGGAAACGTGCGCGCCGTCGACTTGGGATCGGTCCGGACAGTTACCGGATGGTCGGACAACGAGCTACGCATTGCTCGCCGTCCGCAAGCCCGCACCTACGGTGGCTGGAAATCGGGATCGGAATCCCGGACGCGGCCGATACCTGGTGCGGTCGGCCTCCTCCTTTGCCTAGCATTACTGCTTAGGAACTACCGGTTCGTATTTGAAACATTCGTTTAGTTTTAGACAGCCCATTAATTAAGGAAGGTTAATTCATGAATCCCCAAGCGACCACCGGTGGCCGCGCATCTATTGTCTTACTATTGTGTCTCTAATTGACGGTATCTGAAGGGCTAAATCTATATATATAAAAATCAATGCCACTTTTCGTTGTTATTTTATAACTCAAGATCGGGCTCACCTATCCAAACCAAATTTTTTGGCTTTATTCGGACAAATTAGCAGATGGTTTATGTGAAGTTTGGTAGGGTAGAGTAGGGTATAGTAGGTTATAGTAGGGTAAAGTAGGGTAGAGTAGGGTAGAGTAGGGTTTTTTTTTTTTTCGGCAGTAGTGGGAAATCCTCATGGACGGCCAGGCTGCCTCACATACGAGCCAGTCTGGGCAGTGTCAGACTCCTACTGACTAAAACCGCACTCCTGCCTTACATTTAAACCGCAGACATGGCGTCCGTGCTCTTTTTTTATTTTACATTGTTTGCTTCTGGGCAACTCCACGTGCAAGTGGCGTCACTCCAGAGCACTCATACTTGTTATAGTTACTGGAAGGTGCTCTGATAGAGTAAGGTAGAATAGTGTAGCATAGAGTAGAGTAGTGTAGAGTAGTATAAAGTAGTGTAGGGTAGAGTAGGGTAGAGTAGGGTAGAGTAAGGCAGAGTAGGGCAGAGCAGGGAAGAGCGGGAGCGAAGCCGTGCCGGCAAAAGCTAGTGGTCAGCTACGACCAAAAAACAGAAGTAATAAAAAACGTAGGTAAACCCGCGAAGAATAGCTAGTTCTAAGATAAAATTAATAAGTTTAATATTAAGTTCTATCAAACTCGTATTTAATATCAACAAAGGTAGTTTTGTAAACAGTGTTATACTGCAGTGTTTAAAGAGTAAATATTTACTGTTAAACAGGTGGGTTTCTAAAGCTAACTTTAGTTAGTCGAGTATAATTTTAACGTTGGAAATATTCGGAAGGGTAGGCTTGATCACGTTAGACATTAATTGATACACAGTGATAATTCAGTGACTCCAAGGAGGATTGTAATTGGTTTAACTGTGTTATTACATTTGGCTATTAAATATTCCTTACAATTTATGATCTATTTAATTTTACTAGTAGCTTTATACTTACAGTTATTAAATGTAAAAGCTGATTTTTTCATTTATTTTGACAGTTCATGTACACACACATAAATCTACACTTAAGAAAAATATGTTTTTTTTTTGTTTGTTCGGTAATCTCAGGAAGTACTGGTCCGACTCCGATTGCTAAAATTTTTTCACCGATAGAAAGCTGCTTTATTCCTGAGTGACTTACGCTATATTTTATGTACGTGGGTGAAGCTGCGGACAAAACAAGCTAGTGTAATATACCTAGTGAGTACTGGTACAAACAACAAAAAACTTTACCTCTTTATAATATTAGTGTAGATGCAGAAAAATGCTTAATTGCTTTCTGCCTTTCACAATACTTCGAGGTAAAAGATTGTAGGTATATTTAATTCGTTACCTACTGAATCATAGCAATAATAATACGATTGCGCAAAATTTTGAAGACAGGCAGAATGGATTAGCAAACACTGTACGTTTTATATTGAAAAAAATGTGAAAATGATGCGCAGGCGGAAAAAAT
Organism: Mythimna lalbum; assembly: GCA_949319445.1. Taxonomy (NCBI): domain Eukaryota; kingdom Metazoa; phylum Arthropoda; class Insecta; order Lepidoptera; family Noctuidae; genus Mythimna; species Mythimna lalbum. The sequence goes on along the minus strand of OX439348.1, from coordinate 7,135,755 downwards.
ATGTTGAAAAGGCATGTATTGTTGTACGTTTGTTCGGTATTTTATTGAGTTTTTCCTCAATATTCTTAATTGAGGATTTAGAATAGGCTTTGAGCATTTAAAAATTACGTCTAATATAATAAAAATGTATAATTAATAGGTACTTACGGAAAATTTATTCCATTTTTCTTATTTCATTCTTAAAAAATCGTTCACGTCGCTGTCAACGGGAATAGTGTCCAGAATGTTGGCAGCATTGCCACGATGAATGGCAATGCTGATTCGTTGGCCAAAAAAAAAAAACTAAGTAGTTCTCTGGTCACATGAATAGCGCTTAGATTTTTTTGGGCTCATTTGTAATTAAAGAATTTAACACCATGAAATTTTTATTTTTTATTTTAGATAGCAATCTAAGCAAATGTTGTCGGTTGTATATTGGCCTCCTCTGTATTTATTTTAAATAACAAATCTTTAAATGTACAGTACTTTTATTTAATAACTAGCATTTGCCCACAGCTTCGTTCGCATGAAAGTTGGTTACACCGGATGTGAAATCAAAGCTAGATGAAAAGTTGCCTATTCTTTGGTAGAGGATGACCATAAATAGTATTGGTCATCCCAGTCACATCACTCATCCCAGTCAGCATCCCAAGACTAGTTAAAAATAAAAGCAAAAAAAATTGTACCTAACTAAATTTTCACCCTTCCAAATTATTTATTTATTCAAACTAGCAAGAACATGAAAAATAAAAAAACTTAACTAATTAAAACTATATATTATTATATTTATACACACAATAACTCTTACCTAGAATATGGCGTCAAAAAATTCCTCCGCATTGCTGTCGACTGGAAGTGTGCCCAAAAGACTGGCGGCATTGTATGATTGCCATACAACGTGGCAATGCCGCCAGTCTTAATCTCTGACCAAGGCAAAAGCCAGGCTTTGGGTCACGCGAAGTGTGATAATTGTTTAAAAAGCGCATGAGCACTCGGCCCAAGAGTTTCAACCCCAAACGGCTCAAAAATATAACTGCCGATGAGGTTGTTATATTTCCCTTCCGAATAGCAGTAAAATTCCTCAATTCTTAGTTCATAAATATTAAAACAAGTTACTATTCCATATCCTTTTGATGTCTATTTTCCATACATTTAATTCAATCAAAAGGAAAGGTGGGTCATAAACACGGAATGTAATCCCCTGGAGCCACATTGCAGGGATTTTGCTTATAAATTCTGTATTAAAATAGTTCCGGATTTCCTTGACATTCGCTAAGCTTAATGTTACGAATAAGGGTGTTATCCTCTAGGAAATGGTGATGTTGAAACTATAGGTATAATTTATTTGAAATGAGTAAAATCATGATATTATTTTGGTATTGGGGCTTAAATATTAACTGCAAATACTTTACAATGTACATCAACACTAGTATAATAAAGAGGTAAAGTATGTTTTTGTTTGTAAGAGGTAATTTCTGAAAGTACCGGTCCGATTTCTAAAACTTTTTTACACAGAGAAAGCTGCTTTATTCCGGAGCGATATAGGCTATATTTTATGTAGGCAACGCCGCGGACAAAAGTTAGTATAACACAAAGACACAAAATACATTTAGGCATCGAAGTACTGTCATCAAATGTGCCCAGAAGGCTGGCAGCTTTGCCACGTTCAATGGCAATGCCAATTCTTTAGGCGAAGAACGAGCCAGCACTCTGGTCACTCAAAGTGTCAATCAGACGTCGTGAAATTTCCTAAAAGTTTTGGTATTGCCTAGGTTTAAAATATATTGCCCTGATCGCGTGGTAATAAACGAAAAAAAAACTGGTCTTTATAAAAGAATTTTGTTTTTATTAAAAGATGTGTTAATGATGTTTTATAAGTGCCCACGTAGGCCTATGCGAAATAAAATCTGGCTTTTCATTAAGTGATGGAGCACTTAGATTTAAGATTGAAATGTTTTCCTATGTTAGGTATGTACCTAATATTGTTACAAAACCAAACAAAAAAAAAAATTAATTAGAGTTTGAACAGTTTTATCATATCTCCGACAAATTAAAGAGTAGCAACGAATAATTAAAACGCATTACTGTTCGAAAGCTCTAGAACCAAAGTACCTACCTAGCCTGGCAAGATCTGGAACATTCCGTCATAAGTACTTGATGTACTAACTATTTAGTAGGTACGTAATCTGTAGGTATCTGTAGGTGGATAAGGGAAATGGTACTTTCCGACATTCACAATAGAGTCGAAATTCGCGTGAGTGACTCGCGAAGGACAAAGCAATAAAATTGATTTATGGCCCCGCGACGCGACTCTATTGTTCTGGAACTATCCTGAGACGTCACTATCTAGAATTTTCTTTGCTCCGCGTATAAATACGAGCCCCCGAACGGAAGTGAGTCAGTTCTGATTTCGACTGCGATCAAGAGCGATCTACCTAAGTGTGCGAAGTGATTTTATCTAACGACCGAGGCGATTGTATAACGGAACTCTAGTGCTAACTGTGATTTGGATTATAGTTGACTGGACTAATTATTTATTGTTTGTGGTAAATAAAGTTCTTTATTGGTAAATCGGCATTTAATTACCTACGTACGTAACAACTGGTGTCAGAAGTGGGATGCCGTTACCACAGAAGGACGACGAACAGCGACCACGAACAAGGAGGCAAGCAGAGATGGATGCTGCGCGTCATCGTATGGAGGAGGAAGATCAGGCTGGTATGGGAGCAACGGCAACTGTTGAGGTGCCAACAGGACCATCCTCGGAATTGAACCTCGCTGCGGTGTTGGCCGCCATGCAAGCTAGTATGGAGGCCAACCAGCGCAAGCTTCAGGACCTAATCGCGGCTAACCAAGAAGCCGCTCGCCGCGATCAAGAGGCCAAGCAGAACCTGATTCTCGACAAAATCGACCACGGCCTCGTTACGTTGGGTGAGAAGGTAAAGAATCTCACCTTAGAGGTAAAGGAGGTTTCCGCCCGAGCTAATAGCCTCGAAACAAGAATTGATGGCCATGAAGATCGACTGCTGGACATCAATAAAAAAATTGTCAAGCTCGAAGCACGCGAACCCGTTGCTGTTGGCTTACCATCGCACACCCCCTGTGCATCGGCCGCAAAATTTGATGTGCCATGTTTTGATGGCACGTCTTCCTGGACGGCATTTAAGTACCAATTTGAGATATTGGTTGAAACAAACCGCTGGGATGATAAGCAGTCTTTCGCGGCATTAACTTTGGCTCTACGAGGGGACGCTCTGCTGGTCCTAGAGAACCTACCTCCGGACGGCAGGACATTGGCGCGCCTCATGGAGGGACTGGACACTCGCTACGGTGACAAGCACCTCGAGCATGTTTTCCGTGCGCAACTTCGCGAAAGAACGCAGAGGTCGAACGAGAGCCTCCAGCAGTGGGGAGTCGAGGTTGAACGGCTGGTCCGGCGTGCATACAGGTCGATGACACCAGAGACGGTGGAAGTTAATTTGGTGCAAGCATTCATCGACGGTCTACGGGACACAGAAGTAAGGGCTACGGTGCGACTCGGACACCACCAAACTCTGAAGAGTGCGATAGCTCACGCTTTGGAAGTGGAAGCCGTACGAAAAGAATCACGTACGCACACTGTTCGGGAAGTGGTGGTCTCGCCTTCAGTGCAACCACGTCACCGAGAAGTAGTGGCTTTTTCTCCAGCAAAGTCCCGCTATATTCCAACGTGTTACGGGTGCAGAGAAAAAGGGCACATTAGCACCGATTGTCCTAAGAAAAAGAGGGAATTGGCGGTCCCGTCTACAACGCAACCACGTCACAGAGAAGTAGTGTCTTCTTCTTCAGCAAAGTCCCGCTATGTTCCGACGTGTTACGAGTGCGGAGAAAAAGGGCACGTTCGTACCGATTGCCCCAAGAGGACGTGGACGTGGAGGGGACGTGTGGACTCCGGAACCCAAGTCAACGAGGAGTCGATAAGACTTAATGTAGCCAGGACCGTGGCCCCAACCATCACCAGTCCAAAAGGGCATAATAATGCTGACGCCCTGTCGCGGCGTCCATGTAATGAGGACTGCAGACACCGCCAGCAGAATGAAGCCCGGGAACACGTAAATTTAATTAGGACTGAAAGCAACTTCAAGAAGTCCCAGGAAGAAGATGAAGATATTCGACCTATACTGGACTGGAAGCGTAACGGAACTAGGCCTCAGTGGAGTGAAGTATCGTCACATAGTCCCGTCACAAAGAGCTACTGGGCACAGTGGGACAGTTTAGTCCTAGAAAATGATGTGCTTTGTAGGAAATGGGAATCGAACGATGGCAAGGAGGTGACCACACAAGTGATAGTACCACGATGTGAAGTGGTCCCTCTGCTACAAGAGATACACGATGGTGCTTCTGGAGGACACCTGGGAATTAAGAAAACTCTACTGAAAGTGAGACAGCGGTATTACTGGCTCAATTGTAGAGATGACATAGAGCAATGGTGTCGGAAATGTACAGCGTGCGCATCTGTGAAAGGACCACAGACTAGAAGCAGGGGCAGGCTTCAGCTGTACAATGTGGGAGCCCCCTGGGAACGCATTGCCATCGACGTCGCTGGACCTTTCCCAGTTACGGATGACGGAAACAAGTACATAGTGGTGATCCAGGACTACTTCACAAAGTGGCCCGAAGTCTTCGCCATACCCAATCAGGAAGCGACGACAGTGGCGAAGAAGGTGGTCGAGGAAGTAGTATGTCGGTATGGCGCACCTTTGGAAATCCATTCCGATCAAGGCCGTAACTTCGAATCTGCGCTGTTCCAGGAAATGTGTACTCTTCTGGGAATTTATAAGACACGCACAACACCTGCGCATCCTCAGTCGGACGGAATGGTGGAAAGGTTTAACCAAACCCTGGAGAATCATCTGGCTAAGGTTGTCGATGACCATCAGAAAGACTGGGACCGGTATATTCCACTATTTCTGATGTCGTACCGATCGGCAGTGCATGATAGCACGGGACATACCCCAGCAAGAGTGAATTTCGGCAAGGAAATGAGACTTCCAGTCGATGCCATAACTGGCGTGCCACCTGACAAGACTAAGCCAGTTACGGACTACGTAAGTGACCTTCAAGATCAATTGGACGAAGTGCATAAACGAGTACGTGAGAATAGCATGAACACCAGCGTTAAAATGAAAACGAGATACGACCGTAATGCCAACGCCCAGGGATTTGAGGAAGGTGCACTGGTTTGGCTCCACAACCCGCTTCGACGAAAAGGGAAGTCGCCGAAACTTCAAGCTCGATGGGAGGGACCTTACACCGTACTAAAGAGGATCAACGATGTAACCTACCGCATCAAGAAAGGGTTAAGAGGGAAGCCTAAGGTTGTCCATGTGGACAGATTGGCGCCGTATCACGGATCTAATAATGCTCGGGACGAGCATGACTAAGAGGGGGGCACTGTTACGCCGTTAAATTTCAACACGTCATATCTCCGACAAATTAAAGAGTAGCAACGAATAATTAAAACGCATTACTGTTCGAAAGCTCTAGAACCAAAGTACCTACCTAGCCTGGCAAGATCTGGAACATTCCGTCATAAGTACTTGATGTACTAACTATTTAGTAGGTACGTAATCTGTAGGTATCTGTAGGTGGATAAGGGAAATGGTACTTTCCGACATTCACAATAGAGTCGAAATTCGCGTGAGTGACTCGCGAAGGACAAAGCAATAAAATTGATTTATGGCCCCGCGACGCGACTCTATTGTTCTGGAACTATCCTGAGACGTCACTATCTAGAATTTTCTTTGCTCCGCGTATAAATACGGAATCCACCCCAGGGAATATAGCTCCATCCCTTTAACAAATGGATCGCATTAAGAGTTCGTGGTAGCAGGACTCAGAGACGTAGCGTGGACTAGTTTAGACGTGGGCGAAGGTGCATCAGCGAAGCCTCTTTCTTTCATAAATTCGAAAACGAGACAGCAAATATCGCGACCCAGTGTTTGACCAAATCATCGCTTACTATCAGGTGAAATAGTGGTCAAATGCGAATAAACGCTCGTTCTTAATTAAAGACCCTTCGCTTGGGCGAGGCCCCTTTTCGTGCATAGGTACTTATAATAATTATGGTCTCTAATTTCTTGCAGATATTGTAGTCCTTAACCCTTCAGGTACCGTCAATTAGAGACACAATAGTAAGACAATAGATGCGCGGCCACCGGCGGTCGCTTGGGGATTCATGAATTAAGTAGCTAGAGCTGGGAAATCATCATATAATTCCTACTCTCTTTCCTCAAAAAAAAAAAATTAACTCGATTATTGAAATATCCTCTTCTTTGGGTTAGATATTTTCATGATTAAGCTCCTCATCAAAAAAACATACCTATTTAACGCGTGCCAACCATGATGATGACAAACGAAACAATATTTGCCAACCTCATTAAAATACAAATATTACCAAAAAACAAAACAATTAGCCCTCCACTAATCTACCATTACATTTCCAGAAATAAGATCCCATCCACATAATGATAAGGATTATCTAATACAAGAGTAAGTATAGCAACAATAACTGAGAAGATAATCTCGCGTGGACGGCTCAGCTTAAGTGGGATCCATTGTCATTTGTCTTGTGATTAGATAGGTATCTCCAACTGTACATATAGCTAGGTGCTTGAGGTAATTATCGGCCGATACCTAATAAGCAAGTAGGTTGTGTTTGTGCGGCGACGAGTTAAGGATACACCATTGTGGGCACGGTGAGCATGCTCTAAACCCTAATTGAGACCAATAGGCTGAATACCAATAGACTGAATACTAATAGGCTGAATACCAATACACTAAATACTAATAGGCTGCACACCAATAGGCTAAATAACAATAGACTGAATAACAGTAGGCTGAATATCAATAGACTGAACGAGTAACAGATCTAGCAAATTAACAAGTGAGTACACGGATAAACCAAAATAGAGCTCTTTGATGCAGACGTACAAGGAGACCAGGGGTCTTACCATGACGTTTTAAAACGTCTGGCGCGTGAGCGTGAAAAAGGGACGGAGGTATACACTCTATAAAGCTACATCCCATTAACAAATCAGTTTAGGTTTTCAAATGGATCGCAATTAGAGCTCGTGGTAGCTCTGACTCCAGCTAAACTAGGAAGAGAGCTGGACAAAGAAGAAAGAGCTGAATGACAATTATTCTCCTAATTAAAATCGTTCAAAGGACAAAAATGGACGCTTTTGTATGACCTCCTATCCATTGCTGCGCTTTCAGACAACGGGTGAAAACAGCCAAAAATCTTTTAAGATGCCGTACAGTTTATAGAGACATTCCGTTTTAGCAAACCTAGAGAGACCTCCTTTTTCTTTGAGGTGGGAAATCATCAAGACTGGAAATTGAAAGTCAGTCATTTACTTACTAAAACCTATATACAGTATTCCATCAGTTGCCCTTTGTGTTTTAGAGTCACAGTAATTATTTCGATCTATCTCGTAAGCCAGAACAGACCTTCCTAACAAAATATTTCGTCTAGTCTATGCCAGGTCTTCTTCAGGTCAAGTTGTCACCAATAAAAAAACATATGTCCAAAAGATAAAGGCAAGCTGAGAAAACATAGCCCTAAACGAAGGTCGAGTTATTTACGCGTTACCTGACATTGAAAAGTTTACGAGTAGCGTTTGCCCTGCCAGTGAAATACCGCCTCACTTCGGACCGTTTTAATCCTAGTTGCGGGTTACATTAATATTTCCCTGTGGCATATGACGAGACAACGTTGTAATTCATTCAAAATTCACAAATTCATCCTGTGCATTGTTTCTACAAACCCGTTACATAAAGGGGCATAGATGGAGGATTAATCGTGTGCCCATTTGTTTTATCCTAATTTATTCTATGGGACCCTATTACTAAGACTACGCTGTCCATCCGACTGTCTGTCTGTCCGTCTGTCAATAGGCTATATCTCATGAACCGTGATAGTAAGATAGTTGAACATTTCATCTATTAAAATTTCAACGAACAGTATTTCGGACCGTTTTAATCCTAGTATAATATTTCCCTGTGACATATTTTTTTTTTTTTTTTTTTTTTTTGTCGACGGGGAAAATCATCATTGACGAAACCCGCTCTTGGGTGGAGCGGGAGACAGTGTCAGAGTCTTACTGACTAAAAACCCCGCGCCGTTCCTTCTAGCCTTCATACCGGGGCTCTAGTTTCCTTTCGGATAACCCCGACCCCGGTAGGCTTCGACCCAGATGGGCCCCTCCTGTTGCTGACAACTCCTTGAGGCGCGCGGGAACAGTGCGCGCCGTCGACGCCTTGGCTCGGTCCGGACAGTTACCGGACGATCGGACAGCGAGCTACCCATGGCTCGCCGTCCGCGAGCCCGCGTCTACGGTGGCTGGAAATCGGGATCGGAATCCCGGCGGCGGCGGCGGGGGCGCCGTTGCCTGATGCGGTCTGCCTCCTCCTTTGCTAGCATTACTGCTTCGCAGAAGGAGGCGACCGCCTGCCACTCCTCCTCGCTCCGGACCATGGCCTGAACCAAGGCCCGGCGCGAGAGGTCTCCGCCGCCGATCGCCCCCACGAGGGCACGGCGTTGCTCCGCCCAAGCAGGGCACACCTCTACTGTGTGCTCCACCGTGTCCTCCGGGCGTTCCGCACAGTGGCGGCACCCGGGCGTCTCTTCCGCTCGAATCCGATGCAGGAACCTCCCGAACTTGCCATGTCCGGTGAGGACCTGCGTCATGCGGAAGGTAAGGACGCCGTGAGGTCTTTCCAGCCACGCCTCAAAGAGGGGACTTACCGCCATAATTGTGGCGTGCCCACCCTGTGACATATGACGAGATAACGTTGTAATTCATTCGAAATTCACCAATTCATCCCATGCATTGTTTCTATACACCCGTTATATAAAGAGTCATAGATGGAGGATTATTCGTGTCCATTTGTTTTATGCAAATTATTCACACATATCGTGTTCAGTTCGTGATAAAATTCGAATAAAAATACGACAAACGAGCCATCACATTTATGTTTGACTAAGTATTATACGGGAAAGGGTTTTTATTAAAAATATAATTGATTTCGTATCGAAGACCGACTTGTTTTTAGGGTTCCGTACCCAAAGAGTAAAACGGTAAAAAGGGACCTTATTACTAAGACTACGCTGCCCGTCCGTCTGTCTATCTATCTGTTTGTCTCTCCGTCTGTTAAAATGTTCATAGATTATGTATTATAAGTTGCCGTTATAAGTTATAATAATTATAATGATTTCAGTGTTGCTCCCAAAACGGCAAAAAAATCACGTTTGTAAGTCATTTTTTTTTGCCGTGTTTTGCTATGGGTGGTACAGAACCCTTGATGCGCGCCTCCGACTCGCACTTGGCCGATTTTCTGCAATTATTTTATCAATTTTGTTTGTTTTTTTGTGAAAAGCTATTTTATTCTTTCTAGAAGCAATATCTAAGGGACACAGCCTTAGGCAGTCAAAATAATAAGGTTGTCTATGCTCAATTACCTGTCTCTCTGATAATATAACTGGCTGGATATCTTATATATACACGGAAGTTAGATACTTACATGTTAATAATATATAGGCTGATTTTCCAACGTTGAGTTGTTTGTAGATCAATCTGTAACAAAGAAAGGTACATTAATAACTACATCATTTTAATCTGAAACGTAATCGGCAACTGAAGGAACACACGTGGGTTTTAGTCAGTAATAGTCTGACACTCCCTCTCGCCTCATCCATAGATAATTAATAAATCATCGAATAACTTCTCCTAACTGGATAGGGTCGTATTTTTCACAAAAAGCGCGCGGTGCGGCAATTTTGCGGCGAACGGTCGACAACCAGCACCCCTAGCCAAGTTGCTAATCTGCAAACGTTAACGCTAGTAGAAAGCTTTAAATGTACGAGAATGACGTCATCTCAACGCTCAGACACGTGGTCAGAACAAAAGAATTGGGAGCGTGGCCAACCCGAAGCGATCGACGCAAGCGAAACGATTGTAACTGGGATAGGGGGGCTGGACGGCAACGTCACAAGCACCACGTTTTCAATACGGTGTTGAATAGCGCATCACTGGCCTATAAACGCACGGTAGCCAGATACGTTTTTAATTTAGGCGCTTGTTGTCGGACTGCTAACGTACCGCAACCGGCCGGCTGCCGCACCTTTTCCGTGATATATTGAAAGCGCCCTTAGGCTCATCAATACAAACTTTCGCTTTTACAAAATTACTAGGATAGCGTGCAAAAAAAAAAAAAAAATTAGTTTAGCGTTTCAGCCATAGAAGAGGACAAAAGTGGAAGAGGTGGACCACCGACTAACTGGAGGCGAACCATCCAGAAGGACGAAATTACGTGAAATCGCCTAGAATGACCCCGAATAGAGGAACACGCCAGGGGATTGATTGAGTGTCTTTAATTTTGATGATTGAATTGTTTTTTTTTTTTAATTGATATAAACTAGACTTTACTGCGATCCCACCTGATGGTAAGCAGTGATGCAATCGTTGATGGTGAGGAGTGCTAGTTTATTAAGAATGTCATAAAAAAAAAAAACACAAAATTGCGCAATAATTTTTCTTACTGACTGTACCTCTTACTACCCAATCCCGTTGAATCGGCACATAACAGCTAATACCTTTGCTTGATTCATATATATTTTGCTAAGTAAATAATTGTGTTAGTAATTTGTTAAGCTATTCACAGAGTTTCAGAACCAATTAGGAAGGCATGTTCTTGAAGGGCTTTTCTAAAAACGCCTAATTGAACCGTTTAGGGGCCCTTATGTGAATCAATAATCATTTATTGCTGAGTATTATGAAACTGGTTCTGTTTTGTACAGGTTAATTTATGTTTAGGATTTTGTTTGATAAAGAAATTGCGAGTTTTGTGAGTCGAATGTTTTGATAAATTAAGGGATAGACGGTTATTTTTGGTTCTGTACCTGTATTATATGTGTATATTGAGCCAAAATGGCCGCCGAACTGTTACGGGTTGATTTTTGGTTTGATTGACATTTTTGCAGACTTAATTATTGAGGGGAGCCGTTGAAACGATTAGTCAGCTAGCCTCTGCGTTGCCGAGTGCTAGCTATTGCGTGCTCCACCGAGTCCTCCAGGCGTTCCGCACAGTGACGACACCCGGGCGTCTCTTCCGCACGAATCCGGTGCAGGAACCTCCCGAACGTGCCATGTCCGGTGAGGACCTGCGTCATACGGAAGCTACGGACGCCGTGAGGTCTTTCCAGCCACGCTTCAATGAGGGGACTTACCGCCATAATTGTGGCGTGCACAATTTCATTTTACCGACAGACTTTAGTGTTGATATTTCATTAAATCATTAATTTAGGTGTCATCACATCTAACCTGTAGTGGGCTCAAATAACAACTAGTCGTGATAGATCACGGTACTCACATACGTTACATGAAATATGAAAAGTAATGGATCACACGTCACAAGGGCACATAATCTCATGACAACGGTCACTGCGGTGGCCAACAATTTATTTACAACGATATTCTCACGTGATGCCGAAAGCCGAGGGACGGAGCCGAGCCGACGAGCCGAATCGTCCTCTCGACCCGCCGTTTAATTTTAATGATGATTTTGGGTTGTATATCCCTGGATATTTTCGTATTTCGAGTTTGTTTTCCGATGTTTTCGTATTGGAAAGGTAGGATGTACGATAAAGGTTGACGTTTTTATGGCTGTAGAATGTACAGATTTTTTGGACTGAATGCGTTATGGACTTGGGTGAAAATTATTTATAGATATGCTACGTGAAGCTAAAAGCTTTGATAGGTACTTTTTGTGCCTGTAAATATCACACATACCTGGGAATATCATGATGTGTTAAAATAATAATCGTTCGAGCGAGAAAGAGGGATAGAACTATACACTAGTATAGGTACACCCCAGGGAATATAGCTCCATCCCTTTAACAAATGGATCGCATTAAGAGTTCGTGGTAGCAGGACTCAGAGACGTAGCGTGGACTAGTTTAGACGTGGGCGAAGGTGCATCAGCGAAGCCTCTTTCTTTCATAAATTCGAAAACGAGACAGCAAATATCGCGACCCAGTGTTTGACCAAATCATCGCTTACTATCAGGTGAAATAGTGGTCAAATGCGAATAAACGCTCGTTCTTAATTAAAGACCCTTCGCTTGGGCGAGGCCCCTTTTCGTGCATAGGTACTTATAATAATTATGGTCTCTAATTTCTTGCAGATATTGTAGTCCTTAACCCTTCAGGTACCGTCAATTAGAGACACAATAGTAAGACAATAGATGCGCGGCCACCGGCGGTCGCTTGGGGATTCATGAATTAAGTAGCTAGAGCTGGGAAATCATCATATAATTCCTACTCTCTTTCCTCAAAAAAAAAAAATTAACTCGATTATTGAAATATCCTCTTCTTTGGGTTAGATATTTTCATGATTAAGCTCCTCATCAAAAAAACATACCTATTTAACGCGTGCCAACCATGATGATGACAAACGAAACAATATTTGCCAACCTCATTAAAATACAAATATTACCAAAAAACAAAACAATTAGCCCTCCACTAATCTACCATTACATTTCCAGAAATAAGATCCCATCCACATAATGATAAGGATTATCTAATACAAGAGTAAGTATAGCAACAATAACTGAGAAGATAATCTCGCGTGGACGGCTCAGCTTAAGTGGGATCCATTGTCATTTGTCTTGTGATTAGATAGGTATCTCCAACTGTACATATAGCTAGGTGCTTGAGGTAATTATCGGCCGATACCTAATAAGCAAGTAGGTTGTGTTTGTGCGGCGACGAGTTAAGGATACACCATTGTGGGCACGGTGAGCATGCTCTAAACCCTAATTGAGACCAATAGGCTGAATACCAATAGACTGAATACTAATAGGCTGAATACCAATACACTAAATACTAATAGGCTGCACACCAATAGGCTAAATAACAATAGACTGAATAACAGTAGGCTGAATATCAATAGACTGAACGAGTAACAGATCTAGCAAATTAACAAGTGAGTACACGGATAAACCAAAATAGAGCTCTTTGATGCAGACGTACAAGGAGACCAGGGGTCTTACCATGACGTTTTAAAACGTCTGGCGCGTGAGCGTGAAAAAGGGACGGAGGTATACACTCTATAAAGCTACATCCCATTAACAAATCAGTTTAGGTTTTCAAATGGATCGCAATTAGAGCTCGTGGTAGCTCTGACTCCAGCTAAACTAGGAAGAGAGCTGGACAAAGAAGAAAGAGCTGAATGACAATTATTCTCCTAATTAAAATCGTTCAAAGGACAAAAATGGACGCTTTTGTATGACCTCCTATCCATTGCTGCGCTTTCAGACAACGGGTGAAAACAGCCAAAAATCTTTTAAGATGCCGTACAGTTTATAGAGACATTCCGTTTTAGCAAACCTAGAGAGACCTCCTTTTTCTTTGAGGTGGGAAATCATCAAGACTGGAAATTGAAAGTCAGTCATTTACTTACTAAAACCTATATACAGTATTCCATCAGTTGCCCTTTGTGTTTTAGAGTCACAGTAATTATTTCGATCTATCTCGTAAGCCAGAACAGACCTTCCTAACAAAATATTTCGTCTAGTCTATGCCAGGTCTTCTTCAGGTCAAGTTGTCACCAATAAAAAAACATATGTCCAAAAGATAAAGGCAAGCTGAGAAAACATAGCCCTAAACGAAGGTCGAGTTATTTACGCGTTACCTGACATTGAAAAGTTTACGAGTAGCGTTTGCCCTGCCAGTGAAATACCGCCTCACTTCGGACCGTTTTAATCCTAGTTGCGGGTTACATTAATATTTCCCTGTGGCATATGACGAGACAACGTTGTAATTCATTCAAAATTCACAAATTCATCCTGTGCATTGTTTCTACAAACCCGTTACATAAAGGGGCATAGATGGAGGATTAATCGTGTGCCCATTTGTTTTATCCTAATTTATTCTATGGGACCCTATTACTAAGACTACGCTGTCCATCCGACTGTCTGTCTGTCCGTCTGTCAATAGGCTATATCTCATGAACCGTGATAGTAAGATAGTTGAACATTTCATCTATTAAAATTTCAACGAACAGTATTTCGGACCGTTTTAATCCTAGTATAATATTTCCCTGTGACATATTTTTTTTTTTTTTTTTTTTTTTTGTCGACGGGGAAAATCATCATTGACGAAACCCGCTCTTGGGTGGAGCGGGAGACAGTGTCAGAGTCTTACTGACTAAAAACCCCGCGCCGTTCCTTCTAGCCTTCATACCGGGGCTCTAGTTTCCTTTCGGATAACCCCGACCCCGGTAGGCTTCGACCCAGATGGGCCCCTCCTGTTGCTGACAACTCCTTGAGGCGCGCGGGAACAGTGCGCGCCGTCGACGCCTTGGCTCGGTCCGGACAGTTACCGGACGATCGGACAGCGAGCTACCCATGGCTCGCCGTCCGCGAGCCCGCGTCTACGGTGGCTGGAAATCGGGATCGGAATCCCGGCGGCGGCGGCGGGGGCGCCGTTGCCTGATGCGGTCTGCCTCCTCCTTTGCTAGCATTACTGCTTCGCAGAAGGAGGCGACCGCCTGCCACTCCTCCTCGCTCCGGACCATGGCCTGAACCAAGGCCCGGCGCGAGAGGTCTCCGCCGCCGATCGCCCCCACGAGGGCACGGCGTTGCTCCGCCCAAGCAGGGCACACCTCTACTGTGTGCTCCACCGTGTCCTCCGGGCGTTCCGCACAGTGGCGGCACCCGGGCGTCTCTTCCGCTCGAATCCGATGCAGGAACCTCCCGAACTTGCCATGTCCGGTGAGGACCTGCGTCATGCGGAAGGTAAGGACGCCGTGAGGTCTTTCCAGCCACGCCTCAAAGAGGGGACTTACCGCCATAATTGTGGCGTGCCCACCCTGTGACATATGACGAGATAACGTTGTAATTCATTCGAAATTCACCAATTCATCCCATGCATTGTTTCTATACACCCGTTATATAAAGAGTCATAGATGGAGGATTATTCGTGTCCATTTGTTTTATGCAAATTATTCACACATATCGTGTTCAGTTCGTGATAAAATTCGAATAAAAATACGACAAACGAGCCATCACATTTATGTTTGACTAAGTATTATACGGGAAAGGGTTTTTATTAAAAATATAATTGATTTCGTATCGAAGACCGACTTGTTTTTAGGGTTCCGTACCCAAAGAGTAAAACGGTAAAAAGGGACCTTATTACTAAGACTACGCTGCCCGTCCGTCTGTCTATCTATCTGTTTGTCTCTCCGTCTGTTAAAATGTTCATAGATTATGTATTATAAGTTGCCGTTATAAGTTATAATAATTATAATGATTTCAGTGTTGCTCCCAAAACGGCAAAAAAATCACGTTTGTAAGTCATTTTTTTTTGCCGTGTTTTGCTATGGGTGGTACAGAACCCTTGATGCGCGCCTCCGACTCGCACTTGGCCGATTTTCTGCAATTATTTTATCAATTTTGTTTGTTTTTTTGTGAAAAGCTATTTTATTCTTTCTAGAAGCAATATCTAAGGGACACAGCCTTAGGCAGTCAAAATAATAAGGTTGTCTATGCTCAATTACCTGTCTCTCTGATAATATAACTGGCTGGATATCTTATATATACACGGAAGTTAGATACTTACATGTTAATAATATATAGGCTGATTTTCCAACGTTGAGTTGTTTGTAGATCAATCTGTAACAAAGAAAGGTACATTAATAACTACATCATTTTAATCTGAAACGTAATCGGCAACTGAAGGAACACACGTGGGTTTTAGTCAGTAATAGTCTGACACTCCCTCTCGCCTCATCCATAGATAATTAATAAATCATCGAATAACTTCTCCTAACTGGATAGGGTCGTATTTTTCACAAAAAGCGCGCGGTGCGGCAATTTTGCGGCGAACGGTCGACAACCAGCACCCCTAGCCAAGTTGCTAATCTGCAAACGTTAACGCTAGTAGAAAGCTTTAAATGTACGAGAATGACGTCATCTCAACGCTCAGACACGTGGTCAGAACAAAAGAATTGGGAGCGTGGCCAACCCGAAGCGATCGACGCAAGCGAAACGATTGTAACTGGGATAGGGGGGCTGGACGGCAACGTCACAAGCACCACGTTTTCAATACGGTGTTGAATAGCGCATCACTGGCCTATAAACGCACGGTAGCCAGATACGTTTTTAATTTAGGCGCTTGTTGTCGGACTGCTAACGTACCGCAACCGGCCGGCTGCCGCACCTTTTCCGTGATATATTGAAAGCGCCCTTAGGCTCATCAATACAAACTTTCGCTTTTACAAAATTACTAGGATAGCGTGCAAAAAAAAAAAAAAAATTAGTTTAGCGTTTCAGCCATAGAAGAGGACAAAAGTGGAAGAGGTGGACCACCGACTAACTGGAGGCGAACCATCCAGAAGGACGAAATTACGTGAAATCGCCTAGAATGACCCCGAATAGAGGAACACGCCAGGGGATTGATTGAGTGTCTTTAATTTTGATGATTGAATTGTTTTTTTTTTTTAATTGATATAAACTAGACTTTACTGCGATCCCACCTGATGGTAAGCAGTGATGCAATCGTTGATGGTGAGGAGTGCTAGTTTATTAAGAATGTCATAAAAAAAAAAAACACAAAATTGCGCAATAATTTTTCTTACTGACTGTACCTCTTACTACCCAATCCCGTTGAATCGGCACATAACAGCTAATACCTTTGCTTGATTCATATATATTTTGCTAAGTAAATAATTGTGTTAGTAATTTGTTAAGCTATTCACAGAGTTTCAGAACCAATTAGGAAGGCATGTTCTTGAAGGGCTTTTCTAAAAACGCCTAATTGAACCGTTTAGGGGCCCTTATGTGAATCAATAATCATTTATTGCTGAGTATTATGAAACTGGTTCTGTTTTGTACAGGTTAATTTATGTTTAGGATTTTGTTTGATAAAGAAATTGCGAGTTTTGTGAGTCGAATGTTTTGATAAATTAAGGGATAGACGGTTATTTTTGGTTCTGTACCTGTATTATATGTGTATATTGAGCCAAAATGGCCGCCGAACTGTTACGGGTTGATTTTTGGTTTGATTGACATTTTTGCAGACTTAATTATTGAGGGGAGCCGTTGAAACGATTAGTCAGCTAGCCTCTGCGTTGCCGAGTGCTAGCTGTCCAGGGTGAGTCAGGCGTTTGGAATCGCGAGACGATTTGAGATGAACGCCACTCAGGGAGGCTACTTTCTTATTGAAATGTGTAAAGAAGATAAACTCTCTTTTTTGGTGAATACTCACCATTATTCTCTTTATTCATTTAAATACGCAGATAAACAGAGAAATTACACTTTTGTTTATCAAAATCTTTAAAAAATATACGAAAATATTGACATAAAAGTGGACTGATGGGTGACCGGTGAACGTCATTCGGCTGAAATGACGATGATAATAGACATAAAAAATAGAAGACCGCAGGGTCTTAGCTACCGGTGGGTAGGGCTTCAGAGAACTGCAGATAATTTTTCACAAAGCTAGCCGTATTGTGCAGTATCTATGGCTTTCTGTACCAGACCTTTGACCCAACCGCGTAATGAAAGCTTCGACAGGTGGTCGTCGAAGCTTTCGACCATCATGCCATTATAGGTCGGCACAATGCCAGTTGATTCCTCATTCCACATATCGACAACCTCGTGTCGAGATTGATTAGCTTATTAATATTATTACTTTATAGATAACTAGCTTTCCGCCCGCGGCTTCGCCCGCGTGGACTACAGTTTATATCGCGCGGGCAGAGACCCGTGCTCAGCAGTGGAATTATAAGTAGCCAATGTGTTATTCCAGTGTCTCTTCTACCTACCTACCAAATTTGATCTAAATCCGTTCAGTAGTTTTTGCGTGAAAGCGTAACAGACAGACAGACAGACAGACAGAGTTACTTTCGCATTTATAATATTAGTAGGGACATATATATATATAGGTATATTTCATGAATCCCCAAGCGACCACCGGTGGCCGCGCATCTATTGTCTTACTATTGTGTCTCTAATTGACGGTATCTGAAGGGATATATATATATATAGTAAGGATAATATGGACACGCACTCTGATGGTACCATATTATTCATGGAATGGAAACAGAGAAAGCCCCCACCTACAGTAAGGAGAACTGACAAACAAAATAGAAAATTAAATATTCACAAGGATATAAAATACATAACATCAATATCAGATTACATTCAAAATGAGATAAGGTAGGAATTAGGTTAGGGTAGGCCCACTCCAAACTTTCCCAATACCCTTTTTTACCCTACTAGGTAATCATGTCTAAACCTTATCGAACCCAGAATCTAAATAATAATGGCTTGTCCTCGATACGTATCATTATTATTAGTATGTATTACATGTAATACTTTATTTATGTCGCGTTTCAAAAGCCGGATTGATGGACAGATGGACTGACGACCATGCGTAGGGTTGACAACAAAAGAGTTCCGTTTCGACCCTTTCGTTACTCTTATCAAAATATCAGTTCCATTTCCGAATGAACGTAACTGCAGTCAAAAGATAATTAAATATTGTTCAACAGCGACTCCATTATTCAAAAAAAAGAATATTGTTTTTTTTTAAAACTCATATTCATTTCATTGTATTTTTCTTGCAACACAGAACAGACGTTATCATTGAATTGCATGCAAATATTAAATAAATCTTCTTTCAGTTTACACAAACGAATGCTTCATTAAATTTAATAATAATATGTATTATTATACTGTACACATAATCTCGTTTGAGCCCCATCAATTATGCGAAGCAATCAGTTTGCTTAAACTTCAGACTTCAGACCCCTCCTACTTCTCATAGAATCTCTTAAAATTAATGAGTGACTAATTAAAGGTATTTATGCGAAAATGCTGGCTTCATACAAAAAAAAAACATCTACTTAAAACTTTACTGACTTAATAACTTTATTATTTTAATTAAAGTATTCTGATAGACTCGTGAATTATACAGTTTGTGAAGCTTATAAACGTCATTTCAACCCAGGGTCCGAAACCAATTAAAGTTGATAATCCTCTAATATAAAACAATCGGTTTTTAAACGAACTTCCAGATTCCTCTGTATTATCTCAGCTGACATTCCCTCTCGCTATTTTAAGAGATACTTTTCAGATAACTAATTAAAGATTTTCGAAAATTTATTCCTTCAATTTGTCGTCATTCTTCTTGCGTTTTTTACCTTTTAACTTTGTTGTACAGTTTGTCAAAAGAAATGAGAAAGTAGGGTGCTTGTAAATTGACAGTAAATAAATAGATTAAGTCGGCAAGGGTAATTGATGATGGAGACCCCTTACCGCCTTGAGCAACGAGAGATTATTATCTGTAATTTAGCTGTAACAGAATAACAAGAACGGGTAATAAACTGAAATGTTGAAGTTGGTTTTGTTACAGACATAAATATTATTAACGTAGCTTTACGTTTCTTTTACCTGGAGAATGAACCATTAGTGATTTGACACCGCTTTTATAGAAAACTAGTTTTTTCCTGCGGCTTTGCCCGCTTACATGAAATATAGTCTAGTAAAATATGTCACTCAGGAATAAAGCGGTTTTCTATCTGTGGTTTTTTTTGCAATCGTACCAGTACTTTCAGAAATTACCTCTTCCAAACCAAAAAAAAACAAGCTTTACCTGTTTATAATATTAAGTATAGATATGCAAAACTTCCATATGTTTATTCTTTACATAAAGTCATTTACGTGAAAGAATGTAAATATGCAGGATAAATCAGATATATTTCACGCAAGTAAACAGTTCCTACACAGGTGGCTCTTCATAGTTTTAACATAAACTACAACGTATAATAATAAATTACAATTAAATAGTATTAGGTATTAGTCTTTTATGATACGTTAAGAAATTGATTTTTAATAATGCATTGAAAAAAGAAGTTATTTAGCTATTAAAATACGGCTACAAAATTATTAATGAGTCTGAAGGGTAAAACATAGTAGTATATAATAATATTTATATACGATATGTTAAGCCAAAAGCTCTATTAAAAGTCAAAATACTCATTTCTAAAGAAGGTACAAACGTTATAAATCTCACGATTCTTCGTTAATTACATCTCAAGATTTTTCGTTAATTAGAGCCCTATGAGGCCATCAAATATTCAGTTAAGGACTAATTGTTTGTCTTTCCAATATTATAATTCTAGGGGTAGGGTTGAAACTAAGACCAGAAACTCGCCTCCATTACAAAGAACCTAATATTTTCGTTCGAAAAGTTTAGGAGTATGACAGTTCAACTTTTCCTAACCTGTCGAGGACTACAACCCTAACGGTTATTTATTATGTCACCCAAGGAATGGGTCGCTAGCTCTTTATTTGTGGGTGAATACTTCAACATTGTTTAGTAAAAGTTTTCTATGGATTGAAGACCATTGATAATTTTGTAGGGTCTTGTAATAATAGCAAAATTATTTGAGCTGTTGGGGTCGAAACGCTTGGGTCATGGGGTGTGCGCGTCTTCTTTTCAAGGAAATTTCACACCGACTGATCGACTGTGTGACTAAGCTGGCTCGTTTTTCGCCCAAAGAATTAGCATTGCTATACAACGTGGCAATGTTTCGTAATTAATATGTCGTATTGTTTGAGTTTTTCCATGTTTAAAGTAAGCCACCATAAAAGTACCCATTGAAAACATTGATCACTTTATCCAGACATTTATCTTACTTATCGAAATGTAATTACAGATATGTGTAATTTAGATTTTGAGAAGTAATAATTGTTCCTCCTTATGTAATTTCAAAACTTCTCTATGGGTAGGTATCAATTAACACCATAGACAATAGACATTTGAGAAGACCTTCATCATTGACGTGCGAATATCAAATAACTTATTACAAAGCTCTATACACGATTCAAACACAAATGCACATTGAACCTATATTTGATCCATCGCCTTCCATTAACTGTGCCGTCTTATGCCACAGGAATTCATGTGAGCAATGTTACCCGTCAGTGTAGGTATATACCATACCGGTATATACTATACCGGTATATATCATACCGGTATATTATTCCGATTGAAACTGTTCCGTGCGGGTGTTATCGCTGAGAACTGTAGATATATATTATTAGTACTTAACTCGAAGATGCATTGAAGCCAATGACATGAATAGAACTGTTTTGTTGATAACAAACTATGCAGCATCTTACAATGAGTTTCCTGTTCTGTTTTATTGTAACAATTAGACATTTTGGAACTGTTTAACCGCCTTTAAAAAGATGAGGTTGTCAATGTCGGATTTTTTGTTGTGTATTTTCTCCGTTTTGTCAAAGAAGTCTGGATCGATTTGGGAAGTCTTATTTTTGTTTTAAAGGGTACACTTCCCAGGTACTTTCGCAATCATCAGGTCAGGATTTGATGATAGGATCCTAGAGTAATTGATCTCTTCAGATATTATAGGCACACTTGTAATGCTTATTCTCTATTGGTACCTTGTTTTACGGTGGGCTAAAATCATCCAATGACAACCCCCGCTCTTGGGTGGAGCGGGAGATAGTGTCAGACTCTTACTGACTAAAAACCCACCCCGTTCCTTCTAGCCTCTTCATAGCGGGGCTCGAGTTTCCTTTCGGATAACTCTGACCCCAGTAGGCTTCGACCCAGCTGGACTCCTCCTGCTCTCTATTGGTACCTTCATCGTTTCATCCGATACACGTCCACTGCTGGACATAGGCCTCCCCCAAGTGTCGCCACAACGAACCTGAACGAATTGGTACCTTACTGTAAGTATATGAAACTTGCACAATATTTAGGTTTAGCCGATACCAAAACTAAAACGACTCTTTTTAGTGTTTTTGTATTGAAATAGTATAATCGACTTCGATGTATTTATTGTACTCATATATTCATATTCTAAATTGTACAAAAATACTTTTTTTCAAAGCTGATTTTTGTGTCTGTTGACTATTTTTTTACTCACACTTTGTGACATTTTCACATCATTATAGGTTCATATGTGTGTTGGCATACCGGTATACGTGCAGGTATACCTATTGAGATCTAGCTTTCTATAGATAGCGATTGATTCTGTTCCGTGCGGGTGTTATCTCTGAATATTATACTCAAAGGTACAGCTTATTATGTTAGTGTATATAGGTTTGGTTTGCGGGAATCCGATGGATGCAAGACGCACAGGACCGTTCATTGTGGCGACACTTGGGAGAGGCATTACATCTATATGTATTCCTATTCCTACTATTACACATTACCACTGTGGGCAATGTATAATAGTAGATAGTGATAAATAGTGATGTATTTTTTTTTATTGTTGATAGGTTCGCGCTTGACCGCTATCTGATTGAAAAATATTAGAAATATCTTAGAAATGGTTTGTTATTTTGTTATGTAGTAAATATAAAAGACTGTAGCCAGTGGCTTCGTTCGCATGAAAGTAGAAAATTGTCTAAAGGAATATACTTTCTGTCAAAACTGAGAAAGAAATATAGTATCTATGTGTTATTCTAGGACTTGGTCTACCGGAACACCAAATTTCATCTAAATCCGTTCAGGTATTCGAGTGTGACGAATACACATACATACATACTTTCGTCTTTATAATATTAGATTGTGTTATTATGAGACAATTTTTAAGTACCTAATTTTATTTTACTTTAATGAAAACGGCTATACGCTAGTTGCCCTAAAGAAGATTCATATCTATCAATATTTTAAAACATTACTTCGCCGTTTTGTTTTTCTTTTGCGCCCTTATTGTTAAGATTTCAGTGCAAAGTTTTAGTTTAGCTTTTTCTTTGAATATTGTTCCATTTTCATTAAGTACGGCTAAGAATTTATTAAATATTCTATAAGTTAAAATATCTGAATTTATTTCATTCTTTCGCCTTTTTATAGAAGTAAGAATTAATACAAATCAATAGTATACTTAATACGAACTTAATGCTGAAATAGCAAATGGTTCAATTCGCTGATTGAGTGATAAGTTCTACCAAAGTTACATAAATTATTATAATAAACCTATAGGTTGGTAAACCAAGGTTTTAATTTATACTAACTCAGACCGCAGTTTAACCCTCATGAAAGTACATCAGAAACTGCCGGAAAACTGATGATGACATCTTATGACATGGTCCACCCGTGGCACCCGTGTGTCTTTCAAATTGTGAAGAAGGAGCCAACATACACACATACACGTACATTGAAAAAGTCGCGTTTATAATAATGTGTGTTTTGAGAAGTAAATCGGCAGTAGGTAGCAGTTGTAGCTTTTATGCGTTCCAAATGAGAACAGGATCGATTGCCATGTTGTGACGTCACGCCGTACTGTCGAATAGAAGAAATTTTGGTAAAATTGAAGAACTCAGAGATGAGTAAAATTGAAGAACTGGATTCTGATTAAAGTGATTTCGTTCACAGTTCGTAAATAAATTAAAAAAATTCGTAAATTAATTAAAGTTTAAAAATTCTTTGTTCGATTTGACAGTAAATCGTGACGTCACAGCATGGAAATCGATCGGAACGCATTGTTCTACGTTACTTGTAAGCGATATCCGTGCTTGTATTGTATTTTAAACCTATATGAATGTCATTGTGAATAGATAGATAGATAAATTCTTTATTGTACACCAAAAATAAAAAATTACGTAAGAAACTTAAAATTAACAGGGTGTCACAATGAGAGGTCTTATCGCTAAAAGCGATTTTTTACACCTTTGGATGGATTTGACCGAGAAGGCGAAAAAGACTCGCAGGTAGTTCGTGGTGTACTTTTTATTACAAATATTTTAAACTGAATTTTAAACTTCAAAGAATTATTGTTCGAAATACAGATTTTTCATGGCTTCAATATTTGTCTTACGACATATTCTCAAAGCGTAAAGTCTATTTGCTCTCCTGTTTACATATTCCAACGTCCGCAAAATGAAAACCATGGAAAGAGTACAACTTCTGCATTTGTTTATACAGTCCGGCAATATAGCTGAGGAAAATAAACACGAATAAAATATACCCGTTTAAACCGGGATGGGCTGTTCACGTTTTGGTGTATTCACGGCTGAGAACACATATGTGTACAGTGAAACCAATTATTTCGTAGAGAAAGTACCGACTACGAGTTCGAGTATATTATTTATTGCAAGCCCATTGGACCATATCGCGCAAAGCCGCTGTACAGCAACGTTCAACAATATTGGAATAGTTTGCTAGTGTTTACTTTTCGACAGCCGGTATACACTGTACACCCACAAAATAGATAGGTACAGAAGTCAATCTCATGTATGTACTTCACTTTTTGTACCTACGCTAGGTCATCGCGCTAGGGTCAGCGAGCTGTACGAGTGCGACCAGCGATCGGGCCGAGACATCGTGTCCGTGAGCGGTGTCTTCGTGTGCGTTGCTCGAGCGCTCTTTGTATGCAGATTGACTTCTGTACCTAACTATTTTGTGGTACATCTCCCTATTTCGTTTTCGGACCCGAGCCAATTGTGATACGACCCGAATACCCGATATTACGATCTACTTGAACTACACTATACGCTCATGATAACTACCCATGTCCGCGTTTGTGTGAGAGGTCCACGGTTAATTGCGTACAAGACCAGCAATGATGACGGAGCTTAATGACTAGTGCAGTTAATAATTTACCGTTGTGCAGCCTGGGTGGGCGGTGGAAGGAAGCTCCTGGATTATATGACGTATCGTGAGATTGTAGAGAAACAGAATGGCATATGTAACCATTATGCGAATCGCCGGCGGGAGATGGATTGATAACGCGTTTGAGGTCGACACTTGGTAGTGACAGCACATTGTCTTGATTCAAGGTAAGGCGCTCAATACACACAGGCGTCACAGGCTACTGTTATCTGCTATTATTTACCTAATTTAAATAATGAGAGACTACACAACTGAAATTAAAACAAAAAATACAAACAAAATAATAATAAAAAATCGAGGCCAAAAAGCCACCTACCTATCTCCTTTTATGCAATCTTTAAAAACAATAAATAACGCAGTAATCTAATAGATATTCTCCTAGGTCCCACTACCGCTGTGATGCCAAGGAAATTTGAATACAAAAAAAATATTACCGATCTGCTTTTGCCCTCGACTTCGTTCGCGTGAAGGTCAGTTATAGCCGACCAGGTCAAAGTCAGATAAAATGGCCTAGATGTTCTTCTTTGGGGTACAAATTGTTTTCTAATTAGATTTCATCAAAATCGTTTCAGTAATTTAACTGTGAAGTATAACATATAGACAGAGTTGCTTTCACATTAATTAGTATGGATAATGGTAGATTTCACCCATACGCGCAAAGCGTTTTGGGAACACATTTATTGTGCGAACAGCCAAGGAATGGCATTCCCTGCAGGAGTTTGTGTTGCCTGATAGCTACAACTTAGGGATCTTTAATTCTTTTAGAATTACTTCTAGGCAAGCGTGTTCCATCGTCGACCACATCATCGCTTACCATCAGGTGATATGGTGGTCAAACACAAGCCTATCAATAATACTTAAAAAAAATAGAAATAAGTAGACAACACAAAAATTCCTACATCAATTTATGTTACCTGTAAATAGTGTAGTACTAACATAAAATCGTCAAAACATCGCAGCGAAATGTTAGCCCTTAGGGGCTGAAAAATTGCTGAAATTGTTCAGCCAATGAAAGCTTATTCGACCTGGAAATGGAACTTAGAAACTCCTCATCGATTTAGTGGTCCCCAGCTGGAGTGGAACGCTTTAGCGTTTTTTTTTTCTTAAATATTTGTTCGAAAAATTCTTTTGAAGGCAGCGACTGGCCAATACTATTCGTAACTTGACTCAAGATATTATAAAGTCATATCTTATTCGAATTTCGAACACGTTTTTTTTTTCCTGGAGCGTAAAAATTATCCAATGACATCCCCTGCCCCTAGGCGGAGCAGTGTCAGACTTTTACTGACTAAAAAATCCACCCCGTTCCTTCATTGCCTTTCATACCCGGGCTTAGCCTTTCTTTCAGAAGCAGACCCTTGATCCCAGTAGGTTTCGACTATGCTGGGCCTCTACGGTTGCTGACAACTCCTTGAAGTGCGGGAACAGTACGCACTGTCAACGACTTGGGCTCGGTCCGAAGGGTTACCGGACGGTCGGACAACGAGCTTCCCATTGCACTCCGTCTGAAAGCCCTTGCTTACGGCCGCCTGAAATCGGGATTGGAATCCCGGCGGCCGGCGGCTGGGGCGTGAGCGCCGTTGCCTCATGAGGTTGGCCTCCTCCTTTGCTAGCATTATTGCGTCGTGAATGACTGCTGCGCTATACGAGTTTACAGAAAAAAAAGATAGTTGCTTCGGGTTTTGTTATCTTGTGTCGATATGTGAGTTATTTTAACCGCTTGCGTCGAATTGCTTCGAGGAGTGTTGTCGTGTCCTATTCGCCAGGGTGGTGTGTTTGCGACTGGATACTCCATTTCGTTTAGCTCTTCAATCTCCATAGTTGACAGAGTTGACTAGATGGAGTTTTTGGACGTGAATGTGCGACCTTGGCGGAATAAACGCGAGACAGTTTACTTAAAAGTTTTACATGTTTGTGAACGCACTCATAAATCAAGAATCATTTCTTCCTAGCGAGTGTTTTTTTTTTTCAGAAAATCTTAACGAGATATAATAAAGAGGTAAAGTTTGTTTTTTTGTTTGTAGGAAGTAATCTCTGGAAGTACTGATCCGATTGCTAAAAATTTTTCACCGTTAGAAAGCTGCTTTATTCCTGAGTGACATAAGCTATTTTATGTACGCGGGCGAAGCTGCGGGCAAAAGCTAGTTGATAATAAAAAGAATTGGTACCTACAACTTATATTACCAACGTTTGAAGGATACAAGTCGGTCTTCACTTAAAGATCGGAGTAGGAACCGTACGTGTCCCACACCGGTCACATAAATAACGGATGTCTCTATGAACAGAATATGTAAAAATATTATTTCCATCCACAACTGAACTACTCAAACTTGAAATTCCTTCAACTACAGGCTGATATTTAAATCATGCTTTCTCTTTTAGCTCTACGTGCTCTTGACTTACGAGTTGTAGGCCGCAGGTTCAAACCCAGCCAGGCGCACTGTTTATTTATTTAATTTTCATGCAGCACAAAATAAAAAGGCATACCTATTATAGTTTTAATTAGTTAAGTAAAGAGAAAGAAAGAGAAAGAGTTTATTTGCGTCAAACATGGCGAATATCTTAAAAAAAAAACAAATAACAATATTGACTTACAAGTATAAAAGTGAGTATAAACTACAACATTTTCTGGAGCATTTCTGTGTAATACAACGTTCTTATGAATGGTAAGTACAATACAGGCAAAAGCTCAGTTTCCAAAGCATTTCCATGTAATGTAACGTTCCTGCGAATGCTCGGCGTTATGTTACGGGTAAATGCTCACAGCGAGTGTGCATTTACAAACATTTCATTGTACCTTGCGTTCATTTTTTTTTAAATGTCACCCCGCAACCGCGCATCGTCCGCACTCTTGGCTCGACGAAATGTTACACCAATATGCTCGTTGGTTTGTAACAAAGAGGCGAGCGTGCTCGACGTTTAGTTCGTAAAAGGATGACATACTAGAACATATCATAGAGCGGCTCGTTGTTCTCTTACAAGTAAATGTTGTAGTCTATATTCACCTTTAAGTAAATTGGATAGGTACGCGTCACATCCGTACAAAACGGCCAGGGCTCAACAAAATGCTGGGGCTCGTGTAAGATAGAGCCATAGCGCTGATTTTCAGCACCAGCCGTCGTCGACGGTGAGACGCTGATTGATAGGCCAGCAAGGATTCATCATCATCAGCCTTTTTAATGTTCCCACTGCTGGGACTCAAGCCTCCTCTCTAGGAGAAGGAATGGGCCGTTATTCACCACGCGGGCCCAGTGCGGGTTGGTGGATGTCACATGTCTTCTAATTCAGCAAGGATTATAAATATCATTATAAGTGTTTTTATTTTTCTTGTTTTAGTATCATCATCATCATCATCATCATCATCATCATCATCATCATCATCATATCAGCCGAAAGACGTCCACTGCTGGACATAGGCCTCCCCCAAGCGTCGCCACAACGACCGGTCCTGTGCGTCACGCATCCATCGGATTCCCGCGACCCCAACCAGGTCGTCGGTCCACCTTGTTGGAGGCCTTCCCACGCTGCGTCTTCCGGTTCTTATGTTTTAGTATCACTAACATAATATTAAGACACCCACATAACATTGTTACACTATTACAATTGTATTAAGTACACGTGTTGTTACTTACTCAAATTACGAACGAGGTCAATGTCCCTCTTACGTGGCGGATCAAATAACATGAAAATGACGTGGGCGTCTAAACAGCTTGTTTTCGGATTTCCCTTCAAAATTACGTGTTTTTATTTTCTAGGAAAATGTTTTAATTATATATATAATATTTTTTTTGCACAAAACTGCAATGCTACGTCGCATTGTAAAGCTACACTGCTCACACGTGTGCACACACGCTGATCTGGAGGCGTCAGTCTCCATACATTTTATATGGAAACTAGACTTGTAGAGCTACACTTGATCCACGCCACGCGACGTTTGTCTACGTACAAATAAGGGGTTGGTAGACTGGTTAGATAGATAGTCCATAAACTTCCACGGGTAGTGTGAAAGTGAAACCCGGGGCCCTAGGTCAAAGGCAAAGAAGGAACAGGAGTGGGTTTTTAGTCAGTAAAAGTCTGACACGCCCTCTCACACCACCCAAGACCGGATGATGTCATTGGATGATTTTCCCACCTAAAAAAGTCCATAAACTTAAATTAAATATTTTTGTGCTTCTGAATGTAATAAAAGTTACAATTAGGTAACTCATCATATTATTTGATACATACCTTTGAAATACGGTTTAAATATTTGTCAGAATGTTTTGAATGAAAGAAAGAAACATTTATTATCAACGTATGTATGTTTGTAGGTACAATCATAACATCAACAATAACACAGAGACTCGATCCTAATTGTGTTTTCCTTTGATGTCAACCCTCGAAGAATCACTCATCGTAGGGGCAACTAAGCTTCGCAGATTGATAGACTGTACAAAATATGTACCTATTTAATATCATAAAATAGGTTGCATAGTTTTGTCAATTAATTTCATTTAACCATTCGAAATTTAAAAACAAAGAACATTGTTTTTCAAACGTCATGGCTATAAAATATCAAAGATTTTATAAATATATTAAAATCTTTGTAAAATATAGGTATAGAAAAAAAACATAATCCAATTTGTGGGTTAAGTTCGTCTGTGTACATCAAACTGTCCTATTGTTTATTATCTGTAGTTTTCTTTTTTATTTGATTAAAAGGCTTTGTCGGTTAACGCATAGCCCATCTGCAAATGTACAAATTATGAATTTCGAAAAAGGAATAACATGCCTTGATATAAAATGTATTTAAAAACTAGCTGACCCGGCGAACTTCATACTGCTTCACAATCGATTAATGTAGCATACGCATATCTATCGACATAGTCAACCAACTGCGCTGAAACAAAGCCTACCTAAGTAATATTTCAAGTTAAATGTGCGCACAACTAAAAACTCCGACAGATTTATTATAATTATTATATTTATACATCATTTGTTCTGGTTCTGGGTGTAATTTATCTATAATATGTATGTATTTAGAAATATATAAGTATGTTCATCAGTTGTCTAGTACTCATAACACAAGCCCTGCTTAGCTTGGGACTAGACAGCGTTGTATGATAGTTGTGGAATATTATTATTATTATATTCCAAGTGACTCGTTTTATAAAACACCATATTTCACATGTAATAAAGATGTTTTTCTTGCGTTATAAGATATTAAAGTTTTTACAAGTCATAACTTTATTTAGTACCCTATCTATCACGCGCCACATAATCACCTCATCAAAACAGCAGCAAATACACTAATTACATTTATAAACACGTACAAGCAAGTTTTAATTGCTTCGTGTGTCGCCTCGTAGTCATTCAGTGTCTGCACCGTCTCATAAAAGAACTTACTAGAGTAAAAGGGATGCTACGCAAAGTTTATGTTGCCTTGCAAAAATTCACAACAGCCGACGACGTCCGCCTTTCAATCGGCATGCCTTGGCGTGCATGGGGAAGCGTTTTAAATAGAATATTTTAGTACAATGCGTCTTTTTTGTTTGCAAGTTGAATTTTATGGCGTTTTTTTGATTAAGAAATGCAGGTGGGACTGGAAATAAGAAACATCCTTACTAATATTATAAAAAAGAAAGTGAGTTTGTTTGTTAGTTTGTTACGTCTTCACGCCTAAATGGCAAAACCGATTTTGATGAAACTTGGTACAAGGATAGACCATGTCTTGGAATAGGACATAGGATACTTTTTATCCCGGAAGTATGTTCCCTTGAGATAATTATCTGCTATCACGCGGGCGAAGCCGCTAGGAGCAGCTGCTCCTAGCGGCTTCGCCCGCGTGATAGTTTCGTAAGAAAAATCAGTTATTCAATCTTGACTTAAATAAGTCAAGATTGAATAAGTTACTTCTAGAAAAGCGTGCTCCATCGTCGATTACATCATCGCTTACCATCAGGTGTTATGGTGGTCAAACATGAGCATATCAATATAAATAAAAAAAATAAAAATATCAGGATCTGATTTTTTGAGTGGTCTCTTCCTCTAGTATTGCCAGCCAAAAAGGGGATCAATCCCTTAGACTGGTCCTCTTTTTCACTGCTTTTAAATATCGTTGTAACTTTTTTTAGAGGTGGAAAATCGTCAAAAAACTCCTCGCTATGGATGGTGTGAGAGAGTGTGTCAGACTTTTACTGACTAAAGTCGCGTTCGTTCTGTTGCCTATCGAACCATGATTTTTTTTTCGCCGAGAATGTAAAAATGTAATTTAAATCATCATCATCATCATTTTAGCCGATATGTGTCCACTGTTGGACACAGGCCTCCCTCAAGCGTAGCAACAACGAACGTTCCTGTGCGTCTCGCATCGATCGGTTTCCCGCAACCTTTACCAGGTCATCAGTCCACCTTGTAGGAGCCTTTCTAAAGCTGCGTCTTCCGGTACGCGGTCGTCACTCCAGAACCTTTCAGCCCCAACGGCCAACTGTTCTGCGAGCAATGTGCCCTGCCCATTACCACTTAAATTTGGCAATTCTTCGTGCTATGTCGGTTACTTTAGTTCTGCGGATGTCTTCATTCTTGATTCGACCATGCAAGGCAACCTCGAGCATAGCCCTTTCCATTGCCATTAGGGTGACTTTAAGTCTTCTGATGAGGTCCATTGTGAGTGACCACGTTTCGGAGCCATATGTCATCACTGGCAACACGCACTGGTCATAGACTTTCGTTTTGAGTAATTTAATATATATATATATAGTAATTTAACATAAAGAACCTAAATCGACTGGTGCAAAGTAAAAAAAGTTATCTGCAATTTTGCGATTGTTTTCTGATAATCGCAGTAACATAACAAAAATTAATATTCTAAGACATGAAAAAACCTTTCAAGTGTCAAAAACGAAGAATAGTTGTCTTTTTAATAATATATTTAAAAAAAAAAGAACTTACTAAATAACTGCTTATTGTTACTAATTCAATAAATATGATAGAAAATCACAAAATTGCAGATAACTTTTTTTACTTTGCACCCATCGAAATATTGCTATACAGCTTGATGAAATAACAATGAACGTACAACAAACATGGATCCGTTTGCCAAACCAGTTTGCTCATAAATGAACGAGTTGATTAATGACGTTGTAGAAATTGTATTTAGCAAATGTCGGTAGTGTTGCCTCCACGATAACCGCCCAACGCCGTAGGCTGTTATGTTACTAAACTGTGTTTGTAACGAGAAACAGACGATCGTCTCATGATTTTCAGAAGCAAAACGGTTTTATGAAAAGTTTTAGAGAGAAAAAAGAATTAGATTACCAGTAATACTCAACTGGTACTCTCACTCTCTCTTTTCTGCTGGGTACTGCCAGTGTCATTTTCTTCCGTGCGTCAGTGGTGTATAAATAAATTACACAAAGTAATGCGCTCGGCATAAATAGTGAGGAAATCGGCATGTCTTAGAACCAAAAATTTGAAGACATGTGACATTCATCAATCCGCACTGGGCCTGCGTGGTGGTTTACGGCCCATTGCCTCTCCTAGAGAGGAAGCCGGAGTCCCAGCAGTGGAAACATTGTAAGGCCGACTATGCTAATACGCTCGGCTGGGTTTGAACCCGCGACCTTACAACTCGTAAGTCGGAGCCGTTATCACTCGGCCACTACGGTCTAAGTATTTTAAAAAAAAAATTGTTAAATACGGTTTTATCGTTCAAAAAAAAGATACACGTTTTAATAGTTTTCAGAAAAGTTTCCCTGTGCCTTTTTAAGTTACAAAGTGTTCACGAGAGAATTTTTTATTCCAGTTTTAAAAACTTATTTTTCATTCAAGATAAGCTGTCTAACATAAATATTTGGAAACTTGTTAGGTTGTATCGATGATATTTTACCACTGCATTGCTCTCCCATCCATCTGCCAGCCTGTCAGCCTACCTTCGATTCTAATTGATTGATGACGTCACTATTGATCAATGGTGCACTTTCCGCACCTTGAATTTCCCTAGATAGTGCGTGTAGATATTTATTTTTCTTTTTTCTTATTTATTAAAGCATTCAGAATAAAATATTTATTTGGAAATTCAATATTTCAGAAAAAAAAAATACAGTAAACGCTGGCCATACCTTGCTAATAATTTTATACACGTAAGCCTATACTTATCAATCAATTAAGTTTTTATGACTTGCCGAATGGATTTGGACGGATCTAGATTAGGATATAGAACGATTTTTTATTCTGGTAATACGTTCGTAAATATGCTGGATGATTATTCGATTCTCAATCGATTAATAATTATTATCCAGCATATAAAAAAGAAATCGCTCTTAGGCAATAAAAAGAACGTCAGTTCAGCCGTTTAAGTGTGAAGAAAACCAGGCGAGGACCGGACCACCAGGCGTAGGCGCCACCGATACATGGTAGACATCCTACCCATACGCACAAACCATTTTTGGAAACATATTAATAGTGCGTGTAGTGTGGTATATTTCCGACCGCAGTCTGTGATTCTTGATATACAATTTGGGGATCTTTAAGTCAAGGTTAGAATAGAGCAGTGGTAACGGCTCTGACTTATGAGTTGTAGATCGCGGTTTCAAACCCAGCCAGGCGCATTACTTTGTGTAGTTTATTTCATCACCAGAGGAGGTCTGAGTCCTAGCAGAACATTAAAAAGGTTGATTCGACTTTAGTGCGAGCGAAACCGCTAACAAAACCTAAATAATAATATTTTCACTAGTAACATTTCTTAACTTGCCATTGAAAAGCAAAATTCAGAGCTAATTAAATAGTTATCGCAGCGCAACACAGGACCCACAATTACAGCAAAGTTATGACAAGTTTCAATAGGGGGGGTTGGAATTTGTGGTTGAGTTTATATCCCTCAGTCACACGAAACAGAAGGTTGCAGCAGATTGTACAGTGCTTCGTAGAGATGGAACGACTAGTAGTGTGTTTTCCAACTTGTTGGCTAGTTGGAAAATACATTTATAGCTGGTAATGATAATCGGTGGAGGACACCGATTTATGAGTGAGTAGGCACTTACATAGTATTTATTGAAAATAGTATATCAGTGTTTCTTACCTAAAATAATTAGTCTAGTAAGATCATTAATAGAACATACGCATAGTTTAAAAAGCAAAAAGCAACACTTTGAAATGGAAAACCAAAATAATAGCTGGAATCCAACTAGTTACGAAAGTTGACGATCTGGCCATCTCTTAAAACATGTTATACAGTTGTACGTGTTTTTCTTGCAGAACTCGACAAAATATGCAATTATTTTTTGTGTTGATTTTTTATTAATGCCATGTTACGTTTCTGCAACACCCTAAGGTCGACGTGCAGATAATGCCTAAGGCATTAAGTTCGACTTTGTACAGTTTTATGAGCATAAAGCTTTAGTAAATAAATAAATATTACGTAATTGTATAATTTATTGATGGCTAAAACATACAATTTTACTTTAGAATTATAAATAAAAATCACATTGTAAAGGCAGCGGCTATTCGAGCATTTTTTAGTCGTCTAGTCGGCCTCGTCCATAATCCAGCATCTCTAGTGTTTACACATATTTCCCTCGTGTAGTACTCTAATATTCCGGAGTGAGGTAATCGGATTATGCAGGTATCTGGTTGGTGCTCGCTGCTTAGGCCGTCTTAACATATGTTGGGACAGAGATCTGTTTGAAAGAGAATGATTTAAATCACTACGCTACGATCGGTTTCGGATTTAAGTGGTTTAGTTATATAAACAATAGTTTTAGAGTACAGAGAGAGAGAGAGAGAGAGAAAATTTCTTTAACAATATTTTATATATATGTCATCTTTTAGGGGGTGATATCATTAAAAATCTTCAGTACCTAAGTTAGTGTTAGTGTGACGGGTGACAGGACAGTATGGAAGAAAAAAAAAACGTGTTACTCCGACCCCAAGTAATATGGAGAAAGGCAGGAAGAAGAAGAAGAATTAAAGACTACAGTGAAATAATATACAGAAAAAAAGAAAGATTCAGATAAGTTATGCGAATATAAGTCTATTGCCTTTTTGATTACTAGTTTATCTCATGATAAAAGTTATTCATTTTTACGTTTAATTTCACACCCTGAAAGATTGATAGTGAAATAAATGTTACTCTACTTCTAAGAATCTATGGTAACTTGGTTAGATCACTGTGATAGCGTTTGCGGGTGGAGTGTTCCACTAGAAATTATTTGCTATAAAATTGAATATAAAATGAATTGTCTGGACTTGATCGGGTAACGAATTAAATCTTTATTGTGTCTTATACTGACCTAGCAGCTGTCGTTCTTGGTTAAATCATTATTTTGCTGACTTTTAGAAAAAGCAAAATGAAGATAAACTATTTTCTTCTTCTGCTTCTTCTTCCGTCCCTGTTCCCGTTATCTGGGGTCGGGTCTCCTCGGTTTTGGCAGGTGGCCTCTACCTCTCTTTTGTTCTGGCAAGCCTAGTGGAATTTTCACCACATGGTCTTCATCCCGTCTCATGACATGGCCATACCAGCTAAGGCGATTTTCCGTTATTTTATTTGTGATTGGTGTGACTGAAGACAAACAATTTTATTAGCTTAAAATGTGTACAAGTACCAGTGAGGCAATGAGAAATCAATATCTTTCCCCAAAAATTAAATGAATTATTGTATCGCAATATTTATAACTAAAATTTAATTAAAATTGACCTAGGTTAGATTAGTAATAGATTTCAAAACGTCAATATTTAAAAAAAAACAATGTGTAAATTGATGGAATTAAAAAGAGATATAGGTAATTATAAAACAAAAACAATTGCTTCTTTAATATGTCGTTATACATTTGTGCAGGTAGTGTGTACACGTGTGTGTATATTAGAGCGTCTGGATGTAATTGGGGTGACAGACGTACAAACGTATAACAAAATGGGTATATATTTACACCACTATTTAATAATATTACCAGCATAAATCATAAGAAGTGATTTGTACATTAACTGTTGTGGAAACTCATCATAATATCTACGTTATTAATATCTATCCATTTCGAGACTTGCTTTTCATTTGCACGTATGTGTCTCAAGTCAATTAATAGTATGTGGTAAAACATTCCTCAGTGAGGGCTTGTCAATAATGTGACTAGGGTGTAACGTGCGGTTGACGGTTCGCTACACCGGAATTTCCACTCTGTTCACAACTTTCACTTGGTCTTTGACAAATTTTCAGAAGTCATGTCACTCACATGTACCAAGTTTATTTTCGTATCTACTCTCTCACTAAGTTTACGAAATTCTGTAGTACTCTAGACTCTTCGTGTTTCAGAAGAATCCTTGTTTAAAGAACTTTGAAAATCGAGGGAATTTAATTTTAGTTCAAGAACATGAAGGCATGCATATGATACGGTTTCCACAAATATCTCAGCCGCGTAGATACGAGTTTGTAGAACAGACGTTATTTTATTAGGTTGTCGTTGTTGAGAATTTCGACCTCTCAGATATTTATAGAATATTTTTTGTTCTAAATTTATTTGTCCTCTCATTTTTATATTTTTATTTCATCTTTCACTCAACTCTCCTGTCGCATACCTGTTGGAAAAAATCTTTTGAAATAAGCACCACTTTTGTGCTCTTCTATTTGGATTTTTTTTTCATTTTTATGTTACTGTGTATCAATAAATATTTTATGACAAGTAAAACAATATTTTAAACTAGCTTTTGTCCGCGACTTCGTCCGCGTACATAAAATATAGCCTATGTCACTCAGGAATAAAGCAGCTTTCTACGGTGAAAAAATTTTTGCAATCGGACCAGTACTTTCAGAGATTACCTTCTACAGGCAAGAAAAACTAAAAACTATTAGTTGCTACCTACAGAACTGCTACATAATGAACGTACCCTACAGAAAAAAAAAATTTTTCATTGTCACTGTTCTTTTCTTTTTTGATTGAGAAATCATCAAATATCTTCTTCCATTTTGGAGTGTCTGACTTTTATTGACTAAATCTAATTGTGTTTTTTCAGTTGCTCTTTGCATTCCAGAACCTTTAGAACAATCCCGCAGAACTGGGATTTACCTCTTGCCTTCTTTTTTTTGTCCCTTTGAAATATAAAGGATATGATTCATAGGGTTCATAGATGACAGGTCTAATTATTCAGTCAAAAAGTTAATTTTCGCCTTGATTAACGCGGGTAAATTGGGGGTTGATTTATTTCATTTCACATTACCAACCCCCATCCTTTCATCAGAAGTCGGCACTTTTAGAAGGCTGTCGTAAACAGTTGTCAAGAACTTTAATCATTTTCTGTTTTACGCACGTTTAATTAAAAGGTATATTATTTCTTTGTCACTGGTGAGGGGTTTTTTATTAAAGTTATTATGTGTACCTGATATACAACGTGTGCGCAAAACCTGAAAATAGTTTGATCAGAATAACGAGCAGAATCAATTAAACCACTTTTTTTTGTCTATTTATGAATAGGTCAAGCCATCACGTGCGCAAACCCACCGAAATAGGTAAACAAACACAAATGGTTGTAGTCCAATCAAATATTCTCATACACGGGATAATAAAAGTTCTTATTTCAATGCAGATATTAATTTTAAACAAAGCAAAACTGCACATAAAACCTTCAATATCTTTTTGAACGTTTTTTTTTCACAGAATTAGGTCTTTTAAATTAAAAATCATTTTGGGTGTCCGAAGTTTTGCGCATTTAACGTTACACGTTGTATATATAGAGAGAGATAAGTATTTATTAATTTGTAATGTCTTTGACTGGAACGCAACGGAAATCTGAACGAACACTGATGGCATTTAGTCAGTAAAAGTCTGACATTCCGTCTCATGCAGCTGAGAGCTGAAGTTATTTAATAATTTCTACTGAAAAAAGACACAAAAATAGTAAGAAACAAAATTTTATTTTATTAGTTTAACCGTCCAGACTGAGTCTAAGTCGTTGACGGCATGTTGTGTTTCACGCGTGCCTAAAAGAGATGTCAGCAAAACCAAAGGTGCCCAGCAGGGTTAAAGTCTACTGGAACTAAGGGCCCTGGAACGCTAGGCAACGAAAAAACATAGATGTGGTTTTAGACAGTAATAGTCTGACTCCCTCTTGCTCCACCCTAGAGTAGGCGAACTCATCGGATGATTATTTACCTTTAAAAATATCGAGTTTGAAATTTGTAATGCAAAAAAAAACAACGATAATAACTGCCAGCGACTTAGTACAAACATTTCAGTTGATGTATCAAATAATAAAAAAGATTTATTTATTATATCTTTCGCTCATTTTCGCTTATTAGGTGGCAAAAACTCGTAGTACCATCAACATTAATTCCGCCCGTTTCACACAAAGCTAGCTTTAGTGGTGAGCTGTTAAAGGCCGTACCTCGCATATTTAGTGGTTGTTTACCACCTCATTGCGACTAGGCACAACACTAATTCGTTTTCATTTGGCTATGACTGAGCGGGGCGATTTCTGGTTTTGAAAGGGGTGGAATAACCGTTTTGATGCATCAATCTTTTAATACTTGTGAGCCTGTGTTTATACAGCTTTTTGATGTTGATATTGAGGTTTTGGTGATTTGATTTTGAGAAAAGTGGTTGTAGTTTGTAAGAAAGTGGGTTAATCAGCAGATATTATATTTAGACGATGTACTGTTTGTAATATAGTAGCTTCTGCTAGAGGATTTACCTGCACCTATATAGAAAATTACTTATTCTAAAGATAGTGTGAGTGGTGAGCTCTTAAAGGCCGTACCTCGCATATTGAGTGGTTGTTTACCAGCTCATTGTTTTTATTTGGCTATGACTGAGAGGGGCAAAATTCTGGATTTATAAGGGGTGGAATAACCGTATTGATGCATCAATCTATTCAATACTTGTGAGCCTGTGTTGATACGTAGCTTTTTGATGTTCAGGTCGATTCTCGATTGAGTTTTGGTGATATGATTTTGGAAAACGTATTTAATTTTTTTGTAAAATTAATCAGCAGATATAATGTTTAGATAAAGTACTGTTTATAATAAACTAGCTTCTGCCGATAGATTCGCCTGTACGAAAATAGAAAATTACTTATTCTAAAGATAGTGCGAGTGAGCTGTTAAAGGTCGTACCTAGCATATTTTAGTGGTTGTTTACTAGCTCATTGCGACTAGGCACAACACTAATTTTCACATTTCAACAACGTTTTCATTTGGATAGGACTGCGTGGCGAAATTCTGGTTTTGAAAGGGGCGGAATAACCGTTGATGCTTCAATTTATTTATACTTGTGCGCCTGTGTTAATATAGCTTTTTTATGTTGATGTTGATTTTTAATTGGGCGAAAAGCGATGATTTGCTTCATGCGCTTGCTAACCAAGAGTGAATTGAATAGTTTACTTCTAGGCAAACCTGCTCCATCATCTACCACATCAACACTAACCATCAGGTAAGATGGTGCTCAAACGCGAGTCAATCCATAAGAAAAAAAAAGTACCATCATCCATTCGACAAAGTCAAAAACAAATCCTGTAAGCACCTCCATATAAATCAAGAATCAAATCTCAAATCTGCTCAGTTAGGGTTACCTCAATTTCAAAGCTGTAACTTTAACTTTCAATTGAAAACATATATCCAAGTAAATATATATGATCAAGTTGGAAACTTACGGTGTAGGGTGTCGGTAAACGATTGCTACTATAAAACTGATTTGTGGCCCTAACTCCGATGATACGTAAGATAGAGGTGCAGTTACATTTAAAACGAAGTGCTGTGAAAGTGAAATACTGAGGGTGCATCAGCTTTTTAGAAGGGATAGTGTTTGTTAGTGTGAGATTTTTCTGGTAACCTGCAATAACAGAGCAACTGAAAGCACAGAGAGGGTGTCAGTCTGTAAAAGTCAGACATTTCCTCGGACTCCACCCATGAAAAGAAGAACTTGTTTTTGAATGTGTGAAATCTTTGAATGATTTGTTTCACCCCAAAGTGGATCAAGAGAGTGTGTCAGACTTTTACTGATCTAAACCCACCAGTGTTCTTTTGTCTTTAAGTCAAGAATGAAGAAGTTATTTTCTGGGCAAGAGTGCTCCATCGTCGACCATATTAGCGCTTACCATCAGTTGCTATAAGCTAGGGGTACAGGTGAGAGCAGCGGTTATCATTGAGATTATTGAATGATGAAGGGACAGAGTACTAGTAGAGAACAAACTTCAAACAAATCTACCAGAAAATAATTTGATTTTAATTATCAAAGTTTCAGCTGAACACTAATTTATTTATTTAAAACTAGCTGCTCCCAGCGGCTTCGCCCGCGTGGTAGCAGGGACATGGTCTATCCGTGTACCAAGTTTCATCAAAATTGGTTTTGCCATTTAGGCGTGAAGACGTAACAAACAAACATTGTTTGTTGGTTTGTTACGTCTTCACTTTCGCTTTTATAATATTAGTAAGGATTGTTTAAATTACAACTACGTAGATTAGTAGGTAAATACAAAAACTATATTTGCCTATTTCCTGTATTTTAATAATTGGACATTATTGTTACACAAGATTTTTACCAACATAAGGTAGACTAAATAAAAATATTCACACACAAGTTAGGCCAACTTACCTAACCAACTTTAATAAAAGCTAATATCTTTGTCACAATATTATTACGCCAGTCATAAACAACGCCAACCGTACGTGATACATTCTAATTACGTCACAAGGTAGGCAAAGGCAACTCTTTTAATTTTTAAAATGCCGAGGAAGCTCACAATTGCCCATAGACAGGTTTAATTCCTCCCTAAGCGGAAAAGAAATGATCAGACACCTCTGCCAAAATGAAAAGAGACTTGATTTACAACCTGCGTAAAACAGGCCCCGGATCTTATTAGCATTACTTTTTATAACATGGCCGACGCTAAATTGTTACAATGTAGAGTAAAATTTAATTAAAACGTCTAGTTAGGTGTTAACTAACGCCATTAAGGTGTATGCTTTATGTGCGGAACTAACTACAGCCGTGTTTATTATTTCTTTGTTTTTTTTTTTGCGTTGCTTTTTTAGTCTATGGTGTAGAGTTCTACAATGTTTCCTAACAATAATAATAATCTTTATTTCCGTAAGATGTTTTAAAATTATATAGAAGTCCTTGACCCATGAGCTAGGTGATTGACTGGTGTTAAATACAAGCTGGGGTAAAATACAAACAGTTCTTGACCTAAAGGCCTTAGTTACCAAATCATAAAATCACATAAAAAAACTCTTAAATGTTATGTTCGTCAATTTTTGGCAGGATTTTATCGAGTGAAGTTCGGGGATTGTTTTGATTATTCGTAAATTGATTCTTTGAGTTACTTTGAGTTTTATTAGAATGTACCATCGAGGTTATTCCTGCCCGATCACAAAAAAAATTTGCTTGAATCCTGCGGCTCGGCGCTAAACCAAACCCTTTAAAGTTTTCGTTTCGTGTAGAAGCAAAAATGAACTTAGAGATGGTCAGGCGGAAGTATCTTTGATGGTACACATCCTCATTCTAATGGAACTCAAAGTAATTCATCATACACAAAAACATGACTTATAGAAATTAATATCAAAGTCCAAACATTCTAAAAAAATAGGTTTTGTTTGAAGACTTATTTGTTCTGGCTATATTTTTGTTTGTAATATTTAAGACTTATAAAATCTCTGTAAGTACCTTTTTAAGCAGATTCTTTATTCAAATTCAGTTCAGAGTTTTTCACTCATTGGTTTTACTTAACAGTTCAGAGATTTTTAAGAATACCTAAGAAGTGTTTTTGTATCTGTATCAACCCACTGAGGCGTTAAGGGGTGAAGTTTCGAAGTATCTTTCCACCCCCTTGACATACGCTAAGAAACATATCTTCCGAATTTCATGCTTGTCAGTCAATCAGTCACGAAAATGTTTTATAAAAGAAAACCGGCATTTGTTGCCAAAACCAGGTCAAATATTTTATCTTTTGTTCCGACTTTTTAAAAGATTATATAAAAGGGCTCTGTATTTCTGTTTTGTGGAACATGTAGCCTGAAGTGCCTCAGGGCAAGCCATGTCGTCCTACTCCTACGTATTACGGTCTAAGCTTAGAACGCTTTAATAATATATTAATGGCTTCGCTTCTAGAATAAAACACAGAGCTGTTGAATAAAATAAAAACATGATAATACTGTAATGTAACCCTTAGGTATTTTTAGGGTTGCCAATTAAATATATACATTGTAATTTTAGGCTGGCAACGGTCTACCTAAAATTCGAAGCCTTTATTACACAAACGGAATTCTTCAAGCAGAAATGTGTACCTACCTTTTTCGAAGAAGCGTTATATATAGTTTACTAGAGCTTGTCTAAAAAGTCAAACGAATTGAATAATTATTAGGGCAAAATAAAATCTGATGTAGTCAACACTGGTTCAATAATCAAGGTTGATTAAGAGATCTTGATAATTGGATATTAATAAAAGAACCTTATAAAAACTGTTTATGTATTCTTTAAATGATTAACTTTTTAATCTTTTATTTAATTATTATTACTTCAATAAGATCAACAAATTATGTAATCAATTATGTATTAAATATTATACAAAATACCCAAGTCGTTTGACTTTTTAGACAAACTCTATCGAAATATTGAATAAGGTTGTCAAAAACGCGTTTATTAAGTTTGTATGAGAGTTTTCCGGTTCTGGGTTTCCGTAAGGTAATGTGATGTTACCTTCCGGTCCCCTGGGGTGCCGCATCACGCGTGTCTACTTCACGGGCTGAGAGCAACGCCGCGGTTAACGCAAGGGTAACCAACCATCGGAGCGGAAAATATTTTGTATTTCTGGGTGTGAGTATGTTGGTATATTGATGGCACTGAGTGGCTGTTTGGTCAATGAGTTTTTGCAGCGTTTATCTGTGGTAGGTACAGTAGTTTTATGACGTGGTTTTTGGAGGGTGATGTTAAAATTTAGGTGTAGAGGCATATAGGGACCATCTTATGGACTCGGTGAAATAGAAAAAAATACAATAATCTTGTTAAATCAAACGTATTATATACATAATTATATTTAGTTTTAATTAGTTAATAAAGTGTTTTTATTGTTCTTGTTTTAGAACCTTATTAAACTTTCTTTAAATTAAAATCAAAGTTGCCTATATATTGTAATAAAAAAATGGGTTTAACTCCCCAATTATTATCTTTTTGTTTTTAATGTTTCTTCGCACAAGGATCCACTTCTGTGTGGTCGACACACAGATCCATAACACCTATCTATAGATCATTCAAATATTTGTTTTGTGCTTGAATCAAACTCACGACTCGCAGGGCAGCAGCCAATTGCTCAACAACTGCGCCAAATGTGGTTTTAGAAATATAAAATTATCTAAGAACATTTTTTCTTGCAATATTATTATGTCTACCTACTGTAGCGTTAAAAAAAAGAAAATCACCACTTGTATACGTATAATTTTGCAATTAAAAAAAAAAAACCAACATAGAAAGATTATAAAAGGAAATAAAAAAATTCGGCGACTTTATATATATAAAAATAGGGTTTAAGTAAGGTGGCGAGATGGATATATAAAAAAAATAAAAATTTATAATTTGGAAGTTGTGCCTATAGGTGCGGGATTGCAATCACTAAGCCTCTGGCGCAAACTAAATATTACCGTAAACTATCAAAGAAATCAGTTCATTCCGCAACCTTTTTACACGAATTGCTGTGATTATATAAAACAGATAGCGTAAAAAAAACTACTCAAATGATACTTTGCTACT
The DNA here is from genome assembly GCA_949319445.1 of Mythimna lalbum. Lineage (NCBI taxonomy): Eukaryota > Metazoa > Arthropoda > Insecta > Lepidoptera > Noctuidae > Mythimna > Mythimna lalbum. The sequence continues at coordinate 7,092,378 of OX439348.1, read as the reverse complement.
GCTATAGAATTAGGAAAAAAAAAAAAATGGTTCACGAAAAACTTCACGTGGAGTGACGTCACGATGTCCACTGGGGTATTCTCTAATTTAGTATTGTCATGCGCTAGTTGGCGCACGTATTAACCAATTCCAATGGAGAACACTTCTGTTAATTTATCCCTTAATATGGAATGCTCCAAGAATACTCCAAGAATGCTCCAAGAATACTCCAAGAACCGATTGACAAATAATCTATCGTGAAAAGAAAAGGAAAATTACTCCATGAGACACGAAACCGAACCTTCAAAGCAGCCAAAACTTAAAATATTTAAAATACATACCGGTTCTTTATATCCACAAACACTTATCGGTTTTTATTATTTACTACCGAGTTTCACCAAACATTTTGCAGTTAGATCATTACTTATAATCACATTTCCTTTTTAATTCGTGTTCATCAAGCACTTTTTCTCAGAAAATTTCGTCGCCGAATGACAAATAAAATTTTTCCTTGTCAAACAAACAAATTTTCCTATTCTAAGTTCAAATCAAAAAAAATAATATTAGAAAAAGGTAAACTAACGCGAACGAAAAAGTTTTTATTTAGCTAAACGAATTAAGCAACATGATAATGCTGCACTACCTAGGTACTTATTACAGTTGTAACAGTCCCTTTTACGTCGAACAAAGAACTTATATACACTTACATATATATTTATAAGCCTATTTCTATATTTCGTGAGTACAGCCAAGAATTCGCGAGGCTACCCTTGTGGCTGTAATCCGTGGCTACCCTTGACGCCAAGTGGCTTCACGAGCCGAAATGTCTTTTGTGTTACACCAAAAATTTTCTTAAGAATCTCTTTTAGGTGCCTTCTCCGATAATAAGCGTCCGTGGCCCCAATTCAAAATTTTTCATACAAACATCAAGTTGGGATTAAATAAACAAAATAGGAGAGAAAATATTTACTGTTTATTTTGTATGTTTATGGAGTTTATAGCCGCGTTATTTTTTGATTATTATTGACTAGGTAACTTATCCTTCTTCGCCTGCATACGCACATTATAAAATATGTCACTCAGGAATAAAACACCTTTTTATCAGTGAAAAAATTTTATCAATCGGACCACTACTTTCTGAAATTACTTTATACAAACTAAAAATCAAACCTTTTTAATATTAGTGTAGATAGACTCGCGTTTGACCACTATGTTACCTGTTAAGCGATGATGTGACCGACGATGGAGTACGCTTGCTTAGAAGCCATCAAGCAATCTATTCACTCTTGACTATTGCTAGAACTGCCACAAACGCCTATTTTTTTATGATATAAACCAGATCTTGACTGCGATCGCACCTGATCAAAAGCAGTGATGAAATCGTTAATGATTTTTAAGTCAAAGTCAAAGTCAAAATATTTTATTTCACATAGGCCTACATGCCTTTACATTTTATTGCACTTATAAAACGTCAGAAGCTAGTGTGTGGTTCCAAATTTTAATTTTTTTATTTTATTTTATTTTAATTTAAAAGTTAAGCAACGAGGATATTCTGTGGATCAGATGGACTCACGAAAAAAGGTAAATAGTGCTAAAATGGCTTTTATGCCAATCCAAACCTTTCGTTTCGGGCTGCGGTTTTGTTTGAAAGGGCTAACTCGGGCCCCAAAGGCACACCGGTGGATTTTAATTAATAAAAGTCTGACAGTCTCTCGTTCCACCCAGAGCGCAATGAGTTATGTGATGATTTTCTATAAAAAAACACTAAATACTAAAAAAATTATACATATTCCACATTTATATAGGTACTAGCGACCCGCCCCGGCTTCGCTCGGGTGCAATATTATGCATATAAACCTTCCTCTTGAATCACTCTATCTATTAAAAAAAACCGCATCAAAATCCGTTGCGTAGTTTTTTTAAATATTTAAGCATACATAGGGATATAGGGACAGAAAAAGCGACTTTGTTTTATACTATGTAGTGATATTCCACAACTATCACACAACGCCTTCTAATCCCAAACTAAGCAGAGCTTCTGCTATAATACGCAGACAACTGACAACTGATAAACCTACTTAAACAGAGTTATAAAACGCTGCCAACCTCTCAGGATTATGTTAAGAACATCATAAACAAAAACTTTTGTTCTATAACTTTTACATTGGTTCAAGTCTATGCGAAGCAAGCGATAGTTATGTTTTACAAATAACCCTGTATGAAATGCATATTGTAGATAAATTACGCCCAGAGACAGAACAAATGATCGTGCTCATCACATAAACATTTGGCCACAACCACAATACCAACAGGCCAGTCACAATTTAATATCCTACCCTAAGTCTATATTGCATTTTTCTCATCACAAAAATAAAACAAACATTAAAAATTGGTATACTGACGTAAAACTATGAAGACATTGACAGGTAAATAGTGCCAAGCGACGAGGGTACAAAAGGGTCCGAGCGTCCGGGCGTCGGAAAGTGGACACATGTCCGTAGAATAAAAGAAACGGCCAAACAGGAAAGTTGTGCGTTAAGTGAGCGAGGATTGGCTGTATTACTGATTGTTGAGATTTTTGGTTGTTTGACGACGGGGAAAATTAGTTCTGCTAGATTTTGCCGCGAACAGTGGTGGCCGTGTGGTAACTACCCCGACTGATGAGTTGCATAGATGCAACGATGCGACTGTTGCGACTGACATCTATGGCGTCATATAAAAACTAATCTTGCATCGCACAATTAAAGTTCTCCGCGCGATTAACGTAAAGGCAGAACAGCCTGAAATCATCAATCGGGCAGTTGCCCACCAGAAATAACACTCATCTAGCCGCAGGATCCTCCCTTTTCAACGGATGTTTGCGGCACGTGCAGCGGCCTTTTTATAACGTCGGCGAGTGCTAAGAAAGAATTTTCCAAAATTCACCCCCTAAGGGGTCGGTTGGGCACGCCACGATTATGGCGGTAAGTCCCCTCTTTGAGGCGTGGCTGGAAAGACCTCACGGCGTCCTTACCTTCCGCATGACGCAGGTCCTCACCGGACATGGCAAGTTCGGGAGGTTCCTGTATCGGATTCAAGCGGAAGAGACGCCCGGGTGTCGCCACTGTGCGCAACGCCCGGAGGACACGGTGGAGCACACCGTCGAGGTGTGCCCTGCCTGGGCGGAGCATCGCCGTGCCCTCGTGGGGGCGATCGGCGGCGGAGACCTCTCGCGCCGGGCCCTGGTCGAGGCCATGGTCCGGAGCGAGGAGGAATGGCAGGCGGTCGCCTCCTTCTGCGAAGCAGTAATGCTTGCAAAGGAGGAGGCCGACCGCATCAGGCAACGGCGCCCTCGCCGCCGTCGCCGGGATTCCGATCCCGATTTCCGGCCACCGTAGACGCGGGCTCGCGGACGGCGAGCCATGGGTAGCTCGCTGTCCGATCGTCCGGTAATGGACCGAGTCCAAGACGTCGACGGCGCGCACTGTTCCCGCGCGCCTCAAGGAGTTGTCAGCAGCAGGAGGGGCCCAGCTGGGTCGAAGCCTACTGGGGACAGGGTTGTCCGAAAGGGAGCTCGTGCCCTGGTATGAAGGCTAGAAGGAACGGCGCGGGGTTTTTAGTCAGTAAGAGTCTGACACTGTCTCCCGCTCCACCCAAGAGCGGGTTTCGTCAAAGATGATTTTCCCCGTCGACAAAAAAAAAAAAAAAGGGGTCGGTATGGGCTTACGAGCAGCGAGCAATGGTTAGGTCGCCATCCGACCTTCTGTTAAACGTCCGGAACGTCGTCGACGACGCGTAGTGTTCCACGCGCTTCTCAAGGAGATATCAGCAAAACCGCAGGAGCCCAGTCTACTGGCTCTGCGGTTTTGCTGGTGGAGAACGCAGGCGCCCTGAAACGAAGGCAAAGAAGGAACAGAAACGGATTTTAGTCAGTAAAACTCTGACACGCCTCCCATTCCGCTCGAGGAAGGGAGATGTCATTAGATTATTTCCCACCTAAAAATACCCGTAAGGGGATATAGGGAGTTCCAAATAAGTATGGAGAAATCTTTGTCCACGCGAGCAAGCCGCTGACAGAAGCTACTCTGTATACAAAATATTCTACATTATTCAACAACGGACATTAAAACTAATACATTAAATAGAAATTGATTTGAATGATAGTGCTGATGTAAGCAGATCACAATCGGACATTGTCAAATAATTGACTAGTTCCATTTCCGACCGATGTTAATGTCAATTCAGTGGAGTGAATAAATAAACAGGGGCCGAACGCGTGATGATTAGTATTGTGGAGTAGAGCTTTGTCTTAATGATATTAACGAATTGGAATACCGAAAAACTTTTGCTTTTATAATTATTACTAACTTTCCGCCCGCGGCTTCGCCCGCGTGGACTACAGTTTATATCGCGCGGGCAGAGACCCGTGCTCAGCAGTGGAATTATAGGTAGCCTATGTGTTATTCCAGTGTCTCTTCTACCTACCTACCAAATTTGATCTAAATCCGTTCAGTAGTATTTGCGTGAAAGCGTAACAGACAGACAGACAGACAGAGTTACTTTCGCATTTATAATATTAAGTAAGGATTAGTGTGATTAAAGTTTACACAATAGAAAGACAACTCGTTAAAACTGACTGAAAACAAAATTGACGAGTAAAAGTGTTTTTTTAAACCTATTTACAAAATAAAGATCATTTATCAATGGGTGCGCGAACGCCGGCGTTCGCTTGAGGTTTAATCAATTAATTCAGACGGTGTCCATACAAAATTAAAATCAAATATATGTCATCGAATACATATACAATAAATAAATAAATGAAATAAAATTACACAAAACACAAAATAAGACATCTACTCGTACTACACTAATATTAGGAAGAGGTAAAGTTAGTTTTTCTATTTGTTTGTAGTAGTTAATCTCTAAAACAGATAAACGATAAATACAACAAATTGTAGAGGGAGTAAGCTCGTGCACTTTTCTACACTAGTGCGGAAAACAGTAAATTGCGTGCCTAAAAGCGGGAGGAATAGGAGTGGGTTTTCAAGTAAGTATTAATAAAAAATGGTTAGAGAACGAAACCAACAGTTAGTTCGTTTCACAATCCGTTTAGCTAGGGATGGCTAGGTTGGTACTTAAGTATTCAATATCCATTATGTTGCCAATTAATTAAAATGACGCAATAAAATGCTTTTGCTTTTTTCATAAGAATCTAAGTTTCTCGATAAATGCAAGGAAAACGAACGGAGACTTAATGCTCAATGAAAATGAAAGGATCTGTTACTTTTTTATTTTCTGCGATTCGATTTAGTTGGCGAAAACAATTAAATTTGTATGCATACACTTCTATTCTAGCTCTAGCTTCTGACGTTTTATGTGCCCATGAAGGCCTATGTGAAATAAAAAGTTTAGTTTTTGACTCTAGAAACTTAAAATCATATAGTCTGGCAGCAATTTCACCTATAACGGATAAGTGTGCACCTTTATAATATTTGAGTTATCTTATTAAACTAGTGCGCCTCACCATCAACGAATCACTGCTTACCATCACGTGAGATCGCACTGATCGCAGTCAAGCTCAAAATAACATTATTCTACCACTAGATTTTGCCCGCAGCTTCGGCCGCGTAGGTACCTACATAAAACATAGCCTATGCCACTCAGGAATAAAACAGCTTTCTACCGGTGAAAAAAATTTTTTAATCGGATCAGTACTTCCAGAGATATAACTCCTACAAAAAAAAAAAAACAAGAAAAACATAAAAAACAAACTTTTCCGCATTATTATATTAGTGTAGATGTACCTAAAATGAACTGTGAAGATTTCGTTGCCCTATCTAACACAATTCCGGACCGGACCTAAGCGTCAGTGTGACGTAAGCGACGCGAGGTGCAAACTTGAGCTTATTTATTTACTAGAACTTCATACAACACAAATGTCCAAAGTGGACTTAATGTCTTAGGCATTCACTACCAATTAACCAAGGGTGGTGTAGAAAAAACATGGTAGGTGCATAAAATTCTATCTGAATCAATTCTAAGAAATTTCCAACAGCAAGATTATGAGATTTTGTTGCACATTCATTGCAGCATTCTATGAGAGCGTCTAAGCGACCACTAATGGAAGCTTACATTTCCACAACAATACGACATACCTAAAGATCTTTTATTTCAGTTTAATATCGAAAAGTTTCAATGTAAAAAACATTTACGAGATTTAATTTAATATTAAGTATATATAGGTAATATAGGAGGTATATATAGGTACATATAGGTAATATATCTGAAGAAGATTTTAGTGTTGCGCGCTTCGCGTAAAATGTACGAAATCGATGTAGATAACTTTTATACACTAAAATTGTGTCTAACTAATACTTAGGCTTTGTTTCATCGCAATCCGTTGACTATATCGAAAGATATACTGACTATATGTTTAGTCAATAATTCAGTATATCTTTCGCCGTTTTACAGCCAATGACTGTTCATTGGCTGTTAGGCGGTATTAAGTTCGCCGGGTCAGCTAGTTTATAATGATACAAGATTTCTAATCTTGTATTATTCACTAACTACTGATTATAAGTAAGACATATATTGTGTACTTGCATCCTTTGTTAGAGATTCTAAATAACAAATAAAAACGTAATATTGTTTCAGGGATATTAGTAACAAAATACATCAAAGATTAAAGAATATCGGATAATGTAAACGATAAGACAGGGGTATGAGAACGAACAGATGTAGCTCGAATAAAAAATATTGATACAATAGAAAACGTCGCGTGATTGCATTGTGATTTTTCGATAAGATAGAAATGCAAAATATGGAGTTTCATCTAAAAGCTTTCACAATACCGAACATGTCGAAATACATTTACATACTCCTCTGTAAATGAGCCATTATTTACGTGTTGGAGAATCGTGCGTGCTGTTCAGTAAACATTCAAATTTGTTTATTGTTTGTTTATTGACAAGCATTAAAGGATCAGTTACACAGAAGCTTTTATCTTCTTATGATTCCCTGTAATGAGGGGATCACCTTAACGGAAACATTCTGTTACAATTTTTTATGTAATTTTTTGTTTATTGGAAATTTTAGAGGACGAACACGGGAGCAAACAATAAAGAGAAGATATCGAAATATGAGGTAATTGATCGAAACACTGTTAGCTATATACAAAATTTTACGCGTATAATATTAAATTTACGTATTTTAATTGATAATAAATTAGGTCTGTAGTAGCCTAAAACCTTAATAGAAAAGAAAAAGCACAAAGACACAGGCGGTCGCCTCCCGGGGTGCGCGTGGCAGCACCTAAGTCATAATATGAAATTTAATGACAACTTAATGAAGTATCTTGTGTCTTCTAAACTTGTACGAATAACTACAGTTTTCTAATCAATATAAACAAGATCAAAAAGGTTTCTAATCTAGATGATAGTCCTTAAGAAATTGGTTCCAACGTAAGCTCTATTGGTAACAAAAAGACAAGTAATTCCATCTCAGCCATCTAAGCTCGTCGCGAAACATTTTATCTCTTTTACAATATTAATAATACCTTTCAGGTTTCCGTAGTTTGTTGTGAAGTGCTAATCCATATTGTTTGAAACCGGATCAAACGAAACATCCCCTTTTATTAGCCGAAACGAAATGCCTGTCGAATCAAATTTCGTCATTCGCTCCCCCTCGGAAAAGTGGCGTTGTATTCAAAGGGTTATTTTTTGTGAACATTTTGTTTGGCTTTTTGGACTCTGTTAGTTCAGTGGGAGTTTTAATACATTTAGTATCCAGGTATTATCTATCTATAGGTGAATCTTTTTGTTGATTTATCTTTGCAGAACTTTTAATAACAGTCGACTATAGACTGTGTTTACATTGGGCGAACAAATTGAATAGGTATTGGTCTAGTTCCACTATCAGTTAAAGCTTTCCGAGAGTGGTATATTCATTCTGTGCGTGTAGATTTACCGGTGAACCACTAGAACTGTTTTTAAATTGAATTGTTTTTATATACCCACCACTAAAGTTATTTGAACATAACTGAAACTGAGCGCATCGACTGTGAAACTTTGTTCCTGGGTTTGCACATTTTCTTTACGAAAATGCATCTTGCAGAGCTGTTTAATCCTGTCTATAGACGATAAATGCTAATTCTACCCCAACTTTTGTAACAAACAGAAAAATTCGCCGCAAGAGCCGGAGGAAAGCCTTCTTGTGCAAATATTTAAAAAAGCTTGCAGCTTATAGTTTTCACATCAGCACATTTTGCTTAAGTTTTAATACTGCGGCCTTTGGATTCTGATCTGAAAGTACATCGAACCGAATTAAGTGATTTTCAAATGGTAAAAATAGCAAATCATATTGCGAATATCTTTATTTATAACGTACAACATGCAAAATATCAGACAATAATGGAAGAAAAAGTTACAGACATTTGGATAAAAACCTTCCATTACCTGTAATTTAAATCTATTCAGCCTCGGTGGTCTATCAAGCGGTATTTAAAAAAAGAATCTACGAAGAAAGAAAAGCGGCATTGTTTAAATTCTACCGTATTACAATACCAGGCTGCCAGACTAGACAATTAACATTGGCGCGTGAATTGACGAGTCGTTTGCAGACAACAACGTGCTGCTCTCTCGTAAGAATTCGAAGTGCTCCAAGCATTTATGAACTCTTGGTACCTTGAAGTTAATCGTGAATGAAACGCGTGCTCTCTTTTTGTGAATGCAGTTTGTTCGTTCAATATTGACTTTTCATGCATTTCGTAGGTGAGCTGTTGAGACGCAGCGTGTGTTTGCAGCTAAACTTAAGTTTTCAAATTTTTGGTTTTTCTTTTAAGCAAAAGCAAGTAGGTACCTTTGCCTTTAAAGAACTAGAAGGATGATTTTATGAGCTTGAATGTTGTCATGAATCCGTAGACAATATCACATTTTCCCTGTCCAAATAAATGGAAGCTAGTTAATTTGGAAAATGTTATAAATGAAGGCTCATTGTTATCGCATTTCCATAAATGAAAAAAGGCTTCTGATCATGACATGGAATTAACAAATATCCCATAACACTACTCCCTTCCAGTATCATTCTTCTATACATATAAAAGGAGAAACTGACTGACTGACATATCAACGCACAGCCGAAACTACTGCGACTAGGAGCGTGAAATTTTGCACAAGGTTTCCTTTTACGACGTATCCTAAGAGAGGATTTTTCAAAATTCACCCCCTAAGGGGATAAAATGAGGGTCTAAAATTTGAAAAGAGAAGACATACATACATACATTCACGCGGGCACAGCCACTAGCTTAGGCTAGTATACCTCTACCTCTATGTTCAACACCAACTGATTAAAAGCTAAGTAGAATTTGCGACGGCATAACGTGTCAGCGGGCATGTTAACAGCTGAGATAAGCCAGTCACGTCATACACCGAGGTACAGCCTCTGACATATAGGTCAGCTGGTGAATTTGGCATCACAATATGTACGCTATGTTGGTCAACGTCGGTCCGTACGTGCAATAATTTTTCAGCAACTGAACTCTCACACAAATTCTAGAGCTATTTCGATTCTAATCTGTCAACGTTTTTTTGACAGGCAAAAAGCTTATCCATTGTGTTGGGACTGGAGTTTAGAAATGCTATCATTGACTTCAGTCAGAGAAGGATTAGTCAGACCATGTTAACCATATGACACATACATTGGAAATTAAATCAAAGCAAAAAAAAAGTTGCTGATCTACCTGATATATCTTAAAACATTAAGAAAAGAAATACTAAACTTGTTTATAGGGATGACCCTAATGTATTAGTGGACAGGCTTAAATGTTTGATCGCTTCTAAAACTGCGAGTTATACTATATAACATATTGATTTCATAGCGGTATCTATCTATGCCACCTTATATGAACATTTAAAAAAAAACCTGTATTGAATTATGTTTCGGCAATCGGGAATTTAGTTAAAAAATATTTATTTATCACAATATTAATTTATTTATAAAAATGGATGATGCAAGATTAAGTATATGTAATATAAAGAAAAATAACTATGCCCAATTTGCAGTAAATGTATAGAATTGTAGTATGACGCATGCTGACTGACACTGCGTACTCAAACAATAAATATCAATTACGATGAGTCAACTATTGCGATATCAAAGTTCTTCTCGCGATTAGAACACATAAACAATAGTTCGAAATCAACTACAAGGCAATCGCCCAGACCAGACGCAACACTCGTCTCGTCGGATGATTCTCTCAGGATTTTACGCCCTAGTGTTTAGTTAACTACACCTGCTACGTGAGGCGATAATGACAAACATTTACCAACAACGTTCACTTTAAAGGCAATTTTGCGGCCTAAACACTGGACTATGTTGCCGGCGCTAGTCATGTACCTAATTTTCCACTCCATTCTGAAATCACTACACAAAATAATAGATGTTAACAGCTAACAAAATTTTATCGCTACATTTACATATTAAATCAATTAAGTGTTCAACATTAATGATGCAAATTGGCAAATAAGCTATCGTTGGCCGCAACTCAGTTCATCCCGGGAGGCTGCTAAATAAATAGGTACCCTCTTAACATACCGATTGGTTTCAATAGCTGCCGCAAACATTGGTAATCCCGGCCAACTAATGTTGGAAACCTAATGTAGGTTTGTGGCATGTAGTGGATTGCGTCTGTAGGCCAGAGCGTGGGAGGTCACGCGATCCTTTTCTGTACCAGTAGTTTATAGGTGGAATTCCTTACGGGTTTGCCACTACTTCTTATAATAGCCCCCCTAGTCAAGTTATAACCGTCTCTTGCGTTGAACGCCTTGATTTGGCCACACCCCCGATTTTTTTGTTCTGACCACGTGACTGAGCGCTGAGATAACGTTATTCTCGTACATTTGAACTTGGCTAGGGGTACTGGCAAGATACACGTTTTAGGAAATGATGTATAATATTCTTTTAATATTTAGCGACATCTATGGCGCTAAACATTAGATAGCGGATGTCTACACTATATAAGGAACCTGCCTGCCAAATTTTAAGTTTGTAGGTGTTAGTTTCTGAGATTTCGTGATTAATCAGTGAGGGGTGTTTCGCTTCTACATAATATACTAGCTTTTGCCCGCGACTTCGCTCGCGTACTTAAAATATAGCCTATGCCACTCAAGAATAAAGCAGCTTTCTATTGGTGAAAAAATTTTTGCAATCGGACCAGTACTTCCAGAGATTACCTCCTACAAAAAAAAAAAAACAAACTACCTCTTTATTATGTTAGTGTAGATAGTTTATTCAATTAAAAATATAGCCTAAAAAGCATCTGTTCCTATAATAGATGTAAATGTCCTTAATTCTAAACGATGATGTGAATATGACATGCAAATACGAATCGATGCGGATTTATCAATATTATGAACATTTACGGATTTCTATTCAAACATTCATGTTATATTGATCAAGCAATATTATAATACGGTGAATATTAACAATGCAAATGGATGAATAAGCTATCATTGTAAACCTTCCTAACCTATATAGGTTAGGTAGGTACCGCAAAATAAATAATTTACAAAATAGGGGCTTTTTCCCTTTATAAAATTACTCACAAATTTTCAGATTGAAAGATAACATTCTCTGGGTATCTTGGAAAGTTTAAAAATATGCACGTTATTATACAGACGGTTTAGAATTACGAAGATACTTTTAGCTAAGCCCCGCCATTTTGTTTTTTCTTTTGTATTGAAACGCGGGAAATTAAATGTTAGATTATGTGGTGGAAGTTTTGACTTAGTAGTTTTAAAACATCTTACTTTTTTAACAGATTATTTTAAAATAATGTTTCGGTGAGTCGAATTTACCAACATCCTCATAATTTCAGCCGCAATACTGCTGGACGTAAGCCTCCTCCAAGTAATGATTAATGGGCAGTGGGAAGGGCACATTGCACACAGAGCAGCTTGCAGAACTCACAATTTGATAGTAATGAAAGGGTCTAGAGTGGCGACAGTATACCGGAAGATGCGTTGGAAGGCATCACACACGGTAGATCGATGACTTGGTGAGGGTTGCAGGAATCCGATGGCTGTGAGATGCATAGGACACATATCGCAAAGTTGTTATGGCGACACTTGGGGCAGTTATCAGCAACCGCAGACTGCGCACCGCTATATGTTTGGTGGTCCGATGCTTGAACGGGCTTGGCGGAATCAGGTACACATTCTTTGAAATACAACGAGTACTACAAACCGCCAGGCTTGTAACTCGGCGTCGATGCTCAAGATGAAGAAGCGGGAGCTACATTAGACCGGCGCATATGTGGGCGATGCCCGAGTTGTCGCGTGGCGTGGGTCTCTACAAGTTTAGTTGCTTTATAAAATGTATCAGATTGGTGTAAGTGGCTCACGTAAGCCCAATATACTTCTACCTTCAAGCTTGGAGTATATTAAGAAGGTTTATTGACGCTACAAAAAGTTTTCCCACATCTAATCATCATTAAAACAACAAACTTCTCTTTAGCACCTTTTGGCACTTACTTATAACTACAAACACAAACTTCAGCTGAGCCGTAGAACAATTCTTGTGGTCCATACAGACGCTAAATATTACTGCTATTAATCAGATTCCGAGACGCTAAGAAGAAAGGTTCGCCAAACAATTATACGACCTCGCTCGCCCCTTTTGATCTTGTATAGTTATGGCTACGTTTATCTAATTTTTTTTTATTATGGATAGGTTTGTTTTTGGGGATGGTCTCACCTGATGGTAAGCGATGATGTGGTCGACGATGGAGCACGGTTGCTTAGAAGTAACCTATTCAGTCTTGACTTAGAGACTTACTATAACCTAGATAGCTTTGGCGGCACTAAATGATGTCTTGGATTCCTATCCAACAAACGATCTGTTTACGGATGAATGGAAGACGATTTTATTGTCAAGCACTGTGTGAGGGATTGATTTAAACAGAGTTCTGCCGTTGCCGGTAATATGGGAATATTGCGCGCAATATTCCCACTAATATTCCCACTTCACGGCAATATTACTGGCAACGGAACTTTAATTTAATTATACTTTTTTGTTTAGTTACTATAATTGGTTGTTTAACCGTTGTAATTAATAAAATAAATAGCAATTAGGAAACACAGACTCCAGCGAGCTACATATTGCTCGCAGTCCAAGCACAGCAGCGAGCAGGAGGAATCATTTAAGCTTGTTTGGTTGCAAAAGCCTGGCGCCTGTTTCATGGGATTTAAACCTAATCGGCACAATGTGGGCGACATTGAGTCTCTAACAACTTTAGGGAATACAAGCATTATGTTGTGCCAAGTAAAATTAAAAGTTACATAATTCACTGGCAGGTTTCAAGTCTAAAGGTCAAAAGTTAAGCTTCAGATTAAACCTGAAGTAGAACATGGAAGTCAACTCCGAATATCTGAAAAGGTAACACAAAATACAGTCTTTAAAAAATTTATTGAAAGAGGAAAGCTGGTTCACATTTTTCACTCTGTCTGAACTTTTTCAGTGGTCATTCTAACTCTTTTCTACTTCTGTCGCTCTAGGGTGGAGCAAGAGGTCGTGTCAGACTTTATTGACCCCCCCCCCCTTTAGTAAAGGCTCGTGTAGAATAATACGCGCCGTCAACGACTCGAGCTCAGTCCTTTCCGTACGGTGATCTACCCATTGCTCTCCGCCCGCAAGCCCCTAAGTCCGCGCCTATAGTCACCACGGATCACCTTATGACTCCCAACGCCTGGGGCGGCTCCTGTAGCAGTGGCACCGCCCAAGCAGTGTTCTCAACATAATCCTACATGGTTTCTTATGAAATGTCAGAATATAGTGCATGTTTCGGATTGGTGGCTACCTTTTTAGCTTCACTTGTTTGTTTGACTGACCGACATTTTGACAATTCAAAAGTGCCTATATTTGGTCTATTTGAAATAAACGTTTTTGACTTTTAACTTATGTAGATTTAGGATTGATAAAAACCCCTTCATCATCATCATCTTCCTGCCCTTGTCCCGTGTTATTTCCCCGTGCCGTGCCGTGTGTGCTTGTGCCGTGTGTTGTCGGCGCAACACGTTTTTTTCTTCCATTCTATCCTGTCATCCGTCATGCTATCACTAACTTCCAAGGCAAGAACCACTTATTCACAAAATTCATAAAGCTCTCCCTTTGTCAGTAGACTCTGCCTAACCCCAACCTGCAGGCTGATTGATGAAAATCCTTCATATCCCCACACAGGTACCCATTAGTTTCATATTCATATGCATTACATGTCGCTTCGGATACAGCTTAATCCGAAGGATAGAACGTGACGGCAGGTAAATGCATGTCCACACAACATTGTATATAGAAATTCATGCTAAACCCTGTCTCGAAAATTATAACAGAATCTCAATCAAAACCGAAAAAATAATACTAAATTAAATAAATTATTATATATATCTAAATTGATATATGTATCTTTTTCTCCTCCTCGGTCAAATCCATCCAAAGGTTGTCTGTAAAAAATCGCTTTTAGCGATAAGACCGCCCATTGTGACACCCTATTAATTTTAAGTTTCTTATGTATTTTTTTATTTTTGGTGTACAATAAAGAATTTATCTATCTATCTATTGAAAAAAGTCAAAAGTTTCTATTGGCCTATATGGACACTTATAAAACGTCAGAAGCTAGTGCACGGTTCCAAATTGGTCGTTTCCTATTGAAAAGAACCGGCAAGAAACTCCATAATTACTCTTTAAAAAATATATATTTATTCTTACAATATTTCCATCATCCTCATCATCATATCAGTCGGAAGACGTCCACATAAGCCTAGGACATAGGCCTCCCCCAAGCGTCGCCACAATATAATATTAATAATAATATTTCCATAGTACAGTATTAATAGATATTATTTAAGAACAGTGTAGATCGGTCTACATTTTACTCAAAAGTACAATAAAAAAAATCATATTAAATAATTGAGTTATAATAGGTATCTACAGTATTTTTCCATTAACATTCTAAAAAAGAGGTTATATAAAACAAAAATAATGCAACTGACAATAAATGAAACGTTTACAAGAATACTAACTAATTTAAGGTGACTAAATGTCTGGCATTTGAATCTGGTATTATTGTTAGTTAAACAAAAGGTTTTTTTGCTGTAGGAGAGTTATGAAAGGAGAGAATAAAACAGAATTTTACATGGAGAAAATACGCAGTAAATGTGCGACTCCTATGGAGAAGAGAAATGCGGCGATGAGAGCAGCGAGGTATGGCCTTATCGAGAGCTGATAGGTTGTTTGAATTACCTACCGAAAAATATACTAGAACATACTGCGTATTTTCTCTACGTAAAATCTGTTTTTTGCTCTCCTTCCATAACTCTCCTACAGTTGTGTATGCTGTTTGTGTTATTTTAGTATCAAGTTTGTTCGACAGTATCTTGACATACATTTATTCCCTTAATGTAATAATTATTTATTATCTCATTTCCATAAACATGACCAGTATTCGTTTCATAGGCGAATGCAGACGTATCTAAACGTGATGACAGACATTGAAATTTAATATTTATGTTGTAGTTTAATTGCAGATTTTTTCATTTCATGAAGTTGTCGGTAATTTCGTGAAATAGCATTATTTTATGAAATCTACAGTAATATTATAAAAAGGTAAAGTTAGTTTTTTTGTTTGTAGGAGGTAATCTCTGAAAGTTCTTGTCCGATTGCTAAATTTTTTTCACCGATAGAAAGGTGATTATTCCTGAGTGACATAGGCTATATTTTATGTACGCGGGTGAAGCTGTAGGCAAAAGCTAGTCTGTAATATTTTTTTTAGGTACTGAACCTAAACTTAAATTATGACGTTTTTCCTTATCGAGAGAAAGACAGACAGAGAGAGCGCGTATATAATTTGCATTTAATTTAAATTATAGTCGATATTAAACTGCATTTTCTTTCTTGTTTTTTTTAAAGGTTTTGCAACTAGAACGTTTGCTTATTACGAGTAATTATGTTACAAGATGTATATTTAGAACAATGGTCTACTCGTTTAGCCATAGGTAATGGCGTACAAAGTAAATTGCATACTGTGGATGCACAAGTAGTTGCCGAATACAGTTCTGTGATGTAAAATTACATTTTAATATGTCATATTAAAATGGGTATGTACAATCTCTGATATAGTTGAGGAAATTAATAATACGATCGATTACTAGTTTAAAATTTCGTATAAAGCCGCCATGTTGCCAAAATGCCGATAATTTCATGATTTTTTTTTTTACATTGTTATTGGTTGGTCATTTTATCTATTTTATTCTTGACAAGTTACAATAAACTTAAATTCTATGCATCGGTATATTTATCAGCATAATTCACAACAATAATACTAAGAGTCTCACGTAGTTATGTATGAACACAATACAATAAATTGATATCAATTATTACGCTATTGTTACGACAAACGTGCTTAACTAATCATAAAATGTAAGGTCATAAGGTCGGCGGTCCTCAGTACCGATTTGACGCCGAGCGCGGCGAACGTGTCAAACAATATGTGGCATATAATTTTTATATTACTATTTACTTACGCAAAATGTGAAGACAATTACAACGAGAGACGAAGGAAGTTAGTTGAGTTTGAATTACGGTCAGCTCTTGGAGGAAATATTACGCTCAATGATAAAGATAACGTAGTGAATAATTGTTTGATGCAACATAAGTTCAACGAACTTGACTATGGATTTGACCACCCGAATGAATTCAATTTTTCGCATCACTACTTCAGTTACAAAAATGAGATTCAGAAGTCCAAAGTTTTCAAGATCATCAAGACTATGCCCAAAGGAGCCGTACTTCATATCCACGACATGGCGATCATGGGAGCGGACTATCTTCTGAACATCACCTACATGGAGCATCTTTATGCGTGTTTTGATAAACCTGTTAGGTTTCGGTTTTCAAATAATGTTCCCAACGCGACTTGTGGTGTACAGTGGCAGCTCATGAGTGAAGCTAGGAGTGCTGTTGACAATGTAACTGAATTCGACGCACAACTCCGGAAACTTTTCACCCTGGTTTGTGATAACCCTGATACAGTTTACCCTTCCATCCAAGAAACTTGGACTAGATTTATGCAATATTTCAGCTCTGCGTACGGTCTACTGACTTACAGACCAAACTGGGAACAGTATTTCTACGATGCCCTCACATATTTCAAAAATGACAATGTCATGTATGTGGAAGTGAGGAGTATTTTGCCCGCTCTTTATGAATTAGATGGCTCTGAGTATGATACGATGATAACCGCAAAAGCTTACAGAAAAATCATAAACAGATTCAAGAAAGATCATCCGGATTTTATTGGAGCTAAATTTATATATGCTCCGTCGAGGAAAGTGGACAGAAATGTATTAGCCCAGTACATAGAAACTGCAAGACGGATTAAGAGAGAAATGCCTGAACTCTTCGCAGGATTTGATTTAGTCGGCCAAGAAGATGCAGGGAATCCACTAATAGAATTTGTACCACAGTTACTTGAAGCAAAAGATCTCAATTTCTTTTTCCACGCTGGTGAGACCGACTGGTTTGGAACTCTTACAGATGAAAACTTAGTAGATGCTATACTGTTAGGTACTAAGCGAATTGGTCATGGGTACGCGCTTGCTAAACACCCCGTGCTTATGCAAGAAGTGATCGACAAGGACATAGGAGTGGAAGTGAATGTTCTATCTAATACTGTGTTGTCTCTCGTCAGGGATGTCCGGAATCATCCTTTAAATATTTTCTTGAGTAGGAATTTACCTGTTGTATTATCAAGTGATGATCCTGGTGCTTGGGGAGCTGATCCATTGTCTGATGACTTTTACGTTGCTTTTGTTGGGGTAGCAAGTAAACTTCAAGATTTGAAGCTGTTAAAAACTTTGGCTCTAAATTCTCTAAAATACAGTGCTTTGGAACCGGAAAATAAGACGCGGGCACTCCAAGAGTTTAATAGAAGGTGGAATGATTTTGTTAATCATTTTGACTGTAGTTCATATTAGTAACAGCACGGTTTTGTTCAGAAGTAATGTTTTTGAGTAAAAATTTTGGTGTATAGTGAAGAGTATAACAAAGAAAAATATTACAAAATATGTATTAAGAGACTAATGTGTAATTAATAAAATATAACTCGACATTTATCGTTTGTTTTTTTAAACGTCTTCTACAACATCATTCTCTTCACTAATTTTCTATATTACTTCTACTGCCAGTTATCAATGGTCTGGACGGTGTCGAAGTCGTCAATGGCACGTAGCGTTCCACGCGCCATTCAAAGAGGTGTCAGTAAAACCGTAGGGGCACAGCAGGGCCGAAGCCAACTACCATGAGTCAGCTTCTGAAAGGGTTACCCGTGATATTGGGAAACAAAAAGCAACTGAAGGAATACAGGTATTGTTTTATTCAGTAAAAGTCTGATACACTTTCCCGCTTTGCCCTAAAGTGGGAGAAGTCATTAAATGATTTTCCACCTTAAAAAAAGATCAAATATATATAAATTCAAGTAAATTGCAGGAACATTTTTGAGTCGAGTGAAAGTGGGAAGTTGGTAATTGTTATAAATCTTTTCATTACGACTTTATCTCGGCGGTTATTTTTCCTTGTCATCAAGCGTTTATACCGCTTGTACCTTACCCAGAGGAACTTTTAGTTATAAATGACTGACATTGTATTTTAAGATCAGTAAAAAGAAGAAACTGACTGACTGACATATCAACGCACAGCCAAAACTACTGGGACTAAAAGCGTGAAATGTTGCACAAGGCTTCCTTTTATTTCGGATGTGAGCTCTAATTTCCGAAATTCAGCCCCTAACCGAATGACGCGGACTTGCGGACGGCGAGCCATGGGCAGTTCGCTGTCCAACCGTCCGGTAACTGTCTGGACAAAGAGCAAGACGTCGACGGCGCGCACTGTTCCCGCTTGCCTCAAGGAGTTGTTAGCAACAGCAGGGGCCCGGCTGGGTCGAAGCCTACTGGGGCCAGGGTTATCTGAAAAGGAGTTCGAGCCCCGGTATGAAGGCTAGAAGGAACGGGGTGGGGTTTTAGTCAGTAAGAGTCTGACACTATCTCCTACTCCACCCAAGAGCGGGGGTTGTCATTGGATGATTTTGGTCCACCATAAAAATAAAAGCTCCTAACGGTCTTCTCGTCCAATATATCACAGTGTCTCAAGACGAAAGTCTATGACCAGTGCGTGTTGCCAGTGATGACATATGGTGCCGAAACGTGGTCGCTCACAATGGGCCTCATCAGAAGGCTCAAAGTCACCCAGAGGGCAATGGAAAGGGCTATGCTCAGAGTTTCCTTGCGAGATCGAATCAGAAATGAAGATATCCGCAGGAGAACCAAGGTTGCCGACATAGCCCGAAGAATTGCCAAACTTAAGTGGCAATGGGCAGGGCACATTGCTCGCAGAACAGATGGCCGTTGGGGCCGAAAGGTTCTGGAGTGGCGACCTCGTACTGGAAGACGCAGCGTCGGAAGGCCTCCTACAAGGTGGACCGATGACCTGGTGAAGGTTGCGGGAAACCGATGGATGCGAGACGCACAGGATCGATCATTGTGGTGACACTTAGAGGAGGCCTATGTCCAACAGTGGACGTCTGTCGGATGAAATGATGATGATGATGAACGGTATGAAACGGGGGTCTAAAATTTGTAGGGAGAAACCTACGTTCACGTAAGAGAAGCTGCTGTCAGAAACTAGTGGACCCATAAGATTACTGAATAAATAAATAATAACAATTATTTTTATAACGATTGCTCATGTATTTTCAAAGTGTACAATTGCATCAACAACTTACAACCAAGCAATATTATTATGTAGTTTACTTAAACTGTTGTACATTGTATAAACACGGAGACATGCGTATTTATTATTATCATCATTATTTATCATTTTTAAGCGACTTCTAAAAAAGGAGGAGGTTCTCAATTCGAATGTTTGGATTTTTTTTATGTTTGTTCGCGCATAACTTCGTCGCTTGCCAACCGATTTGAAAAATTCTTTTTTTGTTGGAAAGGGTATACTTCCCAAATGGTCCCTTACCTTAGTCACCAAGTTGGGATCTGATAATGGAATCTTGGCAAAATCGAGGGAACTCCTCAAATTTCATTAAATTTTTTAGTGAAGTCAGTTATATTTTTTTATAATAAGGTTTTTTTTGCTGCCTTAAGGCCGTACATAACTGGAACGCCATAGCGGTGTAGCCAGGTCCAGATGCGTAGCGCGGACTATTTCAGACGTGGGCGAAAGCACATCAGCAAGGCCTTTTCCTTTCATAAATTGGAACCCAGTGTTCGACCACATCGTCTCTTACCATCAGGTGAAATAGCGGTCAAACGCGAGTTTATCAATTATTTAAAAAAAACCCTTGTTCTTAAAGAGCATTCGCTTGTGTGAAACCTTTTTGGGTGCGAGGCCGTGGGTCTGTCTAACCCTCCAGGTAAAACCTCCAGTACCTACCCCTAGCCAAGTTGCTAATCTGTAATAGTTAACGCTAGTAGCAAGCTTCAAATGTACGGGAATGATGTCCTCTCAACGCTCAGTCACGTGGTCAAAACAAAAGAATTGGCGGCAAGGTCAACTCGAAGCGTTCGACGCAAGCAAAACGGTTGTAGCTTGGTTAAAGGCGTGATGTTCCATCTCAGTACAGTAGTCAACCATGTTCTAGTCCTATCCAGATGTCTGAAGTCAATCCATCCAAACATTGCTTTAGACTTCCCCAGCTCTTGTATCAATCCAGAACCACAGATACCTACAGAAAAGTTCTATTCTATTTTACACAATTCATCCACATATTTCTGTGGGATTCCCCAGCTCTTTTGCCAATCCAAAAACCACAGATATGTACTGAAAACTTGTATCCTATCAATACCTATATTTTTGTGGGATTCCCCAGCTCTTTTGCCAATCCAGAAACCACAGATACCTACGTACTGAAAACTTGTATCATATCAATACGTATATTCAAATATTTATGTGGACTTCCCCTACTATCCTGAACTTTAGGTACGGCGCGTAAGCGGTGCATTCGCCAGATCTGGACGCATCATTATGTACTATAAAGGTTTCACCTACATATTTATTAATAAAACGCGTTAATCTTTGAGACTATTGACTTTCCTAGAACACTACTTCCTACTAATATTATAAATGCGAAAGTTTGTATGTATGGATGGATGTATGGATGTTTGTTACTCTTTCACGCAAAAACTACTGAACGGATCTTAATGAAATTTGGTACACGAGTAGACCATATCCCAGAATAACACATAGGATACTTTTTATCCTGGGATTATGTACGCGGGTGAAACCGCGGGCAAAAGCTAGTTATTAAAAAAATTAAACAAAATTAAACCCGCCTGTCAACTTGACAGCCGTCTTAATCTTCATCAGACTTAAAACAATCCAATTCTTTTTTTAATCTAATTTATAAACCTACTCTGTATTATTTAGCATAATCTTTAAAAAGTCTAATTGCCTGCCAGTCCGCAAGTAAAATATAAGCTGTTTTTATGCGATCTCTTTCAACATTACAGTAGGTACATATAGGGTAAAAATATTTACAATATGTCTGTATTATTATATTGTTGGCAGGTTTCCCTTATAATATCTTTATTATAATATTATTAATACAAGAAAATTAAAAATTGTTTTTTTCCTTGTTGGTAGATTTGTGTTGTGTGTTATAAATTAGTTTAGTTTGTCACAAATTGAATAAAACAAAGATCACTCTATATAGAATGATCTTTGCTTTATTTTGCTTTTATATAAAAGCCTTGTTGACATTTCGGGTGATCCAAGGTCTGGATATTGTTGAGAATAAGCGTATTATCATACAAGCGTGGCAATGTCGCCAGTCTTTCTGGAACATTACCAGTTAACAGCAATGCAGAGGAGTTTTTCGACGCCATCTTTCTTTTTAGTTTTTGAGTTAATTTTAATTAGTTAAGAATTCTTTTATTTTTTTAGTTTTATTTATTTAGTTTCTTTCTTCTCGTCATAAACTAGATTCAAGTTACTTTAATGAAGAGGCATGTATTGTTAAGGGCGAGTTTGTAGCGCTATTTGTTTTGCTCAGTTAAAACGATAGGAAATGATAACGAGCAGCCGTCATAAGTCTTTTTAACGGAATTATTTGAAAGTTTACATCGATTTTATTGGAATATACATGGATAATGGAATCTGAAAAATAACCTAAAAATAAGTATCTATATGGATGGAGTGAAAGCCAAAGAAAATATATGAACTGATTGTGTGAGGAGTGATATGAAAGAAAAGGGAGCCAATGATAGCGTGATCGCAGTGTAAAATGGAAATAAAAAACGTTGTGTTGATCATAAGTAACATGGGACAAGGGCAGGAAGATGATGAAAAAAGCTAGAACTACAATAGACCAATGCACACGTGTACCACGCCTGATTTATATGTAGAACGACGTCATGTGGCGTGGATCTTGTGTAGCTCTACAATTCTAGTTTCAATATAAAATGTATGGAGACCAACGCGCCCAGATCTGCGTATACGCACACGTGTGCCCACTGCAGTTCTTCTTTAAGTATCTGCCTAAGTGAGAGCTATAGCTAGCTCATCGATGCTCAGTGTTTGTTTGAGAAGCTTCCTTTGTTCTGCACAAAGACAATGCTTAATAAACTACTCAAATTATCAGTGACGTGTCATATCAGTTGAAACGCCCTCAAAACAATACAATTCATATTTCACTGAATCGTAAAATACGGTCGTGAAGTTCGTATTTTGTTTGACATGATGACTCATTAACCAAAGTATTGCATTCAATCAATATCTTTGTGGCTAGTGACGTACAGTTAGGTTGTCACTTTTACTAAACAATGAATAGGTAATCCAATAATGGTTACGGAAGTGTTTATTATGTTTTGTTATTTTTCATAGTATTTATTAGTTTATTATTTTAGCATATTATGTATTTTATTTTATATAATTTACTTTTTTTTCATTTAAAGTATATGTTATTTGTTTATTGTGCAAACCTACCACAGTGTTGTCTTTTTAACCCAAAGGTTGACTGGGAGAGAATGCCTTGTTGCATTAAGTCCGCCTATGTACCACTACTGTACATGAAGTTTAAATAAATAAGTGTTTATACATTTTTAGAGTAAGATTTCTGCACTGAGTCCTATGCGGACCATTGTACGTGGGCTATGCATGTCAGACTCTTACTGACTAAAAAGTCCACCCACTTGCCTTTCATATCGGGGCCGAACCTCCCTTTCGGAACTAGACCCAGGCCTCAGTAATGTTCAACAGTGGAAGTCTTTTGACTGAAATGATTACTTATTTATTACTTACTTACTTACCTTGGAGACCGACAATGAGCAGCTCATATAACCCTGTACTCGGTCATCTAGTCTATTTACTTCAAATGTCAAATAAATCATTACAAAAGTTTCACTCGAACTTGTCAAACGGTCTCATGGAATTTTCGATTGAACGAGTACTCCCACATATTGGCTTTGAGGAATCAATTAAAGTTTTCAACAGAATTTGGAAACTAATTTTCGTTTTGACAGAGTCAGCCGTTCGACCGGCCAGGTAACTTCGTGACCGACCAAGCCAAACTATAGTTTAATTAGTATCGGCACTTTTTAATTGAACCTGCTCGATAGAATTTGGGTTACTGCGACAGTTTTGTAATAACCAAACTTTCGGTGCTGTTCCAGACATGTTTCAATTGAAATGTTTAGAGTTTGCTAGTAACGCGTGCCTGTGTATTGCTGTCTCGTTTAACTTTCGATATTGTATAAAATTTCCATGTACTAAACTCCTTTTTAATTAACGTTACGTCAACCTTTGTCCTACAAACAATATTGTTTCTGCTACCGTCACCACATGGCCATAAAATAGACAGGTACAGAAGACGCCTACCACAAAAGCTGGGTTGAGGTGGCTCAAGATAATGATATCTGGAAGAATTTGGGGAGGCTTTTGCCCAGCAGTGAGAAAGTGTAGGCTAAAAAAAATATGTCCCGCTATGCTAATTAGGATTGAATCCTGCATCGTGCTGCCGTCCACTAACTAAAAGACAGCTAAGTGCATAAAGTATTTTTCGAGAAAACACAAAAATTGGTTATTGATGTCTCTTGAAAAGTATGCTACCTAGGAACAAGGTTACAAGTTATATATGTAGGCATAGTCTTTGTGCACAATATGTGATATATTTTATCCATTTATATTTATTATATTTTATTTAAATTCATTTTCTAACTTTTAGCTAAGCAATTTAAACACACACATTGTGATTTAATGTTCTGTATCTCAAAAACTATCAATCATAGAAAAATTAGTCTTAGACCAAAAGATAGAGCATTGAAAGTTGTATAAGACTACATTAAAAAGTGAAAAACGAGCAACTGTGGCTTAACGGCCTTTTAGTTAGTGGATGGCAGTATTAGGATTGACTTCTGCATCGGGCTGCCGTCCACTAACTAAAAGGCAGCTAAGTGCATAAAGTATTTTTCGAGAAAACACAAAAATTGGGAGTTGATGTCTCTTGAAAAGTATGCTCCCTAGGAACAAGGTTACAAGTTATATATGTAGGCATAGTCTTTGTGCACAATATGTCATATATTTTATTCATTATATTTATTATATTCTATTTAAATTCATTTTCTAACTTTTAGCTAAGCAATTTAAACATAGACATTGTGATTTAATGTTCTGTAAATCAAAAACTATCAATCATAGAAAAATGAGTCTTAGACCAAAAGATAGAGCATCGAAAGTTGTATAAGACTACATAAACCCTTCAGATACCGTCAATTAGAGACACAATAGTAAGACAATAGATGCGCGGCCACCGGTGGTCGCTTGGGGATTCATGAATTAAAAAGTGAAAAACGACCAACTGTGGCTTAACGGCGTTTTAGTTAGTGGACGGCAGCGTGGGTGTGTGCACGTATGTGTTAACTTACTTATATTCAAGATACCTAGACATTTATCCATCTAGTTTATATAAATAGTTGCTTTGTGTTAGTATCGAACATGCGACACGCAGCGCAGAAGACAATCGGTCAATCACTACGTCAACAGTTTCGTCAAATATTCTGAGAATTTAATCTGTTTTTAAATATGGTAAATAAGATACTTACTAGAAAGTAGATAAAGTCAAAAACCTTAGAACAGAAAAGAAAGGTTTTTTTTTGTGTAGGAAGTCATTAAATCATCATCAAATAACTTTTCCCACTCTGGGTGTAGCGAGCGGGGCAGTCAGACATTTTGCTGACTAAAATCCGTGTTACAATGATTACCCTTTGGCTTCCATGGCTGTGGTAACTCTTTCAAACAATCTTGCAGTCATGACGTCTAGCTAAAGTCTAACTCTAATATTTTTGATGGGGATCAGACTATTTTAGAGTTTATAAAATTTTTATCGAAGCTTATTTTCTATAATTATACTGAATTATAATTAGGTATCAAATGAGAAGAAAATAAGCTTCTATAAAAATTTAAAACGTAATACCACGTTGACACTATAAATGTAAAATGAAAATCTAAATGTAAATGTCAATAGTAGTATCTATAAGTAACAAATGTTTTGAACTTTAAAAATACAGGTGGATTTCAGTATATTCTGCAACCTAATTTTTCCAAACCAATACTAAACTTTCAGGTCAAATAAAAATACATACGCAAAAGTAATTTAAGTTTCCTCAGCACTGCAAACAACTAACATAATTCATGAAAGATCCTGGAACGAACTGAAACACTGTATTTACTATTCAATTTCATTTTATTCGAATATTTAACGCGAGTCTGCAAACTTCGATTTCGATTTATTGAATCGGAAAGCGCGAACTGATGTTCGTTATCATAGAACAAAGCAAAGATACAAATGTTCCCGCGAACTCTGAAACACAGTACTAAATTAACTTCTCAATAGCAGGTCAAGCAGGTCTCATATTTCGCTTGTTTTGTTTCAATTAAAATCGCGCAGTAGTTGAGGCTAACAAATAATTATGAACTTCCTCGTCTGCAGCAATGAGAAAACTTTTGCTCTTTCAACTTCAAAATTATTTGTCACGCTTTATTATTAACATGCGACAATGTTTCGCAAAATTTAAAATGTCTGATGGGAAATTAACCTTTTTCCTGAAAAGTCGAACAACAATTTCGGTGTAAAAATTATATCGTTTCACAAAATGGCTACTGCTGCTTATTTAGTCGAAAATTCGCACAAAAGTTAAACCGTTTGAATAGCCGTTCTTTTTGCTTACTTTGAAGTTCATTTTTTAATATAAAAAGAAATTCTTTATTCGGAATCCTATATTTCGTTTGTTCGTGAATATTATTTTCAGATTTATACAATAAAGTTTTCTTTGAATAAATGCTTATACAGTAAGAAATCTCATTTTTAAATCATAATGAACTACAGACTATGAAGATAGAATCAGTCTGATATTCAATTATGCCGAACACAATTTCAGTTTATCGTGAAATTCGAGGAACAACATTTGAGACAGGGTAGGGATAAATCAAATAGTGTCTACAAAGCCCAAATAGATTGACAAACCAAAGTTCGTTGATTCGTCAAACGTCAAGAAGATATGGAGCATTGATAGTGTAACGGAACCCTATAGAAATCATAGAGAAAGAGACTAGCGATAGTGGGGGAGGGGATGTAGGGTAGTGGTGACTATTGTTAGGTATTACGGTCGCCACTCACGGAAACACTTGTCAGTGTAGCAAGACAGGCTGGACTGATAAATGTGTATTATAACTTACACTTTACTGCTCCAGATACACCGTACCTGCTCTTTTGTGTGTTGATAGACGTGGCCGCCATCTTCGCTTGGGTTCCCTAACTAACTTTAAAATGAGGACGTGTTATTGACATGTCTTTTACATTCTGTGGTCTGTGCTGTCATAGTTTCGTGACGAAGGTTTTAGGTTCATCATGCCCGTGTCGGCTTTTGTAGCACGTTTGTACACGGTTTTGGTAGAAGTTTGTAGGTGTGAGGTAAAAAGTTTTTAGTAATCATTTGTGTTGATTTGGTACTAAATGTAATTTTGGAGAATTTACTACTGAGAGTTTGGCGTAGCTATTGTTTCTAGGTACAAAACAGTCTATGTCTACCCTTGTTCCAACTTCAAACGTGTAGGTAACAAATCTAACAACGTCTACAAAGCGTTCCGCTATGTTCGCTGAATTGCTTACGGATGGCTTCGATGCCTCCTGTTTCAAGAAGACAGCGTCACTATTGAACATATTGAGTGCGTGTTGGCAGCAATAACATCCTAAAAATGATAGCCTGTAAGTTTGACAGCCCTCTGGAATCTTACCTAGAAGACACAGTCACTTTTAGTTGTTACTAACAATTTTATTGTAATGAATCCATAAGATGTGTGATCAAATAAATACTTATATCAAACCAATGATTTAATTTGATACTTTTCTACGGACATCCGTCATCAACTGTTTATTCTCTTTTCTAAGGTATTTTAATAATGAGGGTATCTAATTGATGCAGCTGTCTGTACGAAGTAGTATCCTAAAAAATATTATTGCACAAATCGATAAATATTTCCAAGGGCATCAGAATAATCCGTTATTAATTCATGAATCCCCAAGCGACCACCGGTGGCCGCGCATCTATTGTCTTACTATTGTGTCTCTAATTGACGGTATCTGAAGGGTTAATGAGTATTTAAATTTACAAAAACACAAAACAGAAAGTTAATTTAGAAATTAGCAAAAACGTCTGGTGTCGACACCGACGACCGCGACTGCGAAATAGAGATTGAATAAAAGGATTTGTTAAATTAATTTATCAGAAACAGAATTTGCGGAAAAAAAGAAAAAAAAACTGTTGACAATTCAATTGTCGTTGCTTGACCATTGGTTTTTTGTAAGGTTTTCAAATGGTTTATGTCGGTTCGGTAAATAATACCCGCGTAGGAGCTTAGATCTATTGAGATCCTAGCAAAGGTATATTTTACGAAGGTTCCAGTGATCCCCATGGGACGCCATGGGGAGGCCCATTCTTATTTCTTAGTGGACCGCACAGCAATATACATGATGCTTTCTAACCTCGTGTAATTTGTTATAGTCACAAGAGGAAAATGTGTTATTTATTGTAGTGTTAATGGAGTGCTAGTAATTCACTTTATTTTCACAAGACGATAAAAAAGAAAATATATGTGTTGTTGTAAAGAAATGTGCTAAGTTAAATTTTAATGTAGTCATTGTTTAGTTACGATTACATATATAAGGGAGGGATATACAAGGGAGTTAGTGATAGTTTGACGGGTGGCAGGACAGAATGGAAGAAAAAAACGTGTTGTGCCAACCCCTAGTAATATTTTTTTATTTATTTATTACATCTTGGAGGACTTACAGCTTAAACAAGCAAAAAAAAATAACATAGACGATAGCAAGCCAATTATTATTAATATGGGATAAGGGCAGGAAGAAGAAGAAGAGGAGTTTAGTAACGATTTTGTTTTCACTGCTGGGACTCAGGCCTCCTCTTTAGAAGAAAGATTAAAGCAGATGAAAAATTATGATTTTTAGTGAGAAAACTTTCATTTCACTAACATCATGGTGGAAGCTACCTAGGTGTTGCTATTAACCCTTCAGATACCGTCAATTAGAAACACAATAGTAAGACAATAGATGTGCGGCCACCGGTGGTCGCTTGGGGATTCATGAATTAAAATTAACTTTGTTAGGAACTGTCACATTCAGGAAACAAGGAAACAGGCCAGTTACAAGACCTAATAGGTCTTGTAACTGGCCTGTTGGTCTAGTGGTTAGTGGCCCTGACTGCTATGCCGGAAGTAGTGGGTTCGATTCCCACCAGGACAAATGTTTATGTGATGAGCATGATTATTTGTTTTGTGTCTGGGTGTAATTTATGTATAATATGTATATATTTAGAAATATATAAGTAAATTTACCTATCAGTTGTCTAGTACCCATAACACAAGCTCTGCTTAGCACGGGACAAGACGGCGTTGTGTGATAGTTGTGGAATATCATTATTGCGAAATACCTATTGGGTTCTCCCCTAACAAATAACTTGTAGTAGTCCATCGCTATAAGGCTTTCTCCGTCAAACAAAATGGAAAATACCCAATGTTCTTTGGGTTTCCAGTTACCTTTGTCGCTTTTCACGAAAATCGACTTGGCAGTTTACAGTTACAAAGAGAAATACTTGCTTACGCATTTTCTATTTGATGTTATCTACTTAAATAAATCTTTTATTTTCCTTTAATTTTTTTGAGTTATTTGCGAACAGACTGAACAGCTACTTTTTGCTATCATACTTATTATACTTTTGGCAGAACAAAGACACATTTTTCAAAATAATTGTAAATCTGCTTAAATATATCGACACATTTATCAAAAAATTGTAAATCTACCAAAGAAATCTACTTAAATATATCGACACATTTATCAAAAAAATTGTAAATGTACCAAAGAAATTTACTGAAATATATCAAAATGTAAGTTGTAGTGAAGAGAGTGAAAGAAGGCGCCATTACGCCATAGACAACGTCATTATAGCAATAGTAGTAGTTATAGTAGTACCTAGTTAATTAGTTTTAGTATCTTTTTTATGTATTAATTTATTATTTTGTAAGATTATTTGTGTATTTTATCTATGGGCCTTAGTTGCCTGACAATAAAGGATTATTATTATTTTGGAGGTGTTGTTTTTCTCAGCTCATGGCTGGTTTTGACTACATTTACGGGCCGAAACCAAGTAAATGTAGCATGTATGGTGTTTTCAATGTAGGGGTGTATTATCGTCTTCCAACTGCATGAATTTCCTAATTATTATTATTATTTGCCTTTGATGGATATTTTTAGATAGATTTTAGATATTCGCCTGGTGCGATAAGGCCGCCAATTGTGTGTGTTTTTTTTTATTATATGGTTCCTTTTTGTAAGTTTTTAAACTTGATGTGCAATAAAGTATATATAAATAAATATAAATAAATAAATATATTATTTTAATATTATTAATGGAGTAGAATAAAATAGACTTTATATTATTTTGGATACAAAAGCATCCATACAGTGTTAGTAATTTAATAAATAACTTACTATGTAATGTTAGTTATCTATTGCAGTTTGCACTAAAAATTTTACAATCGGAAAGCTTATAGCACTATTACTAGTACTATCTTACCTGATGGAAAGCGACGCCGACGGTCCGGGAGGGAATTCCACCTGTATTTGTGTTTTGATTCATTAAACCCCAAGCGAACGCGTGCCATAGCATGTGTAAGGAAAAACTGCAATTTCATCCTGCTTTACAGGACAACTTGTTTTGCGCCGTCGACGACTTGAGCTCGGTCCGGACAGTTACCGGATGGTCGGACAGCGAGCTACCTATAACTCGCCGTCCGCAAGCCCGCTACAACCGTGGCCGGAAATCGGGATCGGAATCCTGGCGGCAGCGAGAGCGCCGTTGCCTGATGCGGTCAGCCCGTTCGAGTACCCCTTGTCTTTCTATTGTGTCTCTAATTATCACGATTGAAGAGTTAAGCAACTTAATGAGTATCGTCTAATAAGTTCAAATGCTATTTTCAAAGCATTTTGACATACCTAAAATTAAACAAAACTACTACCTTACTACCTTTAGCTATAAACACCGCATAAGTCATTTTTACCAACTTTACAGTAGGTATACGAAAAAACTGTGCGGTGTTGAGAAGCCAGGCGCTATCACTACTTTTCGAATTACGGCTTCTGATTGGCTGAAATCTATATCTTGTGACCAATGGTTAGACGCGCAATGAGCAGCAGATGTGAAAACAGCCAACTTACAACTTGAGCGGTGTTGTAAGCTAAGGGACGATATATGACCTTGTTTTACCAAAGGTGCGATATGTATTACAAAATTAACCCTTCAGTGAAAGTTGTTTGAATTTATGAATATTTTGACTTCCTGCAATCTTTCAGGAATTAAATGAGTCACCCTGTATGAGATATCTGAATCACAGACAACAATACATTCTGAAGTTAACACCAAACAATTTACCAGTTAAATATTTAACTATACTCTCAAAAGCAGCGAATTAGTTATGCAAATTCTTTGAGCTCAGCATATTATTACCGCATCCTTTTAGGGTCTAATAAATAAACATGAACCCAATTGAACCCACGGGGAACCAATTTGATCTGATATCCACTAAATGCTAATTTAATTTTGAAGATCTACGGAGCAGAAACATGAAATTTTCTGTGAATTTCCTCTTTTATAATCTCAAGGGCTGTCGATTTGCTGTCATATTTTAAGTAAGTGTCCCTGTACACGGGCTTCAAAAAAACGCCGCTTCAAGCTTGTTTTTGAGGCGGCCTTTTTTTGTGGCTCGTGTCAAAACGCTCAAAGCCACTTCAAGCTTCTCCAGCCATAAGCTGTCGCGCGCTTCAGCTGTTTTTTTGCGATAGCTTCTGGCGTTGTTTTAGGGTCCGTGTGCGAGGACAGTTATAGGTAAATAGTCTCACTTACAAAAATTCTGCTTTTTGGAACATTTGAATTTGGAAAGAGTTTTTTAAATATTGAGTTGTTTTAAAACACAATTAGGTTCATGTTTTATTTATAAAAGGATTTTGTTTTGCAAAGTTAGAATATTGGAAATTGATTCGTATCTATTAAGTAACGTGGGCCTAACTTTGCTTTAAGGATTTAAAAGAGCGGGCCGGCTTTTAAATACAATTGAATTAAATGCTGGAAAACTGAAAAGCTCTTATTTTTATTACATGTTTTTATTATTATTCTTACACAAATTTTAGGATTTGTTATTTTTATAATCTACATTTCTACACTAATTTAGAGGTAAAGTATGTTTTTGTTGTTTTTATTTTTTTTTGTTTGTAGGTGGGGGTGGGGGGGGCTTAATCTCGGCAAGTACGGGTCCAATTGCTTAGATTTTTTCACCGGTAGAACGCTGCTTTATTCCTGAGTGACTTAGGCTATATTTTATGTACGCAAATCCTAATTTATAGATAGATAAATAAATAAATAATAAGTGAATCAGGCCCGGTACGAGTTGTACTGGGCCAGCGTGTGTTGTGTGTATATTTGAGAATCAAATTTTATACCCTTACTGTTCACATAGATTTAAGTTCCAATAAAGAAGTTGTGTTTTATCACGGAATAAAGAAAAGTAGAGGAAGTGCCTCTTAGATATCGCGCGTGTGTCAACAGCAGACGAGATTCGCCTATTACATGTGCAGGTGAATATGGCATCTATTTCAAAGGCACTAGCGTTCTGAATAGAATAAATTGGTTACAGCGCCATCTAGCGTTGAGTAGCCGAACTCGTTGTAAATTGGTTAAAACTTCTATAATGTTCGTGTCATGTCAAATAATAACAACTTTCATACGTTGTAATAAGACCTAATTTATGAAAGCAATAAGAATATGATTTGTAAAAGTTAAGTTTGTAATTCGTAGCTTCGTAGCCAAATCATATTACTGTTTTTTATGTGTGTAATGTACAATTTGATACGCAAATGTGTGAGTTTGGCGACACTGGTTCCCGTGCTTAGCCACGTTAGGGGCACTTCTACCTATATTTTCTGTTCTGTGTGTTTTATTCTATTATACAAAGTGTAAGTGTAGTTTCGTCTACTGAGCAAGCCCTTAAAGTTTGCGGAGGGCTGTCCCTCACACGTTGTATTGTATCATGTATCATAAGACTAATCTTTTATGGTGACATATATATGTATATGTTACTGCAAATATCAGGCTTTACATACCTATATATACATATGTGCATAGGTATGTGTGTAAGTGAGTTTAATATAATTCCGTTACACCTTGTTACGTACACAATAACATTGTTCAGGTATCATAATTAATTCACACAAAACACACGAACCATAATGCCATTATCTTGTGACCTTCCACTAAAACACTTCCCACCTTCATCTCTCATAGAACCTACCTCTTACTCAGTTGCGTAGTAAAGCGCGGGCGAAATGGGCCCTTGTCCATGGCCTATCGCATAAGCGAGAACTTACTAAGAACAAGGTTTTTTATTTTATAATTGAAAAGCCTAACCTAACCTATTTTTTTTCTATTTTATTTGATAACTAGCTGCTCCCAGGGGCTTCGCCCGCGTGATAGCGGAAATGTATCCCAAGGGAACGTACTTCCGGAATAAAAAGTATCCTAAGTCCTATTCCAGGACATGGTCCATCCGTGTACCAAGTTTCATCTAAATCGGTTTTTGCCATTTAGGCGTGAAGACGTAACAAACAAACAAACTCACTTTCGCTTTCATAATATTACTCGTAGTAAGGATTAAGTGCGATAAGACCACCCATTTTACACTTATTTTGAATAATGTTTGTCCTGTATTTTTTTGTTTATATGGTGCACAATAAATAAAAAAAAAATTAGAAGACCTAATGAGGCTACTAAACCAAAGATGCAGATCGTAAAAAAGAAACGTAGGAATGGAAAAAAGCTATTCTGTCTCGTTTTCTAATTTATGAAACACAAAGGCCTCGCTGGTGTGCCTTCGCCCACGTTTAAATTAGTTCTCGTTACGCCTCTGCTGTTACTTGACACATACACAACAGACCATCACATAAACTGTTTCTTCAAGAAACACTAAAACATTCTACCGGGACTCGAACAACAAACGAACAAACATTTATATTTTTTATTCATAGCAATCTATACTGTTTCCTCAAAGCTAAATCAGATTAACTTAGCTAATTATTAACGCTCACTAATTGGTTATAAATACAGTCAACCAGCGCAATAGGTGTATGAAAGCAATCTTTAGTACTTCGATAAAAAACCCTATGAAACCGACGTCCTAGTGATCTTGTCTTGCTAATCTTATGCCCTGTATATACACAATGACTAGGGATGGCGATTGGCCGAGGCTGAGCCAACGTGAAAGCGGGGACTCTTTTAACTCTTAGAAGTACTTTGAGCACACCACAATCGTGGTGGGCAGGCTCTCTTTAAGGAGCGGCTAGTATGGCGCCACGGTTTCTTCTCATTCCGCCTGACGTAGGTCCTTACCAGACACGGTTGTTTCGCGAGGTTCCTGTTTCGTTTTCGGCAGGAAGAAACGCCAGAGCGTCACTATATGCTAATCATTCGAAAGACACGTTGGAGCATATGGTGGAGGTCTGCTCCGATTGGGTGGAGTACCGCAGCTCGTGTCTAGGCCATAGTATGGAGCGAGAAGGAATGGGAAGTAGTCAACTCCTTCTGGAAGGAGGTAACGTGAGGTGTGGAAGAGATCATCTTCACGGTCCACTCTGGTGGTTGCTGGAGTCGCAGGACGACTTCTGGCTGCCGCAAGCGCGGATTGCAGACAGCGAGTAGTGGGTAGCTCGCTGTCCGAAAAGGATCATCAGTCCCGGGAGGACAGGGCGTTGCATTCCACGCGTGCCTCAAAGAGACTTCAGCGAGATTGCCCGTCAAGGCTAAAACCTGCCAAGGCGGTATTGTTCAAAAGAGGTATCGTGAACCATAAATTAGTTAAGTATTACCATTGACATGCAGTAGATTGTACTTTTTGTATTACAATACTGATGATCGTGATGCACTTATGTAATGAATTTATTATGACGTTTTAGTATTAATTCTATTTGAGTTTATTATTGATTATGAGTGAATTTATTATTTTAAGCTGTTTACGCGATTATCAGCTAAACCTACTCCCATAGTATTGTGTTACTAATTCAGTTTGTTGCCATAAGCTGAACTATTTACTTGGTAGGTAGATATGTAGATATAGACACTTTTCACTTATATCATGAGGCCCTACCACGAACTTTGATCGCGACCCATTCGACGACCTTAAATGAAATGTTAAAGGGATGGAGCCATACAACCTTTATAGCGCCATCCCTCTTTGTCACTCGCACGCTTGAAATTTTAACACGTTTTGGTAAGGTCCTGAATTTACTGAATTTACGGTTACGTTGATTATTGGGCGTTGTATTAATTTTTATCTACTCAAGTAGGTATTCGAAGACATGTGACATCCACCAACCTGCACTGGGCCTGCGTGGTGGATTATGGCCCATTCCCTCTCCTAGAGAGGAGGCCTGAGTCCCAGCAGTGGGAACATTAAAAAGGCTAATGACGATGATGAAGTAGGTATATAAGTAAAGCCTCAAACATCTAAGTAATAACATTACAAATTATTATAATGTCGACGAAAGTTTGTGTGTATGTTTGGAACATCTTCACGCTCGAAAGACTGAACGCATTTGGATATAATTTAGTACACGGTTAGGCCATATTCTGCAATAGCATATCGACATGTTGCTTTGTGATAATTTTCTACTTTTACGCAGGGAAGTTAGAGTTATTATATAAAATTGGGAATTCTTTCAGTCGTTTATGAAAACCTTGCCACTACAAATTCGTCAAAGATATACTCAGAAGCCTTTATAAAAGTCGTAATAATAAAGACAGATAAAAATTGTAAAGTATCTCGTAAAGTGGGAAAAACGATGGGGAAGGCCAGTGAAGTCGGTAGCCAGTGATGGAAATCGCCGCAGACGATTTGCCCGCCAACTGAATTGCCACCCTAATGGACACAATCTCCAGCTATGAGCGACTGAACGTTCAATCGAGCCATCCATCGTCCCCAGTTTATATTCAATATCCTAATACAATAAAGAATTTTATTCACAAGAAAGAATAAAGCCAATAAGGTCTAATTTTTCAACCTTTTTCTGGAACTCTGGATTCTGTATAGAATATAATAGAATTTTGTTTTGTAAGGGTTATACACAATAGTTTTTAAGATACAATAAAACTCAAGCGTGCACTGTTCCCGCGCGCCTCGCCCGCGAGTTCTCAGCAACGACGGCAGGGGCCCAGCTGGGTCGACGCCTACTGGGGCAATAGGTACGCTTCTGAATCGAAAACCCGGCCCTAGAATGAAAGGCATTGAAGGAACTAGGAGCGGGTTTTAGCCAGTAAAAGACTGACTCGCCCTCCCACTCCGCTCAACGGCGGGAGATGTCGTTGGATTGGAAATCGCCAAAACAAAATAGACATTTTAGTGGCAGTGGCAGGCGGTCGCCTCCTACTGCGAAGCAGTACGAGTAATGCTAGTAAAGGAGAAGGCCACCCGCATGCGGCAACGGCTACGAAGGGAGATATTTTAGTCAGTAAAAGTCTGACACTATCTCCCGCTCCGCCTGTAGGGTAGGGCAAGGGCAGTCGCCCACCAGACCATAACACCCGGTCTGGACGGAGGATCCTCCCTTTTCAACGGAGGTATGTGGGACTTTACTCTCTGTGCCACATCCCTCCAAACGCCCAAGAGCGGGTTTTGTCATCGGGATGATTTTTACTCATCGAAAAAAAAAAACTCCCTTTTCATTCACATCATTCCTCATACAAATAAATCTCCAAAGTTATTCGTCTCTAAAACAATAAGCTCTACGAGTATGATTCTTTCTCCAATAAAGAAATACTTTGAATTAAAGGAATGTGCGACGTTTTCCACTGGGGCTGCGGATATTTATTCGTGCAGCGTAACTGAAGAGTCGCAATTATTGGGCAAATGTTTACCAAGACAAGTGGCCTCTTGCTCTGTACATGTGCCAAGTGCTTTCCCATTATAGAAAAGTACTAGTTGCTTTCTCACGGACTCGCTTCGAGCACAATGAGCCAATAAAACGAGACTAACAGTTAATAGTTGCATTTACTCGTACGTTTCTGAAGAAGCGCTCTTTGATTTCAATTAATGGTATGCACTAAAGGGTATAGTGAGTTATAGGAGGCGGTTTCAAACCACAGAAAAATAAAAGAGGTTAAAAAGGTAGTACTTTCCAATTTGTACTATAACGAATATCGCCGCTTATGTTCCACCCTTTACCTCGCTACAGGCAATAAACCAATCATCATCATTATTTCAGCTGAAAGACGTCCACTGTTGGACATAAACCTCCCCCAAGTATCGCCACAATGAACGGTCCACCAAAACCAGTATGAAGGCGCATTACGCAACTAACAGATCACGCACACTTAGATCGCAAGTTTGCTATTGGTTGTGTCAATTATGAGCATGATCATATTTTGAGGCACGCCTGCCCCGTCCAGAAGGCCATTCTAACCACTTTTATCTTTTCTGTGGTTCAAACCCAGCCAGGCGCATTACTATGTATAATTTATTTCATCACCACTCTGTGATCGGTGAAGGAAAACATCGTGAGGAAAACGGCATATCCTAGAAGCAAAAATTCGAAGACATGACATTCACCAACCTGCACTGGGCCCGTGTGGTGGATTACGGCGCATTCCCTCTCCTAGAGAGGAGGTCTAAGTCCCAGTAGTGGGAATACTAAAAAGGCTGATTAAGCTATGTTATGCTTATGATTATGCACTATCTTTTATACGATTTCATCATCTTCCTGCCCTTGTCCCGTGTTATTTGGGGTCGGCGCAACACGTTTTTTTCTTCCATTCTATTCTGTTACCCGTCATGCTATCACTAACTTCCTTTTCTTTCATATCACTCTTCACATAATCCATCCATCTTTTCTTTCATCATCATCATCATTTCGTTCATCTTTTTTTTTTATCTTTTATACGATTTAGTCACAAAATAACATAATATCTAATAAATAAAAACATTCTTATTCAATAAAGAACTCATGTGAATAAAACAAACATAACAAAGAAAGCTCACAAAACATAATAGTTCACAAATAAATGTCGACATTCACAAGCTTCAAATATGAAATTTTTTGCAACATTCTTGGAGAAAACCTCAGAAAAAGCTCTCTTGTGAGCATATAAATCTCGACGTGGAAGATAATCGGGTTGGCGGAACTGATTCGCTCACAAATTGAATAAGAGGCACGGAATATAACCCCGCGAGAGTGGGTGCGGGCGGCGTCGGGGGGCGCGGACGATATCCCGCTTAAACTGTGAAACATTCCACTTATAAGCTATTGCTGTCTACTAATGAAATGTTAAAGTTTGGAGCAACTATTGTTACGTCAAAACTATGGCTTGACTCGATTATTGAGACGTATGTATGGATTTGAATTCGAGTGTTTTGGGGACTTATTGCTTGTTCAGTGACTGTCTGCGACTTTATTTGTTTTTAAATTTTATTGATTTTTTTTTCTCTTTTTTTAAATTGATATAAACTAGTGCTTATCTGCAATCCCACCTGATGGTAAGCAGTGATGTAATCTCTGATAGTGAGGCGTACTACATCATCATTCATTTTTACATTATGTGATATTTTTTTTTAGTTGTCAATTCAGCCAATGACTTCTCCTGCCCTACGGCAGACGAGAGGGTGTATCAGAATTTTGCTGACCAAAACGCACTCCTATGATCCTTCTTTGCCTTCTTTCTAGGATCCTAGGGTTCTCTTTCGCACAAGCCATAGCCCCAGTAGTCATAGTATTTTACTAATAAGGGGTTATTTCCTTCAGTAGCATTTGATACTGCTGGGCCCCTACGACAGTATGTGTTGATAAATTTGAAACTTACTTTAAAAATAAAAGTCATTTAATATAATTAGGTTGCTAAGAGGGTCTCAGAATAATTACACAAATATTCCCAAAACAGTGTATTTTTCATGAACTGACAAAACAGAGACGTGTGAACATTTAATAAGATCAGTGTAAAGTTCTTTCAATGTCTCCCGGTTCCCGGGATCCCGAGAAAGTATTTCATTACTTTTATGTAATTTAGCGGAAAATCAAATCTCTCAATGAGATTATCCCGACGTCCGTAGACGGCGACGCTTCGATGAGTTCGCGCCTTCTTGTACCGCCATTTTTATAGCTGTGCAGAATTGTAGCGGATATAATAAAAAATATACATACATTTATGTCTAAAAAGTATGCAATTTATACTTTGGAAAAATAATACTTTTTTTCTCCGTTCTCTTAAACACATACAGAAACTGAACCTCTATGTGAACGTTCGCTTTGTAGACCCGGGGAATTTCTGAAAAGGACACCTGTGAACCTAGAACATAGAAAGAAAGATGAGAAAGACAAGAGTTTATTTGCGTCAAACATGGCGCATACCTTAACAAATAAATAAAAATAGAAGATATGCGTCACATCCGTGCAAAACAGCCATCGCTCAGCAAAACTAGCTTCTGAAGATTTATAAGTGCTCATGTAGGCCTATGTAAAATAAAAACGTTGGAATTTTGAATTTTTTGAATTTTGGAAAAAAAAAATGCTATATAACAAAAGAGGCAACTCAAAAATGGCAACTGAAAGACAAAGGTATGAATTTAGTCAGTAAAAGTCTAAAACGCCTTCTCGTTTTACCCTTGAGCGGGAGAAGTCAGATGAATACCCATCTCAAAAAAAAGTTACGTTTTGTTATGAATACAGTTCTTAAACATTAATTTGAAGTGTGCGCCCAAGTTTCAATCAGCCAACTTAATCCTACATAATTGACCAGCTTAAAAGCACCCAAACAAAAATACCGAACCCTGAATATGAAGTTAATCGGTGCAGATTAACCAAAAAGGAATCAAAGAGAGTCAAGAAACCGTAGGATTTCTAAACGGCTCGCCAATAGAAAT
The DNA here is from genome assembly GCA_949319445.1 of Mythimna lalbum. Classification (NCBI taxonomy): domain Eukaryota; kingdom Metazoa; phylum Arthropoda; class Insecta; order Lepidoptera; family Noctuidae; genus Mythimna; species Mythimna lalbum. The sequence goes on along the minus strand of OX439348.1, from coordinate 7,052,847 downwards.
TTCATTACTTTATTCCGATTTTCACGTCTTTGACTTTTCTCGCCAACAAAAAGGCTAGCGAACGCCAGTGGTGGCTTTGACGGGATTAATTGAAGTTTTCGCGCGAAAATACCTAACTAATTAGCGGTAGTTTGGTTACGGACGAGGGCCGGATGCTCCGCGCAGGTAACTATGCAACTCCGTCTGCAAATTTCGGTTTTTCGCTAGCGGTTTCCTGGTATCGGTTCGCTATTCGTATAAATGTTTGGACGAAATTTTGGATTTTGAAATTGTTTTACGGATTTTGCTTGTCTTTAGCTTGTTTGAATAATCGTTGTTAGATTTAGTGAACTAAAATAATTTTAAGCTTATCTATGTGTGTAATATTTTTTGGTGCATGTTATGTGTTGTAGCCAATAAATGATTTATCCATCAATACTTAGGTATATTTATATTTTTCATATTCTAAAGCTGCATTTAAGAATTTGTTTGTTTGTTTAAACGCGCTAATCTTAAGTACCTACTTACTCCTTCATGCTCGCTCTGTTCCCGCGCGCCTCAAAGAGTTGTCAGCAACAGCAGGGGCACCAGCTGGGTCGAAACCTACTGTGGCCAGGGTTAGCTCCGAAAGGTAGCTCTGCCCCGGTATAAGAGGCAAGAAGGAACGGGGTGGGTTTTTTAGTCAGTAAGAGTCTGACACTATCTCCCGCTCTGCTGCTCCGATTTTTACCCACCACAAAAAAAGTACTAATTATTCGATCTGCAAAAATCTTCTAATGTTGGATACCCCATTTATTCACGATTCAAAGCACTTATATCTTTTATCTGAAGTATGAATATAACATTTTTAATAAATTTAATGTATCCTGAATAATATTTGCACACCACAAGTAATGGTAGAATGTAAATGGCACTAATTTAAATTTAAATCTTACTACTTTGTACACCTGCATTCTGGCAAATAAATAAATGATTATTATTATCATCAAATAAACCATTTACACAGGCACTTTTAAATTGTCAAAAATTTTGTCAGAAAATGATGCTAATTGCACATTCTAAAGCGTAGAGTGCGAGTAACTCCATGGACACTATATTACCATGTTATGTGTTACAATTATCTCGACTCACATAATAGGTAGTTTGTTGTTGTTTCTATTATATGATAACAATGTAAATAAAGTACGACTCAAGGAAGCTGAGCAGTTGCAAGAGATGCGATCGTACATAGCTAGTATTAAGCTTCCTAATTGTTTATTATACACACAAAAAATTAACCATAATACATTCATATGTAGATAATACATGTACAAAGGAGAGCTTAACTCAACAATGAGTTAATATAAGCTTGAACTACATTAGACCGACGTACACGTGTAACACGCCATATTTGTACTTAAAACGACGACCCGTGGCGTCGTGTGGATCAAGTGTAGCTCTACAAGTCTAGTTTCCATGTAAAATGTACTGAGACCAACGCGCCCAGATCGGCGTGTGTGACACACGTGTGCGCAGTCTAGTTCTAGCATTAGTAAATACGCTTCAAATCATAGAGTTTAATTCCTTTTCCAAGTTTAACCAAACTACCAATATATTGTGGTTGTAAATACCCGTAGTCAATATTTCAAACGGTTCATTGATAGTTCATCATCGGAATCCATATTTCATTGCAGTGATCCAAACGTCCAATTGAATAAATACAAACGATAAAATATTACGTTACCAATTAAATACCGCGTAGACCACGACTGGTTTACATTCTGGTCCAATTTTGTTAAAAATCGTTTATAAACCGATCAATTATTTATTTATTTGTTTTATTATAATATCCAATATGCTAGTTGCCATAAAAATGTAATAAGTCCGTCTTTTAGATTATTCAAAAATAAGGGACACGTATTTTTTTATTTGTAAATTAAAACAAAAATTAAAAAGATATAGCCTATTAAAGTTACGTGTAACGTCACGCCGTGCTACATTTATTCGCTCGGGGTGATGTCACACGTGATTTGAAAAAATATTTTTTTGTTGGAAAGATTATAGGTAGGTACTTCCTAAATGGTCCTATAGTCACCAAGTTGGGATCTGATGATAGACTCTTGGCGAAATCAAAGGAACTCCTTAAATTCAATTCAATTTCACAGGCGCTTTTGAATCTGTACTAATCACACTTTTTAAACCATAAATCTTCTTTTTTCTTTTTTTTTATCGTTGCCTCCACACTAGAAATAATTCCTGTATCTTAAGTGCGTTCACAAACATGTAAACCAACATACACAACGTTTTTTTTTTTTTTTAAAAAAATCCTCTATCAAAGTAAACGTCTGTTAATATTTAGCCATGAGCACAGATCGTTTACCGAAATATGTTTAGTATCCTATCGATTTTGTAAATTCAATTACATTACAGGATCAGGGCAGTAAATTCCTCACATTATACGGGTATAAAAAAGCCCAGAGAAAAGGTTCTGCTCATAAATATTTTACCAGCTGCTAAAGCACTGGGTCTATAGACCGCTAAATATGTTACCAGAGGTTTGTTTTAACCTCAAACCTTTATTTGTGGTTGTTAAACATCATCATCATCTCATCATCTTCCTGCCCTTGTCCCGTTTTATTTGGGGTCGGCGCAACACGTTTTTTTCTTCTATTCTGTCCTGTCACTCGTCACGCTATCACTAACTCCCTTTTCTTTCATATCACTTCTCACACAATCCATCCATCTTTTCTTTGGCCTCCCTCTCCCCCTCCATCCATCCACATGTAAACTCATAACTGGTGGTTGTCAAACATATTACATTCAAATATTAGGTACACCAAAAACTTTATTATTTATGTTGTAAGGTACATAAAAAAGTTACGTAAACCATTTTCATACGATGTTTGACACTCTATTTAGCCTATAAAAAAGATGTTTATTGAGTTGTGTTTTATTAGCTCAAAGTGTTCGCGTTCTAGAACTTAAGATGATGATGACGCCATCTAGCCGATTTCGGCCACAGCGACCGTATACTCTGGCTCCTCATAGTGGTCGTGAATTCAGATCTGCTGCTCTTTTATGCGTTTAAGTGACTTGCATATCCAACCTTGGCCGAAAAACTCCGAGCACAAAGCGGACATGTCCGGCCACCATTAACGACATGATAACTTATAGCTGTCGGTGGTCTAGCTTTGAAATCGTCACACTTCAACTTAAGATATTTGTTGCATAAATAAATAATAATTCATCTCTCATCTCCTGGGCAGTTGCCCAAACCAGACCAAACCCCCGTCTGGTTAGAGGATCCTCCCTCTTCAATGCATGTTTGCGGAACTTTAATACTCAATACTCAATACTTTATTGTGTGTCTTTATACTCTGTCCTGCATACCTCTAAAACAGATTTTTAGAATTTAGTAGCTTTATTGTAAAACATGGTAGGTTGTATATTTTTCCGATATCGCTATTCATTTTTCCAACTTCTCCATATCGTTTTACAAACTCGCGTGCATTATCGGGAAAGTACGTACTGAAGATTAATGAAACATGGTGCTGATTATAAATTGTGGTCTCCGAGGAAATCTTGCTTAAGTTCCCGCCAACAATGGCCACATAAAATATTTCTACTAATATTCTCATTTATATGAACGCTCTCAGGAAGTTTTACTATTCTATATCCCGCATAACAGTTTTATATAGGCTATTCTTTTATATACGGTGATATTGCCTTTCAAGCATAGTGCTTTCATTTTTAAAGCATAATTCCATCGTTTATGGTGAAAGAAACGATAACTTTGACAAATAGCAATAAGGTCCTGTCTACGTACAATATCTATTCTTCAAATATTGTCTTTTAAGATTCTTTGTTCGTATTACGTACGTATTTTTATACGATCATTGATTTGAATAAAGAATACTGAATAAAAACCCGTTTTTCTTTTGTTTTTCTTACCAAACTTATGATGTTATTAAATTCAATCATAATATAATTTGCCAGTATTTAACTGACCATTTTGAAAAAGGAACGACCAGTCACCTTTTTTTTAATTAAAAAAACGACGATAAAATAAGAACAAGAACACTAAAGACTTAAGAATTTACTCTTTGTATTTCCGTTCAATACTTTTCTTTCCGCATGATTTTCATCAGAAACTAAGCAGCAATTTTAAACACTTTCTGTATTAAAGCAGAACAAAAGTAATTTTAAAGCCACTTTAGAACATTGTCTGGTTAAAACAAGATGGCCGCCTCGTTATTTTCGCGGGTTAATCATCTTTATCGAGTAGTCACTAAAGGGGATTGTGATTTAGGTATTTTAATTTCTTTAGTCCACAAATTCTGAAGTTTTACTCTAGTTTCTCATTATAACTTTTCTAAAGTCTTAGTGTCGCATTTTAAGAAGTCTTGAAGTTTAAATGTAAACAGGATTAAGACTTTGTGTAACGCTGGAACGAAAAAGTCTGATTGGAAGGGTTTTAAAGAATTTAAATAGCATTAAAATAGTTCTTGACTTTTACAGGTTCTTGAAAAATTAGTAATTAAGGAATTATAATCTTTATTCTGTCCGTGAAACTATCGATAAAATAAGCTAAAGATAAGCTCAAAAAGCTGCCCAACTAAAACGGGATTGGGCAGAACCTGTCTGCAGCATGGGCTATAAAACACAGGATTGGTGTCCGGACACAGTGACGCGAGGCTGCGGCAGACCACGAAGTAGATGGCGGGACGACCTGGCTGTCTTCCTTAAGAATTAGTGTCCCCACACACGGGCCAGAACAAAAAGCCGCTTCTAGCTTTTTGTGGCTCGAGTGTGGAGGTGGCGTCACAAAAAAAAAAAAAACTAAAAGCCGCTTCTAGCTTCTCCGGTCACAAGCTGTCGCGCTCTTCAGCTTTTTTTGTGGCCGCTTCTAGATTTTTTTTGAGGCCACTTTTAGTTTTTTTTTGTGGCTGCTTCTAGCTTTTTTTGTGGCCGTTTCTAGCTTTCTTTTGTGGCTCATGTCCGGGGACATTTAAAAAGGGAAAACGAGGAACTGTGATCGTTGAACAGAATGAAGGGAGGCTATTGCCCAGCAGTGGGACAATACCAACTAGGTATAATATTAATAAGATACCAAGATATATAAATATTTATTATCTAGTTGTATCTATTTGTTAATACAAGCTTCACGAAGGATTACAAACCTCTTTAAATGGCTAAAAGCCAATTGCCCTGATTGTCTCGTATAATACGCAGTACCAAGCCCTCATTATCATATCACAAGTACGTCAGGCATGTATTAAAATATTACCAACTCTGTATTACTCTCAACAACGTGTAAATTTCAATTACATCGTTATTTTTACGCCAATTAACCCAGCTGCGGTTTATTTGTAGTGCGAAATTGAGTTAAAATTTCGATTCGCGATTTTAGTACGAAAAGGTTTTTTGATTAATGATTCTTTAAACATTTTTTCCTTTAAAAATCGGATGCTCATTCGTTTTTGTTTGTATTAATGAAAAATTAATAAGTCCGTAAAAGTGAATACGTAGCAGGCGTTTTACAAATTAATGAATTCTCTGTACAATCTCGTTAGTCGAGGTTTTACAATGAATTTTATGTAGGTAAGCATTTATTTTATGTAACGTTCATAATCCCTAGGGTTTAAAGCTTTGTGTAATTTATAGTTTTTTTTTTTGTTTGAGTTGACATATGAATCAAATACTAAATCTACCCTTCTTTATTATTTTCTAAACTAACAATTCCCAAATACTCAAATACAAAAATATGTATAAAATATTTACATAAACATATATTATTTCAATGTAAAATTTAGTCCAGCATTTTCCCCTAAAATGGTAATATTTATTTAAAAAAGAATTTGCTTTATAACACGTTTTTTTCTATTTTTTTCTAAAATTCATTATGTCAATGTGCATACCTGTTATTTACATGATTACTGAAATGCCGATTAAAGTTTATTTAAATTGTATGTGAAAGCCTGATGGTTCTGTTGGTGCACTTGTATCTACACTAGTATCATGAAGAGGGAAAATTTGTATTTTTATGTGTATGTTTGTAATTCATAAACTCAAAAACTACTGTGCCGATTTTAAAAATTCTTTCATCATTGGCGAGCTACATTCAACTTGAGTAACATAGGCTATATTTATTGCCCGTGCAAAGCCGGGACGGACCGCTAGTTATAAATAAATAAGTACAATCAGGCATTACTTAACAAACTCTAAACAAAAAAACACATTTAGATATTTATACTCTGTGCTGTTTATCTCATCACGATTTAAAATCATAACTTCAGTCTCCATTTTGCCGTAATATCAAGTTTAAATAATGAATGCTTGCTCTGTTGGCGCTTGAGCTGTTTTAGCGGCAAACTTACACAAGGTAAAGTGGGTTTTAGTGTCGCACTGTGCATCCTTGCGTAAGTTTGACCGTAGCCGAACTTTGTACTCGTGCTTTATACACTGGCGGCACGCTTAAGTATCGTGTTGTCGTTATGTGCTTAACTTTGAGGGGTTTAGTTAAAGCTTTCGTATAAAAATGAGAGGAAATGTTGAATATATGGCTCTGGTCTAAGGCATTTGACTACCTTTGTATTCTTTGTTGCATGACGATTTAATAAATAAATCTTTTCAAAACCTATTGCACTGCACTTAGGTACATAATGGCCCTTGTTACCAAACTGTGACATTTTGATTACCATTACGCACTAGTGCTATAATGTAGTTAAAATCTTTTTGTTTAACCTCTCCCCTGCCATAATTTTATTACATTTATTGTATCAGGATGAGCGCGCGTTGTCCTCGACGAGGAAAAAAAAGGGCGCATATGAAAACAGATTTTTACCGCCATAAAAATTTTCTAGTTTAACAGTTATTTCTTCACAAGTGTATTGAAAAACATCGTATGATACACGTGTGTGATGATGAATGATTACCGTTCTCGACTCTCTTAAGACCCTCGCCGCGGCTCGGGTATAAATACCGCCTCGACTGTAATCATTAACATTAGACACTTACAATATAATTTACTAATCTGGAAATCGTCAGCAAAAAGGACAATCTAGACCTTCATATACAGAAACCCATTTTCCTGACACCACATAAATAAACAACTCGACTTAGCTCTCAAACAAACACTAGTTTAGAACCTAAACCGGGACTAATTGAGCTAGAATTACAAACCCCGTAATGTACCCCTGCCTCATCCTCCCCGTTGTAAAAGTGAGGTAATTAGAGGAAATAATTACTCCCGGTATATTCGGTAATTGTTCCCGCCGTGTCTAATGAAATAAGAGCTTTGTACAGCTTCCTACTACCGGCTTCGAATTTATGCGGTAATTTGATGTTAGTACTGAATATTATTTAATTTGATTGTACAATCAGAATTATATTAGCACTTACTATTTCGCTAACGGTACTAACTTGAATAATTCATTGTTATGGTTCATGGATTTATTATGATTTGGAGAATACATAACTAAAAAGCCATATATACAAAGCATGTTTGTGTGAAGAGGTAATGGAGTGGAGTTTCTTGCAAAGGTTATGGAGTAGAGTTTCTTGCACATTCTTCTTGATAGAGATCTATGCTTTGGAATGTGCAATTAGCAACATTTTTGACAATTTAAAAGTGCCTGTAAATGATTTATTTAAAATAAAAAAAAACTTTGATTAATTGAATCGGTACTTGTTAATACAGTAAGCTCTATAAAATTTTCTAACAGATAATATTTGTAAGCTTGTGTATTATCGTTTATATGGTTAGAATTTTATATATCTATTATTTTTTTTCTTTTCGAGTCAATGGTAAACTCGTTAAACTCTTTGGGCCTAGTAGGTGACTTTGTTAACAGCAGCATAGGTGGCACTCGTTGAGAGTTGCGTGTATATCGTTTTCTTATCGTTACTAAAGGCCCTTGTTTACGGAAACTTTTTGTAGTGATGCCGTCGCGAATTTCGTAAACGCGCGACAGCATCGCTGCTAACGCGCTTTAGTTGCATTTGCCAGTGCATTATCTACCAGCATACTCAATAAATGAGCCCTCAAAAACAGCCACTAGCTCGAAGTGACATAGCAACAAGGGGGTAACATATCCTGTGGTGCTTAAAGAGTGGCGATGTTTAATACCAGAAGTACGAGTCAAGAGTCCTATCAGCATCTTACATAAATGTACATTATTTTAAAAGTTTTGTTACTTTTTTGGCGTACAATAAAGTTTATTCTATTCTATAATATGATGACTGTTAAATAAAATCTGATTTTTTATCCTGAATTTCAGTCTAAACATTTCTATTTACACTGTTCAAAATTTATTATCTCTGCAACTGCACCCGTAATTTGTATCTGATAGTCCGCATCTTAGAAATTCAAAGCAAGTTGTCTCCCAGCAATTCGACAGTAGTGCTTTGGCCGGCTGCCTTGCATCGATCGCAAATAATTGATATCTTCTCAACCGTACCGAAATGTATCTACTAGATACCAGGCGTTCAGATTTCTGTCAGACTTCAGGTGGAACGGTCCGCAGGGCTAAATATTGTAATGGCTTGACCGACTTAGGGAGAGTTTACACAAGAGATGTGCTAGGTAGCAGTGTACTGTGTGTAGCGGCGCTGTGAAAATGTGTGACTGTTTTCACTGAAGATGTGCGAGGTATTGAGCATTGGGCTATTTTGATCGGAAGTGGCGCATTCTTTTCATTAAATATATTTGTAATTTGTTAAGACTTTCCGACAAATAAAATGTTTCAACTAAATTTTCTTTCTAGGTGTTTGCGTGGTGAGAGGATGGGTTGCAAAGCTGCGTGACGATGTGTAGTTGAATTATGCTAGATGCGTAGCGGTTTCGTTTTAGCAGTGCGCGGTTGGGGTGTTATGTAATGAAGACGTGTGATCCTTGCACACATTTTTCGTTTCTTTATTTATACAAATGACAAATACTAGTCCTTCGTGCTTCGTTATTCCTTTTTTCACTGTAACTGCGCTAAACCCAAAAGGAATAAGAAGAGATCCTTTGCATCCGTCGATTTTTTCTTCGCGCACAGCATAACTTCGCTTAGCTCAGTCATCTTGGGTGGAAAAGCATCCTTAACTTCAATGCAGCTGTTATTTACCTACGGACGTCCGTTGGAAGCTACATAATAGATGATTGCATTGGATGGAAATCTTGTTTGAGGAACTTTGATGTGGTCAGTATGCCGTTATTTATGTAGTGGGAATGCAAGATTAGGTTTTGTGTTCTTGATGTCTTAGTTGTGAATAGGGAATAGCTGCTTAGTTACAGTACAGTTGCACTGCACTGAGGTAGGTTGTTCTTGGATGTGTGTGTAGATTTACTTGTCCATTTCTGAGTGTGTGAAATTGTAAAATAGGTTCTCCTGTTTTGGTGCCAGTGACAGACTTTTAGTGACTAAAATCTGCCTGTGTTCTTTCACTTGCCGTTTGCGTTTCAAGGCCACGGTAATTTTTCCAACACCGCAGTCCAGCTGAAGTATATTTTGCCTGCTGCGGTCTTCCCGTCCGATTATAATTTAAAGTGTCTTCAAGGCTAGACTGAACTGGCTCTTAATAAACTAGTGCCTCACTATCAACGATTACATCAATGCTTAACATAAGGTGGGATCGCAGTCTAGCACTAGTTTCAAAGTTAGATACCATGTTTATAATATATTTTTATTATATTTCACCACTATCACACAACGCCATCTAGTTTCAAACTAAACAGAGCTTGTGATATGAGTACCAGACAACTGATATAAATACTTATATATTTCACAGAACAAATGATCGTGCTCATCACACAAATATTGATCCTGGTTGGGAATCAAACCCATGACCTCAGCTCAGCAGTCATGGCCACTAACCACTAGACCAAACGGTCAGTCAATAACGTCAGCTTATATAAAAAAAAAACTTCTATCTGAAAAAAAAGTAAGCTCTCGTTTGTGACATTTTTCCTGAAAAGGCTCGATATTGTAACACAACCTTCTAACTTCAATCCCCAGTACAATAATGTCGCGCTCCGGCCCGGCTTATCTCATTGTCATACGAAACTCCTGTGATGTTGCCGCAGACGTTTTAAGCCGGCAGCTCGCCGACCGTCAGACACCATTATATAAACAAATGCCGCCGCTCGTGATCGGAAACACCTCGCTTTCGTTGAAAGCAATGATACATAGCTGTACTGGCCTGTTGGTGTTTTTTTTATTGTTGATAGGTTCGCGTTTGACCGCTATCTCACCTGAGGGAAAGCGATGATGCGGTCGACGATGGAACGCGCTTCATCATTTCATCATGTCAGCCGACAGACGTCCACTGATGGACATAGGCGTCCCCCAAGTGTCGCCACAACGCACTTACCTAGAAGAAACCTATTTACTCTTGACTTAAAGTTTCTCGGGTTGTAGCCATCAGGAAACACAGACAGGTACTGGTTAGTACTCTTGGCAGCTATGCTGGTGGTCGTGGTGTCGATTCCCATCCATGACAAATGTTTGTGTGATAACCACGATCTTTTGTTTTCTCTGGGTGTAATTTATCTATTTCGCCGTGCGAGTTGTCCACGCATGTCTCCATTAGATGTCAGAAAAACCGTAGAGTAATAGTAGGGCTAAAGCATATAGGGAATAGATGATTTCGCCTACTTACCTTAAAAGAAAATCTAGGTAGCCCGTGAATTCATAATTTCTTAAGTTTTTTTTTGCATTTTTTAGGACAGTGTGAGGTTCTATGTTAATTAAAATATGCTTTACAACCGTAATACGTATTTATTTTCGACATAATATTAATGATTAAAACCATCAATACAACCAGCTCAGTGCGAGCTAGTAAAAGGGATGAAGCTGTGTACCCTATATAGCTCCATCCCTTTAACAGTTCAGGTTAGGTCGTCAAAAAGGATCGCTTTAAGAGCTCATGGTATGGCCTCTGTTTGACTTTGAGGTTATATATATTATATAGTGGCCAGATCGCGCAGATCAATTTGTGATAAGGCCAACTAAAACTGGGCAGATCGTTTAAACGTTAACATTTGATGATATGTCAATCCTCGTTTGGCCAAATCATTGATGTAGGATTTCTATGAAAATAAAAGGTCTAAAGAAAGTAAGCCAAACGAGGTTCGATATATAATTGAACTTTAACGTTTTAAACGATCTGGCCAGTTTTACTTGGCCATATCATGAAGTAATTAATTTCTAAAATTTGGCCACCACATATATATGTCGCAGGGAAGTGAAGATGTCAGGGATTTCACGAAATCCCTAGGGATATCACGAAATCTCGGTAGATGTCGAATATTCTTGTTTATTACGTCTTCTTACTAAAAGAATCTAGTGATATGACCAAACATCCTATGTCCTTTTCCAGGACATGGTCTATCCGTGTACCAAGTTTCATCAAAATCGGTTTTGCCGACGAATTATATGAGCCCAAACTCGTTGGGGTTGTGTCGTTTAATTACCAAGTTCCTATAGACCCCTTACGTTTACACCATCAGATCAGCTCTTTGTCATAATAAATTTGCATTGTCATCTAATTTACACAAGCATACAAATATTGCAGCTCAAACGGCAACCGGAAAGTGGGTCAAATTTAATTTACAAGATTTGATGACAGATAAACATCGGGACAGCTGAAACTAAATAAAAGCTTGTAAAAAAAACACTGACCAAGTGTATAAGATTTTAGAGCTTAAATTATGATTGTAATTCAATTTGGGTGTATGAGGGTGTGCATTATTCGGGTCGTGGGGCGTTTTGGACTGGGCCCGCGATCCGGGTCCAAACAGCCCCACAACCCCATTATTTCCGTTACATGTTGTAATCGTATAAAAGAATGGATACGTACGTCAAGCAAAATGGACTGCCATAGCCATAGTCTGCATTAGCAATTAGTTACTACGAATATACCATTATATTCGCACACACAGCCAAGTTTGGTTCGTATGGAACGCTTTGATAATGCCATCAAACGGTATTCCCTGAGGGATATCGAAACTCCTTGGGGTATATCGATATAGTATATCGGTATAGTACTTACAGAACAAAAAGATGTCTATTTAGCTCCGTAACATAAAACGATATATATCGAACACGTAATTTGATCATTAATTAGGTGAAAAGTACTTACCTAATTAGATTGCTTGGGCCGTATTGAATGCGGGATGAGATGTAGTCTGAAACAATAAAGATTAGAATTATTTAGAATCCTTGAAGGACAAGAGGATGTAGTGAAATGTAGTTATTACCAATTAGTGCTCCCAAAAGTGGGCCATTTGCCTTGTTTTGTACATGGGTATTAAATTGCTTAGTGCCATTAAGACGGTAGATGTTTACTGCTGCTCCATACAAAGTTGTTCATAATTTACGCAAATTATTTTGTATATATAATAAAAAAAAATATATATATAGAGGTATTATACCTACCTAGAGATATTATGGATACCTAGAGATATGAAGAGATATTATTTGTAAGCTTTTGAATAAAATTTATAGATTTAATCTGTATTCAAACAAAATAACTTAAAAGATAATTTTGATTTAATCTGTATTATTGTAAGTCGGGCCCGTTACCACTCGGCAATAAATGCTCTACCATAATCAGCCTTTTTAGTGTTCCCACTGCTGGGACGGGTCTCAGAGCTCTTCTCTCTAGGAGAGGGAATGGGCTATGCTAATCTGTATTCAAACTAAATAATTAAGATATAATAATTATTTTTTTATCAGATTTTGTCGGAAAATTAGGGCAAACCAATTCATTTTCATTATTTTGTATGTTTTTTTTTAAATTTCAAAACGCATTGTGCTTTGATTTTTTAATTTTATTAACAACACTTTTTATCAAATTATAAAGAATATTTATTCTGGCTTTTGTAAAATTTTTTTCGCAATTATCTATTAAAAACTTTGTATGGAGAGTAAACTTCATGTACCACGTCAAGTATTCTCAGAGATACTTCACTCTCGGAAAGTTAATGTTGATCATTATGAGTCATGAGTAATATTACACAGAATCGCTTTTTCCGACAATATTATGACGACTTCGAGTAAGGGATATATTCAGAAATTACCTTATAACTTTCTGTCGTTTTAAGTATTTAGTGTCGTTTAGTACTTTGATTGTTATCGATGTTTACTTGCAATCACACTAATATAATAAAGGCGAAAGTTTGTGTATCTGTGTGTTTGTATATGTTTATTAATATTTTTACGCTCAAACGGCTGCGCGGATTCCAATGAAACTTCATATATGGATAGACCATGTCCTGGATTAGCACATAAGATTTTTTGGATTTTTATTCCCTAAGACACGCAGGCAATGCCGCAGGTAGCAGATAGTTTGATTAATAATTTAGTTTGACGTATTTCTAGAATAAAAAGAGTATGTATTCATGTGCGAGTATATAAGTTTTTATTAAATACTAGCTTTCGCCCGTGGCTGCGTCTGCGTACATAAAATGTAGCCTACGTCACTCAAGCATAAAGCAGCTTTCTATCGGTGAAACTTTTAACAATCGGACCAGTACTTTCAGAGATTACCTTCTACAAACAAACTTTAACTCTTTATAATAGTGTAGATATTATTGTTACGTAAATCCAAACTAAATAAATAATAAATAATAATAAATAAATATACAGATAATATTTTGATAAATTATTGATAAATTTTGATTGCGATACTAGTGTGTTTGTATGTAGATAAGTACTAATATTGATGCGTTCCCAATATAGGATGACTGTGAGTTATTTGCATAGGTCGGAATTCAGTAGATTTATTCATGTACTTGCATTGAAATGTTGATATTAATATAAATCGCATGCTTAATAGAAAACTTAATTAAAAAATGTGGGTATTTAAAAATTGAACCTTATTATTGAAACATATTTTTTAATATTCAAATACTTTCTTTTTTGAGTTAGGTTAGGTTAGGTTAGTCGTGGAGTACATGAAGAGAAAGAGCAACTGGACTCTGAGGGTCGAAAGGTTGGATTCGCGCCACGACACCAACTTCAAGTCGTTCGTGAGACGAGTACCAACCCATCATGGAGACCTTTTTGAGTGAGGACTTTTGGCCGAAAGGTGTCGTGTATCGACGTTTCCGAGGACGGCTACGCGACACCACGCAGCGGAACACGACACCGAAGTTACGTGTTTAATTCATGAATCCCCAAGCGACACCCGGTGGCCGCGCATCTATTGTCTTACTATTGTGTCTCTAATTGACGGTATCTGAAGGGTTAATTATAAATAGTTTATTGTTTGTGATATTTTAATATGTATTAGTTTATTTTGTTCATAAGATTGTAATGTTATGTATTTTATCTATGGGCCTTAGTTGCCTGACAATAAAGAAATAATAATAATAACTAAGCATGCAAAATCCTCCCGGGATTTCTAATGAAATATTTAAATAATAATATTGGTTGGCCACACGAGATTTTTCGTTAGACACATTTACAAATAAATAATGATAAAAAACCTCTTTATAATATTAGTGTAGATTTTCTATTCATGATTTTGTATGGAGAGTACATTAACGTAATGTAGGTAGGTAGGTACTACGTTAAATGTTCCCCGAGATACGTCTCACTCTTGGGAACATAACGTTACTGGTAACATAAGGAAAGGGCAATTAGGATATTATGAAGTCGGTACGGGTTGCTTATATTCACCTTATTGCTCTCTGTTGTTATGAAGTAGTCTGTGTCGTTTATAGTGCTTTGATTACTTTCAAGATTTGTTGGTCTTTTTATTTTATAGTTCATGCTTCTTAGTACTGATAGTAATTAGTTGATTTTGTCCAATGGCAACATTGATGTATCGAAAATCCAAGATACACAATCAGCGTCTCAAAAACGTCCGCAAAAAAAGAGCGCAACATTCGAAAAAGTGCGTACTTTTCAAATAGTCTCGCGTCACCCGCGTCACTGTACGCTCGTTGGGTTTGATACATCAATGAATAGCAAACATTAAATTAATATGTTTGCTTTGTTATATAAAGTTTAATAAATCCAATGCTGGCTGAATACTAAAATAATACTTTCAAATAACAACGTTATAAGTCTGTAACACGACTCAACCCGTTGGACTAGAACAAGATTGTTAAGCGTTAATCTCTTTGGTAAGTCTGTTGGTTTGTGTCGGCAGACCTTAATGTTATCACTACTGGAACTCTGGCCTCCTCTTTAGGAGAGGGAATGGGCCGTAATCCACCACGCGGTCCCTGTACAAGTTTATGGATGTCATATCAGTCATAACGTCTTCAATTTATTTTTTGTTCTAGGACATAATCATTGTCGGTTTCTTCACAATGTTTCCCTTCACCGTTTTGAGAACAGTGGAAATAAAATAAATAAAATAAAGATATGATTCAAAACTGGGTTTGAATTTGGACCCACAACCAACGTCGTGCCGTCGGCATCATGTCGCTTTATCATCAGTCTCATAGAATTGTATGTAAGTTGTGAGCAGGCGTTCACCAAACATACTTGTGTGACAATTAAATACGCGTCTATGAAGCTACGTGTCCGTTGATGCTAGCCTTATCCGACTTTTCAAAACAATCTTTATTAAAACCGTTACTGTTTTCTATTTTTGGTTAAGTACTGACATTACGAAGCGACATTAGAACAATTTTTTTGTTCTTTTTAAATTGTTCTAAATTCAAATAAATAATGGCTGTCGTGCCAATGTCTCCATATCACACTTTTTTGTTGAAGCCTTAAATAAACTCAATAGGTGCTGGCACAAAACGAAATAAAAACCATCAAATACGTCTACAAGTATCTACAATCAGAAACACGATACTTAAGTGGCTAATCTAGCTGTCCATTGGTTTGTATCGACAGTCCTAAGCAAACGTCTTCTGTAGAATGATGTTTGCTCTCAACCAATAATGGCAGCGAGTTCTTTTTGTAAATGCGTAGTGGTCCTGATGTCTTAATTAATGTTTAAACTGTTTTATTGGTTTTCAGGATGTTCTGGTTTGTGTGTATTTGCTACTAACTAAAATTAGATAGTAGGAAATTGGGTAGGTACTAACAGTGGGGCTCAGGAGGGGGCCCATCTGGGTCGAAGCCTACTGGGGCCAGGGTCTTCTGAAAGGAAACTCGAGCCCCAGTATGAAGACGCTAGAAGGAACGGGGTGGGTTTTTAGTCAGTAAGAGTCTGACACTATCTCCCGCTCCACCCAAGAGCGAGGGTTGTCATAAGATGATTTTTGCCCACCGTAAATAAATAAAAAAATGGGGCTGATTTATCAAATAGTATCTGCAGTGTTATCTGAAAAATGAATATGGCAGTTTGACTTGCTTTCCATCTAGAATTTGTCGAACCGCACATTTTTTTTTTCTTCAATTTAAAGTTGCTATTATTCTTATTCTTCAGTTTACAGTGTGTAACCATCGTGAAATTAATTACTGATTTCTAATGGTCAGATAACTGTTGTTTAAAGAATAAATATGGCGGTTTGGCATATTTTCTATAAAAAAGCTGTCGAACTACCATAAAATGGTAGTTCTTGAGTTCAAAATATATAGTTTTTGAAAAATTTGTATTTTTTTTTATTAATTATAGGCTTGATATTTATTATTTGACCACTATCTCACTTGATGATAAGCAATGATGTAGTCGCCAATGGAGCACGCTTGCCTCGAGGTAACCTATTTACTCTGAACTTAAAGACCTGAAGAGGTTATGGAAATCAGGAAAATCCTCCTATAAAGTAATGCTTGATGTGTTTGTTGTATTTCCAATCTTAAACTATACTGAGCTACATAAAGTTAATGATCAGCTAAAATAGAGGGGCGTGGGGTTTTTTGGACCTGGATGCAAGCTACCACCTATATTTTTTTTATTAAGTACCTCGTATTTTAGGACAGCATGGAAAAGGCATTAAATTACAGTTGTAAAAAAACTATATTTTATTTTGGTCCAAAATACTACAAAAAAAAAAATTACAAATTATAGGTATAAATTGGGACCGCGGTCTTGGTCCATAAAGCCCCACGACCCAAATAGAAACCACTTATCGAATCACTGGATTCAATTAGGCTTTCAGGAAATGAGTGAATTACAGATCTAAATTCGTTGGTGACTTTGACTCTTGCGTAAACAGTCTCAACTTCTCAAGTAATTGACTCTAGATTTTATTTCCTACAATAATTTAAGGGCAATTTTATTGAGCTAAATCCTGCGTGGAAAGTAAATGATAAAAAAAAAACTGGGTTCCTGTGAAAATTTATTCAGGTAATAGAAAAATGAAAAGACTGTCCAAAGTTTATTATACACGTCTTAAACAAAAGCTTATTAACTTTACAAAGGTTACTTACAATCATGACTGAAAAAAAAAATAAGATACCTACCATAAATATAAAAAGAACATTTTAAACAAACAACTTTGTAGCTCCTTTGTAACGTTCTAGTAAAAGAACATTTAAAAAGAGAACGTTTCTGTGCTTATTCGAAGCACGTAGCGTAGTCGTTGGGATCAATCAATCAATCTCAACAGGTCGTAAATGTCCACTGCTGGACGTGATTCTCCGTCATAGTTGCGAAGAACGGGCACAGGAGGTATTGGCATAATCACCGGAGGTTTCACACGACTGGACTCGGGAGAGGGCGCTGGTGTCGGAATGGGGAACTAGGCTTTTGGGACGCCGTTTGGTATGCTCGCTAATAGGAGAAACACTCAATATGTCTGGATAGTTATCGTATTTTTCAACTTATTAATAAATAACTGCTTACCATCAGGTGAGATGGCAGTCAAGAATTAGATTATAAAAAAATATATTGAAAAATTGGTAACACCGTACGGACTGGGTTGCTAGCACCCAATATTTTACAAATTATAGTTATCTAGTGGCTAAATGACTAGATATATTCACTTTGGTGTCAAGATTTCACAAGCAAGGTAGGAAATAAGTGCATCCACGTGATATGGTCCTCGGTTACCAAGGAGAAGTTATGGCATCTTGAGCTCCAAGATCTCGGTACGGTGAACATATTTTGTCGGTTAAAAGCATTCTGTTTTCCTACCCTGTATTCAGTACTTTGGTAAATTTATAGGTTAATGTGAAAATAAAGTTTATAAATTGAGGTATTTAGTCTTGAGTTACGGGATTTTTATTATCTAAACAACGTTATTTTTAGTATATGCGAAACCTGAATATAGTTTGTTCAGAATCAGTAAAGTGTTCTGAATAGATTCCAATAATTTGGCCCTTCTCAAGTGACATGACTTTTCCCCCGCGCATCCTTTGAATACATTTTTAACCGTATTTTTTCGGCTAAAGTGCACATTAGCTGGCTAAAGATGAAAGTCACGAAGCAAATTAACATAACATCGAACATTAGCCGGTCCTCGAAGATAAACCTAAGTTTAACCGGCTAATCTTAAGTTTATGTTCACAGGTACACACCTATCTTTAGCCGTAACATATATAAAATGTTACAAGTTGGCTACCACCGACACTAAGTGCAAAATAGGTCACGGCAGGTCATAGTAGGCATTAAACGCTAGCGCACAGCTGGGTGAGGGAGAAAACCAAATCTCAGTCACCCTGGTGGCTCGGTGGCTATGTATCTATGTCGCCAACCAGGTACCATAACGGGCTTATAAGTGTGTGATTATTCATAATACAATTTTGAAATTTTGTTTGTAGATTCTTTACATAAAAGTACTAGACAGGAGATTCAGGTTTTGCATATACTAAAAATTGAGTTGTATATATCTATTATCTTGTTTTCTCAATATTTTTTCCTTTTTTTATGCACTTGTCATGTTCTTTCTCTCTCTCTTCTCTACCATTGACTCGGTGGCGGAGACCTCTCGCTCCGGGCCTTGGTTCAAGCCATGGTCCGGAGCGAAGAGGAGTAATTGACTCGTAGAGAATGCCGTTGTTGCTGTGTTGCCTAGAGTTTTAATAAATAAATTGATCGGAAGAGTTACCGTGGGCCTTTTTTTTTTTTCTGTCGACGGGGAAAATCATCATTGACGAAACCCGCTCTTGGGTGGAGCGGGAGACAGTGTCAGAGTCTTACTGACTAAAAACCCCGCGCCGTTCCTTCTAGCCTTCATACCGGGGCTCTAGTTTCCTTTCGGATAACCCCGACCCCGGTAGGCTTCGACCCAGATGGGCCCCTCCTGTTGCTGACAACTCCTTGAGGCGCGCGGGAACAGTGCGCGCCGTCGACGCCTTGGCTCGGTCCGGACAGTTACCGGACGATCGGACAGCGAGCTACCCATGGCTTGCCGTCCGCGAGCCCGCGTCTACGGTGGCCGGAAATCGGGATCGGAATCCCGGCGGCGGCGGTGGGGGCGCCGTTGCCTGATGCGGTCTGCCTCCACCTTTGCTAGCATTACTGCTTCGCAGAAGGAGGCGACCGCCTGCCACTCCTCCTCGCTCCGGACCATGGCCTGAACCAAGGCCCGGCGCGAGAGGTCTCCGCCGCCGATCACCCCCACGAGGACACGGCGTTGCTCCGCCCAAGCAGGGCACACCTCAACTGTGTGCTCCACCGTGTCCTCCGGGCGTTCCGCACAGTGGCGGCACCCGGGCGTCTCTTCCGCTCGAATCCGATGCAGGAACCTCCCGAACTTGCCATGTCCGGTGCAAGTGAAGGAACACGGGTGGGTTAAGTCATTAAAAATGGAACACTCCCTCTCATTGTATCCAGGGTGGAAGAAAGAAATAGAGAAAAAAGAAAGAAAGAAAATCATGGGAAAAAATGTGATGAAAAATATAGGTAGGTACCTTATCATCATCATCATTATTTTAGCCGAAAGACGTCCACTGTTGGACATAGGCCTCCTCCAAGTGTCGCCACAATGAACATTCCGTAGCTAGGTAGGTACGTATATTAAAGTAATTTTCATAAATCCAAAACAGATGTGTTAACACTCAGATTAGTAACTTGGCTTGGTTTCAAGCGAGTGTTGCCTTTATTTAAAACAAGCTTAATCCCTAAAATGGCGCAAAGCTTTCTTGATCACTGTAAATCTAAAACATGTTTGGAGAGGGTAACACGAAAAACCACACACAGAGCAGTGGCGTAGCTAGGTGACCAAGGGCCTTGGGGCAAAAACTAATTAGGGCCCCTAAATTATTTAAACTTTAGCAATATGTTTAATAAGTATTTATATACATATTTAAAAAATGACAGGACAGGACAGAATGGAAGAAAAAAACGTGTTGCGCCGACCTCAAGTAATATGGGATAAGGGCAGGAAGAAAAAGAAGAAAAAGATTTAAAAAATGAAAAGCTACTTTATCTTTTATATAAATTCCAAGTTATACGAAAATGTATTATTAACATACACAATGATATGGAGACATGGTCGTCATTAATATGATTGGCAACGGTATCTTTCACAGTTTAATTACCGAATCTTCATAAGTAGGCTTTTCAACCGATACTGCAGTGGTCACATTACCTGATTCACTATAATTAGCAACAAAAATATTTTTCGTAACATTTTTCGTTCATTTAATAAGCGGTTTGTTATCAGGTTTTGGGGGGCTCCACGAGTTTGAGGGCCCCAGGGCACTGCCCCGCCTAGCCCCTTAGTTGCTACGCCACTGACACAGAGCAGTACAAGATTTTCACGAGTAAATAAAACTGGAAGTCGTCTATCTTAAGAATCGTTTTTCTAAATTACTTAGGTTCGGCCGGGACCCCATTAGTCGTTCTCGTTACCGGTACGGCACAAAATATATAGATACAGAAGTCCATCTACATACAAAGCGTGCTCGAGCAACGCACACATTGACACCGCTCACGGACACGATATCTCGGAGAGCCTCGGCCCGCTCGTCGAACAGTTCAGGCTCAAATGCTCATTAGTGTGCGTCCACCGAGCGTAGGTATAAAAAGTAAAGTACATATATGAGATTGTCTTCTGTACCTATCTATTTTGTGGTTACGGTCTGAGACAAATGGAGCAAGGCGCGAAGACTTGCCGTCTTCGCCGACCCGTTTATTAGTATTAACAAACTTTGCCACGGAGATCATTTATACCAATGAAAAAAATAAACTAAGATTCCCGACTCGACTGAATTGTGTTTTAATTGAGAACTATAACCTCCTTCGTTTCTCTCGCCTAGTCTTAATTTACAGTTTTAATGTTGATCAACTTTGTTTAAAGTTGTCTTATTTACAGAGAACAGTGTTTTATTACTATTATTTAAAAAAAAAAGATTCGTTGGACTTATCCGACGCAGGATAAGTCCGACTAGTTTTTTCGCGTCCTATACGCCAGGGTCGTGTTTTTACGACTCGTTTAGCTTTTCCCTTTCCACTGGTGATTGAAGAGCTGATTTCTGATTTCTAAGTGTTTGTCGGATATATCCGACAAAAGAAACAAAAAGGTTAGACTTCGCTGTCTTATTTACAGGGAACATATTGTGTGGAAGCGAAGTAAACGTCCACAATGAAGCCTCCGTTAATATGTTTTAATTTAAGCGAAACTCATCAACTACTATCGTGATATATCGAAATTAAAACATATCCCGGGACGTAGGTATTAATTTGTGTGCTCTCCGGGTCGAGGGCGCTCGACGAAAGGTATTACGAAAATTTAATTGAAGTTTTGATTAAGCACTGTTGCACATGGCGGGTTCATTGATCACGACGTTATGAAGCATAGGCTTTAAAATGTGGTCGACATCATTACCGACTACAATGTCAGGGCCTCAAGCCTGCTATTACAATAGTGTCAGAATGGTTTATCATTGATTTCATAGTATTTTTTGGCAAGTTTGGTAATCTATTATGACTTTCCAATGGTCATCTAACACTAGCATAGCATGGCATAATCCATACTAATATTATAAATGGGCAAGTGTGTGTGTCGGTTTGTCCGTCTTTCACGGTAAAACGGAGCAACGAATTGACGTGATTTTTTAAATGGAGATAGTTGAAGGGATGGAGAGTGACATAGGCTACTTTTTGTCTCTTTCTAGCCCCCCACTTTCTGAAAATGGGGGAATTTTACGAATTTAACGTGAGCGAAGCCGTGGGCAAAAGCTAGTTGGACATATAATGTTTCCGTTGTTGGGACTCAGGCCTCTAAGAGAGGAAATGGGCCGTAAGCCACCACGCAGGGCGGAGTTGATGGATGTTTTTTTTTTTTTGGCGACGGGGAAAATCATCTTTGACGAAACCCGCTCTTGGGTGGAGGGGGAGACAGAGTCAGACTCTTACTGACTAAAAACCCCGCGCCGTTCCTTCTAGCCTTCATACCGGGGCACGAGCTCCCTTTCGGACAACCCTGTCCCCAGTAGGCTTCGACCCAGCTGGAGTTGATGGATGTCACATGTCTTCGAATTTTTGGTTCTTGGACAAGCCATTATCAACTAATACTCCATTGAAAGAAATGGCAGATAAATGAATGTCTGACGTATGCGGTAATCTGCTAAAATTTTGACAGTTTTTTTGATCAGTGTTCTTCCATTAGAACGTTATTGTGCAGTTATTGCTTCTAATTTGTTACGAGACATCTCGATATTGTCATCATACGGTTTTTCTATTGCGAAACCATTGACCAATCAGTGATCGACCAATGTGACTTAGTAGGTTACGAACTTTTTGCAAAATGACAAAGGGATCAAGTTGGTATGACGAATTTTTAAAAAGAGTAGCCCCTGATGCTTAGCTCACTGGAAAATCATATTTAAGTACTATAAATTAAAGTTTGATTTAGCTAAGTAACATTTTAAAACAAATTTTATGTTTCGCTCACCCCTTTGTAAAATTGAAAGTCTTTTCCTCGAATTTACAAAACGAACGACCTCGAGTTTCCGAAAATCGGAGCATTGTATACTCCTTAGCTCGTTTTGAAGTTAAACGTGAGTCTTAAGATCAAGGAATTAAGGTGAAAAATGTATTGGAATATTTGAGTAGATGTGACATTTCGTTTTTAGTTATATAAACAAATAATGGGAGCAAGGGAGTGATGGAAGTGAATGAGTCCACGTCCTACGCAAACTTGTGCAGTATCCGAACTAAGGAGCATTGTTGTATTGAAGGCGTTTGGGATGTCGAACCACTGGGAAAATATTGATCTTTTATAGTTTATTCAATATCGAATACCGGAGTGAATACCTTCTCACTTGGAAAATTGTAATGTAATGGAAACAACTGTCACATTCTACGCAATCGACGTTTTCGTTTTCTGGTTTCTTTTGTTTTTATTTCTTTGTTATGATTTTATGAATAGAGGATAATTTTTATTGAAGTAACAGTATTTTTTTAACAATTTTGGGGTGAAGCCCTATCTCTATACTTATTACTCTATATTAATTTACCACTCTATCTTGACCGAAATATAAAATGGTACAGTCACATTAAAACTACATAATATATTTTATAGTTCTGTAAATGTTTTAATTTTTTAATTTTTTTTTTTTAACTGGAAACAGCCAGCTCGAACCGTGCACTGTTTTTGAAGTTCTATAAGCGTCCATTTATAGGCCTGTGTTTAAAAAATATATTTTAAATTGAGAGGTTCAAAATCAGTCTATCAATATCAATTTCTCAATTTAACTATAATGATAGCATATATTAGACTCTACTTACACAGAGTATAACTATCCTACATATAGGATAACAACAGACGTGGTTTTGACAGTATCTACCTAGCCTTTGGTACTGGATTCGATCCCCAGGGCATGCAAAGTGGTATTGGGTGTTCCTGTCAGCCCGGAGGTGCAATTGCGCCGGTAAATAGCGTTAGGCTCGCCCTCAATCCCACAGGACCGTATTCCGTCATCGACAAGCTGTCAGTGAGTGTACGCGAATACACTTCTGTCTGTCAGTGTCAGGGTAAGTTTGGAAGCAGGTACCGCGTAAATATAAGTAAAATACTAGGTACTAATGTGAAAGTCTGTATGTTTGGTTGTGTCTCACACAACATTGATTTATCTATGTTTTGTAAGCGGCTTCCCCTCTTGGTAGTAGAAAATTATACGAGAGAACTTATATGGGTATAGTCAAATGTATATAAACGTGTATATAAGGCGTCTTGTAAAATATTTAATTTTTACCAATGAATATGTTTATCTGTATAATTTCACTACTGAGAAAAGATCCGATGGATGCGAGACGTACTGGACCGTTCATTGTGGCGACACTTAGGGCTGGCCTATGTCCAACAGTGGACGTCTTTCGTCTAAAATGATAACGATGATGATGACTAGAAAAAGATCTCCCCCAACTTTTTCCACGTTTCTAAGACACTTCGTACCAGCCCCTGTAGTAAGCTTCTAAGTCATCTCGCCATCTCTTCACAGGTCGACCTTGGCAGCATTGTCCATTGTCCATCCTCATATACCTACTTTGTGGAGACTTTTGCCCTCATATACCTATATTATATTCCATTCATACATAGATATACCTTTTGTTTTTTTTTACTAGTCCCACTGCTGGGCAAAAGCCTCCCCCAAGTCCTTCCAAACTTTCTTCTCCTGCGCCGTCTCTAACCAGTTCTCGCGATACGCGTCCAAATTATCCGGCCACCTTGTAAGCTTGTAAGCTGGCCTCGACGGCGCTAGATATATCTCAAGTATAAAGTAATGGATGAAAGTTTTTGTGACGACTCTGGTTGTGGTCATCCTGATATTATTATCAAGAGAAATAATCACACCTCATCGGCAGAAGAAACTCAGCAGTCGCGTAGATCAGGGTCTGGATTAGGACAAAAGATTGCATTTATACCGGCATTTCCTAAAGATCATAGTCGCGGGTGAAGCTGCCGGAAAAACCTAGTAAGAAATACTTTATGGAACCACTTAGGAATGTCGTTAAAGAAAATATGAAGAAAAATAATTTCCCTTTAAGAGGGTTTTAGGATCTAATGGCGCTATAAAAGTGACGGAGGGAAACTAATGCATATGGTTTCAAGCCTAACATTATTAGGCTTCGTGGTTTTAGCATTTCATTTAGACAGATTTCTGAAATGAATTCCGCTTTAAAAGGAAGCGAGAGCCTCAAACAGATGCCAGCAACCGGACCGAAGCCTATTGGGGACATGGTTTGACTTCTGAAAGGGAAACCCAAAGGGTAAAGAGGGAACATAGGTATGGTTTCAGTCAGTTAAAGTTTGACGAACCCAAGTCAATAGATTATTTCCCATGTCAATAAATTTCATCAGTCTTCATAATTAGCACACATATCAAAGTGGGCAGTAGAAATATTTTTTGTTGATTTCCCGCCTCAAGAAAAGGGATCCAGATTCTTCCTTTCTTGTTGGTATCACTCTTGACAGAGTGGTCGTGGTCATCAGTTCAGGTGTTGGTGGCAAACTTCACAACACGCCGCCAATCTAATGGCCGCCTTCCTCGGCATTCGAGCAGTGATGATGAGCCATTTACTGCCGCCCTTATCTGGTCAGTCCACCTCATAGGCAATCTTCCTCGTGGCCTGGTACCCTGAACCTTTCCCTGGATTACAAGTCGCTCAATAGCTACTTCCTCTCAGCGGCACACGTGCCCAAAAAAGGTGAGAATACGAGACTGTACTAAAGATGATACAACGCTGCTTGGTGCCGAGTTCGCAGTCAAGATAGAACTACATAAAAACAGACCAATTTGTCCACAACAAACACAATAATTCCCCCATCAACTAAATAAATAAGAAAAAACTCTTTCATTCAAAGTCCTACAAACACTTTGCAAGGCATTGCATTACGGCAGCGACAGAACAAAACAAGACGCCATCTTTTAAAATTGCGCGGGAAAGTATAATAATTTGTATTATTATATTCGTGTCTGACAGTAATATCTCGTCTCGACCGCTTGGGGCAACTGCAAGCAAACAATGAAACAGCTTTAATAAAAGTAAATCGTATTAACACCTAACTGGGTAAGCTCTATTGTCGCGACTGATGCGGATGAAAAACTGGTTCTGACATTGTTTGTGGTATGTCATTAATCCGTCATTAATATTGTATTTTGATACACATAGAAATAACTGAAAAGTAAGGTAATGTTTTTTTGTGGTAAGGTGTGAAATTTTGGAAATTCTCAGCTTTCTCTATTTTAATATACATGTTAATCTTCCAAATATCCAATTTTAGTATCCTTAAATTTTTTTGAAAATTATTACTGCAAAATAATTTGAAAATACTACATAAAGGAACATAGTTGTGGTTTTAGTTGTGAAAATCCGACACGCTATCACGCTCCACCCTATAGCGGCAGAAGTCATTGGATGATTAAAAAAAAAATGACTCAAAAGGTAAATTACCATTTTCTCTACCACGAACAATGAAGGGAGAGGCCCTTCAATTCTTTTTTCAGATAATTCTCTTTTCCATTACTAAGATTGTTGTCATCGGAAAACAATGAAATAAGCTTAAAAATCGTAAAAGATTTTCTTTGGAGGTTCTTAATTAAAATCGAGTTTAACACCAAACAAGGATAAGGATTTTTGAGAGTCACAACTGAAATTAAAACTGAGGTTGAGAAAAGGGATTATTGGAAGATTACCTTTGTTTTCCTTAAAGCCAAATCTTTAAACCCAAATTGAAGGATTTTGGTTAATGAAACAAAGACCTATAAATAAAATTAAAACATTGAATCTTCTTAAAAAAGTTTTAGAAGATTTTAAGCTGAGAAAGGTATCTTGATTTAAATGCGGTTTTTTTGGCGTAATTTTAGATTTTGATAAGATGCTGTGAAAATGTAAAAGCAAACATTTGAAATAGAATAAAATATTTATTCTACTAAGTGCTTCTCGGCCGCACTGGCAGTTGCGGCTGGTTTGATTGGCCGCGCTGGCAACGTGGTGCTTGGAGAGGTACGGGTGCAGAACGCGCGCGATTTGCTTGACCACACTGGCAGCGCGGTGCGGATAGCGACGCAGGTGCAGGGACAGGGTTACCGCTCGCCACCCGCACACTCACTATGGCAATTTGTATAAACGAGTTATGATAGCAAGAGTTGTCCGCGTGCGTCCTGTGTTGAGCAACCCCCGCCGATTCCCGCGCCCGCGTGCCCACTGTGGACACTCAAATGAAGTTCTTGTGTCTTGTGCTTGTCGCGCCGCGCCCGCCCCGCACTCGCGTTGCCAGTGTGACCGAGCACTAAGTGTGATCAAGCATTAGTGTAAGCGTGTACTAAACATGATCAGAGGCCTCATTTCATGGTGCCTATTACCTCTCATATAGATGTCCCAACGGTAGAAACATTAAAAGGCTGATTAGACGAATCTGCCATGTAAGCGACTAGAAGGAATATATTTGATTCCTTCCATAGCATAGCATAAATAGCCTTTTAAGATCCCAGTACTGGGACTCAGGCTTCCTCTGTCAGGGAGAGAATGCCACGCAGGCCGTCGTCAGTGAATGTCACATGTCTTTGGATTTTTGTTTCTAGGATATGCCGCTTTCCTCACAATGTTTTCCTTCACCGTCTTCAGAGCAGTGATGATGAAATAAATTACACAAAGTAATGCGCCTGACTGGGCTTGAACTCGCGACCTACAACTCGTAAGTCGAGCACCGCTCTCCAACTCTACTATATAAAATTAAACATTATCAAAAGCAATTTCATTGAAAATCTAGTCTGAGAGAGATTAAAAGCTTGCAGATAAGATTTCATTGTGTCTCTCTGCGTAACTTACATTTTAATTTAATATGTAAGTTAAAATTAAATAAAAGAATCCGCCCTTTTTAGATGACATGATAAAACAATTACAAATGAAAACCTTATTCTTATTTTCTTTTCATTTAAAACTCACTTTCTGGATCGTATTATAGAACTTAGTTTTCATTCAATAACTTAAGATATTTATTTTCGCTCCTCGCTGCGGGCGCGGGATTCTTTTTACTCGAAATTGTAAGTAAACCTTCTTAAGACGAACCGGCTCAAATTGCTCGAGTGAAACATAAACAGAAAGTTTGGAATAAAATGGCGTATGAAGTTAAAACAGGCGATCTGCAGAACTTGGCGCAAATACGACTTGAAATGAGCTAATGAATTAAATTATCAACTGAACTGTGCTGGTTTATTAATAAATAAAGTAAGTTTATTTGCAACCCAGTTCAGGGTTTATCTGGTAAAACGTTAGCGTTAGTACAGGTAAATTTGATATCGGCCGGCGTGCCGTTCCGAATTCAGTAGGTAGCGCCGCCTAACGTGGCCAACAACGGGATTTTTGCCAACTTTGTTTGCCCGAGAGGAGTTAAAATATATTCAACTACGCGATAGAAGTTTCCGAGTTAGGATAGCTTATTTTTTTCAACTAGCCGCCGCGGTACACCGTGAAAAGTCGTAATTAACGTGCCTTTCAGCTCGACCCCAGCCAACAGTGGCTCTCATAGGATTGTCATGACAAGAATACAAAGCTAGTTGCATTGTTACGCAAATAAAAAAAAAACTACCTACCCTACTTTTAAAATTACACGTTTTCTAAACCTCCGTGTTGGTGGTTCTAAAGTTTGTTAACGAACACTTGTAATATGAACTTGTATTGAAATTTGGTTACAAACTTTGTTAACAGGAGATTATCTCATAACTATACAGCTTCTAAGTTTCTAAGTTTTATCGAATCGGATTATCTGTAACGAGGCATTATGTCGCTGATTCGTGTTAACTTTTTAAATGAAGAGTTATTATGGCGATCTTTTTCGAATATGGGTGTTATGTGTGTGAGAGAGTATGATGAAAATTATGCGATTTTTTCATAAAGTTTAACGCAGCTGGCGAGCAGGTAGGAGGGTGTAGAACCGCTCTAATGAAGCCAGGATGCACCCGCACGTTATTAAGGGATCACTCCCAGCCTTTTATGCGCCATGAATAGTGTGTTTTATTAACTTTATATTAATGCTAGCCGAGTTTTTTTTTCAGGTGCAGTTTCTAGAAATATGAATGTGTTTTTTCAAGATTTGCAGTGTGTATTTATTAGTGTGTGGCTGGTAGACTTTCCAATAACAATGTTTGTGTTAATGTATCGTATACATTGAAACTAGTATTTAGATTTTTATGATTTTTTTATAAATTAATCTCATAAGTAGAAATAATGCTAACATTGATCTTTTTTTAAATTCTTAATTGCTATTTTAAGTACCTATTATAATAGACCAACTTAGTTAAAAATCAAATTAAGTAAGTAATTGGAAATTAGTACAAAATTATACCCCAAATTGGGCAGTCCTTCAGTTACTTGCAAAAAAAAGATAACAAATAAAAAAGTAACTAAAACCTATCTATATAGAAACCTTTGTGAATATATTCTCTGTAATAAAATCTCGAATAAATAAGTAAATAGCGAGCGTAGTATCTCATTTAAATGTTCAGCAGGTGTACATTAAGCCGACTGGATACAAGTCTGTGGCTTCACCGAAATTGAATTTAAAAAATATTACCGACTCACGAACTTGGCCGGACTCCAAAAGACAATACCTACCGTCGTCTTGTATATTCATTTTAAAGGAATAAATACTTACAGTGCACAAAGAGTAGTCACACGGCCTTGTTAGTAAAAGAGCCGTGAAAATGATTACAGTACTAAAGATGGAAATAAAAGCGAAAAGCTGGCAGTTTTTGGTGTAACTGTAATCAAACATTGGAGCTTTTTCATGATAACTAAGATTCTTTAACCCTTATAAATATGTATTTTTCTTCTGTGCAAAATCATCAAATAACCCCTCCTGCTCCGGGTAGTGCGAGCGGGAGTGTCAGACTTTTACTGACTAAAACCCGCCTCTACGTTCCTTAACCCTTCAGATACCGTCAATTAGAGACACAATAGTAAGACAATAGATGCGCGGCCACCGGTGGTCGCTTGGGGATTCATGAATTAAGATACCCTTTGCGTACTAGGGCCACGGTAACTCGTAACTTTCGTCCCTAGTGGGCCCCGTCTGGAGCCTTAACAGACTAGATAGGTATTTACTAGATATATGCTAGAAGTGTGTTTATAGTTTTTTTGAGGTGAAAAATGACTCTTCTTTTTACCACTTGAATTAAGAAGAGTCATTTAGTCGATAGGGAATATCAGATTGTCTAAAACCTGTGTTCTTTCAGTTGCTCTTTGCGTATCAAAACCGTGGTAACTCCTTCAAATAATCTTACATAGTATATACGAGTACAAGGTGTAAGGGACAGCCCTCCGCAAACTTTAAGGGCTTGCTCAGTAGAAGAAACTGAACAATCTTCGACATTTTTTTTTCCGGAAACGAAAAATAAAACACCAGCCTCTCCATACGAGCTGTCCCATCAAGTTTATAATTTTGTATGGTGAGGCGGTTTTTTTTCGTTAACTGAAAAAAAATCTTGTAGAAGGTTGTTAGTTTCGTCTCCTGAGCAAGCCCTTAAAGTCTGTTTGGGCTGTCCCTTATACCTTGGAGAGCTTTTTTCTTGATCAATTAAGAACGGAAAGCACTGACTGTACCACTTATTAAGTTACTTAACCAAAACCGTACTAATAAACAAATAAGTTCCTACTCTATCCCAAAAACTCAAAGTCAAAAATCAAACGCTCCAGTCAAGTTCCAGTTTCCGTGAAAATATTTAGATGATCGTCGCACAGGTCGGTGTTTTGTGCGCAAACAACAGGGTTGCCACCACCTGAAAGTTTTTACATTAGCCGTACCTACGTCCCGCCTCTGTTTGTTTCGTGCCTTCGAACCTGGCAACTGGGAACTACGGCGCACAAGTTTCGGGTCTCATTTTAAAACTCTCTACCCTCGCCCCAAGGTAAATTTTAATCATAAAGAGACAATAGAGTCCAAGGCATACGCTCAACTTTCCTCAGACTGATTTACGCGATATTTTTACATCGTATTCAACTAGGCGTTTTTATTTGCGGTTATTTGCAACTAATGTCTTTAATAATAGTCCGTACAAATCTTCCTTGCAGCCTGATATTAGCACGAATGGCCATTTTTAGGTAATGGTCCGGGGGAAGCGGGTTCAGCGAGGGCGAACCGCTAACTAATGAGAAATGTTGCCTATTTAATGGCCAGCAATATGGAATCAGGTGTTAAAGTATGGCCGTGTTATATAATTTTTTATGACAGAACTAGCCAGTAGCCATCTCGGTTTTTTTACGCATACATGTTACACAGCATGCAAATGGGATGATGTTCACTCTTATATACCTTAATAATTACTGATGTTTTTGTTAAATGCGCTCAGGTAGTATTTTTTTAAGAAATTAATTTATCTTAACAGTAAATATAAAAGTGAAAATTGATGATCGTGATAAATAAAATAATTTGTAGTTGAAAATTTTGCTTTAATGCAAACGGTCTAATTTTTACCCCAGTATAAATACAGCTATATTTTGGAGTTGTAATGATGAGTCACTACTTTCATAACGCGCGTAGACTATCCATACTTATTAGTTATTTGCTATAAATGTAAAAGTAACTCTGTCTGTCTGTCTGTCTGTTACGCTTTTACAGCTAAACTATTTAAAGAATTTTGGTGAAATGGTTCAGCGCAAGCTTGAACCCCAAGACAAGACATATGCTAATTTTTACCTGACTTCAACTCCATGTTCGCAACAACCGGCATTCACACGGACAAAGTCATGGACAAAAGTTAGTACTTAATAAAATTTTCAGTAATTTATGACATTTCCATCTACAGCACTCTGAAAGTCAGGTATAATAAAATGACGACTTATTTCCTTTTACTGTGAGCAGTCGTAACGTAAGGCAAAAATGTAGCACTGGAAACTGTCCAACGAGCGATATCTACACCGGAGCAATATATTTTACATTCAATTTGAGGAAAATGGACTCCGTATTTATGTTTTATTTACAGTCGTAATTTTGTAACGGGTCGTAACTTTGAATTAACGCAATTGAGAATCTTGTAACATCATTAACAAACATGAGTTTTCCTCTAAATTGATATTCAAATTGTAATTACTATGCTGTTCCTTTATATTTCATTTACACTTACTCTCCCATGATTTCGCATTAAACGGAATAGCTATGAAAGAAAACTTGCAGGAAGAAGGAGCAAGATGAAAAAGCTTTTGCGCCAAATAATTTTAATATTCAATTATTCAAGATTTTCAATTTTCAAGGAAAAGATTATAAGATTTCTTAGCTGGTTTAAGCCGTAATGAGTTTCCGGTATAACAGTTTAGTGGGATGAGGTTTGAAACCACTGCTTCATTTGAGCAAAGAATCTATTAACGGAATTACCATCAAGTGGGCCTTTAGCCCTTTAGCACCGTCGCCATCGCGAGAGCGCGTTGATTCAAGATTAAAAGAGATTGCACTAATGAAAACAACTTTACAGCTTGAGCTTTTAAGTTTTTAAACACTTTGGAAGTTTAAACTATTAGCTCGAACTAGCTAAAAGAGAAAATAAATCTTGACCTATTCAGAAATGTAAGTAACACTTAGCGAAGACTTTGTATTTCCCGATTTCTGATTTAAGGATTTGAAGTTGAGTATTTCTCATACTCTTTATGACGGCCACCGTAGGCGCGGGCTTGCGGACGGTGAGCCATGGGTAGCTCGCTGTCCAACCGTCAGGTAACTGTCCGGACCGAGCCCATGACGTCGACGGCGCGCACTGTTCTCGCGCGCCTCAAGGAGTTGTCAACATCAAATTTTGAGTTTTCCGACTAAAGTGGAGTTTGAGAAATAATCAACTTCAAATGCTAAATTAAGAAATAACTATTCTCAACATTGTGACTTAAAGCAATACATTTAAAAATCTACTTCCATTTTCATTGTAACCCGAAGTTAGAACGATCTTAATAATGAAGTAATCCACCTAGATGATAAGCGACGCGAATCAAATAACGAGATGAGAGCAAGGGCATGAATCAGTTCACGTTCAACAATCTGTCTTTGTACAGAAGTTAATGTGCCTAATTATCTATAAGTATATATAAGGAGAAACTGACTGACTGATATATCAAAGCACAGCTGAAATTACTGGGTTTAGGAGCGAGAAATTTTGCATAAGGTGTCCTTTTATGGCGTGGAAGAGCACTAAGACATTATTGTCCAAAATTCATGCTCTAAGGCGATGAAACGGGGACGAAATTTTTTTTTATGGTGGGGAAAATCATCCAATGACGACCCCCGCTCTTGGGCAGAGCGGGAGATAGTGTCAGACTCTTACTGACTAAAAACCCACCCTATTCCCTCTAGCCTTCATACCGAGGCTCGAGCTCACTTTCGGA
This sequence comes from Mythimna lalbum, assembly GCA_949319445.1. Taxonomy (NCBI): domain Eukaryota; kingdom Metazoa; phylum Arthropoda; class Insecta; order Lepidoptera; family Noctuidae; genus Mythimna; species Mythimna lalbum. The sequence continues at coordinate 7,019,736 of OX439348.1, read as the reverse complement.
TAAACCTGGCTCCAGTAGGCTTCGACCCAGCTGGGCCCCTGCTGTTGCTGACAACTCCTTGAGGCGCGCGGGAACAGTGCGCGCCGTCGACGTATTGGGCTCGGTCCGGACAGTTACCGGACGGTCGGAAAGCAAGTCACCATGGCTCGCCGTCCGCAAGCCCGCAAACCCTACTTTCACGCAAGCGAAGCCGCTGGCAGAAGCTAGTTTTCCATAAATCAATAGTTTTAATCATTGTTTATTTGCAAAATTTATTTGTCCAACTTGTAAACGTTTACGATAAGCCGCGAATTGGAGGTTATGAAATCAGATAATGTAATTAAATGTGAGAAATGTAGGCTTTTGCCGGCTTCTGCGGGCTTTATCCACCAATTATTTCCATAAGGCATTACTGGGAAACGTTTAATTTATTCAGTTCGGATTAAGTGACATCAAAAGATTAGGAGCTTGACAAATATGGTGATTAATAAATCAGGAATATTAGTCTGTTTATTATGAAGCCATGAAATTAGCGTTTATTTATTAAACTCCATGCAACACGAAGGTACAAAGGCAGACTTAGGAGGGTCCACTCGCCTATCGACAACGTCGAGTATGGTTTAAAAGCTTGTAGATAATCTAACGCAATCCAACGCGATGTATATGAAGAAGCAACGCGAAAAGAGAGACCGCTTGAAAACTCTGTTAGTATTTCCGTGATTTACTCGAACATTTCACAAATTTTATTTTGTTAAAACCCTTAAAAAAAATTGAGACAAATTGTCGTCATTCAGAATCTCGATTAAATGTGCAAGGCTTCTATGGGTGTATTTTTAATATTTAGTAGTATATTAAAAATATTGTAGTTTATTGAGGGCTAAAGTTCACGTAAAATAGAGAATAAAATTCAGAGGTCTTTCCTGGATTAGTTTTACACAAAATGTTTTGAATTCTATAGAAGTCTAGATAATATCTACAAGATATCTATGTATCTAAAATATCTGGAGAAAGATGTGTAATAACATAATAATCACGTAAGAGTGGTTGTATGAAAATGTACCTTGCGTAGGCCGCTCTTAATGCTTTAGGCACTCTCTACCAGAAAACATGGCAGGTGCATAAAAAAAGAAATAAATATAATAGATACACACATTTATTATATTTAATTTAATAGAATTAGAAAGAAAAATATACCTACATTATGTACATATATTTGATGTTATTTTTCAGTCGTGTTAGGGTGAAAAATGCACGACAGGTTTGTGAATTTCTCTCTTGAAAGCAGAATCTTGCTCGCCTTCCCCGAAATACGATGCTCAAATATTGTAATAGACAAGAGAGAGTTGTAGGTAGGAACTCTTTGAACATCTGCTAGGTAAAGGAAATGGTTAGATTTTGAATGTCATATCAAGGTAAAATGGAATGGTGCGATAGTCGACAATATTTATATTTATATTATTTCCTTTATTACACTTACGAACATATTAGTTATATCTTTAAAAATTGAATTGAATTTGAGGAGTTCCCTCGATTTCGCCAAAATTCCATCATCAGATCTCAACTTGGTGATTATGGGACCATTTGGAAAGTATATCCTTTCCAACAAAAAAATAATTTTTCAAATCGATTGGCAAGTGACGAAGTTATGCGCGAACGAACATAAAAAAAAATCTTTCGAATTGAGAACCTCCTCCTTTTTTAGAAGTCAGTTAAAAACAGTATCCCACCGGTATCAGGAACAGGGGCCAAGCTACCGGCAGCAGCGATCAGGGCTCCAGAGAAAGGAACCTGCTAACTAGACGAGTGGAGTCCAGGAGTACCACTTTCTGAATCAAACTCTTGATCCAGTCCCCTAACGCGAGCTTCCTAAGGTGTTGGTCGAGGCTCTTGGTTATTAAGCCATTGGCTGACAGTCACGACTCTCAGTATAATAATTGCTGAGTCCCCATCCATGTCGACAACCTCGCGAGCCAAGTCAATATACTTGATCGTTTATCTAAATAAAAACTATCTTAATACAGCGTATTTCTGCAAAGTGAAAAATGAAAGGGTAATGCAACAAACCGCCATTACCATGCAAAAACGAAAAAAATAGCTGCAGTTTCATGAGATTCCATCTTTTTTGGACATAAAATTATTTTTGAAAAAAGTTTAGCTATTGATAGGCTCGTGCTTGACCATTGTCACTGATGGTTAGCGATGATGTGCTCGACGATGGTCGACACCCTTGCCTAGAAGTTCCTATTCAGTTTTGACCTAAGAGACGGAGTCACTGAATTTTTTATATGTTCGCGGCCCCGTAACAGCGATTTCTTTTTTAGATTTTCATGTGTTCGTTTTCGTATTTGTGGACTTAGCACAACCTCGCCATAAATACTCCGAGGTTGTAACTTTGAGAAAACACAGCGTCGGGCAGGAAATTCCAATCCTTAGCCATAGGTAATAGGTAAAACGGACTTTTATTCGCAACTCCACGACTAAGGCGCGTATTTTGCGTAAAATCCTTAGCCATATGCACAATTGACGGTTGTTTAATATTTTAATGATTTTCCAAAATTGAGAAGAGAATAAGTTTAGGGTAAACACTGTTATGTTGAAGTACCCAATTAGGTAGACGCCAAAACAAAGTTATTGAGAAGCAAATACTTAATTAATACCTATTTGTTTATTGTTTGCACACGTAATACGAACACCAATTAATGACAATCCTTCTTTGAGTAATTACGGGCTGTTTCGATTAGATGTCTAAGGTATGTATGCTAATTAATTTGACTTGTATAGGTAAAGGCATACAAATAAGGCATTTGAAATATGTACATTTATTAGGAGGAGCATGTAAAGAGGCTCCCCTCCGTGAATTTTGGGTTGTTATGGTATATTCATGTCTTATTGAAATGTCTCACTGATGGTGGCGCGTGTGTTGGATCATTTATTTATTAAAACTTCATGCAACACAGAGGTACAAATGCCTTAAACATTCTCTACTAGTCAACCTAGGGTAGTGTAGAAAAATCATGGCAGGTGCAAAAAAAAAAAAAGTAAAAATGGGGAAGAAAGTCGGGGTACAAATGTATATAAATAAAATAAACTACATAGATATATATTTAATACTAGCTTTTACCCGCAGCTTAACCCGCGTACTTAAAATATAGCCTAAGTCACTCAGGAATTAAGCAGCTTTCTATCGGCAATTTATTTTAGCAATCGGACCAGTACTTCCAGAGATTACCTCTTACAAATAAAAAAACAAACTTTACCTCTACGAGAATTATATTAGTGTAAATAATAAAAATGGTATATATTTATACAAAGTAAAAGAAATGCGTAATTCGTGCTTTTAGTTTTTTTCTCAAAATACCATCTAAGACATCAATCAGCATGGTTTTTATATGATTGGACCATTACATGTTTACTGTATAGATTTTGTAAGCTAATTTGACCTCTGAGTTTGTTTTCACGTTTTTTCTCAGGGTAGTCAGCTAGGAAACACCGCGTTCATTTAGTTTAAATTGAAACGCACGCGGAAAACTATTTTCAAAATAAATATCATTTATCTATCAGTTTCCATCAAAATGTTTAAGCTGAGTACCTAACGCTGATAATAATAATAAACGTCTTGGCTGTGAATGGACGCTGTAAATTGAGACTGATCAGTAGCATTTTTACTTCTTTTTTTTATTTACTTTGGTCTCACAGAATATAAGTGACAAGAGATATTTTTAATAAAACATATCTTAAGAGAATGTCCATGGATTTTGTTTCACATTTTTCTCAATGGAGAAAAATGTAAAATTAGCTTTGGAATGTGCAATTAGCTTCATTTTTCTGACTGACCGGGTTCTTAACAATTCAGAAGTCAATTCAAAATCATCGTCGTTCACTGGAATTTCAAAATCAACAACACATGGTCCTAATATCAGTACAAAACGTGCTTGCAGACGGCAAGCTCTGGGTAGCTCGCTGTCCGACCGTCCGGTAACTATGCGGACCGAGCCCAAGACCTCCACGGCGCGCACTGTTCCCGCGCGCCTCCAGGAGTTGTCAGCAACATGAGGGGCCCAGCTGGGTCGAAGCCTACTGGGGCCAGGGATAACCGAAAGGGAGCTCGAGGCCCGGTATGAAGGCCAGAAGGAACGTGGTGGGTTTTTAGTCAGTAAGAGTCTGACACTGTCTCCTGTTTCACTTGAGAGCGGGGGTTTTAATTGGTCGATTTTCCCCACAATAAAAAAAAAAATAGCAGTACAAACACATAAAACATTCGCCTCGCCAAGTAAAGTCTAAAACGGTTTACGTCTTGAAAATTTTTCAAATTCAATTCCTTCGCGACCTGTTCTTTTACTTTGTTTAATGTTCTGCAGGTGTACTCTTACTTGAGTAATAGCTTCAGTGTTCCTGGTTCTAGCAAAGTAATGTCCGGCATGAATGTTTAAGTAAGTTAAGTTAGCTTCATTTTATGAAGACCGGGGGCGATGTAAATCGGGCCATGTTATGTTAAGAAGACAAGATAAATGCTTAAGCGTTTAGTGCAAAGTATGGTGGTAGTTTTGAATGATATATGATTAAAAAAAAAAAAACTAGCTCCTCAATAGAAATCACTTTTGTTTCGTGGGTTCATTCACAAATATGTAAACGCATGTATACGAAAAAAAAACCCTACTAATGATAAATACCCCTCTAAATTATAAACAAATCAAATGTATTGACTTCTTTTTTTTTTTTTTTCTGTCGACGGGGAAAATCATCATTGACGAAACCCGCTCTTGGGTGGAGCGGGAGACAGTGTCAGAGTCTTACTGACTAAAAACCCCGCGCCGTTCCTTCTAGCCTTCATACCGGGGCTCTAGTTTCCTTTCGGATAACCCCGACCCCGGTAGGCTTCGACCCAGATGGGCCCCTCCTAAATGTATTGACTTGGTTCACGAGGTTGTCGACATGTTGGAAGTGAACTCGGCGATCATTGTACCGATAGTCGAGTCAGTCAATGGCTTAATAGCCACGAGCCTCAATTTACATCTTACGAGGATCTCGTTGGGCGGCTGGATCAAATGCTTGATTTAGAAAGCGGTTGTTCTGGACACGGCTCTTAGAGGCTCGCATTTAATATAAATAAATATAAAGAATACCCAAACCCGAAAAAACTATTAATAGGTCATACAAATTTTTGTTCCGTAAGGGTATTGAATCACGACACGCAGCGCAGCGGTCAATCACTCAATCATCATCATCATTTCAGTCGAAAGACGTCCACTGTTGGCCACAGGCCTCCCCCAAGCGTCTCCAAAACGACCGATCTTGTGCGTTTCGCATCCGCTGCATTCCCGCGATCCTCACCAGGTCATCGGCCCATCTTGAGGAAGGCCTACTGCGTTTTCTGGTCAACGAGTCATACCCGGCATGAAATTTCACTCCATAGCTGTTTGCACAATGAATGTGTTCCCAAAACTTTTTGTGCGTAAAGGTGGGATGTCCACCATGTACCGATGGCGCATCGCCGTACGCCGTTTTTTCTCAATACCTATGGGTTGACCCCATTTTTTTCTGGGATAGGTGAGCGAGTGTCCGATGTCCAAAAACCCATTTACATTCTTTCAGTTACCCTTTGAGTTCCAGAGCCATGGTAACTCTTTCAAACAAACTGTTACTCATGGGATGGCCCCTACCTTACCCTACGGTCAATTCGCCCCCAACCAACCCCCCCCCCTCATTCAAATATCGGTATACCATCTGCAAAATAGAACCATTAAATCTCAGATAAATTAGAGGTTTATTTAATTCAATACTTTTCGTGATGTTTCTCCGTTGTTACAACTAATCCTTAGATTTTAATGAGGCTTGTGTTACTATTATAAAGAGCCTACAACAATTAAATAGGCATGTTTGGAGAGCCTATAACAATAGGCAGGCATGTCTTCAAATAATTATCTACGTCATTTTTAATAAGCTTGTGTTCATTAATTAGACGTAATACCTATTGATAATATTTTACAAGCTTTTATTTAGTTTCACCTGTCCCGATGTTTGTCTGTAATCAAATCTTGTAAATTAAATTTGAACCACTTCCCAGTTACCGATTAAGCTGAAATTTTGCATACATGTGTAAATCAGATGACAATGCAAAACTATTATGACAAGGAGCTGATCTGATGATGGAACCGGAAGGTGGCTATAAAGTAGCATTATACTGGTAAAAAGTCTGACACATTTTCCCGATCTGCCCTAGAGCGCAAAAAGTTGAATATTACATGATCGCTTATCCTAAAAAAACCTATAGTAAGAAAAATATAAACAACTAGCTTTTCCCCGCCCGCGTACATTAAATGTAGCCTATGTTTCGATCGGTGAAAAATTTTTAGCAATCTGACCAGTACTTCCAGAGATTACCTCCCACAAACAAAAAACACAAAAAATAAATAAACTTTCCGTCTTTATTATATTATTGTAGATATGGCTATGTCACTCAGCAATTAAGTAGCAATAGACTGGTAAAATTTTTAAAAAAGTTGGTTCATTACTTTTTGAGTTTATCCGTTATAAACAACAATACAAACCCTTCCTCTACATAATATTAGTGTACCATTATAAATACATAGTTTTCCTAAAATGCACTCTTGTCGGTAAACAATAAACAATTTTAATTTTAAGTAACGCATCGAATCAGCTTTTCCATAGGAAATCCCTTCATTGTTTCGTAATTCTAACTTATTGAGTACTCCATTAGCAAATACTTACCTAAGCTTAGCCTTTAATGTAGAATAGCAAGTGCACTAGTACACACATCTGCGAAATATGGTGCACCCTGATGACAGGCAACAAGCCAACTAAAACGTGTATTAAGCTGACGGATGGCAGGCTGCGTTCAGTTATCCGACGCACACACGCCACGCGAGCGGATTGCCTACCGCCTGCCACAGCCAAGCTGAGCATAAACTTCAATTATCCCTCGATAATTGTTAACTGAACCAAACTTAGCCCCCAAACTGATATAACACAATTATCTATCCCAATTAATATTAAAACTTTCATCAGAAATCTTCGCTCAAATCAAACATCGACCCAAACCTTTGTTTGACCTCATTTTTCAAAAAAATACCATACATAAGTCCCTGAAGAGAAAATATTTACTTTTTGCTTCAGACCCTACGTTTTATCATTTGCATTTTTCATGACCAACTCAATTTACTAGCTACCCACCGTTTCGGGTCCGCCGTATCTGTTTGAAAGTATCCTATGGGATTTCCTAAGTTAGTTTTTCGACGTGTAAACCGTTTGAAATATTCAAGAAAAATGGAATTTTGATATAGACCGTCTGATTTCATTAATAATTTAAATCTCTATTACGGTTCTAAAATTCGGAAAGTTTTGGTGACCTCCTTTTTTTTTTATTTAGGTTTTGTGGATCTAATAAAAAAATATTTGCGTCGTCCATTTAGAAAGTAGAAGCAGTTGATAAAATATTTAGTATCTTAAGTCTTGACACAAGCGAGGTAGACATATTAAAAGCACATTGACATAAAAACAGGCTCTTGTAACCAAAAGCCCATCTAGCGAAATTGCCATCCGCTTGCTCATTACTGCCGGAGCCAACCGCTGGATCCGATATCCCGGCGCACGTGACTAAAGGAAATTGAAATCTCTATCGGTTAATCGAAATATTCAATGGAATTTCTAAAAACAGAATTTTAATTATCCACTCATGTTGACTTGATCACTTCAAAGAGTAGATCGTAACTGTTATTGTTTAGGGCTTATGCCTTGTGATTGTGACCGATCAATTAAAGAAACAAAAGCGGTGTAAGTCTTCATTTTGCAATCACTTCGACATAGTTTATATAATCGTAAAACGGACTACCCATTGCTCAGCTCTAAGCACAATAAAAAAAAACACAATTCAAATTTAGAATAGGATAGAACAAACTATAGTGTACACCAAAATAGTAACACAACTTTACACAGACTTAAATCTTTGGGTACAAAAACGATCTTACCGCACCAATATCTACCAGACAACCTTAATATTTTCAGTTAAGTAGAAACACGATTCAATAATGGTTAGAAAACCTCAGCCTTCCAAAGCTTTTGCTTACCTTATCTGCGTTGTAAAGGTATATACGCATTGTACTCAGTACCACCTTTTAGAAGTCGGCTGAAAATAGTAAAGGTGGAGATTTTATGATTAGAAGATAAGGTGCGAGGGTCGCAGCGTGTTCCGAAGCTGCCCTCTTATTATGAGCCTGCACGACCTGCTACTTGAACACGTCTGCTTGCCACAATCTGGAGAGTCCTTTATTCTACCATTCGTTTAATTTCGCTTTTTTTCCCGCTAAACATGCGTCCGGGTCCGCCGATATTGATCCCTCAAAGAATAATGTTCTAATTATTTCGATCAGATCATTAATTTCTGTACTTGGCAGCCAAATAAGGCTCTTATTAAGTACACACGATAATAATTCTTGCGTAAAATTTCGGAGGTCTATATTTGAAGTGCCTTGTTTGTGCGAGGTTAAATTCTTTGCTAACTTAATTATTTGCTTTTCTATGGTTTGATTATTATTTAGCTTTCGGTTTTGTTTGGGAAAGTTGTTTTATTATAAAACGGAGTAGAAAATTTGTGTTGTATAAGAATGGTGATGTATGTTTTGTATAATTAAAGTCTGTTTTATTTATATGTGCAGTCTGAAATTAGTTAGGAAGCATTCATGAGTATAATCTGAAACGATTATAAATTATTAACGAGCTAGAGCCCAGACGAGCGACCTGCATGACAGCAAGGTGTAAATGGAGGCAAATTCGTCAATTTATATGCGAACAGGCTGCCTTTGAGAAGCGTTGACGCCTTTGGCGCCTCCAAAAATTCTATCTGCTTTCACTAACTACTATAGTGTAGTAGATTAGACAGCGTATTCAATTAAGATCCTTCAAGATCTTAGATTTTTTAATTAGTTTTAAGAAAACAGCTCTTTTGACTGTTCTCAATTCGGTTTTATTTTCTCAAGAGTCACTGTCACTTATTTTTCGCGGTGTTGTTATAGCAAATGTAAAATATGAAACCAAACTAAAACTTCAATAAGACGATTAAAAAGAGATACTTATTAGATTTTCTATTTACTATAGATACAAAATCTAATAATTGGCATGTCATGAATAGAAGGAGAGATATGTATCGAGAGACTGAATGTCTGATGATTTGCGAGAAGACTGAGTGTGAGGTGCAGTTACATCTATATCTGTGCTATATTTTTTATAACGTGTTGAATATAATTTTTAATTGGCATTTTGTTGTTCTGTTTGGTTATTAAATATAAGATATCACCAAAAAAATTATCTATTGAATACATATACTTTTTCTCTCTAACAAATGTAATTTTAATATCACCGAAGTACATGTTTATTGTAAACGATTTCCTCGACGAATCACAAAACTGTTTATGTCAAAATATGTACCGAAGCATTTCTTCGTCATCTTTATTATTTAATTACTGGTTTTTATGGTTATAATAAAGTCTTATTACGTGGCAAACGTCGGGGCTCATTAAAAATCTCTTTTCTCGTAGCTCGGCTTTAATTATCCGTTTTCTTTGTTCGTGGGCGTTGGGCCTGTGTTTGTACACTGCAATGGCGAATAGTTCGCTGTCGTGCCGTAGGCTCGACGAAATTAACGCGAGGATATTATTGTCTGTTTAATTGATCTTGTGGGAGATAAGTGTGCCCAGTTGACCTACTTGATCTGTCCATTGCTTTCAACATCATCATCATTTCAGCCGACAGACGTCCACTGTTGGACATAGACCTCCCGCAACTATCGTGTGCGTCCCACAACCATCGGGTTCCCGTAACCTTCACCAGCCACTTCTTCCATTTTTTTTAAATGATTATTTTAGCGGTGTTTAGGCACAAAATAGATTAGTACAGAAGACAATCAAATGTATGTACTTCACTTTTTATAACTACGCACGGTGGACGCATACTAATGAACGTTTGAGCCGGAACTGTTTGACGAGTGGGCCGAGACGCTACCGAGATATCGTGTCCGTAAGCGTTGTCTATGTGTGCGTTGCTCGAGCGCGCTTTGTATGTAGTATTTTGTGTCTGCTCCCATTTGTAACAGTCAAATGAGAAAACATAATTATGTTATTTAGTTGAAGGTAGTATATACCGTATATACGGCCCGTTGAACGAGTGTGCCCGGATGACTGCCAGCAGGCAAAAGTGGCGAGAAATCGTGCGGCGTTCCCTGACGGCTTCCGGAGAGCTACCTTCGTGATATCCACGACCACTCTGGCAAGAGTGAAACGACCAAGAAGAGAAGTATATATTACTAGCTATTGCCCGCAAGGCTTCGCTCCTGCTGTTCCCCTTCTCTACTCTACACTACTTTACCCTAATCTACCCCACCAAACTTCACATAAACCATCTACTAAATAGTCCGAACAAAGACTAAAAATTTGGTTTGGATAGGTGAGCCCGTTCTTGAGTTATAAAACAACAACGAAAAGTGGTATTGATTTATATTATATAATAGCTACCAAAGTACCTACTTACATATTAGGCTTTGTTGTTGAATTTTATTTATCTTCTCTAGGGATAAAAACTTTTGCCATTTCAAATACAGGTCCAGGTTTTATTTAAATACCAAATTCCAGGTAGCTTGGACATTAAGTTGTGTTTGTTTAATAATCCCAAATGTGTTTGAATATTTTGATACATTTTTTGTAACACAAAGCGTATGTAAGGACAAAAATCAGTATTTAAAATAAATGGGAATAACGCTAAAATGACGATAAGAGGTGATTTTGTGTTGATGATATAGAAAAATACCAACCAGCTATGGGCCCGCGTGGTGGATTACGTTTCATTCTCTCTCCCAGAAAAAAGGTCTTAGTCTCAGTTGCTGGGAAATTGTGAGACTATGCTGGTTGACTATGCTGGGTTTCAGGAGTCGTACAGTGAGTTCTGGCCGCCTTAAGGGCTGGTTTAAGGACGACGAACAATGGCTAGCTCGTCATCCGGTGAGAACCAAGCCTGAGTTGACTAAAAGAGACGTCAGCAAAACCCAAGGGGGTCCAGTTGGACCTACAAGGGCTGTGGGCAAATGTAGGAATATAAGAGGGTTTAAGTCAGTAAAGTTACCCTAGAGATAAATCATTTCTCTAAAATACACCGAGTTTTTAATGAAAATGTATTTTTCATACCAAGCTTTTATAACATGGTGTAGGTATTACCTACATAATTATATAATTAATACCCATCAAGACGAATCATACGAGCCCAAACTCGATTGAGTCGTTTAACTACCAAGTTCCTATAGCTGCTTTCAGGTTTCATCATCAGATCAGCTCCATGTCATAATAATTTTGCATTATCATCTAGCTTACACATGCATGCAAAATTTCAGCTCAATCGGTAGCTGGGAAGTGGATCAAATTTAGTATGCAAGATACAGACAAACATCCAGACAGGTGAAATTAAATAATAGCTTGTAAATACTAGCTGCTGTGCGGATAAAGAAAGTATTTAATCACAATAAAGATCAAGAGCTACTTCCTAAGAGGTCGACAGTCTAGTGGTCAAAGTTTCGAAGTCACTCCGTAGTTGGAAACTATAAGAAACCAACGCAAAGTGCGATTGACCGCTACACAACACATCACTTAGCTTCGGTCTAATGCTATTTGCAACCACTTTTTACGACCAATATTATTTTCCTTCCCGTTTCACCCGACTTCTAAAATAAAAGAGGTTCTCAATTCGGATTTTTGTATATATTTTTTTTACTTTTGTTCGCGCATAGCTTCGTCGCTTACCAACGGATTAGAAAAAATCTTTTTTATTGGAAAAGGTATACTTCCCAATTAGTCCTATAGTCACCAAGTTTTGATCTGAAGATGGAATCTTGGTGAAATCGTGGGAACTCTTCAAATTCAATTAATTTTTTTTAGTGAAGTCGGTTATTTTTTTTTATAAAAACGTTTTTCTTTCCTCTTAACTTTTCACAACATTATCATTGAACCACTTCACGAAGATCCACTATCTTTCCTCTCCTTTTATCTATCTTTCGTTAATTAATTGCGACATTTATTGAATTTGAAGCAGAAAATAAAAGATTGAAAAAGCGAATCCGGTTTATTTTTGTCATTTTATGCGACGTTTAGTTATTGAAAATGATTGATCTTCGAGGGGGATGCTGTGATAAGATCTAGTCCCTCGACTCCAATATATCACGGAGTTTATATTTTGTAAAGAAAGCAAGTATTTTGAATTTATTTGAACGCTATATCTTCAGGAGAGTAATTTTTGAAACATGATTTATGTGAGCTTATTGTGTGAGAAGTATCAATTTGTTTTTCATTTTGACTTCAAAACTCGAAATATCCAAAATCACATTATCATTACCTTATAAATGCAAACGTTTTTGAATGTGTATGTATGTTTGTTACTTCTTCACTTTCAAACAGCTGAATGGATTTCCTGGAAAAGCAAGTTTTTAATGATATAAAATGTTTTTTGTTGGTGTGTTTGTTTTTCAGGTAACTACGAAATATATTTTTCCACAACTATCACACACACAACGCCCGTCTAGTCCCAAGCTAAGAAGAGCTTGTGTTATGGGTACTAGACAATTACTGATAAACATATTTATATATTTCTAAATACATACATAATTATAGATAAACTAGCTTTTGCCCGCTGGGCTTCGCTCCCGCTCTTCCTTACTTTACCCTACTGTACCCTACTCTACCCTACTCTACCCTACTCTACCCTACTCTACCCTACTCTACCCTACTCTACCCTACTCTACCCTACTCTACCCTACCAAACTTCACATAAACCATCTACTAAATAGTCCGAACAAATCCTAAAAATTTGGTTTGGATAGATGAGCCCGTTCTTGAGTTATAAAATAACAACGAAAAGTGGCATTGATTTTTATATATATAGATTATACCCAGACACACAACAAATGATAATGCTCATCACAAAAACATTTGTCCTGGGTGGGAATCGAAACCACGACCTCCAGCAAAGCAGTCAGGTTCACTAACTATACCAACAGGCCAGTCAGAATTATTATAAAAGGGGCAATGTATTTTATTCCACGGTTATTTGGCGCCTTTTATAAGTGCAACCACACGCATTCAACACAAATAAGGTGCCTACCGGGGTCGCGGTTATCCGAAAGGAAACTAGAGCCCCGGTATGAAGGCTAGAAGGAACGGCGCGGGGTTTTTAGTCAGGAAGAGTCTGATACTATCTCCCGCTCCACCTAAGAGCGGGTTTTGTCTTAAGATGATTTTCCCCGTTGACAAAAAAAAAACACAAATAAGGTCTTCGAAACAGACGGAATCGCTCGTTAAATCTCACAAAAAGTTCGTACATTTGTAATAGACAGCAGAATTATGATAAAAATGTTCGCGTACAGTCGCTGAATTTGAGAGAGCATGAGATAATTTTCGGCTCCATTTACTTTATTACATTCTGGTGGGTAACGAGCACGTACGAGAGTATCAAATATGTAGACACGGAGCTCCACATTGGAATATAATCGTTTGTTACTACACTTCATACAGGAAGTCGTATACTTCCTGTGATGTTAATATGTTATTGTGTTTTTTTTTTCTTTAATTGATTGAATTAGAGGTTTGTCCACGATATATGATAACCCTACTGTACCCTCTTATTGCTAGTTACACCAACTAAATAATTACTTTGAGTGACAGAGAATCATCGACTAGATTATCATCATTCTGGAGGGTAACGAGCACGTATGACAGTATTAAATATGTAGACACGGAGCTCCACATTGGAATATAATCGTTTGTTACTACACACTTCATACAGGAAGTCTTGTTCTTCCTGTGATGTTAATATGTTATTGTATCTTTTATTTCCTATTTATAGTATTCACGATATAGGATAACCCAATCGTACCCTCTTATTTCTAATTACACCAACTAAATAATTACTTTGAGTGATAGAGAATCATCAACTAGTTCATCATCATCATCATTTCAGCCGAAAGACGTCCTACGACTTAGGCCTCCCCCAAGTGTCGCCACAATGAACGGTCGGAATTAGTAGCCGTAATAAGTAAGTAGATTACAAAATAATAATAATTATTAGTATTTTTCTTTTTGTCTTGACATAGTGTCAAGACCGTATGTATTGAAATTATTATTACCTATTATTATTATTTATTTATTTTGAGTTACAAGACTCATTTTAGGCACAAATGTACCTACATCACAAATAAATTAAATTGCATTGTATGAATTTGTACAAAATTGCAAACATTCAAAGTCAAAATATTTTATTTCACATAGGCCTACAAGGGCACTTATAAAACGTCAGAAGCTAGTGCACTAAAAAAGTGCATTTAGTAAAATTGCATTAAATTGTGATATATATTTAGGCAATTGTATTAAATTACAATAAATAGAGTGGAGGACGCTGCCGAGTTTATACTAGTAGTTCATCAACGTTATCTCCTATCAAAGTAATTTTTTTACTAGCCTACTACTTACTAACCTTAAAAAAAGGTACTATAAATTTAACAAGATCTTGACAAAGACTGTTCACAAGGTACATTATCAGACTCCATAATCGGCACACTTATCAAAGCTATTGCGCAACGGAAGATACCTTTCTAATAATCCTCTTCAAATCCCGATGGGTCAATAGAAGGGAATCGCGATATTAATATCCTACATTCAAAGTCCAATTTCAGACAGGTGCATGATTCGACACTGGACCGATAGGCAGCCGCTTCAAATCCGTTTGTAATTGATTGGACCGTTCGTCCGTTCTTTCACGTCCTCGCTTTTACTGTAGAATGCCGGGATTGCTGAACCACGGCACTTGATCAGTTAACAGTCTCTATCAACCGATATCCAGATGACAACAAAGCCTTTAAAAAAAGGTGAATCGATAAAAAAGTTTTACTGCCAGTGGCTGCTCAGATATCACAAAGAGGAATGTTGGTTGTTTTTTTCTGGATAGATGAACTTTTAAGCTAGAATAGAATAGCTACGTAAGACCGACGCACATTATGTAACATGCCTGATTTTTGACTGACCTGTTGGTCTAGTGGTTAGTGGCCCTGACTGCTATGCCGGAGGTCGTGGGTTCGATTCCCACCCAGGACAAATGTTTGTGTGATGAGCATTATCATTTGTTCTGTGTCTGGGTGTAAATTATCTATAATATGTATGTATTTAGAAATATATAAGTATGTTTATCAGTTGTCTAGTACCCATAACACAAGCTTTGCTTAGCTTGGGACTAGACGGCGTTGTGTGATAGTTGTGGAATATATTATTATTATTATTTATACGTAGAACGACGTCGCGTGGCGTCGCGAGGCGTGAATCTAGTGTAGCTTTACATGTCTAGTTTCTACATATATGCAATCTATGGATACCGACGCGCCCAGATCGGCGTGTGTGGCACACGTGTGCCGTTAGGGGTTTCATTTTTGCCAACCGAGTTACGAAAGGGTTTCATAACTCGGTTCACAAGAAAAAATACTTAAAAGTTTCAAACAAGCATTAATTTTAGTTTCATAGATTTGACGCGAGATCGCTTCAAAAGTGACTTGTTTGGAACGATTTAGATTTTATGGTAGTCGTATTTTTTATAGTTTTTTTTTAATTCATGAATCCCCAAGCGACCACCGGTGGCCGCGCATCTATTGTCTTACTATTGTGTCTCTAATTGACGGTATCTGAAGGGTTAAACCCTATTTGCAAAATGAAATATGATTGTCATTTACTTTTTTTTTATTTCTTACATTTTTGTAAGTTACCTTTTTGAAAATCATCGATCCCTATTTTGAAACCCTATATGACATCTTTTCAACTCTAAATCATTATAAATCTTAAGTGGACATTAAAAAAAAATAGTGAAAGAAACCTAACAATGATTTAAAATACCTATTTAACGATACTTACCTTATTTTACATAGTTCGTCGACTCTATTTTTTTTTTCTTCTTCACAATATGGCGTCAGGTTGCCGCCATATTGAATTGTGATTAATGTCATGTTTATAATGACACACACGTAACTATGACAAATCGAGTGACGTTAGAATAAATAAAATCGGCTTACGCGTAGGTATATTCTATCAAACATCACAAAAGAACAAACATACATAGGTTGATAAACACATAACCCTCTCTTGCGACGCACAGTCGGGTAAACAGTTTACGGTCCAATCTAACGCCGAAATCAGAATTGATTGATTGATTGAATTGAATTGAATTTTATTTTTGACTTTTAATTTATAAAATTTTAGAATTATTAGATATTTATTGATAGTTGGGATTGTAATTTTAGTTTATTTTTGTTTTTTGAGTGCATATTTTAATTTGTTTTAACTGATTGAATTTTGTATTTTGTGCAAATATCTTTTTGATACGGATGAGGTCTCTAATATGGGTTTTTGCCTGTAATTAATGATTTTTTTTAAAGTCTGTCTTTCCCTTCTGCTCCGTCCTACAGTGGGAGAAGTCATTGGATGATTTCCTACCTAAAAAAAAAACTAACGCCGAAAGAGGAGGCCTATTCCTTTGTTCTGACGTTATCTCAATGCTCGATCACGTGGTCAGAATGAAAGAATCGGAGGCGTAGCCAACTCGAGGCGTTCGAAGCAAGAGAATTGAAACGAAACGGTTGTAACTTTGCTAGGGAGCTTTTCTAGGAGGGAAAATCACCTAAATGAACTCTCCCAGCCTTGGGTGGAGCGCGGACTAAAAACCAACTCCTGTTCCTTCTTTGTCATTGTTCCAGGGCCCGAGGGGTCTCTTTCACATCACCGAGGCTTCGACCCTGCAGGGTCCCCACAGTTGCTAACGACTCCTTGAGGAACACTCGACGTCGTCGATGACTTGGGCTCGGTCCGGGCGGTTACCGGACGGTTAGACGTGGCTAGGGGGCTGGCCTGTTATACATGGGCGTCGGTCTAATGTACTTCTAGCTTTACGCCATCCAGCTTCTATAGGATTAGCAGGTATGTGATTACAGCAGTAAGCAGCGAGTCTTATTGCGCTATTTGTTAGCCGGCATTGTGCTTTTAAACTTAATTATGGCCGTATGCGGTCTCTTGCGGGAACTGGGCATTGGGTCGCTTTAGTTTGTAGATAAATTAGGGGTAAACACTGAACGAAGGATTATGAAACGGGTTTGTTAAGAGAAAAGGAGTGTTTGTAACACTGTTATGATCAGCTGTGCTTTGTTATCAAATGAAAAAGTTTGTTTATCTATAAATTATTGTACGCACCAGTAGCGTATCATGTATATGTCCGTTATTTTTTAACAAAAATGATAAATAATATTTATTTTTTCGACTGGCCTAGTGGTTAGTGGTCCTGACAACTATGCCGGAGGTCGTGGGTTCGATTCCCACCTAGGACAAATGTTTATTTGTGAAGATCATGATCATTTGTTCTGTATCTGGGTATAATTTATCTATATTAGGTCTGTATTTAGAAATATATAAGTATGTTTATCTGTTGTCTAGTACCCATATCACAAGCTTTGCTTGGCTTGGGGTCAGACGGTGTTGTGTGATAGTTGTGGAATATTATTATTATTTTACAAATAAGGTTTAAAGAAACACATAAATATTACACGTTAATTTTTTCGTCAATTTATACTACATAAGGTCGGACATAGAGGAGAGTCCCTACTAGCACAAAACTGGTACCCTAAGACAAGGTTACAATGCGATAAGCCACAGAGTAAATGAATAGATTGACTGGATATGCTACGTCTATATTGACAAGGAAATGGGCAGACTTAGTGAAAAATAGAAGACGTAGGTTTGTCGTCGTGTAAGATTGAGCTAAAAAGAGTAGTTACAAGTTTTATCAACTACTTGCTGCGTGCATTTTGCACACGGCTCGTTCGTACAAAGCCCTTGTAACGCTTTGTACCAACATGAAATGCACGCACGCAGTTCGCAAGCGGCTCGCGAACGACTCGCGAATGTCTCGCGAGCGGCGCATTTGCCAGATCTGGACGCACCATAATAAGCAAATGTCTACTTAAAAACTTCTTCCTCTCTTGTCGATTCGATTCAAATTTTATCCGACCAAAATTTAGCCACCAGGACAGCTCTGTCGTTGGCTTCGTTTATTTCATTAAGGCTGCAGGTAGTTGTGCATGCTGGGCAAAAAAGGACACATATCACTTAAAAACTATTTAAATTTTACTTGATGATTCTGAAGAGTTTCTCTAAAGATCAACGCATCTTTTAAAGTCCATTTAGCAAATATATTAAATAACATGAGAATCATGCAGAGTGTCTGAGATGGTCTTTCAATTCATTAACCCTTCAGATACCGTCAATTAGAGACACAATAGTAAGACAATAGATGCGCGGCCACCGGTGGTCGCTTGGGGATTCATGAATTAAACCCCAAGCGAACGCCGACGTTCGCTCTCTCATCGTCTTTCTATTGTGTCTGTAATTATGGTATTCAAAAGGTTAAGGAAAGAACCACACAGATTGGAGTGGACCTATCCAGTCAATGCAAGCATTAATGTATCAGTATTCATGTAGCTCCACACAGTACTACTAAGGAGCTCAACGACTTAACTTCGAACATTCATCAAGACACAAGAGTAAATACTCTTAACAAAAAGTACTTACCGGAGTAGCATGTGCCGTTACTAAAGAAGCTATCATGTCAATATATTACGATGACATGGGTTTGGGTAGTGGGTAGTCCATTCATCATAATTTGCCACGATCGTTCAAGTTTGTTTTGCGGTTCGCGGCGAAATTGATACGGTGGGGGCAAATATGTCCACAAATGAGAGGCCGCTTTTATAGGATAGGGGATGAATTTTGCCATCAAATGTAACTGAAAAACATGTCGTTCGTAGTGTGTAATTTTAAATGTTTTGTCTTAGTATGGGCAGAGCGTTCTCGCGTTAATTCTTTGTTTATTGTATACCATTGCAAATTATAAAAGAAGTGGATAACAAAGGTAATCATTTATATTTTTGTTGCTTTTTTTATATAGCTTCTTTTTTGTAATGTGGATGTGAGAACACTGTATACCCCACGAACTCTCAGATAACTTCCTATTAAGATTTTTTTGCAATGTGCTTTTGTGTATAGTATTGGTCTACAGTGTAGACTCTACACTGTTCTTACATACTCGTAATATCTAAAAATATTGTAATATTGATATTGCGGGACGCACAGGATCGATCGTTGTGGCGACGCTTGGAGGAGGCCTATGTCCAACAGTGGACGTCTATCGGCTGAAATGATGATGATGATTGTAACATCAACCAATTTTTTTAAAAGAGTGCCATAGAATTTCTTGCCGTTTCTTCTTCATAGGAAACGACCAATTTGAAACCATTCACTACTTTCTGACGTTTTATAAGTGCCCATGTAGGCCTATGTGAAATAAAATATTTCGAATATTGAAAAAAAAAAAAACGTCATGTAGACCTAGAATAGCAAATCACAAAAGATACTTTTTTATCTCAGAAGTATGTTTTTTAGTATGTCTTGCCAGACACGCTTTTAAATATTTGAAAGCTTCAAGTCGCGGATTTTATTAAATAATGGTAATTCTCAGAAAATCTCCCGTATGTAGGTTTTCTGAGAAAATTAATATATATAACCGCAAAAATCAAAACAGTAGCGGATAATAATTTTAACTTCCTACTGTATTTTTTAATAAAGAGTATTTCCAATTTACAAAATAATTGGCAACACATTTGGCAATATGAGTTTTCCTGAAAATTGAAATAAAATAATTCTTACATAAATAAATCGAAAAGTTATTAATATGTTTCAGTCAATTTGTCAGAATCGGTGAGTAATCTTTAATGATTTCAACGAATTAACTTCCATTTCGGCAAATTTAATTTTCCACAATATGAATTGAATATTTACTTGTAATTAATATATTATATACAAGGGGTAGTATAAGGCCTACTTTCCATGGACGCGTAGCTTTGTAGCCGCATTTTCGCCACTATGCACTTCGTGTACCTGTACACCTACTTCACGTTTGCATACAAAACTATGGTCTACTGTCCACGGACGCGTATTCGTGTAGCTTCAAAGACGTGACACGACGGCACAACGTTGCCGCTGACGAAGCGAGCGTAAGCTTCAAGCAGGCGTACACCAAGCGTATAATGTCGAATGCGCGTGTATGAAGCTACGCGTCCATGGACAGTAGCCCTAAGCCTTATTGTTTAATTACACCATGACCTACATAACGTAGGATCATTTTGTAATGTAAGTATCTATTATTGCTGTATGACTAATGAGTTGTATGTAGGTACATACTAACTCATTTGCATTATACTCCCACGAGTAACAAATGCAGTACCAATGTCCAGTATATTCATGATGAACACCGCTGCAGGTAATGCGGGCTTATCTTCTCTCTGTGAGCTTTCTTGTACATTATGTGTTGACACCAGAGGGCTTAGCCAAGTTGATAATCTATAATCGTTAACGCATGATCGAATCAGGAATGAAGGCATCCGCAGGAGAACTAAAGTTGCCGACATAGCACGAAGAATTGCCAAACTTAAGTGGCAGTGGGCAGGGCACATTGCTCGCAGAACGGATGGCCGTTGGGGCCGAAAGGTTCTGGAATATCGACCTCGTACCGGAAGACGTAGCGTTGGAAGGCCTCCTACAAGGTGGGCCGATGACCTGGTAAGGGTTGCGGGAATCCGATGGATGCGAGACGCACAGGACCGTTCATTGTGGCGGCACTTGGGGGAGGCCTATGTCCAACAGTGGACGTCTTTCGGCTGAAATGATGATGATGATGATAAATCGTTGACGCTAGTAGAAAACTTCAAATGTACGGGAATGACGTCACTTCAACGTTCAAACACGACACAAGGTCCGAACAAAGGAACCAGAGGCGATGCAGACTGGAGGCGATCAACAAAAGAGAATCGAAACGAAATGGTCGTAACTGGCTAGGCCTGCAGAACAGTTGAAGATCTGTATTCCTGATCAATAACTTCGACACATTAAAAAAAAAAAAAATTATAAATAGGTCTAGAGCCTCTAGCAGAAGGCTTTAAGTCACCCAAAAGGCAATGCAAAGAGCTACTCTCAGATTTCAAGACATGGTCGTATTAGGAATTAAAATATTCGCAGGAGAATCATGGTTATCCCGAAGAACAGTGGATGTGTTCTGAAATGATGATTGATGACGACTAGAGTTTTTCTTTCTTTCTATATGATTCACTAACTTTTGTCCGCGGCTTCGCCCACATACATAAAATATAGCCTATATCACTCAGCAATAAAACAGTTTTCTATTGGTGAAAAATTTTTTGCAATCTGACCAGTACTTTGAGAGATACAAAAACAAACTTTACCTTCTCATATTATTAGTATAGATTTTAATAGGAAGAAGTAGTAATTTCATGTGGACAGAGTCGCAGGCATAAGCAAATTCTTACTTATAATATTATAAAAGAGAAAGTGAGTTTGTTTGTTTCTTACGTCTTCACGCCTAAATGGCAAAACCGATTTTTATGAAACTTGGTACACGGATAGACTATGTCCTGGAATAGGACATAGGATACTTTTTATCCCGGAAGTATGTTCCCTTGGGATAATTTTCTGCTATCACGCGGGCGAAGCCGCTAGGAGCAGCTAGTATTCAATATTTCACGTTCCACATTAGATCCTGTCGGTATTGTCGTCAAGACGTTACCAACAACTTCACTACCGACGATCAACTGTATTAGCTAACAAAATACCTTGGGTTAAACTACTTAGTACATCAACAACTTTGTTACCAGATTACCAGGCTTTGTAACTTCTCCCGTTTTGGGTGGAGCGAGGAGTGGATCAACTCCCGACACTTTTGAATATGTCCATGCCTTTCCTGCCTTGTTGAGATAAAACAGCTTTTTTACGGTTCCGTGCATTTTTTTTTTATGTGAAAGTAGGCTTCCACCCTGCTAGGCTCCTAGGGCTGACTCCTTGAGGAACGCGTGGAATACTATGCGCCGACGACGACTTGGTCTCGGTCCGGACGATTACCGGACCAGCAAGTCCGCGTCTACGGTGGCTGGATATCGGGGTTGGGATCCAAGTGGCTAGGGCGTGAGTATCCTCGCACGTGCGGCCGCCTCCTTTGCTAGTAATACTGCTTCACTCCTTCTCGCTCCGGACCATGGCCTGTAGCAAGGCCAGGGTTCCATATCTAAGTAGGCAAAAATTTTACTCTTATAGGATCGCTTTATTGTCCATCTGTCCGTCTTTTAAGACCCTTTATCTCAGGGACGCGTGGAGGTATGAAGCTGAAATTAATACTAAATACTCAAGTTAACTACCCCAAGCACCAGTAAAAAATCTCAAACTCGAATCTTAAGACGACGCAATCTAGAGATAAGGTCGTTGATGCTCTGGTTAGGCGCATATATCGACACTCTTTTCGACAACCGCTTTTAGGGACGCAATAGTGTTTTTCGCACTCGTGGAGAAAAGTGCGCCTGCTCTTAGCCGCCACAATTTTATTACATTTATCGTACCAGGTTGGGCGCACGTCGACCCTTGCGAGTCGACGATCAACAGCCATTTCTTCATTTCTTCGTAAGTGTGTTGAAAAACGTCGTTTGATACACGTGCAAAGGAATTGCGACCCTCAGCTCCATAACACACTCGCCTACGGCTCGTGCGAATTTTGCCTCGGTCTCAATAATAAACTTTCTGCACTTTCTTTCTTTTCAAAGAGGATTTATTTTCCAGGTCAGTTAATTTGATTCAAGAATAGCAATTCACCTGTCTAGGTTTATCCCAGTCTAGACGGTTTGTAATATCAGATTGGCGAGATCGCAAGGCTCACACAGATGATATCTTATTGCTAAAGACGTAGGAACATTTACAAAATACATTTTATCTTGCTTATATTGGAAATTGGTTTAATAATGAAGACTATTAGTTCTGCTATTAGTCTGTTTCCTGATAAATTCAGGACGGGTCTTTAAGTCAAGCGGAAATGGGTTACTTTTAGGTAAGCGTGCTTTATTGTCATCAATATCATTGCTTACCATCAGGCGAGATTGTGGTTAAACGTGAGCCTATCAATAAAAAAAAAAATATATAAAAATTTATATAGGTACTTATAAGAACTATTATTGCTGAACCTAGCTTTCCAAGTAGTATTAAGAGAAATGTAAAGAAAATTCGACACAAATTGCTATACCTAAAAATAACCTGAAAATAGTTTGTTGGATTTTAATAGTTGTTAAACTTATACCATGTTATATTTTTTCCGAAAAATATTTAAATTTGGACACCACCGACACTAAGTACAACACAGGTCCGAGTTCATAGCGGGCATTAGGTGCCAGCAAACAGCTGTGTGCAAGTGCAAAACAACCCCTCAGTCGCCAGATAGCCCGCTGACTATATATTTTTGCTGACTTATCAAGCTTTATGATTTTTGATGAAACAGTAATGTTGTACACGGTTTCTTTACATACATTTTAAATAAGTAGTACAGGTAGAAAGAACAATGCTGTCTAGACGTTTTGCTTATCACATACACTTCTATAACAACAACGATGTCCTTAGTTTGGAGCCAGATGTTACAGTCGCAATAACAATTTCAAGGCTCAAGATACCTTGTTCCAGTCTAAACTAGGCTACAAATACTTGATACCTATTACTAAAGATATAAAGACGAAATGTTTAAACGGAGAAAACTGGTAATGGCACAGGTCAGACGCTCGGTGGTCCAAAACTCTGTCACAAACTCTGGCACCTCGCCAACAACGCCAAGATTTGTTCCGTATCTTATTCATATTATAATAGCTCGTTCCCTAACTTGTATGAAACATGCGAGACAAATTGTAGCGGTCTAATATCAAGGTATCACATTATGGAGGTAAGTAGCATCAGGATCCATTTACTGTCAGTGTGGAAATGGGCTGAACCGTGTTATAAATAGGTAAGGGACGAACAGCGCTCCAGTTACTCAGTTCTGTTCGTGTTACATGGGGAAAAAAAATCGTCAGTAACGCGATTCTCTGAGTGACAGAACAATACGTTTAATTTTCACGTTGTAGAAAATGTGACACGAGATAGAAAGCGCCGGGTAATAAGAAAACTTCACGGGTTTTTTATTCTTCTTCTCCGTATATTAAAATACCTTTGTGGGACGCTTTTTGATGCATTCGTTCGGTGAAATGAGGAGATTTTTTTGTATTTAGGGTACTGTGACTATCCAAAGTGTAAAATGGGACCCTATTACTTGAGTCCGCTGTCCGTCCGTCTGTCACCTGGTTTTTTTTTTTTTTGTCGACCGGGAAAATCATCTTTGACGAAACCCGCTCTTGGGTGGAGCGAGAGACAGTGTCAGACTCTTACTGATTAAAAACCCCGCGCCGTTCCTTCTAGCCTTCATACCGGGGCACGAGCTCCCTTTCGGACAACCCTGTCCCCAGTAGGCTTCGACCCAGCTGGGCCCCTCCTGCTGCTGACAACTCCTTGAGGCGCGCCGGGTCTGTCACCTGGTTGTGTCTCATGTACCGTAATAGGTAGATAGACAGAAATTTTCACAGATGATGTATTTTGTTACCACTATAAGTGTTCCCGCATACGGGCCTCAAAAAACGCTGCTTCAAGCTTCGTTTTGAGGCGGCCTTTTTTGTGGCTCGAGTGCGGCGGTGCAGCCACAAAAAAAAAAAAAACGCTTGAAGTCGCTTCAAGCTTCTCTGGTTAGGCTGTCGCACGCTTCAGCTGTTTTTTGCGGCGGCATCTAGCTTTTTTTGTGGCTGCTTCTAGCGTTTTTTTTGTGGCGGCGTTTATTGGAGCATTAACAAAAATACAAAAAGTCAGAATAAAATAAATATTTAAGGTGGCAACAAACGTAATTTTATTTGCCGTTTTTTTGCTACAAACTGTACGAGACCCTTTGTGCGCGAGTCCGAAGTTTCCTTTATAAAGTTGAAATAAAACTGCAGGATATTTATTGAAGTTCAAAACAGCCTTTAAAGAGTAGTTAGCAACTGACGCATCCATTATATTCAGTCAGACAACTGCGAAAATAAATTAGCATTTCGTGGAAGCTGTTCGAGTAGGTTAAACATTTCTAATGAAGAAACTTTCAGAGCTCCTGTTCTTAAGTACACGAACAAACCATAATATCCAGTTTATCTCTCCGATTATCCGTATACATGGAACGTTACCTACATTGGTACTTTGTGGCTATTTAGTTCAGAACTCATGGTTCCGTTCGTGTGTTATCAGCCTTTGAGGTTTGGCCTAGTCCATGAGTCACCCAATATAGGCCCGCTGATTAGTTCGGTTCCTGAATTCTCGATAGGTGTACTGACGTGAATGGTGGGCTGTTTTCATTTTATAGACTCGTGCTTAATAATATGAATAAATATTATATATTTCAAACTAGCTGACCCGGCCAACAGTCAATGAATATAGTATATCTTTCGATATAGGTATTCAACCGATTGTGATGAAACAAAGCCTAAGTAATATATCAAGTTACACACAATTTTAATGTTTAAAAGATATCTACATTCATTTCGTGCATTTTAACTAAAAACGTCTACAGATTTATAATATGTATAGAAAAAAAATCTGATTCAATGACTTTATTGTTTAAATGCACAGAACACAGGAATCATACAGTAGTATTTAAATGTACCTAAACCCAAACTGTGTTTACACAATACATAATATCGGATCACTGTAATCGGGGATACATCAACCCCTGTCACACAGGTTGTCCTAGTTCTGGAGTTGAGACCACATTGATGTAATGTTTTTGAAAATTTGGAAATAAATTATTATTATTATTACTGTCAAAGATGTTAACGCTACTCAAATAATGCCAGGCACTATTTTAAAAATTTATATATTGCTTATTTTCACGTATATAAAATATTGTATGATTCTACTGTATAAACAAAACTTTTTATACATAATAATTGGCATTTCATACGCATTAGATCTAATAAAGAAGTCTTATAATGTTTTAGGTTGATCGTTATCTCTGTTCTTACACTTTTTGTAAACTACTTTCATCATTCCCACCTCATACAGCAATCATCATCATCAACATCTTTTCAGCCAAAAGATCGTCCACTGTTGGACTGGACATAGACGTTCTTCAAAATTCGCCATACCGACCAGTTTTTTGCGTCTCGTTTCCATCGGCTTCCCGCGACCCTCATCAGTTCATCGGCCCACCTTGTGAGAGGCCTTGCAGTTATACCCATTCTAAATTTTTAGTTACTTTATGTTTTATCAAAGGAAAACTTCTGACCATATCTTGGAGGATAACCGCCAAAAATATTCAAGCAACTTGAAAATGACCAACTAATAGTAGCCACCCAATTTACTAAATAGTGTTGGTCCCAAAATTAACACAAGTTTAACCGCAGTTTACGTGATTAAAATAAACATGACTAGGTAATATCACAGTTAATAGTGTGTGCCGTCTAACCACGTACAACACACCGGCTTGATGGAACTATTTGTTAGGGCTTTATCATACAGACGCTCCCAATCCGTCAGGATTGGGAGCGTCTACAAATTAGAACGGGTACGCAACAAACACGTCGCGAATACGCAAAAAAATTGTTGCGGACACGCAACGACATCAAGCAACAAGATGTCTCTGGCGTCTGCAGTAACAAACCAACAGCAGCGTTTCCTCATCGGAGTCCATTTTGTTATTGAGTGGATTGTTACAAACAACTTGCTACAAACACGCGTTGAAAACGTTGCGAATTTGCCACGTGTCTGTGCAGCCGCGGCGTGTTCGTGACGGATTCGCTCCGCCTCGCAGCCGCTCGCATACCGTTACTGTAATAAAGCCCTTAGGGCCATCCTTTGTAAGCATCTCGCTTTGGTTCTAATCGCCACGTTTTCGTTGTACCATAAAGATTAACACATTTTTAGTTATATCTCTGGCGCGGCGTCTATTCTGTGATAGCAGTTTTGGCGGGATTTCTTTGAGTTAATTCCAGAGGTGGTTTTAACTATTTGTAAATAGATTCTTAGTAGATATTGTGATGTAAAATTGGTGTGGTTTTATATCTCAAGTGACTGCGCAACTGGACAATATGTGGAATTCATTGAAACAGACGCGATCTAAGTAAAATGGAGCTGAGAGTTTTATTGTAGTATTGACTACCTCAGCAAAGTTTTCCGAGAAGGTTGACTTGATGCATTTAATACCAAATATCACAAAAACGGGTTGCAGTCAAGCACTAGTTTATAGGAATAAAAAAAAATTGAACGTGTACATCCATGTTCTAATGGTAACAAAAATTAATTAGTCATACGAAGACATGGTTTAAAGGACTTAGTATCCAAGCCAAAGCCAAAAACATTTAAAAAAAACAATGATAGTCTCTGTGTGGGCTGCGGAATTATTAAGAGACTTCCACTCACTCCACCCAAAGGGGGAAAAGTTATTTGATGACGTGAACCCTATGTAAGAGAAAAGACGTCTCAAACTAACACCTAAGACCTGTAACTCAAAGTCAGGATTATTAAAATTCATCTTCATTTAAGCAACGTTCACAACGGCACACATTAAATTACCAATTTCCCGAATAGTGTTTAAACTCAGATTAGCATAACTGTAACCGTAGTTTACATGAAAATAAACATGTGTAAATGTGTAATATCGCAGATGATAGTGTGTACCGTCCAACCACGTATAACAACACGGCTTGACGGAACCGTTTGTTAGGGCCGTTCTTTGTAAGCGTCTCGCTTTGTGATTCCCGTGTACATAGCGTGAACATTTTGACAAGTGGAATTTGTTCTGCAAGAGAGGGTTGGGAATATACATCTCGGCAATGATAATTTTGCCGCTGTGAAACTGTGGTACTTTGATTAAGCTTCAGTTGTTAGTTCACTTGATGTTTTGGGTTATTTTGTTGTTTTGCGTGTCTGTTAAAGTCTGTGATGATTTTGTTGAAAATTTTAGGTTATATTTGTACTTTTTAGCAGGTGCCTAAGAAAGAAATGAAGAAGGAAGAGCTGGTTGTAGTTGTGTTGTTTTCATTTATTTGTCAATGTAATGAAAACCTATAAAGATCAATTTGTTGAAACTTTTGAGTAATTTTTGTACTTTTTACCAGGTGCTCGGGGAAACAATGAGGAAGAAAGAGCAAGCTGTAGTTCTGTTGTGTATATTTATTTTCCAATGACGTAATGAAACTCAAATCTATGTGGTTCTTTCCTCAAAAGACAATCTGAGTCACTGGTCTGCATGGTTCTCAAATGATTTGACCATTACATGTTTTTTACTGTATGCACTTTAAAAGAGACTTTGACCCCTGAGTTGGTTTCGGTGTTTCTTCTCAGGGTAGTCAGCTAGAAAACACCGGCCTCATCTCGTTAAAACTGACTAAAAACAAAATTGACGTGTAAAAGTGTTTTTTGAAAACCTATTTACAAAATAAAGATCATTTATCATATTTTATCTATAGATATCGTTCTTAATTACACATAATTATGCCTCCATATGATATAACTTCATATTGTTTATAATACATACGAACAAGTGAATGCGTTCAAGTGAGTTGATTTACTCACTCGAACGCAGTCTCCGAATCCAACTGTGACAAAAAAGTAGGCCCAACTCAACCCCTCCCGAGACCAAACAACGAACAGCCCGTGAGTGTAACATGCAAAATTTTTCGGACGTTTAATTTCCTCCTTTAAAGTTTTAATTCGAGACATAAAGCGTGTTTAAAAGCGTTGTCTGGCAAGTTTCATCATCGCACAGATGCTTCGGTAGGAAGCTTACTTTGCACACAAAGCCTACAAGTACAAAAGGCCCTGCCTCCGCTCCATTTTGTGTCTGACAAGCCGGGAAGTCGCGGAATGAGACGCGTCAACTCTGTTATGACGTCACCCGTGTAAATGTATAAATTCAGAAGGATCGAAGCGCGACAGGCTTTCGGATTTTGTTTGGTACTCCTGGAAGAGCCTTCTTGGAAGAACTTTTTAAAAGTTTTGTGTTTCATAATAATCATAAATTCATAACTTTTTTAAAATTCAAACGAGTATTCGAAAATTGAATCGGTCTTTTTTAAATATTTACGATGGGGATTAAGGGATTTGAGGGTGTTGACAACAATCGTAATTAGTCAATATTTCTAGCAACAACATATTTTGGGGTCGACATTCAGTTTAACTGGATATAGCTGAGTGCCAGTGTATATTCCTTGGAGCTAGTGCTCACTGATCTCCACAACCCAGTAACTGGGTAGGTACAGTGCGTTTCACTTAAGAAGTTCCTTTGGCGTAATGTTGGCTCCCCCGTCTGTCTACACAAAAAAGAAGGGAAAATAGGAAAGAGTTGCCTACTCTACCAAAATTATACAATAATTTTAATACTAGAAACAAACATAAATTTGTAGTTCCAGCAACCGGGCTCAAAAAAATAGGGGGCTAATTTAGATGTCAATGCATACGCTTCTATAATAAACTGCCTAGTCATATTCAACAACTCAGCCTTAATAAATTCAAATCATTTGTAAAGCGAAAACTTTGCCAAAAAGCTTTTTACACTGTAAAGGACTATGTTGATTACGAAAAGGCTTGGGACTGACCTGCTCCAGTACCCTCTAATTCTTATAACATAACTGTTGTAATTTTTTTTTGTTTTAAATTGTGTTTATTATTCATTTTTTATTCATTTTGACATTAATGTTTAGTTTTTTCAATTTGACATTGTAATACTATTTTATTTTACAATTTGACATTGTAAATTATTTTATTTTACAATTTGACATGTTATATTAAATAACTTTTATTATTATTAATTTTTGACATAAATATTTACTTTGTAAGTATTACAATTGTAAAAATTAACTTTCTTTTTATTATTGTAAATGTGAGGACTATGTTGATTACTTTTTTATTTCTCGTAACCGTTTGTCTGGCAATTTGAGTATTTTCTGCGGCCTACCCAAATGTCCTTTCATTGGTATTGTTCGTCAAGTCGTTGAGCTCCTTAGTAGTCCTGAGTTGAGCTTTGCGAATACTGACAAATGCTTACATTGATTGGACGGGTCCACTCAAATCTGTATGGTTCTTTCTTCAAAAGACTATCTCAGATTAATCGGCATGGTTCTCATGTGATTTGACCATTACATATTTACTGTATGGACTTTAAAAGAGAGAGAGAGAGTTTGTTTCGGTGTTTCTTTTCAGGGTAGTCAGCTAGGAAACACCGGCCTCATCTAGCTTAAACAGACGAAAAAAAAAATTGACGTGTAAAAGTGTTTTTTTAAACCTATTTGCAAAATAAATATCATTTATCATTTATTGTTCCCCGAAATGCGAAACGAAATCTATTTTAACGGTAGTTGCAACACTTTTTGGAGAATATAAGCGGAATGGGATTTTATTTAAAAAAAGCAGGTCTAAAAGGAAGTTGTTAATGGAGAGGTACGATATTGTGGCGTGGCGTTTTCGGTATCTGAAAGAATTGCAGGACTATCGGAATGGAACCCAGCTTTCTACACTTAATTTTAAAAAAAGCAAAAAATGGCAATTGTTAAAAGTTGCGAAGTATCAGTTAATCTCCCTAATATTAAGTAATTTAATTTAAAAAAATATTGCAACACTATTTTTCTGTATTGCCAACATTACGGCAAAGGAACTTCTTAAGTGAAACGCACTGTAGCTTGCAAACACAGGACATGTGTCATATTTTATTACTAAACAAACGTAACAATAAACTGAAAAGGTCTTGCCACCTAGAATGCTAAATTGATTTCTCGTGACGGATGCTTAGTGGCGACGCCGCTAACTGTAGCTGAAGGCAATAAATAGAATCGGATAGTACCGACGTAGTATTATATTATCTGTGGTGCCGACCGGCGGTCATGTCACACGCACCTGCCCGGCGATTAAACTCCACCGTATCGTACCGTCCACTATAATCTACGACGTTTAATTTTGAAGTCAATCTTCAGGGATGGCATAGCTTTGTACCATTTTAATTAAGACCGTTTTGACGTTCAGATAACTGTGTAAGAAAAATTAATGGTTTTTTTTCTGAAAGTAAAAAGCAGTTGTAAAAATCGTTGCAGGTTTATGAATTGTTTAAAAACAAATGTTTTTTTTTTTTTAAGTAAAAACAAGGTTTCGTAAAAATTTTAGCCCAGGCAATATTGGACACAAAAAAATTGAAAAATAAACATATTTAGTCTAAAAACATTAATAAGCCATGACACTGAAAATTTTGGATACGAAAACGCAAAAAAGACATTTAACTTAACATAAATAAATTATATATTTAACCTGTCAAAAAACGTCAAAATAATGTTGCCATACCGATCGGATATAAAAAAAAAATCGAAAATAATTTCCTACCATACAAAAAAAAGACTACCGCAACTCGAGTTACAGGAAACTCCACATACAAATATAGGTAACTGCATTACAAAATAATCTGACGTTCACAGGTCAGCCCTAAGAGGGGAAGATGCGGTGTTGTCTACTCGGCGTTATTATTTTGGCAATAATATCATATTATGCTTTCAGACATTACTTCCCCCCCCCCCCCGGCCGCATACCCCGCAAGCTGGCAACGACGAGCTACAGAAATAGTATTAGAAATTCATAGTCTATTATTGAACGGATACTTTCGTATTTAGAACATTGCTTTTGTGTTGCGGCTTAATTTCTAGTTGCGTTGTTCTTGGGTGTTGTCAGTGGAAAAATAATAAAATAGTTAATATTAAAAATTTAAAGACAGTAAAATAAAATAGACTCCGTGTTTGTTTTTTTAATGTACTTAATATTTTTTGGCTTGGATGCTCAGTCATTTAAGCCATATCTTCTAAATGTAATAATCAAAAAATGTTTTCTAAATTTTTCTCTTCTTCGTATGAATACCTAGTTTATTAGTTTACTATTAGAATATGGATACAAATATATCAAATCAACCTTCTTTGCTAGCTTTGCTGAGGTAGTCAACTCTGCAATAAAATTGTCATCTCCATTTTACAAGATCGCACCTGTTCCAATAATATCACATATAGTCCAGTTGCGTAGACGTTTGAGATACAAAACTCCACTCATTTTCATCACAACATTCACTAGGCCAGCCACTGATTTTAACTCGAAGAAATCTCGCCAAAAAGTCCCCGTCATTGTGTATTGAACTATGCAGACTCCATAAACGAAATGTAACTATCCATGAAGCTAAATTTTTATAATTTACCATAAAAATACACATGTAACATAATAAATAAACGTACATCTTGAAAGTAGTAGGTTCAGAAACGGATATAGAATCGATTTTATATATAATTTATCTTCAAAATAATCAAGAATTATTTCGGGTTTTTTTTTTGATAACCGATTACGTCAATAACGCGTTGGTGTGTGCGTGCGTTGATATCAATAAAGACAGATGCGCTACAAAGGTTTCTCATATTTTGTCTGGTCGATGTTTTCTAACCAGGAGGGGAAAGGAAGAAGTGGAATTTCTTGCCGGAGTCTGTGTTTCCTGATAGCTACAACCCGGGAATCTTTAAGTCGAGAGTGAATAGGTTTCTTCTAGGTAAGCGCGTTCCATCGTCGACCGCATCGTCGCTTTCCATCAGGTGAGATAACGTTCAAGCGCAAACCTATCAACAATAGAAAAAAACCTATTTTTTTGGATGTAAGTTATGTAAGTATTCATATTATAACATGTCAAGATGTCAGAAAAAAATCAATAAAATAATCAGGAAGAAAGTCAATTCAATTGGAAAATCTCACAAAATCCTCCCTACCAATGTCACTTGCTTTCTCTACAAGCGAATACCGTGCGAGTTCATAAATTCGAAGTGGAGTTATGTTTTGGTCGTTTAGCGTGACAGATAAGAGGTGCGTCGTAAACAATACGCTTCCGACTGTGACGCCGGCACGCGCCGTGACGTTTAGCGGGTGAGCGTGCCCATGGCTAGAGTACTGATGCTTATACGGGTATAAGTGGGAACACAACGGGTTTGGTTATTCGATTGAGTTTTTTTTTTATAGGTACTTTCAGTGACTGAAGTGAGTTTAGGTTGACAATTGAAGAAGGTAAAGAATGAGTGATGTTTAGTCGTGCAGCGTGTCATGTGACAGGTAAATCGTAATTAATACTTAAATGAGCCTCTAATTCACCGTTATATTTCCTTAAGAGTTATATTATATTTTTAAGAAATCAAAATTTCGTTTAGATATGTTTTTTTTTAAATGTTATAATGCATATGCTGGCGTTTGACTACTATCTCACCTGATGGTAAGCGATGATGTGGCTGACGATGGAGTACGCTTGTCTAAAAGTAACCTATTCACTCTTGACTTAAAAACTCCTAGGTAATAGCTATCAGATGTGTATTTTAGTTTATTAGTTGAAGCAGGAAAAAAACGTGAACGACACACTTCCATTTCCTAAAGCTCTATTTTAAATTCAATATCAATATTTTCTTTTTGATTATTATCTTAATTTGGTCTGCTATAAAAAGACGAATAAATTCCAGCAGAACCGAAATCACGCTTCACTTACAAATAAAGTTAGTCTAGAATTTATTTGAAGACGAATTGTGTACAAAATACGACAAAATCCGTGACACATATCTTGTCAGTGTGACGTCGTGCGTGCTAAAGCTGCCGTAAGGAAGTGTTAGCGAAGTTTAGCATCCAAACTATCTGATAAGACGTGCGTCGTAAAAATACGCCGCCGTCTCACGGCGCCTCCTACCACGTTATCGCGTTTTAAAACGATATAAAGTGAATATTTGTGCTGTAGTCGACACTTAAACTCGTTAAAAACTATAAGGCCCGTTTTGACATTTGAGAAAAATCCTTGAATGTAACTTGGGATGAAATTTAAAGAAACAATCCTTACTAATATTATAAAAGCGAAAGTGAGTTTGTTTGTTTGTTAAGTCTGCCCGCCTAAATGGCTAAACTGATTTTAATGAAACTTGGTACAACTTGTCCTGGAATAGGACATAAGATACTTTTTATCCCGGAAGTATGTTCCCTTGGGATAACTTTCTGCTATCACGCGTGCGAAGCCGCTGGGAGCAGCTATTAAAATAATAATTAGAGGTCCGGTGTATTAGTAGCTATTTTATTAGTAGATACTCTACACCGGACGAGCCGCTAGGTAGTCAAAATACAAATGCTTAAACGGGCTTTTTATTTTTTGACAACTTTTGTACTATTTTTTTTTTAGAGGTTAAAAATCATCAAATGACTTTTCCCGCTGGGTGGATGGATTAAAAGGGAGTGTCAGACTGTTACTGACCAAAACCCTCTTGTGTTCCTTGAGTTACTCTTTGCTTTCTAGGGCCGTAGGTAAGACGGCCTACGGCCAAACTTTGAAGATTGTGTAGTTATTACTACTATTAAACTTCTATCTCTAGTAGCAAATTAGGCAGATCTATTGACTGATCCGTTATTGGGTTCGACCGTAAAAATCGGGTCATACCCAGTATGTAAAACAGCTTAGGATTGAAGTAGTTGTCCCTTCTACTTCGTTTCATCTATTTCTTCACAAAACACGCTCCATAGAATTTCTTTTACCCGTTTTCCTGTAACAGATAAGGTAAACCCGCTGTCTGTTTTTGATTTAGATAAAGTTCAGATCTATTTCATGAAATATCATTTTCAATTTAACAAGATGTTTATAATTCAAGTCGAAAGCCTTTGTTAATGTAGAAAACTGGCAACCATCACTTCGCCATTCGGAGATCGGAAGTTGTAAAGCATTCAAAAAGGTCTTATCCAAAGAGATTTCATTATAAAATTCTTTGGTTTAGAAGGAAAACCTCATTTTAAATTTCAGAAGTTTTAAATGCGGATATTTTAATACAAGAAGGATCCTGGCCTCGTCACCCTGTATAATGCCTTTGTGAACTCTTTTTACAAGTTTTTACTTAACTTAAAATTAGTTTGTATGTTTAATACTTTGTGTAATTTATTTCGTCACTATTGCTCTCAAAACGGTGAAGGAAAACATTGTGAGGAAACCGATGTCCTAAACCCAGTTTGAAGTCATGTGACATCCCCGATTGATTTGACCATTACAAGTTTGCTGTATGAACTATAAAAGAGAGCTTCTGCGTTTGTTTCGGTGTTTCTTCTCAGGATAGCTGGGAAACACCGACCTCATCTACTTTAAATTGACGAAAAAATTTACGAGTAAAAAGTGTTTTTAAAAAACCTATTTGGAAAATAAATATAAGGCATTTCCCTCATGGCAACGCTTGGGGGAGGCCTATGTTCAACAGTGGACTCATAACGGCTGAGATGCTGATTTCCCCCACTCAAATCAATGGCGTTTACTAATTTATAGTACAGCTAGTTAATTCGTCATAGTGATCTAACCAAGTGAAATGAAAAAGTATCTTTAAAAGGAACCTGGAAGAATGTATGTCGTCATTCGAATACTAAAGTCTTTTCTAAAAGCATGTTTTACATTACCACATAATAGCTTTACAAACATTATATTAAAAGATACTCCAAACAGTTTATGACACCATTTAATGGAACACTAATACTCAAATATTTCCAAGTTTCTTGAAATCTTTATGAGACATTTTGTGCGGTTAAACACACTAATCGACGTTTAATTTTAATTAATTCTGACATTTACAGTTTTCAGTATTACTTTAAATAATGTGTAATTAAAAGCTTTTGCTGAAAATTTCCTAATAGAGTAGATTAGTTGACTTTTCGCGTGACCCAAGGGCTGGCTTCTACCTCGGTCAGAGATTAAGCATTGCCATACAGCTAGGCACACTTCCAGTCGACAGCAATGCGGAGGAGTATTATGAAGTAATATTTAGCTAGGCCTTTAGTATACCTATATATTATTTTTAATTATTTAAGCTTATTTTATAATTTAATTTGTTAAATCGTTGTCCTAAAATATTTTTTTTTATAGAGTAGATAATATCCTACATAATTCCTCCTAATACTTTGTCAATTTAGAATGATTGTTAATCAATTATGGTCAACGACAGACTATGCCATTTTTTGAGGTAGAAAATAACTACATAAGTTCTGCCGCTCTGGCTGGAACGAGAGTGTCAGACTTTTACTGAATGGTAACCGACCATGTAAGAAAAGTAAAGAATGAAAACACGTTTATTTGGCACACAGGTACACGCAATGAGATAACACTATAATAGGCTAGTTGCTGTAAAAAAAGTTATTAGTCCGTCTTTTAGATTATTCAAAAATAAGGGACACATATTTTTTTATTTGTAAATTAAACCAAAAATGACAAAGATATAGCCCATTAAAGTTACGTGTGACGTCACCCCGTGCGAAAAAATGCAGCAAGGCTATATCTTTGTTATTTTTTGTTTAATCGAACAAAAGGAAAAATATGTGTCCAATATTTTTTTATAATCTAAAATACGGACTTAATAAAATGTAGTTATTTTGACCCTTGAAACTACCCTATTATGGTATAAAAACTTAAACCTAGAATACATCTACATTGTATGTCTCACGGCTGCGCCAAATAGGTCCAGTGTACCATGTGTACCTTCAGTTCCTTTGCATTACAGGGCCGCGGTGACTCTTTCAAACAATCCCCTAACCCTGAAGGTGCGAGTGTAACTTTTTTTATTTTAGTTAGGCTCGTGTTTGACCAAAGTACGAATTTTTAACAGGTTGCCCTTTGACTTGAAGAGTGTAATTTACACGAGCTCGTTTAAGTCAAAGCTCAGAGGTTTCTTTTTGGAGAAATGTCTTTATTCGGTGGATGATGGCATATCAACAATTTAAAATATATGTGGTACTAGCTGTTCCCATCGGCTTCGCCCGCGTGATAGCATAAAATTATCCTAAGGGAACATACTTCCGGGATAAAAAGTATCCTATGTCCTATTCCAGGACATGGTCTATCTGTGTACCAAGTTTCATCAAAATCGATTTTGCCATTTAGGCGTGAAGACGTAACAAACAAACAAATGAACAAACTCACTTTCGCTTTTATAATATTAGTAAGGATTAATTAATGTGAGACTGAGTAATGTTAGGTAGTAGATAGTAATTTTAATGACGTTACATTTTATTTTATTTTGTGTAATTAAAGTAATTTCAATCACAATACAAATTGTTTTTGAATAAATAAATTGAAATTGACCTCTATTTCACCTGATAGTAAGCGATGGTATCACATCTCCGCTAAAATAGTGTCACAATTGAAAAATCTAATTCTAGAGAAAAAGCCTGTAATTTTCTTGGTCAGTAAGAGTCTGACACTATCTCCACGCTACGCCCAAGAGCAGGGGTTGTCATTGGATGATTTTTGTCCAACATAAAAAAAAATGTGTGGTACGGTGAACGCAAAGGAAATGGTAAGTACTCCATTTCCATCGCGTTGCCTAGAAGTCACCTATTCACACCGGCCTGCATTAAAATATAGGATAGGTACTTTTTATTTTCTACTTTCACGCGGGCGAAGCCACTGTCTTGAACTATTTCAGTAGTATAGTAGCTTATCATCGTGAGATTGTGCTCTCATAGCGTTTCACATTTCATTTTACTATAAATAGTATTTCTTTGTAACCTGAATATCAATATGATCTTCAACAGTTGATCGAAATAGGTGTACACGGCACGGGCCAAAAATATATTTACTATTCAAACAAATATACTACAAAAATATATACTAAATCATTTGAGTCGTGGTGGTCTAGAGTAAATACAAGTAAATGAAGCAAGTCTATCGCAAAGGCCAATAATATAAAAAAGAAAACAAATATAAACGATTTCGTACAATTAATAAGTACCTTTAATGTTGATTATATAGTTGACTGCCACACTTACCTGAAACAAGATAATTTTATTATTAGATAAAAGAGAATCAAAAAGTGAACTTACCTACATAATTATATCTAAAATGGGATAAGGGTGTTTTTAATATCGTCCGGTTTTGATCACGCATGCGGGACAGCCCCGCACATGTAAACCCCGCAAATGTCCATTTCATACAAGTACTATTGTAATGCGAGGAATAAGCACGCATTACGCGTTTTCTTGCTTTTTGAAATTTTCTGCATGCGGGGCAATCTCGTATGCGTAATGAAATCCGCACGATATCAAGAACACCCTAAGGTAGCCCGCGAAATTCATATTTTCTCAAGTTCTTACCCTACTAGAATGACTTTTTAGCTATATAATAGAAAATTAAATGGGGTAAGATGAACTGAAAGGATTGTAATGATGATTTTAATGCTTATAATTACATAAATAAATGTATTACGGCTGGCAATCATACTTTAATCAACGTAGGACTTGAGATACAAAATGCAAAAAACTTAAGATAATTTTGATTTCGCTATCTACCTTAGAGCACCCAAAGTACAAGCGTTCGCTTAGTTTGGGAGACAGTACTAGCCAAGTCGATAATCTGCAATCGTTAACGCTAGTAGAAAACATCAAATGTACAGGAATAACGTCATCGCAACGCTCAGTCACGTGGTCAGAACAAAAGAAACGGGGGCGTGGCCAACCCGAAGCGATCGACGCAAGTGAAACGGTTGTAACTTAGCTAGGGGGGTATAAGGACTTATAACACATTATATTTGTGATCTGGTCGTGTCTAATTATATTATAAGTCCCGCTGTGTAACGTTGCAACAAGAAAGATTATAATCCTCTTTTTTTTGAGGTGAGAAATGATCTAATTTTACTCTGTAAGTAGTAAAAAAATAAAGAACATAGCAGTACCAACATAAAAACAAGTGATTTTTGTCATTCAACCGTCTTGCCGCCACTGAAGTGGCAGACTGGCAGCCACTCTCTGAGGATGAAACATTTTCAGACAACGACGGATATTATAACTGTCAAACATCAAAACAAGACAGTTACCGTGCTCTCGACGTTACAGATTATTATAGATTAAAAAGTAAAATGTTTGCGATTTTATGCTCGTTTTTTTAGATACCTACGGTTCTGTTTCAGACGGCCTTGACTTCAAAGAAATAATTTATGAAGATTTTAAAGGAATTTTGTTTTTCAATTAAGTACGATTTTATCGTGTTGGAATTTTATGTTAAGTAGTGAATTTTTTATTTTATTTTACGTGGGATATCGTCAAATGAATTCTCCTGCTCTGGGAACAGCGAGACAGAGTGTCAAACTTATACTGACACCACTTTTAGGTACGCAAAGAAACTGTTTTACGCACTAGTGTAGGAAAGTGGGCGTGCTCTCCCCACCACAATTTCATTACATTTATCGTATCTGGCTGGACGCGCATCGAACCTCACGAGTCACCGATCAACCCTCGTTTATTCATTTCTTTATAAGTATATTGAAAAAGTCGTTTGATACACGTGCTTTGTCACTGCAGCCCTCGGCTCTATAACACCCTCGCGTACGGCTCGTGCAGATTCCGCCTCATCCGCAATGACTTTCTGCGCTTGTATCAAAATGTACTATGACTGCAAACCTGTACAAGCATGTAAAGTATAGCTACGATGGTATAGCAGCACGATGGATGTAGGTGAAGCGTTGAGAGGGTTCACAACACAAATGTTCAGAGTCGTCGCTCGCGGCGCCACTTCACGAAACATCCTCTGTGCTACCCGGTAACTGTAGGTAGTGTACGGTAACGATGTTAGGTAACTCGCAGAAGGCCCGTTTGTAAGTAAAGAGGTTTGTTGGTGATTGTTTATGGTTTCATTTTGCTTTTCAGATTCTGCGGTATTTTTTTTAGGGAAGTTTTCTGGGCCCTCGTGGTGGATTATGGCCCATTCCCTCTCCTAGAGAGGCCTGAGTCCCAGCAGTGGGAACATTAAAAAGGTTGATGATGATGATGATTTAGTTTTCATTGTCTGTTTTCATTATTCGCAAATGAATTCCTAGTGGAAACCGTAATGTAAAATTGGTAGAGTTTCATATCTCAACTTGATAATATGTAGAATCACTAAAACTGGTGCGATCTCAGTAAAATGGCGCTGTTAATATAATTTTATTGTAGTGTTAACCTAAACGAAGTGTTGTCCTGTCAAATACTACAAAAACTTTAGAATGTGATAAGCATCAAAACAAAAAAAAAATTGATAAAATGGGATTAATCTCCTTTTGGTAGTGCCTCCCAGTAGTGTCAATGCTCGCTAGCTAGGACCGCGGGGAATTTCTGAAAAGGAAACCTGTCACCCTAGTTCGCAGAGGGCAACTGAAGGAAACAGGTGTAGTTTTAGTCAGTAACAGTCTGACACGCCCTCTCGCTCCACCAAGCGGAGAAGTCATTGGATGATTTCCACCCTTAAAAAAATACTCCTTTTTTTGGGATATCATCTGCTTGGTCAGAGTCGTCACTCGCGGCGCCACTTCACGGAAAATCATCTGTGCTGTTGTAATCAACAACAAACCTCCTTATTTTTTTTTGTTTTGGGATTTATCTGACCCTTTTTATATCTTCTGCATAGTTCTCTTAAGATTTGACAGTTACTGTTTACTGTATGGACTTCAATAGAGACTTGGACTGAAGTAAAAAGGGGTCACATCCATAGAAAGCAAAGTAGATGCATATTTAAAAATACAGTATGCGAAATGAAAGTGCGAGAGGAAAATGTACAAGATCTGGGATGAAAAGGTAGTAGTCTTTCAAATAGGTTCTAATTATGTTGGAGCAAGTTAAAAAAAAAGAGACTTCTTGACATGTGAGTTTGTTTCCTTAAGTTTTATTTATTACCTATTTACAAAATAAACAGTATACTTACGGATTCTAAATAGGGGGTTAAGGTTTACTCCGGACCGAATTTTATCAAAATTGGTTCAGTACTATTGAACTGTGAAAGGGGTAGTCATACACGTTAGGGTGTACCTTACCAGTTCGCATTATTATTTTTGAATGCTATTAAATATAATTAAAGTCATTAAAATATGTATTGTAATAATTATAATCTATATTCTGTTATTTTTAATAACGAAAATATATAATTTTGATAATATAAATATGTAATTGAATATTATAAAAGTTGTTTAATTTTGACTATTATTTATTAATGTATAAATGTAAAATTGAAAAACATAATGAATTAATTCATAATGATAATATTGAATTTAAGATATTTGCACGCCAGGAGAAATGGCAAACATGTCGTTAGTTTAAGATCTTGCATGCATGTACCTATTATTTTAATTCTGTCTGTATACACATGTTTCTGCAAAAAAAAATCTTATTCTTATTCGCTTGCACTGTTATACCTGTCAGGTAAGCTTGTGTGGAAACCTGCACAGTTGTGCAACATTCACGCTCTGGATTACCTGTACATCTCAACGTACAGGCAAACCTGACAGGTATACCCTAGCGTGTACTTTCTCATTTATAATACTTATTAGTTTCTTTGTAGATTATAATCTACAATTATGTATAAAGTTCAAAAAATTATTTATTACAAGAAAACAAATTATTAACTTAATAGAAAGTATCTCAAGAATATGGGTCTTTTAAATAAGAACAAGGCTTATAAACTGACTAAAACAAGTGCTTGAAGTTCTTCTTTTAATATTTTACACCGTTTAACTTATGTTATAGGTAAGCAGCTATTTTACATTCAGTAATTAGTTACTTTGTATTGTAGATATTTTAGAATTTTAGACTTCTAAAATATGTACAATACAAGGTGTAACGTTGAATGCGCAAAACCTGAAATTAGTTTGATCAGAACAACGAGCAGAACCCATTAAACCACTGTTTAATATAGGTTACATTTTTCAAAAAAATCTTCATTAAAAACTTCGACCTGTCTATTTATGAATAGGTCAAGCCATCACGTGCGCAAACCCGCTGATATAGGTAAACAAACACAAATAGTTGTAATCCAATAAAATTTTCTCATACACGGGATAATAAAAGCTCTTATTTCAATGCAGATATGAATTTTAAACAAACTAAAACTGCTCATAAAAGCTTTAATTGTTTTTTTAAATGTTTTTTTGTCTCACATAATTAGGTCAATCGAATTAAAAATAATTTGGTTTTGCGCACTTAACGTTACACGTGGTATATTAAAACTTATAAATAAACTAGCTTTTGCCCATTGTTTCGCGCGCGTAGGTACGTAAAATATAGCCTATGTCACTCAGGAATAAAACAGCTTTCTAAGTATGAAAAAATTTTAGCAATCGGACAAGTACTTTCAGAGATTACCTTCTTATATTAGTGTAGACTAGCTTTTGCTCGCGGTTTCGCCCATTTACATACATAAAATATACCCTATATTATTCAGGAATAAAGCTTCTATCGAAAAAAAAAACTTTCTATTTATTATACCTTCTCCAAACCAAAAAAACAAGCTTTACCTCTTTATAATACTGTAAGTGTTTATTATATTTCGTTTCAATGTTTTCTGAATATCCACTTCATCATCTTCGTCATTTCAGCCGTAACTATGCCTCCCAAGTATCGTTACTATTCAAAGTCAAGTCAAAATATTTTATTTCACATAGGCCTACATGGGCACTTATAAGTCAGAAGCTAGTGCGCGGTTTTGCGTCTCACAAATCGGATTCTTGCAACCCTCACCAGGTCATCAGCCATACAAAAAATATAGCCTATGTCACTCAGGAATAAAGAAGCTTTCTATCGGTGAAAAAATATTAACAATCGGACCAGAGCTTCCTGAGATTATCTCCTAAAAACAAAAAAAAAAACACATAAAAACAAACTTAGGATCTAATTTTCACATTATTTGTGAAAATTTACCTTTTAGTATTATATAAAATGGTTTTAAATATACTAGTACACCTACTCTAGACAAAAAAAGGATGTTTTTGCAGTAATTAATTGGTAGGTAACTAAAGCAAATAAAGTAATCAAATTAAATACAATGATACAACCTTAGACAAAAGTAACAACATACTGACTGGCCTGTTGGTCTAGTGGTAAGTGGCCCTGACTGCTATGCCAGAGGTCGTGGGTTCGATTCCCACCCAGGACAAAACCAGGACCAGGACAAATGTTTATGTGATGAGCATGATCATTTTTTCTGTGTCTGGGTGTAATTTATCTATAAAATGTATGTATTTAGAAATATATAAGTATGTTTATCGGTTATCTAGTACTCGTAACACAAGCTCTGCTTAGCATGGGACTAGATGGCGTTGTGTGATAGTTGTGGAATATTATTATTATTATACATACAATGTTTCTTATT
Source organism: Mythimna lalbum (assembly GCA_949319445.1). Lineage (NCBI taxonomy): Eukaryota > Metazoa > Arthropoda > Insecta > Lepidoptera > Noctuidae > Mythimna > Mythimna lalbum. Next base: position 6,976,587 of record OX439348.1, on the reverse strand, counting down.
ACAAGTTAACAAAATACACTAAACGATTATCTGAAAACCAACTAAGCAATGTTGAGAAAATTCATAAGCGACTTGCCGAAAGCTTCGCATATCTTACGACATCGATATTAATCAAGATTTTTTGATTAGATTATACGTCTGAATGCTCAATTAGGTCAATATAATGCCTTAAAAAAACATTTACATGCTAAACTGATTTTCACAAGTAAATATTTCAATTCTTTTTTGTAATTTTTATATAGTCTACAAAAAAAAACAGTTTCTCAGAAATTTATTGGTAGATGCTTAAAAAAATATGTAAATTTATTTGAAAAATAAAATACAGATTATAATGACACAAAATACACAAATAGAACGACATCAACGTTTAAAACAAGGCTCGGATACCGGTTAAATTTTCAAACCGTTATTATGTACTTGACGCAAAACCTTTTACATTAGGTTTCGTTCGCATATACCGGTTTTTTTTAAACCGATATTTGGAAGAGTACCTATTTATGTAAAGGTTTTTTCGGATTAAAAAACCGGTTAATACGGACGAAATATCGTACCCACGTCTTCATACCGCGCCGCTATGCGCGGCATCCATACAAGTTGCAACACGTTTACCAACATGCCGTTTGCCGAATAAACCGGTTAATTTAGGTTAAAATAAAGTTCTTAAAACGTTCACTTTCTTAAGAAAAGTTCGGAGGAAAACCGAAATAAACCGGTATTTTTTAAACCGGTTCCGAGCCTTGGTTTAAAATACACCCAGTGATTCTCCGAAAACCAACTAAGTAATCTTGAGAAAATTCATAAGCGACTTGCCGAAAGCTTCGAATATCCTGCCGCGTTACTTACGACATCGATTTTTAATCTACTCCATTAAACTTAGAGTGTCGAGCTGATTGCTCCATCAGGACGTCTAATGCGTTTACCAGTACATCACCACTGCTAAGAGCAATTTGTGCCTACGTCTACATCTTCGACTAACCCTTTGTATAACTGCTAAGTAACCACAGTATTTGATCTTTAGGTATTCGGTTGTTTGGAAGATCAATTCGAATGTTGTGATTTTGAGATACGATGTGTATTTCACATAGTATCTAAAAAAAAAAATAAAAAAACTATAGCCCGGCCAATCTTAGTACCGTTTTACAGTTCTACAAGTAGTATATTTTAATTTGTTGATAAAAAAATGTATATGTTTTGTTTTTTTTTTATTGTTTATAGGATCGCGCTTGATTGCTATCTCACCTGATGGAAAGCGACGATGCTGTCGACGAAGGAACGCGCTTACTTAGAAGAAACCTATTTAATCTTGACTTAAAGATTCCCGGGTTGATTCCACTCCTTAGTTGTAATGGGTACAATCAATATAACTTCATAATTCAATAGTTTTACTTTTACGGAATAATAGAAAGAGTTTCGCCTTTAAAGAGGCATGTTTACAGAAAATTGTGAAACGTCAACCAGTGCTTTTTAGATTTAGACTACAATCCCACCTGATGGTAAGCAGTGATTATAATCACTAAGTAATCATAGCATTTCAAGGTATTCGGAAATTTGGTGTTGAAGTCAAATGTGGTGATTTTGAAATATGATGTGTTTTTTTTTAATAATTTAAACTAGTGCGTGACTATGATCCCACCTGATGGTAAGCAGTGATGCAATCATTGATAGTGAGGCGCACTATTTTATTTGGAGCCTATACACTTTAGTGGTACCATCATAGGTGAGAATATAAATAATATTACTCTTTGGGACGAATATTTGATCACAATTCAGTCGCGTCATCGTCAGCCAATTAGAGCGTAAATAAATGATGCGATAGTTTGTTCTGATTGGCCAGCTTTGTTCGATCACTGTGTTTTTTGTATTGAATACATTGGCTAATGACCGTCATAGGAGCAATTTAGTATTATTACTATTTAAAAATTCCCAATCAAAACGAACCTAACATTTTGTAGAACAAGCAGCTCAATCACACATAAACATCTAAGAAAGTCGTGTCAGTTACACTATTTATAACTCAAGAACGGCTAAACCGATTTGGCTGAAAATTGGTGAGGAGGTAGCTTAGAACCAGGAGATGGACATAGGATACTTTATGATAAAGAAATATTTAAAATTTTTGATATTATGTTTTTTTGTTTGTAGGATCAATGAAAGTACTGAACCGATTGCTGAAATTAATAGACCGCTAGAAAGCTGCTTTATTCCTGGGTATATTTTATGTACGCGGACAAAACCGCGGGCAAAAGCTAGTTACTTATAAATAATCCAAAAATATATTTCAGAACCTTATAGTGGAGTAGAATTCCAGAGTCTGTGTTTCCTGATAGACAAAATCTAGGAGTCTTCAAGTCAAAAGTCATCAGGGGCAACAGTGCTCAAAGATGTATCCTTGATAAAAAAAAGTAAAAAAAAAAACTTAAACGAGGTGTCAAGGGACTTCGTTCCATCCGACGAAGTTCCTTTCGATTAATAGTGAAGGAATTGCAATAAAATTTTATTAGACTATAATAAAATAATACAAATAAAAATAAACAATTTCCATCTGTAGGAATGTTGACATTAAATAAAGAAAAAAGAGTGTCGTTACAACTTTTCGTGAGATTTTTTCCGTCTAGCCTTTCACAACGCGCGATAAGGAACTTCGTTCCAAAAAAATCAGTCAAGACTTAAACTAGTAACTTCATACGTGTTCCATATGAGCTTAATCAGATAATAAGTTAAACTCAAGTTAGCATATTTCCCTGTTCCCCATATTATAATGAGAATGCAAAGTTTCTAGACTTACATGCATGGTTTGAAATGAGTTCCATAATTACTTCATAAAACCTATTACAAACTGAATTTCAATATAGAAATCATTTTTGGGATAACGATATATGAATAAGAATTTAAAGTAACTATTGGATGAGATGATTTAAGTGTTTACTACGGGGGCTTCTTTTATTTTTTTTGCGATGGGGAAAATCATCTTATGACAAAACCCGCTCTTGGGTGGAGCGGGAGATAGTGTCAGACTCTTACTGAATAAAAACCCCATCCCGTTCCTTCTAGCCTTCATACCGGGGCACGAGCTTCCTTTCGGACAACCCTGTCCCCAGTAGGCTTCGACCCAGCTGGGCCCTTCCTGCTGCTGACAACTCCTTGAGGCGCGCGGGAACAGTGCGCGCCGTCGACGACTTGGACTCGGGTGGTGGTTCGAGAAAAATACCCGGAAGTCAGTCACAAGGCCACTCTAAGCCACCGCAGGTGCCGGCTTGCGGACATCGAGCAAAAGGTAACTCGCCGTCCAATAAGCATAGAGTTAGCAGCGGCTTATGATCTAAAGGTACCCTAAGTATCTTGTCAGCAAAATCGACGAAGCTCTCTAGGGCCAATTCCTGCCAAGGCTGCGGGATTGATAGAAACAATTAGAGTAAACTGAAACGCAAAGGGTACCTAATTGAAGGTACATAAGTGATATTTATTTAGAAGATAAAAGTCTGATACTTCATCTAGCTCCAACTAGCGCGAGGAAACTAACTTGATGATGTCTCACCAAAGTAAGGACTTTAAGCTCAGCCATACTTGTAATCACTAGGGGCGGATATTTAAATTGAGCTAAGCACGTCTTAAACCCCAATTTAAAGCCAAATTTTGACAGATTTTCAGGCTAAAGTAAAGTTTGAAAAATACATAATTTTAAATGCTTAAACCAGAAATCGAGGGTAGATCAAGAAAACAGTCAAGCAAAAATACCTAATATAAAGTAATGATAGACTAGTTTTATACGTATAATATTTAGACGTTATATTCTGAAAATAAAAAGCAGTGGTGGCCAGTGGTAACCCCTACTTACGAGTTGTAACGTCGGGCGTTCAAACCTAGCATTACTTTGTGTAATTTATTTCATCACCACTGCTCTCAAAACGGTGAAGGAACACATCGTGAGGAAACCAGCATGTCCTAGACGCCTAGAACAAAAAAAATTATGACATGTGACATTTACCAAAACGCAATTGGTTCGTGTGGTGGATTACAGCCCGTTCCTTCACATAGAAAAGAGGCCTGAGTCCCAGCAGTGGGAAAATTAAAAGGCTGATTATACTATGCTTAGGATTATATTCTGAAAATAGAGCAGTAGTGGCCGACTGGTAACGACCCCTTACGAGTTATATGGTCGGGAGATCAAACCCAGCCAGGCACATTACTTTGTGTAATTTATTTCATCGCCACTGCTGTCAAAACAGTGAAGGAAAACGTCGTGATGAAACCGGCATGTTTTAGAACGATACATTCGAAGACATGTGATATTCACCAAACCGCACTGGGCCCGCGTGGTGGATTACAGCCCGTTCTCTCTCCTAGAGAGGAGGCCTGAGTCCCAGCTATGGGAAGATTAAAAGGTAGAATATGTTATGGTTATATGCTATTCTGAAAATTGCTGCCCGTCAGCTAGCTATTTCCAGACCGTTGTACCCGTGGTTGAAAAACCGTATTGGCTCGATTTTCAGATATACGATTGGAATGGCATATTTTGTCACAAAACTGCACCAAAATTTCAGTTCGAGATTTTTCTAAAAAACTCTTTCACATAGTAAGTTTGCCGAAACGTTGAGAACTTTATTTGCTTGTTTTGTGACAAGCCTTGACGAAAAAATCTCATATATCCGATTGATGTGCTTTCAGAGAGCAGGCTGATACTGGGTAGAAAACTGCACAGAATTCGTTAGGCGGAAAGTCGTGTAAAATTGGATACTGCGAAAACAAAAAGTACAGTTATTAGTACAGGTACCCAAAGAGATTTGATCCCAATTTCCGGCCACTGTAGGCGCGCGCTTGCACACGGCGTATAATGAATAGCTCGCCGTCCGACCGTTCAATAACCGTCCGGATCGAGCCCAAGGCGTTGACGGCGCGTCTTGTTCCACGCGCGTTTTCGGGAGATGTCAAAAAGTCGTAGGGGTTCTGAAGGATTGAAGCAAACTGGGGCCACGGGCACTATGAAAGTGAGACCCGGGACCCTGGGACGCAGGCAAAGAAGAAATCCGAGTGGGTTTTTAGTCAGTAAAAGTCACACGCCCTCTCGCTCTGCCCAAGTGCGGGGGTTGTCATTGGATGATTTTCCTACCTAAAAAAAACCCAAAAAGATGGAAAAGTATCAATAAAATAAAAGAGAACTACTAAATTTATCTCACTTATATAAAGACGAAAGTTTGTGTGCTTGGGGTAGTACATTGTACTTTTATGCAAGCGTAACCGCGGGCAGAGGCTAGTCTAGTAAGGAATATACAAGGCCGCGTCGGTTATTCTTTGAGACCTGCATTCTCTGTTTGCCTCGTTATTTCCGAACACGACCCGAAGGCGCGCACACCTCTACGCTAGCTAACAAATCTATTTCAACTTTTATCAGTTTGAAAGAATCCTGATTTATAATGTTCGCTTCATAGTTTACACACGTCCGAAATCTGTTTCCTGTTTTGCACATTATGATGTTGTGTAGTTTCACTGATACAATAACTCTTTAGTTTTGGATAAGGAGTTTTTTTTTATCAAGAGCTCAAAATAGGAATGCATTATATGCCTTTAATTTATTATTTGTCAACCGATTTTGGGCACACAATTTATTATATTTCGCACTAGTGCGGAAAAATGTGACCGCCAGCCTGCGCCCCAATTTATAACATGTATTGTATCAAGCTTGTTGCCAGGCAGACCCCAAGTCACACGAAAGAAATTTGCGGTCTAAGTATATAGCTAAGTATATATTTATAAAGTTTTACTTATATTTTAGAGTAAGTGTGTTGAAAAACGTGATTTGATATACTTGAATAATTGTCACTGTAGTCTTTTGCCAGAATGTTTTTTTATACTGACCTACTTTTGAAATAAAATTTTTACTTACTTAGGTACTAGGTACTTTTTTGCCCCAGGAAGAATTTTCCATTTTTTTTTCAGTCTTCTTCTTCTTTTCGTGTCGATTTGACTCAGATTCTGTCCGACCAATACTTTGCCACCTGGACAGCTCAGCTGTTTTTTTCAGTAAAAACCTGACACTCGATCCCGCTCCACTTACAGCAGGAGAAGATATTTGATGATTTTCAGCGCATAAAAGAAAGTTTTGATCTAAGAAAAAATATAAATATGCTGAAAAGAAAACGATTTTATCACAGAAGAATTTTTAGAAAGGTATGCAATGCAGGATCTAAATGAAAGCGAGTTATGAATAGGCCAAAAATAAAACTTCAAAGATTCCTCGAAGTAGGTACTTAAATACCTGAATGTACAGGAATGTATAACATTAAACATCTCCAAAGAAAAACACTGATCTTTTTGATCCCACTCCACTTTGTGCGTCATCGGAAGGGCTGGCTGAAAACATTTTTCATATTTTCTTTACTTGTTAGCTTTATGGTACCTTTCATGATTATAATATGGACCACGTATATCAGAGTTGCGAACAGGAAACTGATTTTTATTAATAATAAATTCCGGAATGAAGGATTTAGGCCGATTGGTTGCATCGGTCGCTGTTGTGGACGATATTTCAGTTTTTCAGCATGTTGTGAAATATTTTTAATCCCGTTGTGAACTTGTGAGAATTACTTGAAATATGTTTCCTGCATATATTTTTGAGTTTGTTGTAATATTGTAAATGCGAAAGCAATTTTTTCTGTTTCAAAGCGAAAGAGTATAGGAATATAAAGCAGTAAGAAAGGTGATGGCTACAATTATGTGGCAACGGACAACGCCACGCTCTAGCTACCTCCGCAGGAGACACCCCAGTCCCTTTCCCCAGTCACCGTACGGCTGACGCGTAAGGCGCAGCTCGCCGACCGGCCGTCAGGTTAGGATCAAACCCAAGTCGTTATCCACAGTGCGTAGTGTTCCACGCACGCCCCAAAGAGATGTCACCAAAACCGTATTAGCCCAGTAGGGCCGATGCCCGCTAGAACTGCGGATATTTTTGAAAAAGTAACGGCCAGTTTAGTCAGTAAAAGTCTGACACGCGATTTCACTCTAGAGCGGGGGAAATCATTTCTAGACTTGAAAAAAAAACATTGCATTGTCTGCTTTATTTCTTTTTAAGCTTACCTCGTTAAACCGATATAAATTATAACAAAAACAATTATAGCTAAGGATCTAGTCAGGAAAGTGCAATATGTTTCATGAACAAACAACAAACCATGAGCACAAGCTAATACAATTTAACTCAACACACATAAAAACAAATACATTATTAAATGATTTATTAAGCACAATTCCAAACAACTCTCGAGAACTTTCATCAGTTACATCTGTTATTGATTTTTAATTTGGGTTGTTAATCTCGATTGCGATCCTATTATTAATGTTACAAAGGCAAAGGGCAGCTCGGCACTACATTAAACACCTCGAAAGGAACCGTCAAGGGATAATGGTCCTTATTTACAAAAAACCGACACGCACCTAAGGAAGGAAATTCCCTTCAAAGGGCATAAAATATGATTTTACCTGGCGTTACATTGAAAGATGAAAGAAACGGGGCCATAATACCTACAAATTTTATTTTATGTTCATTTCTTTAAATGCAACGTGTAATAATTTTAAGGAGAAATGATTTCATGAAATTCGTTTATTAATTAATGTTTTGCGACATTCGGAAAGACAACGCATTTTTTTTTCTACGGCTCTTTCTTGTTTATTTAGTTAATACCGAATAAATTTCATTAAAAATATAAAACTGTTCAAACTCTAATTCAAAAATATTTTTTTTTGTTTGGCTTTGTAACAATATCAGGTAGAGGTACTGTTACATACGAGTACCTAATATAGGAAAGCATTTCAATCTTAAATCTAAGTGCTCCATCACTTAATGAAAAGCCAGATTTTATTTCGCATAGGCCTACGTGGGCACTTATAAAACATCATTAACACATCTTTTAATAAAAACAAAATTCTTTTATAAAGACCAGTTTTTTTTTCGTTTATTACCACGCGATCAGTGCAATATATTTTAAACCTAGGCAATAAAAAAACTTTTAGGAAATTTCACGACGTCTGATTGACACTTTGAGTGACCAGAGTGCTGGCTCGTTCTTCGCCTAAAGAATTGGCATTGCCATTGAACGTGGCAAAGCTGCCAGCCAGCCTTCTGGGCACATTTGATGACAGTACTTCGATGCCTAAATGTATTTTGTGTCTTTGTGTTATACTAACTTTTGTCTCGGCGTTGCCTACATAAAATATAGCCTATATCGCTCCGGAATAAAGCAGCTTTCTCTGTGTAAAAAAGTTTTAGCAATCGGACCGGTACTTTCAGAAATTACCTCTTACAAACAAAAACATACTTTACCTCTTTATTATACTAGTGTTGATGTACATTGTAAAGTATTTGCAGTTAATATTTAAGCCCCAATACCAAAATAATATCATGATTTTACTCATTTCAAATAAATTATACCTATAGTTTCAACATCACCATTTCCTAGAGGATAACACCCTTATTCGTAACATTGAGCTTAGCGAATGTCAAGGAAATCCGGAACTATTTTAATACAGAATTTATAAGCAAAATCCCTGCAATGTGGCTCCAGGGGATTACATTCCGTGTTTATGACCCACCTTTCCTTTTGATTGAATTAAATGTATGGAAAATAGACATCAAAAGGATATGGAATAGTAACTTGTTTTAATATTTATGAACTAAGAATTGAGGAATTTTACTGCTATTCGGAAGGGAAATATAACAACCTCATCGGCAGTTATATTTTTGAGCCGTTTGGAGTTGAAACTCTTGGGCCGTGGGGTCCGAGTGCTCATGCGCTTTTTAAACAATTATCACACTTCGCGTGACCCAAAGCCTGGCTTTTACCTTGGTCAGAGATTAAGACTGACGGCATTGCCATGTATGGCAATCATACAACGTGGCAATGCCGCCAGTCTTTTGGGCACATTTCCAGTCGACAGTGATGCGGAGGAATTTTGTGACGCCATGTTTTAGGTAAGAGTTATATAGTTTTAATTAGTTAAGTGTTTTTATTTTTCATGTTCTTGCTAGTTTGAATAAATAAATAATTTGGAAGGGTGAAAATTTAGTTAGGTACAATTTTTTTTGCTTTTATTTTTAACTAGTCTTGGGATGCTGACTGGGATGAGTGATGTGACTGGGATGACCAATACTATTTATGGTCATCCTCTACCAAAGAATAGGCAACTTTTTATCTAGCTTTGATTTCACATCCGGTGTAACCAACTTTCATGCGAACGAAGCTGTGGGCAAATGCTAGTTATTAAATAAAAGTATTGTACATATAATGTTACATCAAAAGATTAGGTATAAATAAATACAGAAGAAGTCAATATACAACCGACAACATTTGGACCTAAAGTAAAGAATATATATAATTTCACGGTGTTAAATTCTTTAATTACAAATGAGCCCGAAAAAGCTTAGCGCTATTCATGTGACCAGAGGGCTAGACTGCTTTTTTTGGCCAACGAATCAGCATTGCCATTCAACATGGCAATGCTGCCAGCATTCTGGGCACTATTTCCGTTGTCAGTGACGTGAACGATTTTTTAAGAATAAAATAAGAAAAATGGAATAAATTTTCCGTAAGTACCTATTAATTATACCTTTTTATTATAGAAGATGTAATTTTTAAATGCTCAAAGCTTATTCTAAATCCTCAACTAAGAATATTGAGGAAAAACTCAATAAAATACCGAACAAACGTACAACAATACATGCCTTTTCAACATATTTTTTCCGCCTGCGCAACATTTTCACATTTTTTTCAATATAAAACGTACCGTGTTTGCTAATCCATTCTGCTTGTCTTCAAAATTTTGCGCAATCGTATTATTATTGCTATGATTCAGAAGATAACCAATTAAATATACCTACAATCTTTTACCTCGAAGTATTGTGAAAGGCAGAAAGCAATCAAATATTTTTGTGCATCTACACTACACATATTATAAAGAGGTAAAGTTTTTTTTTGTTTTTACCAATACTTTAAGAGATTACCTCCTTGGTAATCAGTACCCCTAGCCAAGTTGCTAATCTGCAATAGTGAACGCTAGTAGAAAGCTTCAAATGTACAGGATTGACGTCATCTCAACGCTCAGTCACGTGGTCAGAACAAAAGAATAGGGCGCATGACCAACTCGAAGCGTTTGACGCAAGCGAAACGGTTGTAACTTGGCTGGGGGTCTGGTTGTTTATGCATATATTAGACTAGCTTGTTTTGCGTGTGGCTTTGCCTACGTAGGTACATAAAATATAGTCTATGTCACTCAGCTTTCTATCGGTAAAAAAAATTTAGAAATCGGAACAGTATTTTCAGAGATTACCTCCTACAAAAAAAAGAAACAAGAAAACAAACTTTACCTCTTTATAATATTACTAGCGGCCCGTTCTGACTTCGCACGGGCAATAAATATAACCTACGTTACTCAGGAATAAATCAGCTTTCTATCGGTGAAAAAATGTTAAGAAATCGGACCAGTACTTCCTGAGATTACCTCCTACAAACAAAAAAAAAACAAATTTTACCTCTTTAAAAAGAAAGAAAAGAAAGAAAGAAAATTGCAAATTGAAATTGTGTTGTTGTTGTTGTTTTTCCTGGGTTTTTTTTTTAAGTGTATATTCATGTGTGTGTACATGAACTGTCAAAATAAATGAAAAGATCAGCTTTAACATTTAATAACTGTAAGTATAAGCTACTAGTAAAATTAAATAGATCATAAATTGTAAGGAATATTTAATAGCCAAATGTAATAACACAGTTAAACCAATTACAATCCTCCTTGGAGTCACTGAATTATCACTGTGTATCAATTAATGTCTAACGTGATCAAGCCTACCCTTCCGAATATTTCCAACGTTAAAATTATACTCGACTAACTAAAGTTAGCTTTAGAAACCCACCTGTTTAACAGTAAATATTTACTCTTTAAACACTGCAGTATAACACTGTTTACAAAACTACCTTTGTTGATATTAAATACGAGTTTGATAGAACTTAATATTAAACTTATTAATTTTATCTTAGAACTAGCTATTCTTCGCGGGTTTACCTACGTTTTTTATTACTTCTGTTTTTTGTTCGTAGCTGACCACTAGCTTTTGCCGGCACGGCTTCGCTCCCGCTCTTCCCTGCTCTGCCCTACTCTGCCTTACTCTACCCTACTCCACCCTACTCTACCCTACTCTACCCTACTCTACCCTACTCTACCCTACTCTACCCTACTCTACCCTACTCTACCCTACTCTACCCTACTCTACCCTACTCTACCCTACTCTACCCTACACTACTTTATACTACTCTACACTACTCTACTCTACGCTACACTACTCTACCCTACTCTACCCTACTTTACCCTACTATAACCTACTATACCCTACTCTACCCTACCAAACTTCACATAAACCATCTGCTAATTTGTCCGAATAAAGCCAAAAAATTTGGTTTGGATAGGTGAGCCCGTTCTTGAGTTATAAAATAACAACGAAAAGTGGCATTGATTTTTATCTAAATAGATTTAACCTTCCTCAATTAATGGGCTGTCTAAAACTAAACGAATGTTTCAAATACGAACCGGTAGTTCCTAAGCAGTAATGCTAGGCAAAGGAGGAGGCCGACCGCACCAGGTATCGGCCGCGTCCGGGATTCCGATCTCGATTTCCGGCCACCGTAGGTGCGGGCTTGCGGACGGCGAGCAATGCGTAGCTCGTTATCCGACCGTCCGGTAACTGTCCGGACCGATCCCAAGTCGACGGCGCGCACTGTTCCCGCGCGCCTCAAGGAGCTGTCAACAGCAGCAGGGACCCAGCTGGGTCGAAGCCTACTGGGGCCAGGGTTAATCCGAAAAGTAGCTCGAGCCCCAGTATGAAGGCACAAAAGAACAGGGTGGGTTTTTAGTCAGAGACACTATCTCCCACTCCGCCCGAGAGCGGGGGTTGTCATTGGATGATTTTCCCCACTATAAAAAAAAACCTGTAGTTCCTGAGATTTTTGAACAAACAAACTAAAGTGGGCGCCGGATAAACATGGAATAACGGTCATTGAACCGGCAATAAAGACATAAAGTTGTCTTGAATCGACATTGGTCGTGATTCTTTACATGATCTAGCAATGGAAAGCAATTCATTGTTTGATTTTCGGGTACCTACGCAGAGATATTATGAAATCAATGTCAAACGGTCAATGTGCTTTATCTGGCACCTTTTATATAATTAGCTTTACATACTAGCGGCTCACTCTAACTTCATTTAGGCGTTACAAATTTTTGAAATTCCTAGGTTTTTCTACTATAATATGCATGTATTTTAAAACCTTTATCATAAATTGTTACTTTCGATAGCACGTATTGTACATATGATTTTTAAGTTTAGAGATTTAAAGTAATTTATTTCAAACAATAAAACAATTATTTCTAGATCTAAACTAAAATTAATTAAAACTAACTTAAAAAATAAAAATAAAACCCTAGAGAACTAAAATATCATAAATTAGTCTGTCTATTTGAGAAAACTGCATGGAAATGCGAATAGTAGTTTTTGAGTCTATCGCGGTCATAGTGACTATTTATTTGACATTTATTAATCAATTATTATTTATTATGTCTTATTGGGTTTGTACACTGACAGCCCTAAATCCTTCTAATAATAATAATCCTCCTAATAATCCTCCTCCTTTGGTTTAGTCCATCCCAAAGTTGTCTATAAGCGATGTTTCTGTGCGATAAGACCGCCATTGTATACTCGTTTTGTCTATTTGTCCTGTGTTTTTTATACGATATAAAACATAGAATAAATCTTTATTAGTTTTTAATATCACACCGCATATCACGTAAATGTACGAAATAGATCTATGTAACTTATATACATTAAAATTGTGTGTAACGTCATATATTGTTTAGGTTTTTATTCATTTATTTTATTCTTTGTGCACAAAAGAGTACAAAAGAGGACGTAATTCCTCATCATCATCATCACAAATCCTCATCTCAATCGATGGTTATATCGAAAGATATGCCATATTCATTGACTGTTAGGCGGTACGAAGTTCACTCGGTCAGCTAGTATAATAATTATTTATTATATTCTTTATTGTATGTACACCACATAAACAAATATATAGGACCAACAGCAGTTAATATCACAGCAGCAGCAGCAGCAATACAACGTGTAACGTTAAATGCGCAAAACCTCAGACACCCCAAATGATTTTTAATTTAAAAGACCTAAGTAATCCTGTAATTTTTTTTTAAAGGTTTTATGAACTACAACTATTTGTGTTTGTTTACCTATTTCGGTGGGTTTGCGCACGTGATGGCTTGATCTATTCATAAATAGATAGGGCGACATTTTTAAAGATTATAAAAAAAATGTAACCTATATTAAAAAGTGGTGTAATTGATTTTGCTCCTTATTCTGATCAAACCATTTTCAGGTTTTGCGCATTTAACGTTACACGTTGTATAGCGGTCAGCTAGTATAATAGTTATATAGACAAATGCGGCGAGGGTCTATGTTTTATAGTAAGTAAGGACATTATGTATAGATAATACAGATTAGCTTGCAGACAGATCGCCTCCGAGGTTGAGATCATAAACATTTCAATTAATTAGAGTTCCCTTGTAACAAGGCCATCTAAGGGACCTTTGGATTGTCCCTTTTGACAAACTTGAATGTTTACATTCGAGTTCGCACCCTCATCAGTTGCTATCTCAATAATTGTACAGTCATTTGTAATTATATTAATTAAATGTTTTTGTAACGTTCATAAATCGCTGATAATTAACGCTATTAAGTATTATTAGGATAATGAGCGAATCAGTGTGATTATCTTGTTCACTTTGTTATTAAAGCTTTTCTTGAACAATTGGAACAATTACATAGATGTTTAGAGGCAGATGATTTTCTTTGTAATTTTCTTCAAATTTGTGTCCCGTGAAATCAGGGCCATTATTACATCCGAAACATTATTATTTGGGAGTTTTTATAGGTAAGAAAGATTATGAAAACAAAAAAGAAACTCATTATTTCAGTATGTTATTAACTATCTTCTGTCATTGTCTAGTTATAAAAAAAATATTTATTTATTTATTAAAAACCAAAGGTATGTTACAAAGGTGGATTTAATGCCTTCGGAATTCTCTACCAGGCAACCAAGGGCGGTGAAGAGACATTATGGCAGGTGCATAATAAAAAAATATTATTAAGAAAACTAGGATACAAAAGTCACTGATTATTCATAGTAGGTAATGGGCAATTATCTGGGACTGTCATCATAATCATTAGACTATGATGACAGTCAATTGTGCTTATCGATCGAATCCATGTTATATTTATATACTATTGTCTAATATATAAAAATATCGTGTCACAATATTACCGAACTCCAAAACGACCGATATTTATGATTGTTTTGTGTATTTTTTTGTAGGTTGTGGACTATTTTTAAACCCCTAAGCAATATATAACTCCTAGCAGCGGTTATTATATAACTGTGGTCCTAGTGAAAAGAGATCTAAGTACAAAAAGCACCATCACCAAAAATAAAAACTAGTTTCCCATTTCCCTGACTGCACAATACACAGTTTCTCTTATAAAACAAAAAGCTCTAAGCTGTTCACTTAACGTTATCACTGTGACTAAGTCCACAATAAGTTCTCAAGTAACACGTCACAAGTTAATGCAAATCAAGTCAGCAGTAACTGCAGGTGTGCGACTTGGGGAAGTTTTAGCAATCTCACGCCGCCAAACTAGATTTGTGTCTTCAGAGAGTGTCGTTTGTGGCGTCTATATCAACTTTGGGTGTTAGTTCTTAAATATTTGTTGGTGCCTTTGGCATAAAGAGAAAGGTTTCTATAGAAAAGAAGTAATTACAGGTTCATTTCAGATTTAACAGCGTAAAGTTTAGTAATCTCACATCGCCAAACTAGATTTCTTTCTTCAGAGAGTGTCGTTTGTGGTGTCTATATAAACTTTGTGTGTTAGTTTTTAAATGTTTGTTGGTGCCTTTGGCATAAGGAGAAAGGTTTCTATAGAAAAGAAGTAATTACAGGTTCATTTCAGATTTAACAGCGTAAAGTTTAGTAATCTCATATCGCCAAACTGGATTTGTGTCTTTAGAGAGTGTCGTTAGTGGCGTCTATATCAACATTGTGTGTTAGTTTTTAAATGTTTGTTGGTGCCTTTGGCATAAGAAGGAAAGTTTGTATAAAAAAAAGTAATTACAGGTTCATGTCAAATTTAATAGCGTAAAGTTTAGTAATCTCACATCGCCAAACTAGATTTCTGTATTCAGAGAGTGTTGTTTGTGGCGTCTATATCAACTTTGTGTGTTAGTTTTTAAAGTTTGTTGGTGCTTTTGGCATAAGAAGGAAAGTTTGTATAAAAAAAAAAGTAATTACAGGTTCATTTCAGATTTAACAACGTAAAGTTTAGTAATCTCACATTGCCAAACTAGATTTCTGTATTCAGAGAGTGTTGTTTGTGGCGTCTATATCAACTTTGTGTGTTAGTTTTTAAAGTTTGTTGGTGCTTTTGGCATAAGAAGGAAAGTTTGTATAAAAAAAAAAGTAATTACAGGTTCATTTCAGATTTAACAACGTAAAGTTTAGTAATCTCACATTGCCAAACTAGATTTCTGTATTCAGAGAGAGTTGTTTGTGGCGTCTATATCAACTTTGTGTGTTAGTTTTTAAAGTTTGTTGGTGCTTTTGGCATAAGAAGGAAAGTTTGTATAAAAAAAAAGTAATTACAGGTTCATTTCAGATTTAACAACGTAAAGTTTAGTAATCTCACATTGCCAAACTAGATTTCTGTATTCAGAGAGTGTTGTTTGCGGTGCCTATATCAACCTTATAGATATGTTAGTTTTTAAATGTTTGTTGATGCTGGCAACATTCAATATTAATAAATCATAAAGTAACTAATTAAAATAAAATAAAAAAATCAAACTTTTTCAAATTTAAAACATGTGGGTACGTATTATTATTATTATATTATTATTATTTCCTTTATTTCTCAATAAACATATAAATTATATTTTTAAATATTTAACAAAAAAATAAAAAACATTTGAAAATATAAAAAATAGTGTCCCACCGGTATCGGGAACAGGGTCCAAGCTACCGGCGGTCAGGGCTCCAGAGAAAGGAACCTCCTGACTATACGAGCCGATTATTATTATTATTATTATTTTTATACGTATATTTATCTCAGGACCCTGAGGTCCTGGACCTTTGGGAGGCGTACGAGGGGTCGAAACCAGCTCGAAGAGGCCTTTTTTGTGCGTTTAATGGAACGTGGTATCAACCGGCGATTATCCCTGTACGCGCTATGCTAGTGCATCCAAGGACAAACCCCGGTTTGAAAAACTATTGCGACATAATATCGAAAACAAAATAATAGGGCTATGGTTTTTGGATGGTGGTTGGTTGGTGGACTGGTAACATGGAACTATCTTAAGACTATGGCCCCTGCCTGAACAATGTTATTAATATCCATCGATAAAAGGCAGAGGGTGACTTGCACACTCAATAAATGGGCCCCCTAAAACGGCCGCTAGCACGAAGTGACGTAGCAACAAGGGGGCAACATATCCTGAGGCGCTTGAGGAGTGAAGTACGGTCAAGATCCCTACCAGCACCTTACTGGATTATGCATCCATCTCCCGAGCATGTTTGCTCTTGCGACTCTCCACTCAAGCCAGCCAATAAAGGCAAGAGAAAGGTGGGAGCTCTGTTCCTCGTCAGTGTTCACTACGGCCGGCCAATAAAGGCAAGCCGGAGATGAAGAACAGGAATTCTCCCGGGAGATCGGGTCCGTGGGGTCGCTAATACCCAACAGTTCGCCACAAAACTGCCCTGCGGATTTATTATTATTATTATTAGTACCGATATAATACTATAGGTACGTAACCACACTTATAATTGAATACTTAAAGCTTTTATTTCATCTACGTCTGCAATAATACTTCGACATAAAGTAGCTCATTACCTACTAGCGGATCCAATTCCTCCCAGATGGCTCTTATCAATCGAGTGGAATAATAACCAGCTGATCCTAATATGTTTTACCTTCGAATTTCGTCCCCACATCGGAACAAACCCCAAATATTTGATACATGTCATCTTATGTCATATTGTATTTATATTTCGAACGTCCGTAACTCCGTACGTCAAAGTTTGATACAAACGCGCGAAAGGTTGATATTTCTTCTGTATGGTTTGTGGTTATTATTGCTTTGTGTTTTATGTCATTTCTCTATGTCAATCAATGCTTGGTGAAAATATTATAATAAAGATTAATACTCATTTAGGTTTCAGCAACATAATTTAACTAAATCAAAATTTAAACAATCATCAGGAATAGTGAAACACTTATCAGAGAAGTGGAGTCAAATCATTGACGGTGAAAACGAAATAATTTATCCGAAAACCGGGCAAACGATTTGCTGAGCAACAAAATTGGTTATCTTTGCTCTATGTTCTATGTCTTGTCTCAATGCAAATCAATGCTTGATGAGAATATAATAAAAATAAATATAATAATTAGGTTTCAGGAACATAATACAACTAAATAAAATTTAAACAATCACCAGGAATAACGAAACACAAATCAGATAAGTGGAGTCAAATCACTTACAATACGGTGAAAACTAAATAATTTATCCGAAACCGGGCAAGCGATTCGCTGAGCAACGAAATGAGCTGCTCTGCTAGAACACCAGACTTCCATTACGTTTGTCTAGCGACACTTTCCGAAAGCGAGTCGATCGGTGGCGCTAAATTAGGATTGACGCCGACAGGTTTTGTAAAAGCATTGCTCTGTTGAATTATTAAGGCAACTCCCGGCTGCCGCTATATTCGTACTACCGGCAGTCAACGTCTGGCTCTATACCTACGTATGTAGGGCTTGCTCCATAAACGGAACCCAGCTCATTTTCAATTCTGACACCCGGATAAAGTGGTCGCTGAATGAATATAAGCCGCAGTAGGCAATTCAGATATAAAAAAAAAAACCTTTTAAACGATTGAATGTTTGCGGTGGCTGAGAGTTTAAGCATGCCAAGTTTTAAGGGAGATTTTGAAATAATTAGTTAACTAGCTAACTTAAAGTACTTATACAACGTAACCAGGTAAATTAATATACAACAATGAACTATGTGATCAAAACTATGCCTTCGGAAATTGAGTTTGGAGCTTATTGAGAGGGGAAAAGTTTGAAAGCAATTTCGTGAAAATTTAATGCTCTTGCGAACTTATGAGAATGAGGAATTTGAGAAATGAAGCCAACACTGAGCATAGCTAATTTGTTGCGAATTTTTAATGAGGTCCACAAGGCCGGGGTCGCTTGGTGACGTCACGGTTAAGCTTCACTTGATCGGTTTGAAGCGCTCACTTAGAGACCTTTTTACTTTTTTATAGGTGGAAAATGTTCTAACGACATCTCCCGCCCTCGGGTGGAGCAAGGCGTTGTTGAAACCTCTACGGTCCGGACTAAGCGTTTCGCCTCGTCGTTTATACCGCGTACGTCGAAGGAATGGAACAATTTGCCTGCTGTGGTCTTCCCGTCCGATTATAATTTGGGTATCTTCAAGGGTAGAGTGAATAGGTTTTTAATAAACTAGTGCGCCTCACCATCAGAGATTGCATCACTGCTTACCATCAGGTGGGATCGCAGTCAAGCACTAGTTTATACGAATTAAAAAAAAAAGAGGGCGTGTCAGACTTTTAGTGACTAAAACCCATTCCTAGTTCTTTCGTTGCCTTTCATTTCAGGGTCGGGTTTTATTTTCAGAAGCGAACTCATGGCCCCAGTAGGCTTCGACACTACTGGGCTCCTACGGTTTGCTGACATCTCCTTTTAAGTAAACGTCGACGACTTGGCCATGGTCCCGAAGGTAACCGGACGGTCAGTCGGCGTGCGACATCGCTCGCCATCCGCAGAACGACCGAAAATGAGCGGAAATCGGGTTCGGGATCCCGGCAGCTGGGGCGTGATGGATTTTTACGTGTTGTTAAATTGTAATTTTCTTTGATCATTTCCTAAAGAAGCCCCGGGGTGAATGACTACACAGATCACTCTTGCTACAGCAACGATGCTGAGGTCAGAGGTTGGTTTACGACTTATCGCTTCGAATGGCACGTTGCAACGTTTACATATGAATTTTGGGGAAACTCGAAATTCAGAAAATCGGTGTGCTCTAGAATATTGCTAGCTATCACCAAGGTAACGAAATGTGTTTATGATGGTTTAACTCTTGCACAAAAATATAGGTAGAGTTTGTCTAAAAAGTCAACCGACTTTGGTAATTATTAGGATTTAATTAAATCTGATGTAGTCAACATTTTTTCAATAATAAAGGTTGATTAAGAGATATTGATCATTGTTTACTAACAGAAGCATATAAAAAGTATCGAATATAAGTATTTTATAATTGATTAAATATTATACAAAATCCCCAAGTCGGTTGACTTTTCAGACAGACTTTACAGAAGTCAATCTACGTATAAAGCGCGCTCGAGCAACGCACACATAGACACCGCTCACGGACACGACATCTCGGAGCGCCTCAGCCCGCTTGTCGAACAGTTCCGGCTCAAACGCTCATTACTATACGTTCACCGAGCGTAGGTATAAAAAGTGAAGTACATACATGAGATTGTCTTCTCGACGGGTGCAAAGTAAAAAAAGTTATCTGCAATTTTGCGATTTTCTGATAATTGCAGTAACTTAACAAATATTTAATATTCTAAGACATGAGAAACCATTACCTACTTAATAACTGCTTATTTTTACTAATTCAATAGAGATGATAGAAAATCACAAAATTGCAGATAACTTTTTTTACTTTGCACCCGTCGTTCTGTACCTATCTATTTTGTGGTTTAACTCTAGGCATATTCGCCAGTCCCTTTGTATTTGTAGTAGGTACGTTCATTTGTTATTTTTTACATTGTTATTATATTGTTTGATATTCGTTTGTTATGTGAAATTATTCTTGCGTGACTCTCTACCCTTTTTAATGTTTGAATATAGAATCACAAAAATACGTATTAAGTATGTAGGCGAAACATTGTATATAATGTATGAATAAGAATAAGAATAAGAATCATTGGTTGTTTTATGTATGTCTATGTACGCTAAAGTTAAAGTGTAAAGTTAGTGTAAAGCTATAACTAAATTAGACCTACGCACGCGTGGACCATGCCTGATTTGTACGTAGAACGACGTCGCGTGGCGTGGATCTAGTGTAGCTCTACAAGTCTAGTTTCCATATAAAATGTATGGAGACCGACGTGCGTAGATCGGCGTGTGTGTCACACGTGTGCGCACTGTAGTTCTACCTTTACTCTTTCATACTTAACGACAGATTTTTTTAAATTTGGCATACGGGTAGATCATATCCTCAAATAGAACATGAGGATTCCTTTCTGTTTTTATGCAGGCGAAATTGATAGCAAAAATTAGCTTGAGATCAACTTTTGAAACATCTAACTCTATGTTTGGGCCTTTCCTCACTGGACGTCATTGCCATCGTAGCGTAGCGAGGGCAAGACACAAAATCGGCGGCGGAGACCTCTCGCGCCGGGCCCTGGTCGAGGCCATGGTCCGGAGCGAGGAGGAATGGCAGGCGGTCGCCTCCTTCTGCGAAGCAGTAATGCTTGCAAAGGAGGAGGCCGATCGCATCAGGCAACGGCGCCCTCTCCGCCGTCGCCGAGATTCCGATCCCGATTTCCGGCCACCGTAGACGCGGGCTCGCGGACGGCGAGCCATGGGTAGCTCGCTGTCCGATCGTCCGGTAATGGACCGAGTCCAGGACATCGACGGCGCGCACTGTTCCAGCGCGCCTCAAGGAGTTGTCAGCAGAAGGAGGGGCCCAGCTGGGTCGAAGCCTACTGGGGACAGGGTTGTCCGAAAGGGAGCTCGTGCCCCGGTATGAAGGCTAGAAGGAACGGCGCGGGGTTTTTAGTCAGTAAGAATCTGACACTGTCTCCCGCTCCACTCAAGAGCGGGTTTCGTCAAAGATGATATTCCCCGTCGACAAAAAAAAGGGCAAGACACAAAAAAAGGCGCCCTTTGCTTCCAAGGACCAACCCTTTCAAAAGTCAACCATAGTTCCAATAGGTCTCGACCCTGCTCTATGCTTATTTTCCAATCAACCAAGAGTAGTGGAAAAATGGGCTGCAGAGTTGTTCGAAACAGTTACCGCGGCCCTTTTTTTAAGTGGAAAATCATGACATCTCCCGCTCTTGGAAGGAGCGAGAAGGCGTCTCAGACTTTTACTGACTAAAATCCACTCGTTTGATCCATCTTTGCCTTGCGTTCGAGGCCCCCGGGGATTAATTGTTATTTAACCCATGGCCCCTGTAAGCTTCGACCCTGCTGGGCCCCTATGATTACCGCGGCCCTGGAACGCAAAGGGTAACAGAATGAACACAGGTGAGGTTTAGTCAGTAAAAGTCTGACACTACCTCTCACTCAACCCAAAGCGTGAGAAGTTATTTGACATTCAACCCTAAATACAAAACCTATCTCAAAACGGTGAAGGAAAACATCGTGAGGAAACCATGTTCAAGAACCAAAAAATTCGAAGACATGTGACATCCACCAAACCGCACTGGGCCCGCTTGGTAGATTACGGCCCACTCCCTCTCCTAGAGAGGAGGCCTGAGTCCCAGCAGTGGGATTATCTAAGGCCGACTATGCTATGATAGCATAGTATAGTCGGCCTTATAACCCTTAATAAAAGGTTTGTCAAAGAGTAAATTAATTCCGTTCCGCGATTTCAAGGTTGAATGAGTAATCATATTAATTCTCGATTAACAAAACACATTGGGATGATAAAATTTCAAATTAATTTGTTACATTAATGTGAACACAGAATTATAATTTTCAGCTTGAATTATTTTTGTAATTATGGAATTTCCGATTCCTATTTTGATTCATAATATCGTTCTGTTTATGATTTATAGAAAAAACAAACGATGTTTTTTTTTTTATTGTTTTTTCCTGGTTTCAAACCCTGCCAGGCGCATTACTTTGTGTAATTTATTTCATTGCCACTGCTCTCAAAACGGTGAAGGAAAACATCGTGAGGAAACCGTCATGTCTTAGAACTAAAAATTTGACATTCACCAACGCGCACTGGGTCTTTAATTTTATTTTATTACTTTTCCGTAAACTTATAGCTACTTGGTACAGTAAAACTTAAAATTTTTAAAATTGTTAAAAAACGGCCAAGTTTTCACTTATACTAATGTGAGTGACTTAGGTACATTATGACGACAACAGCATAAGGTTAATGTGATAGCGCGAAAAAAATAAAAAAATATATTCTTCTTCTACTTCAGTCTAAAAATCTATCAAAATTTGGCATTTTAATAGAGTTAAACACAACCTTAACTCAATTCAGAAACCCGCCATTTCTCTTTATATACACAGAATGATATACTATATATTACTGTTTCCCTATGCGTATTTACTTATTAAAATAAACAAAGCTTGCATGATTCTATATACCAAACACCAATTACATTTGCGGCAATACAACTCAATAAATGAATTAAAGACAATGTCTATTTGTTTGCACTATTTGAGTAACAGCTATAGATAGCTAGCTTCGGTGCCAAGCAGGGGTGTAACACTCGCGCACCCTCGAACGGTAGAACAAACTAATTAGCCGTTTAGACTATTTGTTTTAACATTCTGATTGCTGTGTCGCCTCCGGGCACTCGTGAACATTGAGCAGCCTAACAAGACCCGAACATGTTTCCCTGTTAAGAACAGGTTATTGTTCCCTCAACTGTATTAATATACTCTATTTATGATTTACAAAACTTGTTACGTAATCATAATAAATTATGATAATATAATCATAATTATGATTACGTAACCAGTTTTGAGAATGTTCACCGTATTTTGAACGTGACTTTCACTGCTGTTTTGTCCGAATATTATTTTTGTGTAAAATATTAAATGCTGAAATCTGACACGATAATTCAATATTTACATGATTTATTGCGTAGATGTCGACTGATTTTTCTCTCAAAAAAGAACAACAAATTTATTTTTTATTGAGTGTTTAAAAAATATACAAGCTGCAATAAAAAACCTACAAACAAAGGTATTCTCCCACGGCCACGTGGCTAGTTTGCCACCTGGCAAACCTTCCCTTTTACACTGACGTAGTTTTGATTAAGAGCAAGGGAGGAGCCATATATTCCAGCGGCATGAATCAATAACCACACACACACTTAGGTACATTTGTGTGTTTACGTCACACAACGACACTCAGACGATATTTTGACGGGGAGGTTGGCGCGTTCTGTTTAGAAATTATACGCCACGGATGCCACTCGTGGAATGACAACGTACGCGACGGTAGTTGGAACATGATATTAATAAGCGTGTAACGATTTATATTACCTTGTCATGAAATAAACTCGGTAATGATGATTTACTTTCAACTAAGTTCAGCCAGTGGGTTCTCTTGTAATACATATTTATAAATAAATACTCTTTGTTCTTATCTATGGCCTAGATTATATATGTCTTTTTTACAAGCTTTTATTTAGTTTCATCTGCCCCGATGTTTGTCTGTAATAAATAAAAATCTTGCAAATTAAATTTGACCTACTTCTCGGTTACCAGGAGTAAAATCAGATGACAATGAAAATTTATTATGACATGGAGCTGATCTGAAGATGGAACCGGAAAGTGGCTATAGGAACTTCGTCATTAAACGACACAACCCCATCGAGTTTGGGCTCGTATGATTCGTCTTGAAGAGTATTAATTATATAGGTATACCAAGTTATAAAAGCTTGCTATAAAAAAAATATTTTCATTAAAAGCTTGTTTATTATCCAATGACCCCTCACGCTCTAGGAGTGCAAAGGCGTGACACAATTTTACTGATTAAAACTCCTGTTCCTTTTTTACCTTCGTTCTAGAGCCCCGGGGTTTTCTTTTTCACAACCTATGGCCCCAATAGGCTTCAACCCTGTTAGGTCCCGATGGTTTTGCTGACATCTTGAGGAGCGCGTGGTACACTACTCGCCGTCGAAGACTCGAGCTTGGTCCGGACGGTTACTGGTTTCTGAGTTTTTTATTTATTTATTATTTATTTATTATATTCTTTATTGTACACCACATAAACAAATATAAAGGACAAACATTTTAAGAAAAAGTGTACAATGTGTGAAAAAGTGTCTTATCGCCATGTGCGATAAGACCGCCCATTTCATTCATTTTCATTTTTTTTTGTTCGGTGTTTCATCTCAGCTCATTTAGTTTAACCCTTCAGATACCGTCAATTAGAGACACAATAGTAAGACAATAGATGCGCGACCACCGGTGGTCGCTTGGGGATTCATGAATTAAGAGACAAAAATCATTGTGTAAAAGTATTATTTATAACCAACGAGTTTTCATCCACGACTTTGTGCTAGGGCCGTGGGGAAAAGTACAGGCCTATATGACCTATACTTTTCCCCACGTTTAATACACTTATAACACGTCAGATTTTTTTTTTTACGGTGGGCCAAAATCATCCACTGACAACCCCCGAGATAGTGTCAGACTCTTACTGACTAAAACCCCACCCTGTTCCTTCTAGCCTCTTCATACCAGGGCTCGAGCTTCCTTTCGGATAACCCTGCTCCCAGTAGGCTTCGACCCAGCTGGGCCCCTCCTGTTGCTTACAACTCATTGAGACACGCGGGAACATTGCGCGCCGTCGACGTCTTGGGCTCAGTCCGGACAGTTACCGGACAGTTGGACAGCGAGCTACCCACGGCTCGCCGTCCGCGAGCCCGCGTCTTTGGTGGCTGGAAATCGGGATCGGTATCACGTCAGAAGTTAGCGCACGGTTCCACTTGGCCGTCTCTTATGGAGAAAAACCAGCAAGAAATTACTTGGTAACTCTCAACAGACAGGCAGAGTTCCTATCGCATTTATAAATGAATGAGAATAATACAATGTAACACATACATAATGTTTTCTGGAATATTTGACGGAGAATTTTGTTAAATTGATTGTAATAATGTGATATGAATGAAAATAAAGTTAATGTTAGTATGACGGGTGACAGGACAGAATGGAAGAAAAAAACGTTGACCGACCCCAAGTATCACGACGAGACAAGGGCAAGAAGATCAGGAGGGGCCCAGCTGGGTCGAAGCCTACTGGGGCCAGGGTTATCCGAAAGGAAACTTGAGCCCCAGTATGAAGAGGCTAGAAGGAATGAGTTGGATTTTTTGTCAATAAGAGTCTCACACTATCTCCCAGCTCCACCCAAGAGCGGGGGTTGTCATAAGATGATTTTTGCCCACCGTAAAAAAAGAGCAAGAAGATGATGATGGTGATGATACCTCTTTAAAAAAAGCCAGTAATGACTGTAAAACATGGTAGTTATTCATGCATATTCTCTTAAAAGAATGAAAATAACACGTTCATAAGGAAAATGTGGACGTAAAAGCATTAATAGAGAGAGTAGGGTAGTTACATAAATCTCCCAGTGAGTTCTTATTACCTGATGAAAATGTATGAAAATGGAAATCAACGTCAAGGTTTTGTAGCGGGAAAGTGCGGGAAAGTCTCTCTGCGGGGGCCGAGCTACCTTTCGGAGCTAACCTTGGAACCAGTAGGCTTCGACCCTGCTGGGCGCCTGCTGTTGCTGACAGCTCCTTAAGGCGCGCGAGAACAGTTCGAGCCGTTGACGACGTGGGATAGGTCCGGAAAGTTACCTGACGGTCGGACAGCGAGCTACCCATTGCTCGCTGTCCACAAGCCCTAATCTTTTAGGATTTAGTAAGTCAAACCGATTTTATGAGTCTACGTAAATAAATCCCTACTAATATTATAAATGCGAAAGTAACTCTGTCCGTCTGCCTGTCTGTCTGTCTGTCTGTTACGCTTTCACGCAAAAACTACTGAACGGATTTAGATCAAATTTGGTAGGTAGGTAGAAGAGACACTGGAATAACACATATGCTACCTATAATTCCACTGCTGAGCACGAGTCTCTGCCCGCGCGATATAAACTGTAGTCCACGCGGGCGAAGCCGCGGGCGGAAAGCTAGTATATAAATATTTATTGGATTATTTATTTAGACATCAATCAAATTGTAATTTCAATGTCCAGGTGACACCTCTAATCATCGGAATATGATTTGTGGTTTATCGACAAACATACCTTTGAGTATGACGAATTATAATTAATTGAACTAGTTTTTAGTCTATGAAATTCATGTTAAAATACTTTGGAGCCTTCAGTGTGAAGGTATCTGTGGTGTCCATTATAGAGTCAAGGCTCTTTAGGCATTGGTAGAATGTAGTTGAAAAAACTAATTTAATAATAATCGTAAATCAACTTAAACGGCAATCCATCTACGAGTATCTATATTCATGCTTATATTATAAACTAGATTTATACCCTAGATGTCATAATATCCTACTAATATTATAAATGCGAAAGTTTGTATGTATGAATGGATGTATGGATGGATGTATGGATGTATGGATGGATGTATGGAAGTTTGTTACTCTTTCACGCAAAAACTACTGAACGGATCTCGATAAAACTTGGTACACGAGTAGACCATATCCCAGAATAACACATAGGATACTTTTTATCCTGGGATTATGTACGCGGGTGAAGCCGTGGGCAAAAGCTAGTATACTATATACCTTAGATGTCACTCGGCAAGCAGCTTTTTATTGGTGTTAAAATTTTTGTAATCCGACTTGTACTTTCAGAGATTTTTTTTTTGTTGTAGGAGGTATCCTACAAAACATTTTAATATAGTATTAGTGTAGAAGTGTAGGTGAGAAAGTAACTCGGTCTGTTTGTTACTGAACCAAATGTCTTGCGCTGAGCTCAAGTAACATAGTACATAGGCAGGAAGATAATGACTTATTTACTTCTTTATTATAACTTTATGCACTAGTAAGACATACTGTACGAAGACATAGTTAATGTCTTTGGTTGATGCTTAAACTGCAACTTAATAGTTAACTAATAGAAAAGAAATACATGAGCAAATATATAGTGTGACTGGTAATTAGTGACCGATACTTAAACACGTGGTTGTTCTCTTGATTACATACAACTTTTCCAAACAACATTTTTTTTTCGTACTCTTTAGTTTTATCACAATAACAAAACAGCAGTTTTCCTAAATTCGCGCGCGCGCGCTTTCTATCACTTAGCTGTTAGCCTCGTGACGTCATTGTCTTATGAACCTTACCTACAATAGACACCACTGCATTATTAACTGATTCAAAACCTAATTCGAAGCACGCGTGAATTTACCGCAAACAGCCGTTTCGTTATTTTGATAAAACTAATGAGTATAAAAAAGTTACTTTGGGAAAGTTGTTTGTAATCATGAGTACAATCACGTGTATAACTATCGGTCACTAATTACCAGTCACACTATGTGACTGTATAAATAAATATCATCATCATCATCATCATATCAGCCGAAAGACGTCCACTGCTGGACATGGCCTCCCCCAAGCGTCGCCACAACGACCGGTCCTGTGCGTCACGCATCCATCGGATTCCCGCGACCCTGACCAGGTCGTCGGTCTATAAATAAATATAGTAAAGATAAAAAAAAAAACAAGTCATAAAAATAGTAAAGATATAAAAACAAGCTTATATAAAAAATAAGTATCTAACGCTCCTTACAAATGGTAAAAGCAAAGCATCCATTTTTACAAAATGTTTAACATAGGGCGCTATTATGAAAGCCATTAGCATTGTTTAGCATTGTTACCAAAACAAACTTGAGCTGGTCTTAAAATACACGACAATAGACTGCAGAGGTGCGAAACCGCGGTCCGCGGACATTAGTCAGCGGTACCACTACAGATGAGCGAGGTAACTAAGCTTTGCAAGTAAGATGTGCTATGAAAATGGGCGCCAACTCTGCTCCGTACAGTTCAAAACTAGTTACAACACTCGCAAATACTTAGTATGCATTCATTTTCACGAATTCTTAGCAGGCCTCCGTCGCGTCCTCAAAAGAAGACCTTTACTCCTAGCCAAGTTGATAATCTGCAATCGTTAACGCCAGTAGAAAACTTTAAATGTACGGGAATGAAGTCATCTCCACGCTCAGTCACGAGGTGAGAACAAAAGAATCGGGGGCGTGGGCAAAACGAGGCGTTCAACGCAAGAGAAACGGTTGTAGCCGGCATGAAACCGGCATGTCCTAGAACCAAAAATTCGAAGACACGTGACGTTCACCAACCCGCACTGAGCTCACGTGGTGTATTACGGCCCATTCCATCTCCTAGTGACGAGGCCTGAGACTCAGCAGTGGGAACGTTAATAGGCTGAGTATGTAAAAACTAATCTAGACACATCCATAGTTCATCTCTAGCACATCTCTATTGGAACCGCAGATTTATACAAAAATATACATGTATATTGTTGTATATTGTTTATTTTATTTCCATCACGTTCCCCAGTGTTTGAAATATTCAAGAGAATCGATTATCGGCTCACTTTGTGCACAAACACTTTTTTATTCAATTTAACGAAGTGAGAGGAGATCGCGACAAGTTTAGAATTTTTTAGTTGTTTCTCAAAGAGTTCTCGTTTAAGAGCGTTTAAGAGGTTTTTAGTTTGATTTTTCTTCTTCAGTCTTATTTTCTGGTCTTGCTAGTTTTTTTTTTTTTTTTTAACTTGATGTTTGCAACATGAAGTTTACTTTGAGCATAAAATAAATATTACAGCATTCACAATTTAGTCAAATTTTTCCAAGCTTTTAACTATTGCGTGAAACCAAATTACTTGTTTATTTTTAAAATATAGGTATTTAGAGTGGTCGATTAGGTATGCATGTACATACGTACCTACTTAAGATTTTGTTTACTGTACTGTAGAAATCATGTAAAAAGAGTTAAAATAAAAAAATAAAAACTGGACAACTGCGAGTTGGACTCGCGTGCAAATCGTACCGTACCATCTATAAAAACAGCAAAAAAACTCTTTAATATTTATTTTCTTCTATTTTTAGTATTTGTTTCCATAGCGGCAACAAAAATACCTCATTTAAAAAAAATTACTAATAAACTATTACGATTCATAAGATACAGCCTGGTGAAAAACAAACAGACAAACGGGTGAACAGCAGAGTCTTAGTAATAGGGTCCCGTTTTACCATTTGGGTACGGAATCCTAAAAATGTAGAGTAACTTTTGTACACAAAATAAAATTTTTTCAAAGTTTTTCGAAAGGAAAGGTAGTCTTAGTAAAAGTGTAAATGACAAGATCTCGATTTCCTTCGCATCAGGAATTTAATTAAAATCAGATCTACTTTAATACGAATCGAATAAAGAGGCAATTAGCAGATATTAAGGCTTTATTAATAATTATTGCAGATACAAAGAACGTTTGCCCGTAATTGATTGGATTGGATTTTATTACTTGTTCTAAAGAAAAATTAATATCATATCTGTTGCGACCTAAAGTTTATCTTTTGCGGTTATCCTTTTAAGTCATATTAAATGTTCTTTCAATATCTCATTTAATATTATTTCCAATATGTACTTGATTCTGTTTCTGGTCTTCGCAGTATTCGCTGTGATATTTTTTTTTTTATGTGGGAAATTATCTAATGACATCTTTTGCCCTATCGAGCCAGACTTTTATTGACCAAAACCCACTCCTGTTCATTGGTTCCATGGCCCCAGAGCTCTCTTTCGCATTAGCCATGGCCCCAGGCTTCGACCCTGTTGGGCCCCTACGGTAGCTACCACTCCTTGAGGCGCGCCTGGAACACTACGCCTCGTCGACGACTTGGGTTCGGTCTGGACGGTTGCCGAACAGTCGGACGGCGAGCTACCCATTGTGAATTGAGGTGTCAATAATGTCCTTAAAGCTTAGAAAAGACTGAAAAGTTCTTTTTTTTGTTATTATTGATAGGCTCGCGTTTGACCACTATCTCACCTGATGGTAAGCGATGATGTGGTCGACGATGGAGCACGCTTGCCTAGAAGTAACCTATTCACTCTTGACTTAAAGACCCTCAAGTTGTAGCTATCAGGAAACACACGCTGTTCCCAAAACGCTTTGTGCGTATGGGTGGGATGTCAACCATGTACCGGTGACGCAATGCCGTACGCCGTAGTTCTCATTAGTACTTGCCCGATTTTGAACCCGAGATCTCATGCATGAAGGCGAGTACCTAAATATGTCTTCGAAATTGAGTTTCTCAAAAACGGAGCCATATTAAAGACGAAATTACTTATCAGCGAATTTTCTTTGCTAGCACAACTTTTAAGCATCACAAACAAAATCAAATATTCATTTATGTAGAACATACGGCTTCATTGCCATACTGATTTGAGTCTTGTTTGCTCAAATCTTGTTAGCGGGAACATGACGCTTGCTACCCACGAAAATGAGCTCGTTACGTTTATAAAAATATAGAGAGGAAATCTCCAATATGTCGCTATTGACATTAACAGGTATTGGCAAATACTGCGCACTCACACGACTGGGCAAACGTCGTTTACCACGCACATTAATGGGATTGAAGGGCAATCATTGCTGTTTGTACGTAAATCGAAATTGATCTTCTGGAAATACGTTTATCTACAAGGCGTTTTAAAATATTCTGGTAAAACATCTACAAAACATCTTTTACTACTAATGAGAAGAAATAAAACTCGTCTTGTCATATTTTTAGGGGGCACGGAGGAGCCCCAACCAAGGCAAGCAAAAAAGTGGCACGGCCGTAACATAAACGGTCTTTTCTTTTTTATTCGTTTACTTAGAAGTTTGATTTTTCTCATAGCTTCATGGGACCGCAAACCTGGGTAATGGTTTTAATTTTAACTTGATAGATACCTCCTCGCGTTCCAAAAAAAAAAAGGGTCTTGACAGAAAAACAAACAGACGGACAACCAAGTGATCCTGTAAGGGTTCCGTATTTTCTTTTTTAGCAATGGACCCTAAAAAAGACTCTAAAGAAACACTTCATCTTATGAAAAACAATTCAAAAGTATCAAACAATTAAATTACACAAAGCATAGAGGTTTCAACGAAAAATATCATATTCGAAATTCAAAATAAAATAAACGTCAAACTTTTTTTAAAATTCTTAATCGATTTAAAGCCTGGTTCCGACGGCCGAGCCTAATTCGCCCCGTTTTTAGTTACGGATACGATCAGACACTAAATCGAGTTTTATCGTTGGAATCGGGATTTCAATCACCTAGTATCGAGTGTCGACTCTGCCGTCAAGTCAATCAGAGTAAATTGAACATGTCACCAAGCCCTCTTATCAAATGGACGAACATTTTACAGCGGTTTTTTTTTCAGTGCATTTTTTGAGCGTACGTTGTGGTCGAATGGTTGATAAAATTTTATGTTTTTGACGGTCTTATGCGCTGTCGAGTATCTATTCAATTTCTGAGAAAAAAAAAATGTATTTCGATAATGAAATAATAACAAAAACATCAAAAGACGCTATGAAATTGTTTAATATATTTAATTAAATGGTATCTATCTATGACGGTGCACAGTACCTAATCCAATTTTTTCACCAATAAAAAGCTGCTCTATTCCTGAGTGGCATAGGCTATATTTAATGTATGTGAGGTAAGCTGCGGGCAAAAGCTAGTTTCTTAATAAGTAGATATTATTAGTCACAAATAAACTTGTAAAAAATCATTGGAGGGGAGTGAACTGAGCCGTGACATTAGTGGAACTTCTAGAAGTAACTAAGACTTAGATAGGGTTTTTTTTTTTTTTTTTTTTTCTGTCGACGGGGAAAATCATCATTGACGAAACCCGCTCTTGGGTGGAGCGGGAGACAGTGTCAGAGTCTTACTGACTAAAAACCCCGCGCCGTTCCTTCTAGCCTTCATACCGGGGCTCTAGTTTCCTTTCGGATAACCCCGACCCCGGTAGGCTTCGACCCAGATGGGCCCCTCCTGTTGCTGACAACTCCTTGAGGCGCGCGGGAACAGTGCGCGCCGTCGACGCCTTGGCTCGGTCCGGACAGTTACCGGACGATCGGACAGCGAGCTACCCATGGCTCGCCGTCTGCGAGCCCGCGTCTACGGTGGCCGGAAATCGGGATCGGAATCCCGGCGGCGGCGGCGGGGGCGCCGTTGCCTGATGCGGTCTGCCTCCTCCTTTGCTAGCATTACTGCTTCGCAGAAGGAGGCGACCGCCTGCCACTCCTCCTCGCTCCGGACCATGGCCTGAACCAAGGCCCGGCTCAAAGTCTCCGCCGCCGATCGCCCCCACGAGGGCACGGCGTTGCTCCGCCCAAGCAGGGCACACTTCAACTGTGTGCTCCACCGTGTCCTCCGGGCGTTCCGCACAGTGGCGGCACCCGGGAGACTTAGATAGGGTACAAAACAACGAAATAATAACAAAACTTTAATTAAATTTAGGTGATCATACTAATATTATAAAGACAAAAGTTTGTAGGTACATCTGTTACTCCTTTACGCAGAAACGCCTGAACGGATTTGTATAAAAATTAGCACACGGGATAAATCATATCCCAGAATCGTACAAAAGACGGGCACTGTTTATCCCAAGGCTGTGATTTAAAAAAAAAACATAACCGACTTTACGCAAGCATTCAGCCTTTGTTCCTATATTTCCTTACCTGCCAGCTAAGCAAAAGAAATTTTCGAGGAATTCCACAAAACCTATTTATTTAACACGCTTTGAATTATAAACATAGTGTTTATTTCACGTCATATTACCGTATAACGTGAAACCATTAATCTGCGTCAAAACCTTCCAGTGAAAGGTAAAGTGACCAATTCCGAAGCGACCCTTCTCTCCGACATTAGCAAAATCGTTACTGACTTGATACATTAACCGCAAGACTTGACAAGAACCACTCGTCTCACAGACTCACCTAATGGAATTAATGCGGAAGCCACTTTTGTTTCTTTTTAACAAAAATCACATCAAAATATTTCTTCATAACTTTCACTGGCCTGTTAGTCGAGTGGTTAGTGGTCCTGACTGCTATGCCGGAGGTCGTGGCCGGAGGTCCTGTTCCATCCAGGACAAATGTTTGTGCGATGAGCATGATTGAGTCTGGGTGTAATTTTAGCTATAATATGTATGTATTTAGAAAGTTATAAGTATGTTTATCAGTTGGCTAGTACTCACAACACAAGCTCTGCTTAGCTTGAGACTAGACGGCGTTGTGTGATAGTTGTTGAATATTATTATTAATAATTATTTCGCTCTTGTCATTACGAAATTCAACCGTAGAAAAACGTTGGATCATCAAAAATATTGGATTATTTTTGTTAAAAATTAACAAATTGACAAGAAACACTCGTTTCACCTACTCCACCTGATGGATTGTCTTTTTCTTATAATATAAACTAGTTCTTGACTACAATCCCAACTGATGGTAAGCAATCATGCAATCGTTGATAGTGAGCACTAGTTTATTAAGAGCCTATAATTCACTAATCTGGCGTATTATAACAGAATCAACTACAATTTGTTCCTTTTTAACAAAAATCTCGTCAAAAGATTTCTTGATAACTTACAGCTTTTACAAACTCATATCATTTCGCTTTCGTCATTGTGAAATTTAACTCCATCTCGAATAACAAGTCAAAAACGGTAATGTTGGCAAGTTTCAGCAAAGTTCAAATTTAAACTTGAAGGCTTGAAACTTTACTCCAAGTCCGACAGATCCCTTGAAAGCAACTAAATATCAATGGCGGGACTATATCAATTTTAATTACTTGCGGCAAATTTCTATATTACAGAGACCATTATCTAAATGAAAGTGAAAGCGCTCTGTTCGTCGGTACCCCGGCCATTGGAGTCTAAACATTAATTTGCTTATTTTTCTTCGATGTCACGATGCCACTTTTTGTTCGAAAATTGCAAAACAAATTACGTTTGGCCAACGCTACTTTTCTTTTTGGGGTGAGATATCAATTTCTTCTGTGCTCTGGATGCAGCAAGGACTGTCAGACTTTTACTGACTAACCTTTAGTTGTCTTTTGCGTTCCAGGGCCCCGGCACCTCTTTCGAACGACCCCTCAGCCCTTGGAGGCATCGGCCATAATCAAGCTCATCCGTTTGTGGTCTCCACTCTCCACTACCTGACCGAGACTTTATCTGAAACTAGCTTCAGGCAGCGGTTTTTCCCGCGTGAAAATAGAAAATTATTACTCACGATAAAGGTGGCTCGCAGGTAGTATATATAATTATACTTACTTACTGGCAAGTAAGACCAAACTACTTGCGAGCCAAGTTTCATTCAAAGTCAAGCAAAAAGTTATCTATATTGATTTCGTACGTTTTACACGATTAGCGCGCACAACTAAAAACTTCTTCAGATTACGTATGGTTACGTACGCGTGCGTTAGTTACGTGTGCGTGCGTTAGTTACGTATAGTTTGTAGACCTCATAGTAACACAGGACAAACATTATAAAAAACAAGTGTATGTAGCGACATTTATGACGCCACATAAGAACTACGAAGAAAATACGGAATCCTGCATCGCGCAATCAAAGTTCTCCGCGCGATTTGAACATATACGACAGCCCGACCACAACTATCGGGCAGCCGCCCACCAGACTATAACACCTGTCTGGTCGGAGGATCCTCCCTTTTCAATGGAGGTATGTGGGACTTTACACTCTGTTCCACATACCTCCAAATGTACTTACAATGTCTTACTGGACAGGGCAATGTACCCGGCCCTTTAGTATGTATACTCAATTATTGTTTTTACCTTTATTCAAATTAATTTAAGCCCCAAACATATTTCACACACGTTATTCACTTACTCAAAAGTTTTCACTGTAACACTGAAACACACCTACCGTAAACACACGTTATTTCGTTTTTGCGAAAACTCGAAATAAGTAAGTACATTACAGAATAACTGAAGCGTGTATTTGAGCTAGTGGTACTACATAAGTACCAAGAAAACTTTTCCCTACATTGAAATTAAAACAGATTGCGGGTTCTAACAAAAACTTAAATATAAATTTAATATTTTATGTTACAAGGCTGACTAATAAAGAAAATGAAATGGGCAATTTTTTTTTTTCAGAAAGCGAATAATGGTAAAGCTTAATCTCCCAATTCAAAAGAAAATCTCAATCACAAGCTTATTAATCTAAAATGTAAATATTACCGAGACGTATCTATCCATACAGTTTATATTTTCCCGAGTTTTGAACAGAATAAAACCATTTTAAAAGGAAAATGGCGAATACCCATTAGTGCAGAGCCGATTAGCACAACATTTCTCGGTATTAGTGTTTGTTCGAACGGGCGAGTTGTTCGGGCGAGTACTCGACTGCGACAGTATTTGTTATCTAGTGTCGTTGAGACGAGTGCGGTACGAAATAATACGAGGCACGGTAACTTCGCCTTCTCACACGCTATGTAGATATCTGTTGTTTGTATGTTAGCTTTAGTTTAGATGCTTGTTACTAATATTTGTTTTCATGTAAGTTGTTGAGTTATAAGGTGTAATTACTAGAATTATGTTTTGTTTACTATGGAAAAGTATTGTTGCTACTAAACACCTGAGGTTTTAATTCATGAATCCCCAAGCGACCACCGGTGGCCGCGCATCTATTGTCTTACTATTGTGTCTCTAATTGACGGTATCTGATGGGTTAAACCGTGGAAGTGACGTTTTATCAGCCATTTACTATGGCTAGCACATTTTTTTTTTTGTGGTGGTGGTGATATTTGAGAGGATTGGCGCTGATAGTCAAAATATAGATTCTTCTGTATTACAAAATCCAACAAATATATTGTGACAATGTAAAAACTATAACATAATAATGAGGTAAAGTTTGTTTTTTTTTTGTTTGTAAACTCTGAAAGTACAGGTCTGACTGCAAAATTTTTTTCACCGATAGAAAGCTGCTTTATTCCCGAGTGACATATTATGTATATAAGGTTGAAGTCCACCTCTGTACTTTTATATGCATAAAGCATTAAATAAATATGCTATATTTTATGTGCGCGGCAGAGCTTCAGGCAAAGCTAGTCCATAATAAAAAAAAACTACTGAACTTCATTAGAAAAATTCGACCAAAAAGTCTTCTCAGTTAAGTTTATTGTCGTACATATTATGTTTATTGAGTGTTAGTATTAAATGCAGCATCACTAGCCAGTAGCTCGACCGTGTTACACCACTTAACAGCTACATACTGGTGCTTAATCGTTTTGTTTTACTGTACTCAACGGTTATTCTCTTTTTCGATTTTGTGCTTATAGGTATCTACTTCTTTTCACAATAGCCAAATGGTTAATGCCATCGACGTTAATGCTTACACCTGCATAAAAACTTTGATTTAAGGAAAACCAGAAGATAGATTACATTTTTCTGACTAGGTATTGTTTTTTCTCATAATTATGGCGTTAGTTATAGTCTGTCTAAAAAGTTAAACGACTTGGAATTTTTGTATAATATTTAATCATTTAACTAAATTATACTTATCTATACTAATATTATAAAGAGGTTAAATTTGTAAGTTTGTGAGTTTATATGTAGGGGGTAATCTCTGGAAGTACTGGTCCGATTGCTAAAATTTTTTCACCAATAGAAAGCTGCTTTATTCCTGAGTGACATAGGCTATATTTTATGTACGCGGGCGAAGCCGCTGGCAAAAGCTAGTATTCAATACTTTATAAGGTTCTTCTATTAGTAAACAATGATCAAGATCTCTTAATCAACCTTGTTTATTGAACCAGTGTTGACTACATCAGATTTCATTTTGCCCTAATTCAAGACGATGAACTTTTTAGACAAACTCTAATCTATATTACCTACTAAATATTTTATTATACTTTTGCAATAAATAAACTTAAAAATACCGAACCGACTTAAAAAAATATTTTACCGCTACAAGGGTACTTTGTCAGTAAGTGTTATAGGTATATTCTTATAATTTCATGCGAGCAAAGCCATTGGCTGAAGTTAGTATTTTAATCATCATCATCATTACAGCCGATAGACGTCCACTGTTGGACATATACCTCCCCCAGTGTCGACACAATGATCAATCCTGTGCGTCCCGCATCCATCGGATTTCCGCAACCTTCACCAGGTCATCGGTCCATTTTGTAGGAGGCCTTTCTGCTCTGTCTTCCGGTACGCGGTCTCCACTCTAGTATTTTAATAAAATAATGGGAGAAAAAACCAAAGGTCAATCTATTTCTGGATTCAAATTCCTTGACTTTCCTTCCTTAACTTTGTATGAGTTCGATAACAAAACGCTTGTGACACAAGATTTTTGTATACAGTGTTATTTTTAGTATTTGTGAAACCTCAATATAGTTTGTTCAGAATCAGTAACAGAATCGAATCTAATAATTTTTACACGATGTTAATTTTTTTTCCAAAATTATTTAAACAAGGCCACAAGTTGAACACCATTGACATTAAGTACAACTGAGACACGTGTCATAGCGGGCATTTGGAACCAGCGTCCAGCAAAACCACTCCTCAGTCATTCGGATGGTCCGTTGACCATGTATTTGTGCGGACAACCAGGTAACATAACAAGCATATAACTTTGTGATTTTTGGATTCTTTACATAAAAATACTACTACACACGTATTTCGGTTTTCGCATAATACACTAAAACTAATAGTTTTTTCAGGTATAATGGACAGCCCTTCGCAAACTTTAAGGGCTTGCTCAGTAGACGAACCTGAAAAACCTTCCACTATTTTTTTTTTTCAGGAAACGATAAAAATATCGGCCTCTCCGTACAAACTGTCCAATCAAGTTTATAATTTTGTACGGTGAGGCTGAAATTTTTTTCAGTTTCTTAAAAAAATATCTTGTGGTACGTTGTTCAATTTCGTCTACCGAGCAAGCCCTTACAGTTTGCGGAAGACTGTCTCGTAAACCTTGTATAAGACACAGAAAGGCAGTAAGGTATAGCCGTAAATCTTATAATATTAAATGAATTCTTATCTTTCTTTACAATACGTTACATTCAAATTCACAATCAAAGAATTACACCAGTATCGAAAGTAATTCGTGACCAGGATACAAAGGTTCCACGAGCACCGGGGAGTAAGTAGCTTAATGGTTTGGAACACATTGTAAATTTGCACTTACCCCATGTCTCACCTCATTCAACAGACAAAAAACCACCACAATAGCACGACGCTTGCGGTTGCTACTGCGAACTTAAAAAAATGTCGTATTTTAGTTTGTTTTAGAGTAGATATTACCTAATTGGACACCTAATTTCAGATTTAGATTTAGAGGGCAGTGGTGGCCAAGTGTTAACGGCCCCGACTTACGAGTTGTAGGTCACGGGTTCAAACTCAGCCAGGTGCATTACTTTCTGTAATTTATTTCTTCACCACTGCCCTCAAAACGGTGAAAGAAAACATCGTGAGATGTGTGTGTTTGTCGCAGACATGTGACATCCACCAACTCACACTGGGCCCGCATGGTGGATTACGGCCCATTCTTTCTCCTAGAGAGGACGCCTGAGTTCCAGCAGTGGAAACATAAGGCTGACTATGCTATGCTATTGACACCTAATTGCACACTACATGGCGCCGAAATTTACACAGAATATGATGTCACAGAATCAGCAATTTTTGAGTTTATCGCGAATAGACAGACCGACAGACGTAGTGGGGAACTTTGTTTTAAAATAATTATGCATTAAATATTATTTTTCTCTTGTTATTGTTGTGGCTCTTTGTCTGTATTCCTGTTGTCAGATAATTACTTAGAACTTCGGGTTGGTTTATTTAGTTATTTAATCTGAGATATTACGGAGAAGCTTTTGAGGATAGTGTTTTAAATTAAATTGAAATTCACTGACTTGCTGGGTCGAGAAGACTTAAGGAATACTGGTTGATTTTGTTAATAGCATTTTTTAGACTGCGCGGAAATTACATGACTTGATTCCGCCGTCTTTTTTCTACCATCAGACAACCCGACGTATGGTAAGTGTCCACCCTTACATTGTTGACACCTCTACGGGCCCGACTAAGCTTTTTGCTTCGCCGTTTATATCGTGTACATCGAATGACTGGAATAATTTGCCCGCAGTGGTTTTCTCGTCCAATTATAATTTAGGTGTCAAGCCTAGAGTGGCTCTTAATGTAGTAAATCACTAGTTACTATATTAAGTACCTACACTCCATTAAGTACATTCAGGTACTAGAAGTGCACTCGCTTCAACATCAACGATTACATCACTGCATCAGGTGGGATAACAGTTAAGCACTAGTTTATGTATTAAAAAAAAGTCTGACACTTCCTTTCGTTCTATCCAAAGCGGGAGAAATCATGTAAGAGTTTCCCACCCTCAACAAAAAAATAGGAAAATATATAAAATAATTTGTTCATAAATTAAGGTTTCGGTTTTCCTAGTACTTCTCTTGTAGATTTAAGTAATGGTTTTTTTTTATATTCCACAAGTTTCACACAACTCCATCTAGTTCCAAACTAAACTGAGCTTGTGGTTTGATTACGAGACAACTGATAAACAAACTTATATATTTCTAAATACCTTACATATTATAGATAAATTGCGTAATTTACCAGACACAGAACAAATAAATGATCGTGCTCATCACACAAACGTTTCTCCTGGATGGAAATCGAACCCACGATCCAGCACAGCAGTCAGGGCCACTAACCACCAGACCAACTTACTGGCTACATGTATAATTTATTGTTGCTCTCAGTAATGTTCACAGTGTAAAGTTTTCTGTACTGAAACTTAATAAAATTAAATAGTTTAACTACATCTAACCAAGACTAAGAGCAATGCTTTTAGTTTTCATTGCTCTTAATTAAATAAAAACTTACTTATTCTTAATAAACTACGATATTGTGCATTTTTCTTACAATGTTATTCTGTAAACGTACTAAAACGATAATCCAGTAGGTTTATCTTTTCTATAGTATTCATGTAGTCTAGTTTTATATAACTAAAAAACGTATGATATTTAGAATGATTTTTCAGATGCTACATGTCTCAGGTTCCATATGAATACATTACTATTCACTACAGAGTGAAAAATAAATATAGCTTAAAAAAACTAAAAAAACACGCTAAATAATAATAATGAACGAAAAATATTATTGTGATGAAAGCGTGGGGCGCTTTTTTTAGTGAATAGTTTTCCAAATATATTTTTTTTATCCTAATGACTAATCAGGATAATCGAATATTTTAATCGAATTATTGTATTGTCATCGGTAATTGATAGGTGTGCAAAGCTTAAAGAAAATTTGATCGCCCAAAGTTAGGCAAAATCGAGCTCAAAGGCGGTAGTTAGAAGCAAACCAACAAACAAGCAAGCAAACATACAAGTGAAACTAATAAAACCGTTTAGATCACTTAAAATTCTGTAAAAATAAATAATGTTTCCTGTATTTTCAGACCAAATATAAAAGCAAAAGCATTTTTATTGGAAACAATCGCGTGAAACCCGTCAAGTACGAGCCTGCGCAAACATCTCCGACACACTGCAGTAGCGAGACAGTCCCAACAATATCCTGAAGGCATTATTATGTACCATAATGATGTACAGTTACAGCTCATATAACAAGTAGTACAACCAAGAGCCAAGTTAATTCAAGCATACCGACTAAATGCAAATTATATCACAAGTAAACAACGTACGCTCCATCTGACTGAGCTTACAGTGATCAGGGAGTTGCCTACCGGCTCCCGGCATCCACAGACAATTTAGAGCCGCCTGGCCAAAAGGTCCCTTGACCTTCTGACCGGCGTGTTGGCCAGACGTGACTGGGTTCACAACTAGGGATGTAACGTTTATATAAATATCGATGTACAGGGTAGTTTGTAAAACACTAACAACCTTGCAGGACTGTATTGATAACGTCATAAACAACAACTTTTGTTTTTACAAAACAATTCATTTACCAAAAACAAACTTTCAAGATTTCGCTGTTCTATCTAACACACTCGAACTCTGTAGTTTTGCTATACCTATTTACGTCTGTATGACGCAACATAAGCGCATCAAGCACCCCCATTACCTGATCGATAATAAAGATCAGATTATATTTTCTATCATTTCATTTTCATTAGGTGTTTTTTTACAATTAATTTTTGTTAAAAAAAATTGTATCAGTCTTTCCATACAGTCAGTGATGCCATTTCATTTTGATTTTATTTAATATCAGTATATCAATTTAGGCGTTTCTTCGATACGAAATTTTTTCGATATTTAAAGTTTATATCGAATTTTCGACAAATCGTTGCAACTTTATTCACGACTCACTGTTTGTACCTGTTCATAACATTCCGATGCAGACACTCATTTATATTTAAACAGAACCTCTCTCTGCATACGTTTGTGAATAATAATTATAACCAAGATATACATACATACTGTTCAACAGCACAGTCCCAATTTAGGGTTATACCAAAGTAAATACGCTTACAAAGAGGCTGCTATAAAATGTATTTCAATACTCGAACAAATCTAAGTAAGAATATGAAATATGTTGTTACCCAAATAAGACCCACAGCCTTGTAAAACAATTTCAGTAATTGGACAAAAGAGAACAAAAGCACGATTCGGGCTCATGAAAAGAGGTTTTATAAAAATAACTTCTTACTTAGAATAAGTATGTTGAAACATT
Source organism: Mythimna lalbum (assembly GCA_949319445.1). NCBI lineage: Eukaryota > Metazoa > Arthropoda > Insecta > Lepidoptera > Noctuidae > Mythimna > Mythimna lalbum. Next base: position 6,934,953 of record OX439348.1, on the reverse strand, counting down.
TAACGTTGTGAAAATAATATTCCACAACTTTTACACTGCCCCAAACTACACACACAATCTCTGCTTGAACTATGAGACATGAGTACTAGACAACTGTTACCAGATGCAGCATACTTATATATTTTTAAACTCATACCTACATATTATAGAAAAATATTACACCCAGACATAGAACAAATGATCATGTTCATTACAAATATTTGTCCTGGGAAGGAATTGAACCTACGACAACCGGAAAAGCAGTCAGGACCAACAGGCCTGACAAAAACCCGATTTTGCGCCATTCTGACAAACATCAAGCGAACCTCGTCCGCATATTTAAAAAATATTGAGCGTCTTATTTGTAGGGTATTTATCCAAAAACGTAAATAAGAAGTTCTTCATAAAGTAGTCTGCGTATATCGAAAATAAGGTCTACAATGAAGTTTCGAGTGAGCGGACGCCGCGAAAACACTAGAGGGTCCAACTAAAACCCTTAACTTAAAATTTATTTTCAGTGAAAGTTCGATCAGCATTACAGCTGGCTTATAAGCGTAAAAGGGTGTCTCTAGGGCTAAGGGGATCGCTTAAGTATTCTTATCACTGCACGTTTTTGAAATATTCAATGAGCAACCCTTAAATTTTGAGACCAACGTCTTTCTTTCTCTATCAATGACTAATACAGAGATGTGAAGTAGACATTATCTTCAATTTACTTACTTTAGAGGAAGGGGTCTCCCTGTTCTTATTACAATTTTGTATTTTTATATTCTAACTGGTAACAAATCTATTTTTTTGCCTTCAAAAGCCGCCGCTCTTTGGTGACAAGTCCGGAAAGTATGGGATTTTTTTCTTACTGAAACCAAGCCGGTGACCACCATCAGCACATAGAAGGGGCGCCGTTTCCTCTTACAAAGTTTTGCGGGACTTTACACTCTGTTCCGCATACCACAAAACTGGTGACGCTTTTCAAAAGACCATTTCAGAACGCCCAACGCCTGTTAGGGCACATCTCCGAGGAGACTATCGGTCTTCCCTGAGCCTCATTGTGCACGCACGGCAGCGCGTGATCACTGTGTAGCCGTCTTCTTTGGAATCACATAATGGGTGAGCCAAGTCCCCACTCTGTACCAGAGTCGGGGCTATCCGAAAGGAAACTAGAGCCCCGGTATGAAGGGTAGGAGGAACGGCGCGGGGTTTTTAATCAGTAAGAGTCTGACACTATCTCCCGCTCCACCCAAGAGCGGGTTTTGTCATAAGATGATTTTCCCCGTTGACAATAAAAAAAATGTCCCCACTCTGAGCGCTAGTGGTTTCATTATTCCACCTGCTTTGGGTAATGCAAGTGGGGCTTAGGCGTGGTATCACATCTATGTGTAAGGCAATTTCATTCTCAACTACTAGTGCCTACAAAAACTCAACACAATGCCTCTAAAACTACTCGTATCTACTTTACCTACTGCAAACTTTGATCTCAATCAAAATATAAAAATTTTTAAACTTTATATGTGTCAAAATCACTTCATGAGGATATTCTCTGTTCTTTACCTGTACCCTTCATAAGATAGGTGACATCCGCAAAGTTCCCGGAACTGTCAAGCACGGAAATACTCGAAAATGAACCTAATGGTTTCTACCAATACTTACAAATAAAACAACCTACGACTTTTGGAAAAGTTGAACAAAACTCGACTTGACGTGACGGAGCGGAATGCAAGTTTCATGAGGTCAGATTAGGTAGTCTCTTAGAAAGGCATCAAGGCCCCGATATAATTTAGTTATAACTTTTGTTGAGCAATGCTTTGTCGAAGTAATTTAATAAATTAGTAGCTACTCTATATTAATATTTCATCGCTGCCGCGGGTACCAGAGATCAAATATCGTGGATGAAGGCGTATTGTGCTGAAACACTGCTTTATTTTCACACCATTTTGCCTGGCCCGCTTGCCTAGTGGTTAAGTCCCTGACTGCTATGCCACCGGTGACACCTGGGCGAGACTTATGTCCAGCAGTGGACGTATATCCTTACTAATATTATAAAAGCGAAAGTGAGTTTGTTTGTTTGTTACGTCTTCACGCCTCAACGGCAAAACCGATTTTGATGAAACTTGGTACACAGATAGATCATATCCTGGAATAGAACATAAAATACTTTTCATCCTGGAAGTATGTTCCCTTAGGATAATTTTCTGCTACCACGCGGGCGAAGCCGCTGGGAGCAGCTAGTTATATAATATTATAATTTATTTTGACGACCTGCTGCGGTGCGGTTGCGGTGCGTTAGCCGTACTGCGCCCGGTCGATCGTATTTTTAACCGACTTCGAAAAGGAGGAGGTTCTATGTTCGGCTGAATGTATGTTTTTTTTTGTATGTATGTTCACCGATATCTCAGTCAGTTGTGGACCGATTTTGAAAAATTTTTTTTGATTGAAAGGTTATGCTTCCAAGTTGGTCCCATAGAAATATTGTTATGATCTGATCATGAACTTCGAAGATATGGAACAGAACTCCTCATAGAATCATAGCAGAATTGTCGTAACAAGTCAAATAGGTTTGTTTATACGTGTAGTCGATGACTGACTGAAAGAAAAGAGGGAGGGGAAAGGGGGAGGGGGTAAAAATTGGGATTATAAGAATCGTTATGAGATGCACTCTGGCTATAAGGTAATTTATGTTTAGCTGAAGGGTAGGTACTTTTTAGTGGTGCTACCATAACTAAAAAGTGAAAAATAAAAAACTTTTTACAAAAAAAAATTAAACCGACTTCAAAAAGTACAAAATAATTTTAATTTCGGAAGTCGGTGTTAAATAACGAAGAGACAAAATTAGGTATCTATTATAGAAACACCGACTTCCGAAATTAAAATTATTTTGTACTTTTTGAAGTCGGTTTAATTTTTTTTTGTAAAAAGTTTTTTTTTCATACAAAGCGTGCGGTAACCATGCGGTGAAGGGTCTGCAACAGGACGGTAACGTTACAAGCACCACGTATTCAATTCGCACGTTTTCTATTTAGGCGCTTGTTGACGGACTGCTAACGTACTGCAACCGGCCGGCTGCGGCACGGTAAACGCGCGGCAGCGGTCAGACATGAAACCTCTTGGAGATAAGATCAGTCAGTTACTTATTTTCTATAATATGATCTTGTGATTAAAAAAATATATGCTCAAAATAAAAAAATGACGATATCTCAACATTAAAAAAAAATACTTGAGCGCTAGTATTGTATTAGATATCTGTGCTCGACCCATTTATGAACTTATCATTTTCTCGCATCAATAACTCACTATCTCTCTCAAGAATCCATACAATAAAAGAGGCTCAGAAATAACTTTAGTATCAATTTCGAAGCTCAACAATATAATAAACATTTGAAAAACCGTTCGCGTAATCTACTACTGTCATATCCAACGGCAATAAAGGTGAAAATTTGTTCAGCGACAGTAGGCAGGTCGGCGTCAAATAAGTAATTACTTTCGTCACGTCAAGCATAAACAATGAACGGGGATGAGCGCAAAAGCGGCTCAATATCGAGCCTAGTGCGTGTTATCGGTCGTCTAGGGTTGCACCTTGTGTCACTAGGGTTGGCCGTACGTCGTTTGCTAACGAACTCGGCTTGGCTCAAACAATCAGAAGTCGAGCAGAAATTGATGGGGTGATCCAAACGGGGGCACTGACGTACCAGGCTTAATTAAAAGACTTTACTCAAGCGTAATTCGCAATATCGGATCTGTCTCGGTGATGTTCTCAACTCTATGGATTTCTATTGGACGGATTACACAATTTCGCTGAGTGGAGTCCGCAGTGTAAATAATTATTTTGTAAAACGACTTTATTGGAGACATTACGGCGTCAAGCGAGACAATTAAGGATTGCGGAAATTAAATAAACTTTGTGGATTATTTTGTGCTTGACATCTCTGCAAGATAAACCTACCTGAATCTTTACGATAAATAGAGCAATGAATTCTCAGTCTCTTGATAATTATTTTGATTCTTTTAATTGAATATATTATTACTATTTATAATCTGCCTGACGCACAGGACCGGTCGTTGTGGCGACGCTTGGGGGAAGCCTATGTTCAGCAGTGGACGTCTTTCGGCTGATATGACGATCATGATGGTATCTAATCTAAATTTTTTTCGTTTTTCATGCACTTGCCATGATTTCTCTTCATACTAAGTTGATGGTTAGAGAATGCCTAAGGCATTAAGTCCGCCTTTGTACCTTTGAGTTGCATGAAGTTTTAATAAATATATAAATTGCAACCTATCATAAGGTTTCATGCTGAAACGGTATATTAGTTTATAGTTGTTTTATCTTACGGACGTAGGTTGTTTTTGAATATGTTTGTTAGTAGGATCCTCAGGTAGGATAACAGGAAAATGATTTATGTGTGCGTAACCTATTTTCTATAACACCGAGCGCTCGGGGCATAAACAAACAGAAAAGAATGTGTACGTGAATCCACACGCACATTCAAGGTTACTTTTTTAACCCCCGACAAAAAAGAGGGGTGTTATAAGTTTAGGGTGTCTGTGTGTCTGTGTGTCTGTGTGTCTGTGTGTCTGTGTGTCTGTGTGTCTGTCTGTGGCATCATAGCGCTTAAACGAATGGACCGATTTGGATGCGGTTTTTTTTATAAGAAAGCTGACGTTACCGAGATGGTTCTTAGATACAATTCATGAAGATCTGATCAGGCGTTCAAGGTCAGCAGCACATTTGTTGGCTGTGGCTGGGATCTTAAACGCTTTACGGATGTATAAATACTTATGTGTGACCTAATGTTTGAAATACTCGTATACATTTTTCATGATGACGAGGACCTGATGCTAGAACTGGGAAATAGCTGATGGAACCCTGCAATTCTTACTAGTAAAACCGTCGAATTTGGGCTCATTAGATTTGTCTTAACCAGTTCCAAACATTTTTCATGATGACGAGGACCTGATGCTAGAACTGGGAGGTAGCTGATGGAACCTTGGGATGCCTTCTAGTAAACCCGTCGTGTTTGGGCTCATTAGATTCGTCTTAACCAGTTTTAAATACTTTTCATGATGACGAGGACCTGATGCTAGAACTGGGAGATAGCTGATGGAACCCTGGAATTCTTTCTAGTAAACCCGTCGAGTTTAGGCTCATTAGATTTGTCTTAACCAGTTCCAAACATTTTTCATGATGACGAGGACCTGATGCTAGAACTGGGAGGTAGCTGATGGAACCTTGGGATGCCAACTAGTAAACCCATCGAGTTTGGGCTCATTTGATTCGTCTTGACCAGTTTTAAATATTTTTCATGATGACGAGGACCTGATGCTAGAACTAGGAGATAGCTGATGGAACCCTGGAATTCTTACTTGTAAACCCGTCGAGTTTGGCTCATTAGATTTGTCTTAACCAGTTCCAAACATTTTTCATAATGACGAGGACCTGATGCTAGAACTGAGAGGTACTTAGCTGATGGAACCTTGGGATGCCTACTAGTAAACCCGTCTTGTTTGGGCTCATTAGATTTGTCTTAACAAGTTTCCAACATTTTTCATGATTATGAAAACTTGATGCTAGAACTAGGAGGTAGCTGATGGAACCCTGGAATGCCTACTAGTAAACTCGTCGAGTTTGGGCTCTTTAGATTCGGTTTAACCAGTTTTAAATATTTTTCATGATGACGAGGACCTGATGCTATAACTGGGAGATAGCTGATGGAACCCTGGAATTCTTACTAGTAAACCCGTCGAATTTGGGCTCATTAGATTTGTCTTAACCAGTTCCAAATATTTTTCATGATGACGAGGACCTGATGCTAGAAATGGGAGGTAGCTGATGGAACCTTGGGATGCCTACTAGTAAACCCGTCGTGTTTGGGCTCACCAGATTTGTCTTAACAAGTTTCAAACATTTTTCATGATTATGAAAACTTGATGCTAGAACTGGGAGGTACCTAGCTGATGAAACCCTGAAATGCCTACTAGTAAACTCGTCGAGTTGATGCTCATTAGATTCGTCTTAACCAGTTCTAAACATTTTTCATGATGACGTGGACCTGATGCTATAACTGGGAGATAGCTAATGGAACTCTGGAATCAAAATTATAAAATAGGAATGAAATTTAATTTAATGAAATTAATTAATTATTATTATTTAGAGGGAATTAATTTCCTAATTGTCTTGTCAATCAAGTTTTGAATATGAATGCCAAAGTTGTTTAAAGATAAACCTTAATAAAAAGTACATCTAGCCAGTTTGCAAGTTAGTAGCATTAGTGTGGCCTTCATGATTGTTACAATATAGAAAAGATAATATCACAATTATGGATTCCTCGATTAATTTAAAAACTTTAAAATAAAACTAAAATTAAAAATTTTAAAAAACCCCCGACGCAAAAAGAACTATAAAAAGTAAAAAATAAGTTAGTAAATTACTCTTTCAACCTTTTAACGTCATTAAAGGAATCTATAAATATTTAAAAGATGAGTGTCACTAAGTCGGGGGACCGCAATTGTCATTTTTAATTCGTTTAAGTAAAATAATAATTTCCATATTGCGGTCCCCCGACTTAGTGACGTAGTAATAAGTTGATGGTTAGAGAATGCCTAAGGCATTAAGTCCGCCTTTGTACCTTTGAGTTGCATGAAGTTTTAATAAATATATAAATTGCAACCTATCATAAGGTTTCATGCTGAAACGGTATATTAGTTTATAGTTGTTTTATCTTACGGACGTAGGTTGTTTTTGAATATGTTTGTTAGTAGGATCCTCAGGTAGGATAACAGGAAAATGATTTATGTGTGCGTAACCTATTTTCTATAACACCGAGCGCTCGGGGCATAAACAAACAGAAAAGAATGTGTACGTGAATCCACACGCACATTCAAGGTTACTTTTTTTTAGGTGAGGAATCATCAAATAAGTTCTGTTCTGGATGGGCAAGGAGTATCAGACTATTGCTGACTAAAATCCGATAGCGTTCCTTCAGCTGTACTTTGCGTTCGAGGGCCACAGTAATGGTAAAACTACACTGCGTACACGTGTGGTACACACACCGATCTGGGCGCGTCGGTCTCCATACATTTTATATGGAAACTAGACTTGTAGAGCTATGCATGATACAAGCCACGCAACGCTAGCCAAGCATCCGTTTCGTTCCAATTATCTTGCGTCGAACGCTTCGAGTTGGCCACGTATCCGATTCCTTTGTTCTGACCATGTGACTGAGCGTAGAGATGACGTCAGAACAAAGGAACCGGAGGCGCGGCCGACTCGAAGCGTTAGACGCAAGAGAATCGAAACGAAACGGTTGTAACTCGGCTAGGTCTTTTTTTAGGTGGGATAATCATCCAATGATTTCCCCACTCTTGGGCGGAATGGAAGATAGTGTCAGACTTTTGCTGACTAAAAACCCACTCCTGTTTCTTCGTTGCCTTTCATAACAGGGCCGAGATTTCTTTCCAGAAGCAAACCGTTGGCCACAGTAGGCTTTGACACTGCAGGGTCCTTACGATTTGCACGGCGCTAGTTCAACCCCTGTCTTCTAAGCACATGATTAGCTTTGCAACAGTTTCAACTTGGCTAGGCCTGTTGGTGTGTTACACATGTGCATCGTTCTAATGTAGTTCTAGCTTAACTCTTTAGAACCATTGGTCCCCTCTTTGAGGCGTGGCTGGACTACTGGCTACCTTCCGCATGACGAAGGTCCTCACCGGACATGGCAAGTTCGGGAGGTTCCTGCATCGGATTCAAGCGGAAGAGACGCCCGGGTGTCGCCACTGTGCGCAACGCCCGGAGGACACGGTGGAGCACACCGTCGAGGTGTGCCCTGCCTGGGCGGAGCATCGCCGCGCCGTGCCCTCGTGGGGGCGATCGGCGGCGGAGACCTCTCGCGCCGGGCTCTGGTCGAGGCCATGGTCCGGAGCGATGAGGAATGGCAGGCGGTCGCATCCTTCTGCGAAGCAGTAATGCTTGCAAAGGAGGAGGCCGACTGCATCAGGCAACGGCGCCCTCGCCGCCGTCGCCGGGATTCCGATCCCGATTTCCGGCCACCGTAGACGCGGGCTCGCGGACAGCGAGCCATGGGTAGCTCGCTGTCCGATCGTCCGGTAATGGACCGAGTCCAAGACGTCGACGGCGCGCACTGTTCCCGCGCGCCTCAAGGAGTTGTCAGCAGCAGGAGGGGCCCAGCTGGGTCGAAGCCTACTGGGGACAGGGTTGTCTGAAAGGGTTGCTCATGCCCCGGTATGAAGGCTAGAAGGAACGGCGCGGGGTTTTTAGTCAGTAAGAGTCTGACACTATCTCCCGCTCCACCCAAGAGCGGGTTTTGTCAAAGATGATATTCCCCGTCGACAAAAAAAAAAAAACTCTTTAGAACCATCACGCAGTCCGAGATAATTCAGCTATACCCATCATAGATTAGCTAACCTACTCAACCGTAATAATACACGATCAATGACAAACGGTCCCACGATTAAGATTAATTGTTGATAAACGATTTGAACTATAGTGAAGACGTAGAGACCGTCAGAGGTAATTAAACATCAAATGTCTATCGACGTCCAGGCGTGCTTACGGCTTTATTAAGCACATAAATATGTGGTTTAATATTCCGAACATTTGAAAACATTTGAAGTCCGTGATTTGAGGCCTGTCATACTGTATGGATCAGAATGTTGCCTGTGAAAAAGACGGATGAAAAAAGATTGCATGTAGCGGAGATGAGAATGTTAAGTTGGAGTTGTTCCGTGACGAGAATGGATAAAGTGAGAAATGAGTATATTAGGGGAAGTTTGAAAGTGGCGCCAGTGATTGAAAAGTTAAAAGGAAATCGTTTGTCTTGGTATGGTCATGTAAAGAGGAGGGATGAAACGCATGTTGCTAAAAGAGTTATGAGTTTACATGTGAATGGATGGAGAGGGAGAGGGAGGCCAAAGAAAAGATGGATGGATTGTGTGAGAAGTGATATAAAAGAAAATGGGGTTAGTGATAGCGTGACGAGTGACAGGACAGAATGGAAGTAAAAACGAGTTGCGGCGACCCCAAATAAAGCGGGACAAGGGCAGGAAGATAATGATAATATTATTATGTGGTTTGATATTCATTTGGTAATACTAATAAAATTTGATCTCTGAACCGACTTCGGGCGCAGGTAGACCACTGCACAGATAATCTGGCCGAAAGGGGTATCCTTGTCCCATCTACACTAACATCATAAAGAGTTACAGTTTGTTTTTTGTTTGTAGGAATTATCTCTGAAAGTACTGGCCTGTTTGCTTAAATTTGTTCATCAATTGAAAGCTGCTTTATTTCAAAGTGACCTAAGATATATTTTATGTAGGTACGCAGGCGAAGCCGTGGGCAAAAGCTAGTATCAAGCCGTAGGGGACGTAGAGCCTCTGCTCATGACGTCTACGTCTCCTTCTCGCCTTTTTTCCTGTCCAACATGCACAACTACTTTTTTTTTAGGTAGAAAATCATCTAATGACATTTTTTCGCCCTAGGGCGGAGCGCGAGGGATATACTTCTATGTTGTTTTTTAACACAAGAGTATATTTTTTTAGTATAATTTTCTTCTTTCGCGCAGATGAAACCGTTGTCAGAAGCTAGTTTTTTCAAATTACCTATTCTTCTTGCAATTTTTTTCAAGGAAAAATATATTTTTAAAAACATAGTCAGAAAATTGTTTCACACCACGAAGAAATCTAAATCTCAATTTTTTCACTATAAATAACTAAAAAAAAAATACTATTGCTACAAACAGAACCAAACCGTTTAAGAAAATGTTATTCTGATTGCGTTAAAAGATCGTAAAAGAATAAAAAAACGAAGCTTGGTTCTCTCGGAGTTTCCTTTGCCTCCATTCGTTACTCGCTAGCTGTGCAGACATATAAACTGAAGGTTACGACTCATTGCTTCCGCGACTTTGGGTCTTAAAGTTTTAAGACTTATTATTTACCTCTTGAGTAACCAATGGAATTAGCCAGCCAATTTTGAAAATAACGGTGTTGTAAATGTATAGATTATCTTACTGATACTCCGTGCTTCGTGCAAGTAAAACAGATGCTTCCTAGATGTTCTAGGACATGCCGGTTTCCTCACGACGTTTTCCTTCACCGTTTTGAGACCAGTAGTGATGAAATAAGTTACACAAAGTAATCCGCCTGGCTGGGTTCGAACCCGCGACCTACAACTCGTAAGTCGGGGCCGTTACCACTTGGCCACTCTGCTCTCTCTACGAACATGTAAGAATAAATCCCGATCCTTACAGTATTAAAAATCTAAAAGTATCAGATGAAATGCGTATGATGTTTAATCCTGAAACATAATGGATTTTTGAACAAAAAACAAACTAAACGAAATATCTAGGTCGAACACTGGCGCATAATAAAAAACTGGGCAAGTGCGAATCCGACTCGCGCACTGAGGGTTCCGTGCAAACTACAATTCCTAAATGGAGTCTCGAAGATTTTGCCGAATAGCAAATTTTTTTTTTGTGACGTAGTTAATAACAAATTTACTGTTTTCAGATTTTTCACTATACCTGTGATCTTGCTTTGTGGACAGGATGAATATATAAACGATCTTTGAGAGTATCAAAATATAAGTTTTTTTGCGATATAAACGGCCGTATCTTTTCTATTCGTTAACTGGTGAGATGGTGGTCAAACGCGAGCCTATCAATAATAAAAAAAAAACAGAAGTTTGATTTTTTCACAGCATGAAGGGACCGTAAACATGAGTATATAGTTTTAATTTTAACTCGATACCTTAACGCGTGTTTGAGATAAAGATTCTTGACAAACAAATAGACAGACACACGGACGGACAACAAAGTAATCCTATAAGGGATCGGTTTTTTTCCTTTTGAGATTCGGAACCCTAAAAATACCGTAAAATCTGTACAGCGAACTATTCTATTATGTGGCATAATGTGTTTCCACAGACAAATAGAGACTAATGGTGGAAGTGGCAAAAACTGGCAGTTCTGCACTATGACTTACGTTTAATAGTCAAGTGTTGTGGGCCAAGATGTCATTTATATTAATGTTTCCTTTTCTTGGCAATCATTTGTCTGTTACCGTTTAAAGTGATAAAGTCGTTTATAGTTTACAGTTTCATTCCCCGAGCTATGAAACAGAGATTTATTATTTCCACAACTAGTGTTGTATTCGATTCCTTCCTGTTGTCCAAATATATCTAAAAAGCCATATAGGTACCACTACGCAATTAGTAACAGTAGCGAACATTGGTAGCGAATAATAAAAAAGATTGTTAATTTTTAACAGTATTGAATATCTATAAATAAAACAGTCTGCGGGATTTGGCCCATTTTTCGATAGTACACTTTTACTAACTACCGCCCATTATTAGGCGTGGGTTTGCGGACGACGAGCAATGGACAGCTCAACGTCCGGCTACCCGTTAACCGTCCGGACCGTGACCAAGTCGTCGACAGCGCATAGTGGTCCACGCGCGTCTCAAACAAATGCGAACAAAAACGTAGGGGCTCCACAGGACAGCTAGGGCCACAGTGAATATCTGAAAAACCGAGGTCAATACAGATGTGATTTTGGCCGGTAAAAGTTTGAGACTTCCTTCCGCTCTAGAGCGCGAGAAGTCATGTGTTTGTATCCCACTTAAAAAAGGAGTATTTCAATGCCTGAATAGATGCACAGCATGACAGCAGATATCTAATTAGCACCGTAACAGAACGGTAATTAAATGACCTAGCACTATTAATTAACCACAACGTTACTATAGGCCGGTATCCAACGTGTGAAACAATGCAGTGAGAATCAATATTGTTGACAGACTAATCCTTACGTCAATTTCCGTGAACAAGATCCTAATACGGCGTTGCCATTTAAGGCTCCGGTCACTATCTCGGGAGATGCGACTTGCGAGGCGATTTGCGTCAAGCGAGTTTTCGGCGTGACGAGATCCATTAGTGGAGATGGCAACTTTTCAGAGTGTACTCACTGGTCCGGCCTTTCCCTGTCGTCTATCGTCAACGTGAGCATGGTTTAAAAGCTTGATGTTTCATCCAATGCAATGTTTGATAAATAACCTATGCGAAAAAAAGATATCTCCTGAGTTTTCGATTGGCATTCAATAATTCCATTATTTACTAAAAATAAAACAAAAGTGCCCGCGCGGGTCTCTGCAACGGAGCACTTTGTATGAACCGCGCGGATACCCGCAACGTAACACGGTATGAACCACGTGGGTGCTCGCAACGGAGCACTTTATATGAACCGCGCGGATACCCGCAACGTAACACGGTATGAACCACGCGAGTGCCCGCAACGTAACACTTCTGTATGAACCACGCGGATGCCCGCAACGGTGCACTTTTGAATGGGACCGTGAAAGTGGGCGCCCCACTTTACGCAGCTTACGCTTTTCAGTTCTCAACAACTTTTCCTAGCCGCTGTCGTAAGACGCAATGACGCAAATCGCTTAAGCGTGTAGACCGTGGCCAAGGGGTTTATACCGCATTGTTATCTAATTGTGGCACTCGGCTCTATCACATCTCAGTCCAGCGAGCGTATTGAATAGTTGTTAGCAGCTGTGTGGTACAACTATGTGTTTGTATGTTTGCATTCTGATACAGAACAGTACATAGGCTTCTAAGTAATAATAATAATAAATTCAATTTTATGCTTTTTTATGATGGGAAATTATCCAATGACTTTGAAAAAGCTTATCAAATTTTTACTGACTTAAACCACACCTGACAAGTCAGTGTGTTTAGTCATTATAACTCTCGCTCCATCGAGAGCGGGAGAAGGTATTTGATGATTTTCCAAGTACAAATTAAAAAAAAAAAACAGCCAAGTGCGAGTCGGAGTAGCGCATATTTTATTTTATTTTAGTGGTAGTGTATATGTTTTCTTTTTGTTTTTCTCTTCTTTTATTTCTTAGTTTCTGTACAACGCATTAGTTTAGGCTGTAGTGTTGTACAAGTAAATTGTAAATAAATAAATTAAGGGTTCCGTAGAGTCCGTAGCAAAAACGGCAAATTTATGTTATAGTTATTTTATTTTATGTTTAGTATTTGTAGTTTTATAACAGGCAACAGAGATACATCATCTGAGAAAATTTAACAGTTTAGCTATCACGGTTCATGAGATAAAGCCTGGTGACAGACAGATGGACAGTGGAGTCTTAGCAGTAGTGTTCCGTTTTTACCCATTGGATAAGGAAGCCTAAAAAAACCATAGTTGGGAAAAGGTTCGGCAAATTGATTAAGCAGGTGGTCCTACCTACCTACATGAGAAATATGGTATGTATATGCATGTTATATATCATATGATAAGTAGCTCCATGTCAATGGTAATTAAATATAACCTACCTTTATTATTTCACATTCATTTTTGCATAAATTTGTTTGTATCATGTTTCGTTTCGATACCGTAATTTAAACATATGAATTTAACTTACACGCGTATTTTATTTGGCATAACTTGTTGATATATATTTTGATTTCCATATGTAATGGTTAATTTTTTTATCTAAGTATTTTTAGAGCTTTGTCCCACACAAGAAATTACTTCTGTATCGTGGGTGTGTTCACAAACATGTAAACTAACATAAAATATACAAGATATTCTTACCTGGAATTATTCTTATCTGTATTAGGCCACACAAATATTTGGTCCGCTCGGAAAACCAATGGCCCAGCCATCGCGCCATCCATGCTGTTATAAATTATATCTACACTAATATGAGTATTATAAAGTGGTAAAGTTATTTTTTTTGTTTGTAAGGTAATCTCTGAAAGTACTGCTCAAAACTGGTCAGTACGCCAGTGCTTTGGAAGGCCTCCAATAAGGAGGACCGATGATCTGGTCAGGGTCGCGGGAATCCGATGGATGCGTGACGCACATGACCGGACGTTGTAGCGACGCTTGGGGGTGGCCTATGTCCAACAGTGGACGTCTTTCGGCTGATATGATGATGATAATCATGACGATGACTGGTCCGATTGCGAAATTTTTTTCACCAATGGAAAGCTGCTTTATACCTAAGTGACATAGGCTATATTTTAAGTACGCAGGCAAAGCAGCGGGCTAAAGCTAGTTAGTGATAAAATGGTCCGTCGCAAATTTTTAATTGTAAGTGACTATTTCTTAAATATGCATGTAAGATTCACAACTAGTAGGTGTCAATCAGATATATTATTTTATAAGATTTACTTTGTTTTGATTGTATGATTGTACACCAGTTTTGTGAATTAAATAAAAAAAAAACCGATAAAATTTACCGTTTTTTATGTTTGTAACAGCTAATCTCTAGAAACTATTGATGCTATAACGCTTGTTAGTCTTCTATAGAAAAAAATCGTGTTTCTTTAAAATAAATAAACAGTTTTCTTTAAATAACACACTTATTTGATTGATGGTGAAGAAACACTTGCCATATTGTTTCTTCACCAGCCTTAGTTGACTGGTAGAAAATTAAGACAATAGATATTTGTTTAGCATGACATTAAAATAATCCAACAATGTATAAACATCCTCAAGTTTTAAAAGACACAATATTTTGATTCAATCCCGACGCTCCCACAAAAGGTCTCCCGCCAAAAAGTCCTTACCTCACACTAAATCCGGTAGTCCAATCTGTAACAAAAACAATACATAACGTCAGTAAGAGGCAACGTGACCTAAAAGCTAATGGCGGCAGAAGATATAAGAGGAAAGGAGATACAAGCAATACACTTATCATGTCATAAAACTGAGGAGGTAACACTTTATTGACCCTTAAGGCGTGTTATCGTTACATTTGCATATGGCCACGCATACACAAGACCTCTCCCGCTTACCCTCCGTTTTTACGATCAAAGTACGCCTGTATGATCTAGGTAGGGGACGTAAACATTTTTCATGTTAGTGCTGTGCGGTCTACCAACTTTTGTCAGTGTTTTATTAGACAGGAAAGCTGTTAGTTTTTGAGAATAATACCAAATACATTTTATTTATTTATATTTCTATAGTAATAGGAACTTACCTATATATATAAAAATCAATGCCACTTTTCGTTGTTATTTTATAACTCAAGAACGGGCTCACCTATCCAAATCAAATTTTTAGGCTTTGTTCGTACTATTTAGTAGATAGTTTATGAGAAGTTTGGTGGGGTAGAGTAGGGTAGAGTAGTGTAGGGTAGAGTAGGGTATAGTAGGGTATAGTAGGGTAGAGTGGGGTAGAGTAGGGTATAGTAGGGTAGAGTAGGGTAGAGTAGGGTATAGTAGGGTATAACAGGGTAGAGTAGGGAAGAGCGGGAGCGAAGCCGCGCGGGCAAAAGCTAGTCTTATATATAGTTCTAGTTGTAGTTTGTTTACTTTTTTATGTGTAATGGTGTATAATAAAGAATGTATGTATGAAATAATCTACACTAATGTAATAAAGAGGTAAAGCTTTTAATTTTTGTTTGTAGGAATCTCTGAAGGTAATTTTTTTGCAATCGGACCGGTACTTCCAGATAAAAGGCTGCTTTATTTTTGAGGCAATATTTTTAGTACGCGGGCGGAGCTGCGGGCAAAAGCAAGTCATCAATATATCATCCCTATATCTTTCTGATTTCTAGAAGCTAAACCAGCGGTATCTTTTTCCCATAAAGAAGAGGAAAATGATAGACCCAATGTCCCACTTACAAGTGGTCATTATATAAAACAAAGGACATTGAAAAGTTCAGTAACTTAATAAACGCGCCCAATTGTATTTGAGTTTAATTTTTAAGAAATTCTATACGCGTTTCACAGAACAATAATCCTTGTTTGAATGCTAATTAATTTGAATTAATTTCACACTTTGAAAAAGGTATAATCGAATAGACAAAGCCGAATTACTTTTCGACGAATCTTTCAGAATTGTAAAGGAACCTGCTATTATGTAAAATTTTGTTAAAGAATTCATTATTTAACTTTTTTCCAAGCATCTATTTAGATACAGAAGTCTTGTGTTGCCGAAGTACTGGGAAATTTTTCAGTTGATTGCATTCAGAAGCTAAATTTATACTTCTTACGTCCCTCGTCTTATTCGTTCTCATAAAGTTGGCTTACTTTAAGAAGTGAATTTGCGCAAACAGAATTTTGAGCAGCATGCTAATTTACGAGATATCGTATTCGCATTAACAATACAAGTAAATTACGAAGCAGAAAATATTACAGTTCCTTCTGAATTAAGTTCGCACAACACGGTTTATTTCACGCTTTCTTACGCAAATAAATTCTGGAAGGTTCATATTTTTGATTATATATTGAATCTAGGTCGTAATGATAACGTGGAAGCAACTTCATTATTCTGAAGATAATTGCTAGATGAAATGGACCCGAAAATTTGATCGAACATCGTTATGAGAAATAATTGTTAACGTCTTTTGTAATAATTTGTTCATCTGAAATAAAGGTAATTCGAGAGATCGATATTGGGCCTGGCCGATTTTGTATAGATTTCGGCAACCCCGCTTGCGTTATCCAATGCAGGTGAGACTTTGGAACCGTGGGAGCTGAACGTGAGTCACAGTGAGAAATCTACGCGCCCATCGACTGATTCCAATGATCACGCGCTGCCGTGCACAGTGAGGCTCAGGGGAGACGACTGCATACAAGGATGTGTCAGGGGGGGTTCCAGAGTGGTCTTTTAACGAGGTAACGGGGCCGCTTCTATATGCTGATGGTGATCACCACAGTGGTTTTAATGCGGTAAAAATGCCACACTCCCCATTATCTCAAGAAACCTTCAAACGACCCCTATTATCCATAAGTCCTGGCGCCGTTTGAAGGTTTCTCTTCGAAAACAATAAAAAAGGCGGTATGAATGAAACTTGGTCTGCGGGATTGTTCGAAAGAGTAACCGTAGCTCTCAAACGCAAAGGGTAACTGAAGGAACTTGGATGGGTTTTAATCAGTAAAAAATTTACATTCCCACTCGCTTTCTATAAAACAAAAGAAGTTATTAATTGATAATTTCCTACTATAAAAAAAACGATTCTAGTAGATAACGTTCAATGAATTCTGATCTGAAATCCCCATACCGTTTTAAAAAAAAGGCGAAAGTATACTTGTATTATATATGTATGGATATTATACGTACGACACAAGTGATTACCTTAAAATATGGATATCGGCGACATGTGGCGAGTGTAATGAGACCGAAAATATTTTATTCAATAAGCACATATTATTTTTAACATTTTTTGCTGTAAAGGTTTCATCGTAAGTCGGTTACGAGATAAAAAATATTTAATGTACCAATGTTTATTTGATGGAGGTCGAACCGAATATTAGTTAAATTTCAGGATCTACATTATATACTATTCTGTATATTATACTTCTATGTGCTCGGTTTGATAGAGAGAAAGAAAAATATATTTATTTGAGCTTCAAAAATTGTAAAAAAAGAAACTTAAAATTATAATGTGTGTGACTAAAAAGGCAGTCAACTTAACATAAATACACATCGACCGACTTATTTTGTAAGTGTGGAAACTTGAATTATCATCATCATCATCATATCAGTCGAAAGACGTCCACAGTTGGACATAAGCCTCCCCCAAGCGTCGCCACAACGACCGGAAACTTGAATAAGAGACATTTATATTGAGTTTGGCCGATTTTGTATAGACTACGAGAAAAACAGTAGAGCTACTCCCAAAATACAAACCAGTAGAGTTGCTCCCTCACAAAACATTGCGAAACGCGTCACGACTTAAAATCCAGGAAATACTCAGTAATATTTAAGTCTATGCAATACACAGAGTGTGTCATATTTTCAGTATTCCGCCCCCATACAAAGTTTGGCCTCTGCTTTAAATTATATTAGTATACACAAGCGGAAAAGCTCAGTTTTCAATTGAAAGTTAAATTTTGCAATCACTAAACGCAGTGCGGCAGCCAAACTTGAACCCCTGAGGGCTCAACGATGCAATTTAGTCTTTCCTGGAGGTTATGCTATACTTAGTTTGTATTAAGTTATATTCTAATAAATCTACAGAAGTTTTCAATTGTGTGCGCATCACGTAAAATGTCCAATATCGATGTAGATAACTTTTAAACATTAAAATGGTGTGTAACTTGATATCTTACTTAGGCTTTGTTTCATCGCAATTGGTTGACTATATCGCAAAATGTACTAGATTCATTGACTGTTAGGCGGTATGAAGTTCCCCGGGCAAGCTAGTCGAATAAAAATTAGGACTAATGTTAAATTAGTTTAACTCGGCGTTTTAATGGATCCACTGCAGTGACTTTAGCCTTCTCTCTTGGAAAGAGAATGGAACTAGTCTAGGTTCATGGAGGTCTCATGTCTTCGAAGTTTTGATCCTAGAACCCAGCATGGGTTTCACCCGGGACTTCGGTTACTGATTCACTTTTATTGGTCATAACGTGATGATATATAATGGGCTTTCTAACATTAACCCTTCAGATACCGTCAATTAGAGACACAATAGTAAGACAATAGATGCGCGGCCACCGGTGGTCGCTTGGGGATTCATGAATTAAAAACAATTTTCAATTCGAACTGGTGATTCCTGAGATTTGCACGTTCAACCAAACTAATCTTCAACTTTAATAAATAACTAACCATCTAGCTCGGTTTCACCCGCGTCTTTGCTTATACTCCACTGTCATTCGTTATGACATGATATTATATAGCTTCCTCAATAAATGGGGTATTAAACACTAAAAGATTTTTTCAATTCAAAACAGTGGCTCCTAACATTTGCGCATTCAACCAAAACCACAATCTCTTTAGCTTTAAAATATTAATTAAACAGTATAGACATCTAAAGAAAAGCTAATAAAAAGTGCAGCTGACAACATCAGACCACAAGATGCAAAAGCTTCTAACGAACGTATACCTTCATTCTCTCAGTTTTATAACCTCAACGTCAATGGCGCCGTATTATTATGTTTTACCCAAGGAAAACGGGGTAAACTGTTTACATCGATTTACATATTTTAAAGTAATTACACCGCAAACTTCACTCAAAGCTTTCAATATCTTTTAGTACGCCCATAATAATATAATTCAGTGTTTCGGTAAAAGGTAACTCGACCAAATTGAATTTTGTCACTTAATCGTTTTTGGTCCTTCAAATCTAGGGACAGTTTAAACTTTGGTGACGAAATAAGAGTATTTTTGGTACGGTTACTGTTTACACGTGGAAAGAAAAGGGTGTGGTGAGAGTGGGTTGAGACGTCAGTAGCAGTGGTCATGGCCTCTTCCTACGAGTCTTGCCTGCTATGCCCTGACTGCTATGCCGGAGGTCGTGGGTCCGATTCCCACCCAGGACAAATGTTTATGTGATGAGCATGATCATTTATTCTGTATCTGGGTGTAGTTTATCTATATATATATGTATTTATAAATATATAAGTATGTTTATCAGTTGTCTAGTACCCATAACACAAGCTCTGCTTAGCTTGGGACTAGACATCGTTGTGTGTTAGTTATGAAAAAAAAAAAAACAAAAACACGTGGAAGGAAAAGGGTGAGGTGAGAGTGGGTAGAGACGTGAGTAACAGTGGTCATGGCCTATTCCCACGAGTTGTAGGTCTTGGGTTCAAACCCAGGCAGGTATTTTTTTATGTAATTTACCTCATCATCCTCTCAACGGGTGAAGGAAAACATCGAGATGCAATCAGCATTCCTAGATTTTATTTATTTCGTAGATTGTTGGCTTGCTACGCTTTGGTGCATACTGTAAGTATATCAAGCAACTGATAAATAAATAAACAATACCTATGTGACATCTACCAACCTACCCACAACGGATCGTGTATCTAAACAGTTCAGGTTTCATCTCCCAACGTTTCGTTATAAGATTAACAATTTAATTCAACACAATATACATCCAACTAATAACATACAGACTCCACGTTATTATCTGTCTTCCACAACTCATAACAGTTATTTACCTAATTTCCCAGACAGCTAGCTGTCATCAAACCCAAGTTGGAAATTCGTTATCAAATTCATTATAATATTCCACAACGTTACATGCCAGCACTTTAATAAACGTTACGAAACGGACAAGCGAGGAAATGACGAAAAGGAAAAATTACAATAATAAAAATGTTAAATAATTTTGTCCGAAATAAACAGGGCTAAAATTCATCAAGACTTTTTGTAAATGATTTTTAAGGCAGGCACAACAACTGAATGCCTAATGAGCCTCCGCATTGGGCTCTTTGTTTCAGCATATTCATTACCTGCTTCCATCGCCGTTTGCTTACAAAAAAAGTATTCATTGTTTTTCGTCTACCCTCTGGAGAGTAAACAAACAATATCTCTAACAATTTTGGGGTCAAGTGATTTCGTCCGGTGAATATTCAGGAGATAATTAGAAGAGAAAACAAGCTTAATTAGTACAAATCGCGTTGAAGAAATTACTCTCGAGGCATTTTTGTGAAACGTTTTGATGAAATTAAACAGGTGGGTTAATTGGGAAGAAGTACTTTTATGTGTTAAAAAGGACAATGAATGATTTAATAATCTACCTTTTGTTGGTTTGTTTACCGTTCCAAGTACGTACTTTTTTGCAGATTCCACGTGACTAGGAATCAAATATTTTGCACTAAGTTTCTTCTTATGAATTAGGCAAACACTAAGAGAAGACTTTTCAAAATTCACCCCCTAAAGGGTCGAAATGGGGGTGTTTGTATAAATAATGACGAAGCCGCAGGCATAAAATAATACAATATGAAAAAAAATTTAGAGACTTATGTATATTGAAGTTCCAACGCATAATTACACATTACAATATTTCAACTACTAAGAATTAAACTTGCAAGTCATAAAATCGAAAGCTACAATAAATTATATATCGGAAGTAAATGTACAGTTGTCATCATACACCCTGTTAAGAACTCAGTGAAAAAGATTGCATGTAGTATGAGAATGAGACAAATGTTTAGTGTGTTAAAAATGAATAAAGTGAGAAATGAGTATATTTTACGAGTAGAAGAAGTTTGAGGGTTGCACCAGTGACCGCAAAGTGATATAGTCATGTGAAGAGGAGAGGTAAAACGCACTAAAATAATGTTTGTTGAAAGATGGGAATGGAGGTAACCGCCCGGCTTGAATTGTCGACGGCGCGCAGAAAACTTCTTTCGCTAATTGCAGCCACGATGACGTGTAATGTACCACGCGCACTTCAAGGAGATATGAGCAAACCGTAGGGGTCCAGTAGGGTCAAAACCTACTGGGGCCAGAGTTTGCTTCTGAAAGAAGAACTAGGCCCTGGTACGGAAAGCAACGAAAGAACTGCAGTTGTTAGCCAGTTAAAGTCTGACACACCTTGCCGCTCAACGCAAGAGCAGGAGATGTCATTAGATGATTTTCCAAGCTAAAAAAATCCAACTTCAAAGCAACAGACGAAGACAATGAATTCAATCACACACAACGTTAGCTCGAATATTAAATGAACTGATGGTTGAATGAAACTTCTTAACTGAGTATAAGCCGGAGACTTCGTGTCTAGTAGCTAGGAATCAAGTTGTAAAGTTACAATAAGTTAGTGCTTGGCTTATTGCTGTACCCAACAGATTTAATAGTTCACAATCGCTATGAATAATGCAGTTTTGATAAGTCTATTGTTTAGACAATGTAATAATAACCGCATTGTTTATTTCCACTTATAAACAATGCGGTTATTTAGTGTTGTTAAACTAACTTTATTAACTTTAACTTTACTTACATACACTACTTACTTTACTTTAACTTTACTTTAAAGAGGTAAAGTTTGTTTTTTTGTTCGAAGGAGGTACTCTCTGAAAGTTCTGGTCCTATTGCTAAAACTTTTTCACCAATAGAAAGCTGCTTTATTCTTAAGTGACATATGTTATATTTTATGTGCACAGGTGAAGCCACTGGTAAAAGCTAGTAGTAGTATAAGTCTTCTTCTTCTTCTTCTAGCTAGTGGTAAAATAATTTAAAATTTTAAAACCATGTACGGGGTCAGTTTGACCTCATGCTATACTTAGCAAAAAAAAATAGTTTCTTAAAAGTTACAGGGTCTAATAGGCCCCGTGCCGTCATGTTGATTGTTTTCAAACGAAGTATGTGTTAAGATTACTGTCACAGTTTTTCATTATCAAATAGAAGAATGTATCCTATGTAAACACGTAAAGAACTCGACAAGCACTCTAAAAAATGAGCACAACGTCCTCCAAATACTTACACCATAGCTTCAAATCTACAACTACATCAAAAACGGCTACCAAAGAGAATTTTCCGATATATAAAGCAACTTGGCGTGAGTTTGTGGACGGCGTAAGTGTTGTCAAGTAAATCCGATCAAATATGGATAGGGAAATTCTAGCGGCAACCAGTTTCCGGCCGCGCGGCCTTTTGCATCGAAAACTGACGCATCACTGCGCCGTGCTGTGCAGTCTTTCATATTTTATGCTGTTGAGTGTTTTATGCGGAAAAACACGGTCAATAATTAACGAGATATTGCAGGAATAGTGTTTCGTCACACCTGCTTTGTATGAAGGATAAATCTAGAACTACATTAGACCGACGCACCGACGTGATGTGTCGTTGCCGGCAATATTGCCGAGAAGTGGGTATATTGGTGGTAATATAGCCGACAAGATTTCCCAAAGCATGAATATTGGTGGCAATATTGCCAGCTAAATTCCAACTTCGGGTAATATTGCCGGCAACGGCACATCTCTACGTGTAACACGGCTGATTTGTATGTATAACGACGTCGCGTGGCGTTTATCATGTGTAGCTCTACAAGTTTAGTCTCCATATAAAATGTATGGAAAAAGTATGTTAAATGTATGTAATGTATTTTTTCAAAAAAAAACACAAGTTGGACATAGTTATGACGGGTTATTACGGGTATTATGTGTCAGCGCACAGCTGGATGCGGGAGCAAAACCACCCTCAGTTGCCTGAATGGCCCGGTGTCCATGTATTTGTGCGGTTAACCATGTAACATAACAAGCTTATAATTTTGTGATATTTCATGATACAGTTATGAAATTTTGTACATAGATTCTTTACATAAATAATAATACTAGACAGGTGTTTCAGGTTTCGCATATACTAAAACTAAAATTATATAGGTTGTGTACTGTAGGTAATATCATAACAGATCAGATCCCTCATCGCCAATCATGTAGGTAATCATATACAGTAACCCGAAGACGATATTAGGTCTAATTTGATTGGGACAGATCCTATAACCAATCATTATGCACAATTCCTCTCCCTACCCAACTTAGTTGACCCGATCTGAATCAATTTCACCCGAAAAAAATACCGGCCAAGTGCGAGTCGGATTCACGCACGAAGGGTTCCGTATCGTCCTTAGCAAAAAACGGCAAAAAATCACGTTTGTTGTTTGGGAACTCCACATAAGTGTTTATTTTTGGAGATGGCCCGGTGCGATAAGATCTCTATTTGTCCACTTCGTTTTTTTATAGGTATGTTTACCCTGTCCACATTACGATGTGAAATAAACTAGGTAATTAAAAAATAAAAATAATTTTTATTCGGTTTTTAGTACTTGTTGTTATAGCGGCAACAGAAATAAATCATCTGTGAAAATTTCAACTGCCTATCACGGTTCATGAGATACAGCCTAGTGATAAACAGACGGACAGCGGAGTCTTTGGTAAACTGAACCCACTCACTATGGACCCACGGGTTCACTCACTCTACATACTTTGTAACAATACTTGAAATGAAATTGGAGAGTGGGTCCAGTCGACACATATTTATGATAAAGTTGAGTGATCCTACAGGTCCATTACGAATGGGTCCAGTAGACCAAAAACTCTTAGCGGTAAAGTACCGTTTTTAACCTTTGAAAACGGAACCACAAAAAAGCTCAACAAAAAGTAACTGACGATATTTTAGTGTGTACTAACAAATAATAAACTGACACGCTTTTGAATTTTACACGCTATTCACATGTTTTACAAGGGATACATGACACGGGCGTGACACAACCAGCGTTCTAGTAGTCATCGAAAAATTAATGTTAAACCAAACACTATGTTAACGGGTTGACGCTCCGAATATTTTGTGTCTAGAGTTACCAATTGTATGTAACTCTGGCTGTTAACAAGCTCTTTTGTTAATTCTGCCTTTGTTTTATAACACTAATAATTATAGTGTAAATAAAAGCATGTTAAAAAGAGTCCAGAGTCCTGGGTTATTACAGGGTTATTTGTAAAACACTAGCAACCTCCTTAGGTGCTAGTTAAGAACATCGTAAACAACAACTTCTATTCTATGACTGAGCCCGACTTCTATTCTATGACTGAGCCAGCTTGTACACTAGTTCCTAATACCCGCTATGATCTGCCGTGACCTGTGTTGTACTTAGTGTCGGTAATATCCGACTTGAGATCGTTTCTTTAATAATTTTGGGAAAAAATATAACATAGTGAAAAACTATTGGTATCCATTCAGTTATTGATTCTGAGCAAACTATATTGATGTACCTACGAGTACATACACTGCAAGTTAAATAAAAATTATACTAATAACTAGCTTTCCGCCCGCGGCTTCGCCCGCGTGGACTACAGTTTATATCGCGCGGGCAGAGACCCGTGCTCAGCAGTGGAATTATAGGTAGCCTATGTGTTATTCCAGTGTCTCTTCTACCCACCTACCAAATTTGATCTAAATCCGTTCAGTAGTTTTTGCGTGAAAGCGTAACAAACAGACAGACAGACAGACAGACAGAGTTACTTTCGCATTCATAATATTAGTAGGAATTAGTAGGGATAGTAGGGATGTACAGAATTTTCACTTCTACAGATTTATTATAAGTATAAGTAAGTACCTAAACTACGTCTAATAGAATGAAATAACCTATTTGATCCTTATTTATTCAAAATAAATAGATAATAATGTTAACTTTTTTTAATTAAAAATAATGAGTGAGAGTGTTATAAACGTAAGAGTAGACAAAAATAAACAGAAAGCTCCGAACTGCTAAGCTATCGGGAGTTACACGTGTTATTGTGAGTCAACCATAAAAGATAAATACATGTTGTCGTGGGATATTTTTTATGTAATTTTAAGGAGAACATTTCCGTCATACATAATTTCTGTGTAGCTTTAACCATTAAGGCTGCAAACGCGACGGAAGCTTAAAAAATGGAGTAATTTCTCCCGTTTTCCCAACATTTCCCTTCACTGCTCTGCTCCTATTAATCGTAGCGTGATGAAAAGTATACTATAACCTGCCTAGGAGTATGAAGAATGATTGTACCAAGTTTCGTTAAAATCCATCGAGTAGTTTTTGTTTCTATAAAGAACATACAGACAGACAGACAGACAGACAAAAATGTTACTGTTTGCATTTTTGGCATCAGTATCGATCACTAATCACCCCCTGATAGTTATTTTGGAAATATATTTCATGTACAGAATTGACCTCTCTACAGATTTATTATAAGTACTAGCTTCTGCCAGCGACTTCGTACGCGGATCCTGTTGCTTATGCCAGCGACATTCAGTGTTATAAAC
The DNA here is from genome assembly GCA_949319445.1 of Mythimna lalbum. Classification (NCBI taxonomy): domain Eukaryota; kingdom Metazoa; phylum Arthropoda; class Insecta; order Lepidoptera; family Noctuidae; genus Mythimna; species Mythimna lalbum. Next base: position 6,909,477 of record OX439348.1, on the reverse strand, counting down.
GTAAGAGTAGACAAAAATAAACAGAAAGCTCAGAACTGCTAAGCTATCAGGAGTTACACATGTTATTGTGAGTCAACCATAAAAGATAGACATATGCTGTTGTGGGATATTTTTTATATAATTTTAAGAAAAACATTTCCGTCATACATGATTTCTGTGTAGCTTTAACCATTAAGGCTGCAAACGCGACGGAAGCTTAAAAAATGGAGTAATTTCTCCCGTTTCCCCAACATTTCCCTTCACTGCTCTGCTCCTATTAATTGTAGCGTGATGAAAAGTATACTATAACCTGCCCAGGAGTATGAAGAATGATTGTACCAAGTTTCGTTAAAATCCATCGAGTAGTTTTTGTTTCTATAAAGAACATACAGACAGACAGACAGACAGACAGACAGACAGACAGACAGACAGACAGACAGACAGACAGACAGACAAAAATTTTACTGTTTGCATTTTTGGCATCAGTAACGATCACTAATCATCCCCTGATAGTTATTTTGGAAATATATTTTATGTACAGAATTGACCTCTCTACAGATTTATTATAAGTATAGAAGATAGATAATGAAGTCCATTTGAGTGAGGACGTGTCTTCACCAGAGACGGGTCATCTAATATTGATGGTATACCGTTATGAGTCACGAGTCGGTTGACTGCAGACCGTAAACCGTGCGTTGTGGTGCTGCGGTATGTGCACACTCAATAAAATGCACTTGAGTAATTTTATATTTTTGTTAGGATAGCTAAATTCTACAGATGTTTCGAAAGCTTATTTATTTATTGTAGCTTGGAGAATTTACAGCTGATGAAAAAAAAAACTGATAAATAAAATTATATACGACTGAAAGAAAATTACAAGTCCTCACGTAGTGTCTTTTATTTTTCTTTACTATTTATGATATTTGGTTTAAGTAATGGTGCAACTCATCTCTTTTCAATATTATTATTATTATTTTGTACTAGTTTTTAAGTATATAATATTCGCATACAACGTTATTTGTTTATTGAATAAATCGATCAAATAAATCAAATCAATCAATCAAGTGTCAGATCTAAAATTAAGAAGTGAACATAAACAGCATAGAACACAATGAATTAGACTTATTAAAAGATATGATGAATAAACTACACAAAGAAATGCTCCTGGCAGGGTTTGAACCCGCGACTTTAAACTCGTAAGTCGAGGCCGTTACCACTCGGCCACCACTGTTCACTATGCTGGATATAATAATAATATAATAATAATAGCCGTTTATTCCATATTTCAAGCTTACATTTCAAATGTTGTTAGTATTTAGTTAGTAGGTTTGCTTAGATTAAGTTAGTAATTTTAGTACCTATTTATTTATTGAAATATGGACCCCCGTAAGGGTAAGAGGCTCGGCAAAGGATATAATAATAATAACATAAAATTATTTCTTCCAAAGATTTTCTCAGCATAAAATATAACAAACTTTATCTAACTCGGATTGAGAAATGAAAAATGGCAGTTCATAGTTAGAAACTGTGTTAGGCTCGCTTGTAAACGAGGATTACTGATAATGGCCAATTTAAGTGCTAATAAATTTTGTTTACGTACATCTTGAAACATTGGGCCGGGCCTAATTAGTTATTGGGGAGGTCAATCAACCCAAAATGCTAAGAAACGGTACGTAACTACTGTTTTTAGTTAGTAACAAATTGATGGTAACTAAGAATGTCTACTCAGGTAAATTAATAGGATACTGGGGAATTAGTCGATAAAATATATATTTACTAATTTAAGTTGGATTTTATTTAATGAAATTGGAAAAACATTTAGAAAATATAATAAGAGAAAGAGTCATATAATTGAGTTTTTAAACACTGCGTATTACTTAGGGGTAATAATTATACAGTGTCCCCATTTGATAAGTCAAATAAAAGAAAAAAAAATAAGTCAAATGCCTTGTATGGTACTCGTAGCGTTTGAGCACCCATCGTGCTACGAAAATTGCTACGCCGTAGTAATCGTAGGCAATGCTACGACACGACGGCATTTGAAAGGGATGGTGGTGGATCTTTTATACATATTATATTTTTTCCTAAACGGCTTGACCGATTAGGATGTAATTTTGTGTGTGTATTTGGGTTTGAAAATACAGTTGGATCTGGTAAGAGGCAATCGGGTTCTTATTTTTTTTTGACAATATCTGCCAGAAACGTTAGTATTTTGATCATTTTATATTTACAATAATGTACGCTGTTGCTCCCGTTGTATTAGTGATATTGAATTGTGTTAGAAGTATAAGAGTGAATACAATCCAAGCCGGGTCGAAGCCTACTGGGGCCAGGGTTATCCGAAAGGAAGCTCGTGCCCCGAGGAACGGGGTGGGTTTTTAGTCAGTAAAAGTCTGACAGTATCTCCCGCTCCACCCAAGAGCGGGGGTTGTCATAAGATGATTTTTGCCCACCGAAAAAAAAATGGTCACTGGTGTTTTACAGATATATCATTTAAATATCAAAGGTTTTCTTTCGTTGCAAAATAATAAATAAAGTACGGTCTGTTAGTTAGCAGAGTGCAGCAAATGAGCACGATACCACTAGCTAACTGGCTAAAAGAGTAAATACAATAAAGTAGTTGTTAATTTAATTATGTAATAACCATTATTTTGTAACAATACGGACAGATATACTCCATGAACCTCTGTCTACAAAATATAATTTTACATTACGCTATTCGAAGCGGATGATAAGTAAATTCCTTATAGTAGCTAACTCTTGTAATAACTTTAGAAACTAATATACAAGCGTACCGAGTTAGTTTATAAACTGACTGAAACAATCTCAGAAAGGACTCGTATGCAGGTGAGATTTGTAAGCGTGATTTACAGTGAAGTTAATAAATAATACACTAACTAATTCAGATATGTGTCGACACACAGTTACAAGTTCACAGTATTTATTGATGGCTTCGCTTGTGTCATCATATCAACCAATAGACGTAGGCCTCCCCCAAGTGTCGCATCCCACATCCATCGGTCCACCTCGTAGGAAGCTTTCCAATGCTGCGTCTTCTGGTACGCGGAGTATTGCGTACTTCAAAGTTTCTTTGTGTTATCGAATCAGAAATGAAGATATCCGCAGGAGAACCACGGTTGCCACCATATCACGAAGAATTGCTAAGTGGCAATGGGCAGGACACATTGCTCTGCGCCTGTACAAAATTATTTTTAGATTACGCAAAACCTGAATAACACGACAGTTCAGAATCAGTAAAAAGATTCCCTTAGTTTTTAAACCGTTTTATATTATTTCCCAAAAATATTTTAAAAAGTCACACGTTGAACACCACCGAAACTAAGTAAAACACAGGGCACGGCAAGTCATAGCGGGCATTAGGAGCTAGCAAACAGCTATGTGCAAGTGCAAAACAACCCCTCAGTCGCCTGGATGGCCCGATGACAATGTATTTTTGCTGACATTACAAGCTTTGTAAAACATTTCATAAAACAATAAAAAAACTTTTAAAATCGGTCCTATAGTTTTGGAATTTATTCATTGTAAACGAAAAGACAAATCAAGGCTGCGAATTAGTTCGGAAGAGCTATCGTGGCCATGGACTGCTAAGAGCAATTGAAGAAACACAGTTGGGGTGTAGTCAATAAAAGTCTGACACTCTTCTCGCTCTACCTAGAGCGAAGAAGTTGATGATTTTCCAGTTTAAAAAAAAAGCTGTTCATATCGAGGCAGATAGGCCTTGGGTGGTCTCAGGGCAAATTCCTGGACAGTGTATTCGTGGAATTATAGACGGCGAGTATTAGGTAGCTCATCTTCCACTAAGTACCAAGCCCACGAATTCTTTAACTCTGAAGTAGGAGGATTTATTTCACGATTTCCCTCGTAAAAAAGGAACCATGATCCCATACCTCACCAATATTGTGTATCTAAATTAATCCATATTTCAAATAACCATACAAACTCACACAGACATAGAGATAATGTGTTTTAACTTGTTCGGCGGCGTAATATAAATTTACGACTTATTACTTTTGGGAATTGAACACTGTCACATGAACGGGCTGATATCAGCCATGCCGTGTTCCGTTATTGATACGTACGTTCGCGGCGAAGTGGGCAATACGGTATTTTTTCAAATATGTTACAGCTATATGCATATGCTGTATATATATATACATATATATAAAACCACATTTACGGCTAAAAACATTGTAACATCAATGTTTTAGCCGTAAGTGTGGATTTTTTTTTGAGTACTTTAGCCGATTTTTTTTACAAGCTTTTATTTAGTATCACCTGTCCCGATGTTTGTCTGTTATCAAATCTTGTAAATTAAATATGACCCACTTCCTGGTTACTGATTGAGCTAAAATTTTGTATACATGTGTAAATCAGATGACAGTAAAAAGTTATTATGACAAGGATCTGATCTGATGATGAAACCGGAAGGTAGCTATAGGAACTTGGTAGTTAAACGACAAAACCCCATCGAGTTTGGGCTCATATGATTCGTCTTGACGAGTATTAATTATATAGGTATACTGCCGAGCTAAAAAAGCTTGACATGGAAAATTGAGTATTATAGACGATATACATATATAATTTTTTTTATACAAAATATCATGGAAGCCTGTTAGTTAATTAAAATTTCTGCTTGAAATTAATTATTTTTAATCTATAAATAAAATATACTATCTGCGATCCGCAGCTCTGTTTCATCAAAGTTTACAATTTTACATTTTCCTATAGATTCCCCTTTTTTTTTCGTTTATACCACGTCTGTATTAGGCAGAATAAAACAAAAGCAAAAATATTCAAATTGGTAAAGCCGTTTTGGAGTTTAAGCGAGATTAAGGAATAGCAATAGATTTTTATAAATAGACTAACATTTCAAGGCTTTACTTTTACCCTGTTTTAGTCAGGCAAATTAAGCATTATCTATTTATAAGTTGATAAAATAATCCAGTTTACCTAAACTAATATAATAAAGAGGTAAAATTTTGTTTTTAGGAAGCAATCTCTGAAAGTACTGGTCCGGTTGCTAAATTTTTTTCACCGATAGATAGCTGCTTTATTCCTTAGTGACATATACTACAATTTATGTACGCGGGTGAAGTCGTGAGCAAAAGCTAGTTAAGAATAAAGAAACTATCTGATTTCTCAGTAAGACGTACTCATACTCGTGTGTACTTTGATACTACTCGTATGCATCGGTATATTATATCGGTTTAAATCATTTTATGGTGAAACAAATGGTGTTCAATTTAACAGACTATTTAAATAATTTCCTTCTCGAAGTTAGACCACAAAATAGATAGGTACAGAAGACAATCTCATGTATGTACTTCACTTTTTATACCTACGCTCCGTAGACGCACAATAATGAGCGTTTGAGCCGAAAGTATTCGACGAGCGGGCCGAGACGCTCCGAGATATCGTGTCCGTGAGCAGTGTCTATGTGTGCGTTGCTTGAGCGCGCTTTGTATGTAGACTGACTTCTGTACCTATATATTTTACGGAACTTTGAGAAGAATAAATATTATTTAAACTTAACCAAACAACTGACGCAGGCAAAACCGTAGGCAGTGTGCGTTTGCTTTGTTATAATTTTAGATTTCGTTGAGTGACGTAAATGGAGCCTTTTAGTCTTTTCACGGGTATTTTTTCTTGTTTTTTCATTCTTTATCCTGTGTGAGTCACCAACAATCTTTTTCTTTCTTTCTTCCGTAAATAACTTTTCTTATACAACAGTTACGTAACCTTTAGCATTTACATTTCTCTTCAATCCTTTGAGTTGCTTGGATGTGGCTTCCAGTTTACTGCCCTGTTGTTCTAGTGGTTAGTTAGTGGCCCTGACTGCTATGCCGGAGGTCGTGGGTTTGATTCCCACCCAGGACAAATATTTGTGTGATGAGCATAATCATTTGTTCTGTGTCTGGGTGTAATTTATTTATAATATATGTATGTATTTAGAAATATATAGGTATGTTTATCAGTTGTCCATAACACAAGCTCTGCTTAGCTTGGGACTAGACGGCATTGTGTGATAGTTGTGGAATATTATTATTATTATAAGTATTATTAGTTAATACTCCATTCACTCAATAATATAATGTGGGGCAGAATTGTATGCACTAAACTGAGCTATTATAGTCTTAGGTCCTTTTATTAATTTATTGTTAAGTATTTATTGAATACTAGCTGTTTTTTCAACGTGGAGAAATAACGAACATAGCTTAGTTACATTAATTCTAATACTCCAAAAATGAAACAGAAATGCTTTCAGTTTAACACTCAGAAGCCTAAAATATTAATTTTCAATGTTCCACTTAAGTTAAGGGGACGTCGGAATGTTAATAATTATATGCAAATAAATTCACGCTTGACTAGGAGATGCGTACCTACGTCAAAACTGAGATGTGGGATGTCTTTGCTTGCGTATTAGTAAGCTACAAAATGGATTAAGTCCCCTCACGGGAGGGGCTTTGTTAATAAGAGATTAGAATGTGTCTGTACCTACTGCTTAGTTATTTTTTTGTTTGGAATTTATTCAGACAGAGTGATGGATGGAATAAAATATAAAACGTAGATTTTAAATGAAAACAAAAATGACCCGACCCAAATTATTAAACATTTTTGTAATGAACATCTATAAAATGAAACAGTATAATTTCATTTTTTTTTATTGTAGATAGGTTTGCGCTTGACCGCTATCTCACCCGATTGAAAGTGACGATGCGGTCGACGATGGAACGCGCTTACCTAGAAGAAACCTAGTCACTCTCGACTTAAAGATTCCCGGGTTGCAGCTATCAGGAAACACAGACTCCGGCAAGGAATTCCACTCCTTAGCTGCACGCACAATGAATGTGTTTCCAAAACGTTTTGTGCGTGTTGGTTGAATGTCCACCATGTAATATCCTAATTGACCTCAAAGAAATGTCAGCAAAACCGTAAGGGCCCAATAGAGCCTAAGCCTACTGGGGCCACTGAAAAAGAAACCTGGAATGCAAGACAAATAAGTTTTTAGTCAGTAAAAGTCAAAAATGCCCTCCCGTTCCGCTAGTAGTCATTGGACGATTTTTTATCAGAAAAGAAAATAACCCTAATAATATTTGGTTGCTCGGTTGTTCTTTGCCCATTTTTTTTCCTCCCCCTTTTTTTTCTTTTTAAGGTGGGGAAAATCATCCAATGACAACCCCCGCCCTTGGGTGGAGCGGGAGATAGAACCACCCGGTTCCTTCTACCTTTATACCGGGGCTCGAGATTGGGGCGGTAGGTTTCGACCCGGCTGGGCCTCTGCTGTTGTTGTATACTCTTTGAAGCGCGCGGGAACAGTGCGCGCCGTCGACGACTTGGACTCGGTCCGGACAGGTACCAGACGGTCGGACCCGACCCGACCCAGCTACCCAATGCTCGCCGTCCACAAGCCCGCGTTCTCCACCCCCCCTTATCATTTTTAAATAGCTGTACCGATTTTGATAAAACATGTCTAAGAACCATCTCCAGAAAACCTAATTTCATATTATAAAAACACCGCTTTCAAATCCCGGTTCTTCCGTTTCATACGGTACCATAGACAGACAGAGTTAAATAAAGGGAACTAATTCATATATGTACGTAGAAAATAATTACATATATTCCTTTAGTGAAATATTGCACTTTGTAACCTTTGTGAAACTAGAAGTACTCGTAGCTACTTGGAATGCCATTATATTTTATACTCGTTGGCAGTTCTATCGAGTTCTGAAAAGTTATTTCTCGTTTTGTCATGCAGCGTGTATGCAAAGGTTAGAATTGAAAGTACAGAACATAGCGTAAAGCCACATATTCAAAAGCAAAAAACTCTGGAATGAGCTTTCCCTTGACATGAAAAAAGTTGAAAGTAAATTTTATTTATTTATTCCAACTTCTCTTGTTCTTCTTTCTTTTCTTCTTCTTTTTATTTTTTCTTCATAGGATGTAAACAAAAGGTCTATCTATACGAGTAATAAATTATAAAAGTCCCCGCACATGGGCCTCAAAAAAACGCCGCCACAAAAAACGCTAGAAGCGGCCACAAAAAACGCTAGAAGTGGCCACAAAAAAAACCTAGAAGCCACCGCAAAAAACAGCTGAAGCGCGCGACAGCTTGTGGTCGGAGACGCTTGAAACGGCTTCAAGCGTTTTTATGTGGCGGCACCGCCGCACTCGAACCACAAAAAAAAAAGCCGCCTAAAAATTAAGTTTGAAGCGGGTTTTTTTTTTGCCCCGTGCGCGGAGGGCAGTTAGGCGCCCTTTTTTTTAAATTGGAATTTGACTAAAATTCACGAGTATGAATACTTTAAAAAATCATGCAACCCTGTCAAGTATCGGTGGTAGCGGTCCCCGTCACCTATGCCGAGTTCAACCCTTACGTCTGCTATTACTTAGCTACAAGGTCCTCAATTCCATCCAGACAATACCAGAATAATTTCATTGTTTAAAACAGTTACTTACATTTTGCTAACTAATGTTACTAACGACTTTTGAATATAATGAGCCGAGCATATATTTAAACTTTGTTCTCATTTATAGTTGAGTCGGTTCGAGGTAGGTTGTATGACGTGGCAGAATTATTTCAGAGGCTGGACATACAGAACAAAGGATCATGTTTTGTATTTATTTTGTAAAGTTTGGAATACATACAGTGTTAATAAATTGGTTCATGTAATGTCGGTTCTTAATTTACTATTCATATATAATAACTCGCGGTCACGGGTTCAAACCCAGCCAGGCGCATTACTTTGTGTAATTTACACTGCTGTCAAAACGGTGAAGGAAAATATCGTTAGGAAACCATGTCCTAGAACCAAAAAATTCGAAGACGTGTGACATCTACCAACCCTCACTGGGCCCGCGTGGTGGATTCATTCCCTCTCCTAGAAAGGAGGCCTGAGTCCCAACAGTGGGAAAATTATAAGGCCGAGTATGCTGTTCTATATAATAACTAGTTTTTGTTAAAAAAAAATTAAATATGGCGTCATAAAACTCCTCCACATCGCTGTTGACTGGCAATGTACCCAAATATTGACGACATTAACACCCTGTATGGCATTGGCATTGGATAAGCATCGGCTTATCCACTGTCCAAAGGACGGTTTGCCATTGGGTTACGCCAAGTGTTAACAAGACGACGACAAAAATTATAGATCATGTCAAGTCTGGAATTGATTTTCTTAATTATATTAGTTTAAAAGGTCTAAGTCGTTGCACAGAAAGACATAAACCGTCTTTATTTATTTCGAGGGACTGGAACAATTTGCCTGCTGCGGTCTTCCCGTCCGATTGCGCCTCCCCATCAACGATTGCATCACTGCTTACCATCAGGTGGGATCACAGTCAAGCACTAGTTTATATCAGATAAAAAAAAATCGATATGATAGATGACAAAAAGGTAAAATCATTTAAGTACAAAATCTACCTAAAACACAGAAATAAAGCAACTATAAACGAGCTTAACTTCAAAAGTTTTCCCTAAACGACGTTAACTAAGACCCACTCTCAAGCAGATATCAGAATGCATTCAAATGAGATATTCAAAACGTTAGGACCGTACAGCATGAAACTAACCTCTCGTCCGGCAAACTGACCTGACCGTAACTTGATTATCTGAAGAACTCGACGATATGAGTCACTGGATGCGACAAGACATAGGAAAATGAGTGGGGATTTCTTTGAACTGTCCGAAAATTGTACGTGTTTTTTTTTGGTATAGGCTGTATGTGGTTATAGAAGTTTCTTTGCTATCAAATGAAGCAATGTTACAGTAATATACAGTTCGTTTTAATAATATTACGTTTTATCATATTTTTTATGTTTTATATTTATTATGTTTGTAATATTTTGTTACATACTACTTTTTCTTGGCCTCACTCCCCACAAGCCAAGATTTCACGATATAAACGTGGTATATATGGCAGCAGCAATAGTTGCTTTTAACATTACAAGAATTTTTTATTTCTGAAGACTTTCAGATGTTTTAACCATATAGACTTATAGACAATCAATAAAACTGTATCTCACAAATAAATAGACAAAATATAGTAAAAATATTTGAATCAATTCAAAATATTTTACTTCACATGGACTCTTAAAAAAATAAAAAAGTAATAAAAAACATGGATCCTGTATCGAAAACGTTAAACCTCACATATTACTACGAACACCTATTTTGATGTATCCTTGGTCTCCCCTTAATAAATAAAATTTATCGAACCAACTGCTAGCTGTATAGCTCATTCAATTTGGACCGACATCCATTGCCATATCCAGCGCAACTGAACATCTTTGTCCAAACAGACATCGTATGTCGCAACACACTCATTCAATAATCTGATTCAATTCCGAGTGGAGGCAGAGTTTCATGGTTACCGACGTCTTATTTAATATTCCTCTCTTGTGTTCGCCCGTCTGCAAACTACTATTTTAGGTAAATAATAGATACATTCTATAGTTGCTTCGTTTTAGCATGGTAATAGCGGTTATTACTCTTACAACGAGCATTTGAGAATTTAATAAAAAAAGTATATTCGTCATTGTTCAATCAATTTTTTTTTTGTTAACTTGAAGATCCTTTTTCCTTATTTACGGTATCTTTTGTGCTGAAATAAAGTGTGCAATCAAAAATAATTAATTAATTAAAACGTCTAATTTGCCAAGTCGTCTATTTTTTTTGTAGAAATTAAAATAAACAACTTTGTATGGATGTTCGTTAGCGACACATCTAGAGATCAGCGTGGTTGTCGACCCAAGACTTTTTTTAATAAACACATTAAGGCGACCATTACACAGTCATGCAAGCGTCAATCAATTCCATCACTCATAAATGATGGTTTTTATCAATCAGTACTAAAAAAACATCAATCATCGCATTAGATGGTAGGTTTTCCGTCAATCAAAACTTTGACAGTGGCAAAACTGACAGCAAAACCTACCGTGTAATGTTCGCCTTAAAATTGAGAACTTCAATAAATGTAGTTGAGTCAACGACCGCTATTGCGGTGTTACAACGAAAATACTATACCTGACTTGGTAAAGCATACATTTGAGATTATTTACTTTTCCATCAATATTGGTTTACTACTAAAATAATGTTACACGTGGCCAGATACCAATAAAATGCTTTCTATAAGAGAAAAAATATTACATGAGAGAAAATTTAATTCGTGTCTATATTTCCAAGAATCTATACTGACAAATATTCGATAGATATTTGTCAGGATACAATAAAGACACCATTGGAGAGCAGTCATGGTGGCCGAGTGGTAACGGCCCCGACTTACGAGTTGTAGGTCGCGGTTCAAACCCAGCCAGGCCATTACTTTGTGTAATTATACAGTGGTATTTCATCACCACTGCTCTCAAAACGGTGAAGGAAACATCGTAAGGAAACCGGCATATCCTAGAACTAAAAATGTGAAGACATGTGACATCCACCAACCCGCACAGGGTCCGTGTGGTGGATCACGGTTCATTCCCTCTCCTAGAGAGAAGGCCTGAGTCCCAACAGTGGGAACATTATAAGGCAGACTATGCCACACCATAGTCAAAGCAAGGCATTTTAGTTTATTCTAGCATGCCATTCTATGCTAGAATGAACTAAAATGCCTTGGTTTGATGAATAGGGTAGAGGTAACATGTCAAGTTTGCAATCTCGGTGAATGCCAGCTAATATACTTAGAGGTGAATGCCTGTCTCAAAGGTGTTGGCTGTCAAAGGCCGAACCATTTTACTCAGAAACAAAAGCCTCAGTCTGGTATACAAATCGATACAGGTATTAATTTGCTTCGGACAAGAGCTCAAAGGACGACATACGTCTTTAGGCAGTCAGTCTCGAGTTTTGTCAGGTCAAGCCATAGATTTTTTGTCATACAAGCTATTTTACTGATGGGTTACGTGATCATTCAAAAGAGTCATCGTGGCTTTAAAAACACAAATAGTAAGTGAAGGAACTTAGGTGGGTTTTAGTTAGTAAAAGTCATCGCTGTTTCACAGATATATTATTTAAATATCAAATGTTTTCTTTCGTAGCAAAATAATAAATAAAATACGATCTGTTAGTTAGCAGAGTGCAGCAAATGAGCACGTTCCCACTGGCTGCTGTTTGCCACTAATGGTCGGCGAGAACGTGACGAGGCGCCGACGTAATAGTCGCTGGGAATCTTTTAAAAGTGGGAAAATATTTGTATTTTGGTTCGGGATCGTTTAGTTTATTTATGGCACGTTTTTTAAACAACCTTTTTTTAGTATACGAAACCTAAAACATCTGTCCAGTATTTTTGTGTAAATAATCTATGTATAAAATTTCAAAACTGTATTATGTATCTATATCTCTATAATCATAAAGTTGGTTGGCGACATAAATACATGATCACCGGGCCACCCGGGCGTCTGAGGGTTGGTTTTGCTTCCGCACTCAGCTGTGCGCAGGCTCCTAATGCCCGCAATGACCTACCGTGGCCTGTTTTCTATTTAGTGTCGGTGGTGTCCAAGTTATTTATTATTTAGTATATTATTTATTGTACACCACAGAAACAAATATACAGGACAAACATTTTAAAAAATAAGTGTACAATGGGCGGTCTTATCGCACAAGGCCATCGAACTTGTGACTTTTTAAAATATATTTGGGAAAAAAATATAACATGGTATAAAAAATATTGCAAGTTTCCTAACAATGTTTCCTATCATTATTTTAAGAGCACCCTCCTCAATTAATTCTAATAAATCCTGCATTATATTAGCAGCTGTAAATGTAAGTAAACTAAAATGAAGCCAACTAATATATTTTATCCTACGATATAATAATATTGTAGGGCCGGTTCACAGAGGATTTTCCGACGTTTAACCCCAAAGGGTTAACACCCGTAAATATGTCTTCACGTTTAAACCGAGGCCACAAAATATATAGGTACAGAAGTCAATCTACATACAAAGCACGCTCGAGTAACGCACACATAGACACCGCTCACGGTCACGATATCTTGGAGCGCCTCGGCCCGCTCGTCGAACATTTCCGGCTCAAACGCTCATTAGTGTGCGTTCACCGAGCGTAGGTAGGTATAAAAAGTGAAGTACATACATAAGATTGTCTTCTACCTATCTATTTTGTACCCAGGCGCTCTATCGTACATAATATTGTATAAGATATAATTTTTTTCATACATCACTGATCAAAAACATATGTATGTAGCACCTCTTGTGAATATAATATTGTGTTCACAAGGAAAATAACATGTAGGAAATAAAAGCAATAATTTTGTGTTGTATTTGGAAAACATTTACTTTTGATGTCATTGTCTACGTTGTTTATGAACCTTTGAAAATGCACAATAAAAGATAACACAATGAAAAATTATAAATTATTATTTAAATAAAATTGCTCATGACCAACCGTGAGGTAAAAATCAAAACGGGTTGTTTTTTTTAAATAAAATCGCCAATCTGACCCTAACTTATATGATTTCAAACGTCTATGAGACTACGTCATGAATATATTTGAAAGTTTGAAAGTTACATAAAATAATAAAACTTGTTTTTTAAAAGGATCTGGCAAAAACAAAAATCTAGAATAGTTACTATGTTTTTTTTTTGTAATAAAATCGCTATTGCGGGGCCGCGAAGTCAACATGGACCCAGACGGAGTTCATACCACATAGTACTTGGTTCATCAAAATACTCTATGGCTACAACCAGCTCTTATTATATTTGATAAAGTTTCTCTTTTAAATATTTTTTCAGCTTTTATGCTTGTTAAGTCAATTTTTTTTTTAGGTGTGGAATCATCCAATGACTTCTGAAAACACATACAAGTAACTTCACCAATAAAGATACACTTTCGGCCAGTAAAACTGACTCATTAACTAAAAGTACTAAAACGAACCTAATAAATCCTGTGACTTTCACCATAAAACACCTGAACTACGAACATCCATTGATACGTGTTAACAGTCACATAAATCAAAAATTATCTGACATGCGAGTTCATAAAATGGATGGCACTGTATCTCTATTCTACATTTCTAGCGTACCTCCACAAACGCTAGGTACGTCATAATAAATTGCCTGTTTACCATTACGAGGCAGATACGCTGCTATGTTACCTACGAACTAACAGATTGTAAATGTTACTATACCTATTGCAGCTGAAAATAAATATTTTGAGTGTTCCTAGAAAAAATGGTTAGTACGCTGTACGAAACATGAAATAGATAGATAGATAGATAGATAGATAGATAGATAGATAGATAGATAGATAGATACATAATGTTTTGTTAAAGGTGTCAGATTTACGGAGGCACATTTATGTTGCTAAACTAAGCATACTGACACTTTAACTAGTACAAAATTTCTCTAAATATCTTCAAAATCACAAATAATCTCACAGCCTTAGCTGTGAGATTATTTGAAAAACTGATTAAGTACTTAATTTAGGTGTCTTAAAAGCATAATAGGCTCTTAATAAATTAGTAGGCTTCACTATCAACGATTGCTTCGTTGATTACCATCAGATGGGATCGCAGTCAACCACTAGTTTATATTATTAAAAACTAATACCACGGCCCTGGAACGCAAAGGGCAACTGAAGGAACACAGGAAGGTTTTAGTCAGCAAAAGTTTGACTCTCGGGAGGAGTTATTTGATGATTTCTCAGCTCAAAAAGTATTATATAAAATGAATACTTACATACATTTTGATAGATGGCCCACATTTTTCGGCACGAAGTGTTTCTGCATATTACTATATATTAAATGAAAGGTCTGCTCACGAGGACCAAGGGTTTAAAAAAATAAAAAGTCCTCATTTCACGAGATGAACGTTAAGGGGATGACATGTGATAATGAAAATTATATGAAAAGGTACGAAAGGTTCAGTCCAGCCCTTTTGTTTCCTAACAACATGCCATTCTTTATAATCGCGTCAAATCCTTTCCGAGGTATTAATTTAATGAATTTTACTTGTCATAAAATTAGCCAGTTTTGAGTTAAGGGTTGGGACATTAACTTGGCTGAATGAGCGTGTAAGAGGGTCATAATGGTTAATAAACGTGATTATGTAGTGTTCCTGCAACCGGCGGAAACTTTGTGACTTGCATTTTAATGGATGGCGAGTTACTTGGCAATGTTTTTGCGTGGGAAAAAATGGTTATCTGAAATTTCAGTGTTGTTTTTGGTTGGGATAACTTGAGTTGGGGTTGTTTGGGGGTTTTACATACTGGTATAATCACTAGTTTAGTATATTTAGGTGATAATAACCTTTCATGAAGAAGCCTTGGGCACCCAAACAAGTGATGAAACAAATTTTTTTTACACCTAGATATTTTGAATAGAAAACTTTAATCAAAATAATTTAAATAATCCGCGATGATCTGTTTTCATCATTTGCATTTTTATCTTATACAGTTTGATTTTTCTAGGTGAGTACTAAGAGAAGATTTCCCAAGATTAAACCCCTAAGGTAACGAAATGAGGGTCCAAAGTTGGTATAAAAAAACCTAGCTACTTTTACGTGAGCCAAACCGCTAGCAAAAGTTAGTTCCGTTACAAAATCTCACGCCACCTGCTACTAAAATTCCCGTCAAAAATGCTTACATCACTTAAAAAATAACCAACATTTATAAACGTGAGGGCAACCCAGAAAATTCCATTTACACAAGGCAAAGTGCTCCGACGCGCAACGTCAAGATGCATCGTTGAAAATTATGCTTCGCTAGTACATACCAAAATATTCTGAGTAACAAATAGCTGGGTCTGCGCCTGCCGGCGAAGCAGCTACAGAATTTCACGGATTATTTGGTACAACGTATTCTTAACATAAATAATGTTTTACTGGATATCTAAAGACTGGATTCTGCTTCAAAAGTCTAAAGAGGCTGTGTTTGTTGATCTGTTTTTTTTTTAAACATAAAAAATGGCAAAGTAAGCAAATACTCTATCAATCAATTATTTTGTAAAACATAGGTAACAGAAAAATAAGTATAATATGTTATGTCAAAAGATTGTAGCTAATTATAATAGTCTAAGTAATATTGCACACAGGAAGTGTGCTATTTTGTATGTAGGTATGTATTGTGGGGTGTGATTAACTTAATTTTCTAATTGGGCTGTATAAGGATACAGCCCAATTAGGAAATTAAGTTACAATCATAATTCAATAATTGAATTTTTTAAGTAATTCCTTAACTCAATAATTGAAATCAATTATTATGGTAATCAATGCATTAAATGTAATGCATTGATTAACGTCCTGAGGGGCCACCTCAGGGTTTTTAATCGAGTTTCCTTTTTTTTTCTGATGAAAAGTCAGCTTTCAGACAGAATATCGTCTGCCAGACCCACTGGTGTTACATAGAGCAGAAATACGCAAAATACGCGATTTAGTCGTGGAGTTGCGGATAACAGCCCGTTTTACCTATATAGAACAGAAAACATGTCTTTACCAACATTCAAATATGTCTCTAATTTAAAGTTCATAGATATATATAGATCATAAACCTTTTGTATATTATGTAGGTACATTTCTATTAACAAATTTTCCATCGTTCTAAAGAAAAGCTTGTTTGAATTTACTGATCGAGAGTTTAAAAATGAAAGTGGAATTATTTAGAGGCGATAGAATAGAGCCGTACACTGGCCGACACTTTGGTACGCAAAGAATGTCCATACTGCAACGCCTGAACCCAATCACATAATGTATGGTCGTTGGCATTTCTAGACTGATATTGCTCTTTTGAGATGAATATAAATTAATGGTATAAAATATGTATACAGTCACGAGCAATAAGATGTAAATTATTACATTTTCTGTCTATTTTAATTTCTGCTATTCAAGAAATATGTGTACGACAGTTAGTTCCAAAGTACTGATTGGATGGTTAGGTAGCACTGTTCTCACACACGGGCCACAAAAAAAAACGCCGCTTCAAGCTTTTTTTTGCGGCGGCGTTTTTTTATAATAACGACGCCGCCGCATGCCATTCGCGTATTTAATGCTTTTTCGTCAGATTCCATTATGATACTGCACGCATGGCCACAAGCTAACGCGAGCTTCAGCTTTTTTGTGGCCGCTTAGCTTTTTTTGAGGCCCGTGTGGGGGACACAAAGGAACTATATTATGTCATTCACTTATTTCTTGAATAGAGAAGTTAAGATAGATTGAAAATGTGACATATACATGTCTACATAGCAAATAGCATAGCTAGATGTAGACTCGACATGTTTCACTCAAATATAAATCTTTTGAAAATGTTTTTGCATTTAAATGAATTACAGTGTTATAAATTGTATTTAAATTGTTGTTGTATTGTATTTGTTGTTTTAATAGTAATTGTATCTTTATTACTTCTTCACGCTCAAAAGGTTGAATTAATTCAGATGATATTTTTCACACAAGTAGACCATATCTTAGAAATAAACACATTATCAGATCTTTCTATTGCGGGAGTATGTTCCCTTGGGATCATTTTCTACTTTCACGCTATTGAACCCGTTAGCAGCAATTAGTAGCATAATTTCACTAATAACCTCTGTCACATAGCAGTAATGCTAGCAAAGGCCGACCGCATCAGGCAGCGGCGCCCCAGCCGCCGCCGGGATTCCGATCCCGATTTCCGGCCACTGCAGGCGCGGGCTTGCGGATGGCGAGCAGTGGGTAGCTCGCTGTCCGACTGTCCGGTAACCGTCCGCATCGAGCCGAAGTCGTCGACGGCGCGCACTGTTCCCGCGCGCCTCAAGGAGCTGTCAGCAACGGCAGGGACCCAGCTGGGTCAAAGTCTACTGGGGTCAGGTTTAGTCCGAAAGGTAGCAGGAGTGGGTTTTTAGTCAGTAAAAATCTGACACTATCTTCCGCTCCGCCCAAGAGTGGGGGATGTCAATAGATGATTTTCTAACCACGAAAAAAAAAACCTCTATCATATTAAATTTTAAATTCCTAACTATATAGACAAAGTACGAGTACGAATCTACACCATTCATTCAAATTCAAAACGCTTTTCAGTAAAAAAACGCGGTTTTATTATCACATAGGGGAAGGTTCATAATATGAATTTCAGGCCAAGGTTAAGTTTTCTCAGGAGAGGGCAAAAAGAAAGCCCTCGAGTGAAGAGGGATCATTGTATTGTATGCAAGTGGACAAAGACGATTCATTATAGAGTTTTATGGAGACGTATTATTCCTGCTCGAGTTCTTGTGTGCCTACTGGAGAATTTTTATACGTTGTAGACAATATTTTAATGTCTTATCTTTTTGTCTATCATATTTTTCGGTTTTATGGGTACCAGTATTTACATTCTCTTTGCAAGCATAAGCATATTTTTTTATTATGGATAGGCTCGTGTTTGACCACTATCTCACCTGATAAAAAGCGTTGATGTGGCCGACGATGGAGCATGCTTGTCTAGAAGCAACTTATTCACTCTTGACTTAAAGACCCCTATGTTATGGTTATCAAGAAACACAGACTCTGGCAGGGAATTCCACTTCATAGCTGTACGTATAATGTGTTCCTAAAAGGCTTTGTACGTATAAGTGGGATGTCCACCATGTACCGGTAGCGCAACGCCTTACGTCTTGTGGTCCGATGATGGAATGGACTTGGTGGAATCAAATTGTGCAATTTCAAGCATGATCCGGCTTTCTTAAATTTTCTTACTCTTGGGACTCAAGCCTCTTCTTTGGGAGAGGGAATGAGATCTAATCTACCACACAGGCCCAGTGTAGATTGGATTGGATTGGATGTCACATGTCTTCGAATTTTTGGTTCTAAAACGTCGGTTCCCTCACGATCTTTCCTTCATTGTTTTCAAAATTATCTATGTACGTCTAGTAACTTTGCCATTTGTATCTTTGTGATAAAATTCAACTCAATAGAGTAAGTCATTTGTTAGCTTCCCACCGCAGAAAAATAAAATATTAGCTTGTCCAATTGACCAAAAGTAAAATCCACTTAAAGTTTATTTTCTACACATGAAACCTCATAAATGTCAGTATTATTTGAGAGCCAACGACAAATTCAACGCATGAAAAGGCATTAAACTATAGTCGAGTCGCCTTACGCCACGGTGGCATTCAGGCGAGCCTTTTGAAAAGCTGTGCACTCGGCTTTTCAATAAACGCTCAATGAATACCTCCAGTAACCTACCTGCTTCCCTAAAAATTAATAACGTTTTCGATTTTTGTACATCGAAATCGGAACTCAGGATTGTATTTGGATCGGCTGCGATTTTGTTCGAAAGAATTGGATGCAAAGGGTATCTGAAGGACATTCGATCAATCCAGAGTAGGAGTCATCTGATGATTTTTCACCAAAAAACCAAAACAAAAAGGATTATTATCTGCACTAGGAGGTAAAGTTTGTTTTTTTTGTTTGTAAGAGGTAATTTCTGAAAGTAGGTACTATTCCGGAAATTTTTTCACCGACAGAACTCTGCTTTATTCCTGAGTGACACAGATAAAAGCTAGTATATGAATAAAAAGTGCCAGTGAGAGCAGAGGTGGCTCAATAGGAACTGCTCTGACTTACAAGTTTTAGAACGCGGGTTCAACCCAACCAGGCACAATACTTTGAGTAAGTTATTTTCCCGCTACTGCTCTCTAAACGGTGAAGGAAAACATCGTGTGAAAACATTTCTTAGAACCAAAAATTCCAAGAAATGTGGCATCCAACAATTCACACTGGGTCCGCATAGTGGGTTACGGCCCATTGCCTCTTCTAGAGAAGAAGCCTGGGTCCCGGCGGTGTGACCATTACAAGACTAATTATGCTTAAGCCTATTTATACCAAAAGATGAATATTGATTCCCAAATAGATACCTATTACTCGTAATATATCAATAATTGGAAATCTTGTAAAATCAGTCCTTTTTTTCAGTAACCATGGAGCAATTTCCAGTTCTTCACCGTAGAAAACGACCAATAGAAACTGCTGTGCACTAGCTTCTGAAATTTTAGAAGTGCCTATATACTAGTAGTCGGCGTTGCGTACTAACTACCTATAGGTCATTGGACTTGCTCACCTGACGTTTTCTTAAAGAAATTAATTTCATACATACGTAAATTAATACGAGTTTTAAAAAAAAAACTTTATTTTTTAATTTTGTTGTTTCAAATCGATAGTGTTCCATGTACCGGATCGACCCTCCACGGGATTAAAACGATCAAAATTTAGCGGTGTATGCCTATTTTAAATAAAGTACTTCAAATTGAACTCAATTGGCATTCTCCGACAAAGATCATAAAAAAAAACCTTTTTTTATCTCACTGTCTTCGAGGAAGATGAAATAAATGAAAAAGAAACCTCTTAAAAAGTTAAAACAAAATCCTTGTCCTAACATGTCCAGCAATTTTCTTTTCACAACCTTTGAACTCTACGCGCATAAATTACAACGATAAAAAATGACAATTAATTAGTTTCCAAGAACAATATACGAGTTTATAACAATAAAATAACAAAAGAGTATTCGTTCATGTTATTTCGAATTAGCGGGATAGAACAAAGGTAAATATTAATGAAATGGAGGAAAACTCGCATGATGGGGAAACAATCAACTACGTTGCTTGGCATTTACAATATCAAATTCCAGCCGGCGCGGCGCGGCCATGAAAATTCAGTAAACTGTGAATGTTTTAAAATTTGATGCTTTTGTATATTGTTTTGTTAGAAGCTCTGTCTCTATCTCCAAAGGGTTACGAAGATTGATTGATGAATATAATTCAATTATTATCCAATGACAGCTTTTTATTGGCAATTTGGAGTTAAATATAGACATAACAAACAATGGGCAGGAGCATATTGCTCTCTGAATAGATGGGCGACGGAGCGTGTGGAGAAAAAAAAATAGCTCCCACAATGTAGACCTGTATGCTGGTGAGGGTCCCGGGAATACGATGAATGTGTGACCGGTCGTTGTGATGACCACTTTGGGGAGGCCTATATCCAACAGCCTCTGTACATCTGCGATGGGTCGTTGTGGTGACTATTAGGAGGAGGCCTATGTCTAACAGTGGATATCAGCTAGTCAGTTAAATAAAACAAGAAACTGACAGTCTGATACCAACGCACAGCTGAAACTATAAGAGCTAAGAGCGTGAAATTTTGCAGAAGGTTTCCTTTTATAACGTCATCATCATCATCATCAGCCTTTTAATGTTCCCACTGCTGGGACTCAGGCCTCCTCTCTAGGAGAGGGAATGGGCCATAATCCACCACGCAGGCCCAGTGCGGGTTGGTGAATGTCACATGTCGTCGAATTTTTGGTTCTAAGACATGCCGGTTTCGTCACGATGTTTTCCTTCACCGTTTTGAGAGCAGTGGTGATGAAATAAATTACACAAAGTAATGCGCCTGGCTGGGTTCGAACCCGCGACCTACAAACTCGTAAGTTGGGGCCATTACCACTCGGCCACCACTGATCTCACTGATTTTATAACGTATAGAGCACTAAGAGAGGATTTTCCGATATTCACCTCTCCCTGGAGCAAAAACCGATATCCAAAGTATATCCGGGCTAGCAAAAGCTAGTCTTTAATATTTACAGAAGATATATTCATTGAACCCCAAGAGAACGCCGGTGTTCGCTCTCTTATTGTCTTTCTATTGTGTCTCTAATTACGGTATTACGAAAGGTTAATCATTCTACTCATCATTTAGCTTTATTATTTCATCAAAATGTACCCTGAACCTGACATTGACAATGATCATAATGATGAGCTTCTCCACAATGAACTAGCATTACGTTTAGCGTACAGCTCTCATTATTTCTCCCTAATAGTTGTTTTACCCCGACGCTAAGTGCAATTTATATTAATGCCGTCATATTTTCACGTTGGTTACCCGCATTTTCATATTAACTGTGGACGGTGCTCCCATGGCATGGTAATGCTGAGGTCCCACCTTCGTCATTTGTTTGCAAGCTGATTAAATTTACAGGGGCTAACGCGGTTCGCTGTAAAATTAATTCCCTTAATACGTGTGCTGTGTAAGATTTAAAAAAATAATCCAGTGGCGAAGGTTCATAGTGATGACGTCACGTTGCTTTGTTACAAACGACCTCTGTGACTGGATTTGTAGTTTATAGACGCTTTAGTGAAGTGTGGTCATTGAGTGTGGTCATAAAGTATATTGGGTACAAGTGGTGCGGTTTTTTGACGCATTTTCTGTAGTTTTACTTGCTAAGATTATGTTCTTGATTAAATTTGTTTATTCCTGTAATTGGTATAGTTAGTTTTGCTATGAAAGCAAGGCAAACTAAGAGGATTGTTGTGTGGTCTGCGGGATAGTAGGAAAGATTTATCGCGGGCCTGGAACTCAATGGGTAACTGAAAAAACAGTTAGATTTAAGCGCGATCCATCCAGAGCGGGAGAGAAAAAAAAGAAACAAAGAAAGAAAAAAAACCCAAATCGTATATTCTAAAATATAGAGTATTACTACAAAGAGTTATTTACTGAGTTTCCACCTTAAAAAAGGGGGTTGTAATGTAAGTGTTGTATTCCTATTAAAGTTTTAAAGCTTCCTTTGACAAATCTGTACTACCTAAAATTATCATATTTTCTTTTTACTCCAAGTGAAATAAAGACATAATTTCAACACCTCAGACCGCTGTGTCCCAAAAAGAGTCCTCTACCGACTTTACATAAGCAACGGGATGAATGCGTAAATAAATTCTTTACGGACCCGAGCTTATGGTTTTCTTCAGTTAAACAAATATACATAAAGAGGAAAAAAATCGTGAACATAACCCAGCTATAATCTTCGTCCTCGACGGGCTTGAAGCTTGCCCGCATCACACTAGTAAACCGGATCTGCAAAGCGTATTTTCTTTGAAAATTGATCCCTTGAAATGCTTCACTCACACGGGTAGAGGGACTGACGTCAGACTTTACAAAAACAAACCCTGACTTACGCGGAATTTACACCGGCGATACAGAGCGACTTAGTTGGCGTGGTCCGTCGCAAAAAATAGCTTTAGGAATTCGCGTTTTGGGGCTAGACGCAGTACGATCGCGAACTACAAATCTCTGGTCGCAAAACGGTGCTATCGATGCGTATTCCCCAACACCAGTTACGGCTGTTAGGCGATAATTGACCTCCGTTTAGTCTCAGTCTGCCACATACATCCATTTAGGAGGTCTTTTGTTTTATGAGAATCGATGCTGATGTGAAACTGCACGACTTGCATACATTTTAAGGAGTGGAATGACTACCGGGGTTAGTTTTTCCTAATAGTTGGCGCCCCATAAGAACTAATCCTGCATCTTGCAATCAAAGTTCTCCGCGGGATTAGAACATATAAAACAGCCCGAAATCATCTATCGGGCAGTTGCCCACCAGACCATAACACCTCTTTGGCCGAAGGATCCTCCCTTCGTAACGGAGGTATGTGGGACTTTACTCTCTGTTCCGCATACCTCCAAAAGTCAATAATTACTTGCGTAGATTTACTTACATTTTCGTAGGTTACTTCTAGGGTAGCGTACCCCATCATCGACGTATTACCTACCTAACTCCATCTACACTTTTAATATTATATAAAAAGGTTTTACGTTTTTTTCGTTTGTAGATAATCTCTAAAAGTTCTGGTCCGATTGCTAAAATTTTGTTCACCGATCGAAAGCTACTTTATTCCTGAGTGACATAGACTGTATTTTATGTACGCGGGTGAAGCCGCAAGCAAAAATGTATTATAAAAATAAAATTAATAAACGCGAGATAGAGAACATTAATTCGGTTTAATTACGTTATGTTCTGGGTTGCATTATTTACATAAAACCTAAAGTCGTTTGATAATGATGTGTCGGCGGTACAAAGCTCCAAATGTAACTGCCTGGGGACCACCCCATTAAATGAAGTGTTATCGAGTTCCTTTCAACTAAATTTAATTTTGAATTTACGATTTGGATCATGAAATCCAATAACAGTGCTCACTAAATGATGAAATTCCAAAGGTTCTAATTTATTTGAAATCCAATTCGGGAAGGCATCTTGACAGACAACATTTGAGTGACGCTATTTTGAGGGTTTTAACCAGGGATGTAAATAAACTCCATGACAGTAACCGGAACTATCGAATATCCGAAATAAAAAAAATATCCGAAACCATAACTGAAACCGATATAAAAATTTCGGATGGTTTCGGATAAAGAAAGACTCTAACGACAGGTTTTTGTTTCTTTTATCCGGTCCAATAAATAATAATCTAGACTAGAAATAAAAGTCATAAGCATAAACACGGCCCCCTCACTAAGAGAGGTAATGGAGCTGTAATCCTCAACGCGGGCCCAGTTCTAATTGGTGAGTGCTACATGTCTTCGATTTTTTAGTTCAAGGATATTTCATTCAGTTTTCTCACGATAAAAACCTTTACTGTTTTAAAGCAGTATCATAATAATAAATATCAAATCTTAATATTTTACTTTTATGATTTTATTATCCGTAACCGAAAATATCCGAAACTAGGCGATAATCCGAAATAGTTTCATATATATAATCCGAATCCGGTATAATATTATTCTTATATCCGTATTCATATCCAGATCCGATTTGAAATTTAATATCTACAACATTTCTGGTTTTAAGTATGGGGTGTATCTCGAGGCTGGTTCTGTTTTGCCGTGTGCAGATCCGGACTTTGGTAAAGGGACTCCCCTTGATTCCTCTGGGCGTCGTTAGGGGTGCGAAAGGGATTATGCCGGTTGAATGGGCAGTAGCGCTCATCTATACTTTAATGATATACATGCTGATCGCTGGTTCGCACGCCATGTGTTTTGCCTTGGCGATTAAGGAATTTGTACTTCTTATAATATGGTTTTGTTGTGTTAGCACCTGTCTGCTCTCAAAACGGTGAAGGAAGGAAAACATGTTGAGGAATCCGACATGTCCTAGAACGAAAAATTCGAAGACATGTGACATTCAGCTACCCGCACTGGGCCCGCGTGGTGGATTTCGGTCCATTTCCGCTCCTAGAGAGGAGGCCTGAGTCCCAGCAGTGGGAACATTAATAAAAGGCTGACGATAATGACTCTGTTATAATACACATCTATAGTTATATATATATCTAGAATCTTTACATATTTTTGTACGTGTGTTTGTCACCTAAATGCTCCTAAACGGCTTGACCGATTTGGATGAAATGTTGTGTGTATATTTGAGAGGGTCACTGGATGGATCAAAAATATAGGTTATAAATTTTAAGCCCAGTATCTTTACCAAGCATTTTCAATACGGCGAACGATTTCCTTCTCATGCCTGTTTTCGAAGGGAAACATCGTTATTCCAAAAAAAAAAAACAAATATTTTAGTTGGGAAATCATCTAATGACTTTTTCGCTCTAGGGCAGAGCATGAGAGCGTGTCAGACTTTTACTGACTAAAACCACACCTATATTTTTTCTAGTAACCCGTAGGTCTCAGTAGGCTTCGACCCCCTGAATACTGAGCCCCTCAGTTTTACCACCTGAATACTACGAGTTAGTTAGGCTTAACCATAGCTATAGGCAGACGTAGCTTTGGAAGGCCTACAACAAGGTGGACTGATGATCTGGTGAAGGTTGCGGGAAACCAATGGATGCGAGACGCACAGGAACGTTCGTTGTGGCGACGCTTGAGGGAGGCCTATGTCCAACAGTGGACGTGTATCGGCTGATATGATGATGATGAGTAGCTTTACCATAGCTAACAAACATCAATTTCATTATACAACTGCCTTAACCCTTCAGTACTTGTTATTCCTAACTTACCAAGTCAATATACTAACTAAACACGAATCCGTCGATACAATAATATTACCTGTCGGTACATAAACGCATATAATAGTTAACATGTCAGCTAGCGGTTTGTGGTTGCGACCACTGGCTATGGGCGGCAATACGACGCCTGCTTGCGTTTGTTGGGCAAACAAGGCAGGATTCAATTCCCAATTAGAGCTTGTTTTACATTCTGTTGTAATTATTGTATATGTTTCAACCTTTTTGTTTTTCGAACGGCTAGGGATGAAAGACGAGTACTATGTGAGCTCGATAAATGGATATTTTGTTTTTATTTAAAACTAGCTTTTGCCCGCGCGGCTTCGCTCCCGCTCTTCCCTACTCTACCCTACTTTACCCTACTCTACCCTACTCTACTCTACTCTACTCTACCCTACTCTACCCTACTCTACCCTACTCTACCCTACTCTACCCTACTCTACGCTACTCTACTCTACCCTACTCTACCCTACTCTACCCTACTCTACTCTACCCTACTCTACCCTACTCTACCCTACTCTACCCTACTCTACCCTACTCTACCCTACTCTACCCTACTCTACCCTACTCTACCCTACTCTACCCTACTCTACCCTACTCTACCCTACTCTACCCTACTCTACCCTACTCTACCCTACTCTACCCTACTCTACCCTACTCTACCCTACTCTACCCTACTCTACCCTACTCTACCCTACTCTACCCTACTCTACCCTACTCTACCCTACTCTACCCTACTCTACCCTACTCTACCCTACTCTACCCTACTCTACCCTACTCTACTCTACTCTACCCTACTCTACCCTACTCTACCCTACTCTACACTACTCTACCCTACTCTACCCTACTCTACCCTACTCTACCCTACTCTACCCTACTCTACCATATCCTATGTCCGTCACCTGGCTCTAAGCTACCTACCCACCAATTTTCAGCCATTTTTGTACAGCCATTCTTGAGTTATAAGTGTTGTAACAAACACGACTTTCTTTTATATATATAGATTTGTATTTAGGGGTTTTTGTCCAATAGGGACATGTCAGCCCCATCGTACCTTATACCCTGGCCCTAGACTGGCAGCATTACCACGTTGAATGACAATGCTAATTTGAAATTAATAAGATTAGATATTTTAAAAAACTTTTTTGTGGTCGTTCAACCAATTTTGACATTTATTTCATTGGCATAAATATGGCATTAAAATAAACATTCCATATTTCTTTGACATCATGTAAAACAAAGAACTGAAGTAACTTACTCATCCCATCTTTATTTATTCATCCCTAAATGGCCGCTGATACTTACAGGCATTTCAGTTCAAAGTCTTTGATATAATCAGCTCCAACTTTCATTGTTACGCAATAAGCTTTCAAAGATTATTCTCTCTTTCTTTGTTATGATTTATTTGAGATTAGAAGGTTGTCTCTGTCACGGGTCTCAGTAATTTGTGCTTCTTGTGTCAAAGTCTAAGTACCCGAAGTAGGTACTTGTTTCAACTATAATTGTCTCGAAGATTTATTGTGTACAATGTTTTTATTAGTCTTTGACCTTTCGAATACCAATTTAATTAATTAGAGATACAATAGATAGACAATGAGACAGTGAACGCCGGCGTTCACCCAAGGGTTTAATAAATTAATGAGCCTTATTTTCCGAAGCAGTAATGCTAGCAAAGGAGGAGGCAGACCGCATCAGGCAACGGCGCCCACGCCGCCGCCGCCGGGATTCCGATCCCGATTTCCGGCCACCGTAGACGCGGGCTCGCGGACGGCGAGCCATGGGTAGCTTGCTGTCCGATCGTCCGGTAACTGTCCGGACCAAGCCAAGGCGTCGACGGCGCGCACTGTTCCCGCGCGCCTCAAGGAGTTGTCAGCAACAGGAGGGGCCCATCTGGGTCGAAGCCTACCGGGGTCGGGGTTATCCGAAAGGAAACTAGAGCCCCGGTATGAAGGCTAGAAGGAACGGCGCGGGGTTTTTAGTCATTAAGACTCTGACACTGTCTCCCGCTCCACCCAAGAGTGGGTTTCGTCAATGATGATTTTCCCCGTCGACAGAAAAAAAAGCCTTAATTTTCTGTTATGTTTTTATTTACTTGAGTATACCCAAGTACACATTACGTTATTTTTTTGTTAATGTTTTTAACTTTAACTTTTTGAATACCGTTATTGCTTACCATCAGGTGGAATGGATGCTTTACTTACGCAGTTGTATATGACTGTTTGATGCCAAAATAAACAAAATATTACGATCAACAATTTACTTACGCAGTGAGGTGCGTTAAGCAAGGTATAAGTACCAATGATTCACAATAGGGACAATAAACTGGCTCAAAAAACATTAATTAGCGGAATTCCTCCCTCCTGCTTTTTTATTAGGGTTCCGTGCCCGAACGGTCCCAACGCCAACGGAACCCTATTACTACGTAAACCTCCGATGTCCGTCCATATGTCTGTCTGTCTACCTGTCCGCGGGATGTATGTTTATAAACCACGAGAGGTAGAGTCGAAATTTTCTTTTTTTTATTGAATGAAAAAAGAAGGAAAGAATTAAAAGACCATACAAGAAAGGTTATTTTGTCCCTTCTTGTACGAGTCGAACTTGGCTAGTTTCGGAAATGTTTGCAGAGGCTTGCACAGTTAGTTTCCACGCCATCATGCGTAAGAAAGCAGCCTCCTCACTACAGCGCCTGCATGGTAGTGGCTGCGGTTGGCGCGTAGGATGTCTGATGATTGCGGCCGTCTCCTTCGCATTACTGCTTTTCAGAAACTGGGTTGAAACAAATTAATTGGGTTGATTTCATTTCATATCATTTGATTGGCACGATCGTTTGAAAGAGTAGACTTAGCCATGGAACGCGAAATGCAACTGAAGTCAGTAAACCTACCATCTACTTAGGGGTATTTAAGCCAAAAGTGAATAGGTTACTTCTAAGCAAGCGTGCTCCATCGTCTGCCATATCATCAGTTACCAGGTGATATAGTGGTTAAACGCGAGCCTATGAATAAAAAAGAAGTCTGACACTGCCTATCGTTTCAGGCCTGGCGAGTAAAGCAGTTTGATTATTTCCCATGCTGAAAAAAGGATTATATTTACTAATCAACAGTTCGAAAATCGTAATTAGAGACACAATAGAAAAACAGTGACAGAGCCAACGTCAGCGTTCGCTTTGTGTTTAATGATAAGCCAACATTAAAAAACCTCAAGTAATGACGTCACCAAGAAAGGTTGTCAATACCTACATACAGCAAACTGTATACACAAATCAATCTCGATAGAAAAAATCTGGTAGATACTTTCATCTCGGGAATGTATTAGAGGAGACCGCCCAAACAAATATGGAAGTAACGGATTATGATCACATTTCCCCTTACAACCTTCCATTGCTTTATCCGTGACACATATACTATGAGAGCGAGTGGAAAAAAGCCTTTTCCACATTCATTTTTAAGCGAAAGGGAGTACTGTGAGTAGGGATATGTACATATGTCGTTATAATGACAAATCTTAGTAAGTAAATATTTTATTATTCAGATTGGGATTGCATTTTGGGATTAAAATGGCCGCTTTCTGCTTTTATTTTGTATCTGTAGATTATTTGGTTATCCCTTTTTTCTTACCCTTGCGCTGTTTTTGAAATGGCAGATCCATTTGTGTCAGTTTTTTTTGCTGATTTCAAAAATTGAAGGAGGTTCTCAATTCGACTGAATTTTTTTTTTAATGTTGCTCAAAAATAACTTCGGCAAATGTTACCTAACTGATTTTGATGTGTTTTTTTTTTTAGGACTGTAACTAGATGATGGTTTGATGAGTAACTTCGATTATAACGTTAATAAATGATACCAAATCTTTCAAGATTTTTGTGATCATAGGTCTGTTTGTTGAGCTTTATGCGAAGCAGTAATGCTAGCAAATGAGGCACCGGCACGTGCGAGGCAACAGTCCTCACGCTCCAGCCGTTGAAGATTCCAATTACGATTTCTGGTCACCGTAGGCGCAGGCTTGCGGTCGGCTAGCAAAGGGTTGGTCGCCGTCCAACCGTGCAGTAACCAACCGGACCAAGCCCGTATCATCGACGGTGCGCGTTTGCAGTGTTTCAAGCGCGCCTCAAGAAGATGTCAGCAAGCCGTAAGGAACCAGCATGGTTTAAGCCTTCTGGGGCCATGGGTTTGCTTCTGAAAGGAAAACCCGGCCCTGAAATAAAAGTCACGAAAGAACTGGGAGAGGTCAGTAAAAATCTGACATATCTCGCTCCGCCCAAGGGCGGGAGATGTCATTAGATAATTCCCCACTTAAAAAAGGGTCAAAGTATAAAATCACCCTGGTTCGTTATAAAATACAGAGTTGTAAAGTCCAGTCCATATTTTAATTACCCAATAATTTTTAACTGTCATGTTATTGGGGCTATCAATTCGGGAAAAAGTATGTACAGACTGATCTTGATGATTCTTTTTGTACTGACATATCAAAAATACAGTTGTATATCTACACTAATATTACAAAGAGGGAACATTTGTATTTTTGTGTGTATGTTTGTAATGAATAAACTCAAAAACTACTGTGCCAATTTCAAAAAATCTTTCACCATTGGAAATGTAGCTTTCCAATGGTGAAAGATTTTTCACCCTGAGTAACATGGGCTCTATTTATTTTCCATGCAAAGCCAGAACGGACCACTAGTTAGTAATATAGTTGTGAATCTGTTCATTTCTGAATATATTTTTTTTCCGATTATAAAATTTATTGGTAGGTACTTTTTCTTTTACAGGTTATATTATTGGAATTTATACGTATTTTATTCTAGGAAATAATTATCCTAAATAACAAGAAAAGACGTATCTAAGCTTATCTTAAATAACTCAAAAATAATAACCTTATCAAAGATAACCTTCAAATATATTTCAAACATTTTTATATGTAAAGAGATATAAACCCACAATACTCGAAACAGAGCTTATTATTATTGGTATTCAAAAAACCTAGTTCCCTAATCCACTTCAAACTTATGTTATAAATATCTTTTTTTTTTCTTTTTTTTTATCATTAGACTTGTCACTTTATTTTTGTTTCTTTTTTTACTTAGAAAGTGGTCTTATTTGGTCCAGTGTCAAAATGTTTTCATTGTTTTTTTTATGTGGCAAATTATCCAATGAAATTTCCCGCCCTCGAGGGCGTGACAGACTTTTTACGGACTAAAATCTTTTGTTCCTTCTTTGCTTTCGTTCCAGGGCACTGGTGTTATCTTTCGCATAATCCATGGCCCCGGTAGGCTTCGACCTTGTAGGATCCCTACGGTTTTGCTGACATTTCTCATTATTACGCGCCGTCGACGACTTGGGCTGGGTCTGGACGGTTACCGTCGGATGGCGAGCTACCCATTGCTTACCGTCCATGAACCCTAATTGGTTACATCGTAATCGTGTCTCAAAAAAGAATGGTTTATATATTTTCAGGACATTTTATAATTTTACGGCGTTTACAATTTTCCGGTGACATGTATAAAGAAAATTGAACGGCTTTATTTGAGGCTGTGATCCAAGTTCATTTATTTTTATTTATTTATTGTATTTTATTACAATGTTTAAACCACCAATTACAATAACTAAACAAAAATAAAAAAGTAAATTTATTAACAACATGTATTTAAATCAATCCCTCTCACAGTACTTCTGGCATGCCAGTAAATCATACGCAAACAGATCGTTTGTTGGATAAGAATTCAAGAGATCATTAAGTGCAGCCAAGGTGCGAGGTATTGGAGGCTGAGCACGTGCAACAGTGCGACACTGAGGCACAGCAAACATTCTGTGCTTTTACTTTTAATATGTGCTATAACTTTTAATGAGACTTAAATATGTGAATCTTTACGTGGGAAACATGTGTGATGTACAGAATACATTTCTCAGAAGGGTTTTATATTTCGACGGGATAAATACTGCCCCATGTCCATTCAACGAAAAGCGATCACGGGATTTATTTAGTTATAATACTCGTATTATATGTTATGTTGAAAATACTAGTATTTTTTTCATATTCTGAGTAAACCGATACATAAATTGAATCGACATAACGCTTTCTGACGTTTTTACAACTCGACATGTTCCTGGAAATTTGTCTTTGTGTTTGTTACAAGCTTTTCAATCAACCTTTACCTATCAAGGCTTCTAAGAATTTCTAAGGTTCAGACATCCAATAGAACTATACTCTGTTCAAAATAACATTAGAAATTTATGAAAACCTTTTGTTACTGTCCGTTCATCCGATTTTGATTTTTATTACGTTGGTGGCATGACAAATGGCGACTGTAGTAAATAGTTTGTATTGTAACCACTTAGCCTACGAAATAGAAGAATAAAATCGGTTGAACAGACCGTAGAAAAGGTTTCATTTTTCTATTTTTAACGCAAACAGGGTTTATTTATTAAAACTTCATGCAACATAAAAGTACAAAGGCCTTAGGCATTCTCTACCAATCTACCTAGGGTGGTAAAGAGAAAAACGTGGTAGGTGCATAAAAAAATAAAATAAAAATAAAAGTTGACTATGAAAAAAAAAGACTCAAAAAACAAATACAAAATAAACATACATATATAATTTAATATAAAATATATTATTTTTTCTAAAATTTTAACTCAAGGCTCGCCATACTAAATTGTTTGGTTGATTGGTTGTTTAATTAATTATTGTTTGCAATTAATTTAAAGACCTAGGTCTCATTAGTTTTTTTTTTCTATATGGAATTCACCGTTCAGGGTATTTGTTTGCTGTGCACACAATGGTATGTAATTATGTCACTTGCAACTGTTTATTTGCCTAAATCTACAGTAATATTATAAAGAGTAAAGTATATTGTTATTGTGTTGTGTTGTATTGTTGTTGTTGTTGTGTTGGGTATTGTAGCTCTGCTTAGCTTGGGACTAGACGGCGTTGTGTGATAGTTGTGGAATATATTATATTATTATTATTATATTATTGTTTGTAGGAGGTAATCTCTGAAAGTACTGGTCCGATTGCGAAAAAATTTTCACCACCTGAATACTGCTTTTTTTCCAGAGTTACTTAGTTTACATTTTAGGTACGTGGGAAAAACCGCGGGCAAAAGCTAGTCATTATTATAGCTAGTAACTTACTTTAAAATTATATATATTTTTTTGAATTTTTGATATTGCGTTCCTTTTATTGATTTTGAAATTTCGAAATTTGGTGGCCAGTAATTATTTTGCGCTTTTGACATTACATACCTTAAATCATTATGCCCATATCGAGCTCACTGACAAAAATACTTTGGGTTTACATTTGACATTTTATTATGTTTACGTTTGTTTCTAACCTGGGTAAACCGATGGATAACGCCAGAACTTTGCACAAAGGGAGTTTACGGCAACAACACAGGCGTACTCCCCCGATTAGGTAGGCAGTATAATAGACTGAGCTCCCCGAGTTTCGGGCAACTTGAGACCCGTGTTTACGGATGAAACTGTTTCAAAAAACATTCTATCAAAATATTAAACAAGCATTATGGTGAGTGGAATGAGAATGGCCAGTTAATCTTACTTTGTTCGGCTATTAGTCGATAGAAAAGAAAAAGATTAATGAGGGTATTTTCCTAGTAAAGTAGTCTATATCTATGCTTTTTTCTTATATCAATTAGTTCTTGCTACAACTGTTCGTTGTAATGGTTCGATTTTTCTTAGAAGTTCCCGAGTTTATGATTATCTTATTATTATTGCTAAAATGTTATGTTTAGTTCAGTAAGTTTTTTTTTATGGTGGGGAAAATCATCCGATGACAACCCCCGCTCTTGGGCGGATCGCTGATAGTGTCAGACTCTTACCGACTAAAAACCCACCCCGTTCCTTCGTGCCTTCATACCGGGACTCGAGCTACCTTTCGGCCTAATCCTGGCCTCAGTAGGCTTAGCTGGGTACCTGCTGCTGTTGACAGCTCCCTGAGATTTAGTAAGATTTTGCATCGATTTTATTAGGTTAAAAATAATTCAATGACTTACCCGCTTTAAAGCGAAGCGGGAAAGCGTGTCAAAGTTTTATCGACTAAAACCATACCTGTGTCCTTCAGTACCTAATAGGCCTTTCGTATTTAAGGCCCACTAGCTTTTTTTTTCGATTTATTATCACAATTAAGGACGACAACTCCAACATCACTTACGAATTAAAATAAAATAGACCTTTTGAAAATGTAAAACCAATTTTTATAAACATGGGACGCTAGTTTTCGCACTCCCTATTCACGAAAAGGAGAAACAAAATACCGCACATTACACAAGTGACGCACGTTCAATTTAAACCGTTTAGTGAACTTTAGTGAAATCAGTTTGAACAAAGTGCATCAGAGTGTTTGGTTTTAGGGCACTGGGTAACGTGGTTAACCAATCCCGTACAATTCTAGTAGGATTCTAGGGTCTGGGTCAAAAAAATGTCACCTCCTTCAAAAATGCTTAGCAAAAATTGGTTTTACTTTAACAAAAAACGATAATCTGCTAATAGGGTAGTTTCTAAGGTCAAAATAGCTTCATTTTATTTAGTTTGTAAAAAAGTATCGGACATGTATTTTTTTACGATTAAACAAAAAATAACAAAGATATAGCCCATTAAAGTTACGTGTGACGTCAACCTGTGCGAAAAAATGCAGCACGGGGGCGGCGTGACACACACATAACTTTAATGGGCTATATCTTTGTAATTTTTGGTTTAATTTACAAATAAAAAAATACGTGTCCCTTATTTTTGAATAATCTAAAAGACGGACTAATTACATTGTTTACGGCAACTAGCATATTACATTACTTAAAAAAACACGTATATTAAGTAGACAAAATTCACACACTCATCTCACAGAACTACAGACATGCTATTGAAATTTCCTAATTATAACATAAACGTAAAAGGGTAGAGAAGAGTGGCAAAAAGAAAACATGGCAAGGGCATAGAAAAATCTGTGAAAAAACCTGTTAATAAGAAAAACACGGATACAAAAGAAGCAGATGAGTATAGTAATGGTGATGTTATGGTATTATAATTTACATGCTTAATCGTATATGAAAAGTGGAATTGAAGACCATAGACCCTATCACGAGCTTTTAACGCGATCCATTTGACGACCTTAACTGAACTATTAAAGGGATGGAGCTATATAGCAGCGCGACTGATATTTAAACACACCATGGTAAGTCCTCTCTTAGAATTACGGTTCGACCAAAAAAAAATGAAAACGGAATATATTTTTAGCTACATCCTTTATTGACATTTTGTATTCTCAACTGCAACGGCGAAAAACGGATCTGTACACTCCAACTTGTGGAACCAAGCGCCTTAAAGATAGAACTGAAGTTGGACCAAACAAGTTGTTTATGACAACATGTCGCGTTCCGTTGAGGTTCCTACCTTGTTCTTCAAATTTTCGTTGTCTTTGTTCCTGAAGTTTTAATTTGGTTAGCTCCGTAATGGAATGTTGTGAAATAATAATGTCATGAAACCGTTGAGTGTAGTCTTGAGAGAGTTGTTTGTGCAGAGCACTTTTAATAGGTGCTTCTTATATAGTTGACTAGCTCATTGCTCTGTGTTTTAAAGCACTAGAAAAATAAGATTTTTGTTAAGTGGAAAACTATTCCTTGACTCTTCTCAGACATTTGCTGATTAAAACGGCACTGGAGTGCTTCAGTTACGCGTTGTTCCACCACGGGCTTTCATCTGCCCTACTGAGTCCCTAAAGTCTTGACATTTTATTGAGGCACACGTGGAACTCTAGGCGCTGTCAATGAATACGCTCGATCGTTATAGGACGGCCGGACGGCGAGCTGCCGATTGCTCGTTGTTCATAAGCCCGTAAGTTGGTGTGTTTAGAGAGTTGCTTGGGCAGAGTACTTTAAATAAGTTGGTATTTCTCATATAGTTGAGTATGTCGTTGCTCTGTTTTTTGAAACACAAAAAATCAAGCAATCTTAGGAAGATTTTTTTGCCCTTATTGTGACTGCTTATCTAAGCTCCACAACCTAATAACTAAATTGTTACTCAGTTACTGGTTTTGTAACGACATCTCTTGTCAAGACTGGTGTTACATTTTCTGGGTTCTGGCTATCCGTATGTTTCTTTGGGATAATATTCTACTACTAGCTTTTGCCCGCGGCTTCACCCACGTACATAATCCCAGGATAAAAAGTATCCTAGGTGTTATTCTGGGATAGGGTCTACTCGTGTACCAAGTTTCATCGAGATCCGTTTAGTAGTTTTTGCGTGAAAGAGTAACAAACATCCATACATCCATCCATACATACAAACTTTCGCATTTATAATATTAGTAGCTTTACTTGAACAAAGCCGCCGGCAGTAACCAGTGAAGAATAAAACAGTTTTCAGGCGATTTTTTTTGTTAATGTGATATTAAAAATACTTCTTAATATTGATGGTACATTTTTATTATGCTGTAAGTCGCTATGTCCAACCAAAATCAATTTTTGAGACTAAAATAATAATCTGAACCAAGACTTCGATAATAATTAATACCTCGCCTCGTTATTACTAGTCACAGATCAAACAATTCCGTCTCAGTCTGGCTATTCGATATTTAGTTAGAAACAACTCTATTGAAACACGCCGTACATATTAATTATGTTTAAAGTAATGAACTATTTATTGCGACTACGACCCGTCTTGAAACAATCCGTTCTGTAATACAATCTCAATATGCCCGAAACTATAAACTCTTCCCAACTTGTATGTCGCTGTTTTGACCAAATAGAGCTTTGTTGAGTTTTGCTTACAGCTTCAAGCCAAAAACCGGGATTAGAAGGTTTTAGGTTCCTAAAATGTTATGTTTAGTACAGTTTTAACCAACAATAAACCTAACTAATAATAGTTTATAGCCAACATTGTCAAAGGGCAAAGTTCATATTGTCTGGGCATTACAAACTTTGCCCATTATGCAAAATTTGAGTAAAACAACCCACTTTTTTACTCAATATTGTAAAACGTATTTAAATCACATTATTAGTCATTTGTAAACAATGAAACGGCAATGCGAGCATTGAACTGTGAAACCAAGCCACCTAAAAATATTTTCCATTCAATTACTTATGCAAACAGAATCGTGAATTTTATGCAAAATCATAATATACGCAGCCACTGGAAAATTGGGGGATTTAATATTATTATATATTGGTCAAATAACAGTGAAATTGTGTGTTAAAAGCATTTGCATTTTGGTTCAATACAATCTGTGCTATACTTATAGAAAAACTATTCACTAGCAAGTACTCTTTTTACATGATGTTTGATTTCATTTACGTTTCCTACCTTTACTCTAATTGACAACATATAGTAGGAAACATAGCATAGCATAATCAGCATGTTCCCACTACGGGGACTTAGTTCTTTACTCTAGGAGAGGGAATGGGAAGACCCAGTGCGCATTTATAATGGTTATATATCTTCGAATTGTTGCTCTAGAACATGCCGTTTTCCTCATGATGTTGCGTTTCACCGTTTGGAGTGCAATGATGATGAAATTAATTACAGAGATGGTAGTCTGTAGGTATTTTTTGAATATTATAAGCATTATCAGCCTTGTAATGTTCGCATTGCTAGGACTCAGGCCTCCTCTCTAGCAGAGGGAATGAGCCTTAATCTACCACGCGTGCCCAGTGCGGGTTGGTGGATGTAATATCTGTCTTCGAATTTTTGGTTTTAGGACATGCCGGTTTCCTCACGATGTTTTTGTTCACCGTTTTGAGAGCAGTGGTGATGAAATAAATTAAACATAGTAATACGCCTGGCTGAGTTTCAACCCGCGAATAATACGCCTGGCTGAGTTTCAACCCGCGAATAATACGCCTGGCTGAGTTTCAACCCGCGAATAATACGCCTGGCTGAGTTTCAATCTCAACTCTTAAGTCGGGGCCGTTACTACTCGGCCACCACTGCTCACTTCTTGAATATATGATAGTTTAATTATCTTCTTTATAATATGACGTTTACTACTTGAGTCACGACTGAATTCAAAAGGCCATAAAACAGCACATGTCGCCGTGCCGCAACATTTTAAAATACGTTGTAACGCATTCAAAATTTACTATCTGTTTTCAACGATAGGACTTACTCTAATGCAAGTGACATAAATTTAGTTCGCGCCGAATATATCTAGTAAGAACAAATTAGTCACTGCTACAAGCGGGTATAAATAGTTTGTACCGTATTCTGGTAACATCGAGTACTGTGCGAATAGTTATCGCCTCTCAAATGTGCGTAATGTATTACGGTTCTTCGGTTCTTACGCAGACGGTTTTCTGTGGGTAGTGCTTTTTTGCCGTAATTGGTTAAGTGGGAAAAATGGCCAGTGTTATTTTTGGAACGTTAAAGTTGTGGTTCTTCCAGGTTTGTAGGATTTATTCAAAGTCATGACCTGATGACCTGGTGAAGGTTGCGGGAAACCGATGGATGCAAGACGCACAGGATCGTTCGTTGTGGCGACACTTGGGGGAGGCCGATGATGATCAAAAATCATAGTAGCCTTGTAATGCAAAGGGCAATTGTACGAACACGAGTGGGTTTTAGTCAGTAATAGTGTGATACACCATTGCGCCCCACCCAGAGCGGTAGAAGGTATTTGATCATTTCTAACTCTCAAAAAAGGCTTAGATTGGAGTGAAGGTTAAAGCCGCATAATAAAATAGTGAAATCACACTTTACATTAATATTACAAACAGACGACTGTATGTATCTATTTGTATATGTTTGTTTATGATCTCTTCACGCTCAAATACCAGAATGATTTCTAATGAAATTTTTATACTTTATTTTTTAGGTGGTAAATCGTCCAATGACTTTGGATGTCTTTGGTAAATCGGATGCTCTAGGGTGGTGTGAAAATTATTAAAACATTTGATTTTTTTTTTACACTGGGAGTATAGTTCCTTAGAATAATTTTCTTCTTTCATGCAGGTGGGCCACTGAAAGAAGCTAGTAATTAGTATCAAATATAGCATGATTGTCTCAATATTCATTGAGATACAATGAGACAATCAAGTGGTAATGTTTCACTAGATTTTTTTTATTTTTATTTATTATTGATAGGCTCGCGTTTGACCACCATCTCACCTGATGGTAAGCGATGATGTGGTCGACGATGGAACACGCTTGCCTAGAAACAACCTATTCACTCTTGACTTAAAGACCCCCAAGTTGTAGCTATCAGGAAATACAGACTCCGGCAGGGAATTCCACTCCTTGATTTCAAAGTTTATCAATACCTTTACCCTACCTTTTTTTCTTGAACCTAGATAGGTAAAAAATATAAAAAGGCTAACAAAATAGCTGACATTTCAGCATTGACCTATTATTATATATATTATTATCGTGCCTGAAAATATCCGATAGGTCACAGGTTGACTAAAATAAAGTTACCGGCTAAACTGCAAGTCTAAAATACAAAAGGGCAAGTATAAGAATAATAGTGTTTATTTAAAAAAACTTAGACATAAGCTACAAACTATTTTAACAGGCTAATTTAGATCAGTATTTGTGGTTTACCTAGTCATCTGTAGCTGAATTAGGTAGAACCTGTATTTCGACTATCAGCGCCAAACCCATATGAGAATTATCTACACTAATATATAATAATAAAGAGGTAAAGTTTGTTTTTTTGTTTGTAATCTCTGGAAGTACAGGTCCAATTGCTAAAAATTTTTCAGGGATAGAAAGCTGCTTTATTCCTGAGTGATATAAGCAATATTTTATGTAGTATGTAGTAGCAAAAGCTAGTATATTATAATTACCTTTAACGTTTAATTTTTATCTTACACATTCAGAATCATTTCAACAACTTATAATGTACTAGTTTTTGCCCGCGGCTTCTCCCGCATAAAATATAGGCTGTGTCACTCTGGAATAAAGGAGTTTTTGTGTTCCTCAATTTTTCTTTCACTAAGAAGCTTTCTCGGACTCTCTATACTAATATTATAAAAAAGAAAAAGAATTGTATTAAAAAGAAAAAAAATAAACTCAAAACTACTGGACCGATTTTAATTAATTAAACCCCAAGCGTTCTCTCTTTCATTGTCTTTATAAGACACAATATAAATATTGTGTCTAATTACGCTATTCAAAAAGTTAATGATAAATGATAGTTATTTTGCAAATAAGTTTTTTAATAAAAATGAACCGTTCTAATTTTCAATTGACGTCATTTTCAAAATCAAAATCAAAGCATTTATTTCAAATAGACCATTTGCATGCACTTTTGAATAGTCAAATGTCAGTCAGTCCGAGAAAAGTGAAGTTAAATTGCACGTTTTCATCATCTTCCTTGGGATCCCCATTTCTTGGAATCGGTGCAACTTGATTTTTCTTCCATTCTGCCCTGTCAACCATCACACAATCACTGTCTCTCTGTTTTTCTTACCAGTTCTCACACAATCCATCCAATTTTTTTAACCTTTATCCGTCCATACAACAAATACAAATTAATTTATAAAGATAGTTTTATCAGAATACAAACCCTTGGGACAAACAGACTCGATTAATAATTTTCCGTATTGAGAAATAAGTCATAAAGAGAATTATAAATGTGAAGTGTAATCTCTAATTTGTTCAGCGTTTGAGCGCTGAAAGATTATAAAATACGATTTTACTTTATATATTCTCAAAGGTACTTCAAATATTTTCGAGTATCTAAACTCTTATCTGACAAATATTATAAATTTTGGAGTATCTGTGTTGTTGTTTCCTGTTATTTCCCTTCTCCTAGAGAGGAGGTTGGAGTCCCAGCAGTGGGAACATTATAAAGGCTGATTATGTTTATGCCTGCTTTTTATAGAATAGGTACACACATTATTTTCATCATTATCATTTCAACCGAAAGACGTCCACTGGCTATAGATAGAACATAGGCCTCACCCAAGTGTCGCCACAATGACCGGTCCTGTGCGTCTCGCATTCATTGGATTCCCGCACCCTAACCAGCTCGTCGGTTCACCTTGTAGGAAGCCTTCTAACGTTGCATCTTTCAGTACCTAAAAAAAATACCTATACATATACCCCTATTTTATAATTCATACAAAAAAAATGGGGCTCTGTCAATATCCGTTGCTGATCATATTTTTGTAGGTAGTCAAAAATAAAAACAAACGAAATCCGAAAACTTTCCATGAAAAGTGAAATACATAATAGAATCAATCACTTATAACAATTGCTACTAGAAAATCTATATATATAAAAATCAATGCCACTTTTCGTTGTTATTTTATAACTCAAGAACGGGCTCACCTATCCAAACCAAATGTTTAGGCTTTGTTCGGACTATTTAGTAGATGGTTTATGTGAAGTTTGGTAGGGTAGAGTAGAGTATAGTAGGGTAGAGTAGTGTAGAGTAGTGTAGAGTAGGGTAGAGTAGTGTAGAGTAGGGTAGAGTAGGGTAGAGTAGGGTAGAGTAGGGTAGAGTAGGGTAGAGTAGGGTAGAGTAGGGTAGAGTAGGGTAGAGTAGCGTAGAGTAGCGTAGAGTAGCGTAGAGTAGGGTAGAGTAGAGTAGAGTAGAGTAGCGTAGAGTAGGGTAGAGTAGCGTAGAGTAGGGTAGAGAACGGTAGAGTAGCGTAGAGTCGGGTAGAGCAGGGTAGACTAGGGTAGAGCAGGGAAGAGCGGGAGCAAAGCCGTGCTGGCAAAAGCTAGTACTATATATATATATATACACGCAGTGTTTTTTCCAACTTGATCGTCATTTATTCATTAGTAAATCAATAACCTGTACAATACACGTATTTGTCCTTAAATTGAGTGACATTTTGGGATAATACAAACGCTAATAGCGTTTGTAAATATCCCAAAATGTTTAAAATCTCAAAACTTTGCTGTTTATAAATATTTTTTATTGAGACTTTACTTTTAAGTAATAACAAGACCTTTTCTAATAATTCCTTTAAGTATTTGTACTAATTAAAAATGTGTGGTGTATAATTTACAAATAGTAACTATACAAAACACCAGCAAACCCTGTCCAGCTGTAGAGAACGCCTTAAGTTCTAGAAGCAGTCCATTGAAGCCATAAACAAACTTTAGGTGGGTATCAAAACTAATCAAAAGTTTTCACACAAAGAACTCGAATGCAGTCAAAAGCAAGCAAGGCATTGCTGTTTTATGGAACCTACTAGGAAAACTTATTGAATTGGTGTAACAGAAACTTTGAAACGATGTCGGGTTAAATATTGACTGAGACGTGTCTCACAAACTGCAGATGAAACTTTCAATACGGGGTTTTATTTTTCAATTTACCTTTAAGAAGTGTTTTGAATCGTTTACTTCAGAAGTTCGGATATTCTGTTATTTAATGTTAGACATATCTTTTATATTTTGAGGTACCTATTTTACACTAATATTATAAAGAGGTAAAGTTTGCTTTCGACTTACTTAACAGTGCCATCTAGTTACACAGTTTAGTACTAATTACTATGGCTTCATAAGTCAACATATTTTTGTGGCAATAGTTCAACTTGTACCTAATTGTACTAAAAATAGACATGAGTGAATTATATACATTTTTAAATTTTGGTGGCGAAGCTGTTTTCTTCGATTTTCCTGAAAATTGGGAACCCAGAACCCTAATTCTCGCGAAAACCAAGAAGAATAAGCTTTGTCTTCAGTTATAATGAAAATTCGGGACTCAGGTCCCTAATTTTCATGAAAGCTAAAGTAAAGGTTTCGCCACCAAAATTGAAAAAATAAAATGATATTCACCCACATACTTCACGATTAGATAAAAATCTTGCAGTAAATTAGAACTGTTCATAAATTATAGCAATCCAACATAAATAAATCATAGGTGATCAACGAACAAATAGCTCCAATAGTTCCCCAAGCTCCCTTAATCTAAAATAACTTCCGTGAATTTAGCATATTCCCGATCAAAATTAATAGTTGTCCATTTATTTCAAGTAACAATTGTAATAAGTCGACAATAAGAGATTGTTTGAAACTAATTCCGAAGTTATCTTGAGGTCGAGTCTTCGAGATGGTTCTGGTTGGTTGTTCTTAGATTATAGGGTTGTACCAAAACATTGCCTTTGTAAAAAATCCTTAAAAAAAAAACAAATTAGGGTGGGAAATCATTTACTGACTTCTCCTGCTTTCTTGTGGAATGGGAGCGCGTGTTATGTTAGACTTTTACTGACTAAAACCATACCTATAACCTTCAGTTGCCTTTTGGGTTCTAGGACCAACCCACCCGCGTTATATTATTTTATGTTCCATATCTGTCATAAAATACGTTTCATCTAATAAACAGACCGGTGAAGGTCGTTCTTAATTCATGAATCCCCAAGCGACACCCGGTGGCCGCGCATCTATTGTCTTACTATTGTGTCTCTAATTGACGGTATCTGAAGGGTTAATCGTATCCTCTACAAATACTCTTTATTGGACCAAAAAAACAATTACTTACGAATAAATTATTTCTAGAAATAAAAATGTTTTAACTATTATTTATTTCCTCCCTTCTAGTAACCTCATTCACGGGAATCAAGTTCTACACCTGAGCCTCCGCACAATAAGCTCCTCAGCATCCCTAGATCTAAGGCAGGGTGTAGACTATTCAACGGACTTTAATTTCGCACCTTCTGTGCGCTCAGTGAGTCGTGAATCCCTAACTAGCGCCAACTTATTAGCATGTCTATAGGCTCTCGTGTCTACACGCCCTATTGAGCTGTATTGGCTGGATGTCAAAGCTGTTTTTGATGGCAATTGATTGTTTAGAGACGGTGACGTCACTTTACAAGGACTGTTATAGGCTTCAGGATTTGTTGAATGGTTTTAAGTACATATTCCGAGATTGAAACGGGCCCTGTAGTGGGAAAATCTGAGTTTATCTACACTTCTACACTATCATTCTACATCTGTATCAATATAATAAAGAGGTAGTTTTTTTTTTTGTTTTTAGAGGTAATCTCTGAAAGTACTGGTCTGATTGCTAAAATTTGTTCACCAATAGAAAGTTGTTTTATTCCTGAGTGGCTCCATCATCATTTCTAATCTTCAATATCAGTAAATTTAACAGTTCCAAGGTACTTTGAAGGACTTCATCATCAATTTATATGATACTTTAGTAAAAGGAATTTAAATCAATTTCCTTTGAAAAGTTCATCGATAGAGCCTTAAAAAATACTGTGAAAGTATCTATTGGATATGGAATTTGGTACATGTGGAATTCTAAAGGAGTACCTAGCTTGATACACTCCACTTTGACACTGCTCCTTGGGTCTCTATATACCACGCCACCGCGCACATTTCATGATGTTAAAGAGAGTAGCAAATTCTGAAATAACTTTTTTCCATTGTTATAATTGCTGGAAGGCTTTCCGATATGAGGATTAACAAATAAATTAAGTTTGTACCTGTTTTAACGGTTTCTGCACTCATTTAATAGAACTAAGCCAATCTCCCAGTGTTATTGTGTCACAGCCCGGTAGTAAAACACCAACAAACCGTAATGTACAAAAACAAAATCACGAATGGCGGTGGTAAGCGGGTGCAAACCGCGACAAACGCGCTAAAAAGGTGAAGCAAATTTTAATTAAATACGAGGTAGTGTCTATCCAGGATTAGCAAATAGATTTCCCACTTTTCACTCTCCAAAACCAGACTTAGGTTTCCAATTTTTGAAAGCCTTCTTTAATCTGCGGCTGTCGAATTAAAAGGTCCACTCATTTTTTATTGCTCTCTTTAATTTTGGTGTAAATAAAACCTCTGTTTACAAGGCAATACAACCAGTGTTTCTGTATTTTTTTTTGCATCATCATTATTTCAGCCGAAGAGCTTAGACATAGCCTCCTCCAAGTGTCGCCACAATGAACGTTCACCGCATTCCCGCGACTGTCACGAGGTCATCGGTCCACCTTATGTGAGGCCTTCCAACGCTTCGTTTTCCGTTGTGCGGTCGCCACTCTAGAACCTTTCGGTCTCATTGAATACGGT
The DNA here is from genome assembly GCA_949319445.1 of Mythimna lalbum. Lineage (NCBI taxonomy): Eukaryota > Metazoa > Arthropoda > Insecta > Lepidoptera > Noctuidae > Mythimna > Mythimna lalbum. The sequence continues at coordinate 6,864,776 of OX439348.1, read as the reverse complement.
CGTGATGTTATTTTGTGTGACAGCATAAACAATGCATATATTGCGGCAGCAGCAATCGCGGTTGGTTTGCTGTCATGATTTGAAGAGTTCCGTTGGCCGTCTTTGAAATTCATCATCAGATTTCAACGGAACCGTTTTAGAATGAACTCCTTTTGAATTTTGCGAATCCGTCCAAATATGACGGACTTATACCCGAACATGTATAAACATCCGAATTGAAATATAACCTCCTCCTTGGTTTGAAATCGGTTAAAAACACGTTCTATTTTTGAATACTGTTTTTGTACCAACCAGGCTTCAATTTACTAGCCTGCTCAGATATACTCAGGTAAAAGCCTCCCTAAACTCCTTCCATCTTCACGTACCCGCTCATCCTTCCTCCAGTATCGACGGTCCTTATTCAGTTAGGCTAACAAAGAACAGTTACGTTCAGAAAAGAGGCGTCTATCGTTTCATACCAAGAAAAGTAATTTATCAAGCTTCATAACACATAGTCAGTGAATTGCTCTTTTTTATTGAGAGTGGAAATCATTTCGATAGTGGAAAGGTACAATCACTTAACCACCACTATGGACAAAAATAAGTTAACTCATTTTCGACCAAACAAGTTACTATTATAATTCACTAGCTGCTCCCAGCGGCATCGCCCGCGTGATAGCAGAAAATTATCCTAAGAGAACTTTCTTCCGAGATAAAAAGTATCCTATGTCCTATTCCAGGACATGGTCTGTCCGTGTACCAAGTTTCATTAAAATCGGTTTTTCCATTTAGGCGTGAAGACGTAACAAACAAACAAATAAACAAACACACTTTCGCTTTTATAATATTAGTAAGGATTGAGACTATATAATTATACATTGGAACATAAAATGCAGCAACTTAACTTAATAAAATCTTTACCGTCGATTACATTGTCATTTTCTGTCAGGTGACACATTGGTCAAACGCGAGCATGTCAACAATAAAAAAAAACAATTTTTGATAGGTATATACTGTCCGATTGTGCTTTAACTAAATCAGTTTCTGTCATCGTTCTAGATTTACTAAAAATCACCACTTTACACTATATTTTAAACTACACTATACTATTTTTCTCACATACACAAGACAGTATAAATATCGACGCCAATAATTCCAATATTGTGTGTTTTTTTAAAAAAACAAGTGCTTCAGTGCCATCCCACCTGATGGTAAGCAGTGATGCAACCGTTGGTGGTGAAGCGCACTAGTTTATTAAGAGCTTATTCACTTTAGCCTTGAAGACACTTAAATTATAACGGGTCGGGAAGACCGCTGAAGGCAAATTGTTCCAGTCCTTCGATGTACGCGGTATAAAATAAACGACGAGACGAATTGTCACCTTTTATTTATTTTTTTGATGTGGAAAATTATCAAACGACTTCTCCCACTCTAGGGACTTATTGACTTCTAGCTTTTACCCGTGACTTCGTTCATATACATAAAATATAGCCCATATCACTCAGAGATAAAGCAGCTTTCTATTAGTGAAAAAATTTTAGCAATCGGACCAGTACTTCCAGAGATTACCCCCTACAAACAAAACAAAAACATAAACACCTTTTTATTACATTAGTGTAGATCTATAGTGTAGATGTAGATTGCCTTAAACCCAGTAACCCAGTTCCAGAGCCAGGTAATTGTTTTAAACAAATTCACAGCAAATCAATAGACCCTAAAGCGTATAACCATTTAACTTTAAAGGCTGGCAGTATACTAGTCTCTTAATTAGCCACGTTTGTGGCGTGTCTGTAGCCAAGCGTGACACAAACTCGACACAGGTCCACGCGCCAAGCACCTTCGCCTCGGTACTAATAACATTTGCAAAATTAAACAAGCGGTTACACGGGATGCCGCATATGCACAATTACAACGGGCAAGCCAGCTTTTAGAATTTAGCCACCCAATAACAGTTACATAAACAAACCAACAAATGTTATTAAATAAGTACGTTGGCTACACGGGTGCTGAATGTTTTACAAGCTTTTGATTCTTTTTGTCGTTTGTGGGTTAAATCTGGTTTGGGCTGAGATTTTTTGGCTTTTTCGTACAGTTTTTCTCAACTTTAGCCCTCGAGCGCCAATTGTACATACGTCTGTATGACTATTCAAGCGATTACTCGGGATGCCGCATATGCACAATTACAACGGGCCAGCCAGCTTTTAGAATTTAGCCACCCAATAACAATTACATAAACAAACCAACAATTGTTATTAAATGGGATTTGGGGGATTAAATGGGATGTTGGGATTTTGGGGGATGAACTGCTCGCGTCCGTAGGATTTACTTAGTTCTGACCACCCTACACGTGTCCCCCGGGTAGTGCTAAACGAGCAGTAAATGCGGTGGTAGGCCATAGCATCGGCTGCCGGCTTAAAAGTTACCACCCACCAGCCAAAACCATGCCGCCAAGCGATTCGTCGTGTTCCGGCGTGATGACTGGTGAAGCCGTATGGTGGAAGATGGGTCTGAGCAGTTGTGTTGCGTCGTATAACGGGTATGATGCGCCAGCTCTTGTTGTGTCGGACGTTTGATCGCGGAGGGTAGCGGGATCCGAAGCACGGTTCTCCGCTGGCCGACCGTAGATAGTTGGGGGCCCAAGTAGTGTGCTAGCCACACATGAAAGGCTGCCCCGCCATCTGCGAAAAATCCCAGGGTGGCCCCATCGTGCCGGATGGCGACCGGGTGAGAGGACCCGATGGCGATCCCTGGGGGGGTTCGGGCGTCCCCGCAGTCTCCGGATCAAACCTCCAATGGCACAGCAACTCTGGTCGTATTGTTGGTTTTACATCGCATCACCTCGCTCAACTGCCATTTTCCACCTTTTTTCTATTCACTCTTAAAACGAACATGAAAGGTACCAATAAAAAGAAAAGTAAGTGTGTACAGCGGATGCACGTCCTCTTACTCCAAGTGCACCTCTCGAACATCCGAGGACTGCACTCCAATCTCAATGCGGTCCACCACCACCTTGAGACTGAGAAGCCCCACTTGCTTTTCTTGACGGAGACGCAGATCAGATGTCCGTTAGATGTGGCGTATCTCAACTACCCGGGATACTCCTTGGAGCATCATTTCCTGCAGCGTGCCGGGGTTTGTGTGTACGTCCGCAATGACATCTGCTGCCAGCGTCTTCGTCACCTTGAGGACCCTAATTTCTCAACGTTGTGGTTGTTGGTGGACACCGGTTTGGAAAAAATTGTCTATACTTGTGTCTACCGATCGCACAGCGGTGACCAGGAGGCGACTCAACTCTTTAGCCACCTCAGTGAGGCCGCCGATAAGGCTCTACATCGGCACCCTGATGCGCAGTTTGTCGCTCTGGGGGATTTTAATGCCTGTCACCAGGACTGGCTTTTCCCCTACCTGAAGACCGACCACGCTGGGAGAGAAGCGCGAAACTTTGCGGTATCAATGGGCCTCTCCCAGATGGTGAAGCAAGCGACAAGGGTGCCTGATGTGGTTGGTCATACTGCCAATTGTCTGGACCTTCTGCTGACCACCGATCCGGACAGATGTATCGTAACAGTTTCCTCACCACTTGGAACTTCAGATCACTGTCTGGTGAAGTCTGTATCGCCCTTCTCCCCGCCTGACTGTGACTCTCACGGTGAACGGCGAATGTGGCGTTACAAGTCAGCAGATTGGGATGAGATGCGGCACTTCTTTGCATCTTATCCTTGGCAGCGGGTCTGCTTCTCTTCCGAAAATCCGACGAGTTGTGCAGATGCTATATCCGATGTGATACGTCAAGCTATGGAGTATTTCATCCCTTATCGCGACGTACCCATCGGTGGCTCAGCTCGCCCATGGTTCAACGCCGATTGCCTTCAAGCTGAACAGCGTAAGCATTCGGCGTATCTTGCCTGGGTTGAAGCTCGTGACCGCAAAGCTCCGGATCTGAGCTCAAAGAAGAGAACCTTTAACCTTGCTGCTAAGTCCTACAAGAAGGCATTAAGGAAGGCTCGCTTCGACCGCATCACCCATATTGGCACAAAGCTCTCTGCACAGCCATCCGGTAGCAGAGCATTCTGGTCCCTTGCCAAGTCGGTCGAAGCGAACTTCTGTCGGCCCTCATTGCCTCCGCTGACCAAACCTGATGGAACACTGGCTCATACGGCGAGAGAAAAAGCAGGTCTCTTTGCATCTATCTTCGCCCATAATTCTCGTCTTGACACTGGCAGTGCTACTCCACCGACTCTACGTCACTGCGATACTTCGATGCCCGAGGTTTGCATCAGGAACAAAGAAGTTCTGAGAGCACTGTGTCGTCTAGACGTGAACAAAGCCAGTGGACCAGATGGTATACCAGCGATTGTTCTTAAGGCTTGTGCGCCTGAGTTGTCTCCTGTATTGACACGCTTGTATCGCCTCTCATTTAGAACTGGTATAGTGCCCAAGTCCTGGAAGCTTGCCAACGTGCAACCCGTACCCAAGAAGGGCAGTCGTGCCGATCCTGCCAACTATCGGCCGATTTCAATAACCTCCATACTATGCAAGATTATGGAGCGTGTATTGAACTCGCGCCTCATGGCATACCTGGAAGGTAACGATCTCCTCAGTGACCGACAGTACGGGTTTCGCCGCAATCGGTCTACTGGGGACCTACTGGTGTATGCCACCCACTTATGGGGCGAGACCCTCGAGAGGAATGGGGAAGCGATTGCCGTTTCCTTAGACGTCTCAAAGGCCTTCGACAGGGTTTGGCACGCTAGTCTTTTGAGTAAGCTTCCAGCGTACGGCATTTCCCCCGGTCTGATTAACTGGGTAAAAGACTTCCTGAGCGAGCGGTCTCTCCGAGTTGTTGTTGATGGATGCTCATCAGAATCCATGACGACTAATGCCGGAGTTCCTCAGGGGTCTGTTCTCTCTGCAACCCTATTCCTACTGCATATCAACGATCTGCTGCTGCCCGGTATCTATGGGTATGCAGATGATAGCACAGTTGTAGAGAGATACTTGCCTAGTGCTCGGGCTAGTAAGGAGCTAATTCGGACCGAAAGAGAGGCTATGGTAGAGCGTGCAAATATCTCACTTCAGGCAGTCTCCAGGTGGGGTGAAGCCAATCTGGTGGGATTCAACGCCTCCAAAACACAAGCGTGTCTGTTCACCGCCAAACGGAGCCCGTTCACCTTGGCTCCTACTTTTCAGAACGTATCCGTGGAGTACACCGACCGCCTTCAGCTCTTGGGGGTTGAAATATCTTCAGACCTTAACTTTGGGCGGTTCATTGAGTCCAAAGCCAAGATAGCTGCTAGGAAACTAGGCGTCCTTGCAAAGGTCCGGCGGTACTTCACACCGGGACAGCTTTTAACGCTATATAAAGCACAGGTTCGTTCGTGTGTGGAGTACTGCAGCCACATATGGGCTGGTGCTGCAAAATGCCACCTAGCTACTTTGGACTCGGTGGAAAGGCGTGCGAAAAGACTAATTGGTGATCCAGATCTGGTTGAGTCCAATCTACAAAGTCTTGAGCACAGGCGAAGGGTAGCCAGCCTTTCGGTGTTTTACAGGATGCATTTTGGAGAGTGTGCGCAGGAATTACATGACTTGATTCCACCTTCTCACTTCTACAATCGGACAAGCCGACGAACGGCGAGTATCCACCCTTATGTTGTTGAGACCTCTACGGTCCGGACCAAACGTTTCGCATCGTCGTTTATACCACGTACATCGAGGGACTGGAACAGTTTGCCGGCTACGGTCTTCCCGTCCGATTATAATTTAGGTGTCTTCAAGGCAAGAGTGAATAGGCTCTTAATAAACTAGAGCGCCTCACCATCAACGATTGCATCACTGCTTACCATCAGGTGGGATCGCAGTCAAGCTCTGGTTTATATCAATTAAAAAAAAAAAAAAAAAAAAAAAAAAAATAAGTAAGTACGTTGGCTACACAGGTGCTGAATGTTTTACACGCCTTTGATTCTTTTTGTCGTTTTTGGGTTAAATCTGGTTTGGGCTGAGATTTTTTGGCTTTTTCGTACACTTTTTCTCAACTTTAGCCCTCGAGCGCCGATTGTACATACGTCTGTATGACTATTCAAGCGATTACTCGGGATGCCGCATATACACAATTACAACGGGCCAGCCAGCTTTTAGAATTTAGCCACCCAATAACAATTACATAAACAAACCAACAATTGTTATTAAATAAGTAAGTACGTTGGCTACACAGGTGCTGAATGTTTTACACGCCTTTGATTCTTTTTGTCGTTTTTGGGTTAAATCTGGTTTGGGCTGAGATTTTTTGGCTTTTTCGTACACTTTTTCTCAACTTTAGCCCTCGAGCGCCGATTGTACATACGTCTGTATGACTATTCAAGCGATTACTCGGGATGCCGCATATACACAATTACAACGGGCCAGCCAGCTTTTAGAATTTAGCCACCCAATAACAATTACATAAACAAACCAACAATTGTTATTAAATAAGTAAGTACGTTGGCTACACAGGTGCTGAATGTTTTACACGCCTTTGATTCTTTTTGTCGTTTTTGGGTTAAATCTGGTTTGGGCTGAGATTTTTTGGCTTTTTCGTACACTTTTTCTCAACTTTAGCCCTCGAGCGCCGATTGTACATACGTCTGTATGACTATTCAAACGATTACTCGAATTTAGCCACCCAATAACAATTACATAAAAAAACCAACAAATGTTATTAAATAAGGCTACACGGGTGCTGAATGTTTTACAAGCCTTTGATTCTTTTTGTCGTTTGTGGGTTAAATCTGTTTTGGACTGAGATTTTTTAGGCTTTTACTAGAGTTTTTCTTTTACTTAAATTCGGTTCTATTCTAAATATCGTCATAAGTTTTGTATTTCAATTAATGAGTGAATGTCAGCCGACGATATAAACGTGAAAGTATGAATAAAGCCACTTTAAGTAACCAAAAGTGGCTTTCTTCAAAGTTTTGTATTTGTCAGTTAATGAGTTTTTGCAGTATCATAATTAAAGTTATTATGGTTGCGGAAAGGTTAAAAAGCGTTAAGTACCGTGGTTTTGAAAAATGTAACTGAAACAGGTGTGTGTTTATTCAGTAAAATAATGACATTCCCTCTCTCTTCACCCAGAGTGTAACTGAAACAGGTGTGTGTTTATTCAGTAAAATAATGACATTCCCTCTCTCTTCACCCAGAGTGGGAGAAGTTATTTGAAGATTTATGTATGATTTAGACCATAACTTTTTTTAATGATTTATTAGTCTGATCTCATTTACTGATAGTTTTATTTTATTTTTATATTTATATTTACGCGGGCGAAGCTGCGGGCAAAAGCTAGTGTAAATTGAATATTTTAGATTGATGGTTTTCCACACCCAAAAAAAGGCTGTTAAGGTTTTCCGTTGATGGTAGACAGACACTTTCAATTTAAAGGCAGATACATTCCAATTGAGAGCAGTGGTGGCCGAGTGATAATGGCCTCGACTTACGAGTTGTAGGTCGCGGGTTTGAAACCCAGCCAGGTGCATTAAGTACTTTGTGTTTTCATCACCACTGCTCTCAAAATGGTGAAGGAAAACATCGTGAGGAAACTGGCATGTCCTAGAATCAAAAATTTGAAGACATGTGACATTCACCAACCCGCACTGGGCCCGAGTGGTGGATTACGGCCTTTTCCCTATCTTAAAGAGGAGGCATGAGTCCCAGCAGTGGGAACATTTAAAAGGCTGATGATGACATTCAATTAAATATTTAACCCTAAATTCTATGTAGGTAAGTAAAGTGACAGTGTTACAGTAAAGAGAGTTGTCGCATTATTTCCAATTGAATATGAAAATAAATCGACTAACTCGCAAGCTTGAATAACTCACATCTTACCTACATTTTATATAAATATCGCGTATGAAACTAAGTAAAGCACTAGAAAAATAATTGGCATGAATCGTTCATATTGTCTGCGAAGCGCCTACAAAGGCAACTGACACAATCTTTTGTAGTCAAAGCTTGACAATATTGTTAGATTATTGAGAACAGTTGTTTTATACGAATGGTTACTCTTTGTGAACTCTGATGCCCTGGTAGCTTGGACCTTGTACCTGGTATAGCCCATTAGGCTTTAGAGGTACTGACAAACCTTTTAAAAATAGAAACGTACGCTATGGTGGATGTTAGAAGTTTTAGAAACTAAATTCAACCTATTAAATCGTCTATGACCCGTGCGTGTTGCCATTGGTGCCATATGACTCTTTTGTGTGATTATCATATATATATATATTTATTATGTATTTATTTTTTAGTATAAGGTATGGATATTTAGTTATATAAGTATTTATTAGTTTGATTAGGTTTTTCACTAAGTCTTCTTTACGTATTTCTGCACACTACTGTCTACATCTCTTCTAATCTTTCCTTTTCGCAGGTCTGCTGGAAGAAATTTCTTTGTGATATAAGCAGTACCTTTGTACATAGTTTTATTATATTTATTTATTTATTTATTTAATCTTCATGCAACACAAAGTACATAGGCGGACTTAATGCCTTAGGCATTCTCTGCCAGTCAACCTAGGGTGGTGCAGAGACATTATGGTAGGCACATATACAGAAAAATTTATTTGAGAAAGAGCAAAAAAAAAGAATACATATATTTAAAATAAACATACATATATATTTAATATAATATATATATACTACATATATATTAATTTAAAGTAAGGACAGAAGTTTAGTTTTTTTTTTATTATATGTTATCTCTTTGGTATTTTGTGTGAACATAAATTATAAAATAAATAAATAATATGACTCCATGATCGCTCACAATAAGCCTCATCAGAAGACCAAAGAGTTATACTTTGAGTTCCTTGCGTGATCGCATCAGAAATGAAGGTACTAGAGTTGAATTTCCTGCCGGAATCTGTATTTCCTGCAAGCTACAACCAAGGGGTCTTTAAATCAAGAGTGAATAGGTTACTTCTAGGCAAGCGTGCTTCATCGTCGGTCACATTATCGCTTACCATCTGATAAGATAGTAGTCAAACAAGTATAGTGGCAAGCCTATAAATAATAATTAAATAATCTTTCATTTTGAATAGTGTTATTATTATTATTATTATTATTATTATTATTATTAATAGATAACTTTACTGAACAATGAACATCTTAACTTAATAAACGACAAACATTTACAAATATAAGTGTACAATAGGCGGTATTATTGCACAGGGCAATTTCTACCAGACAACCTTTGGATGGACTTAAACGAAAGGAAAAGATTTCGGGATGACAGTGTACAACAACTTAAAGTACAATGTAAAAATAAAATAAAATTACAATACATAAATAAAAAACCAAATAAAAACTAATAAATATAAAATATAATTACAATTAGAAAGGAGAAACGAAAGTGATAGATAATGCTCCTAATGTTTTGGGGTACCTGGATCTGTTTTGTTCCAGGAACCCAATACACACCTACTTATGTTAAACCTTTAACGGATATAGAACATACATAGGTACATTACAGCAATACACTTGAAAAAGAACACAAAAGTCCTGAAGTTGGCAAAAACGTTATGTTTCGTACTTTTTACATCGCAAGCTGTGATGTGGAATGCGTTCTATTGTTTTCCGATGGCGTCGACAGGAGATGGATGCCAGCCATTGTCTACATATACAGATCGAGTGTTATAGAATTATGCCTGCACGCCAATCGTGTTGCAACATTGTATGACATCCTGATTTAGATGGAAAGATATTTATAGAGCTGTGTGTAAACTTGCTTGGGAACGGGGTTTCCGGATGACGGTACTAAATCTTACGTAATAGACTTTCAAGTATTCATTAGTAAGTTCAATTTCAAGAAATGATATAATAATTGGCGACGTAATTTATCTTTTTTATTGTTATTATTATCATTTACTAGGCCGCTACTTTTTTCGCGTTAAACTCATAAAAAAGCATAATTTTATTGCTTTACAACTTCAAGGAGCATTTTTCAAATTCTTTGCTCTGGACCGCTATCTCACTGATGAAAAGCGACGATGCGGTCGACGATGAAGCATGCTTGCCTAAAAGTAACCAATTCATTCTTATCGAATACCGTAATTAGAGACTCAATAGGAAGACAATGAGAGAGCGAACAGTTTAATGTTGCGTATTTATCCATACTAATATCATAAATGGGAAAGTGTGTGTGTCGGTTTGTCCGTCTTTCACGGCAAAATGGAGTGACGAATTGACGTGATTTTTTAAGTGGAGATAGTTGAAGAGATGGAGAGTGACATAGGCTACTTTTTGTCTCTTTCTAACCCTCCACTTCCCAGGGGAACCGTGTTACCCCGAATTTAACGCGAGTGAAGCCGCGGGCAAAAACTAGTAGTACCTATTTGATATGTAGTTTTGCTGTTCCAGTATAATTTTAGTTTTATGACTTAATAACCTGTAATTTGCTATTGGTCAAAGTCAAAGTCAAAGTCAAAATATTTTATTTCATATAGGCCTACAAGGGCACTTATAAAACGTCAGAAGCTAGTGCACGGTTCGAAATTGGTCGTTTCCTATGGAGAAGAACCGGCAAGAAACTCCATGGTTACTCTTTTAATTCATGAATCCCCAAGCGACACCCGGTGGCCGCGCATCTATTGTCTTACTATTGTGTCTCTAATTGACGGTATCTGAAGGGTTAAAAAATGTGTTTATTACAATATTGATTGATTTATGTAAGAACAGTGTAGACCAGTCAACACTGTACACAAAAGCACAAAATTAATCATAATAAACTAAAAATATAGTAAGTTGTAATAGAAAGTTATCTAAGTTTTTGTGGATTATAGTGTTCTCACATTCACATTCCAAAAAGAGGCTATATAAATAATTACAACAGAAAAATTTAAATAATTACAACTGTTAACAAAATTAAATTTAAATTTAGCCAGTGTCGAGCTTTTGATTTAAAACAGTCACTTTGTTTTGCTTTACATTCTAATGTTTCTACAGTATTGTTCAGTAAATGTATCTAATCTGCCTTCTCTTCAAGCTTTGCTGAGATAGTCCATACTGCTATATAATTCTCAGCTCCATTTTACCGTGATCGTTGCAGTAATTCCACGTTTTTGGCCAGTTGAGATACAAAACCACACTAATCCACATAATATTTTTAATTCACCACCGGTGGCCGCGCATCTATTGTCTTACTATTGTGTCTCTAATTGACGGTATCTGAAGGGTTAATTCTTAGCTTCAATTTACCAAGGTTGTTTCAATTATTCCACATATTATGCATTTGAGATACAAAACCACACTAAATCACATCACAATATCCATTAGGAAGTGCTAAATCACCATTGTCACCTCTATTTTACCGAGATCGTTTCAATGGTGCCACATATTGTCCAGTTGAGATACAAAACTACACTAATTCACAACACAATATCCACTAGGAATCAATTTGCGAATAATTTAACATGTAAAACTACACTAATTTTACATCATCTACTAAGAATCAATTTGCGAATAGCCAATGAAATTCACTCAAAAAATCTCGCCTACAATTCAGCCCCAGTACTTATTCTCTTATCCACTTTGAGGTACAATCATTTACAGAATCTTAGATTTACACTCGACCGCTCCGAATATAAATAGACCCACGGAAACGAAAATTTAATTCGGCTCGTTTTCCTCCCGACTTTTATTTCGTAATCTAAACAAGAAAAATAATGCTTACTAACAAAGTACGGTGGGATTTTTTTCGTACGGCTAACTTTTGCAGGAAGATATAACAACAAGGCACAGGTGGCAGCACTCAGCAAATTATGCAGAACCATATGGGCGCTAATCCATCAAGCGATCGAGATCGTGAGCCCGCTTCCATTAATCATCCTTTATTGATTAATGTGTCTCCACACAAAGTAAGTAATTTACTCGGTATCAACAAATTGATGAAGCCTTGATTTTTTGGTAGCTGCGAGCTTTGAATGATTACTTACTACTGATTTTATTTTTAACTAGCTTTTTCACGGCTTCGCTCGCGTTAAATTCGGGGTAACACGGTTTTCCTGGGAAGTGGGGGGGGGGGTTAGAAAGAGACAAAAAGTAGCCTGTGTCCCTCTCCATCTCTTCAACTATCTCCACTTAAAAAATCACGTCAATTCGTCACTCCGTTTTGCCGTGAAAGACGGACAAACAGACACACACACTTTCCCATTTATAATATTAGTATGGATAAAACTACGCTTTGGTTCACCTTTTACGTCCCTAGTTGCGACTTGAGTCTATTTGAAGGGACCCTCAAAACGACAGACAAAATAATCCGACTCTGGGACAGCCTTATAAAAAAAAACAATTTAAGTTCCGCGATTTTCCTCCCGATGTTTTCTGTTACAGTGCTCGTTATTATAAAATCCGGGTGACACATATCGTGAAACATTTTTGAGAGCAATGTGTGTCTCATTAAATAGTTACGGCAGAACGTATTGTTTAATCCCGATGCCATTCCGAATGGTCTGTTATTAACCCGGAACATCAAGCTGGCGGCTCGCATAATTAATATTGCAAATGTTGTTAGCAGTTAGGGTACGGATTGTGTGAGCGAGCGTACCTATAGTTCATACTGTGATACTGCGGACTATATGTGTGTTGTAACTGGGTTAGTAGTTGAAATTATTAGTATAAGCGCCGGCGCACTTGCGTTTCGATAATTGATGTATTATTATTCTTTATTTATTTCTTTGGTTTGTTTCTTTGATGATAGTACCTACATACTTATTCTTGCTAGTCGACCAACCTCTAACCGTCAAAGACGGTTGGTGCTGTAAATCAGCGCTGTGGCTCTGTCTAGTTAACTAGGACTTGGCTTACCCGTATACACACATACCGTGTTCATGCTGAGTTAGGCGCTTTTTTGGCCTCGCACTGTTTATAACTTTCTTCTTCATTGTGTAATTTTATTTTAGTTCATACGATTGTGTGAGACACGAATACCTAAACGTTTTTTCTTTCTTTCTTCTTTTCTTTCACATATACTTTAACTAATTGACGGAGCTTCATAAATATTTACACAAATTGTGTGATGATAAAAAAATACTTGTTCTGATTTTTTCTAAGAAAAACAATATAGAGTCCAAAATTTTCGATCGAATAAATTTCGCACACGATAATAATTAAGCGTTTCCAATGTTATTCAAGTTGCATAACCGTATGAGCAGTGGCGGCCGAGTGGTAACGGCCTCGACCTACGAGTTGTAGGTCGTGGGTTCGAACCCAGCCAGGCGCATTACTTTGTATAATTTATTTCATCACCACTGCTCTCAAAGCGGTGAAGGAAAACATCGTGAGGAAACCGGCATGTCCTAGAACCAAAAATTCGAAGACATGTGACATCCACCAACACGCACTGGGCCCGCGTGGTGGATTACGGCCCATTCCCTCTCCTAGAGAGGAGGCCTGAGTCCCAGCAGTGGGAACATTAAAAAAAGGCTGATGATGATGATGATGATAACCGTATGTACAATCGGCGCTCGAGGGGATAAAAGACAAAAAAAAATATCTTCAAATGTTTCATACCATAATATTCAGCGTTTAGTTGCCAAACTATAATTATAATTTTATGCTCTCCACAAGGACTCATATTCACCACATATTTAATGTATTCTGTTTACAACTGTTATGTGTATGTTCATAATAAATATATTAATTACGAATTATGGTGACATTTTCACTGGTAATCACAGTAAAGCTCAGAATAACTAAAACTTTTTGGTAGTTTAGTTGTGGGAACGTTGTAATAAACATAATCACACTTTAGTTTTGAGGCTGACCGTAGGCTATTAAACTATGAATAAATATTATGATCAGCCATTTTGTTTTGTGTGACCGCCATTGTATTCATAGATACAATAAATCATAGATTTAAGTTTACTATTAGTTGTGTTACTTTTCGTGTATACAATAAAGGACAAGGTGTAAGGGACAGTCCTCCGCAGATTCTAAAGGCTTACTCTGTATACGAACCTGAACAACCTTCCACATTTTTTTTTTCAAGATACAAAAAAGAAAATCGGCATCGCCATACAAATTGTTCAATCAAGTTTATAATTTTGTATGGTGAGGCTATATTTTTTTAAATTTCCTGAAAATAAATCTTGTGAAACGTTGTTCAGTTTTGTTCACTAAGCAAGGCTTTAAAGTTTGCGGGGCTGTCCCTTACACCTTGTATATACTGCTAAATTTTAGTCGTTTTAATCCCGTGGAGGGTCGATCCGGTACATGGAACACTATCGATTTGTAAAAATAAAACTAAAAAATAAAGAACCTTTTTTAAACTCGTATTAATTTACATTTGCATGTACGAAATTAATTACTTTTAGAAAACGTCAGCTGAGGGAGTCCAATGACCTGTAGGTAGTTCGTACGCACTAACTAAACGATAGTGTTCCATGTACCGGATTGACCCTCCACGGGATTAAAACGATCAAAATTTAGCGATGTATAAATGTGATAATGCATCAAAACTTTCTCCAAAAATGTTAATTTTAGTATAGTTATAATACTGCAATCATGTTTTAAAAGGTTACCAGAAAAAATAAAACAAAATCAAAAATCTTGCCTTCAGTAGCAATGGGGATCATTATGTAAAAAATAATTTAACGAAAAACAAATTGAATAGTAGTAAAATAATTTCGTTCATTATGATTCCTCATTAATTTGTAGCTATCAAGTACAAATGAGGAATTAAATAAACCGTTATTTCAATTAATTACCGTTTCCACATTTTAGTTAATACGTTTTTAATAAGTACTAAGAGACTAGCAATGAGTGGAGTGTGCACTTTATAAACGAGCAGGTCATTAGTGGTACAGGCTCATTGATCTGCTGGATATACGCACTTGGTACAATATTTATAAGTTCTCGATGTGCAACGATAGATCGTAATTGTATCTGCTTATATGACATACATATGTATATGCTTTATAAATTATAGTATATGTCTATGCTATTAGGAGAGATTTTTTAGAAATAAACATCACCTTTGTACTTATTTTTCTCTTATTTTTATGTATTATATTATGTGTGTACATAAATAGTTAGATAAATAAAAATATATATTTTGAAACATACAAATTAACCATAATATTATGAACCAATCAATATATTTTTTATATAATATTCCAGTCTGTCGTTTTATTTGCAATTGTCTACAAAATAACAATGATTTGCAAAGTTCATAGAATCAAAATTTAGAACCTCCATTTGAGTTTGATGAAACAAGAAAAATACTACAGTTTCAATAACAAACATCTGTGATTCTGTAAATACAGACAAACAAAAAACTCAACAGACACATAACCGAACCTAACAGTACATTCATCAATAAAAACAGAACCTAAGCTGCCGCAAAATACCTTTGCCTCAGCTCACGGCAAAAAAAAACAGCCTTAGCTATTCCAGTAGCGGTATATCTTAGACTTTACACTGACAGGTTGACGACCTATAAAAGGCTTCATATGTACTGCGAAGCCAGGAACTCTCCCTCGCCTAGAGAGTGTCGTTCGTCAGCACAGACACAAAATAGATATGTACAGAAGGCAATCTCGTGTATGTACTTCACTTTATACCTATGCTAGGCGATTGCACACACGTCAGCGCGTTGCGCCGAACTGTACAAATGCGACCGGGCGATTGAGCCGAGATTCCGTGTCCGTGAGCGGTGTCTATGTGTACGTTGCTCGAGCGCGCTTTGTTTGTAGATTGTCTTCTGTACCTTATCTATTTTGTGGCACAGGTAACTGGATAGTCGTGTATTCCTACATTTCCTATTCGCCTGGTACATATATGGGCTTATGACGCGTGTGTTGGCTATTTTATGAGTGTAATTATGAGATACGGTTATTAACTTACGTTGATATTAGTGATTGTGATTTGTGGATGTTGTTCTTTTTAGGTGATTTTGAAGCTTACCTGTAACAGATAGAAGAATATTTAATTCATGGAAACATACCATTACGAACACAATTTTGATCATCATTTCATATAAAAAGTAAAATATAAAAAACACGTTATCATCTAATGGAATTGAAAATAAAACTATTAAAATAAACAAACTTTAGCAGAATTTTGACAGGGCTGTTGGTTTAGTGGTCAGTGGTCAGTGGCCAGTGGCCCTGACTGCTAAGCCGAAGGTTCGTGGATGTGATTTTCACCCAGGACAAATACTTGTGTGATAAGATCACTTATATACCACTACTGTACATGAAGTTTAAATAAATAAATATTATTATATTAATCACAGTAGATACCTACCTGCTGTCATTTATTTTAAAATACAAATCACTAGACCGTAATTTTTAAATCATTTCTCCAATAGCGAATAAGGGTCTCTTGTGAGATTTCTAGGAAACCCAGTAGTGCGTGAACATCGAGACTTCCCCCTCCTCCCACTGTTGTGTGTTGAACAAGGTGATGAGCTATAGCGATGGCGACAGCGGACGCAAAATATTTGACGTTAAAACCTTTCGCATTTGCATGCTCCCATTATTTATTTATATTCATATAGAATGTTTGGGGGGTTTGGACCATAACCCGTCAAGCTGTTCCAATGCATGTTTTTTTTTAATGGTGGGGAAAATCATCCAATGACAACCCCCTTGGGCGGAGCGGGAGATAGTGTCAGACTCTTACTGAGTAAAAACCCTCCCCGTTCCTTTTAGCCTTCATACCGGGGCCATGTTGGCGTGTCGCGATTGCCTCGTTTGTTCGTTATCAGGTGCACCACGTGCAGGTAAGGTTGGCTTGGGTCCCGATAGGTGTTGATTGGGACCTCGTATATAGCTCCTTATTTATATACTTTATTACACACCAAGACTACTATATACAAAAGTAAACCTTATAATAAAAAACATGCAATTGGCGACCTTATCGCACTAGGGGATCTCTTTCAGTTCTCTCAGGCAACCGGGAATAGACGGAGATTGCCTGGACACAAAATGGGGTTGCACTTGGTGCAAATATAAAAGTAAACATGATAGGTAGGTACTTAATACTAAAATAGATACACATATGTACATACAAAATATACATACAAGGGCAAGAGAATAAAGCTAGAACTGCATTAATTCATGAATCCCCAAGCGACCACCGGTGGCCGCTGGGCACGCCACGATTATGGCGGTAAGTCCCCTCTTTGAGGCGTGGCTGGAAAGACCTCACGGCGTCCTTACCTTCCGCATGACGCAGGTCCTCACCGGACATGGCAAGTTCGGGAGGTTCCTGCATCGGATTCAGGCGGAAGAGACGCCCGGGTGTCGCCACTGTGCGCAACGCCCGGAGGACACGGTGGAGCACACCGTCGAGGTGTGCCCTGCCTGGGCGGAGCATCGCCGTGCCCTCGTGGGGGCGATCGGCGGCGGAGACCTCTCGCGCCGGTCCCTGGTCGAGGCCATGGTCCGGAGCGAGGAGGAATGGCAGGCGGTCGCCTCCTTTTGCGAAGCAGTAATGCTTGCAAAGGAGGAGGCCGACCGCATCAGGCAACGGCGCCCTCGCCGCCGTCGCCGGGATTCCGATCCCGATTTCCGGCCACCGTAGACGCAGGCTCGCGGACGGCGAGCTATGGGTAGCTCGCTGTCCGATGGTCCGGTAATGGACCGAGTCTAAGACGTCGACGGCGCGCACTGTTCCCGCGCGCCTCAAGGAGTTGTCAGCAGCAGGAGGGGCCCAGCTGGGTCGAAGCCTACTGGGGACAGGGTTGTCCGAAAGGGAGCTCGTGCCCCGGTATGAAGGCTAGAAGGAACGGCGCGGGGTTTTTAGTCGGTAAGAGTCTGACACTGTCTCCCGCTCCACCCAAGAGCGGGTTTCGTCAAAGATGATTTTCCCCGTTGAGAAAAAAAAAAAAAACCACCGGTGGCCGCGCATCTATTGTCTTACTATTGTGTCTCTAATTGACGGTATCTGAAGGGTTAAACCGACACATATATGCAACACGTCTGATTGGCGTGGACCAAGTATAGCTCTACAAGTCTAGTTTCCATATATATCATCCGTGCGTCACTGCAGGGTGCCAGCTGAAAATCAGCGCTAGGTGTTTGACGCCCAGCAATTGCTGAGTTGGTGACCCTTTCGGTTCGGGCACATTCAACGCAACTGTATTGTATTTCTGTACTCTTTTTTTAAATATTATTATTTTACTAGCTGCTCCCAGCGGCTTCGCCCGCGTGATAGCAGAAAATTATCCCAAGGGAATATACTTCCGGGATAAAAAGTATACTATGTCCTATTCCAGGCATTGGTCTATCCGTGTACCAAGTTTCATCAAAATCGGTTTTGCCATTTAGGCGTGAAGACGTAACAAACATACAAACAAACAAACTCACTTTCGCTTTTATAATATTAGTAAGGATGTTGTGGTATATTATGTCGCTTGCGCTGAAGAAATGCTAATCTATTCTATATAAAATTATAGTGTATTGTAAGAGTGTGTAAGTAGTGTGAACACGTAAGAGTTGAAGTGTGAGTTGTATACTGATATCGTACATTAACTCAGTGTGGTCCTAGCCTTAGTCGTAGGTACTCCCCTTAGTAAATCGTAGCTCCAAGTATGTTCAATAAAAAGGTTGTTTACATCGACGGTTGGTAAACAAACATCAATAACGTTATAGGCTCTAATGCTACAAGTCGTGGGCTGTAAGGAACAGGGTATGAATTGGGCGTAGAGCGCTTAATGTTGTTGGTATTGTTTATAAACGCGGATCGGAATAACATAAGTTTTTGACATAAACAGCAAATATTATTGTATCCTAAGTCCTGGACATGTCTGCCGCATGTCGATGAGCTGAGGGCTAAGAGAGCCACTTATTGGGTCCCATTAAACGTTAGTTAGGAATTTGCTACCTACTTTGGGAACTATTATAAACTTTGAACCTTATCAACTGCTGGGATTCAAACCTATTCTTCAGGAAAGAAAATTAAGAGGGTCGTTTTTCACTCGCCTATCGTAAACATCGAAATTGGTTTAAAAGCTTGTTACTTCATTTAATGCAATCCAACGCGATGTTTGACGAAAAGGCAACGCAAAAAAAAACAAAAGTAACGCCTGAAAACTCTGTTAGTATTCGGTAATTCCGAGATTAACTCGAAAATTTCACAAAACTTGCTCCAGGAAATAACTGTTTTTTTTAAACCCTTAAAAGTTTTTGAAAAAAGTTGTCGTCATTTAGAATCTTAATAAAGCTTTGCAAGGTCTCTAGAGGTTTACTTTTTAATTTTTAGTCAAATTATGAAGTGTCAAAGTTCATACAAAATAGGAGATTTTCAGAGGTTTTTACTGGATTAGTTTTACACAAATTTAGAAATCGGTTTCTCTAGAAACCTAGATAATATCCACAAGATACTGTGTTTCCAAAATATCTAATAAAAATTTGTAATAACAAAATAGGAGATTTTCAGAGGTTTTTACTGGATTAGTTTTACACAAGATACTGTGTTTCATGATACAAAATTTGGACCCCCACTTTACCCCCTTAGGGAATGAAATTCAGAAAATCCATTTTTAGTGAATGTCTACACCCTATAAGGAATCTACTAGACAAATGTTAAGTTTGTGGGTGTTATAGTTTCTGAGATTTTGTGATTAATCAGTGAGTGGTATTTCGCTATAGATTTGAGACCCATTATACCTGAGACAGAATCTACTATCAGAAACGTGCCATCAGTTTTGATGGGCACTAGAATTGTAAACTCTATGCACTCTATAGTTATTCATACCCACTCAGACACGAAATTTTTATGAAGTCAGAAGAGAACGCTAGCTCCATTGAACAGATTTTATTAGCTGAAGAGCACCACACAGGGCTCGTAATCCAATAACTGTCTACCATGGTGCAGAAAAGATCCATATTTCAAATAACCATAGAGTAGGTAATGGCAGAAGGATCATGTGGATAGTGTGGCTCTATTAGAGAATAAATACATAATGATTGGGCTTGAAAATAACATTTTTTTTTTGTGGTGGAACGTTATCAAGTGACTTCTTCCGCTCTGGGTGAAACAAACCGCGTGTCTGACTTTTGCTGATCCAAAACACGCTTTTTTAATTTATGGTGATAGGGTCGCACTAGATTAGGTTTTTAATTTTTTTTTTAATTGTTGATAGGTTCGCGCTTGACCCCTATCTCACCTGATGGAAAGCGACAATGTGGTCGATGATGGAACGCGCTTACAAGAAACATATTCACTTTTGACTTGAAAAAAAAATAGATAACTTGGACCATACTCCCGATATCAGCGAATGGCTTTTAAAAAACAATTATGAAACTATTTAACACATTTCCTACATAGACTTGGAATTGTATAATTATATATAATTGTATAATTATATATAATTATATATATACTAAAACGCTTTGTGCGTATGGGTGTGATACTTCTTCTTTTTAATATTAGTACAGATACGTATATAGATAAAATAAATTACAAACTGCCAACCACTGCTATACGTAGTAATTAACAAAAGCCACCCTCACCCTCTTCTTCAAAAATCATGAATCGACGTCTGTCCTCTTTACATATCAAAATAAATCAAAGAGGGGGTTGCTCAAGCATGGACCTCTTTGTATAACAAGACGACACAAAATCTATCTCTCGAGCAAAAAAAAAACATTTGCTCGACTTAGCACTCATATTTTCTTTATAAACATAACATACAGCGTCGGATGTCAGCTTCTTTTGTCACTACGTCTGTAGGAACTGTATTTACGTTATCTTTCATCTTTGTTTTGCTGCTTCACTAGACTTTTGTCGAGGATTGTTGAGTTATTTAAATGGTTAAAGGGACTTTAAGGAGTCATAACAAAGGAAGTTTGTCACAAAGGTGAAATCTTTTTTATATACAAGGTGTAAGGGACAGCCTGAAAAATAAAACCGGCCTCTCCATACAAATTGTCCAATGAAGTTTATAACTTTGTATGGCGAGGCTGATTTATTTTTTTGTTTCCTGAAAAAAAATCTTGTGGAAGGTTGTTCAGTTTCGTCTACCGAGCAAGCCCTTAAAGTTTGTGGAGGGCTGTCCCTTATACCTTGTATATTTTTTTTCATTTTTAATTATTTATTTTTTTATTTTATATTATTTTTTATTTATTTATTTTTTTAGGTAAACAGACAATTTCACGACCTCAGAAAATTCTGTTAGTCTGTTCAGGATCTTGCTGCTGTGAGTAGAAGCTAAGCGCGGGGCGGCGAGCGGTAAGAACCAAAGTATGAAAATGTTTGCCACGAGGCACCGCTCACAGCGAAAACGCTCCACTTACCAACCCGAGTTACCGAGCCGGCCCGCTCGCCGCACCGGGCACCTCTAAGACAGAAGTTGTGTCTAGCCGCCTTAGCCAAGTTACAACCGTTTCGCTTGCGTTGAACGCTTCCAGTTGGCCGAGCCCCCAATTCTTTTGTTCTGACCACGTGACTGAGCATTTAGATGACGTCATTTGAAGCTTTCTACTAGCGTTAACGATTCCAGATTAGCAACTTACCTAGGGGTACTGGCAGTTAAACAAAAAAAGTCTAAATTCGAAGTACTATTTTCGTCCGTAAAATAAAATCACTCTCTCTTAGGAATTTCCTTCCTTCCCAAACGCTTCGCATGGTTACCCATGCGAAGCTCGCAAAGTGACAGCTAACTACAGATAATTACATGTTCCGAGCACCAAATACTTCACTAACTCCGTTGTGCCGCGCATTTCAACACAACGCTCGATCTCTGAGCGCCGTCATTGAAGTAGTCGATTTATACCGGTTCTAAACACTCGAATCGGAACCGGCCCGGTCACTTATCATTGGAATCGAATCGTTTGATTAACTAGAACATCCCTATGCTGTAAAAGGTTTTAAATGTGATGTAGGCAATTTTGCCGTGGCTATTTTTTTTTCAGAGTTTGTTTACCGTCGTTCCAGCCATTTTGTTGTTTTAACAGTTGTGCTTTTTCAATTCTCAGTGAACCTGTAAAAACTATTTTTCTATGTTTGGTGAATTCCTGTTAAAACATTAGATAGGTACAGGAATTGGCAGGTATTTTTCTTAAATAACGATTCATATTTCTTGTTAGAATTCAATAATACACCCTAATAACTACCCCAATTCAAGAAAATACCTGCATAAAACTACCTTACCAGTTTGAATAACAATGAAATCCACTCGAAGGCGAGACGTTAACGTCCCGAAGTGGCGACAAACGTCACTCACACACACACTCCCTTACCGCCAGTATTGCCAACTTTTTACTAGGAAAAAACTACCATGCAAGCTCGAAAAAAAAATCTTTACAAAATAATAAAATATACAGCTTTTGAATTTTGTAATTTAGCAGTACTTAATTTTACACTAAATCTACAACATTAAATTTGAAAATACCTAACTTTGACTGTCTGTAACGCTTCATATTTAAACTGCAAAAGCCAATTTCGATGAAATTTGGCACGGAGTAAGCTTGAACTTTAAGAAATGACATGAGCTACTTTTTATCTGGCTTGGATTTCGACATTACGTCCGCAATAACCAACATTCACGCGGATGAAGTCGAGGGGAAGAAGCTAGTAAAATGTAAAGAGAATTAAACTGACATATCATATTTTTAATTAAACTTTAAATCAGTTTCAACGAAATAAACTTAAACTTTCCTTAGGTGCGTATAACATCTCATTTGACAATTAAATACCTAGACAGTGTTACCATCTGAAATATAAAACCAAATTTGTCTAAACTAAATTTAAAGGGACTCCTTTTTAAACTCAGTAACCGTGACAACTATCCCTAGATTAATGACTTAATAATTCGAGGAGGAGGAGAATTGACGGACATACCTTGAAACGTATCTCAGGGAAAATCTAAAGTTAATATTTTATGGTTGGCCACCCAGAATATAGCTCATAGTGACTCACTCACACACTCCCATACAGAGGTGCTCTCAGATATTGAGACGAGCATTCGAGTCTCACATATTGACACGAAGTGCACCTCGAACCGATAATAATGTGATCCGTGGAATCGCATTGAATGGCGCAAACTTTTATATGACTTTTAAATGGCAGAGGAGAATCTTGGTAGAAATTTATTTTATTGGGAGAAAGGTAAGTATTGAAATAGTTTTGTACAATTTAATTTAAACATTAAAGAGTTTAAGGGTGCAAACATAACGATACAGATTTATTCAATCTATTATCCCCTCTTCCTCCTGCTTATTCCCTCTCCTAGAGAGGAGGCTTGAGTTCCAACAGTGGGAACATTAATAAGGCTGATGATGATGATGATGAGACATTACTATCATCATTATTTAGTAATGTGTAAAAATAAAGTCACTTGTTTGTTTGTAGCCATTTATTCTGCTCTGAAGTTTTGATAAGTATTCATTATCTATACCAGTGTATGGACGAAACGCGAGTCTATTCATATTTAAAAAAAAAGATTTGTAATAAATAACTCGATATGTTTTACGGAAGATACTATCTAGGCCCAGTGGTTGGACAAATACGGGCTAGCCATTACTGACATTATTTGACTGGCCTTTTGGTCTAGTAGTTAGTGGCGCTGACTGCTATGCCGCAGGTCGAGGGTACGATTCCCACCCAACAAACGTTTGTGATGAGCACGATCATTTTTTCTGTGTCTGGGTGTAATTTATCTATATATGTATGTATTTAAAAATATATAAGTATGTTTATTAGTTGTCTAGTACCCATAACACAAGCTCTGCTTAGCTTGGGACTAGATAACGTTGTGTGATAGTTATGGCATATTATTATTACCTATTAACATTTTACCATTTCACCTCAGGAATAAGTCAACAAGGAAATAAATAAATAAAAACGAAATAAAATAGCAAAGTAAGAATTTGTTATTTTCTAAATTAATGTACTAACAAAAAAGTATTTGTTCAAAAATTATTCTTTGAAGAGGATAATTAGTACCTGAAGCAAAGACCTAGGTAAAGTAATTTTAGCACTAATAAATAAAAAGGAACAGTGCTTATCTTTGGAACACAATTATTTTTTTTTAATTTCACCAAAAGTTTATTAAGTTCGGTATACACAATAATGTCTTCTGAAGACTAAGTTTGGTAGACTGTATACACAATAATGTCTTCTCAAGACTCGGTTAAGCAACACTTGCCAAGGTCAGTCTGTAGATGGGTGACCGTCCATTGCAATGTCTTTCGTGCAAGTTAAGCTGTTGGTACAAGCTGTCAGTTGAGCATCTTTGACAGTTGTCACGGACAGTCGGAAGCTAGCTAAACTGGCACCAGGCTCGCCAATTTACTGCCCAGTTATTGGGTTATGGAAGGCGTAAAATCAGTGTTTTTAAGCTTCTACAACCCAGTCTAACCAGGTGCAGCTTCATACCAGGGCAATTTTTTCTGCTCTGGATGGAGCGAGAAGTAGTGTCCGACTATTACTGACTGAACCAGATCGAACAGTCGTTCTTTGAGTTTCAGAGCTGCAGGGTCTCTCCCACGTTCCTTCTTAATTTTTTTTTTTCTTTTTTTTTTTGAACTAGAAATCACAACCTTGAACAAACCTATTTCTTTCAGGTAACAATTAGGATTCTATTTCTGTCTCCCTCACTCACAATGTAGCCAACATATTAACGAAGAAACTAATACCAACTAAACAATATAAACATTGTTAATACTATTGCTAACAAACTCGTACTGTGTTTAATTGGAAAACGCAGGTTCATCAACTAAGTTCCTTCATTTGAACTAACTGCTGTAACTGCGAAGTGTTAGGGTGTTAGAGAGTTAAGATAGCATGTATGTTATGTATGTCAAAAAATAAAAAGCTCTTTTTGACATTTGAAAAAAACCCTAGAATGTAACTTGGAACGAAACTGAAAGAAACAATACAATCCTTACTAATATTATAAAAGCGAAAGTGAGTTTATTTGTTTGTTTGTTACCTCTTCACGCCTAAATGGCAAAACCGATTATGATGAATTTTGGTACAGAGATAGTTTGAACACTTTTTTTTTCGATTAAAAAAATCATCTTATGACAAAACCTGCTCTTGGGCGGAGCGGGAGATAATCTCAGACTCTTACTGACTAAAAACACCATCCCGTTCCTTCTAGCCTTTATACCGTGGCACGAGCTCCCTTTCGGACAACCCTGTCCCCAGTAGGCTTCGACCCAGCTGGGCCCCTCATGCTGCGAACAACTCCTTGAGGCGCGCGGGAACAGTGCGCGCCGTCGACGTCTTAGCTCGGTCCGGACGGTTACCGGATGATCGGACAGCGAGCTACCCATGGCTCGTTGTCCACGAGCCCGCGTCTACGGTGGCTGGAAATCGGGATTGAAATCCTTGCGGCGGCGGCGAGGGCGCCGTTGCCTGAAGCGGTCGGCCTCCTCCTTTGCTAGCATTACTGCTTCGCAGAAGTGGCAGGCGACCGCCTGCCACTCCTCCTCGCTCCGGGCCATGGCCTGAACCAAAGCCCGGCGCGAGAGGTCTCCGCCGCCGAGAGAAAAGGGGGGTGAAAGAGGGAATTCAAGTACAAATATTATTATTATGTAAATTAAAGTATATTAATAAACGCGGGCGAAGCCGCGGGTAAAAACTAGTAATGAATAAATTAGGGGTCCGGTGTAGTAGTAGCTATTTTAGTAGTAGCTACGCTATACAAAATACAAATGTAAACGATTAGTTTTGAACAACTTTAATGATAGTTTTTTTTTATGTGTGAGAGAAAAATCCTTAGTTCTTGATTTATGAAAATTATGTATTTAAAAAAAAATGTCTGGAAGAATTTGGAGTAGGACAGCAACGGCTAGAATAAAGTATTTTCAACGTTTGCATGAACAAAAGTACGTGTACAAAGCGGAATACTTTATTTCAGTCGAATTGAAATCTGACTGAACGTGAGGTAATCCGGCGCGTCAACTTGTAATACGGCGTATTAAAATATACCTACATAATAATAATTATGTTCATTACTGCCAAGTTCTACAAGATTAGTTTTAGTATATGCAAAGCCCGATACACGTGTCTAGTATTTTTATGTAAAGCATTTATGTACAGTATTTTATAACTATATCATGAAAAATCACAAGGTTATAAGATGTTATGTCAGTAAAAATACATAGTCACCAGGGGACTGCAGGGCTGTTTTGCACTTGCACCCTACTGTTTGCTGGTGCCTAATGCCCGCTATCACCTGCGTTGTACTATGTGTCGGTGAAGACTAACTACCTTTTTAAATATTTTTGGGAAAAAATATAATATGTTACACCATATTATATTTTTTCAACCATTGTAATCCATTCAGCTACTGATTCTGAATATTTAACTATATTCAGTTATCGCATAAACTAAAAAATAATGTTGCAAAATTCTCTGTTGCACAGTTTCCATTTATACCCGTTTAGTGGTAACACGATCGCCCCTTTCGTATGGAAATTATATCATAACTGGCGAATAACAGGCATTATGTAGGTGTACCTCACTATAATCCTAACTATCCGTACTAAATTAGACATATTTTATGTGTTGTTAGTAACATTCTTTTCAATACACTTGCTCATAAAGTGACTCTTATTGCACTGCACTCAGGTAAATAATGGCGCTTGTTACCAAACTGTGACATTTTGATTACCATTGCGCACTAGTGCTATAATGTGGTTAAAACCTTATTGTTCAACCTCTCCTCCGCCATCATTTTATTACATTATCGTATCAGGATGGGCGCAGGCCGTCTCCACGAGGAAAAAAAAATGGGCGCGTATATGAAAACAGATTTTTGCCGCCACAAAAGTTTACTAGTTTTACAGTTATTTTATTCATAAGTGTATTGAAAAACGTCGTAAATGATACACCTGAGTAATTAGTGATTGCCGTTCTCGGCTCTCTTAAGACCCTCGCCATGGCTCGGGTCTAAATACCGCCTCGACGGTGATCACTAACATTACACACTTATATCATAATTTATATTATTAATCCTGTATGTGTCGTCAGTAACACTGGCTTATGTATCATAGGTTAATCACCTGGCACAGGAGTCAGGGACTACAATAAAATGGTAAAACATCTTAAGAAAATAAAGGTTATTATTATTATTTGCCCTTTGCGTTCTAGGAAACAGGGTTTCCTTTTCTGAAAATCCCCGCGACCCTTTGCTGGGCTCTTAGGTTCACTTTTATATTTATTAATAGGCTCGTGTTTGACAACCATCTCATCTGTTGGCGATGATGTGGTCGACGATGGAGCACGCTAGCTTAGAAATAACCTATTGACTCTTGACTTAAAGGTCCCTAAGTTGTAGCTATTAAGAAACACCTCCTAGAATCCAGCAGGGAATGTCACTCCTTGGCTGTAAGTGTGTTCCCAAAAATATTGCCAGGCAGATGTCGTCTGGCTTCCAATGAACCATAAGTGAAGAGTGACGGAGCAAGCCTCCTATAAGGTGGACCGATGAGCAGGTAAGGGTTGCGGGGACCCGATGGATCCGAGACGCACGGGACCGTTAATTGTGGCGGCACTTGGGGAGGCTTGTGTCGACATCAGTCTTTCGGCTGAAATGATGATGATGATGGCAGAGCAATCGGCTTCACACATGTTAACTAATATTTCAAAGAGCTAGAATTAGTTTTTTGGTTTGTAGGAGGTAATCTCTGGAAGTTCTGACCCGATTGCAATATTTTTTTCTCCGTTAGAAAGCTGCTTTATTCCTAAATGTCATAGGCTATATTTTTGGTATGCAGGCAAAAGCGCGGGCAAAAGCTAGTATTCAGTAACAAACAAAACACGTGAATAATAAAAATGTAACCGCCTTAACGCTATCAGCGAAGTGGAAGATTATCGTAAAATCTTTCGAATTTTTCCAGTGTTAATATCAATCGGTATGGCAGGTGAGCTCATTTTGTATGAATTCGTCATAAAATTTACGCTCCCTTTGATCGTACACCTCAAATCGTAAAGAACATGGTAAGTAACGTTTTTGCCGCTCCAGCTGTATTCAAATATCAATTTTTTGTATCAAAGGAACTGAAATGTTTTAACGTAATAATTCTGAGAACATCTCTCAAATTATTTTTGTAGATAGAATATTTTGTTTTTAACGTTTGATTTGATTGAAGCAAATAATGATTTATGGAGTTCATTTATTAATAACTATAGTGACTGCGATGAATAAATATTTGCTCAAATCACTGACTGACTTTGTAATTAGGTGGACTCTTTTTGACTAATGAAATAAAACCAAAGCATACATAGAATATCAACGCCTGTCCACATTTTAGCTATACCATTGATGACACCATGGACAATAGGCAAAGAAAACACTCTCCTTAATTTTCTTCATCAACCATTTTTTTTTTTTTACTTTTGATAGGCTTTCGCTTGACCACTACCCCACCTAGTAGAAAGCGACGATGTGGTCGAGATAAGTAAGTTTGCCTAGAAGTAACCTATTCCCTCTTGACTTAAAGATTCCCAAGTTGCTGTCAGGAAACACTACTACTAGGAGGCTTTGCTATAGATCTTTGTGTTTAAGATACCATTTTTGAGGTATTTCTTTTTTGTTAATTGATAATAGACCAGTGCTTCACTGCGATCCCACGTGATAGTAAGCAGTGATGCAATTGTTGATGATGAGGCGCATTAGTTAATTAAGAGCCTATTCACTCTAGCCTTGAAATATTTCACAGTCAAGATTAATTCTAATAGCTACGTAAGAGTACATGGTCGCAATCCACAGTCCTGAAGTGCGAAAATAAGTCACTGTAGCCGAAATCGGTATTTGATTTGAAATAATTACTATAAGTAAAGTGATTATTCGATGGAGCAGTAGATAGAGAGAGCTGCGGCAGTAGGTCTTGAATTCTCTCTTCTTGAGCAGCTTAAGGAACAGGTGATTTTCGATACTAACACTCTGATATTTCTTCTTGCTTCAACCATAGCGAGAGCAATTACGTGTATTCTGTCGTAATCCGGTCCTTCATGTATCAGAGAACCAGTTCAAGTTTTGGGCTCAAAAGCTTTTACACTTTTTTTTTTTATTTAAATTCACTAAACCTTTTAAAGTCTTTATGGCTCAATTGCATAATAGTCGGTCCAATAAAATCATTCAACATATTATTTTAAACTCATATCAGTGTTCAGCTTTTCCAGAATATTGATATTAATCGAAATAAAAGCATTCTCGTCGGACCAATGGTATTAAATTGGTTAAAAGCATTTATCGAGAGGACTGTTGCGTCCGCAGATGTAGGTATCATGGATTGTTTGAAGGAGTCGCAAGGCAACGCAACTAAAGGGACATGAGTAGATTTCATTTTATCATTGCTATTCAAAAAACACTTACACGCTAAAGAAAATACAAAAAAAAACGCTTTTCTGGTGCTTGTCATTATTAACTCTTCAACTGCAGTAATTGATTATTGTGTGACTAGGTTTTCATAATTTAAATGCAAGAACTTCTTCACACCGTCGAAGTCAACCGCGGTGAAGGTGGTCTGACGATCTGATCATGTTCGAGGGACAAACTTCACTAGAGAGAGGGAGGAGAAACGGGGAGGCCTTTTCCCAGAAGTGGGACACAGTATAGGCTATACAAAAAATGTATGAGAGCCTATTGGTGACTTAGTTTTTGCCAACTAAGTCACCAATAGGCTGTCATACATTTTTTGCGGATCATTAGTGCCACAAAAATGCCATATAATATACATGTAGATATGATTTGACGGTTTTCGAGTGTCTGCTTTTTTTTAATTTTTACTATTTACATACCAGCACAAAACATCGCGGGTTTAACAGTGGTATGTCGGAAGCGACGAACTCGGTGCCAAAACATACTTTTTGGTATCATTCAAAAGATTTAGATCGCATTATAATCTAGAAAGTATCTCTTTAGAGCAGTTGAGCAGTTCTTTGTATTTATTGCCTAACTAATTTCTAGAGGTAAATCGTTCATATAATATGGTAGCATGCATTCCCTCGTCCGCTTCTGATTGTCTCAAAACTAAATTGGTACTGGTAACAACAGCAGCACTACATAACTTTCAATGCTATGTCCGACCATGCAATATGCTATTATGTCGAAAAACATTTTGAACTTCCAAAGTGATAAACTCAGTCAGTTACGTATTTCATGAATGACGTCAGTCTAACAACCAACTTTTAGGTGTAGAAGCTAGTTATAACTTCAGCGCTAATTAGTTAGCGAAATAGGGACCTTGGAAACGTTGTAGGAATTTTGTTATACCTCGTCGTTTGGGGTAACACTGAATAGGGAGTGAATACTGTTATGACATTTGTTTAGCGAGTATGTATATGTTACTGAATAAATGAAATAATATAATAATAATAAATTAATTTCTATTCGATTTTGACTTTCAGTATCTCGGGTCGCTCGTCCAAAGGGATGGTAAGGTAGACCGAGATGTAACACTGCGGATCAACGCAGGATGGATGAAATGGCGACAGGTCACGGGAACAACTTGTGACCCACTCATGCCCCTCAAGTTGAAGGGTAAAATTTACAAGTCCGTCATAAGACCTCTCATACTGTATGTAACAGAATATTGGGCTGTGAAAAAGAAGGATGAAAAAAGATTGCATGTAGCGGAGATGAGAATGTTGAGATGGATGTGTGGTGTGACGAGAATTGATAAAGTGAGAAATGAGTATATTAGAGGAAGTTTGAAAGTGGCGCCAGTGACTGAAAAGTTGAAAGGTAATCGGTTGTCTTGGTATCGTCATGTGAAGACCTCCTCTTCGATGAAGCGTATATTACTAAAAGAGTTCTGAGGATGGAGTGGGAGAGGAAGGCCGAAGAAAAGATGGATGGATTGTGTGAGCAAGAAATATGAAAGGTTCCACACTGGCAATGTGCTAGAGATGGGTCGGCCAACCTGGGTTCGCAGTCGGTTTAGAGATTTCCAAATTGGCCACTGTAGTTCGCGTCCAGGGGGAAGATGCTCCGATGGGGTGATAAAAAGTGGAGGAGTTGGCTTTGAGTTTGAGCTGTTTTTCAAGGAGGTCGTAAATCGCATAAAACTACATACTGATACTGATTAAATTACTAGTCCAATGCAGCAACAAACTAAACTGCAGTATAATTTCTGTCGTAAAAGCGATCGCAACTAAAGCCTCCCATATGCTTTAGCTAAAAGCCATAATAGTTGGTTTAGCAGTTTATAAAAAGTCCCTTGTGGCTGCATTGTGCGTTCGCATGAAGCAGATAACAGATAAAATATGCATTAGTAGTTTATTATAGCTATCTTGGCACCCATGGGAGTTTTCACAAGAATTGTGTTCAGTAAGAGTGGTGTGCTAGGTAAGAGGTTATGAATGAAATATATTTGTAAGTGGACGACCATCTGGAGCTAGAAATTTTTCGTGTGAAGGAAGACAGGCGGGTTTTAGTTAGTAAAAAGCTGACACTCCTCGCCCCATTCAGAAAGGAAGACGTCAGTTGATGATATCCCATATTTGACAATATCACAGCAACACAGAAAACATAACATACGAATATTTATAGTAACCACCTGGCATATCTTAGCACCTACGGGTATTTGCTGTTGAAGTTATATTTATTTTAGTTTAATTCATGAATCCCCAAGCGACACCCGGTGGCCGCGCATCTATTGTCTTACTATTGTGTCTCTAATTGACGATATCTGAAGGGTTAATTTTAATTTTAGTTTTTCGCCCAAAGTATTAGCATTGCCATTCAACGTGGCAATGCTGCTAGCCTTCTGGACACATTTCCGGATGACAGCGATGTGGAGGAGTATTTTGACGCCAGAGTGCATTTTTTTTTTTTGTATTATTTATTGTACATAGTTAAGTTTAGTATATAAGTATTTATTGTTAATATTTAAGTTTGCTGATTGCTTATACTTATAAACTACGTATTGTTAAACAATTTACGATTACATTTTGTAAACAGTAAACTACGATCCTACTCCACAATAAACAGAAAATAAAAGACTAGATTTAGATTTAGTTTTTGCTAACACCTACAATAAAGAAAATAATTATTCTAACACCGAATTTAAATCTAGCAACAATATTAGTATCTATAGTGATGTTCTACTATGAAGCAACCACCAATTTCCCTTTACATATTGCAGGAGATTCGCAGGATGTTAATTCATAAGTGAACACATAGTTATTTAGTTTCTGCCTTCCTCTGCATACCTTTCTATACCCTTTCTGTTGTTCATCACATAATAATTTTGTGTTGTTTTACAACATATATGTTCTACAAACATGCTGTTTGTAGATAATAGGATGTCTAAGAAGACAGGGAATCCTCAAGTAGCCTTTTAGTCTTTCATATTAATTCATGAATCCCCAAGCGACCACCGGTGGCCGCGCATCTATTGTCTTACTATTGTGTCTCTAATTGACGGTATCTGAAGGGTTAAAAAGACTTCTGTCATCGATATTCAGGTAAGAGCTACACGGAAAACCCTGGCCCTGGTATGAGGAAAACCCGGCCCTGGTATGAGGAAAACCCGGCCCTGGTATAAAAGGCAATAAGGAACTATGAGTAGGTTTTAGTCAGTAAAAGTCTGACACGCCCGCCAGCAGGGCGGGAGATGTCAATGGATGACTTCCCACCTAAAAAAAGGTAGAAGCTAAACAAAACCGCTGATTACATAATTATCATGCACCCTGAGAACTTACACGTTCTTTGATAAACATTAGGACCATGTCTAACCATTTAAAAGTGATTTTCGCAAGCCAAATTAGCAGAGTTGCTCGAGAGATATAGACAGCAGCGCTTAAACGTGGTTTAAGTGGTGCTATTTGCGCTCAATAACATTGGTGTAAAATTCGTCTCATTAAGTACATCGAAGGGCTGGAACAATTTGCCTGCTGCGGTCTTCCCGTCTAATTATAATTTAGATGTCTTCAAGGCTCTTAATAAACTAGTGCGCCTCACCATCAACGATTACATCACTGCTTACTATGAGATGGTTTATATCATTAAAAAAAAAATTATAAGACAAGTGTATACAAAATAATAAGATAAAATATATGTTATGAAACGATCATGCTTCCGTAAAGGCTGTGTTCGAGCTACATCGCTTCCGCGTTGGATGTATTTGATCCCGAAGCCCATCGGAAAAACGTGCAGTCAGTCACGCGTGTCAGATTGACAACTGACGAAAATACCAGGAGTAAGCGAGGGACACATTGACGGGGACTCGGGAAAAATTCCGATTATGTAGAACAAGGCAAATAGACTTGACTGAAATATTTTCGAGTTGATGGTATTTGTTGGGCCGTGTCAGTGGAGAAGTGGCCTTATTTACAAAAGTTTGATATCAATTAATGAAAATTTTTACATGTTTTGTGTTATTTAGAGGTCTAAAGGACCTAACGACAAACTACCTGCGTATATTTTTCCCTTTTCTGTCAAATCCATCCATTGGTTGTCTGTAAAAATTGCTTTTAGCGACAAGATCGCCCTTTGTGACACCCTATTCATTTTAATTTCCCATGCTGAATCTCCTTTCAGAAACCAATCTTTGGCCCCAGTAGACTTCGACCTTTGCTGAGCCCTACGGTTTGCTGACAACTCCTTGAGGAACGTAAAAAGTTCCTATTTGTAATTTTATTGGTTTTGTTTTGTTGTTTTTTATATACAATAAAGAGTCTATCTATCTTTACATTATCCTAAAGCGTGATCTTTCTCGGAATGCATACAATAGCAAGAAATTCGCAAAGACAAAAAGCTTGCATGAAGCAATTTAATAATTTACTGAAAATCATATTGATCATAAAATTTTAACTAGATATTAATAAAACAAAACACTAGAATAATCTGACAAACAATTACAATGTTTGCATGGTCCGGCTTTAATTTTTTTTTAAGTATTTTAGACTTGTCTTCACTTAAATATCTATCGTACTATATCAGCTGTGATTTGTTACAAACATATCTAAACTCATTGTAAGTCTTTATCGAGACTTTACACCTGAATAATAACTCTTAGAACTCAAAAGAAAATATGAGTACTTACATTATTTACGTCGCCAGAACAGAATTAAATCGTATCAAAGAAGTGCGCACTTTCCTGCAGCCCCGGTTGTAAAAAGAAATAATAAAAATCCCTTCAGTCAGTAAAACAAATTTATTTTCATGTTCTTTGAATCCGTTTCGAATATTTAACTAAACACTGAGAGCACGAGACGAACGACTATAAAATTCTGCCCATCACACCGCACCATACTATGATCATATTATGATCGTGCTAAAAACGGATCAGAAATTTTAAGTTAATTAATGTAAAATATGTAATCGGACGATGGGGTCGCGGCAGACCAAGAAGGAGATGGCGGGACGACTTGGATGTCTTCCTTGGGAATTGGAAAGAAGTGCCTCAAAACTGGGAACATTGAAGGAGTGGAGGCCTTTGCCCAGCAGTGGGACAGTATGGGCTAGATATAATAATAATAATAATGATGATAAAGTAGCTATACAGTAGAGCGTTCCATCACCGACCAACAACGTTGCATGCCTAGCACAGAGCGCATTGACACTGGCAAAATATGCAAACATTTCAAGCGTGTGATGACCGTTAAACACTGATATCAAACGCTGTTATTACGTTCAAGTAGGCAAAGTAGACCATGTCATGTCGCTTTCCTGGCTTGTTAGATTCCTAGCACATCATCATGGTTTGATACGGTGTGATAGACAGATTTCTTATATATATTATTATGTCTAGCTGTTGTGACGATTACAATAAGCTTTATGGCAATGTTTTTTTAAAACAAAGGTAAGAACCAGAGATGTAAATAGGTATAGCCGTAGGTCCTAATTAGTAGTAGATGTTTGTGTTCCGAGAAATTCATATTTTCGATAGTTTTTTTTTTACTTTGCAGCTCAATATCGGTAATAAAACAAGCTTTTAATGAAAACATTTTTTTTCATAGCAAGTTTTTATAGCTTGGAATACCTATATAATTAATACTCGTCAAGACGAATGATACGAGCCCAAACTTGATAGGGCTGTGTCGTTTGACTACGAAGTTCCTATAGCCACCTTCCAGTTCCATCATCAGATCAGCTCCGCGTCATAATAATTTTGCATTGTCATCTGATTTACACATGCATGCAAAATTTCAGCTCAATCGGTAACCGGGAAGTGGGTCAAATTTAATTTGTAAGATTTGATGACAGACAAAAATCGGGACAGGTGAAACTAAATAAAAGCTAGTATAAATATAGGTACATTTGTAGCAACTTGTATGCATGTATTAACATAACACTATTGTCATTAAAACTATTATCATAGTTGAAACTCTTTAACTTAGAGGCAAGGTAAGACGTCAAGTTTTTAATAACATGGCTCAATTAAGCTCTTCTGATAGTTAGAGTTGTGTTTATGGTTTTTAATGAGTATAATTGTGTTAATATAGACCATAATAATATTACAGCAAATAATATTTTTTTTTGAAAATTGTAAGTTCACAGGCTATCTTGGAACATTCACCTAAAGTGTACCTAGTAGGTATACAGGGTGTAAGGGACAGGCTTCCGCAACGCTACTACTACGTTGAATGTTTACTAGAGCTGAAAGTGAAATTAAAATTTAGATCATATGAATCAGTTGAATAATCTTAAAGAAATACCCTTAAATCAAAACATAATAGGGTTGAAAGTACCCTTCAGTTCAATAGACAGACAGATAACCACTACAAACAATCCTATAACTAAAACCGGTGATTCCGAATGGAGCGGTCTCAATGAAACGTGACTTGACCGTTCAGAAATCCAATTTGAATTTGACAATTGCTGCATGACTCTTTGATTGGTCGTGGAGAAACTTTAAATTCAGATTTGTGACGATAGCGAAAGAGTGTTTCAATTCAAGACTTTTTTAAATTTAATCTTTATATACAGTACTTTTACTTAGGTGGTATTAATGCCACCAATCAACCTTTGGGTAAAAAAAAAACCTTTTGTAAGTGTACAACTTATGTAATTTTTTTAATTTGAATAAAATTTGAGGAATGTGATGGGGGTAAGGTATGATAGCGGTCAAGCGCAAACCTATCAACAATAAAAAAAATGTCATTAAGATTAGGTTTATTCTAAAATAATAAAGTAGTAAATATCAAACATTATTATAAAGTTAACTGAAAATAATATAAATTTTATTTAATGAGAAAGATGTGGAGCGTGGCAAAGAGGCACAAATACGTATTCTTACTTAGCCAAGTTACAATCGTTTCGCTAGCGTCGAACGCTTCGAGTTGGCCACGCGCCCAATTCTTTTGTTATGACCACGTGACTGAGCGTTGCGATGACGTCATTCCCGTACATTTGAAGCTTTCTACTAGCGTTAACTATTGCAGATTAGCAACTTAGCTATGGGTACAGGTAACTTAGAGTCAGACCAAGTAACTTAGTTAATTGTCAAATGAAGGAGTTATGTACAGTCATACCCACGAAGCAAGTACTACTCCGTGGTCATACCTAATGCAGTATATTTAGAATTGCTTTACTATTACCTATTTCCTTTAATCTATGTTCAGTGTATTCGTGACATTACAGGCCTTAACAGAATAATAGTGGTTCACTATTTTATTTTTTTATATCGCAGCACATTATGTGCTGAAATAGGAGTCTTTTTGGCCTCGTTTAGTTTTTTTTTTTTTTACGAAGTTATATTTCTTTTTGTTTACCCTATGGAAATCATAAAAGCCTTTTTCTAATTAGCTCAGTATTACTAATATCATCATCATCATCATATCAGCCGAAAGACATCCACTGTTGGACATAGGCCTCCCCCAAGCGTCGCCACAATGACCGGTCCTGTGCGTCAGGCATCTATCGGATTCCCGCGACCAACAATTATATTATATAGCAGAAAATTCTCAATAAAATACGGTGTTTGAAAAATGTATAGTAGACTCAAAATACACCCACTGAATGACAATACCTAAGGTACCTTTCATATAAAAGCGTCGTCGTAAAACTAGAACTGAGTGCATGTGCATACAATACTAACTTATTAAATAATATGCTTCTATGAAACAATACATAAGTAGATATTCAGTTTGAAATGAAGTTGTTTATTCACATATTCTCGTGTGCCGAAAACAAAAGCCTGAACAATACACCAAATTCAACGATAACAAAGGGAAATGAAATTCGCTGTCTATTTTAAACAATTTGAAAAGTCGCCTCTTCGTTTAAAACAACGGCCCAGTTTTCCAAATAAATTTTAATGCCCTTTCTCACCGGTGCATCCGAAAATAGTAGCCAGAAATACGACAAATCAATACGCTACAGAGCCCGGCCTACTAAGTTATTTAAAATGCAGTTGACACTTCATTCGGGCGAAAATGCAATATTCGCCTTGTCCAAGTGGAAACGCGGTTATTTTCAATCACATTTTTGGCGAAAAATTCGCTACATTGATTTCAATGGCTTTATAATTTCAGAATGTCTATTAAATTATAATATTTCGTTGCTTTATCGTTTTTTGTTGAGATAAAATATTTATGCGGTTTTATTTTTGGACCACTGCGGCGGCGCTCGGGCTTAAAATATTTATGCCGTGAGATATTTTATTAATAGTTGTATGGATAGGTATCACTTATTATTCATATGTATTCCACTTCGTTGTTTGGTAAATCTTTCACGCTACAAGCAGCAAGTTTGTGAGAAGAAGAAGCCTTAGAAGTGAGGCGTGCCCAATTGCTACCAACTATTCAAAAGACTGTATAGGAGCATTACCTATCACTTTAATTGGTTTTCTCCTTTCTCTACCGTATATTTTAATATTTATTCGTTTATTTATTATATTAGTGCATATTTTTGACCTTTTTCTTATGTAGGTATGTTCTGATAAAAGGGTATTACTTATTAGGCGAATACCACCTGAAAATCAAGTAGAAGTTTTCTACTAGCGTTATCGATTGCAGATTATCAACTTGGCCTACAGCCTATATGAAGTAAGTATATATCCGCGGTTGGAACCAAAATCCTCATACACAAGAAACGATTAAACACAGTACCTATTTAAACATTCTACTTAAATTGAAAAAGATTTATTGTATGCTACGGCTAAAAACAACAGTTTCTTTATTTATGAAACAAGAATTTATTACATGTTTTTACAAGATAATTTAGCAAACTTTGGGTTTAGAAACCTTATGTCAAAACATTGCGAAACATTTTTGACATTTGATATTAACTTGAGCGCGCAATCATGAGCTAG
The DNA here is from genome assembly GCA_949319445.1 of Mythimna lalbum. Classification (NCBI taxonomy): domain Eukaryota; kingdom Metazoa; phylum Arthropoda; class Insecta; order Lepidoptera; family Noctuidae; genus Mythimna; species Mythimna lalbum. Next base: position 6,826,608 of record OX439348.1, on the reverse strand, counting down.
GAGCTTTTAAGATACGTATACGTAGCTAAAAGTATCAAGAAAATATATTTTTTGGTACTTAGAAATATGTACAATACTTAAGTAGCTAAATTAGTTAATATCTTTTAGGAACTTTAACTTTTTTTTTAACCTGTTTTTTTTTTCGTCAAAAAATTAGCATTGCAGTCTACTGAAGGTGTGTCCAAAAGACTGATGGCATTGCCACGTTGTATGGCTTAATTTTTGGCCTTGGTATAAACCAGTCCTTAGGTCACATAAAGTTTCAACCAACTATTTGAATAAATCTTTCAATAGTGTATGAGCACTACGATCAAAATAGTTTTCTTTTGTGACGTAACTACTTTACAGTTTTTAAATTTTTTCCTTTACCTATGAGACTTTGTTTCATGCCAAACAGGATTCTAAGTGAAAAGGAAAAAGTACCCTTTTGGTTTTGATTTCCTAGCGAGTGGCGAAAGCGCCTAAGCGGAGTATAAACGGCCTTATTGATTGATTGCATTGACTTCAAATTTTGATTTTTTTCAACCTTATGATTTTTACCTGATTTTTTCCTGACCTGCTCCAGGTAGAAGACTAGAGTATTTGATATTAATTTGAAATTATACCCCCACGAGATCCTAAAAAAAATCTTGACAGACGGACAGTTAGACAATAAAGTGATTCTATAAGGGTTTCATTTTTCCTGCTTAGGTATGAAACCTTAAAAATGAACTATAACCAAATACCAACATTCAGAAAACAACACTATCCTAAAGTGTTCCGTTCTTAAATCAAATCTCTATCTCAAACAGTAATGGCATGTTTTCCTGCATGAGGTAAAGTGTTGTCAACACGGAACCGGAAGCTTGCGGTTGTTGTGAGCTTTACAAATGATGGCTTTCCTTCACGCGGGTCATAGGTGGCCTGTACAAATCCCGCGCAAATTCTGTGACGCTGTTTGTGTCTTCCTTTTTTGAAGGATGTTGCTCGAATGTGTTGGAATTTGTATGTTGGCTATGCAACTTGAAGGATTTTTGTAACGGTATTATTGTGTTCGAAATTTGAACTGTTTTGGTTCGATTTTAGAGATGGATAGTTTTGTTGTGAATTTATTTTCAAAAGCGTTCTTTCTTTAAATTTATCTTTTTTATCTTTTGTTCATATTTTTTCTATAACATCTATACCTGAGTTAAAAGAACATGTACAGAGGTGCAATTTATATTTTTATTCTTTTTTATTATTACTGGCTGGTAAGGTAGGAATAAAATTTCGTCTGCATTCTTTTCAATAGGAAAATTCTAATCATTTTTTGCGTCACACAAAGGTGACCTATTTTTCACTGTATGTTGAGCTGTAGGTGAAAACCCGTTTCAATGAAATTGATCATTAAAATTGCTCAGAAGTTTTTTTAGGTACTTGAGCTGTTGTAGCTATAGGTACGCGAGATTTGAAATGTTATTCTGTCTAAAGTACACTTTGTCTTAGAGCTGGTTTCATGCGGAGTTCCTATAGAATACAAGGCCAGTTTATTGTGGTTTTGTTACCACTGGCATACACTAACTGACACTGGCTTTTATGTCATCTAAGATGGAATTAAAATATCTTTTCCCGCTCTGGGAGTGTCAGAATTTTACTGACTAAAATCTGCCCTGTTATAGCAAATAATCCCGCAGTGCGCGTTTAGGTAAAAAGGTACTCTGAGCTTTTCATTCTGGGAATTCAATTCAAGAATATTTATTTCACTTTGAACAATAATATGAGCACTTATAAAACGTCAGAAACTAGTGCACGGTCTAATTGGTCGTTTCCTATAGAAAACAACCGGGAAGACTTTTCATAAAATAATATAATAAAATCTTTATTAAACCCTTTACACAATATTTTTACATATTTTTGCAACAAGTAAATCTTAAATTAATAACTATGCTAGTATCCAGCAAATAACTATGTGTAAAATTAACTATATATTAGGACTTATAAAACTAATACTTTAAACCTAAAGTTATGTAAAATTAGCGACTTTCCTGAGCTAGGTTTATAAAAACCTGTGTTTCAGGTCACCACTCGACGAGACTTATCATTTAAGGTGCATGTATGTTTATAGACTTAAGAATAACAACTTACTAACTTAACCCTACACTCATACTAAAACTTCCAAAAGTTTCTCTGTGTCTGTGTAATTTAATTTTAGAAGGTACTCTGATATCAGTGTACTACATTTGAAGTGATTTACGCTATATAAATCTAATAATTTGTTCAGCTTGTTGTACAAAAAAGGTCCTAAAAATACGTAAAATCTTTTAGCAAAAGCGTGTCTAGTCTGTTGTTTTTCGCATACCATATCTTTCCTCCTCCTGGTTGAGGATTCTGGGCGATAGGGAAGCTCAGAGTGCTTATGAAGTATGATGTGCATTATAAAAAGTTGCCGTACTGTTAGTATTTTGCATGCTGTGTATAACTCGTGTGTGGGAAACCTGAAAGGCCGGAAGGTTGCAACCTTTAGAATTGCTCTTTGAGCACGTTCCAGAGGAAGTAAAATAGTCTTTGCTGCACCACCCCATGAAGTAATACAGTAGGTAAGAACAGATTGACACAAAGCCAAATAGACCTGTTTTATTAAGTTGTAGTCGGCTATGTGACGTAGGTTCTTAAAAATATATATTAATTTACGCACTCTTGTGCACAGTAGCTCAATGATCATGGTTATTCTTTTTTGAAAAATAATTGACTCTACTGTATTTCCGTATTGCAATATTATTGGTCTAGATAGCTTTCCAACAACTTCTCAGAAGCATAGCATAGTATAATGAGCCTTTTAATGTTCTCAGTACTGGGACTCAGGCCTCGTCTCTAGGAGAGGGAACGTTCCGTAATCCGTTCGTGCATGTCACAAGTCTTTTGTAATTTTCGAAATGTTTCTAGGACATGCCATTTTCCTCACGATGTTTTCCTTAACCATTTTGAGAGCAATTGTGATGAAATAAATTACATAAAGTAATGCACCTGGTAAGGTTTAAACCCACGGCCTAGAACTCCTAAATCGGATCGGATCGCCACTATCACTTGACCACCCCTGCTCGCATTTCTCAGAAGCAAAATATTATTTGGGTACTTCAGTCATTTCCAAGAAAAAAATATGTTAATCAAGAGACCCTCGGATTCAGCCAGTTTAATCGAAGTTCACAATATATTCCAGGAGCGCTCAACATTTTGTTGACCCTGTAAAATTCAAAAACATACTAAAGCCGTGCAGTGTTCTCGGCGTATTGTAAGTAAACCCATAAATATTTGTTCTTTATATTTCATGCAGCTCTCAAAGGTGTGGGCCACGCAAATGCACTGCGGGGCGTCAGTTGGCTACCTCTGCTTTTATGCTTGCATTTGTACGGTTGTACAAGATTAAATGTCAGTAGTCTGTTGTAATAGGAGATAATAAGAAAATCTATCAACAATATCTATTGTTGAAATGCTAAAATGTCTGGCATTGGTCACGTGATATTTGAATAGCGCATGTCTTTTAAAATAGTTAAGGAAAACATCGCAAGTAAATTGGTGTGTCCTAGAATTTGAAGATGTCTGCTTTCGAGTAGGTAGATATCTCTATATCTATATTTTAAATAGTGTACAATGTATCTATTCTATATGTAATGTTGTGTAGGTATACTGTTCATAATAGTGATTGAATTATTTTACATTGATCATTTTGTGATCGAATGAAAACATTGCATAAGAAAGCTTATGCATAAGTCAAACATTTTGGGCATAAGGTGAGATAGTTTTTTTTTTATTATTTTTGGTAGGCTTGCGTTTGACCACCATCCCACCTGATGGTAAGCGATGATGTGGTCGACGATGGAGCACGCTTGCCTATAAGTAACCTATTCACTCTCATTCACAGTATTCAAAAGTGAGTCTACCAAATAGTAAAAAAAAATATTTAAGTTTCAGCTTTCTATCACATATTTGAACTATCAAAATTTGTTAACATTTATTCTCATTAAATATACCAAATAGTGAATAGATACTTTAAAATATTAATTCTAATTATTATATGGAAAATGGACTCGCTAATTTACTGTAAATATTGTCTAGAGCAAATAATTACAACAGTACTTCAATGTGCGTTGATTTAATAAATTACAGACCAATGTTTTGTAACTAATAAACAAACTAATTATTCAATTTAATTTAATTTTTAGGGTTCCGTACCTCAAAAGGAAACAACAAAACCCTTATAGGACTACTTTGTTGTCCGTCTGACTGTCTGTCAAGATCGTAGATATCGAGTTGAAATACTCAGATCTGCAGTAAAATGAAGCTGTGAAAAAAAATATTACTGAGTTAACAAAAACGTGTATTTCGACACTCAAGGGAATTAAGATTCATAGGGTACTTCTCTTTGACCGAGAATCCTGGAATTTGGCATGAAGCAACGTCTCATAGTATATAGAAAAATATCTGAAAATTGTAAATTTATACTTCACTCACAAAAAATTGCAATTCATAAAAATCTTCGTAACTCAATTCAGGAATTAAACTGTTTTCATAGGTAAGTTTGTACGGAACCCTCAGCGCGCAAATCCAACTCGCACTTCAAAAATATTCATGTTACTATGAAAACTACTTTTTTCGAACTAATTAATGATAATATTGATGAAATGATGATAAAATTAATTGATATTAATTGATGCTTGAATATGTGAATATGTTGAGTGTTGATATTATATATTTTCTGATTTAACGCATACTTTATTGTATGCCGTACAACAAACAGAGAACAAACATTTTTAAACACAAGTGAAAATGAACCCCAGGGCCCTGGTACGCATGGCAAAGAATGAAAAAACAAGTATGTTACAGTCAGTAAAAGTCTGACACGCCTTCCCGCTCCGCTCAAGAGCAGGAGATGTCATTAGATGATTTCTCACCTAAAAATAGCGTATAATGGGTGGTTTTATTGCACAGGTAAAACTAATTGCATTGCTACTAACTTCTAAGAAGTATTACTTACGTACCTAAATAATAATTAATGAAAACAACCCCTCATATAAATATGTAGCACGTGCAGTTTTCACCCCGTGGAAGGATATTTACCACAATTCCCTCAGTACCGTCAGTGCGTTTGTCAAGCGCAGTTCTAGAGTTCTAATACTAAGCCTTCGCTGTCTAATCGTACGTCCGTCTGTCAGCAGACCATATTTCATAAACCATAAAAGGTAGAGAGTTGACATTTTTACATAATGTTACTTCTGTTGTCGTTTCCAAATAAAAAAATTCAAATTAAAATATAATTAAAAATTAAAGGGGGTTCCCATACAAGAAACGTTATTTTGTCGACGTTTTTTAACTCGATTTTAATATTGTAGTGCGGAACTGTTCGCGTGCCAGTCCGACTTAAACATTATCAGTTTTTTTATTCTACTGTATGATTTCTGCGTTCTGTGTTTTTGACCGTCTTCTATGACACCTTAGTTCAGTAATAAGTAAACGGTCTGGGTACCTAACCTTGAGAAGATAATAACAATAATGATGATTATTTCCTTTATTCACTATACAAATATATAAATTATATTTTTAAATATTTAAATAAAAAATAAAAAACATTTAAAAATATAAAAATTAGTGATGATTATTTTTATTTATCTCAGGACCCTAAGGTCCTGGACCTTTGGAAGGCGTACGAGGAGCCGAAACCAACTCGCAGAGGCCCTTTTAGATGCTTTTAATGATGGATTGTGGTACTAACCGGCAATTATCCCTGTATGCGCTATGCTAGTGCATCCAAGGACAACCCCCGGTTTGAAAAACTATTGCGATACAATATGGAAAACAAAATAATAAGGCTATGATTTTTGGAGTCTTGGGTGGACTGATATCATGAAACTATGTTAAGACTATGGCCCCTGCCTGAACAATGTTATTAAGATCCATCGATAAAAGGCAGGGGGTGACTTGCACACTCAATAAATGATGATTATTATTATTATCATAATAATATATTATTATGTTGTATGTTTTACTTTAGGGACTAGAAACAGATAGGGTCAGCACGTTTTTTATTGTATTTTTTTTTATAATAAATTTTCATAGGTCTCAAAACTTTGCTGTCAAACGGAAAAGTATATTTATCGCCACTAGGTTAAATACACGATTGACTCAAAAGTCTGTGTATCTTGTGTTATATTAGTGTCAGCATATATACCTATGTCTGTAACAATGCAATAAACCGCACCCCTAATATTTATATTAAACAACCCCCCCTACAAGCTCGGAACAGTCAAACGCATTCCAATATGACAGTCGCTATTTGGATTATGACATACGTTTGAACAACTGGAATACACAAATACATAATATACAATCCAATTACGATACTAAGGGATGTTATACGTTAGTAATTAAATTAGTTACATAAACATGCTTGTACTAGGAATCTACAGTTCAGTACTAGAAGGCTATACGTTCTCTGTTAGTAAATTAAATTATCTGTGTTTGTATTACAGGACAATATCACAAAATAGATAGATACATAAGACAATCTCATGTCTGCACTTCACTTTTTATACCTACGCTCGGTGGGAGCACACTAATGCGCGTTTGAGCCGGAACTGTTCAACGAGCTAGCCGAGGCGCTCCGAGATATCGTGTCCGTGAGCGGTGTCTATGTGTGCGTTGCTCAAACGCGCTGTGTATGTAGATTGACTATTGTACCCCTCTATTTTGTAACAATATTGTCAGCTAATAGAACAGTATAAATTTATTGCGGTTTGTTTATTTCCCATTGCAATGAGACGAAACGGTTTCATTTGCACTACGGGAGATGCATAGCCCCTTATCTTCAAAATAATAATAATAATTGAGTTTTGTTTTAACTTACGCGGCGTCTTTATGTGAGTAATAATAATAAAATAACATGCGGGATGTGAAATCGGCGATCATTGTATCGGTAGTCGTGTCGGGAAATGGCTTTAAAGCCAAGAGCCTCGACCAACACCTTAGGAGGCTCTTGTTAGGCGACTGGATCAAGGGCTTGATTCAGAAAGCGGTACTCCTGAACATGACTCGTATTGTTAGGATATTCCTTTCTCTAGGTCCTTGACCACCGGTAGCCTAGACCCTGTGTCCGATATCGGCGGTATACTATTTTTTATATTTTGAAATGTTTTTTTTTAATTTTGTTTTTTTATTTAAGAAATATTTTAAAATGTATTTAATAAGTTTTAATGACAAATAAAAAAAAATATTTATTATAATAATGAGGATTATCTTTGGGTGTCCTAGCATAGCACGAACAGGGATAATCGTCGGTTGATATCACGTTCCGTTAAAATTATCTAAACGATCAAGATTACTGCTCACCTTTTTTGTTGCATCAATGTATCAAAAAAGATTACAATGTATAGCAAATAGTATTATTGACATAACATAACATTACAGAATATTCCACAACTATCACACAACGCAGTCTAGTCCCAAGCTAAGCAGAGCTTGTGTTATGGGTACTAGACAACTGATAAACATACTTATATTTTTCTAAATACATACATAATATAGATAAATTACACCCACAGACACAGAACAAATGATCATGCTAATCACATAAACATTTGTCCTGGGTGGGAATCGAACCCACGACCTCCGGCATAGGAGTCAGGGCCACTAACCACTAGACCAACAGGCCACACAACACACATACATGCTCGTATAACATCAATGACATCTTGAAAATAATATTTATCTTCACCTCGAGTACAACCGCAGAGTTGCGTCTAGAACAGTTACACTAGTATTTTTTTACTCTCTTGATATAGTCGTGATCTGCGGTTTTGCCTGCGGTTGCGGTAAGGTATTAGGTATTCTTGTATTCATCATAGTACAGTTTCATATCTATTTCATTGAGGCAACCATTTGTTTTCAGCCTTCAATTACTTCTGCCGTTCTAGGGGGGAGCGAGAAGGCATGTCAAAATTCACTTGTGTTTCTTCCACCCTAGCTTTTCAGAGCTACGGTAACTCTTTCGAAGAAGTTAATTTTCAAGCAGTTTGATCCAATTTTTGGCAATTCAGTAGTTTGCGCCACCAACGGCGTCAGACTGCTTGAAAAGTTTTTTCCTAGGGTTCTTTTTAAAATTTTTCAATTTTTGTTTAGTTATCAAATAACTACCGAGACCATATCTAAAAATTGCATCTAATACCTGATTCCGATTGTACACTATAAAAGAAACGTTATGTAGAAAAAAATAAAATAGTCATTTTTTCAAAAAGTTATTCAAGAACTATTTTTTTTTCATTGAATTTCCATCGTCCTTTACAATAGTTTCGTACCATCACCATACCACCAAACCCAATGCCCTGTATTGCAAATACGTTATAGATAAAAAGCAAAGTAGTATTTTTTACAAAAAGTTATTCAAGCGTAATTTTTTTCATCGAATTTCCATCGTCCTTTATAATAGTTTCCTACCATCTCCATACCGCCAAACCCAAGGCCCCTACAATGCAAATACACGATAAAGATGAAGTTATAGTTAAAAAATTAAGTCGTTTTTGTAAAAAGTATTGCAAACACAATTTTTTTCACCAGAATTTCCATCAGGATGATGGATATTCGATAGGAAAAATAGTTTTACCGTATAGTTTCCTACTATATCCATACCACCAAGCCCAACGCCCCTGTAATGCAAATACTCGAACATAATTACCGAATGCCAACGCGTTGGAATCCGGAGCTAATAAATACTTAAGTGTATTATCATGACGTTATATGACATAAGCCCTGTTCGCAGGGATTACTACTAGTCCTGGAACCTGTTCGGAAAGACTGCGCTAAGACCTGTCAGGTTGTTGACACTATCGCGCACCTACGTTAGTCGCTAGCGCAGTTACGTACGGATGGCAAAACAATCGCAAGAATGTTTTTTTTATTATTATTATTTTATACTGCAATTAAAGTAGGTATATAGTGTCATTTCGCGGTTACTAATAGCTAGTGTGCTGCCTGAGGTATTCGGTTGTTAATTTTGAAATCAATACTAATTTTATAAAGAGGTAAATTTTTTTTTTAATTTTTTCACCGATAGAATGCTGCGTTATTCCTGAGTGACCTAGGCTATATTTTATGTACGCGGGCGACGCCGCGAGTAAAAGCTAGTAATACATATTTCCCAAGGTAATTCACGGTAATTACAAGTGCAGAATATGTTATTTTACGATAGATCTCATTTGTCAGACACTGACAGATTACAAAATACTTAATTCATGAATCCCCAAGCGACCACCGGTGGCCGCGCATCTATTGTCTTACTATTGTGTCTCTAATTGACGGTATCTGAAGGGTTAATATACAACTTTGACATTTATTTACAAAATTATTAGATTCATAATTACATCTATGTATGTACAGCGTAAGATTTGTTGCAATCTTACAAAGATAATAACGTTCGGTGACATGATATACCTTATTTTATAAGTTGTTTTTTTAGTTAGCTTTTTATTTGCTCAATTGCTTTAAGGCACAAATCACAATGCATTTTAAAATAACTAGCAAAACTAACTTTTTATCATTTTTTTAAAATTCATAATCATTTGTTAATATCATATATTTTCCCCTATAAACAATAATAAAAATCAGCTGCAGTCTAGCTTAATAGCACAAAATACTCGTAAAACACGGAGCGGTATTGATGATAACAACGAAACTTGCTCGAAGTATTTTATAAGTACTGTAACGACGGAAGTACTATCGATGTAAAAATGCGTTCTGGACTTTATGATGTGAAAGCAATAAAATCGATTTTACAACTCGCTTTGAACACAGATCGAATGGAAATTCTTATTTTATGGCGTGCTTTCTGTTCTAATGTGATTCCATTAGATAAATAGGATTGTTAAAACGTGTAAACATAAACTATTCATCATCATCAGCCTTTTTAATGTTCCCACTGCTGGGACTCAGGCCTCCTCTCTGGGAGAGGGAATGGGCCGTAATCCACCACGTGAGCCCAGTGCGGGTTGGTGAATGTCACAAAAGTCTCGAATTTTTAGTTCTAGGACATGCCGGTTTCCTCACGATGTTTTTCTTCACCGTTTTGAGAGCAGTGGTGATGAAATAAATTACACAAAGTAATGCTGACGAACAGGCTATGTTCGAACCTGCGATCTAAAACTCGAAATAAACTATTAGCGTGACGTGACTATGATAATTAAATACATTCGAATAGATAAATATTTAAGTATCTTCAAGCTATAACGAGTTTTTCAAATGGTTCAGATTTAGGTAAAACATTTTTTATCCCATTTTTCAAATCGGCTGGATATTATATTACGCCCCAATTATTTTACGCTTAGGTTGGGGGTTCGGAATCCATAATATCGTATCGCTTTATGTTATTAAGTATGCATTTTTCATAAAGCCTTTCCCGGATTTAAAAAATAAATCTAACATATTTTTATCCTTCTTTTCATAATATGTTTCAGGAGAATTGTGATCTTTTTGGGGATGGCAAGGGAAATCTATATTTTTTTCTAGCGTAAAGATGAAGTTAAGATTATATCAGATTTAATCTTTTGTTACCAGATTATTTCTTAGTTTTAATTTTGTTTGAAACATATTTTTAAACTACGCCATATTGAGAAATACATTTAATTAATAAAAATATTTTTTTTTAAATAAAATACTTTTTCACACGGTTTTGCTCGCGTGATGTTATATTTTAAACTGATAGTATTTTATATTACTTTAAATCAGTAGTTCCTGAGATTATTAACAGACTTAAACTCTTCAGCTATACAATATTATTATATAATATAAATTACGTTCACTTGAATTTGCTAACGCTACAAGAGCTTAGCGACATTTTACTAAATAAAAACTAATCTAAGCATCCATTGCGGCTTTCGTTTCGCACTAGCGAGTTTCACTGGCGCACTGTACTTGCTACTCGCCACACCGGTATCTTGGGCCCTGACATTACAGTAAGTTTATTGTGGTGACCTTTAAAAGCATACCTAGAGATGTCTTTTTACCTTTAAATTATAATAACTGTGTTTCTTATAATTTTGTTTACAGTTTTCTATTCTCCAGTTTTTTATTCCAAATTACTTCTTCTGCTTTGGGTAGAGCGAGAGGGAGTGAAAGACTTATATTGATTAAAATCCACCTGTGTTCCTGTCGCCTTTTACGATCCAAAACCGCAGTAACTCTTTTGAACAATCCCACATCTCCGACATGTTCAAATTAAGTGATTTGTATTTTTACCGTGTTTCAAGTAACGTTGTTATTATTAAACTTTAACAAATTTCAATTGTTATTATTATTTTTTATATTTTCGGCGTAATTGCTACCACTAACCAAATATATATTTAAGCAACACACACAAAAAAAAATCGGTGGCAGTAAGTACTTCATTCTTACACTTGTAAACACTCGATCGATGACGCGATAACGTAGTTTTCGTTGTACCATAATGCCAAATATTTCCTATCGTAACAAAAAATAAAAAGCAATTGATCAAAATTCTGTACGAGGCCAAAAAGGCGCCTTAAGGCCAAAAAGGCACGTAAAGTCCAAAAAGGCAAAATTTTAACTTACACACCCCATTTTTCCGCATACACGTAGGTGATTAAACATGATTAAAAAAAAGGTAGCTACCTACCCTACTTTTAACGCTGCGCCTTTGTTAAATTTATTTTTTATTGCGTAGTAAATAATTTATAACTAATACATTTATTTAATAAATAAATGAATTATTTATAAATAAAGTAAGTGTTATTTATTGTCGTTCTAAACTTAAAAAATGAGAATTTTTATTTTTTATTTAATTGTTTCTATGTATAATGGGATTGTTATAATGTGCAATGAGTATCATCTGTGTTATTAACATAATTTTCAGTAGATACTAAAAAACTACATCTTGTATCTGAAAAAGTACCACGTTCTGAATTAATCCCTTGTCAATCAGTCCGCCCAACTAAAGCCTCCTGAGATGTCGGTCGAGGTTTGTGGCTATTAAGCCATTGGCTATACGACTATCGGTGCAATGATCGCTAAGTCCACATCCTACATGTCGACAAACTACGTCTGTATTTCATGATAGCTATAACGCGGGTAACTTGTAGTCAAGAGTGAATAAGTTACTTCTCTCCCCTGAAAAGGAGGCCTAAGTCCCAGCAATGGGACATTATAAGGCTCCATTGTCGACCATATCATCGCTTACCATCAGGTGAGATGGTGGTCAAACGCGAGCCAAACATAAAAAAAAAACATTTCATCATCACTGCTTTGAAATCGGTGAAGGAGACCATCGTGCGGATATGTTCTAGAACCGAAAATTCAAAGACATGTTACATCCACCAACGCGCACGGGGTTCACGTGGTGGATTACGACCCATTCCCTATCATAGAGAGGAGACCTGAGTCCAAATAGTAGGAACATTATAAGGCCGACTCATCTTCCTCCCCTTATCCCATATTACTTGGGTTCGGCGCAACAAGTTTTTTTCTTCCATTCTGTCCTATCACCCGTCAAACTATCACTAACTCCCTTTTCTTTCATATCACTCCTCACACAATCTATCCATCTTTTCTTCGGCTTTATAAGGCCGACTATGTCATGCTTTATTTTTGTGTTGTCATATTACCCAAGCTATGTAAAAATACCTTAGATTCGCTTAAAATGAACAAACGAAATAATAAAAACAAAATCTCTGTCGATTACTCATCTGATTTACTAGATCAAACCGTCATCAACAACTATTGGAGTAGCCCTTCCCGCTGGTTGAGCACTGCGTGGGAACAAAGCGTCGGGCACACTTTGTGTTTTTCTTCTGCTCAAAGATCAGAGAGAAAACAGGCAAAGGCTTCTGTCAATAACAAAGGGATGTAGATAATTCCTTTACTAGAATTTTCTTTATTATTCGTTATTTTTTATGTCGTCATCATGTATATTTACAGTCAACAAAGGAGATAAGTAACTAGGTTCTCTAAAATTGAAACCCGCGATCCTAGAACACAAAAGGCAACTGAAAGACACAGATAGGTTTTAGTCAGTGAAAGTCTGACACGCTTTTTCGCCCTACCTTAGAGCGGGTGTAGCCATTAGATGAATAAACACCTAAAAAAAGGGTCGTCAGATGTAGTTGAACTTTTCAAGGAAACCAATCGATGAATGAAACATATAAATATGATTGAAACATAATCAAATTCATAGTAAATAAACAAGTTTTAGAGCTATGCGGAACAAAGTGTAAAGTCCCGTAAATCTCCGTTGAAAAAGGGTTGATACTTCGACCAGACTGGTGTTCTGTCTCGTTTGAACAACATCCTGATAGTTGGTTTTGGGCTGTTGTATGTGTCTTAATTGCGCGGAAAACTCTAATACCATGATGCAAGATTTCATACTTCAGTTTCTATGTGACACCACAGACGTCGCTACACTCATAAATAAAAGTTAAAATTCATATACACCTATCGGTTTTCATGGCACCTTCAACTATAACTGACAACCCCAATCTCTTATCTCCTTTGTCGAGTGTACCTACATAGCCTGAAGCAAGACATAGACTGTAATTACAGCGGCCATATTATTTATTCTGAAGCAGTGGTGCCCAGTCGTCATCCCCAACTTATGAATCGTAAGTTCAAACCGAAGCAAGTGCTTTACTTTGTAAGGCGTCATGGGAGTCCGAGAGCTCACAAATTATTTAAAGATCTGTCAGAGACATCTTGTTGACACTTCGCGTGACCCAAAGGCTGGCTTTTGCCTTGGACAAAGGATAAGCATTGCCATTCAGTAATATTGCTTGTCGTTTGGGCACTTTACCAGTCGACAGCAATATGGAGGAGTTTTGCGACGCCATATTTTAGCCTACTACCTAAACTACTTTTGACTAAATGATGGAAAACATCGACCAAAAGGCCGCAGCCCAAAAAGATGGACAGATCAGTTCCGCTCCACACTGGACACCCAATTGCACGTCGCACTTCATGACGCTAAAACCCGTCACACATGTTGAGACACCATCAATAAGAAGCTAATCCAGTGGGACCTTTATGACCCTCAGTAATGAGGAATACGACTCGAGGAGGAGGATGGAAAACATCGAGAGGAAACCTATGTTTAATTTTATTATTAATAGGCTTGCGTTTGACCACCATCTCACCTGATGGTAAGCGACGATGTGGTCAACGATGGAACACGCTTGCCTAGAAGTAACATATTCACTCTTGACTTAAAGATTTATGTGACAGTAAAGTAGAAATGTCTTAGTACTGAAACTGGATATGCGATACGTCAAAACGCAATAAGCCTAAAGAGAAGATCTTTGTCTCAGCTGTGGGAACATAATAAGCCAGATTTTACTGTACTTATGATACAGGTCGTAAGTGGCAAAATTTAAGCTTAATCAGTACAATCAATAAAGGGTAATTGAGTTATAAACTATTTCAAGATACTTGTTATCTTTATCTTTCTATTCAGGGTTCCGTACCTCAAAAGAAAAAAACATAACCCTTATAGGATCACTTTGTCGTTCGTTCATCTGTCTGTCTATCTATCAAAACGGTTTATGTAGCAAAAAACATATATCGGTTTATGTGGCAAAAAAACATATATTTCGACACTCTCGAGAAAATCAAAATTCAAAGGGTACTTCTCATTGACCCAAAATTCTGAACTTTATATAATAGAATAAATCCGAAAACTGTTTTGTCACAATTTCTCATTACAATTTTTTTCTTTGCGGTTTGGAAAAATGTTCCGAGACTCCATTCTGGAATTGAACTACTTAGATAGGTAAGTTTGTACGGAACCCTCGGGCGCGAGTCCGACGCACTTGCCCAGTTTTCAGCATCTAGAAGATTGTGTCCTCCGTTTTAGTTAGAGATCAAGGGTGTATTATTTATATCCTTACTTTCTCATTGTCCATTTCCCCTTTCATGAACTATTTACGAAAAAAAGAAATCTTTCTTTGCTCATGAATTCTTTACCGCTTCTTATTAAAATAGTTTTTTTTTCTGTACAAATCTATTTTATTTGAAACATTTTATGTCTTTAGATGTCTCACTGTTGCGCTTATTGCCGAGGGAAACAAAATTAAAGTGACATCGTCTCAAAGAGCCTTTGAGAGCCATTATTACAGACAGGGTATTATCTTACTTAAAAGTTAAGGTAGCTACTGTAATTATGTAATATAAAATATGTCACAATAAATTATTATTTACGGTAGAATATTGTATGAAGGTCCGTAATGTTTTGCTAGAATTTGTATTTCTTTTCTTATGATAACAATGTTTGTAATACATGAGTTCAGGGTTTGTGATTTAGGGAACGTTAAGCTTAGTAACTCTTAGTGTTTCAATGTAGTTGTTTCAGAATTTCTGATACAATTACAATTATGTTTAAAAGGCAAATCTTCTCCTTTTTTCTTATGTTACATCCAGATATGCATACTTCGGATTACCTACGATCTTTTGAACACATTACCAGTTGACAAGTTTTTTGGCTCGAATTTTAGATTGTTTGATTGCTTTAAAAAACAGTGAGTCTTATAGTGTACCCACTGTTGGGGCTTCTCTAGGGGAGCGAATGGAGTGTAATCTACCACGCAGGATCAAAGATTTGTTTTTTTTTTTTGATCTAGTTAATCTATTAGTTATAGTTATGTCAGTATTTTTCAAATACATAAATAGGCCTAGGCAATTGTAAAATAAAAAAATAATCCCCAATGTACATTGATTTTACTTTTTTGTGATTGTATTTTTTAAGCATGTCCAATTTTTTTTAAAATCTCTAATATATTTTATCTACACCAAATATAGTAATGTTAATCCTGTATTTTTTATTAAATTTACAATAAAATAAAAGAAATCTACACTAATATAATAAAGAGGTAAAGATTGATTTTTTTAATCGTTTTTTGAAAGCTGCTTTATTCTTGAGTGGCATAGGCTATATTGTATGTACGCGGACGAAGTCACGGACAAAAGCAAATAAATAATAATAACATTGTTCTGATGGTCTGAAAGAACGTACCCGTTAACATATATACCATTACAGTGTTAGATATACATCACTGCCTTCACCTCGGACCGTTCCCGCGCCCGAGAAAAACCTATGTCATGAGCTTGTAATTTTTCTCCCGAGCCGCAATAGATTGTATCGGAGACTCGAAGAATGTTCCGCAAAAATTGCGGCCACCACCGCCCATTCAATAACCCACAGTCTCATGTAATGGAATATAAAATATGAATAGAGAACCACTTTCTAGCCATGTAGGTCGCCTACAATAACTCTCGGGTCCCCACAGGCCATACGTCTCCATTTTTGCACCCCAAGCGTATATAATTTAGCCTTTAAAGAGCCGAAAAGGGAAAAGTTAGCGATGTATTTATTTTATTTGCTGAAATAAATAACTTTGTTGACATCTGTGGTACTTTTTGTTATTTTTTTTTTTTAGTGCAGTTTGTATGTATGTGGTTTGTTTAGCTGCCGTTAAATCAACTCGTCGAAGTACATTTTGAAATTGGAACATACTCGTACACGTTTTGGTTTTTGCAAATGGAGATAATTTGTCAGAGGATTTTTGATTAACCCTTAAAAAGCGAATATAACGCATTCTAGTGTTTTTGCAACATTAACCCTTCAGATACCGTCAATTAGAGACACAATAGTAAGACAATAGATGCGCGGCCACCGGGTGTCGCTTGGGGATTCATGAATTAAAAAAAATCTTGTTCTCCGGATTTTATTTGCGTTCACGAGGTTAATTTCTGAAGTTATGGAATGTAGTTTGTATAGCTTATTGTGCAAAAATGGGAGTACATTTCTGCTCTCGATAAAAAGGACGTAATTTCATACGTACTGAAAAGCTTTATTTAGTTGTCCATTTATGAACACATAAACACTTAAAAAAATGAAATGAACAAATACAGAAAGAAGAGTACAAAGGTACTGCTTATTTCAAATGAAATTTCTTCCAGCAGACCTTTTTTTTTCAAAGGATTTGAAATGGAATAAAGGAAGGAAAATATTAGATATCACAACAAAAACAAGAGATTTCATAAAGTCGCAGAAAGTTCTTTATTGAATCAAAGGATCATCAATTTTCATTAAGGTCCATTACAATAATGACATGGCGGCAAAAGAAACAAAGTCAATGGGATTTTATATGAATGAGTTTATCTTAATACCCTTGACAATATTGTGAGAGGATCCAGGTATTCCTCATCCCATTTAGTTACGTACTGGAAAAGTTTATCACCTGAGGGTTTTTTGCAAAAGAACAGTTACTTTTCTTTGGAACTGTTCCAAGTATGTTCCAAACTGTTCTTTTTGCCTATTTTTTTGAATAAAATTTATTTTAATTCAATTTTATTTATTGTAAATTACTTGTGTTTTATAAGGGCTTTAAATAGGTAACAAGTTCACACGGACCGGTCGGGCACAGCAATTTTATATTAATTTAGTTAAACACAAATAGTAAATTCAAATAAATAATTATAAAAAGAAATGTCAAATAAATTGGTTATACAAATTGAATAGAATAAAATACAAATGGCAATAATAAAGTAGGTAATTGTCACATGTCAAAATAATTTAATGAAATATCAACTATTATTACATCTTACGTTTTTACTGACCTCTTAAAAAAAATAAGAACAATAAAAATCAATATAATTAAAAAGATGTAAATTTTGTAAGGTCAACATATTATTAAAAAAATCTTTCACTGTATCTACACTTATAAACCAGTATTTTTTGAGGCTGAAAATAAAGAATCCCTCACTTTCATAAATTTTTATGTCGTTTGGTATTTTTTATAGTTTTTTTTTGTTCCTTAAATGGTTTTAGTGTTTATTTTACCCGTAGATAATAGTTTTTTTTTGCGTCTACCAGTAGATTGGCATACTCTTGGGACAAAAAGTATCCTACGTTCTATTCTAGGACATAGTCTACCCGTGTATCTCATCCAAATCCGTTCATTCATTTGAGCGTAAAGGAGTAACAAATAAACACAGACATACAGACTCTTGCCTTTATAATATTAGTGTGATTATACTATTTTGTAACGTGTTGCGCCGACCCCAAATAAAACGGGACAAGGGCAGGAAGATGATGATGATAGTATTTTGTAAAATTTCTGCGAAAATATACCTAACTAGCTTCTGCCCGCGACTTCGTCCGCGGAAAATTTCTTGTTTTAAAATAAGATTACAGTCGATTAGACGATGCGCACGTTCAGCGCTAGATTCCTGAGCACGGGCCTGTGATGTTATGGCATTTTGCCTAGCGAGCCGCTGCGAGCGCTCAGCGCTAGTCTCCCTATCCCTTGTCTCAGAGACATGCTGCCTTAAATGAGATAGACGCTGCGCACGTTCAGCGCTAGATTTCCGAGCACGGGCCTGCGATGTTATGACATTTTGCCTACCAAGCCGCCGCGAGCGTTAAGCGCTAGTCTCCCTATCCCTTGTCTCAGAGACATGCTGCCTTAACTCAGATAAACGGTGCGCACGTTCAGCGCTAGTTCCTCGAGCACGGGCCCGCGATGTCCTCACATTTTGGCTAGCGAGGCGCTGTGAGCGCTCGGAGCTAGATTCTCTAGCGCGTGCTTGCGAAATATATTCTCTATTTCTCGAGAGGCGCTGCTCATTTTCAGGGGCAGATTCTTCCTTACGGCGTACTCGAGCGGCTCTTGTCTGTGATGTCTGCCGGGACAGTTGAGATTTCCTTTTAGACATGCTCTCAACAAACTACGCACAGACTTGAAAACAATTATGAACAAAAGGAGAGCGACTCGAACACCGTCCGCCTTTACAAAACAAAACAATCGTAATATCGAATAACTCGTATCGATTATTACGATAGAACGAAGTACGAAACTACGAACATACAAAAACGTACAACGAAATTACGATATTTTCGATTATGAGGTATCTATCAACAACAACAACCATACGAACGAAACAACCGAAACCAATAAGCAACTGACAGAAGAACTCCAACTAACGACAACGTGGGCATAATAATTCGAGAGGGTCATCAATCCACAGAAAGTCTTAACACCGCGATTCAGAAAACATGGCAAGTTCGGGAGGTTCCTGCACCGAATTAAAGCGGAAGAGACGCCCGAGTGTCGCCACTGTGCGGAACGCCCGGAGGACACGGTGGAGCACACAGTCGAGGTGTGCCCTGCCTGGGCAGAGCATCGCCGTGCCCTCGTGGGGGCGATCGGCGGCGGACACCTCTCGCGGCGGGCTCTGGTTGAGGCCATGGTCCTTAGCGAGGAGGAATGGCAGGCGTTCGCCTCCTTCTGCGAAGCAGTAATGCTAGCAAAGGCGGAGGCAGACCGCATCAGGCAACGGCGCCCCCGCCGCCGCCGCCGGGATTCCGATCCCGATTTCCGGCCACCGTAGACGCGGGCTCGCGGACGGCGAGCCATGGGTAGCTTGTTGTCCGATCGTCCGGTAATGGACCGAGCCCAAGACGTCAACGGCGCGCACTGTTCCCGCGCGCCTCAAGAAGTTGTCAGCAACAGCAGAGGCCCAGCTGGGTCGAAGCCTACCGGGTCCTGGGTTATCCGAAAGGGAACTCGTGCCCTGGTTTGAAGGCTAGAAGGAACGGGGTGGGTTTTTAGTCAGTAAGAGTCTGACACTATCTCTCGCTCCACCCAAGGGCGGGGGTTGTCATAAGATGATTTTTGCCCACCATAAAAAAAAATAGGTAAAACGTCTGCGCAATGAAAGTTACGCTAGGGGCATTTTGCGTTTTAGTAATTTTATATTATCTTCGAAACTGTATGACCAATTGCTATGCTGTAAATGGCAAATCTTATCTGTATAATGTTCTTGTGATACTGAAATAATTTATTGTCATAAGAATTAATATTTTGTTGCTCAAATAATCAACCAAACGTAAGTATGCCGAAAAAAAATATTTTTAATGCAATAAAAGAAGTATAAAAGATGAAATATAAAAGATAGAGATATGGTACCGTGGACTTTTTTGTAGAAATAATTAAGACGAACCAGGTAGCCATACATTGTTTTTAATTTTAAGCAACTGTTTAGGCAGCGCACGCAAATAATTCTATTTTATGAGGTATTTTTTTCCGACTTGCTAGACAAAAGTTGTGATAGCTCGGTTAATATACATGCTATAGAAACAATTTATAGCCTATAGCACTCAGGAATAATGTAGCTTTCTGCCAGTAAAAAAAAATTTAGAATTGGATTATTAGTTCCAGAGATTACCCCCTACATACAAACTTACAAACTTACAAACTTACAAACTTACAAACTTACAAACTTACAAACTTACAAACTTACAAATTTTACCTCTTTATAATATTAGTATAGATTAAAATAATTTTTCAAAAACCGAACTGAACTGTACGCAACTACCTCAAAAAAACAATGCAAAAATACAAGCACTCGAAAACATACACCATCAAATCGGAATCCCTGAGAATTTACATGAGTGACACATACGATGTTAACTGACCCGCCTTAATTCATGAATCCCCAAGCGACACCCGGTGGCCGCGCATCTATTGTCTTACTATTGTGTCTCTAATTGACGGTATCTGAAGGGTTAATATCAATATGGAAGAAATCAGTTTACGATCATATGTTTGAGCCACGCGGCCACACGAGCCACACGAGTTATAGCCATCTGAGCCAGGCAACAACCACACGGGACTACTGGCTTTTGATCTTAAAGAAAACCTCTTCCGCAATCCAATATCTTAGCCACAAACAGATTGAATGACGAATATCGCCATTGTTCTGAATCAAAATACTTTAAAACAAGGCCTAATTAGCAACCTTTTACTATACAATGTATAACTACCCTAAACACAAAGAAAATTAAAATCGAGTCAAAGTCAACAAACTTTTTCTTATTAAAATCGACGTCGAATAACGCCAAGTGGAATTGTTGCAAAGTGTAACCGTTGTTCAAACGTTATTTATTACCTTTTAATTAATAGTTGCTGAGACTAGTTTGTACCCAAATTAGAGGAAAGTTTCTAACTTCCGCAATAATCTTATCCCTTTCGCGCGCTTTTAAGCAATTTATAGCGTTTTGTAGGTAGAAGTACCCCATAATAAATTGGAAACCAAAGTTTAATTTCGAATTACGTATGGGTATTAACTCGATTCGAAATTAACGATGTAGAAGAAAAGACGCCAGGAAAGTTATGCCCGCCATTTTTCAATAAACATAATTACATCGCCCCTTTTAAGGGCACAGTTTAGTGTAACAAGAAAACTTCTGTCCACGAATTGTTCCAAAATACATTATTAAAAAACGTCATGAATAAAATAATGTACCTAATTCATGAAATAAACAGTAATAATCAACATCATAGACAAACATAAATCGCGTAGAAAACTAATTAGCAGACCTTTAAAATGCCAACGCAAAATTAACGATCCACTTAAAAAAAAGAATTCTAGACAGGTGCAGATTTCTATAAAATTTTAATTACACAGATTACCCACCGCAAGATAATTGAACGATGACAAAATAATTAAAATTACCACCCTCCGTTTGTTTAGCCATCACGCTCTGTCAAGATTAAAGCTATCCAAGAAAGATCTCCTCAAGGACACTTAAAAAAACCAGAAGGATTTTAAAAAGCAGACGCAGCAGGTACTCACCTAGTGCTTGACAGATGCAAATGAGACCGGGCGGCGCGGGGCCGGCCGCTTTTCTATACGGACGCTTTTCCTTTACCACAATCCAAACAATCCTTTATTTGCACCGATCTACAGAATTCTAAAACGCCAACTAACCACGTGTAAAGTCTTAAATATTCCTCGAATTCACTATGAAAAGTCCAAAACAAAACTTAATAATTACTTAAATGAAACTTTACTGACCGTAGTTCGGAGAGCTGGTGATGGGACCGTGGAGGGTAATTCACGAAATAAGGGATATGTTTTTAATAAAAGTCGCGGTAGACGCGGCACGCTCGATTTAGTACCGGTAGATATCGGAGAGATCGTACGTCGCGGACAGGAGAGGATCGGACACACGATCGGGGAGACCGAAACGATGTGAGTGACGCCGGGCCGGTGCGGCTGCCTCCCGCCGACACGGGCGCGTCGCGAGCAAGAGGGATGCAGCGAGCGGGCCCCCCAACTCGCGAATATCGCCACTCGGATCACCTCGCGAGAGTCTCAAGTGCCCTCCGCCGCTGGCAACGCTCTCTCCTAGAGGGAGGGCTCCCGATTGCCTACAACCGAAACGTCACAAGCGACGATTGTGATCACAGTCCCGTTTGAAACTTAAAGCTGTTGTTTTAAAATAGAATTTGATAACTAGGTCACGAGATGAGCACCTGACGTTCGGCGTCATATCGAAAAACGTATGCCCCCGTTGACTAGGTGTAGCAAATACCATAACGAATACTTTGGCTGAACACGCGCCATATTATGCAACGTTACGTCTTGTATCCTACGGCCGAGCTTTTATAGTTCAGATGCTTTGTAGGATATGGGGGAAGTTGTGCTTTGTTTATTAAGTTTTTTTTTCTATTATTATGATTGACTAGCTGTCGTCAGCGCCGTCGCTTGAGTGATAGTAGACAGTTATCCTAAGACACATACTTTCGGGATAAAAAGTACTTAATCTATGTGCTATTACAGGATGTGGTCTACTCATGTACCAAGTTTCAACGAAATCCGAATAGCCGTTCGAACACGAAGAATTAACAAACACACAAATAAACAATTACAAACTTTTGCCTTTATAATACTAGCTGCAGCCAGCGGCTTCGCTCGCGTGATAGTATAAAATGATACAGGGATAAAAAGTATACTCCAAACATACAGATTTCACAAACTTTCGCCATTATAAAATTAGTGTTGACGACTATCACGTCTAATAACATTCATCATCATCATTTCAGCCGAAAGACGTCCTCTGTTGAATATAGGGCTCCCCCAAGTGTCGCCACAATGAACGGTCCAATGCGTCTCGCATCCATCGGATTCCCGCAATCCTTACCAGGTCATCGGCCCACCTTGTAGGCCTTCCAACGCTAGGTCTGAACGTGGTTGCCATTTCAGAACCCTTCGACCCCAACGGGCATCTGTTCTGCGAGCAATGTGCCCTGCCATTACATTATTATTAGTGGCAACATTATTAATTTGATTTTGATGTAACTTGCTGTGAGCGAGCTTACTAACTCCACCTTAGAAAGGTTTTAGACAAGTGTTCCTGTTGCAATAAATGTAAATAAAGGTAAAAAAAAAAAAAAACAAAAAAAAAGAACAAGAGGTGATGTGGTCGAAGGTAAGTAGACATTTGAGAATGTAACTTGGAACGAAACTGAAAGAAACAATAAAGTAGTAGTAGTAGTAGTGTATTAGGAGTCCGATGTAGTAGTAGCTGTTTTAGTAGTAGTTACATACACCATTCAAACCACCAGGTAGTCAAAATAAAAATGTCAAAACGGTTCTTTTAATTTTTGACATCTTTTACAGGGAAATAATTTTCTTAACATTATTGTAAACTTTTGTATAAGTATAGTAGCAATTAAAACTACCTCCATGACGTACGTTGCAAACCAAAGTCCTGAAAACTTTTCTGTTAAGATGATTACATTATGGTAAAACGCGTTCACAGAGCTCGTTTCTTGTGATGGTGTGCGTTTACGAAGAACGCTACAGAACAGCTATCCATCAATCAATTAGTAAAGGTTAACTCCTATTATTTATTCAACATAAGCCTCTTGTGTTATGGTTTTCTTTCTTTCAGAGTTTTCGTGAAAACGAAAAGTTTTTCTTTCATTGATATTATTAGTTTTTGTCACTTTTGGTCAGTCGCTTCAGGAAATATGATAAGTGAACTTTGCAACTTAGAAGTTTTAAGTTGGAAAATTGTTTTATGATTTATGGAAACCTTATTACTTTCTCACGGGATAGAGGCTTTCTTTACTCAAATACTTGGCTAGCTTTACCCACATATGTTTTGTGTGTGTTTTTTTTGTGTTGGGAAATCATCAATTGACTTCTTTTGTTCTTGGATATAGCGAGAGAGCGTGTCAGGCTTTTACTGACTAAAACTCACCTGTGTCCTTCAGTTGCCTTTTGAGTTCCAGGGCTGTCGTAACTCTTTCAAAAGTCTCTGTTTTAAGCGGTTACCGAGTTGGCCTCATCAATCGCCAAAAAACATTGCTCGGCTTCTATACATTATTTGCCCTGAAGCCGAGAGCATCGAAAAATTATGTATTGTATTCTCTAATATCACACATCAACAATAAACTCCTTTTAGATCTAATTTTTATAGCGGACTAGTTTTCAGAATATATCTATATTTCAAAAAAAGTATTAGATTTTGAGGTTATCATCGAACTATAACAATTAATTTCAGAAATCGGTTATCTGAAAGGGAGCTCGAGCCCCGGTGTGAAAGCTAGAAGGAACGGGGTGGGTTTTTTGTCAGTAAGAGTCTGACACTACCTCCCGCTCCACCCAAGAGCGGGTTTTGTCATTGAATGATTTTTGCCCACCATAAAAAAGGGTATGGTTTCTTATACTTTCAAGTAATTTTTTTAAGACACTGAAAAACAACATCAAAAAAACATATAGCTATTTTTCTTTTTTGAAAGCAATCAGAGTCCGATAACATTATTATGCAATAAGTCCCTAAAATCACCAAAACACATCGATACAATAACAAAGAGCAACTGGCACTAATGCAAGAACAGGTAAGATGAAGACAGTGACTTTGACATTGACATTGACAAAAATAGGGATGGTAAATACGATAAAATTAATCGATATTTCCTAAGACAATATGTTACAAACTGCCTTACATCAACTTTTTCATACCATTACAAGTATAGTAGCATAGTCCGCCTTATAATGTTCCCACTGTTGGGACTCAGGACTCCTCTCTAGGAGAGGGAATGGGCCGTAATCCACCACGCGGGCCCAGTGCGGGTTGGTAGATGTCACATGTCATCGAATTTTTTTGGTTCTAGGACATGCCGGTTTCCTCACAATGTTTTCCTACACCGTTTTGAGAGCAGTGGTGATGAGATAAATTATACAAAGTAATGCACCTGGCTGGGTTTATATTAATTCATGAATCCCCAAGCGACCACCCGTGGCCGCGCATCTATTGTCTTACTATTGTGTCTCTAATTGACGGTATCTGAAGGGTTAATACCTAATTACATCTGTAGCTAGTTTGAAATATTGATTTTTATTGTGTAGGTGTTCGGAAAAAAATATATTTTCAATTGATGAAGCCCAAAAGGAGTGTTAATTTTGTATTACTTGTGTAAAAAATCGTTTATTTACCTATAAGTAGACCACACACTTTTCAAAACGATCATTAGAATAATGGTATAGAAAGAACAGGAGTCGATTTTTGGTCAGTAAAAGTCTGACACTATCTCCCGCTCCGCTCAAGAGCGCGGGATGTCATTAGGTGATTTTCCCTCCTAAACTTACCCCCATTTTTACGATTTTCCATTATTCTATGACCTCGCTCCGACGTCCTCGGCATTGAATGTGTTAATAGCAGAATTATGCCAAGTATTAAGCACTCGTGCAACATATTTTATGCACTTGTGCTGTAAGTTTACAAACACAGGTAATACAAGCGGCAACGCTACTTCAGTTGGAAATCATTTTATTTCCGCGCGCGCGGATGTAATTTTATGCGAGTTCTCTACGAAATTAGGTTTTAAACTGAAAAGAGTTGCAGTTCGATAGATATTTTTTCTTTTATTTACTTTACTGAAGTAATACAAAGAAAGTTGTATTTTTAGTTTTGTATTTCTTTCGTAAAAGGTTTTATGTAATCCTTTTTTTGGTAATAAGACAAAATTATAAAAAGTTTTTTTTATTTGTTACTTTTCCGAATTTTTGGTATTCCATATATTGGTTTGGGTCTTAGCAGTTAATGTTTTTATACAAAAATACAAAGTATCGTATCTAAATATGTACATAAAAAACTATATATTGAAAAATTTAAATCTTTTTATTTATTTTTATATTATAAAAAATACACAAATATAATTATAGTTACAAGCGTGCTGTAAAAAGTCAAAACAGCATAGTAGATATTAAAATAAAAGTCACCTGGATAGTTTATAAGCAATAATAAAAATTAAATTCTGGGTAAGGAAACATGGAAATAACAAACACCTAAAGGTGAGTATAAACTACAAAATTTACTTGTAACAGAACAACGAGCCGCCCTATGATATGTTCTAGTGTATCATCCTTTTACGAACTAAACGTTCAAACCAACGAGCATATTGGTGTAACATTTCATCGAGCCATGAGTGCAGGCGATGCGCGGTTGCCACCATCTTCTATTTCTATTTTTCTTTTTTCTTCTAATATAATTCAACAAGATAAACGCAGCACACGCAACTTGTAGGTCTGACATTTCAAAAAAGAATGAACGCAAGGTACAACGAAATGTTGGTAAATGCACACTCGCTGTGAGCATTTACCCGTAACATAACGCCGAGCATTCGCAGGAAATGAGGATTCGCAAACTGAGCTTTTGCCTGTATTATACCATTCGTAAGAACGTTACATTACACAGAAATGCTCCAGAAAATGTTAAGAGCGGAAGAAGTCATTGGATAGTTTCAAACTAAAAAAAAAAAAAAACAAAGAGATTCTAATAAAACAAGATTGCCAACAACCAAAAAGTTAAATTCCTTCCCTAATTGTTACCATAAAGAAAATTATTAATAAACGGAGTAATTAAAAAATAACTCAAATATTTTAGATGCCAAACTAAACTATTTATGAAGCATTTAAATTGAATATGGAAGCTCTTGCTGGTCATACTAAATCGAGGTAGAAACTCGGCAGGTGTCCAAAACGTGAACTCGGAAACGCAGTTGAAATCAATGTTGTATTGAGATGAAAATACTTTAAACATGGGAACAATAATCTCACTAATATTATAAAGACGAATGTTTCTATCGTATATGTAGGTATGTGTATGTGTGTCTGTTGGTTACTCCTAATGACTGCATGGATTTGAATGGTTAGGTTAGGTTAATCCTCGAATAAAAAGAAAGAATAGCGGTTAAGCCTATCAAAAAAAAAGAAAAAAAAAATATTTGTGATTATGTGAGTCACAAAATAAATGTTTTTTTTCTTTTCTTCCTTTTTACTTTTATATCAGCTGGCAGCGGCTGATATAAAAGTAAAATGGAACTTAAAAAAGTATTATATAGACTACTAGTTTCACCTGCAGCTTCGCCCGCCTACATAAACATGGCCTATGTCACTCAGGAATAAAGCAGATTTCTATCGGTGAAAAAATTTTAGCAATCGAACCACTTCTTCCAGATTTTACCTCCTACGAACAAAAAACATAAAAGCAAACTTTACCTCTTTATTATATTAGTGTGGAAGTGTATATGTGTAATGTGTGTACGTTTAAAGTGTTTATAAATAAATACATTATTAAATCTGTAGTTAAAGTAACTACTCTATTAACAATACTGCTATGATGAGTTTTGACAAAAGGAAAACCTATCGTTCATTTCCAGAAATGGTTTTTGACCAGGACCTGGAAAACTTCTTGGAAAAACTCTCCTCTAAAAGGAAAACACATCATATATTTTATATTATAAAATCTTTTGCTTTCAACATGAACTTCCACATGAAATCATAAAAGTAATTGCTCTGAGGAAAAATCGCTAACAAGTGAAGGTATTCGCATTTGAAAACATCCGATAGTTTTTATTATGTTATTTTTGTTACATTTCCTGCCATCCGTATGATGTAAGCCAGTCATTCTCAAAGTGAAGTCTTGGATCAGAACCCCCAGGGGTTTATACAAACATGCAAAGTGTATTTGTCGTCGACAAAATAAAATTCGGGATGCATGAAAGATAAATGGGGTCGACGAGAACACAGATATAGTTACCTAATTATTACAGGCTATTTCAAGTAACATTGCGATCTTGTTGAACGTCTCTTGCATTGGGGTTGCAATGCGTTACTTAAAAAGGCTTTACTGAAAACAAAGCGAAATTATCTAGAGATAATGATATAGAAGATTCTAAAATCACATGATATTAGTAAAATGTCAATCGTAAGGTTGGGAAAAAAATGGGATTAAGACAATCGAGTACTTGTCTAAAGCAATCTTGGTAGATGTGGTCATTTACTAAGTTTCCCTCCAGTTTTATTGAATGTGGCTAAATGCTACTATTATACAAAGCATAATCAGCCTTTTAATGTTCCCACTGCTGGGTATCAGGTAGATATTGCAATAGCATTTCGTAAAATGCTGTACCCAATAGAATGTCACATTGTTTAAAACCCCAGGAAAACACTAAGTAAAAACTTTGGCAACCTATGATGTAAACGTTTAAAAGAGAAATGTTTAAGCGAACGATGGCCGGAACCTACCGACGAGGCGAGTAAACATGCGAGCTTCACCCAAACATTTTCAAGCTTTTTGCCAATTTTATTTGAATGAACGTCGATATTTGCTTTGCTCGACATTATAAGCATAGTTATTGTTAAACAAACTTTTGCTTTGTAATAGCACTAGCTCTTCCCGTGGGTTCGCTCAAGTAACCGACACCACAGAAGGCTTATCCTTACTAATATTATAAAAGCGAAAGTGAGGTTGTTTGTTTGATACGTCTTTACGCCTAAATGGCAGAACCGATTTTGATGAATTTTGATACAGAGATAGTTGAGACCCGAGAGACGGACATAGGGTAACTTTTTCTTTAAGGTGAGAAAATGGGGAGAAAGAGTAAAGTATATTAATAAACGCGGTCAAAGCCGCGGGTAAAAGCTAGTAAATGTATATTAATAAACCTTCTGTGGATCACCACTGGTATCAATGGTAATCAGTTTTAACCGTAGTCTCACCTAACTTGGTGGCTCAAATGTAGCTCTTTTAATTTTTTTTATTTTAATTGTTCACTCCAGTGATTTCTCAATTAAATGGGTTATTTTTTAACTTCATAATTTAAATTTCTTTTTAAAAGACAGTTAAACTTTTTGAGTTAAATAAAAAAATAAAGCGGAGCTATTATCGCTGAAACTGATTTGTTATAAATACATATAATATAAATCTACCTACCCCGACAGAACCTTGCATTTTCATCAGTAAGTCACTATAATTTATAACTAGTCTATGAATTTTTGGATTTAGATCAGTTCCTTCAAAGATTACCTTTTAACCCTTCAGATACCGTCAATTAGAGACACAATAGTAAGACAATAGATGCGCGGCCACCGGTGGTCGCTTGGGGATTCATGAATTAAAATATAAAAACGATAAATTTTATTGCTTTAAAATATTAGTAGGTACAGATTAAAACATTATTCAAGAGTTAACATATTTGCGTTTACAGCACAACGCTTATCGATTCTTGATTGAGGGAAAATGTTGGAGCTTTTCACACGATCACAATAACGCAGTGTTGGATGTATTGCCGAAAAGGCTTTTGCAATACACTTCCTCGGAAGCCCGCTTTTAGGCACGCGATAGACTGTTTTCTGTTCCAGTGCAGAAAAGTGTGCGTGCCCTCCAAGTCCCAATTTTATAAAGGTAGAATAAACGGGGGTTGACCGGCGACTCGTGGGGATCGACGCGGCCTTGCCTGATACGATAAATGTAATGCCCGCCATACATGCACCTATATATACCTGTCAGGTATATATAGGTGCATGTCACCTCGGTACCTGTCGGTATACCTGTCAGGTTTACCTGCATAGTCTGTTATACCTGTCAGGTAAGCTTGTATGAAAACCTGCACAGTTGTGCAACATACACGCTCAGGTTTACCTGTACCACTCACCGGCATCATCATTTCATAAAAAATCTGAATCTAATTATAAATCATCATTTCATTGAAAAACCGCCAGTCAGGACCTTTAATCAGGACATTTTAAGAGTAATGGTGTGATAACTTGATATGAAAGAAAAGGGAGTTAGTGATAGTGTGACGAGTGACAGGACAGAATGGAAGAAAAAAAAGTGTTGCGCCGACCCCAAATAAAACTGGACAAGGGCAGGAAGATGATGATGAGCAAATAAACGATTTTGATTATAAATAAAATTGCTTTCTACAAAAATAATTAGCAAATAATCAATCCAGTAGTTATTGGGTTTATTAATTAAAAACCAAAATATAAAGTTCATCGATATAAAATTAGTATTGATGTTACATAAATCACCATGTTAGCTATTTATAAAAATATATTTTGCAAAAATAAATGCATTCAACTAGATCTTGACCTTGAGTTATGAGTTTACATGTGAATGGATGGAGCAGAGGGAGGCTAAAGAAAAGATGAATGGATTGTGTGAGAAGTGATTTGAAAGAAAAGGGAGTTCGTGATAGCGTGACGAGTGACAGGACAGAATGGAAGAAAAAAACGTGTTGCACCGACCCCAAATAAAACGGGACAAGGGCAGGAAGATGATGATGGTGTGATAACTTGATCCCTTTTCAATCATATCTCTTTACCCTATATTTCTTAAAATAAAATAATTATTTTACTTACAAATATTCCGTTTCACGTCCTCTGAAGGGTTCATTAGGAAACCATCTTCGGGCTGTCTGTCATATCGTTGAAATAGAACCTTCCACTACAGCCATGAAGCACTCACTTTGACTTACTAGTTCTCTATTGTAGTTTCTGTGTGTGTTTCATAATTACGGTCATCATAAACATCTACACTATATCTATACTGTAAAAATATTATAAAGAGGGAAAATTAGTATTTATGTGTATATGTTTGTAATGAATAAACTCAAAAACTATCAATGATTCGCAAAATAAAGTACCTATGTAATATAAATTCGTAACTTTTTCTTTCAATTAATATTAAAAAAGGTATCCTAACCAGTATTTTTATTAAATCCTCCAAACTGCCAAAGATCCAACAAGAAAAAGTATCGAAACAAATTACATCATAATAATCTTCACGGTTACAATTCCCGGAGGGGTATGCAGAGGTATATTATCGAATACCCGCAGTTTGCGCTGTATTGAGTCCCACTGGGATAGGGGTCCGGCCTATTCATTGGGAACGTTCCAATCCTTTATAACTGGGATTTTCTTTTGTAATAGAAAAACCCAATTACGAGGTTAAGGGTAGAAAGTTGAAAAGTCGCGTTTGCTAGCGTAGGATGTTGAATAGTCGTTTACACAGTCGTAAATATTTTGTTAAATTAATTAACCCTTCAGATACCGTCAATTAGAGACACAATAGTAAGACAATAGATGCGCGGCCACCGGTGGTCGCTTGGGGATTCATGAATTAATTTAAATTTACCCAAAACAAACCTTCAATTAATTCAACTTAATTTAATAAAAACTAACTTAAAAAATAAAAGCCCTAAAGAACTAAAAAAAAGTCATTTAAAGTAAGGCGTCCAAAATTTCTCCGCATCGCTGTCGATTGGTAATGTACCCAAAAGACTGGCGGTATTGCCACGCTGAATAGCAATGCTTAATTAATTAGGTATACTTACTGAAAACAACATTACCAGATTGTCACCATGTATTTTTTTCGTATTTTTGTATCTATATATACAAAAATACGAAAAAAGTACATAAATCTTTTTCTGAACCAAAAAGTGTTCGTCATTTTTTTATTGTTGATAGGTTTGCGCGTTTGGCTCGCTTTTGACCACCATCTCGCGTTATAGTAAGCGATGATGTGGCCGACAATGGAGCACGCTTGCCTAGAAGTAACCTATTCACTATTGACTTAAAGACTTAAGAAGTTGTAGCTATCAGGAAACAGACTCCAGCAAGGAATTCAGGGTTACATTAGTAAGTGATCGGAGTCTCTTTTTAACACGCTTTTTAAGCAAATAAGGCCTGTACGACCACTTTTACACAGCAACACAGTTTTTTTACAGTTATTTAGTAACTTAGGTACGATAAACCATGTGTATGTGTATGCGTGTGTATTTCATTTTGCCTAAAAAGGATCCAGCTACTGTATCAGGCATTTCACAATCCACTTGGAAGTATGAAAAATCATACCTGATGAGCATTGAACTGGTATGGTTCGATTATAACCTTAAAATCAATAATGCTTTAAAAATAAGATCTTATATTAGTGACTAATTTAAGAGAATATAATACATAATTTTCTGATGCTCTTGGTTCCAGGGCGAAAAATGTATGGAGGCCGAGCAATGTCTTTTACAACTATTCTGCTTTTAGCATTCAAGAATGACTACAACAAAATAATCCTTTTGTTGTAGTCAATTAGCCAGTGTTATTAAACACTGCTCTCATTGCATAACAACCTCACAAAAATACAGCATGATGTTATTGCGCGTGACTTTGTCATGAAAAATCAAGCAACCCATCATGAAAATATCTATTTAGAAACCTATCAGTAGCTCTCATAAAGAATATACGAAAATCCTACTAGATATCAATGTGTTTCGAAACAGCAGGCAGTTTTTTTTTTATTTTCTTCTAGAATTTACTGTATCGTTGTCACTTATTTGACTGGCCTGTTGGTCTAGTGGTTATTGACCCTGACTGTTATACCGGAGGTCGTGGGTTCGATTCCCACCCAGGACAAATGTTTGTGTGATGAGCATAATCATTTGTTCTGTGTCTGGATGTAATTTTATCTATATTATGTATGTATTTAGAAATATATAAGTATGTTTATTAGTTGTCTAGTACCCATAACAACAGCTCTGCTTAGCTTGGGACTAGACAGCGTTGTGTGATAGTTGTGGAATATTATATTAATATTATATTATATTATATGGCAAAAGAGCCTCGATACAGAAAAAAATTACATCATTTTTTTTTTAAATTCTGTTCTAGAATTTCTTTTGTCGAGACTGTTATAGAATTTATTCTATCGAAACATTTTTTTTTTAATTTTGTACTGGAATTTATTCTATGGAAACATTTTTTTTTTTTTGTTCTAGATTCTATTGAAACAATTTTTTTTTAAATTTTGTTCTAGAAATTTCTCTATCGGTAATTGTTATTGTTCATCGCTCTCGCTACCCCACAACCTTCCGATGATACGGCGCGTGGCTTTACAAGACACAACCCAATATGTCTGTATCGAACATTCACTGGTTTTTACAGTCTTAGAAAGTAGTCACAAATGATGACATTGATGAAAATTATTTAAAACTGCTCTCACTGCATCACGACACATAAACAATATACAACGTGATATCTACTATCGCCCATGACGTTGTTATTCGCAGTCAAGCAAAAAAAAAAATGTGTCTATAAAACCCTTCAGTTGCTCTCATAGAGTATTCGAAAGACTTACTAGGTACTTACACGATTCCGAACAGCAGGGAGTGTTTTTTTATATTTAGTCCTGGGACTGCAATGTAAGTATTATTTATGTTTAAGTTTTGTTTTGAATAGATTTTACATATTTATATTATGTTTTAGATTTTATCATTAGTGTATATGTAGGGTTAAGTATAGTTGTTAGCTGCATTGTCGCATTAGGTTATAAGGCCTGTAAAGATAGACGTAAATAAATAAACTAAATTAAAAAAAAAATGTTTTTGTTTTAAATTTTGTTCTAGAATATCACCTGACTAACCAGTGACTTTCAATAGAGAAATTCTGCAACTAAATAAAAAAAACTAAATTAAAAAAGAAAATTCTAGATTTTTTTAAATTTTGTTCTAGAATATCTTCTATCGGGAATTCAAAGGATGCGTGACGCACAGGACCGGTCGTTGTGGCGACGCTTGGGGGAGGCCTATGTCCAGCAGTGGACGTCTTTCGGCTGATATGATGATGATGATCTTCTATCGAGAGTCAATTGTTATTTTTCATCACTCTCGCTACACCACAACCTTCCAACAATACGGCGCGGTATGTTGCCGCGCGTTAAATATATTTAGTTCCTCTATCGATAGTCACTTGACTAACCAGTGACTTTCTATAGAAAAATTATGGAAATAAATTAAAAAAAAAACTAAATTAAAAAAAAACTTAACTAAAAAAAGAAAATACTATTTTTTTTTAATTTTGTTCTAGAATTTCTTTTATCGACAGTCAATTCTTATTGTTCATCGCTCTCGCTACACCACAACCTTCCAACAATACGGCGCGGTATGTTGCCGCGCGTTAAATATATTTAGTTCCTCAGTGGATAGTCACTTGACTAACCAGTGACTTTTGATAGAGAAATTCTGGAACTAAATTAAAAGAAAAAAAAACTAAATTAAAAAAAAGAAAATACTATTTTTTTTTTTATTTTGTTCTAGAATTTCTTTTATTGACAGTCAATTGTTACTGTTCATCGCTCTCGCTACACCACAACCTTCCAACAATACGGCGCGGTATGTTGCCGCGCGTTAAATATATTTAGTTCCTCTATGGACAGTCACTTGACTAACCAGTGACTTTCGATAGAAAAATTATGGAACTAAATTAAAAAAGAAAATTCTAGATTTTTTAAATTTTATTCTAGAATATCTTCTATCGACAGTAAATTGTTATTGTTCATCGCTCTCGCTACACCACAACCTTCCAACAATACGGCGCGGTATGTTGCCGCGCGTTAAATATATTTAGTTCCTCTATCGATAGTCACTTGACTAACCAGTGACTTTCTATAGAAAAATTATGGAACTAAATTAAAAAAAAAAACTAAATTAAAAAAAAAACTTAACTAAAAAAAGAAAATACTATTTTTTTTTAATTTTGTTCTAGAATTTCTTTTATCGACAGTCAATTCTTATTGTTCATCGCTCTCGCTACACCACAACCTTCCAACAATACGGCGCGGTATGTTGCCGCGCGTTAAATATATTTAGTTCCTCAGTGGATAGTCACTTGACTAACCAGTGACTTTTGATAGAGAAATTCTGGAACTAAATTAAAAGAAAAAAAAACTAAATTAAAAAAAAGAAAATTCTAGTTTTTTTTTTTAATTTTGTTCTAGAAATTTCTCTATCGACAGTCAATTGTTATTGTTCATCGCTCTCGCTACACCACAACCTTCCAACAAAACGGCGCGTTAAATATATTTAGTTCCTGTTAGTTTAGTCACTGGTTAGTCAAGTGAATTTCGATAGAGAAATTCTGCAATCTCAATTCAAAATCAAAAAAAAAGAAAAATCTGGAATTTCTAGAACAAAACTTAAAAAAAAAAATAGTATTTTCTTTTTTTAATTTAGTTTTTTTTTTTTAAATTTAGTTGCAAAATTTCTCTATCGAAATTCACTTGACTAACCAGTGACTAAACTAACAGGAACTAAATATATTTAACGCGCGGCAACATACCGCGCCGTATTGTTGGAAGGTTATGGTGTAGCGAGAGCGATGAACAATAACAATTGACTGTCCATAGAGAAATTTCTAGAACAAAATTTAAGAAAATCTAGAATTTTCTTTTAAATTTAGGTTTTTTTTTTAATTTAGTTGCAGAATTTTTCTATCGAAAGTCACTTGACTAACCAGTGACTTTCTATAGAAAAATTATGGAAATAAATTAAAAAAAAAAACTAAATAAAAAAAAAAACTTAACTAAAAAAAGAAAATACTATTTTTTTTTTAATTTTGTTCTAGAATTTCTTTTATCGACAGTCAATTCTTATTGTTCATCGCTCTCGCTACACCACAACCTTCCAACAATACGGCGCGGTATGTTGCCGCGCGTTAAATATATTTAGTTCCTCAGTGGATAGTCACTTGACTAACCAGTGACTTTTGATAGAGAAATTCTGGAACTAAATTAAAAGAAAAAAAAACTAAATTAAAAAAAAGAAAATTCTAGTTTTTTTTTTTAATTTTGTTCTAGAAATTTCTCTATCGACAGTCAATTGTTATTGTTCATCGCTCTCGCTACACCACAACCTTCCAACAAAACGGCGCGTTAAATATATTTAGTTCCTCTATCGAAAGTCACTTGACTAACCGGTGACTTTCGATAGAAAAATTCTGCAACTAAATTTAAAAAAAAACCTAAATTTAAAAGAAAATTCTAGATTTTCTTAAATTTTGTTCTAGAAATTTCTCTATGGACAGTCAATTGTTATTGTTCATCGCTCTCGCTACACCATAACCTTCCAACAATACGGCGCGGTATGTTGCCGCGCGTTAAATATATTTAGTTCCTGTTAGTTTAGTCACTGGTTAGTCAAGTGAATTTCGATAGAGAAATTCTGCAACTAAATTTAAAAAAAAAACTAAATTAAAAAAGAAAATACTATTTTTTTTTTTTTAAGTTTTGTTCTAGAAATTCCTCTATCGACAGTCAATTGTTATTGTTCATCACTCTCGCTACACCACAACCTTCCAACAATACGGCGCGGTATGTTGCCGCGCGTTAAATATATTTAGTTCCTCAGTGGATAGTCACTTGACTAACCAGTGACTTTCGATAGAAAAATTATGGAACTAAATTAAAATAAAACTAAATTAAAAAGAAACTAAATTAAAAAAAGAATATTTTAGATTTTTTTAAATTTTATTCTAGAATATCTTCTATGGACAGTCAATTGTTATTGTTCATCGCTCTCGCTACACCACAACCTTCCAACAATACGGCGCGGTATGTTGCCGCGCGTGACTTTGCATGACACAACCCAATATGTCTGCCAGCAATGTGCCACAAATCGATCCTGATACGGTTTGTCACCCCTTTGATGGATGGATTGCCATTTCATTTGCTCAATTCCCTGTTTATACGTAGTTTTTCCTGTTAACTTCATAAACTAAGTGTGAATGGGATTGATTTCTGTTTCGGTATAGTGTATTTCCTTAGGGGATTGCGGTTGTTTGGTTTCTAGTCTATTTTTGACTGGCCTGTTGGTCTAGTGATTAGTGGCCCTGACTGCTAGGCTGAAGGCTGTGGGTTTAATTCCCACTCAAGACAAATATTTGTGTAATAAGCACGATCATTTTGTGCTGTGTTTGGTTGTAAATTTATCTATAATATGTATGAATTTAGAAATATGTCAGTATGTTTATCAGTTGTCTAATACTCATAGCACAAACTCTGCTTAGATCTTTCTAAGCTAAACTTGTGCTAATCTCTTTTTCGAGAGAGAGAGAGAGTTTGGGACTAGATGATGTTATGTGATATTATTATTATGTTGTGGATTATTATTTTGTGGTTATAATAAAATTATAATTATTATCTGGTTGTCTCTTTCTTGCAGTCCCGAATTTGTACTCTAAGTTTTATCAAATTAATGTACAGTATATTTAGATTTTTTATTAGTGTTTGCTGCAGCACTCGCGTTTAGTTACGGAAATACGGAAGGTCCAAATCAATTTTCAATTAATCCCATTTTTTTAATAAATTTACCTTAACTTTTATACAAACTAAGATCTACATGTTTGTCTTATTCTCAAAGTAGGACGTATTTTCAAAAGTAAAACATTGTAATATTAAATATCCATGAAATTGAGGTATTGGCACAATATTCAATACTCCATTCGCAGCTAATAGCGACCGTCATGTCATATTATAGCAATTAGATTAAGAGCTTTGATTTGCCATTGAATTTGAATACTGGCAGTGATCGTTTAATTTTGTAATTATACAACATTCAGTTTAGTATATGCGAAACCCAAAACATCTGTCCAGTATATTCATATAAAGAATCTATGTACATTTCATAACTGTTATGTTTCTGCACCACCCTAAGGTCGACTGGTAGATAATGCCTAAGGCATTAAGTCCGCCTTTGTATAGTTTTATGTGCAATAAGCATTAATAAATATATAAATAACTATATCATGAAAAATTACAAAGTTATGGGTAGTTTGTTACCCAGTTGTCTGCACAAATACATGGTCACCTGACCATCCGGGTGACTGAGGAGTAATTTTGCTCCCGCATCTAACTGTGCACTTGCACTTATCATCCCGAGAATATGTTGTCTTGAATTAATTTTCCATCATATGAGTGAAACCACTGACAAAAGCCCAAACATCATTCATTACACAAATATCATGTCTTTTTAGAGTTTCATTCATCATCAAAATCATCATTATTTTAGCTGAAAAACGTCCACTGTTAAACATATGCCTCTCCTAAGTGTCACCATAACTTTTTATGTGGAAATCATCTACAACCTCTCTCGCTTTGGGTCGGAGCGGGAAGGCGTGTCCCACTTTTACTGACTAAAACCCACTACTATGCTCCTTCGTTGTCTTGTGTTCCAGGACCAGGGGTTTTCCTTTCTGGAGCGAACCCATGGCTCCAGTAGACTTCGACTGAGCTGGGTACAGTTCTGCTGACATTTCCTCGAGGTAAGCGTGGAACACTACGCGCTGTTGACGACTTGTGCTCAGTCTGGACGGTTAACGGACGGTGGAAAGAACGACCGGTCCAGTGTGTCTCATCATCATTATCATCAGCCTTTTTTTAATGTTCAGTCCCACAGCTGGGACTCAGGCCTCCTCTCTGGTAGAGGGAATGGGCCATAATCCACCACGCGGGCCAAATGCGGTTTGGTGGATATCACGTCTTCGAATTTTTTATTCTTGGACATGCCGCTTCCTCACGATGTTTTCCTTCACCGTTTTGAGAGCAGTGGTGATGAAATAAATTACACAAAGTAATGCGCCTGGCTGGGCTTGAACCCGCGACCTACAGCTCGTAAGTCGGGGCAGTTACTAAGTCCTCACTCAGCCACCACTGCTCGCCATTGGCTCTGTGCTCAATAATGTAGTATTAATTAATTATGATTTAACATTTTATTTATAATAATAATAATAATATAATAAATAATAATTTATTGAACCATTGTTACAGAGAGTTGCCTTAAATTATGATAATCGTAACTTATTGCAGAAATGTAACTATTGACAATCATCTTCATTGAGTAGTTTATACGGTGGTCCCCAAACTCGGCGGTGCCTGTATCTTTAGGACCGGGTTGAGATATAAGTAGGTAGGTACATTTTGTATGACT
The DNA here is from genome assembly GCA_949319445.1 of Mythimna lalbum. Taxonomy (NCBI): domain Eukaryota; kingdom Metazoa; phylum Arthropoda; class Insecta; order Lepidoptera; family Noctuidae; genus Mythimna; species Mythimna lalbum. Next base: position 6,787,717 of record OX439348.1, on the reverse strand, counting down.
ATAAGAACTTAAAAAAATAGAACTTATCTTAAATAATCGTGCTTAGATCATTTGTGAGCAATCATTATTCATAGTAATCATAATAACATTATAAACTCATAACTCAAGGTCAAGATCTAGTTGAATGCATTTATTTTTGCAAAATATATTTTTATAAATAGCTAACATGGTGATTTATGTAACATCAATACTAATTTTATATCGATGAACTTTATATTTTGGTTTTTAATTAACAAACAAACAACACAAACAACAAACAATTAACAAACTCAATAACTACTGGATTGATTATTTGCTCATCATCATCTTCCTGCTCTTGTCCCGTTTTATTTGGGGTCGGCGCAACACGTTTTTTTCTTCCATTTTGTCCTGTCACTCGTCACGCTATCACTAACTCCCTTTTCTTTCATATCACTTCTCACACAATCCATCCATTCGAGGTTATCCGAAAGGAAACTAGAGCCCCGGTATGAAGGCTAGAAGAAACGGCGCGGGGTTTTTAGTCAGTAAGAGTCTGACACTATCTCCCGCTCCAAACCAAGAGCGGGTTTTGTCATAAGATGATTTTCCCCGTCGACAAAAAAAAAACACAATCCATCCATCTTTTCTTTGGCCTCCCTCTCCCCCTCCATCCATTCACATGTAAAATCATAACCCTTTTAGCAACATGCGTTTCTTCCCTCCTCTTTACATGATCATACCTGTACCCCTAGCCAAGTTGCTAATCTGCAATAGTTAACGCTTGTAGAAAGCTTCAAATGTACGGGAACGACGTCCTCTCAACGCTCAGTCACGTGGTCAGAACAAAAGAATTGGCGGCAAGGTCAACTCGAAGCGTTCGACGCAAGCGAAACGATTGTAACTTGGCTAGGGGGGCAGAATCGTTTATTTGCTAATATGGGTAATTACATAAAGTTATATAGCACAGTCCAATATTGATTCATCCAATATTACACCTTGAGGCATGCAAATCACAAGCTTTATTATTGTAATACATTTTCTCGCAATAATGTTTATAATTAATGGTACAATTAAGTTTTATTCATTTCACCATAGCCAATAACAAAGAAACATAAAATATAAGTTGATACGAGTAGTAATGCCATTTCGAAAAATTGAAGTTTTGAAGGTTTTTTTTTAGTTTTATTGTGTGTGTGCGAGTATTTTAAGTTCCTGAGTGACATCCTTACTAATAAACTTAATAAAAGCGAAAGTGAGTTTGTTTGTTTGTTTGTTACGTCTTCACGACTAAATGGCAAAAGCGATTCTGATGAAACTTGGTACACGGATAGACCATGTCCTGGAATAGGACATAAGATACTTTTTATCCCGGAAGTATGTTCCCTTGGGATAATTTTCTGCTATCATGCTGGCGAAGCCGCTGGGAGCATACATACTTATATATATACCTTATATTTAAATAATAAGAAAACTTTAAATACAAAGAAAAAAAATATTTTTATTTAAGACCTATGTTACTCATGTCTACAAAATATTAAATCAATTTATGAATTTATTTCACACCGACTTCCTCTTCTTAATACTAATTCAAAACAAACTCATCCCACCACTCCCGTAGACAATCTAATTCAACATTGCCCTAACATCACATGGATAGCTAGACACAGCACAATGCGTAATAATCACACGTCCATACCCGCTACTAACACGACAGACCGCAAATTGCCAGTAATATTAGCCTACCTATACACTATAACTAGGAGAATCTAGACATTCTGCACGGAAACTCAATAACCAAACGACCATGACTAAACTGTATCTTAGTAGCTAATAATAATATATCATCGTGTGGGTGACACGGAGTAAAGAGCCAATGAATGGATCTTTGTTATTTTATTTAGAAATAATTGTTGCATACCAGCTACGTTCACATCTAACTCGTAAAACCTTTTTCATTATTTCCCATAATTGTATCCTATTGAATGACACTACTGGATGGTATAATAAATCAAAGTGATTTTTTTAAGTCATTGGAGTCATTTAGATACTGGAAATATCGATTTTCCAAAAATTGCATGATACTGTTTTAGTTTCCATCAAAACCGAACCCTAGACTTCGAATGAATATGAATAAAGTTAGTATCCTCACTTCACAATGATAGGTCTTCGATGTTGTTGACAACATCGAAGACCTATCACTTGTACTCGTGTCTACTCGTACAACTGAAATTTGAATACTACACGCATTACATTATATTCTTTTGTATGAAAAATTATTCATCCCTCCATTTCCTATCTATTCCATACTGTCCACATAATGCGGATGTTTCCCGCGCTCAACTTAAACTAACTTCCGGTTCCGGTGTAATCGCATTTCCTTTGTTTCTGGCGGCGCCGGTGAAAATTTGCAAACTAAATGTTGGTATAGGAAGTTATTTTTGTGTATAATATGGTCACACTCGTGTAATATTGATACTAGGTATTAGAAGTGAATAAAATCAATAAAAATAATCGTCATCATCATTTCAGCCGATAGACGTCCACTGTTGGACATAGGCTTCCCCTAAGTGTCGCCACAATGATCGATCATGTGCGTCCCGCATTCATCGGAAGACGTCGAAAGGCCTCCTACAAGGTGGACCGATGACCTGGTGAAGGTTGCGGGATAAAAATAATAATTATTATTTAGTTTAATGGGATATGACTGAAGAGGGTGTGAATACTAAAACTACGCTTTGGAACGTGCAATTTAGCTTCACTTTTTTTTTGACTGACCGACATTATGACAATTTAAAAGTGCCTATAATCGGTCTATTTGAAATAAACGTTTCTGATTTCTGAGATGATGATTATTAAAAAACTGTGGAAGTAAGAAAACAAGTTATGGCGGTTCAAATGGCCACTGGTAATTGCAAGTTAGAGGATGATGGTACACTTTTGAAGAACTTACCTTGACCAACAGGGGTTCGGGGTTCTTCGAAAGAGTTGCTGTGGCTCTGGAACGCAACGGACTACTGAAAGAACACATGTCGGTACCAGTCAGTAAAAGTCTAACATGCTTTTTTGCTCCTCGTTATTTCATGATTTCCCATTGAAAAGCAAGAGTTTTTTTTTCTTTTCCTTTGTTAGGGTTGGTTAGGAATCATCATCATCAGCCTTTTTAATGTTCCCACTGCTGGGCCTCAGGCCTCCTCTCTAGGAGAAGGAATGGGCCGTAATCCACCACACGGGCCCAGTGCGAGTTGGTAAACGTCACATGTCTTCGAATTTTTGGTTAGGAATAGTATAATAAAACTCACGTGAAATATCTGAAGGGTAGGTATCTATATAATTTCTTCTTGATATACAACATGGCCGGTCCGTATTCGATGCTGTCTAAGAGAAAATAGATCGACTCAACCGCCGCGTGCTTCCATTACGTCAGGATGACAGTTGTACAAAGTTAGTATTGCCAGTGTAATAAATAAAATGTCCCAATATAATCGACTAAAATATGACATCGATTTAAAAATCTCACCTTCTAAATAGCCTAATACTATCCACAAATATTCCAAAAATATAAGATACCTAAGTACCAAAAACAAAAAAAATTTTCTTTGACGAGTAGGTAGTTTTAAAATTTCAAACATTTCAACAATTTTATTTTCATTTGAACATTTTTTTTAGGTGATACCTTTTAAATAACTCCTCCTACTCAAGATGAATAGAGAGAAAAGTATCAAACTTTTACTGACAAAAAATGGGCAAGTGCGAGTCGCACCCGCGCAGTGAGGGTTCCGTATACCTATGAAAACAATTGAATTCTTGAATTTAATTATGAAGATTTTTTCGAATCGCAAAAAAAAATGTTTTTTAGGGACCGCAGACTTGAGTATACCTATGTTTTAATTTCAACTCGTTACGTAACGTATCGTTCCCGAGAAAAAGGGTCTTGACAGACAAACAGACGGACAACAAAGTGATCATGTTAGGGTTCCCTTTTTTAGTTTGAGGTCCGGAGCCCTAAAACACCTGCTTCTTTAGGTGCCCTCTGAATCTATCAAACCACGGTAACTCCTTCAAGAAATCCCGCAGATCACACAGCACGCTAAGCGGGTAATCACGCGAGTGAAACCAGGAGCATAGCTAGTTTAATATAATAAAATATTCCACAAAATATCATACAACGCCGTCTAGTCCCAAGCTAAGCAGAGCTTGTGTTACGAGTACCAGACAACTGATAAACATACTTATATATTTCTAAACACATACATATTATAGATAAATTACACCCAGACACAGAACAAATGATCATGCTCATCACATAAATATTTGTCCTGGTTGGGAATCGAACCCTCCGGCATAGCAGTCAGGGCCACTAACCACTAGGCCAACAGGCCAGTTTTAAAGTAACACAGTAATAGCTATAACCATTGTATTTTCACCGAACTACCTTATTACCTAGACTATGACGATATATTATTTTCACTGAAAATAGTCCAATCCACCAGTCTATATGTAAAACTTGTCATTAAATCCTGGAATACGTCATTTCGACGCAACGACTGTTAATTACTCCTATTGATTAGTTTGTGACGCTCTCACATCTAATTAAGTTCTAGTTTACCTACTAAATAACTAACTTTACCTCATTTTAATATTATAATGGGGTAAAGTTTGTTTTTTTATTTGTAAGAGGTAATCTTTGAGAGTACTGATCCGATTGCTAAAATTTTTTCACCGATAGTAAGCTGCTTTATTCCTGAATGACCTAGGGTATTTTTTTTTTACGCTTGGAAACTGCGGGCCAAAGCTAGTTATTTATATTCAACTAGATGGTGTCAGCGGGTTTGCCCGCGAGAAAGTAGAAAATTGTCCCAAAGTAACCTACTTCCTACTGACTACTGTAGATGCTCTCTGCCCCAACGTCGTAGAATCTTAAGTCAAGTGGTAAGTCAAGAACCTACTTTCAGGATAAAAAGTATTCTATATGCTTTTTCAAGGTGTGACCAAACATATAAAACAGTTCAGCCGTTCGATTCCCGCAAGGAACGAAAATTGATTTAATCTACAGATTTTTTGGTTTACATGTGTTATGAAACAGGAGTCAGTCCTAAAATGAAGAAACTGAAAAAACATATAACCCAAAAAAAAAACCTAAAGCCTAATTTTTTTTATTAATTTTCATAAAGCAATATTGTTGATAGATAGTAGGTAGCTATGTGCTCAATAGTAGAATACGAAAATGTGCTCCAAAAAATATCTTAACATGATTCCAAGAACATCGTCTAACCAAATAAAATTGGTTTTTATTCCACCAAGAACGAAACATCCTTCACAATTCCACAAAGTAAAATAAGTCAGTGATTTATTTCTTCAAAAGCGGGATACATTCAAGCGCCCTATTACAATAAACGCCGTGCTCTCCAGAATCTGTTATTAGATTTAGAAGTCAAAGCATACATTGAATATCTATGAGTCGGCGTTTGAGATGCTCTATTAGATCGTATTAAACTGGAAGTAACTCCTCACAATTGTGGACTTTGGATATAAATGTGTTATAGAGCGCTTTATTTTTTCATAATAACATACGCATAATCAGCCTTATGTTTACACTGCTAGGACTTGGGCAGCGGAGGTATGACTCCCAGTAGTGCCTCTAAGAGAAGGGATGGGCCGCAATCCACGACATGGCGATCACGGGGATCTTATAACAGATATGTTACAAAAAAATTATAAAACCGATGTCCGGTATAACACACTACCAACTCATATTTATGAATAACTTTAATAATAATAAATCAATGACAGATCAGCGGAGTCTATAAAACAAAATAAAAGAATTAAGCAATTAAATATAAAATAAAACTAAATGTAAATTAAATGTAAAAGCTGCTTAGATTCATAAATTGTCATTTAATTGATAAACGGAAACCATATCGAATTAAAATTAAAATGTTCTAAATTTGAAATAGACCGGGTTGCAACCACAGTTAAGCTTATAAAATACTAAATGCAGACTGTCTCTAGATACCTTGGACTGACTGAACCTAGTAAAACAATCAACTAGGAGTACTCAATTGTTTTCTTGTTGCCTTTTTAGGAAAACAGGCAAATAATACAAAAAAAAATTCACGGATAGTAATGATGCATTAGAAGCCTGAATGTCATCGTCAACTTGATAATAATTTATAAAGTACACACGAATAGCTCATGAAGCTAAAAATATTTTTGAACGAAATTATCATTTTTATTTACAGAATATCATTATTTCGTCTGAAACTTGACGTTGTCTGTCTAAAGTCCTAGAATAATGTAATTACCTATTCAGGTTGTAAATTCTGTCACATGTTTAACCCTTCAGATACCGTCAATTAGAGACACAATAGTAAGACAATAGATGCGCGGCCACCGGTGCTCGCTTGGGGATTCATGAATTAATTACCAGTAACCATTTATATACCAAAATGAACTTAACAAAACATAGATTCTTATGATAATAAAGTTTATTCAAAATGACCCTCGCGATTTTGAATACAGACCTTCAAACTGCGCAGCCAGTCGTCTATCGCAGTACGAACGAAGTCCATGTCAATATCGGCGGCTGCCTTAATCAAGGATGCCTTGAGTGACTCTAAATGACGTCAAGATGAGGCTTTAAGCAGGCCTTTTCCTCCAAGTGCTGCCATATCTTGTAATCTAACGGACTCAAATATGGACTGGAGCAGGGCCAGTCTTCGTGCCGGATGAAGTCGATTTCACGCGCCGCCAGCCAGTCTTGTGTGCTCTTCGCTGTATGAGCTGGCGCCGAATCTTGCTGATATACCCAGTGCTTGTTATTGAACATGGTATGAGAAACAGGTTCCACAAGGTTCGTCAGGACTGTATTTTGATACACAACTGCATTCGTTTTTACACCTTTCTCACAAATATGTACCTCAGTTAAGCCCCAATAAGAAACTCCCGACCATAGCATGAGCGAGGATGGAAAATGACCTCGTTGGACACGCGGAATACGATTGCTCCCTTCTTTCCTACAGTGTGTGTACACCTTATTATTTTGTTTCTTGTAGCTCTCTTCTACGGTAAAAAAATTTTCATCCGAAAAAAGAATTTTTCGATATTTTTTTTCCGCGTACCACTTCAACAAAGCGCATCTCTTCAGTCTCAGGTTCATTAAACGAGCATTCAAACGATGTCCTGTTTTTCATCTATATGCCCGAATTCCTAAGTCTTCATTTAACACCCTTTTCACCATGGTTCTGCTTAACCCCATCTGATGGGTCAACAGTTTCTGTTTACGTTTGGGATTTCTTTGAATTCGCGCCTTCACAGTTTTTATCACTGCTGAAGTCCTAACAGAGCGAGAGCGACCACTTCTAGACCTGTCATCTTCAGTAGAATCTTCATTGTATCGTTTGATGGTACGACAAACGAATCTTTTTGTTATATTCACATTTTTCAGTATATCAAACATTTTAATTGGCGCGTAACCGCAACGATGCACCGCAATAACTGCAACACGGCCTTCTTCCGTATTAAAAATGAGTAAAATTCAATTAACTTTTTTGTGGCCAGCATTCTAAAAAAAAGTTTTTACTGTGTGCCAATACTTGACTTGACTAGGTACATAAGATAGTAGATAGTAGAATTCATTTAAATGGATTATAAGAAGAATAGTCTTAGATTTTTCCTGTCGGATGGTGAAATTTTATATCAAACACAACACCTTCACAAATTCATACTCCAAGACCCATTCCGCCGTAGTATAGCGTAACCCTGGAAAGCGTTCGACCCGTCATGTCAGACAGTCGTCTTTGAGACAAACGCGTGTGCTACCCCGATAACAGACGGTGGGATAGGTAGCTATACAAATGTTACGATGACATAAGCTGAAGAATTTGTTGTGTAGATTTATCACTTTTGTACAGAGTTATTTGTAAAGTACTGGCAACTTCTCAGGACTATGTTACTAACATCTTAAAAAAAAACTTATGTTCTATGACTTTTAAAAAGTTACCATATTTTAGCTCATCAAAATCGGTTCAGTATTTTAACCGTGAAAGCGTAACAGAGAGACAGACAGGCTTACTTTCACATCCATACTAATATTATAGAAGCGAAAGTGAGTTTAATTATTTATTTGTTTGTTTGTTACGCGAAACTTGTTACACGGATAGATCATGTCCTGGAATAGGACATAGGATACTTTTTATGCCGGAAGTATGTTCCCTTGGGATAATTTTCTGCTATCACGCGGGCGAAGCCGCTGAGAGCAGCTAGTTTATAATATTAATATGGATTGTTGTTGTGTATGAAACTTGCGTTAGCGTTGGCTGTCCAATTTTCTCGAATCTTCTATACTTTGAGAATAAGAATACTAAGATTTATGAAGAAATACCATTTTGCATTTCTCAGCCTAATTTACCAAAAGTTTAATTAATATATTGTTTATTTACAAAAATAATTACACAGAAAAGTGATTTCATTCGGCGATGCAGAAACGTGATTACATATTAAAAATGGACGTATATGATATTACTAGCTTTTGCCCGCGGCTTCACCCGCGTACATCCATCTATACATCCATACATCCATCCATACATACAAACTTTCGCATTTATAATATTAGTAGGATTTTGTGCATTTGAAAATATTTAAGTTCTGGAACGACTAGGGATAGATTTGTTTTTTTTTTTTAATCAGCGTCAACTTAAGATTACTTAGTGTTTTATACAGAATACAGTAATTTTGTTTTTTTTTTATTATTATTGATAGGCTCGCGTTTGACTACCATCTCACCTGATAGTAAGCGATGATGTGTTTACTATTAGAATGCGAATATGTGTTTGTTTTTTTTTTTTTTTTGTTTCATTCTAGTGTTTTTGCAACATTTGACAGTCTTCCCGGCAAGCTTCTCGGATGTAGTTAAATTATACGATAAAATTCTCAGCACCATTTTACCAAGATCAAGTCTGTTTTAATGGTTCTATTTTATCTACTACTAGTCAATATTAGGTACTATTATTTACTATTATTGACATATTGCCTAAACACCTTGAGTTTTTATTTTTTATTTTATTGTTTATAGGCTCGCGCTTGACCACTATCTCAACTGATGGAAAGCGACGATGTGGTCGACGATGCAACTCGATAGCTCAGATTCTGATCAATCTTAAAGATCCCCATGTTGTAGCTATCAGGAAACACAGACTCGAAAATACATCAATTTGACATCACAATTTCTACAAGGACCAACTTGTGAATAATTATTATCTACACTAATACCTATTTAGTAAAGAGGTAAAGTTTGATTTTTTGTTTTTTTTTTTTGACTGTCGGAGGTAATCTCTGGAAGTACCTACTGGTCTGATTGCTAAAAAGTTTTCATCGATCAAAAGCTTTATTTCTGAGTGACAAAGGCTATATTTTATGTATGCGATAAAAGCTGCGGGCAAAAGCTAGTATTATTATAAAGAGGTAAAGTTTATTTTTCTTTGATGGTAGTCTGATTGCTTAATTTTTTTTACCGATAGAAAGCTTGTAAAGATTTATGTACGCAGACGAAGCTGCTGGCAAAAACTAATAATTAATAGTAATGTTCTACAACGCCATTCAGTCCTAAACTAAACAGAGCTTGTGTTATGCCTACTAGGCAACTGAAAAACATACTTAAATTTCTAATTGCATACAGGAACAAATGATCGTGCTCATCACACTTTAAACAGCCATAGAACTTCACTCAAAAATATCCCTCCAAAACTTCCCTCAGTTTAGTTACTGGCTGAAGACAGATGATGCATGTCCAAGAACATATTTCCCACATCAAATTATCCATAGCCGAAGCGTATTGGATGAATTTTGAACTTGGAATAAACTCGCAATCTAAATTCATGGGACGCCGGATCTGACCGGCGTCGGTGGCCAGTCTTACTTATTTGTACATTTGCACTACATTTGTTCGGGAACGAAAATATTGCAGCCAGTACGTGACTTCTATGTTGTTAAATGATTAGGGTTTGAATTTCGAACAATCGATTGGTGAGAAATTGAAAGCGTTTTTTTTTTATTTTTATTTTGGAAATGGTTTATCTGTCTTTGTCTGTGGTTGCTAGCAATTAAAAAAGGAAATATGGCACCAAACCCAAAAAGCCATGCCATAAAATTTATTAAAAAAGAAACTTAAACAAATACGAATTTGTGAAAGAAACTCTAATTTACATCAAGTTATATTTTCTTCCGCGCTTCATATTTATTCTTGAAGGTAAACAGGCTGTATGTAAGCAAAACCTAGATAGTTAAATATTAATTGCACTACTTTTTTGTACTTTTTATCAAACATTTCTTAGTAATAATATAAAGTACTAACGGCCCGTCCCAGCTTCGCATGGGCTATAATATAGCCAATGTAACTCAGGGTGAATGTAGCTTTTCAATGGTGAAATAAGTTTTTAAATCGGCACAGCAGTTTTTGAGTTTATTCATTACAAACATACACACAAAAATAAAAATTTTCGTTCTTTATAATATTGGTGTAGAATAGCCTGTGTCCGTGAGTATCAGCCAATTTTTAGAAAATCGTGATGATGAATTTCATTTTAGAGTCACTTTGGAGGTCGTCATTCCTGATATACTAGTATGCTTTTACAGAATTTTTGAGTAGAGTAGTTGAGTACTTTTGGAATTGTGGAATTATTTTGACGTGGTTTCGTTTGGTCCAACCACATGAGTAGATAAACACTCATCATCATTTCGTCTATGGTATTCAAGTATTGAGGTTGCTCAATACTTGAATACCATAGACACAAAAGGTATTTTTAATATAGTGCGGTTTTGATCACGCATGCGGAACGGACAGAACGAATCCATACGAGCCCAAACGATGGGGTTGCGTCGTTTAACTACCAGGTTCCTATAGCCACCTTCCAGTTCCATCTTCAGATCAGTTCCATGTCATAATAATTTTGCATTGTCATCTGATTTACACATGCATGCAAAATTTCAGCTCAATCGGCAACCGGGAAGTGGATCAAATTTAATTTGCAAGATTTGATGACAGACACACTTCGGGACAGGTGAAACTAAATAAAAGCTTGTAAAAACCGAAAATTGCACCACAGTCAACTTTATAAAACACAACAAATCAAGATGTTCATTACAAGACGTACCGACATTGTATCAATTCTTGCCATAATACATTTGTATTATGGGAAGAATTGATACAACCACCATACCATGTATTTAAATGGATTGCATTTTAGAGAAACCACTCTATCGGGCTAAAAGCCCATTTGCGATCGCCATTACCTACTGCACTAATAACCACCTGCGGTCATACGGAAATAAGATAATACACAACCAACAATCAATACCTATCCTAGTGGTTTCCGGTACAGAATTATCTAACCATTTTCTGCAGCTACTGTAAAAGCGGCAACTTTAACTTGCTGGAAAGCATAGCAGGAAGCCACCTCCCTCTGCGAAGCAGTAATGCTAGTGAAGGAGGTGACCGCATGCGTGTGGGAACGGTATTCCTCCCGCCGCAGCCACCAGGACCCCGACTTCAATATCCAGCCACCGCAGACGTGAGCTCACGGATGGCGAGCAATGGGTAGCTTACCGTCCGGCCATCCGGTAATCGTTTGGACCGAGCCCGAGTCGTCGACGGCGCGTAGTGTTCCACTCGCGCTTCAAGGAGATATCAGCAAAGCTATAGTGGCCCAGCAGGGTCTAAGCGTATTGAGGTCATGGGTTCCCTTCTGAAAGGAAAAGCTGAGGTCCTGTGGAATGCAAAGCAAAAAAGATCTAAAGCTTTTTGCATTCCAGGACCACGGGTTTCCCTTTCGGAAGTCAACCCACTGCCCATTGGGGCCATCGCAGTAAGCGAAGCCTACTAACTTCTTCGAACCATTTGCAGCCCTGGCAGGTACCGGCTTGAACTGGCCCCGTCAACCTGGAGATCCTAACATGATTATTTTGGTTTAAAGCTTCATATGTCAAAAATGGTGTATGAAGTTTAGCTGCCTGTTAGCTTTTGCTTTTGTTATTACTTCGTTTATTCACAAATATTATAAATAAATTACATTTTTAAATATTTCAATATAAAATAAAACATTTAAAAATATAAAATAAAATAGTTGCCCACCGGTATCGGGACACAGGGTTCAAGCTACCGACGGTCAGGACTCCAGAGAAAGGAACCTCCTAACAATTATATGAGCCGTGTCCAGGAGGACCGCTTTCTGAATCAAGCTCTAGATCCAGCCACCTAACGCGAGCCTCCTAAGGTGTTGATCGAGGCTCTTGGCTATTTAGCCATTGCCCGACACAACTATCAGTACAATGATCGCCGAGTCTACATCCCATATGTCGACAATCTCGCGAGCTAAGTCAAAATACTTGATTTGTTTATCTTTCTCAGCTTTCACGAGGTTCTCGTCATGCGGGACGGATACTATATTATTATTATTTTTAGCTTTTTTATTATTTTTTAGCTTTGTAATATCAGTTTGAAAGAGTCCTTTAAAAAAAAACACTAACAATTTGTTTACCACTGCTAAACATCCCTAATTTGCTTTCCTACACCCTTAGATACCTATTATGAACCTTTACACCCACTGACCAAGTGTGTCACATCACACAGTAGCCTACCCTCCATCTATTCCTGGCATCAAAGGCACAATTGTTATGTTATCCAACTATCATCTCGTATCTAACGACGATACAACACTGACAGTTAACGGAAGGTGCTTGAAATGATAGGCGTTCAATATGAACAAAATACATGACAATGGAGGTGCTATCTTATTGTGACGAGGAGGGGCACACGCGTGATTGAGCCTCGCTCAAATGTAAACATGGACCACTACTATGGCACAGAATATGTTTTGACAGAGTCGTGTTTTGGCACCTTCCTTGCACCTCTTTGTGAAGGAGCTGCTAACTATTGCAACGACCTCTCTGCCTTTGTATAATATAATCCTTCCAACCGAATTTCGAACACGGTGGCCAATTTCAACGAATATTGCACTAGCGTGTGAGTAAACACAGGTGCACTCTCTGTTCCTTTACTCACTATGATAGTCGACCAGGGAGAGATCAGGTGTAAGACCAACGGCTCTGTCACAAAACATATGTTTTACGGAAAAATTCAGTGTCACTTTTTACGTCGGCCGGAAGAGATCAGATGGACCAACGTCTCTGAGGCTCGAAGATGTCCACGTCATTTTTAAAGGGTAAATCTCAATATTGATATTTGCTTGACCTTTGCCTCATCTGGGAATCGACCGCACGCTCAACAGTCGCGTTTAATAACGCGTTTAATAGCGTGTAATATATTGAACACTTTTCAGGGGTGACAGTGGCGTAGATGAATATGGACAACTCAAAGTATAAAACAAACTCTGATATATAAAAAAAAATCTGGCAGCCCGCCTTAGCTTCAAGCTGGTGCAAATCTATTAGTAAAAATCGCATGAAAATCCGTTCTGTGGTTTAGGAGGTATTAGTGGATAGACACGAAAAGCGAATTTGATTGACTATGTAAAAAACAGATATCAACTTTTTAATACATTATTTTTTGTTCATTTAAATTCCGATTTTTTCGCAATTTTGGTGTCGATCCTAGTATTTTTTTTAATTCTTGAAATACTTTCTGAAACATACTTAAATAGCTAATGAATTAAAAAAAAAACTGATATAACGGTATCTACTGAAAATAGACTTACACAATCAACCTTATTATGTCCTCACTACTAGGAGAGGAGACTTTAATAGTCTCCTCTCTAGGAAGAGAATCAGGCCTATTGCATTCTGGTGAATTTCATGGCTTTGAATTTTATTGGTTCTGATCTGAGGCATACCGGTGCTACACAATGTTTTCCTTCACCGTTTTGAGAGCAGTGGCAATGAAATAAATTACACGTATTTACTTACTTTGTGTAATTTATTTCATGGGGTCCATTACTTGTTGGTACCCTGCTGCTGAAATAAATCGCCTTTTTTATGCAAACCGACAAACGTTGTTCTGCCATATAAAATATTTATTTATTTTTAGGTGGGAAATCACCGAGGGTGGAGCGTGTCACACTTTTGACTGACTAAAACCCACTCCTATGTTTCTGGTTTGCCTTGCGTTCAAGGACCCTGGGTTTTCCTTTCCGAAGCGAACTCATGGCCCCAGTGGGTTTCGGACCTTCTGTACCTCTACGGTTTAACTGACCGTCGACTACTTTGGCTCAGTCCAGACAATTACCAGACGGCCGGACGACAAGCTACCCATTGCTCGTCGCCCGCAAGCCCAAACTTACGGTGGGTGGAAATCGGGGTGGGGATCCCTGTGGCTGGGGTGTGAGGAAGTCCGTTCTGTCACGCGAGCGGCCACCTCCTCCGCAAGCATTACTGCTTCGCAGAAGGAGGCGACCGCCTGCCATTCCTCATCGCTCCTGACCATGGCTTGTAGCAGGGCCTGGCGCAAGAGGTCACTGTCGCCGATCACCCCCACGACGACACAGTGATGCTCTGCCCAAGCGGGCACACCTCCACTGAGTCTTGACTAAAAAGACCGTGACACAAGATTATTATACATTATTATAGATATTAGTCAAAAATAGAGCAGCTACTACGTCATTTAATCTACAGAGAAGATGAAGCTGCGCTTGATTTCTCACTTTGAGAGAATTCAGAATACGTCTAGCTTAGGCACTTTATGTCCTGTCGATGATACTCGAACGCTGCTCTATGGTAGGGCTCTCTGAACATTCAGGTGTATAACACGATAACGCCAACGTAAAATTTCTGTACAAACGTTGATTTTTGCATGGAAACTGTATTGAAGGGCGTTCATCTAAATTATAATCTTCTCTAAAACCCTTGTAATTAATTTAATAATATAATCAGCCTTTTAATGTTCTCACTGCTGGGTCTCAGACCTTCTCTCTAGAATTACGGTTTGAACTGCTTTAAGAAAAATGTCTTGTATCTTTGTTAGGTCGGAAAGTTTTTAGACCACCTGTGTAATCTTAAAAGTAAACAGTACCTAAACCCGTCTATTTAGTTTTAGTGAACAATAAAATTATAGTAAGACACAACAACAATAAGACAATTCTACCAAAACACACAATAATCTCAACACAACATGAAACTATTTACCTAATCTTACTACCGTGTCCAATTTAACTGAACTTTATTCGTACGTGATCAATTAAACTAAGAAACGTCGGCAAGCTTCTCAGTGAACGTCATGGCGTCAGACAGAGATATATTTTAAGTTAAATGGCAGCCACACATGTCAACATTATAATTACAGCTAGATACGTTTTCTGTCCTCACACACAGGCCTCAAAAAAACGCCGCCACAAAAAAGCGCCAGAAGCAGCCACGAAAAACAAGCTAGAAGCCGCTGCAAAAAACAGCTGAAGTGCGTGACAGCTTGTGGTCGGAGAAGCTCGGCTTCGAGAGTTTTTTTGTGGCGGCAGTGCTGCACACGAGCCACAAAAAAGGCTGCCTCAAAAAGCTAAAAGCGGCGGTTTTTTGGCGCCCGTGTGCGAGGATCACTTAGGAAACGAACCAAGAACATTATTTTCAGGGAGTGTTCATCAGAATTGCATAAATTGATCATGCCAAACCTGTTCTATCATCAGGCCACTAGACGTAAGGCAAAACCCAACTGGTATATTGTAGACAAACCATACGCACAAAATGATTTAACACATTCATCTTGCGTAGAGCTAAGGAGTGGAACTCCCTGCTAGAGTCTGGTTTCCTGATAACTATAACTTAGAGGTTTGTGAAAAATAATTCAGAATTTTAATACAACCTTTTCTTTTTCTTTTCTTAGTTAGACATTTTTCATTGAGTTTGCTCGCATGAAAGTATAAAATTATCCCACGACAAAATACTCTCAGTATAAAAAGGTACTATTCCTGGACCGCAGGGCAAAGAAGGAACATAGGAACTTAGTCGGTAAAACTCTGACACGACCTCCCACCCCGCCATAGACTGGGAGAAGTCATTGGATGATTTCCCATCTAAAAAAAAAAAACAATTGAACCGCATTTCCAAGGTAACAAAATAAAAAAATCATTATTATATTCAACGAGAATGTTATAAACATGCCTTTGGAAGTGATTTTGTGCATACTCGCCGTGGACACAATAGATAGGTACAGAA
Organism: Mythimna lalbum; assembly: GCA_949319445.1. Classification (NCBI taxonomy): domain Eukaryota; kingdom Metazoa; phylum Arthropoda; class Insecta; order Lepidoptera; family Noctuidae; genus Mythimna; species Mythimna lalbum. Next base: position 6,771,607 of record OX439348.1, on the reverse strand, counting down.
GTCAATTTACATACAAAGCGCGCTCGAGCAACGCACACACATAGACACGGCATCTCGGCTCAGTTCAGCTCGTTACGAGCGCGTCTGTATTCGTTTGAGACTCGCGTCTGTGAACTTTTTTTATGAAATAATGGAGAACAAAAATTACTGTTTTGTGGACAGTTTTTTAAAATTCAACATTAATTGCTGAATTATCGTTTTTTAGTTTTTCAGTTTTAGAACGTAATTATGTAGTTTTTTGCTTGCACTTTGATAGTTTGTTTTTACGTAACGCAGAATAGTTAGGTAGGTAGATAAGTACATGACTTTGTGGCCATGTAATATTTTTACAATTTATATTAGGTAGATATCTATCGCCGCACCCGAGCGCGCTCGGAGAGAGCGGTGCCGACCCAAGCGCGATTGTTGAGCGTAGGGATGAAAAGTGAAGTACATAAGTACATTTTTTTTATGATGGGCAAAATCATCCGATGACAACCTCCGCTCTTAGGCAGACCGGGAGATAGTGTCAGACTTCACACCTGGGCTCGAGCTACTCTTTCGAAACTAACCCTGGCCCCAGTAGGCTTCGACTCAGCTGGGACCCCTGCTGTTGCAGAGAAATACTTGAGGCCGTCGACGACTTGGGCTCAGTCCGGACAGCTACTAGACGGTCGGACAGCAAGCTACCCATGGCTCGCCGTCCGCAAGCCCGCGTCTACAGTGGCCGGAAACCGGGATTGGAATCCCGGCGGCGGCGAAAGCGCCGGAGATTGACTTTTGTATCTATCTATTTTGTGCCGTAGACCACCAACTCCTAGACTAAGTTTGCACATAACTTAATTCTCCGCGCGTGTTTCCGAACTATAAGATACATTGTATACTTTTAATAACACTACAAAATGGAATAAAGCGTAAATTGTAAGATTTAGGCCATTACAGTTTGTTGTTTAATACTACAGTTTATTAAGGTTTTAACGTGTTTATTGAATTTTGTGAAAAATGTTTTGCCATTTTATGATAATGGATTAAGCTAGAACTATACTGCGCACACGTGTGACACACACGCTGATCTGGGCGCTTCGGTCTCCATACATTTTATATGGTAACTAGACATGCACAGCTACACCTGAATTCACGCCACGCGTCGTCGTTGTACCTACAAATCAGGCGCGTTACACATGTATGTCGACAGTACATTAGACAATGTAGTTCTAGCTTTAGTCTTTATACTTTTGAAGTGAACGAACGTGATAAGACATTTTTTATCAATTATCACTCTTCCAAAATTTCATACCTTACTGTCCCCGCACACGGGTTTAAAAAAAAACGTGGCTCGTGTGCGGCGGTGCCGCCATAAAAAACGTTTGAAGCGGCTTCAAGCTTCACCGGACACAAGAGATGTCACGCGCTTTAAGCGTTTTTTTGTGGCCGCTTCAAGCGTTTTTTTGTGGCGGTGTTTTTTTAAAGCCCGGTGCGTGGACTGTTAGTCCAATAGCACCGTAGGCACCGATGGCCAGCAATGGGTAGCTCGCTGTAACCACACTGAACCCAAGTCATCGACAGCGTATAGTGTTCGCGCGCCTGAAGAGGTCAGCAAGCCGCTACTTCGCTTGGTCTATCTGACCTGAAGTTAAGCGATGATGTGGTCGACGGATGCCTAGCTTAGCTTAGTCGGCCTTATAATGTTCTCACTGTTGGGACTCAGGCCTCCTCTCTTGGAAAGGGAATGGACCGTAATCCACCACACGGGCGCAGTGCGGGTAGGTGGATGTCACATGTCTTCGAATTTTTTTAAAATGCCGGTTTCCTCACGATGTTTTCCTTCAGCGTTTTGAGAGCAGTGGTGATGAAAGAAATTACACAAAGTAATGTGCCAGGCTGGGTTTGAACCCGTGACTTACAACTCGTAAGTCGGGGCCGTTACCACTCGACCACTGCTCTAAGGGCATGCTTGCTTAGAAGTAACAGGTTGTAGGTATTAGCAAACACAGACTCCTGCAGGAACACTCCTTATCTGTACGAATTTATACTGCTATACTAATATTATAAAGAGTTAAAATTTGTAAGTTTGTATGTAGGGGGCAATCTCTGGAAGTATTGGTCCGATTGCTAAAATTCTTTTGCCAATAAAAAGCTGCTTTATTCCTGAGTGACATAGGTTATATTTTATGTACCTACGCGGGCGAAACTGCGGGCAAAAGCTAGTAATGAATATGTTCCCAAATCGGTTTTCCCTGACAATATGTAACCAGTAGAAAACCGACCAATTAGCAGATTGGCGTCGATGCTTAAGACTCGGATCCAGCAGATTCGCTGATTCGTCAGGTCGTCCACCTTGGAGGCATTCGTGCTGCTGCGATTTCGAATATGCGTCGCACTACATCAGATAAGATACAAAGTCACAGGATTCATTACAAAAAACAAGAAACGCACATAAAATGATTGAAGAATTTCAGTAAACAATTCATCTTATTCACAATCCATCTACCGCTACCAACAATTCGTTTTACAAATCTATCTATCGATCTAAACAACACCGTAACGTAATCTCACTACCCAAACAAACGATTCCCAAGAAACATTGGAAAAAGTAATCTTTGATCCAGCCAACCCTTTAATATCTACCTTCGAAAAAGCTTGAAAAATATCAATTTGTTGACTAACAGGAGACGGTTAGATCCCCATATACGTGACCGCAATGCTAAGAAATACAGAACAGATTTTGAAGACACAACTCGGGTTCAACTCGACATTGATAGGGTTAGAGTGTGCGGAAAACTACGTGAATAATTTATCATATTTGTTTAGGTGAGGTTCTCTTTATAGAGTGCCTTTTGTTTTGTACACACACGTGCCCATATATTTATATTCTTACATATTATCAAATAGACGCGATAGTCAGTGGGAGTTCCATCATCGCGTCTATATGTCTGCATAGCATAATCCTTTTTAAGGTTGCCACTGCTGGGAAATGAGAGGGAGTGGGCCGTAATCCACCACGTGAGCCCAGTGCGGGTTGCTGAATGTCACATATTTTCGAATTTTTGGTTTTAGGACATATCAGTTTCCTCATGTTTTTCTTCATCGTTTTGAAATCAGCCTTTTAATGTCCGCACTGCTGGGACTCAGGCCTCCTATCTATGAGAGGGAATAGGCCGTAATCCACCACGCGAGCCTAGTGCGGGTGGGGAACGTCACATTTCTTAGATTTTTTTAGTTCTAGAACATGCCGGCTTTTCCTCACGGTGTTTTCCGTCACCGTTTTGAGAGCTGTGGTGATGCTAAACTCATGGTAAAAAAACGGATTTTCATGCAGTATTGTACCAATGGATAAAATTATTCAGGAGAAAAATTTCGATGCATTTTATAGTAAAAAAAAAAACCGAGAATACATAATAATGTGTTAAGGTGCTTAAAATACTCAGCTCATTCACAATTAGCTACGCCGAGAAATGTTATTGCGAGCTTGTGTTCTAATAACGTGCACTATTTACTAGTTATCCTAGACCAACCAACCATAAAGTAAACAATAACACTTTTAGGTTAACGTTTCCCACGCGGTAAGGTAGCTACTGGGATTTTCTCTTAAATACCTAGATATATGATATATATACTCCATCTGTTTAGGTAGTTAACTAAAATCTGCTGCCAGTTTTTTGGGCAAATGTGCACAGAAGACTGGCAGCAGATTTTAGTTAAAGTCAAAGTACTCCTCCACATCGTTGTCATCGGGACATTTCCCGATGACAGCGATGTGGAGGAGTACTTTGACGCCTGAGCGTACTTTCTCATTTTGTATTATATTTATGTACGAGTACATAGTTAGGTTTTAGTATAAATAGTTTATTTAGTATTTGACTTTTTATGTACATAACTGTATTAAATCGAGTAAATATAAAAAGAAAATTAAAATCTTAACATGTCTTTTATATTTAAAAAAAAATGTCTAAAAATTTTATGTAAAAATGTTTACAATTAGGTATTTATCAAAACAGATGTTAGGTAATTAACTAAATTAAAAAAAAACATTTGTGTCTTGATGAAAAATGGCAAGCGTTCACCTCCTCCTGCGAATCAGTAATAGCTAGTGAAGGAGGAGGCCGCCTGCGTGAGGGAACGAACGTCCTCACGCCCCAGCCATCGAGATTCTGACCCAAACTAACAGCCACGGTAGACGCGGGCTTGCGGACGTCGAGCAATGAGTAGCTGGCCGTCCGGTAATCGACCGGACTGTCCCTAGTCATCAACAGCGTGTAGTAATCAAAGCGGTCCTCAAAGAGATGTAAGCAAACCGCGGGGATTTTCTGAAAACCCGTAGTCCTAGAACGCAAAGAGAAACTGACAAAACAGGGGTGGGTATATTTTTTTTTCGCGGTGGGAAAATCATCCAATGACATCCCCCGCTCTTCAGCGGAGCGGGAGATAGTGTCAGAATTTTACTGACTAAAAACCCACTCCTGCTTTTTCTTGCTTTAGTGTGTAAAAGTCTGATTCCCTCTCGCTGCACTCAGAGCAGGAGGATTTATTTGACGACAACTCCCAAAAACCTGCAAACTGTTATATGACATCTAAATAAATATTTTCCTTCATTATTCTTCTTGTAACAAAAATGTTACCATTACCCAGCTATTAGCCACAAAAATATCTCGAATAAAATATCTAAAGCGAACAAAACAAGACCATTATCTTTTCCACAAGCACACTTTCTGTTATCCGATAACTTCCTTCGTCTTCTTATTTCCTGGTACCTAATATACCATCGTTTATCCCATTGGGAAATAATTGCCTAATTAAATATCTTATTTTAGGTAGTTTTATGGTTTCCCATGACGCGCTGATGGAGAAAATTGTGTGGGAAATCTGTAGAAATGTGTGAAGTAGGTAAGTATGCTTTTATTAGGGAGCACGGTAGTGCTTCCACCAAGGCGAGCAACAAAGTGGCACAAATGTTGTACCATCCTTTTCTCGAAACAGTTCAGACCCTCTAGCCAAGTTACAACCGTTTCGCTTGCGTCGAACGCTTCGAGTTTTTGTTTTTAATATTATTTTGTTGTATCACCATTTATTAATAAATATAATTAATATTATATTTACATTTTATTCTGAAAAGTAACACCGGAAACCATAAAAAAGTAAATCGTTTTATTTTCTCCGAAAAAAATTTTGTGGTTTTCAAATTGTATTCAATTTATAAACTTATCTAGTAAAAAAATATTCTTATTTATTATAATTTTTTTCTCATTTTGATTTCTTTGCCTGCTATACCTACTTTACGGCTTACATCAATGTATAGATAAGCAAGCCACCAATTTATAAATTAAAAAAGATATACAATCATTTTATCAAAACATTATGTGATGTTTACTTCTCTAAGTTACGTTATCCTTAACATCAAAATAATCTTATTTAGATATACCAACGGTTGCAAACACATTCCTCTTGGAAACGAAAACTTTTAATGACATGAACTTTGCTATCAAGGTTATATTGCAAGCGAGTTGCACTGCGATTACCTTGTTCAAGTTTTGACAAACAGACACCACAAAATATATAGGTACAGAAGTCAATCTACATACAAAGCGCGCTCGAGCAACGCACACATAGACACCGCTCACGGACACGATATCTCGGCCCACTCGTCGAACAGTTCCGGTTCAAACGCTCTTTAGTGTGCATCCACCGAGCGTAGGTATAAAAAGTGGAGTACATACATGAGATTGTCTTCTGTATTTATCTATTTTGTGCAGACACTAGATATTATGTTTACCTACAAATTATTATGCACGTGTGAATGTGATAAAAATTACAAGAAATACAAAGCGATTGTGCGAATTTCTGACCGATAATATAGTATCAAAGTGAAAAACCAAACCAAAGTTTAGTTTCCATTCACCCCGTTTTACGGTACATGACGTTGAAATTTGAATTTGACGTTGATGTTTAACTAATTTCATTAACGTGAGCATTTTGACAGGTAGCCTGTGTGTGATCACCTGGTGATCGTTATTTTAGAACACCCTCATTAAACTAACATCATTAACATAAACGTTTTGACAGTTGCTTGTAACCACCTTGGAACTAACGAATCAGTGCTGCCATCTGGTAAACGCCATTTAAAAAAACCCTCAATTATAATGTAAAAAACGAACTATTACAAGACAATACAGACAATGTCAGCTGGACCTTTTGTCCACTTAATTCGTAATGTATTTGACTGCACATAAAAGCTGTAACACTAAACACTACAAAGACGTTTATGTATGTCATAAAGTCCTAGACAATGTACGATACAAGAGTAATCTAATTGTCAACATCATAATATTTCACTTTGACTGCTTTGTTCGGTTTTTTTTTCGGTAGAATAAGTATCTACATCAAAAATCTACTCCCGCGCAACCCTTCTAAGCATCAGAAGGCACAACCAAGTTGATAATCTACAATCGTTAACGCTAGTAGAAAACTTCTAATGTAAGGGAATGACGTCATCTCCACGTTACGTGGCCTTTTTTGTGGCTCGTGTGCGGCAGTGCCGCTACAAAAAAAGCTTGAAGCCGCTGTAAAAAATAGCTGAAGTGCGCAACAGCTTGTGGCCGGAGAAGCTTGAAGCGGCTTCTAGAGTTTTTTCGAGGGCCGTGTGCGGGGACAGAAAGTCACGTGGTCAGAACAAAGGAATCGGAGGCGTTACCGACTGTGGAAAGAAATTCGAAACAAAACGGTCGTTACTTGGCTAGGCCTGTAGAAATCAGAAACGTTTATTTCAATTAGGCCATTTACAGGCATTTTTGAATTGCCAAAATGTCGGTCAGATAAAAAAAAGTTAAGCCCAATTGAATTCAGGGCTGCGAATAGTTTGAAAAAGTTAGCGGTGGCTCTGGATCAAAGGGCAACTGTCACGTTAGTTTTAGTCAGTAAGTTTGACCCTCCCTCCCGCTCTACCCAAAACGGGAATAGTACATTATTACCCTAGGGGTGGAGGTGAGCACCTCCTCCTTCCCTCACTCTTCACATCACCATACCAAGACAAGCGATTCCCTTTCAACTTTTCAGTCACTGGCGTCACTTTCTACGCCGCTCTAATAGAAAGTAAACCTCTTAAATTCATTTTTTCCAAGTTCACAAATAACACGTCTTATTAAGGCAAACCGATCCCCGTCAAAGTGACACGCGGATGATCATTATGCTCAGAACTCGATGCCTTACGTGATCGTTCAACGGCTGAAAACGTGCAAGCATTCAAGGCTTACCCCACCGTGTCAGCCTGCGCCTCGCAGATAAGTCACGTTTTCATTACACTAACTTTGGATTATCCAACATACGTCGAATAGACGTACGAACTGGCTATACGACTACTTGAGTATTTAGCGTCTAAATGACGTATTATTAATCTTTTTGTGTGAATTAATTTTGAATTCTTTCTTTGATAACGTTATGGTAAAAAAGTTCCTAGTACCTATAGGTACATGTAGATGGATGGAGAGGCAGATGAAGGCCAAAGATGAATGTGGATTATGTGAGGAGTGATTTAAAAAAAAAGTTAAGAGTTAAGGATAGTTTGACGGGTGACAGGATAAAATGGAAGAAAAAAACGTGTTCCGTCGACCCCAAGCAATATAGGCAGACATAATAAGTTATGTCACTTTGTTTTTTTCACGGTTTGACGACGACATAATAGTCATGGCTGAGATTTCACAGACCTGGTGAGGGTCGCGGGAATCACATCATGATCATTGTGATGAAAGGAAAAATCATCATTGCAGCCGAAAGACATCAAGATCGGCATAGCTGCCCCGCTATGCCGATCTGGATGTCTTTTGGCTGCAATGATGATGAATGGACTCATTTATAACCGTATGCAGGAATAATAAATCCATATATTTTCTTCGACTGGCTAAGCTATTACTGTAACTGGTAAATTTCAAAATCTTTAGCAAAAGGCTCCATATTTTGACATACGTGGGAATATTTCATTGTAGTACATTAAAACTGATCGTAAATTAAAATGTATTCTAGTTAATATGCAATGTTAAATTGCAGGTTACATCAGTGTTTTTATTCGGTCAACATTGGCTACTGCACATGACACTATATTATATATATGTTAGTCTGTAAGGTATATATCTAAAGGCCAAGATGCCTGATAATAAATGATTTATTATTATTATTATTTAAGATTTACGACTTAATTTACTGAAAATGGCCAGTTTAAGCAAAGATGGAGATAATATCAATCGTTTATTTTTTTATATCCGCATAATTATAAATTTAATCAGTTTCGTGGAGAACGCTCTTTTAAAATAGCATATAGCAACTGGCTAGTTCATCGTTGATGACAAAAACGTAGTGTGTTTGTTCTGTTCAATTTCCAAGACGTTATTTAAAAAATAAAGGATTACAATAAGGTTTACAATGAGTAGAATTGGATTATAAGACAAACAGCGACCTTAGAATCATTTTATTATTATATTAGACATATTGTTTTTTCTTGTACTGTGCATCTAATAAACTATTAATTAAATAATAAGTGTACTCGCATGTTGCATTATAGTTATTTTAACCCATCAGATACCGTCAATTAGAGACACAATAGTAAGACAATAGATGCGCGGCCACCGGCGGTCGCTTGGGGATTCATGAATTAATTTTTCTTAGCCTCAAATGCATGTGACTGAAATAGAGAGATGTTTAAAATACAAATGCATTGTGTGAGGAAGGTAAAGAAATAAAATTCTATAAAATAGAAAAAGTGCTGCGGTAATCCTCAGTAACATGATGCAAAAGCAAGATGATGATGTTCCAATCTTTTTAAAGATTAAGCTCGCATCATATTGAAGTACGAGTATGCCGATGTCATCTTCTGAAAAAACAAGTAATCGTTAAGTTGGCAGACCTCTTATTTCCGAGACATCACTTTCATCATTATCTTATTCTTAATCTAATTTATTTCTGGAATAGTTACAAAATATTCTTAGACTTACTTCAGAAAAAGTTGCAATAGAAACGTCTTTAAAACCAGGAGCCTGAAGTGGTGACGGTCGCAGCGAGCGTTGCATCATAAGAACCAAGTAAGGACGTATCACGGGACCCGCATTCCAGAAAGATGTGTTCCAACATGCGTCACAAATCGAAGTGATCTGATAATGTTAAGAGATAATAATTTGAGTACATATAAAATAATGATAATAAATCGTTTAACAACCACGTACCAACAAGTTACAACACAATTTAGTTGACAGGTAGTTTGACAACAGATAGAACGTAATTTGTGGGAGATCTGGAGTCTATACTAAGCCTAGGCCTGTGTTTTAGAGCTTCAGGCCCTCCCATTACATCACACATTGAAAATAGTCTACCTCCCATTACATCACACATTGAAAATAGTCTTCCTGCGTGTGTGTGCATATAGATAGGGTATATATATATATATATGTTATTAATATAATTATGTTAAAGTAAGAAAGTATACGGTACATAGATAAATATAGATAATCCTAGCTACTGCTTCCTACATCAAGTAATTTTTCAGTTTCCTTATAATTTATTAATTTGATCAATTTATTTTTACATTTGTTTTTACAACAGTTGGCTATATTAATAATTTAATTTATTGTACAATTTGCCACCACGAAATAGGAAATATTTTTGCATTTTAAACTCATTGTATAAAGTTTTAAGAGCTGTTTGTTCTACAGCGGTTATGACTAAAGTAATTGATGTAGCTAAATCAGTTTTTAATCCATACCTTAATGGAAAGATAGGTGCACATCAAATTTGGTATGAAATATACCACAATGGTAGTAAGACAAAGTAACAGAAGTAGAGCTTGAAACTCGCCATTGTCGAGTTTCTGTAAACATTAAACTGAAGTTAAATATTTAAAGAAAAATTAAAAAAAAATATATACATTTCATCATGGTATAAGTACCTCTGCAATACAGTAAGCAGTCAAAAAAATCACAGGACTTAAAAACGTTTGCTCAAACATTAATAACTTCTTATAGACTATCGCGTAATCCTCCAATAAACTGAAACAGATAATATAACAATCAAACATTCATACCGTATGTTATAAAGTAAATGAAATCAATATTGAAACTTTTAGTGAATGCCACCGAATGTGATAAAAATATTAAGAAAATGGTTTTGAAATCAAGCTCTTAATTCCAATATCCCAATTTTTCTACCAGTAATTTAATTTGTACGTTAGGAATTATTTTCTGCCTATATCAAGATTGTTTTTTTTTTAATTGAATCCTGGCGAATCTGATCGGGATAATCGGATATTTTAATAGAATTATTGCCTTTTTTCAGCCGATATATGTCCACTGTTGGACATCGGCTGAAATGATGATTGCATTGTTATCAGTCTTTGAAGGGTGTGCAAAGTTTAAAGATAATCTGATCGCCCAAAGTTGGGCAAAATTGAGCTCAAAGAGCGGTGGTTACAACCAAGCAAACAAACAAACAAGCGATCATACAGGTGAAGCTAATAAAAGCGTGTTAATATAAACCTATTTTGTCTCGACAAACGCATTTGATGCCTTAATACTTGTACATTGATTCTATTAATCCACCAAACTTTTCCCAAAACTTTTGGCTTCTAGTCAAACTAGATGCAGCTGGATATCAAAATTTTAAGTGACTGCCTATCTGATCTCTTCAACTCAGTGATTGAGGCTGTTACCTACCTGTACATAGATTGATGGTGAATAATAATGTCTCTCATTCGAGTCTTAATCAACTTAGAGAAATATTCACTTTTCTCCTTATTTGTGGTTGGATATATATCTACCAGAAGATCTTGGAGACTCCATATTATAATATCAACTTTTGACGTTATCTGCCTGATCCATACTATTTGGGTCTGAAGGATAACTGAAATATAACAGTAGAGGGGATAAAAAGTTATAATTTTAATATAAGAAGGTTAATAATTTTGCTTGTAGTAAGTTTACCATGGATGGATTTTGTTGTTCACGTTATCATAGAAAACAGAGTCAGTGAGAGCATGACGATTTACAGAATGAAAAAAAATTAAAACGGCTTGTGCTAACCTCAAGTAACATTTATAAGATAATTGCAGGGAGATGATGATAATGGTAGAGAAAAAAAGTAAAAAACAACTCACACGTGTAATTATATGTGTATAGCCCAATGCTAACGTTAGCAAACATGAAAGCTACCTCATAAACCGGGGATTTGCCAAAATCAACATTAGGTAACCAATATGGAAATAAAAGAGGTCTACTCTGTTCTGTATCTGCATCATGAGTAGCCAGAAAGTATATGAGCGAAAAGTAGGCGAATATGTTCATCACTATTCCGACACTACCATTGAATATACAGATGAATATACAGAGTTTCCAAGTTTTAAGTTGTTTCTCAAAGTACTGTGCTCTGAAATATAAAGTATAAAAGTTGCAGCTTAGTGATTTATAACTAAATTAAAAATCTTGTCCTAACTGTAATTTTAAATGACATGACATGCAACTGATGTAAACGCATCAACAGGTCTCCTTATTCTTCTTTTTGTGTCGATGGACTCAAATATTATTTTTTCTGATCAGTAACTGAATACATATTTAAGACTTACCTGTATTTTTCTCCCACCGTACAAATGTATTGAAAATCTTTTTGCAGGACTCTTAAAAAGTTGTGATACTGAGGTATATTCTTTCTTGTACAGTATAATATTAGCATTTTATAGATCATTATAATAATGTAAGTTCCAGTCTCAGTAATAAGTGGTAAGTTTGCGGTTTCCAGGCCATGATAGAAGGAAATGGAGATAAATATTGTTGCCAATAGCGCAAATAGAAAAAGAATCGTATTATGATTAAAGTACCTGAAATTCATCATTACTTTTCATGATAATAAATCACATTTGGCTGTTTTTTTATGTAAAAACGAGAAAAGGAATAATAAAAAAAAAGTTCCACGAGTAATAAAAATGCGTGAAAAATGACTGATAGCTGATAAAAATACATACGTATATATATCGATGTGGAAGAGAAAAGAAAGAAAGAAAGAAAAACGTTTATTTGTACCTCACACATACATTTAAATTTAAAAACAGTAGAATTAGGATACATTACAGGTTCTGCATCATATCTGAATAAATATAGACATATTTAGGTAATGATGTAGGGTAAAATGTAAAATGGGTATGTTCTTAGCATTCCAGATTTAGGTATGAATGTTATTTAATAAGTGATGTATCTTCAATAATCTTCTGGCAACTTACGATGGTGGATTCTTGTTTTTGAGATCTGCTACTTTAAAAATGACCAATATCTGATAGAAGGTCTGATGGAACTCAAATGGATCGACATATCCTGTAGAATAATCTAAATTGTCTTTGTTGTAAAATGATTTTAATTTTTCCAACATGGCTGCTGTATTGTACTGAGTCACTTAAACGTATGACGTGGTATAAATCACAATCTCATTAAATATTAATACCTTAGTTTACAAACCTGCATTAAAGATACAGTTTTTATTGCTATTGCATTATGACGATTTTTTTATATTATTGTCTAATAAGGGTTTGATGAAATATTTTCTTTTTGTTTTTGCACAACTGGTTTTGTATTTAAATCCTTATTAGTAAAGTTATTGTACAGATGACGTATTGTTATCTGGTGAGCGGAATGTGGCTGAAATAATTATAATTATGATTCAATATTCTACAACTATCACACAACTCCATCAATTCCCAAACTAAGTAAGTATTTGTGTCTGCGCATTTGTTTTATTTGGCACTGCAGGTATTGGTACATCAACACTATGAGAAAGTATTCGTGTCGCAGAACGCACATTTGCTTATTTTCCAATGGGAGTTTATGTCATATTTATCACTTTTACCCATATACGTTAGGCAAAACGACCTCAACAACACACAACACGTGGTGTGTCTACTGCGGCATTTGTTCTGTGTCTGGGTGTAGTTTATCTATATATTTATGTATTTAGAAATATATAAGTATGTTTATCAGTTGTCTAGTACCCATAACACAAGCTCTGCTCGGCTTGGGGCGAGACGGCTTTGTGTGATAGTTGTGGAATATTATTATTAAATTAGTATCAAGTCAACAAAATGTCGTCATTGACTTTTTTAATTTTTTTATTCACCACATACATGGTAGAAACTGTTAGGGTGAATGATACACCTTTTTTATGTGTTAAGAAACAAACAACTATAGGCTTATGCATGATAAACTCACAATTGAGCACTATCTTTAAGGAAAATTTGATGCAATTCGAGTAAACTTAGTGGAAAGTTTGGTAAAATTTTACGTGGCTGTCACAACACATCTGCATCTCATAGAAACAAAGTTTGTAGTGTTTTGTGATGACGGTAGATAGCTAAGTACATAATCTCAGTGGTAAAAACCTTTTACAATATCAATATTGATATTTGGCGTTTGTTTTCTGCCAAAATTAATCTAGAGCTTTTCAGATAGTAATATTTCTATTAGTGTCTTTGTCATAGAAATATAGAATATGACACGTATAAGTACAACACATCCGATGATATTTCAATTGAGTAGAATTGAAGAATTGTCTTGTCTTTTATTATGTGACCGAGAATTTCTGCCTATTAATTCTGAGAGCCAAATAACCACGTATTTGCTATATTATCGCTCCGGGCAATGTCGTTGGCTAAGTGGATGTGAAAAAGTCCATCTTGTACAGTTCTATAGAAAAACAAGTTTTTAATGAAAACCATTTTTTTTTTCAGAGCAAGCTAATATAATTAAATATATACAAATCAATATATAATTAATACTCGTCAAGACAAATCATTCGAGCCCAAACTCGATGGGGTTGTGTTCAGGTCATTGACTAGAGCTAAGAAGCAGTCAATTCTTTCTGCGAAGCAGTAATGCGACCTTAAGAGAGAGAACATCGTTGCACCCCAGCCGCCGCAAGAAGCACCCCGGATGTGGAAAGCTGCAAGCATTGGTCAGCTCGCCGCTTTGATAAGAATTAAGCACGGGTTGACGGTGCGTTGTATTCCTTGCAAACACAAAGAGCAAAATTTTGACCTGAATAGATTGAAGCTTGCCCGGGTTGCAAGATTGCTCAAAAGAGTTACCATGATCATGAAATTTAAAAGCCAACTCTCTCTTGCCAGAGAATACTTGCATAGAGAATGGGGTAAGTTATTGGATGGTTTTGTATCAAGACAAAAAATAACTCTTTTTTTATTTAACTTGACATTATCATCATTTCAGCCGAAACACGTCCACTAATGAACATAGGTCTCCCCCAAGTGTCGCCATAATGACCGATCCTGTGTGTCTCGCTTCTATCGGATTCCGGCAACCCTCACCAGGTCATCGGCCCACCTTGTGGGAAGCCATTCATCGCTGCATCTTCCGGTACGTGGTCACTATTCCAGAAACTTGACATACTTCAAGTTAAATTAAAAAAAAAACTTGAAGAAACTAACTGACGTAACTGTAACTGTCGGACGGCTGGCAATGGGTAGCTCGCCGTCCGACCTTCCGGTAAGCGTAAAAAATTAATTTCAATTTTTTAATTTCACATGGCAGATGTTTTGATTCTTTACTATTCTAAGAATCCCCCTGGGCATGACACAATTTCGAAGAATTATCTGCCCTTTCATTATGTACTTTTCTGATATTTTCTATCTAGTAATTTTTAAGAAACAAATAACCTTGTACATCTGCGATATTATAATACCTTAGCCTGAGGCAATTTCATTGGATAAGTAGTTGTGAATAAAACCTATTGTATCTGTATAAGAAGACTAGTTGCTGACTGCGGCTTCATTTTTGTAATATCTTTGTTTTTCTTTTTTGTTATTATTTTTTTTGTAAGCTCTGCTTAGCTTGGGACTAGATGGCTTTATGTGATAGTTGTGGAATATATTATTATTATCTCTATTGAAAATCACGATTACATCATCTAGCGTCTTGCTGAAATCAATTTTTTTTGACTTCGTATGACCTTTAACATGAATTTTATTAATTTAATTTACAATAAACTCTTTTATACGGCTCTCAAATGCTTTCAGTTCACGTTTAACCGATTATTATTATCATTGCTTTA
Organism: Mythimna lalbum; assembly: GCA_949319445.1. NCBI lineage: Eukaryota > Metazoa > Arthropoda > Insecta > Lepidoptera > Noctuidae > Mythimna > Mythimna lalbum. The sequence continues at coordinate 6,756,550 of OX439348.1, read as the reverse complement.
TACACTACAAATTAAACATTGAAAACGTTGAAGGTAACAAGAAGTTTCACAAAATATTCCAATTTGATAATTTAGTTTCAGGGGTTGCAAGTACAATGTATATCGCATTATTTGAAATGCAGAAAACATAAACGTTGTTTAAGAGATGCGAGTCCGTTTTTTCAAATATCATGGATGGGATTAACTAGAGTTTATTTATTTATTTATTTTTATTATTATTATGAGGAACACCAACGACATATCAACAAATTCTTATACAGATAAGTAATTTTATAGACAATAAATTCTGTGTAAATATGTCAATTAAAGGCGTCCACAGCTTAGTACAATGTGACGATATATAAAAATTATAAATTGAATTAATATTGGATTTAAATTACATTAGATTGATAAATCTATATATATAAAAATGACCCCCGTTTTCCGTTGTCACGACTTGGCATGAAAACGGCTTGACCGATTTGGCTGATTTTTTTTTTGTTGTGATTGTTATTGTGAGGAGAAGGTTCTTATAGAAAAAAAAATTAGGGTAGTGTAGGGTAGAGTAGGGTAGAGTAGGGTAGAGTAGGGTAGAGTAGGGTAGAGTAGGGTAGAATAGGGTAGAGTAGGGTAGAGTAGGGTAGAGTAGGGTAGAGTAGGGTAGAGTAGGGTAGTGTAGGGTAGAGTAGGGTAGAGTAGGGTAGAGTAGGGTAGAGTAGGGTAGAGTAGGGTAGAGTAGGGTAGAGTAGGGTAGAGTAGGGTAGAGTAGGGTAGAGTAGGGTAGAGTAGGGTAGAGTAGGGTAGAGTAGGGTAGAGTAGGGTAGAGTTGGGTAGAGTAGGGTAGGGTAGGGTAGAGTAGGGTAGAGTAGGGTAGAGTAGGGTAGAGTAGGGTAGATTAGGGTAGAGTAGGGAAGGGTAGGGTAGGGTAGGGTAGGGTAGGGTAGAGTAGGGTAGAGTAGTAGGGTAGAGTAGGGTAGAGTAGGGTAGAGTAGGGTAGAGTAGGGTAGAGTAGGGTAGAGTAGGGTAGAGTAGGGTAGAGTAGGGTAGAGTAGGGTAGAGTAGGGTAGAGTAGGGTAGAGTAGGGTAGAGTAGGGTAGAGTAGGGTAGAGTAGGGTAGAGTAGGGTAGAGTAGGGTAGAGTAGGGTAGAGTAGGGTAGAGTAGGGTAGAATAGGGTAGAGTTGGGTATAGTAAGGTGGAGTAGGGAAGAGCGGGAGCGAAGGCGCGCGGGAAAAGCTAGTCTTTATATATAAAAATGACCCCCGTTTTCCGTTGTCACGACTTGGCATGAAAACGGCTTGACCGATTTGGCTGATTTTTTTTTTGTTGTGATTGTTATCGTGAGGACAAGGTTCTTATGGAAAAAAAATAAGAGTAGGGTAGGGTAGGGTAGAGTAGGGTAGGGTAGGGTAGGGTAGAGTAGGGTAGGGTAGAGTAGGGTAGGGTAGGGTAGAGTAGGGTAGGGTAGGGTAGGGTAGAGTAGGGAAGGGTAGAGTAGGGTAGAGTAGGGTAGAGTAGGGTATTTTTTTTTTTTTTTTTAGTGTCCTATTACACCGCAGACATGGTAGTCTGCGCCCTTTTTTGGAAATGTTATACATTACATATTTGTTTACAATATTGTTTATTGCAGTTGTGGTGCTCCTGTGTCGGACACACATTTTCCTTATTTCTAATTATTATTTTATGTTAGTAAGCTTATAATTAGGTGAGTCCATCTTAATTTTTTTTTTTTTTTGTTTTGTTTTTGTTTCTTTTTTTTATTTCTTTTTTTTATATATTTACACAGACATTACAATTATTCTTAATTATAAAAATATCTATCATTTATCACAGTCTTCACTATGATACAATAAAGACTGTGACACACGATAGACACTTCCTTTTTTTTATATATATATATTTCCACAGGCATTACAATTATTCTTAATTATAAAAAATATCTAGCATTTATCATAGTCTTCACTATGATACAATAAAGACTATGACACATGATAGACATTAGTTTTTTTTTTTTTTTGTTTCTATGAACAGTATATGACTACTTATGCTATTTAAGCTATAATTATAATAATCATTTATAGCTATAACTAGAACCTCATGGCAGCGCGAGCCGACCAGTTCCGATCGACGGCATCCGTTCACGGACATGACGGACGCGTCTGCGTCGTTTAGCTCAACCATATCTTAGGGAACTCTGCGACCAGACGCGCAGCGCCACCATCGGCGGGACCTCTATGTGAGTTTGTCAGAGTCACGCTGCCATGAAGCTCTACATTTCTATTTGTTTTTGCAGGGTTTACTGAGTGGACAGGAATCTGAATAGGAGTTGGATGGGGTCTTGTTGGTAGTTATTATTGGGGACTTCTGACCAGGAACTTCGCTAGCCCAAACAGAGCATCCACAACGGCTGAGTCTCGATGCTGCATGGCCGTCTTTAAGTTGTAATCGACGACCGTTTCAGTCGACGCCTCCATCGCTCTCTTTGCAAAGCGGCCCGTGGCGTCGTCGGTGTCATCGGAGTAATAGACACAGCTGACACTATGTCTCGACACCGCCACCACCGCGTGGAGGCTCCAAATCCACGAAAGCGTCTCCCTGTCGTGGATTTGGAGCCTCCTGGATTTAGTATTAATGATGATAACACTGTCGTAGGTCAGCCCCTGAGCTTCGTGTATAGTACACAGTTCGCGACCCTCCACCGGACCCGTATCCCTGGCTAATAAGAGCTGTTTTCTCTTCTTGTGTATGAACCAGAAACAGAGTATTTTGGGCAGTGCTCGAAATTTGCGCTCCTGTGTAACCTTTCACTTGCAGGGAGTGGACCCGCGACAGCGAGGACTTGGAGGAGTATATACCTGGGTATATCTCACTCAGTGTGAACGCCACATCCATTGGGTTACGATGTGTGCAAAGTAGCTCCTGGGTGATGCCAGCCACCAGGTCTGGACGGGTATACCTTAGTTCGAATAGGTTTTCTCTGTCAAAAAATGGAAGCTGGTTTATGTCTCCGACGAGGAGAAGCTCGCTTGCTCCAGACAACTTTACTGCCATGACTATGGCTCCAAAGTGGTTCATAAGCGCCTCATCTACCGTTAGACGGTAGCATTTTTGGTGGTTCCTGAACCCGTTGACTAAGATTGAAGCCATAGTGCGCACCTTTGATTTTACTCGGTCTCCTAAGCGGCGCGCAAGCTTTTCTCTTAGATCTCTGGCAGCTTCAGCTGTCTTCAGCGGCGGTCTTAGGAAAGGTGGACTCACGTTAGGTTCCACTTTTCCTAAGACCATTTTCAAAGATTGCTTTTTCATGTGCTGATCAGAAATCATGTATGTTTGTTATAGAAATTAAGCGTTAAATTCAAAAAAATATCGATTGTAGTAACGATTTTATTTTCAGTATTATCATCAGCATCATTCTCTTCCGTCGTTATTCTACATAATTTACATGGATACGATACAACATAATTATTGTCTTTTTCATCAATGATTTTCTATCACACGTTATCTCAGCCGTCACTTTAGTCCTCAGAGTAATATCTTATAAATAGTCATCCACATTCTTACTCGAAATTATTATTATGTGTTTATTAATCTCAGGACCCTGAGGTCCTGGGCCTTTGAGAGGCGTACAAGGGGCCGAAGTCAACTCGCAGAGGCCCTTTTGGTTACTATAATGGAACGTGATACCAACCGACGATTATCCCTGTGCGCGCTATACTAGTGCACCCAAGGACAACCCCCGGTTTGAAAAACTATTGCGACATAATATGAAAAACAAAATAATAGGGCTATGATTTATTATTATTATTATTATTTTTGGTCAAATCGTAGTTTCACAGTATCAGAGAACAATAGACTACTCTGAAAGTATTTTCAATGCATTTGGATTGCTGAATATATAATGGTCAATAGGTAACATCAGTGCTTTTATTTGTTAATCGACTTCTAAAAAAGGAGGAGGTTCTCAATTCGGATGTTTGCATTTTTTTTTATGTTTGTTCGCGCATAATTTCGTCGCTTGCCAATCGATTTGAAAAATTATTTTTTTGTTGGGAAGGGTATACTTCCCAAATGGTACCTTAGCATTACCATAGCCACCAAGTTGGGATCTGATGATGGAATGTTGCCGAAATCGAGGGAACTCCTCAAATTCAATTCAATTTCTTAGTGAATTCGGTTTTTTTTTATTAAAAGGTTTTTTTTTTTTGTTTCAGATTGGGTGCCAATTTATATTGTGTTTCCACGGCCCTCGGAACGCGCCACCATCGGACTCCCAGCTTACGGTAGGAGGAGTTCGCATCGGCGTCGGGTCGACGATGAAGTATCTGGGACTCGTCCTCGACAGCCGGTGGAATTTCGTAGAACATTTCCGACGTCTGGCTCCCAAGCTTCTCCGGGCTGGGGCTGCTCTCAAGCGGCTCCTGCCCAACCTTGGGGTCCAGACGCCTCCTGCCGGAGGCTCTACGCGGGGATCGTTCGCCGTCGCTGGCAAAGCGACCGGCGTCCATACTGAACGCCTGCCAGAGGGTCATGGCAATACGGATGGTGCGGGGTTACCGCACGATCTCCCGCGAAGCGGCGAGTCTTCTGGCTGGCCTACCACCGTGGGATCTGGAGGCAACAGTCCTTGCACACATGCACGACATGCGCGTGGAGATGCAACGCCGGGGTGAAAGTCCTCTGCCGCAACATGTCAAGGCATGGCGGACAGAGCTCCGGCGGGATCTCATGGTGAAATGGCGTCAACGGCTATCGCAACCCAGTGCTGGGCACGCCACGATTATGGCGGTAAGTCCCCTCTTTGAGGCGTGGCTGGAAAGACCTCACGGCGTCCTAACCTTCCGCATGACGCAGGTCCTCACCGGACATGGCAAGTTCGGGAGGTTCCTGCATCGGATTCAAGCGGAAGAGACGCCCGGGTGTCGCCACTGTGTGCAATGCCTGGAGGACACGGTGGAGCACAACGTCGAGGTGTAACCTGCCTGGGCGGAGCATCGTCGTGCCCTCGTGGGGGCGATCGGCGGCGGAGACTTCTCACGCCGGGCCCTGGTCGAGGCCATGGTCCGAAGTGAGGAGGAATGGCAGGCGGTCGCCTCCTTCTGCGAAGCAGTAATGCTTGCAAAGGAGGAGGCCGACCGCGTCAGGCAACGGCGCCCTCGCCGCCGTCGCCGGGATTCCGATCCCGATTTCCGGCCACTGTAGACGCGGGCTCGCGGACGGCGAGCCATGGATAGCTCGCTGTCCGATCGTCCGGTAATGGACCGAGTCCAAGACGCCGACGGCGCGCACTGTTCCCGCGTGCCTCAAGGAGTTGTCAGCACCAGGAGGGGCCCAGCTGGGTCAAAGCCTACTGGGGACAGGGTTGTCCGAAAGGGAGCTCGTGCCCCGGTATGAAGGCTAGAAGGAACGGCGCGGGGTTTTTAGCCAGTAAGAGTCTGACACTGTCTCCCGCTCCACCCAAGAGCGGGTTTAGTCAAATATGATTTTACCCGTCGACAAAAAAAAAAGGTGCCAATTTACATGACACTAACTACACTTAAGATTTACTAATATATTCACTGAAAATGGCCAGTCTTTTTAATAAATTGGCTAATAAAGCAAAGATAGAGATGACAATAGTTTATTTTTTCCGTACCCTTCGCATTATAAATTTTATCAATTTCGTGGAGAACGCTCTTTTAAAATAGCATTAAGCAACTGGCTATTTAATCGTTGATGACAAAAACGTAATACTAATGTGTTTGTTTAGTTCAATTCACGGGACATTATTTTTAAGGATCGGAGAAGAAGGATCGGATTATAAGACAAACAGCGACCATAGAATCATTTTATTATTATATTACACATAATATTTATTCATGTACTGTGCATTTAATTAGTATTAATAGTCAGTGCACTCGCATCTTGCAGGATAGTTATTATATTTTTTTTTAACCTCAAGTGATAAAGTAGGAAAGATCAAATACATGTGACTGAAAAAGAGAGATGTTTAAAATATAAAGAAAATTTAATATAGGAGAAAAGTGTTGCGGTGATCCTCAGTAAGATGATGCAAATGCAAGAGGATGGTGTTCTAATCTTTTCAAAGATTAAGCTCGAATCATATTGAAGTACGAATATGCCGATGTCATTTTCTGAAAAAAAAAAACAAGAAACTGATTCACCTTTTATTTCTAAGACATCACTATCATTGTTCTCCTATCAGAAAATAATGATTTATTTTCTTACTTTATTCCTTTTTTTTTGGGATTTAAGCAAAATATTTCTAGACTTACTTCCGAAAAAGTTGCAATAGAAACGTCTTTAAAACCAGGAGCCTGAAGTGGTGACGGTCGCTGCGAGCGTTGCATCATAAGAACCATGTAAGGACGTATCACGGGACCCGCATTCCAGAAAGGTATACTCCAACATGCTTCACGAACCGAATTGATCTGATAACGTAAATATAGAGCAGTTATAAAAATCACTGTCTAAAGTTTCCAGAGCTGTTTATTTTACAGCAATCATGTCTAATATCATTGATTTAATCCGGTTTTTAATCCATACCTTAATGGAAAGATAGGTGCACATCAAATTTGGTATGAAATATACGATAATGATAGCAAGACAAAGTAACAGCAGTATGGATTGAATCTCGCCATTATCGAGTTTCTGTAAACATTGAACTGTAGGTAAGTATTAAAAAAAAAATATTTACAAAAAAATATAAACGTTTTACTGTGACCTAAGTACCTCTGCAAAGCAGTAAGCAGACAAACAAACCGCAGGACTACTAATTGCTTGCTCAAACAGCAATAACTTCTTATGGACTATCGCGAAATCCTCCAATGAACTGAAACCAAAAAATATAGAAAAATCAAACATTCATATGTTCAATAAAGTAGCCAAAGTTCTGAACACAGAAACTTATCGCAAAAGATGAATTGAAAAACATACACCGACTTTGTCTTGACAAAGGCATTTGATGCCTTGATACACAAGTATTAACTTGTGTATTGATTCGATCGATCTACCAAACTTTTCCCAAACTTGTGTTAAGCTTCCAGTCAAACCAGATGCGGAGCAGACGGATATCAATATTTTGCATGAAGCGACAGATAATCTGACCTACACAATTGAATTGAAAACAATACAAATGACATAAAGGACCGACATCTTAATGTGTTTTTCTAGTCACGGAGGAATTTCGATATGTTAAGATGGTCACCTATTCATAGATCGATCACGACAAGCTTTGCTTAACCTTGGATATCTGCTGTTACCTACCTGTACATAGATTGATGGTGAATAATAATGTCTCTCATTCGAGTCTGAATCAACTTAGAGAAATATTCACTTTTCTCCTTATTTGTGGTGGGATGTACATCTACCAGAAGATCTTGGAGACTCCATGTTATAATGTCTACTTTTGAAGTTATCTGCCTGATCCATACTATTTGAGTCAAAATCATAACTGTAATAAATAAACTATTATAATATACTATTATAATATACTCTTAAATATAAGAAAAAATATTAACTTTCTTAAAGTTAATAATTTAAAAAAAAAATAACTTTCTTTTAATTAAAAAAAAAATATTTTTATTAACTTTCGTAAAGTTAATCATTTTGCCTAGAGTAAGTTTAATATGGATTGATTTTGTGGGTCACGTTATAAACGAAAATGGAGTCAGTGAGAACATGACGATTTACAGGATGAATTTAATAACAAAAACGGGGTGTGCTGACCTCTAGTAATATTTGTAAGATAATTGAAAGGAGATGATGATGATAATAATAGTGAAATAAATGAAACACAACTCACACGTGTAATTATAAGTGTATAGCCCAGCGGTAACATTAGCAAACATGAAAGCTACCTCATACACTGGGGATCTGCCAAAATCAACATTAGGCAACCAATATGGAAATAAAAGAGGTCTACTCTGTTCTGTATCTGCATCATGAGTAGCCAGAAAGTATAAGAGCGAAAAGAAGGCGAATATGTTCATCGCTATTCCGACACCAAAACTGTATGTACAGACGAGTACACAGAGTTTCCAAGTTTTAAGTTGATTCTCAAAATACTGCACTCTGAAATGAAAAGTTTAAAAGTAGCAGTTGATTTATTACTAAATTAAAAATCTTGTCTTAACTGTAATTTTAATTGACGTGATATACAACTGATGTAAACACACCAACCTGGGCCTCAAGTCTGCTATTACAATAGTGTCAGAATGGTATATCATTGACTTCATAATTGTTGATTTTGACAAGTTTTGGTAATCTACTAATATAATGGCGTCATAATGACTTTCCAACGGTAAACCACTGACACATCATTGAAAGAAATGGCTTAAAATGGTAATCTCGTACATAATGACAAATGAATATCTGACGTATGCGGTAATTTGCAAATTTTTTGACAGTTCTTTTGTTCAGTGACCTACCATTAGAACGTTATTGTGCAGTTATTGGTTTTAATAAGCTCGATATTGTTATTCTACCACCACTCTATTACGAGACCATTGACCGATCAATGATCGACCATTATGATTTAGCAGATTATGAACTTTTAGCAAAATGGCAATGGGATCGTGTTGGAATGACGAATTTATAAAAATACTAGACTCAGGCCCCAGGTATTCTTATTCTTCTTTTTATGTCGATTGACTCAAAAAATATTTTTTCTGATCAGTATTAGTGATGGTATAATAAAGACTTACCGATATTTTTCTCCGACCGTACAAATGTATTGAAAATCTTTTTGCAGGGTTCTTAAAAGGTTATGATACTGAGGTTTATTCGTTTTTGCATTGTATATTATTAGTATTTTGTAGCTCAGTATAAAAACGTAAGTTCCAGTTTCAGTAATATGTGGTAAGTCTGCGGTTGCCAGGCCATGATAGAAGGAAATTAATATTAATATTGTTGCCGTTAGCGCAAATAGAAAGAGAATCGTGTTTTGATTGAAGTACCTGAAATTTAACATTACTTTTCATGACAATATTAAACCTAAAACTTAAATTTTATTTAAGTATTTTTTGTGTTATTTTGTCGTTAAATGTAAGATTATAGTTTTGGAGACCGCAAAATAATTGTAGTGAGTGTTATATAAGCCTTAATTGTCACGTGCATAAGTCATTTTGTTTTGAGATCGTTTTGTTAATGTGAAATGTATGTAATGTGTCTGTATTACACTTAACCCTTCAGATACTGTCAATTAGAGACACAATAGTAAGACAATAGATGCGCGGCCACCGGTGGTCGCTTGGGGATTCATGAATTAAATAATAAAAAAGAACATAATTTAGCTCCTTTATTGTGTGGACAAGTAAAAGGGAAGAATAAAAAACAGTTCATAAGTGATAAAAATGCGTGAATAATGATTGGTACTCGTAGCTCCTGCATCATCTTCGAATAAATATATCGAGCCTTTTTGGGAAGAACATCGTATAAAGTATTTACGAAAATATGTAGTAGCAACAATTCTACTAGATCGGTAGTTATATGAAGTTATATTTTTTTATTTTATTTATTATCATGAATTAATACTTTTTAAATATGGAAGAGAAAATCTACTAGTACTGCAAAAACGCTCACTGTCGCTTACGATTTTCTTCCTAAAAAGGCTCGATATATCCATATTTGAGTATCTATATAGGGTAAAAGTAAAAAGAGTATGCTCTAAGCATTCCAAATTAATTAATGTTTGTAGCGACATCTATGACGCCACATAAGAACTACGAAGAAAATACGTAATCCTGCATCGCGCAATCAAAGTTCTCAGCGCGATATGAACATATACGACAGCCCGGCAGCAGCATAAACTATCGGGCAGTAGCCCACCAGATCATAACATCCGGTCTGGTCGGAGGATCCTCCCTTTCAACGGAGGTATGTGGGACTTTACTCTCTGTTCCGCATACCTCAAACCCTCGACAAAGAACGTCAGCGCAGCCTTCCTGCAGCTTCGTGACGTCATCATCATTTCTTCAAGCTTTCGAGCAACGAGCCAAACAGCCAGCACCCTCGGCTAAGGGTATCCTGACCACCAGTATGCCTACCTGGTCATACCTGGTCACCACCTCAGCCGCATCAGCGACCTTGGCTCACCGCACCTTCGGCCAGTCATATGAAGAGCCATGAAAAACCTCTCCTGGTCGACGCCAGCAATCAAGCCCTACCTCCAAATTTTCTTTAATAAATTATGTGTCATCTTCAGGCAACTTACGATGGTGGATTCTTGTTTTTGAGATCTGCTACTTTAAATTTGACCAATATCTGATAGAAGGTCTGATGGAACTCAAATGGATCGACATATCCTGTAGAATAATCTAAATTGTCTTTGTTGTAAAATGATTTTAATTTTTCCAACATGGCTGCTGTATTGTACTGAGTCACTTGAACGTATGACGTGGTATTAATCACAATCTCATTAAATATTCATGCCTTATTTTATAAACTTCCATTAAAGATACAGTTTTTATTGCTATCGCATTATGACGATTTTTTTTATATGATTATCTAATAAGGGTTTGATGAAACATTTTTGGTTTTGCACAACTAGTTTATTATTTAAAGACTTATTTGTAAAGTAAATGAGTAGGATAACATATTGTTATCTAGTGAGAGGAATGTGGCTGAAATAATAATATAATATTCCACAACTATCACGCAACACCACTTAGTCCCAAACTAAGTAGAGCCTGTGGTATGAGTACAAGACTACTGATAAACATACTTACGTATATATTTCTAAATACATACACATATTATAGATAAATTACACACAGACACAATACAATTAATTATCGTGCTCATCATACAAATATTTGTCTTGTGTGGGAATCGAACCTACGGCCTCCGGCATAGAAGTAAGGGCCACTAACCACTAGACCATCAGGCCAGTCAAACAATAATAGGTGCGTAAGTGGATCCCCACAAAAAAGCAACTCTCGGTCTGTTCTTGGATGATAATCTATTCATATACATCGAGATGCCGTTACGAATAGCCAGACGACAGAGAATCTGATACTAGATTTACCAGAGAGTACCCAATCACTGGGTTGTGGACGTCAGATACACCAACTATTCCTTGTAAGACTTGTATTCAGTTGCCTCCAGTTAGACTGGAAGCCGATCCCAACCAAATATAAGTTAAAACTTAGGTCTAGTTGTCGATCTAGACATAAAGATACTTGGTGCTTGTTCCTCCTGTTTCCTAAAGATATACCAAAATGCCTTATGTCATACGCAATGGAAACTTCAACATTAATTTAGAACTTTTCAGATAGTAATATTTCTATCACTTTCTATGTCATAGAAATATGGAATATGACACGAGTACAACACATCCGATGTTATTTTAATTGAGTAAGATATGTCTTGTCTTTTATTATGTGGCTCATACCTTCTTACTATTAATTCCGATAGCTAAATAGCCACGTATTTGCAGTATTATAATTATCGCTCCGGGCAATTCGCTGACTAAGTGATTGTGAAAAATTCCATCTTGTACCATTTTATGGCGACGTAATGAAAACCAGGATACATAATTACGAATATGATACGCTATCATAAAAATATTATACGTTTAGTGCTACCAAAAATTATAAAAAAAGACAATTGTAAATAAATATGATAAAAAAGTGCTTTTAACCCTTCAGATACCGTCAATTAGAGACACAATAGTAAGACAATAGATGCACGGCCACCGGTGGTCGCTTGGGGATTCATGAATTAAAGGGTATTTAGGATTTTAAATTAGGTCAAAGCTTTTAGAACTTGTGGGTAATTCACTTTGTGGCAGTATGATTGTAAACGCCACTGAAGTAGCGCTTCGAGATGTCACGGCGTCTTCACTTTCTACCTAACGCAGATCCTCACCTGATACAAATTTCGGGAAGGATACTTGTTTCGGATTCGGTGGGAACAAATGGTCAGGTTTCTTATCTTTGTACAATTTGCTTGGAGGATACGGTAGAGCTCACGGTGGAGGACTGCCTCGGTTGAACGTAGCGGTGCCGTGCTTTTGTAGGCAATCGGCGGCGGTGACCACTCGCGGCCGGCGCTGGTACAGATCATGGACACGAAGTGGCGAAACTCAGAAGCCAGGAATAGCTTAGCATATCCAGCTTGTCTCCGCAGGTGTACGTTTTTTAGCTAGTGACCAACCCTGCAGGCAGGACTGTATAACTGTCTGACTAGACTACTATTGACTAAGTGAAGAAATCCTGACTGACTGATTTAAGAAAAACTTCCAAGACTCCTCGACTTACACGTACAGACTGGTATTTATAGTCAGGGATGACAATTATGCTGGCTGTCCATCCCATCATTTCAAATTTGAGGCTGAAAGAAAGACACCAGCATAGCCGTCTTACAAAAAAGTAAAAATTTACAATAATATAATAAAAATAAAAAAATTATACATAGCCTAAGGATAAGATAAAATCAAATATTCTTAGCATTTCAAAATTCAAATATTTTCATTTCACATAGGCAATGTAGGGCACTTCTAAAATGTCAGAAGCTAGTGCACGGTTCCGAATTGGTCGTTTTCTATGGAGAAGAATCGGCAAGATACTCCTTTAAATAAATACTAGAATAAAAACTCTTTAGCTTAAGTGAAGAGAAAATAGATGAGTAATGATAAAAAAAAAAAAAAAATTTCAATGATCAGTGATTGTAAAAAAAAAAAAATGACATGACGCAGTCATGTCGTCACTCTCAAGATCTCTCGTTTCAAGATAGCAATTGATTACTACGCGACTTAATCTGGATTTAGACAACTGCGGGCGTGTAGGGCAATGAAGGTAGACCTGACTTATTTATGGAAAAGCAAATGAACTTTGTTTCATCGATGTTTAAGGTTAGAGGGTTCGCAGCTAACCATTTCATAACACAACTTAGGGCTATCTCAGTATTTAGGTGGGCTTCTGTCCAATCACTGTCATGAACTATGAGAGCTGTATTGTCTGCGTAAGTAATTATTTTGCAGCAAAAGACAGCTGACACAGTCCACTGAAGTAAATTAGAAAGAGACTCGGCCCAAGCACGCTGCCTTGGGGCACTCCAAAATCAATAATCTCCTTTTTGCTCATATGATTTCCGACTTTCACGAACTATCCGCGATCGGTCAGATAACTTCTGAAGATATCCAAAGCAGTACCACGTATACTAACATTTCCCAACTTTTAGAGGAGAATAGTGACAGAGACAGTGTCGAAAGCTTTAGACAGATCTAAAAAGATAGCTTATTTTTGTTTTTATTTTCGAAATTGTTAATAGCCGTGTCAGTTTTAATATGGTAGGCGTCGTCAGTGGTTTTGCCCCTTCTAAAAAACCTAGTTGATTATTGGCAAAAATGTAAAATTTTGAAAGGAATTAAGTTAATTTGTTGTTAATGACTGATGATTGTAACTCTAGTGGGTTTCTATAATAGTTTAATCTCTTCGTTATTTAACACCGACTTCCAAAATTAAAGTAATTTGGTACTTTTTAGTGTTTTTTTAACATTGAAGTCAGTTATTTTTTTTTGTATAAAGTTTTTTATTTTACACTTTTTAGTTATGATACCACCACTAAAAAGTACCCCTCAGTCAAACTTAAATACCTTATAGTCAGAGCGCATCTCACAAAGATTCTAATAATATCAAACACGGTTAGATTACATTAATTTACCTTTCGGCTTTATCATCAGATCAGTTCGATATATCCCCTTCCCCTCTTCTTTCAATCAGTTATTAGACTAAATGCTAATAATCCCGGTTGTAGCATCTGGCCAGACTTATGTCAACATTGCATTGAACTTAAAATTTAGCCCTGTTTAAAATTGACTATGGTGCTGTAATTTCAAAGTTTGTAATTTTTCTGATGCTCCTGGCCTCACCATCAGGTCTCTATGTACTTCGGTTAGTTGTCGAGGACTTAGATACTCTGCAGATTATCCTGACTGCAGCATCAGGTCATGACTTGATGATCATGAGACCAAATGTGGCAGATGCCCTATCAAACATCAAAACAAAACAGTCCTTGCCTGTTCGAGTAACTTCTTACCGTTAAGGAGTTGTACCTTCCATCATCAACCCAGCTACCTAAGATGGTGACGACCATACGCAAATACACAAGATACTTCATAAAATATGCGAAAAACAATAAGTGAGCCTATAAAATTTGAGGGTTGCCCTCGATTTCTCCAAGATCCCATCCTCAGATTTTTTGACAGATTTGGTGATAATGGGACTACTTTCAAACAAAAAAAGAATTTGGCGGAGTATTCGATGAACAAATATACAAAAATAAAACATACAAACAGCCGAACGTAGTACCTCCTCCTTTTTGGGAAGTCGGTGAAAAACGACTGTGAAGTAATGTAAAACAAGTGTGAGTATAAATAACACTGCAAGGTTGAACATGTATTGGAGCTTATGTTTTATCCCAGGAGTATGTATCACATGGTGAAAGCCGCTGGCAGCAACCAGTTAAGTAATAAAACTTAGCAACCGCATCTTTCGAGATTTCCTGAAACTTTTTCTTCCAGAGCTTACCGATTGACTTTTCACTCAAAAAGGCTACAATTAAAGGATACTCGTTTTACTGGCACATTCGTATTTTATGCAGTCACTAGTTTTATGTTTTGCTCAGCCTTTTAGGTGGAAACAAAGTCAGAATTTAATTAAAACTGTAAAGTTGCTGTAACTTTGTTTTTCCACGAATGATTTTTATGACCTTTAGTTTTACATTGCCTCGCTTGAGATGTAATATTTTATTTCTAGAAAACGGCACTCTGTTTTCATTGGTATCACCGAAATTGTTGCAGTTAATATGGTTGGTATTGTAATTTAGAGTAGGTATATTTCTGAGATATTGGTCTGCGGATGACAGGCCTAATCCTAATGACACAGCCATTAATTAGCTAAAAACTTTAAATAAAAAGGTTAATTCTGTATACTTTTCTTGTAGACAAAAAATACTACGCTACGCCACTTCTACTCTTCCTACTTCTTCTTCTACTTTACTTCATACTATTCTTTTGTTTCCTTCTTCTTTCTTTTGTTATTACGTGTACATACATAAATAGTTAAATAAATAAATAAAAATCGGAACTTCAGCATTTGAATTATAAATAGAATCAGTTTGTAATGTCATTTATAAAAATCCTTACCAATATTATAAAAGCGAAAGTGTGTTTGTTTGTTTGTTTGTTACGTCTTCACGCCTAAATGGCAAAACCGATTTTGATGAATTTTGGCACAAAGATAGATGGGATCCTGGAAACGGACATAGGCAATTTTTTTTTATGTTAGAAAAGGGGGAGAAAAAGTAAAGTAAAAAATAAACGCGGGCAAAGCCGCGGGTAAAAGCTAGTTATATCATAATTGTATATGTTAGGTAATTATGAGGTCATGTTTTTTTAGCGGTTTTGATGTCTAGAGCACATACGGAGTTCAACTGTGTAATCGTAGCAAAGGAGGCTGCTGCAAGCGAGAAGTGAAAGAAATCCTCGCGTTCCAGCCACCGGGATCCTGACTCCGATTTCCAGCCACCGTAGGCGTGGACTTGCAGACGACATTAAAGTTCTTCATCTCTCTGCATCATCAAATCTTAATTTTCTAGACCAACCAAGAAACTGGTCAAACTCAAAATTGGTAAAGACATATTTTTACAAGTAAGCAGTCAGTTGAGATAGCGGTCAAGCGCGAACCTATCAACAATAAATAAAGCATGTATGTAAGGCATTCCAGACAACAGTGGCCAGTATGTTTTATTTGGTCCCACGTTGGGCGCCACCTTATGTGGCACTACTATTGTGAAGGTTTTTCAAATTAATTCATCAAAAATAACCTGTTCAAGTACTCCAAATAAGTTGGATTCTCTATCATACACAATACCAGTAGTCACCCCCCTTTTTAACGCATTATTTTACAGACTGTCATCCTCATTCATACTCAAAACTTTCTACAAGACATTTTCCTCATTATTTGTTATCACGTTTTTTTGTAACATGCAAAGAAATCTTAAGTTTGATTACTTTGGTGAAACCGTACTTTTACAACAGCAAAGCATACTAGACTACTTTGAACTAAAACTAAAATACGTTGACTTTACTTGGCTTGCTAAATTACGAAAAAAAATTCGCAGATAATATTGTAGAATAGAATATATACAATGCTGGGCCTGCAAATAGCTTAAAACTAAAGGTTAAAATTGGTTACAAATCTTCCATTACTCGTTTTATATGTAAGCATAATCAGCCGTATAATGTTCCCACTGTTGCTAGAACTCAGGCCTCCCCTTTAAGAGACATGCGGGCCCAGGGCGAGTTGGTGGATGTATACGAATTTTTGAAAGGCAAGATGACCAAGAAAAAAAATGCGTCTAGCTGGGTTTGAATCCACAACCTACAACTCGTTAACCCTCAACCACCACTGCTCGTTTTACATTTCGTGTCTATAAAAATTATATCATACTTTAAGGCCTAAAATGTTTGTGTGATAATAAAAATGACTGGAAACGTCTTCTTTTATAGCTCGACATTTTCTGGGCTATCATTTCGATGGCCAATTATGGCACAGCATTTAGCTGCACCGCTCTAAGAAGCTACCAAGTGCTAGTAAAAAGCGTCCTTGGGTACGATAAAACGGCTATCAAACGTGAGGTCGCTAGTGTTTGAAGATCGCTGCTAATATTGGAGGGAATTAAATGGTGAAGTAATATAATTATAGAGTTGAGATCTGTGATATCTTACTTGTTTTTTTTTTAAATTATTGATAGGCTCGCGTTTGACCACCATCTCACCTGATGGCAAGTGATGGTGTGGTCGACGATATAGCGCACTTGCCTAGAAGTAACCTATTCCCAATAGACTTAATGACCCCTAAGTTTTAGCTATCAAAACACAGACTCCGGCAGAGAATTCCACTTCTTGGCTGTACGCACAATAAATAGAATAGAATAGAATAGAATAACATTTATTCGGAATGGCAATTTAAATGCGTTACCAAAACACTTTATGCGTATGGATGGAAAGTCTACTGTTTACCATATACCGGTGGCGCAACGCCGTACGTTTAATGGTCCGATGATGAAACGGACTTGGCGGAATTAGATTGTGCCATTCCAGTGCACCCCGAAATATTGTCCAAACCCTGAAATGTTTAACTAGCCAAAAATAAATATAGTATTGAGTACTGGAGTCACATATGGGCCGGTGCTGCACAATACCATCTAACAGTAATGGTCTCAGTAGAAGGACGTGCAAATAGGCTAATTGGTGATCCAGATTTGGTTAATTTTAATCTACCTTTCGGTATTTTAGAGGATGCATTTTGCACAGTTTGTATAGGAATAGTGACTTGATTCTGCCATCACCTTTCTGTCATTAGACAATTTGAAGTACAGCGAGTATCTACCATTTTTTTATGTTGGGGAAAATCATCCAATAACAACCCCAGCTCTTGGGTGGAGCGGAAGATAGTGGCAGACTCTTACTGACTAAAAACCCACCCTGTTCCTTCTAGCCTTTAAACCGGGGATCGAATTCCCTTTCGGATAGCCCTGGCCACAGTAACCTTCGACCCAGCTGGGCCCCTCCTGTTGCTGACGAAGATTTTGGGGAAAGGGCTAGTCAGATAATGATGTAGAGATTAGAACTACAATTTTGACCTTCGGGATTGTTCGAAAGAGTTGCCGTGGGCCTGGATTGCAAAGACCACCTAAAGGAATACCTGTGGGAATTAGTCAGTACAAGTTTGACACTCCCTTTCGCTATAGCTAGAGCAGAAAGAGTTATTTTATGATTTCCCATCACCAATAAAAAGGCTATTGAGTTAAATATTTATGAGTGGCAGTTAGGTTAATTAATATTCTGACAATCAACACTTTAGACATTTCTAGTGACGAAAGTAGGAATGTTGTAACTTGTAACAAGATAAAAGAAAAATGTTGCTACCCTTGACCTTGGAATAGTTTCTTACCGACCTTTTAACACCATACTGGGCGTAGTGAGGCCAGAGGTATTATTTATGATTTCAAATAAATCATACCACCTTATCATGTGCATAAATTCTGTTGACATTCAACTAGTATTATAAATTGTTTATTACCTGTTTGGTCTAATCGTGAGCGCGAGTTTGAGCATGGAGTCTTTGGTCCGATTCCCGGCTCGAGAAAAAAATGATATTGAGTTATTACTCTGTAGTACCACGAAATTCGAAAGTAGGTGGTGTGTTACCTATTGGTGATTAGACACCATGACTGATAGATTTAGACTTTTGTAAATAAACGCGTCAATCACTGTATGAATTAATTACCAAATTTCCCGCGAGCGAAGCTGCTAGCAAAAGCTATTTCTTGTTTTTTTTTTTGTGTTTTGTATTTTCTATAATATCCCAGTCTTATAACCATGTTTGTGTGAAATGTGAGAAAACTCAAATTATTACTACCGTGGAAAGAATGTGAAAATTTACCCCTTAAGGGGATGTAACGAGGGCGAATGTTTCATGAAGATAACTTCTTATACGCGGACAAAACCGCAGCAAAAAGCCAGTAAATAAAAAACGTCCACTCCTCACGCCAAATCGAATTAACCAATCACTGATTACCCCTCAATCTTTTAATACAAAGTCTGTTAAAACAAATCGTCTCTAAAGTAACAGTGGAACCACGAGTATATACTGTTAACAGCTCCCGAGACACAGCTGGCTCCAGTTAAACCGTGTCTTTATGTTACCGTGGTGCTTCTATTACTCGTAATTATAACTGTTACCTACAAATTGTAACAATTTATTCTGTAATTATTTG
The DNA here is from genome assembly GCA_949319445.1 of Mythimna lalbum. Taxonomy (NCBI): domain Eukaryota; kingdom Metazoa; phylum Arthropoda; class Insecta; order Lepidoptera; family Noctuidae; genus Mythimna; species Mythimna lalbum. The sequence continues at coordinate 6,737,790 of OX439348.1, read as the reverse complement.
CAGTAGGGAGTATTTTAGAGTCTGTGAATTCGAAGTATTCGTTTGATATGGTCTACGTGTGTATTTATGAATCCTATTTTACAAGCTTTTATTTAGTTTCACCTGTCCTGATGACTGTCTGTAATCAAATCTTGCAAATTAAATTTTGACCCACTTCCCGGTTACCGCAACCTGAAATTTTGCATGCATATGCAAATCAGATGACAATGCAAAATTATTATGACATGGAGCTGATCTGATCTGAGCGGAAGGTGGCTATAGGAACTTCGCAGTTAAACGATACAACCTCATCGAGTTCGGGCTAGTACGATTCGTCTTGACGAGAATTAATTATACCCAGCTATAAAACCTTACAATGAAAAAATGATTTTCATTAACAGCTTGTTATACAGGAATCTTATTAGACTAGTTGGATTTTATTATTTTTTATTTAGTTTAGCGAACTTCGTACCGTCTAACAATTAATGAATATAGTATATATTTCGATATACGAGTAATCAAGCAATGCAAGAACATTTAATTAAAACAGGGCTTGAATTATGATTGTAAAATAACTTTCTAATTGGGGTTTATATGGGTGAGCATATTATTCCAGTTACATGTTGTAGGTTTTATTTTTCAATATAACAATACATTAATATTGGGTGCATGGACCAGACTCAAAAAATTCGAAGGCATGTGGCATCCACCATCCACCATCCGCCTGTCATACTGTATGGATCAGAATGTTGGGCTGTGAAAAAGATGGATGAAAAAAGATTGCACGTAGCGGAGATGAGAATGTTGAGATGGATGTATGGTGTGACGAGAATGGATAAAATGAGATATGTGTATATTAGGGAAAGTTTGAAAGTGGCACCAGTGACTGAAAAGTTGAAAGGGAATCGTTTGTCTTGGTATAGACATGTAAAAAGGAGAGATGAAACGCATATTGCTAAAAAAAGTTATGAGTTTAAATGTGGATGGATGGAAGAGGGAGTCAAAGAAAAGATAGATGAATTGTGTGAGAAGTGATATGAAAGAAAAAGAAGTTGATGATAGCGTGACGAGTGACAGAACAGAATGGAAGAAAAAAACTTGTTGCGCCGACCCCAAATAAAACGGGATAAGGGTAGGAAGAAGAAGAAGTGACATCTACCTACCCACACCGAGCACGCGTGGTGGTCGACTATACTATGCTATGCTATCCTACCAATTGTTAGGTTTGATTTGATTTAATTACCAAGTTTATTTTATTGCGGCAACATTCGAATTATTACGAGTGCTCGCCCGGTAGTCGTTTAACAGTGCTATTAAAATAAAGGTGGGGGAGAATAGCACTAGGTCTTGAGCACTGGTTATGTTTGAAACTCTCTTTATTTATTTTTTTTGTTGGTTTTTTATTTTTTTTTACACTTTAAAATTACAGTTTTAAAATGTAAAAAAAAAAACTATTATTATAAATTTAATTTAAAATTTTACGTTATTTTAACACTTTAAGCGAAAAAAATGAATGAAACTTTCCAAATTAAAAATGTCATCGGGTTTGATTAGAATAACGACTTTATTTACCTCAATGACTTTTTAATTAATTAATTTTTTATTATTATTTTATTTGGTTTTTTTTTTTCTTAAAAATATCATTGGGGTGGATTAGAATAACGATTTTATACAGATTAAAATAATAAAAAAACACAGACTTTTTTTCAAAAATTAGGGAAATACCAACGAAAACTTCCACCACTGGGGGGCCCAGAATCATGTATTGGATCCGCGGTATTCGTTTGTGCGCCGATGTCAAATACACGTTGTATTTTGTAGGTAGACTAATTTTTAACAACTAGTGTGATCATATAAATAAACTGATGAGTGATTATGTGTGTATTATTACTTTAATAGTTTTCTCACTGATACATCATCATCATCATATCAGCCAAAAGACGTCCACTGCCGGATCCAAGCGTCGCCACAACGATCGGTCCTGTGCGTCACGCATCCATCGGATTCCCGAGACCCTGACCAGGTTATCGGTCTACCTTGTTGGAGGCCTTTCAACGCTGCGTCTTCCGGTACGTGATCGCCACTCCAGAACCTTTCGTCCTCACCGACCATCTGTTCTCACTGATACGCTTGAACTCAATTGCTTGCACTTTATCAATCCTAGCCCCATTGATGTTCTGGTAAACTCCCACACAATTTTTCAAAACAAACATGCCAGATACCCAAAACCCTAAACATTAAAAGGTTTGAACTACGAGAGAGAGAGAAGCAGCTCAGAATTTCATTACACATAATAGTATTGGCTGATTAGTAATCCTCTAAGCTGTGATTGGTAGGTGATTTGCTAATTACATTCCGTTGGTCCGTAACGCAAGCTAGTTAGGTACTCTCTGTGTCGGTAATTACTTTTTCAATAGATACACTTGCTCATAAAGTGACTCTTATTGCACTACACTTAGGTATATAATGGCACTTGTTACCAAACTGTTACATTTTGATTACCATTACGCACTAGTTCTATAGCGTAGTTAAAATATTTTGGTTCAACCTCTCCCCCGCCATAAATTTGTTACATATATCGAATCAGGATGGCCGCGCGTCGTCCCCCACGCGGAAAAGAAAAAAAAATGGGCGCCCATATATGCAAACAGATTTTTACCGCCACGAAAGTTTCCTAGTTTTACAGTTATTTTCTTCACAAGTATATTGAAAAGCGTCGTATGATACACGTGAGTAACTAAGGACATTCATTCATCATTCATTCATTCGTTCATTTTAGTGAGGTCTACATTGCTCTACGAAGGTTGAGGAAGTCGTAGAGTATATGAAGATAAAAAGCAACTGGACTCTGAGGGTCGAAAGGCTGGATTCGCGCCACGACACCAACTTCAAGTCGTTCGTGATACGAGTTCCAACCCACCATCTGGAGACCTTTTTGAGAGAGGACTTTTGGCCGAAAGGTGTCATGTATCGACGTTTCCGAGGACGGCTACGCGACACCACGCAGCGGAACACGACGCCGATGTTACGTGTATAATTATAAATAGTTCAAGTTTTGTTGTTATGATATTTATTAGTTTATTATTTTATAAGATTATTTTATGTATTTTTTCTATGGGCCTTCGATGCCTGAAATAAATGGTTATTATTATTATTATTTAGAAAAACGTTGATTGTTACTTAGCTCTTTGGCTAGTTTTTAGCTACATTAACGGGACAAGCCAAGTCAATGTAGCGTGTGTGTAGTTGGTGTAGAGTGGATGTTATGAGGAGAAATTTCATTTTCCTCTATCTGCATGAACTATTATTATTCCATTTATTCATTTTATATACATATTTATCACATTTTTAAATATTTTTTAAAAAAGACAACGTAAAAAAAAACATTTAAAAATATAAAAAATAGTAGCCCACCGGCATCGGGAATAGTGTCCAAGCTACCGGTGGTCAGGGCTCCTGAGAGAGGAACCTCCGGACAATACGCGCCGTGTCCAGAAGCACTGCCTTCTGAATCAAGCCCTTGATCCAACTGCCTAACGAGAGCCTTCGTAGATGTTGGTCGAGGCTCTTGGCTATTAAGCCATTGGCCGTCACGACTATCGGCACAATGATTGCTCTATCCACTTCCCACATGTCGACAACCTCGCGAGCCAAGTCAAGATACTTAGTTTGTTTTTCCTTCTCAGCTTTCACGAGGTTCTCGTCATGAGGGACCGCTATATCAACAATCATTGCGCGACGCTCTAGTCGATCTATCACCACTATGTCAGGCTTATTGGCAACAATAGTCCTGTCAGTGATGATAGATCGATCCCAATACAATGTGACACTGCCATTCTCGAGAACTGGGTCGGGCACATACCTATAGTACGGTACTTCTGATTCCACAAGAGAGTACTTCAGAGCAAGTTGCTGATGGATAATCCTGGCTACAAGGTTGTGTCTATGCAAATAGGCTCCGTTAGCTAACTGAGAACACCCAGAAATAATGTGTCGGATTGATTCTCCGGGCCGGTGGCATGCCCGACAGATGTCAACCGTACCGTCCTTCACAATATATTTCCGGTAGTTATTCGTCATCATAACTTCATCCATAATTGCAAAGATAAAACCTTCGGTTTCTCCAAAGAGATCACCAAAGCGCAGCCAGGATACGGACGCTAAAAGATCTACATCGGGTCCATGTAAGGCCCGGTAAAAGCGCCCGTGAAGCTCCTTGCCCTGCCATACTTCCTTGCGTTCATTAGTATCCATTACCATTGGTTTGCGCCAGTTCTCGTTGGCCAAGGAGAGCGGGGTGAGGCCCTTGTCCACTGCCACTACATCTCGGTGCATCCCCACGTCGGTGTCCAGGAAGTATTCCCTGAGACTGCATATCTCACGGTTGTGCAGGGTCTTGGCATTTAAGAAGCCACGACCCCCACACTTCCGCGGGATATACAGCCTCATCACCGATGATCGTGGGTGATGCATCCGATTTGCAGTAAGCAGAGTGCGGACCCTCCTATCCAGGGCGTCGAGTTCCGTCTGAGTCCATTTGAGTATGCCGAAAGAGTACATCAAAACCGGCATGACCCAACCGTTGAAGGCGCGCACCTTGTTCCCGCCTGATAAAAGACTATTTAGTACTTTTTTCAGGCGGCCAAAAAAGCGCTCCCTCAACGATTGTTTCACGTCAGCAGCATTGATGCCCAACGCTTCCGACATACCCAAATACTTATAAGTTTCGGCTGAGCAGAGGGATCTAAGGTGTATGGAATCCGAGAGTTGGGTTCCCACGGATTCCATAATCTCCCCTCGCTTTACATGCATGACTGCACATTTGTCCAAACCAAATTCCATCCTGATGGCACTACTAAAGGTTTCAGTTACCTTCAGTAGCTCCATCAGTAGCAAGTTGTTGGGAGCAAAAAGTTTCAGGTCATCCATGTAAAGAAGGTGAGATATAACCTGACCACCTCTTCTCAACCGGTAGCCCAAGCCAGAACCCTCCAGCAGTGTGCTGAGAGGGTTCAAAGCTAGGCAAAACCATAGTGGACTCAGACTGTCGCCCTGGAATATGCCACGCTCGATCCTTATCGGTTCGCTGTTCTCCCGGATTTGTCGACATCCTGGATAGTGAAGGACCGTCCTCCACTGCCCCATACACGACATCAGGAAGGTGCGCAGAGTTATTATTATTTTTATATATTTATTTATCTCAGGACCCTGAGGTCCTGGGCCTTTGAGAGGCGTACAAGGGGCCGAAGCCAACTCGCAGAGGCCCTTTTGGTTACTATAATGGAACGTGATACCAACCGACGATTATCCCTGTACGCGCTATACTAGTGCACCCAAGGACAACCCCCGGTTTGAAAAACTATTGCGACATAATATGAAAAACAAATTAATAGGGCTATGATTTTTGGAGTCTTAAGTGGACTGGTAATATAGAGCTATGTTAAGACTATGGCCCCTGCCTGAACAATGTTATTAATATCCATCGATAAAAGGCAGGGGGTGACTTGCACACTCAATAAATGGGCCCCCTAAAACGGCCGCTAGCACAAAGTGACGTAGCAACAAGGGGGCAACATATCCTGAGGCGCTTGAGGAGTGGAGAGGCATACCACGGCTATCAGAACAATCCCGGAAGTACGGTCAAGATCCCTACCAGCACCTTACTGGATTATGCATCCATCTCCCGAGCATGTTTGCTCTTGCGACTCTCCACTCAAGCCAGCCAGTAAAGGCAAGAGAGAGGTGGGAGCTCTGTTCCTCGTCAGTGTTCACTACGGCCGGCCAATAAAGGCAAGCCGGAGATGAAGAACAGGAATTCTCCCGGGAGATCGGGTCCGTGGGGTCGCTAATACCCAACAGTTCGCCACAAAACTGCCCTGCGGATTGTATCTCTTTTAGTCTGGCCCCTCACCCTAGGTATGTTACGGTAAAGAAAATTCTACCGATACAGACCCAGGGCATGTTGGAGCACACAAGCCCCACCACGACGTCAACGTAGAGATACGACGATGGGGTTAATTATTATTATTATTATTACTCTTCTCGGCTCTCTTAAGACCCTCGCCATGGCTTGGGTCTCGACGGTAATCACTAACATTACACACTTATATCATAACGTTCTATAAATGAGCGTTTCTTGCCATCTCACGATAATATTTGGTGAGTCAAAAATGTTAGTAAAATAAAATTAAAAGTATTATTGAGACACTGTAAAAATCTCTTTGGAATAATATATTAGTCAAGATTCATACCGCCGCAGGCGCCGCAGGTATACATACGCAGATATAACTCCATTTCTTATAATATATAGGTGATGTACTAGATAAATCATGGAAAAGTTGTATTCACTGATCTAGACATAATGTAAGAAAATTGAATTATTACCCATCAAAAACATAAATGTGAAATGAGAGACAAGTTTAATATTATGAGATATGCCTTGGTTGCTGACTTTAATGAAGAAAGAAGTGAGATCTAAATGGGTGCCAAGTTCAATGGTCAGTCCTGAAATTTCTTTATAACAACATAAAATATTATTTTCATTACTCATACTCTAAAAGTAGGTCTGAAGTTGCCTGAGGAGCGGGCTGAAAAGTATCACACTTTTCATCCCTAGGGAGTTTTACTTTCAACTAACAGCTGTCAAATTATTTAAATAAAAAACTAGGTTTATCTTCTTGTATTCGTAATGAAAAGCACAATGCTTACCTCAGGGTTAAAGTTACTTATTTAGTCCTCCTTCTCGGGACGAAAAAAGAAACTTTCACCCCTAGTGTAACAATGTACTATTGTTCTTATAACTTAGTATAATGTATTGTAGCCTAAGGTTTGACTTGGCTAGTTATCATATACGAATTATTATGTTCGAGGAATAGTTTCTACCAGCAAGTCAAATTTTTGAAATAATAAAATAAGAACCAACAAGTAACAGATTTAGAACTTGCGAAGGCTATAATATAATTCGTATACGAAAACTAGCGAAGTCAGACACACACATGGTGCTGCTCGCCAGATCTGTTACTTAAACTTGGCTTGACACGCTACCGCGTGTCCAGATTTAATATGCTTGTATTTTTCTCGGAAAATCTATGTAAATGGAGCTTCCTCTCGATTATTGCTCAGTGATGTAGAACATGCTGCGTTTAATGAGACATTAAATTTAAAATGAAGGTAAAATCTCACTGAATCTCGTATTCTTGACGGCTGCGGTTATAAATATACTGTTTACAATTATTTATTTGAACTAGCAGGAATATAAGTCAATACAACAAGACAACTTAACAAAACAATCACAATAGGAACGTTATTAAGACGTGTTTATGCTTTTTACAAGCTTTTATTTACCTTTCCCGATATTTGTCTGTAATCAAATCTTGTAAATTCAATTTGACCCACTTCTCGGTTACTGATTGAGCTGCAATTTTGCATACATGTGTAAATTAGATGACGATGCAAAATTATTATGACATGGAGCTGATCTGATAATGGAACCGGAAGGTGGCTATAGGAACTTGGTAGTTAAAAGAGACAATCCTATCGAGTTTGGGCTCGTATGATTCGTCTTAACGTGTATTAATTATATCGGTTTACCGAGCTATAAAAGCTTGCTATAAAAATATTTTTATTAAAAGCTTGTTTACTGCTAGTTATTTTATGCGAAATTTCTGTCCAACACCATTAAAATATCGTAAAAAATCAAAGCATGTAGATTGTAGATTATGCAAAAAAAGGCTACGTATGCATTCCGGGCAGTATAATCCTGTTTCTACTAATCATCGTCAATGTTGAATGGAGCTGAAAGAGCCCAATTAGGACCGTATCCGGTGCCGGATGCGAAAAATTAATATGTGTCCGTAATGGGGTCAGGACCGGAACGGCGAAACGGTGGCAGAGACCGATCGCCGGCCCGTTTTACTAGCAATTATAATCAAAACGACATGTGTTATATGTGTCATGATGTTTTCGGTTTTCTGACATTGATTCTTTGTGGCAGTTTGCGGGTGTTGTCTCTGGAACTTTCTTTCTTTACTCTCTTCCCGACACCTCGTTTCCGGATGGACAGAGGAAACTTAAAGGACATTTTCTTTATTGTCATAGGTAATATAAGTACACATATATTGGTAGGTATTTATTAGTATATCACTGACTTTATCGCCCAACACAAACCTTGAACCTAGAACACTGAAATTTTGCTCAGAGGTAACTTTTGTGATGTATGCAAAGAATACGAAAAAGGGCGGTTTGATGGGTTTTGATTTAAGTCAGATAATTAACAATCTGTATTTGGTATACTTCTTATAAAACCAATTTCATCATTATTAAATTCAAATTACAGTGGTCACTAAATTAAATGTCATAGCCTAAAAATGTTTAAATGTCACTAAATAAAATTTCATAAGAAATGGGATTAAAAATTTAGATAGTATCGGTTCACGGTCGATATATCAGATACACGAAGTGGTAACTATATTATGATTAACCGAATCTAAAAAAAAATGGGCGTATTCGTAAATGCACAAACTGTGCCAAACCAAAACGAAAAAACTGGGCAAGTGCGAGTCGGGCTCGCGCACTGAGGGTTTCGTGACTAAACTACAATTCCCGTTTAGAGTCTCGAAGATTTTTCCGGATTACATTTTTTTTTTTTGTGACGTAGGTAACAACAAATTTACTGTTTTCAGATTTATTCCTAAACCTGGGCTATAAGATCTTGCCTCGTGCCTAATTTCAAGATTCTGGGTCAACGGGAAGTATCCTATGAATTTCGATCTTAGAGAGTATCAAAATATATGTTTTTTGCGACATAAACGGCCGTATCTTTTTTATTCGTTAACTTAGAAGTTTGATTTTTTTACAGCTTAAAGGAACCGCAAATCTGAATATATAGTTTTAATTTCAACTCGATGCCTCCACGCGTTCTTGAGACAAAGGGTCTTGACAGACAGACAGACGGATGGACAACAAAGTGATTCTATAAGGATTCCATTTTTTCCTTTTGAGATACGGAACCCTAAAAAGAACATGGTCATTGTAATATAAGTTTTAGGTTTCAGCGTTTAAAATTATTCTAATCAAATGCATAATACCAAGTAATGAAGAGATATACTACAATAATCTGTGTTTCTAAGCCAAGCGTTTCCATACCACAGCAGTTTAATATGCACGTGTGGTATCAAGCTACGCTAATGCACTTGTTATTATGAGCTCTTTTTTCCCAAGGGAAGAGTAAAAGGAGAATAAATAACGGAAAGCCCTGGTTATAGTCCCTCAGGATTCCTGTATCTTGGTTATTGGTAAATGCTCAGATTCTGAGGATTTTAATATGAAGCGTTTAAGTTTTTAAATATTTCTATTTTATTACATGTTCAGTGATATTCACATTTAGAATTCATTTGCATTCTAAATGCGAATGTCAAATACATTAACTAGAATACTTTTGACATTGACTAGCCTGTTGGTCTAGTGGTTAGTGACCCTGACTGCTATGTCGGAGTTCGTGGGTTCGATTCCTACCCAGGACAAATGTGTACGTATGATGAGCACGATTGTTTGTTCTGTGTCTGGGTGTAATTTATTAAAATATGTTTGTATTTAGAAATATATACCTTTGTATGTTTATCAGTTGTCTAGTACCCATAACAAGCTCTGCTTAGCTTGGGGCTAGACGGAGTTGTGTGATAGTTTTTGAATATTATTATTTTATTTCAATTTACAATTAGTTTTACTATAATTGGAGGATGAAATATGGCCGCAAAATATGTCAAAATATGGGGATCGTTTTGCTAAAGGGTATTTAATTTCTGCATACGATTATTAATGGGTCCATTGATTGCATTATCATTATTTCACTCTAAAAACATCTACTGCTGGACATAGGCCTCCCCTATTTGTCGTCACAACGAGCGGCTTTTTCCCTCTCGCATCCATCGGGTACCCGCAACCCTCAGGTCCCGCTTAGTCTCAGCCATGACTACAGAATGGAAGAACAAACATGTTGCTCCACGCCAAATAAACGGGACAAGGGCATGAAGATGATGACTTTCTATTAGAGCGGATTCTAGGTTCTGTTCGTCTTTTTATTTTTATCCCCACGATTTTTTTTTATACTGGTTACGTCGTCATGTTTCTTGCTCGGCACTATTTAATTTCATTGATTAATTTTTCATGATATATAATCAGTACTTGATTCTCCAATAAATATCAAATGAAAAAGAAAACTACAATATCGACCTGGGAAATTAGGTTAGGACCATGAGACCCAATGGTGTGTCCATCCAGACGGCGAATGCGTCGCTAGCGCGCCGCTTGCGAGCCGCTTGCGAGCCGCTTGCTAGCCGCTAGCGTGCCGCTTGCTAGCCGCTTGCGAGCCGCTTGCTAGCCGCTTGCGAGCCGCTTGCTAGCCTCTTGCGAGCGGCTTGCTAGCCGCTAGCGTGCCGCTTGCTAGCCGCTTGCGAGCCGCTTGCTAGCCGCTAGCGTGCCGCTTGCTAGCCGCTTGCTAGCCGCTTGCGAGCCGCTTGCGAGCCGCGCTCGGTAGCTCTTTCGAACGATTAGCTAACCTGAATTCAATTTAGCTTAATTTTTTTTAACTGACCGACATTTTAACAATTCAAAAGTACCTGTAAATCTGCGATCCCTTGAAAGTGTGCAAAAATCAAATTTCTCAGTTAATGACAATAAAAGATACTGTCGTAAAAAACATTAGATTTTAATACTCTCAAAGGAACCAAAAGTAAATGACAGAAATTTGGCCTAAAGCAAGGACTTGTACAGGTATAGGAATGAAACAGTTTTATTGTTACGTCATACAATTATAATTTGCGATTCGGAAAAATCTTTGTTACTCCATTCGGGAAATGAAATATTTACAGATGTAGGTAAGTTTGTACGTAACCCTCAGAGCGCGACTTCGACTCGAGCATGCCCGGTTTTTTTTTATTACCATTGGAAAAAATCGTGAGGAAACCGTCAGAAGTGTTTTAGAACCAAAGTCAAAGTCAAAGTCAAAGTCAAAGTCAAAATATTTTATTTCACATAGGCCTACATGGGCACTTATAAAACGTCAGAAGCTAGTGCACGGTTCCAAATTGGTCGTTTCCTATGGAGAAGAACCGGCAAGAAACTCCATGGTTACTCTTTTAAAAAAAGTGGTAGGTGTTACAATATGATAGTATGTAAGAACAGTGCATATCAATACTGTACACAAAAGCAAAAAATAAAAAAAGTAATTCAAATAAAAAAGTAATTTAAATAGGAAGTAATCTAAAGGTTTGTAAGGTATACAGTGTTCTCACATTCACATTACAAAACGAAAAAGAGGCTATATAAAAAAAAAAGCAATAGAAATATAGATAATTGCAACTATCAATAAATTGATAACAAAATAAATTATCAACGAGTTTAAGGTAGTTGAAGTCTCAAAAATTAAAAAAAAAATACTTATTGTAAAAGCAATGTCCTATAGAAAAAAAAAATACAAATAAAAAATGTATATATATTAAAACAGAGGTGGAGCAGTTAACAGACACAATATTGGTGAGTTACCAGGGAGCCACATGTGCAGAGGTAGTCATTGCCAAACAAGCGTGTCTTCGACATAGTCTTTAACCTTGTAATATGCTTTTTTGGTTAAGACACGCTTAATATGCGTTTTGAATTTTCCCTCACTAAGTTCAGTTACCGCCTTTGGTAGCTTGTTGTAAAAACGTATGCTATTAACTAGGAATGACTTGCTGGTCTTAGCTAATCTCCATTTGGGTAATACAATTTCGTGTTTACTACGTGTATTTTTGTTGTGGAAATCGCTTCTAATTTTAAAGAGTCCTAAGTTTTTACGAACATACAAAATGCATTCCAAGATATAAAGAGAAGGCAGAGTCAGAATATCGATTTCTTTGAATTTATTTCTGAGGGACTCGCGAGACTCCAAAAATCCGTCGATACGTGACATCCACTTATCCGCACTAAAACCGCTTGATGTGTTAATTCATGAATCCCCAAGCGACCACCGGTGGCCGCGTATCTGTTGTCTTACTATTGTGTCTCTAATTGACGGTATCTGAAGGGTTAAATATCAACCCTTTTTCTCTTCTAGAGAAGAGGCCGGGAAGATGCGTATGCTGTGTAGTAGAAAAGATGGTTTAGCGCTCCACCTAAGTCTGGTGCGTACAATATTTGGTTGTCTTTGGACATCTTTGCTATCATTTATTTTATCCAATATAATAGCATTGCCCCAAGGTGACTTAACCACCAGTTCTGAAAGCTTTTACTTTAATTCAAATCTCAAATACCTACCCTTCAAAAACACTTTTTCATCATAATTATTTTTTACAAGTGTGCACTTCATAATTTTCATTAGCATTAAACGTTATCTTTTCATAATGGCGTATCATTTTCGTAAATGTATCCAGATTTTAATTATTTCGCCATAAAACGGTACAAAATGGGATTTTTCAGAATCACTTAGTCAACGACATTGCCCGGAGCGATATTATAGCAAATATGGGGTTATTTGGTTCTTGGAAATACGCGTCAGAAATTATTGGACAAAAAAAGACATACTCAATTGAAATATCATCGGATAAGTTGTATTCGTATTGTGTTCTTATATTTCTATGACGAAGAAAGTGATAGATATATTACTAAGTTATGCCTTATTTTGATATATATTATTAAGTTTTGCTAGACATCTAGGCCAAGGCCCCTTCCCTTATATCCCTTATATTTTTCTTAGCTTCGGCTTCTAATCTAACTGGAAGCAACTGAATATCAGTCGTTTACATGGAGTAGTTTGTACCTGACTTCCAAGAACCCAGAAATACAAACCTTAGAATGTAAGATTAAAACTTTTCAAGATATCAGAGATTTTGCCGAAGTTAAAGTAGGATTATTCATATTCATTTTTGAATCTTCGTTTTATCTGCTTAGGGGAGGATTTTTACCAAATCTATTCATAGCGTAAGCAAGCGTGGTTTTGACTATCCTGTGTGTCAAATTTTAGTGCAATTTGTTCAGTGGTTTAAGCTATGCCTTGATAAATCAGTCAATCAGAAACAGTTGACATTTATACACGTAGTAGACTAGCTTCTGCCAGCGGCTCCGTCCACGTAAATTTGTATCCCCTATTCTTCTTTTTGAGGTGACTACCCGACTATTTTGAAAAATCTTATTTTTCGTACATGTCATAAACGGAACTTTTGTTCTAAATTTCAGCATTATATTTCTCAACGCCCAAACGTTTAGAAATTAGGCGTTGATAAGTCAGCGAGTGAGTCAAAATTTTGCCTCTTATGTATACAGATAACATAAATAGCAATTGCCATAATGCATCAGCCCTAAAAACTACAAATCTGAACATGGTTTGCAAAACAGACCACTTTTTTTTAAATAGATAAAAAGTGCTTGACTGGTCTCACCTGTTGGTAAGCAGTAATGCAATTTCTGATGGTGAGGCCCACTAGTTTATGAACCTATCCACTTTTGCCTTGAAGACACTCAAATAATAATCGGACGGGAAGACCGCGGCAGGCAGATTGTTCCACTGCACACTGTGATACTTCATACGTTCAAGCAACTCAGCATAATATAGCAAACATGTTAGGAAAATTAAAATCATTTTACAACAAAGACAATTCAGATTTTTCTACAGGATTAGTCGATCCATTTAAATTTCATCAGACTTTCTACCAGGCTTTGGTTAGTTTTAAAGTAGCAGATCTCAATAACAAGAACCCACCATCGTAAGTTGGCCATTTCTTATTAAATATATAACTTGTAGACACTTTAGTAAAAGAAAATAAACAAATCAAGAATCGTCTTGCATCGGATGGATGCGAGACGCACAATATCGATCATCGTGGCGATACTTGGGGGAGGCCTATGTCCAACAGTGGACGTCTATCGGCTGAAATGATGATGATGATGATGACTTGGAACTTATTTTCTATGTTTTCTTCTGAGACGATGCAGGACCACTTTTTTGATATGCGTGTTTCTATCATCCGAAATTTCTAATATTTGAATAACGCTTGTATTGTGTCTATGTCTTTCCATTTTCTTGTCTATTAGCAAAGATAGTCCATATTATGGTCTATTTTTTATTATTATTTAAGAATAATCAAATAGTACCATAACAAACGGTCATAATATTTTAAATTTTACACGGGGATAAAGCTTTTTTTGTCTTGATTTTCTCACATCACTCAGGTCTCTATATAATTATTTTTCACCGTGCTTGGACTTAATTCTAATAATCTCTCACTGCGTCCAGGATTAATACCTAACAATCTTCGTTTCGTACAAAATTTAACATGCCTGTCGTGTCAGTGACTTGAAAACACTGCTTTACTAGTCAAATAATCTACTATTACATTATCATAAATAGTAATTTTTAGTTCCAGGTACTTCAATCAAAACATGATTCTCTTTTTATTTGCGCTATTGGCAACCATATTATCCTCCATTTCCTTCTATCATGGTCTGGAAACCGCAGACTTACCACTTATTACTGAAGCTGGAACTTACACTATTGTACTGAGCTATAAGTTACTGATACTCTACTGTACAAGAAAGAATATACCCCAGTATCACAATTTGTTGAGAGTCCTGAAAGAGGATTTTCAATATATTTGTACAGTGGGAGAAAAATACCGGTATGTTTTTAAATATAATAATAATATTCTACAACTATCACACAACGCCGTCTAGTCCCTAGCTAAGCAGAGCTTGTGTTATGGATACTAGACAACTGATACACATACTAATATAATTATTTCTAAATACTTACATATTGTAGATAAATTACACCCAGACACAGAACAAATGATCATGCTCATCACATACACATTTGACCTGGGTGGGAATCGAACCCACGACCTCCGGCACAGCAGTCCAACAGCCCGGTCTTACTATATATACTTTCATCACTTGTGTATTTACCATATTCACATACCATGTCATTTAGAATTACAATTTGTGTCAAGATTTATGTGCAATTTGGTGTTAAATTGCTGTACTATTTTGTGCAAGATTTTTAATTTAGTTATAAATCATTAACCTGCAACTTTTATACTTTACATTTCAGAGCACAGTACTTTGAGAATCAACTAAAAACTTGGAAAATATGTATTATCATATGGGTATTCACTGTGGCTATCGCAATAATGATGAATTTATTCGCCTATCTCTCGCTGTTCTACTTTCTGGCCACTTATGATGCTGATACAGAAAAAAGCAGACCTCTTCTATTTCCTTACTGGTTACCCAATGTTGATTTTAGCAAGTCACCAGTTTATGAGGTGGCTTTCATGTTTGCTAATATTACCATCCTGCTATACACCTATAATTACTTATGTAAGTTGTGTTTTATTTATATCTCTACCATTACTATCATTTCCCTGCAAATCTATACTTATAATAAATCTGTAGAGAGGTCAATTCTGTACATGAAATATATTTCCAAAATAACTATCAGGGGGTGATTAGTGATCGATACTGATGCCAAAAATGCAAACAGTAAAATTTTTGTCTGTCTGTCTGTCTGTCTGTCTGTCTGTCTGTATGTTCTTTATAGAAACAAAAACTACGCGATGGATTTTAACGAAACTTGGTACAATCATTCCTCATACTCCTGGGCAGGTTATAATATACTTTTCATCACGCTACGATCAATGGGAGCAGAGCAGTGAAGGGAAATGTTGGGGAAACGAGAGAAATTACTCCATTTTTTAAGCTTTCGTCGCGTTTGAAGCCTTAATGGTTAAAGCTACACAAAAGTCATGTATAACGGAAATGTTCTCCTTAAAATTATATAAAAAATATCCCACGACAGCATATGTCTATCTTTTATGGTTGACTAACACATGTAACTCCCGATAGCTTAGCAGTTCGGAGCTTTCTGTTTATTTTTGTCTATGGCACCATATCTAAGGTGTGTGCACACTGTCACGCGCGTAAGTGGAAGGGAGAGATCTGGAACGTCTCGAATCGTCTCGCGCATCACGTTGTTTTCCAGGCTCTTAGAATTCGACACCAGACGTTTCAGATCTTTGATTTTGACGACTCCGTTGTCGCTGGCATAAGCAACAGGATCCGCGTACGAAGTCGCTGGCAGAAGCTAGTTGTCTAATAAAAGTAACTTTTGGTCATCATAACTCATTTTGATTTTCTATTACGTCTTATAAACCGTCACGCCCTCACTGAATTCCTTATCTTTCACATCATGACTCACGAACGGAGGCCCATGTCCAACAGTGGACTTCTTTCGACTGATATGATGATGATGATTATGACACACAATATCTATTAGATGCATATTTGACTTACTATAATCAGAATTATAAACTTTCTCATATAATATTTATAATTACCATGTGATTATATTTCAGTTATGCTTCAAACGCAAGTAGTGTGGATCAGGCAAATAATGTCGAAAGTTGACATTGTAATATGGAGTCTCCAAGATCTTCTGGTAGACGTATATCCAACCACGAATAAGGAAGAAAATGAATATTTTTCCAAATTGATTGAAAATCGAATGAGAGATATAATTATTCACCATCAATCTATGTACAGGTAAATAACAACGCAAGAGTAGAACCTTAGAGGCTAACTCTTTGGCATCGTGGATATAATCATCCTAATATAATTTTTTTCAATTGATTAGGTATAAGTTTCAGCATGCTATTTATTTTATTGTACACAGTCATATTCAGATTTGTTTTTTTTTTTTCAGTTTAATGGAGAATTATGCGATAGTCTATAAGAAATTATTGATGTTTGAGCAAACAGTTTGTGGTCCTGTGATATGTCTGACTGCTTACTGTACTGCAGAGGTATTTATTTGTTCTACCGTAAATGTTTTTTTTTTCTTTACATTTTTATAAATACAGTTAATATTTTCAGAAAATCGACAAAGGCGAGTTCCAAGCTATACTTCTATTACTTTGTATTGCTACCATCGTGCTATATTTTATACCAAGTTTGTTGTGTACTTATCTTTCTATTAAGGTACGGATTAACTACTGTACCCCTAGCCAAGTTGCTAATCTGCAATAGTTAACGCTAGTAAAAACCTTCAAATTTACGGGAATGACGTCATCTCAACGCTCAGTCGCGTGGTCAGAACAAAAAAATTGGCAGCAAGTTCAACTCGAAGCGTTCGACGCAAGCGAAACGGTTGTAACTTGGCTAGGGGGCTGGTTTAATTTGATCAATGATATATGGGAGAATAAAACTATCTACTATACTATTTTATAACTACCCTCTATTTACATTATCAGGTCAAATCAGTATGTGACGCATGTTGGAGTATACCTTTCTGGAATGCAGGCCCCGTGATACGGCCTTACATGGTTCTCATGATGCAACGCTCGCTGCGACCGTTACCACTTCAGGCTGCTGGTTTTAAAGACATTTCTGCTGAAACTTTTTCTCAAGTGAGTTTATAAATATTTCGTAACTATACCAGAAACTCAATGAAAATCATTCTTTCATAGCAAGCTTTTATAGCGTGATATATACCTAAATAATTATAATTGTTAAGACCATTCCAAATTATTCCAAATTTAGGAACAAAAATATCACACATATTATAATTTCACTTATTTTTCCAAAAAATCCCTACCGATTTTATTTAGCTAGTGGAGATTTCTGGTAAAAAAAAGTAACAATCCCCACTGGTAGGGATTTGTCGGTGGGGATTTCTGGAATAAACCCAAAATTTCAGCTCGATCGGTAACTGGGAAGTGGATCAAAGTGGTTTGATAAGAGACAAACAAGCTTTGGTACAGTTGAAACTCAATAAAAGTTTGTAATAAACTGGGATATGAGCAAAAGAAAGATGGTGGTGACGTCTCAGAAGTGTGAGCCGATTAATCAACAGTAGGATTCAACCAAAATGTTTAAAAACCAAAAACTAATGTTGTTTGTTTTTTTCTTTTCAGAAAATTACATCTGCATATTCGCTCTTCAATATGCTGCGAGCTTAACCTTTGAAAAACTTACGACATCATTATTTTGCCTTGTTACTGAGGATTGGCGCAAAACAATTTTTTCTTATTTAGTTTTCTTTCATATCATTTCTTACACAGTCCATTAATATTTTTTAAACTTCTTTTTTTTAGTCACATATACTCTCCTATTTAAGAATAGAATAGAATAGAATAGAAATACTTTTATTCGGTACAGAACAGACACAGCACAGCACAACGGATAATAGACAAAGTAAACAAAATAAAGTTCACTTCATAAAGCTTTGAAATAATTATATGAAGTATCAAAAACTTAAATGAATATCCTGCAACATAATGAGTGCACTGTCTAACAAACTAATTAAATGTATAATGATAGGTACCACGTTCCCTTAAAACTATCTAAGGGGCCTCTACGAGTTGGTTTCGACTCCTCGTACGCCTTCCAAAGGTCCACGACGTCAGAGACTGAGATAAATAAAAATATAAAATTATACTATGGTCGTTCTTTTTTGTCGTAATATCCGATCCTGCTTATTTGGCGACAGCTTTGCTACGAACACGCGCTAGTCGCATTTGCAAGCGCTATAGAAAAAACGCGCTACAGCATCGCGACTGTATCGATATGAACGTGCTACAGCATCTATACAAAAAGTCACCGTAGGCGAGGGGCCTAATATAATAATGCCTCGTATGATGGCACCCAACGTGGGCCCAAACGATAGACTGCTGATGATTTAGCAAGCCAAATAAAGTTAAAAAAAAACAAAATAGTCTAGCATGCCTTGCTATTATAAAAGTACAGTTTTACCAAGACACTGCTCAAACTTAACATTTTTTCGCATGTTACAGAATAACGTGATGCAGAATAATGAGGAAAATGTCGTTAGGGAAATGTCATCAATCTCACACAATCCATTTATGTTTTAAACATCTCTCTTTTTCAGCCACATACGTTTGATATTTCCTCCTCTATCACTTAAGGCTAAGAAAATTGTAATAACTATCCTGCAATTTGTTAGTGCACTAATTTTTAATTAATTAGATGCACAGTACATGAATACACTACTGTCTACATCTCTTCTAATCTTTCCTTTTCGCAGGTCTGCTGGAAGAAATTTCCTTGTGTAAAAAGCAGTACCTTTGTACATAGTTTTATTATTTATGTTATTTCCTTTAATGTACGTAAATTATAAAATAAATAAATGAATAAATATTGTGTCTAATTTACTAATAAAATGATTCTATGGTCGTTGTTTGTCTTATAATCCGATCCTTTTTATTGTAATCCTAAAAAATTATGTCCCGAGAAGTGAACTGTGTACAAACACATGTACTAGTATCGCGTTTTTATCACCGATGTTCAACTAGCCAGTTACTTCATGCTAATATTAAAAAACGTTCTCCACCAAATTGAAAATGTTATTATTATGCGAGGGGTGTAGAAAAACTTGCGTGATCACATCAGAAGTAAAGATATCCGCAGGAGAACCAACGTTACCGACATAGGTCGAAGAATCGCCAAACTTAAAAGTGGCAATGGGCAGGGCACATTGCACGCAGAACAGATGGTCGATGGGGACGAAAGGTTCTGGAGTGGCGATCACGTACCGGAAGATGCAGCGTTGGAAGGTCTCCAACAAGGTGGACCGATGATCTGATCAGGGTCGTGGGAATCCAATGGATGCGTGACTCACAGAACCGGTCGTTGTGGCGACGCTTGGGGGAGGCCTATGTCCAACAGTGGACGTCTTTTGGCTGATATGATGATGATGTAGAAAAAATAAACTATTGTTATTATCCCCATCTTTGCTTTATTAGTACCTACTTAAATTGGCCATTTTTAGTGAATGAAGTCGAAAATCTTAAATAATATTGTGTCACGTATAATGGCACTTTTAGTGGCACCCAATGTTGAACAAAACACTGTTTTTTTTTATTATTTACTAGCTTTCCGCCCGCGGCTTCGCCCGCGTGGACTACAGTTTATATCGCGCGGGCAGAGACCCGTGCTCAGCAGTGGAATTATAGGTAACCTATGTGTTATTCCAGTGTCTCTTCTACCTACCTACCAAATTTGATCTAAATCCGTTCAGTAGTTTTTGCGTGAAAGCGTAACAGACAGACAGACAGACAGACAGAGTTGCTTTCGCATTTATAATATTAGTAGGGATTTCATAAAACATTAATTACCAAATACATCGAACATACTTTCAAACTAATCAAGTATTTACTTAGTGAAAGTACGTATTATACCAAGAAAACTAAAATACCAATAATATTTCTCCGCATTGACAGTAGACGCGATGCAGAGTAATAAAGAAGATGTGGAGAGGAAAGTTTTGAGTATGAATGTGAATGACTATCTGGAAAATATTACAACAAAGAAGAGAGTGACTGCTGAGCTGGCTGGTGTGCATTTCCATTTTTTAATTGCGTCTCCAAATAAATCAGGATAACGATAACAAAATGATAATGATTCTACAACAGAAAATAAAAAAAATTGTTATTACAATCGACCTTTATCTGAAATTACAGTTTATTTTCTATTACAACCATTTGATGAATCCGGTACATGAAAAAGCAAAAACAATGGTGAAAACGGTGTTGCAAAAACTAGCGCCCAACGTGGGTCGAATTAGAAAAACGACCGCAACATGTAACAACTAATCACAATTGTTAAACTTTCTAGTTCCTTGTACTAACCCAGAAGCATGTTTTTACTTTAAAATCTAATAACAGTTTAGAGAATAAAGCAGATTTCAAGTCCCTTTCATTTCTATTCTAATCATCAATATTTTCAAAATACACGTATGCTTTATCATTCCACTAACCACTTCTCATTTTCTGCCCATAATAATATTAGTTTCAATACTAATTTGCTCCTAATACTTCGCAAATACGTTATGCGGATTCCCCATAAATACTTGAGCTTTTATGACTCCCCTGAGTCCTAAGATTTGGAGAACTGTAGTTAGAGCAAGCTTAGTTGTTGGGGAAATACGTAAACTGCTAATCTGATTCATTAATTAATGCCCTGGATGCGGTTCTTCCCTGTTTCTGACATGTCGTGGATTTAAAACATGATTGGCCGTTCTAAAAGAAAATTTTCAGTACTAAGATTGTTTGAATTTCGAATGCTTTACGGGTGCCTACTAATTATAAAAAATCAATCAACACTGGTTAATAAGCTGTCTATGCCACGTGGTCAGCTATAACGTCACTTGATGATCTACGTGACGTGTATGATGGCATAGTGATTATTTAAGCTCACCTATTTTATCCCACCAATGGAGGAGGAACACCCCTACATAGTGTTTTTTACCCCAACGACACACATCTGCATGTTATCGAATTTTACTAATCAATAGGCAGAATTTGACATATAAATGCACAAGTAGAACTTCCAAGTGTAGGTATACCTACATTTGGGAGTTCTACGTATGTATGTTATGCCTACCAGACTAAAAAAATACCTAAAATTTAAAAGACACAAAACAATTCATATCATCATCATTTCAGCCGATACACGTCCACTGTTGGACTTAAGCCTCCCCCAAGCGTCGTTACAACGAACGTTCCTGTGCGTCTCGCATCCATCGGTTTCCCGCAACCTTCACCAGGTCATCAGTCAACCTTGTTGGAGGCCTTCCAACGCTGCTTCCATTCATATACAATACAAAATAATTTAAAAATTAGGCAAACTTTGAGTTTGGACTTCTGACCATCGATTTCTGTTTTAAGCATTTGTTGAGTGTTTTTCAAGACAGGAAACCTGTCAACTTTTGGCATTTAAGTAGGGTTTGAGACGTTTTTACCTCAAATACTCACTTCAGAACTCCGGCGTGAGTTTCTGTCGAACATCAACTCGAAGCACCATAGGTTAGTATCTATAGGCAGGATATACTATTAGAAATTTGAATTCATAGAAATTTGAATTATGATGGAATATCAGAAAAAAAAAGAATATGCATACCTCCGACATTATGTTACTCAGGGGGGTCAACGAATCAAATATTCATAAGTTTATCAGAAATCCTGTTCATAATATGAAGCACAGTTCTTACCATGAAACTGTTAATGAAAAACCGGACTGACATGTTGTAAACAACTATTATGTTGTCTGCATTTCAATTAATGGAAATGCGATAAACATGGCTGCTTGCTACCTCTGAAACTATTTATCATATGGGAATATTTTGTTATACTTGTTGTTTAATTTATAGTTACTTTAAAGCAATATGTAATGCTCTATGTTTTGAAGAAAACGTTCGAGATCAGTATAGTAGACTGTAGAATGTACACTATAGAAGGCGCCAGATAACCGGGGAATAAGTACATTGACCTTATCCTAATCTCTGCATAACTACCCGAAAAACAAACAACAAATTGTTTTTCATTACTAGATCATTTAAAGGATCACGATAAATGTCGTTTCAAGACAGCTTTATGTCTTTATTTCCGTTTTTTTTTTAACCTTCAGATACCGTCAATTAGAGACACAATAGTAAGACAATAGATGCGCGGCCACCGGTGGTCGCTTGGGGATTCATGAATTAATTAAGAATGTCAACAAATGTAGAAGGGTCAATGACCGTTATTTCACGGCTATACAGCACCTACTTTAATATTAGTTTATGTAGGAGGTAATCTCTGAAAGTACTGAACCGATTGCTAAATTTTTTTACTGACAGAAAGCTGCTTTATTCTTGAGTATAAGGGAAAAAGCTAGTTTCTAATAAATTAATTATAATCGGTCATACGAAGTCAAAAAATTTAGCTATTTACACTACACATTCAAACAGACACGATGACGTGACGTTGAATAGAAATATTCCAAAAACGAAGTCGCAGTCAGTAACTAGTATTCCCATACAGACAAAATTGGTTTCATTCAAAACCACTTATCCAATAAAATTGCCCCAGGCGAAGGTAATATGATATCGAAGAAGTACGAGGTTATTTGGTTCTTAAAAATTACTAGATAGAAAATATTAGAAAGATACATAATAAAAGATTATGGAAGCCAGTTCTTCGAATTTGTGTCAAGCCACGAGGATTTCTAAGAACAGTAAGAAATCAAAACATCTGCCATCTTAAAATAAAAACTAATTTGATTGCAACCCCACCGAGTTAAATTTTAGAATAAATTCACAAACCTTAGTTTCACCGAATGGATACCTCAAATAAATATATAAGGTTTAAGAACAAAGATTTATTGCTGATATACTCTTACGGTTAAATAATTTGAAAATATTATAAAAACTAATAAAGATGAGAAGAATCGTGCTTGACTCTTCTTCGTCTATCGAGAATCATTAAAATATTATTGTTACTTTCTATTTCTTTAGTCTACAGTTTCTTCTAACGCAATAACAATGCAATTATTAATGTAATACTGAATGTGGTAATATATACAGGCAAACGGACACGATGATGAAAAAAATCAAATCATTTTACAACAAAGACCACATCGACTATTCTACAGGGTATGTCGATCCTTTTGAGTATCATCAGATATTCTACCAAGTGATGGTCGCTTTTAAGGTTGCAGACCTCGACAGCAAGAAAACACCATCGTAAGTCACTTTCAGGATATTTTGTAAAATTTAGGTGCTTGTAATACCAATTTTTTTCTGCATTACACCACCATATTGCCATAGAATCAAAAAATCTATCTGTTCAAACCTTTTTCAAACTATGCTGGGGTCGGCTTCCGATTTATTCGGATGGAGCTGAAGATCCCAGTTACTTTACATGCAGCGACTTCCACCACCACCCAGTAACTGGGTACCACGGTATCCTATGGGGTCAGATTTTCTGGCTAATGATAATATGTATTTAGAATATCTACAATAGGATAATGATTCAAAGTGGGTGTGATTAATTACAGATATTTCAATCAAAATTCTGTCCTATTCATTTTTGGGCTTGGAGCTTCACTCATCACGTTCACCTCCTTCTGTCATGGTCTGGAGACTTTTGACCTACCACTTATTACTGAGGCTGGCACGTATACGATTGTACTGAGCTATGAACTGCTTATACTTTCATGTACTAGGAGAAATTTGCCGCAATATCACAACTTTTTGCGAGCTCTAAAAGAAGATTTTGAATTTATCTGCACGGCAGGTGAAAAATATCGGTTAGTGTCTGAATGTATTATCTATGGATCTATTTTTTATGATTTAATAACTAAGATGTTACTTACTAAAAGAGTTATGAGTACAAATGTGAATGGATGGAGAGAGAGGCCAAAAAAAAGATGGATGGATTGTGTGAAGAGCGATATGAAAGAAAAGAGAGTTAGTAATAGCATGGCGGGTGACAGGACAAAATGAAAGAATTTACGTGTTGCGCCGACCTCAAATAACACGGGACAAAGGCAGAAAGATGGTGATTTAGCAACTTAGACCACATAGGTACCTGGTTGGTCTAAGTTGCATATATGCCTTTAAATGTATATGCTATTATGCATATTTTTTTCATGAAATTCTAAATGTTTTATCTAATATTTATCTAATCTTTGTCCGTGTAATATTTCAGAGCACCATATTTTGAGAATCAGCTGAAAACTTGGAAGATCTGTATTTTTGCGTGCATATTCACTTTTAGTACAGGAATTGGGATGGTCATATTTGCGTTTCTGTCGCTCTTCTACTTTCTGGCTACTTATGATGCCGATGTTGGAGGGAGTAGACCACTTCTGTTTCCATTTTATTACCCTGGCGTTGATTTTGGCAAATTTCCGGCTTATGAGTTGGCTTTCATGTATGCTAACATATGTGTCATGCTTTACGCGTACAATTACGTCTGTGAGTTTGTCTTTGTTTTATGTAGTACATTTATCAAACTTTTCATTTTTTGTACCTTTGTTAACGGCTGCGAAATTTCAGTTATGATTCAAACACAAATAGTATGGATCAGACAGATAACATCGAAAGTCGATATTGTGGTATGGAGTCTTCAAGATCTTCTAGTGGACATACATCCAGCCAGAACTGAAGAAGAAAGTTCATATTTCTCTTATTTGATTAAACGTCGAATGAGAGAGATTGTTACTCAGCATCAATCTATGTACAGGTAGAATTAAATATTTTCCATTGATCACTATCTGTGTTTCACAAGAGTACACGTAATATACTTAAAATTATTTTGCATATGTGTGGAGAACTGAGCCCCCTAACTGAAGCTTGATATCTAATGCCAACATCACATTAGTACCTATTTTCAGGACTCTTTGACCTGTATTAGCACACTAATTTCCACTAATTTAAATTTATTTAGTTTTTTTTCATCAAAGAACCGATTGTTAACATTAAACCTGTATACTTTAGGACTATTTGAGAGGTCCATTTTGGTTTAAACTTGAACATCGGATTACCGATGGGCAATAGGGCAATAATTTACCCATTGCGACTACGAACTCAAAAAGATGAAATTCCATTTACATCAACTCTCTAAATTCTGTTACTCGAGTATCAAGTACAAAGATCTAGGAAGGAGTTTCTGATCCCGTAGTGGAGTAGTTTCTTAATTAATGTTTTACGAAAAAAGCAATCGAATGCCTTGGATAAATCACAAAAAATGCCAGAGCTTCAATTTGTCTTCCCGCGCATTTTAAATATGGCTTTGAGGAACACACCGTTGTTCAAAGACGTCTTGTAAAATTAAACTATTTGGTATGTAACAGTGGTCGTTGGTTAAAGAATTTTTGTCATTGCCTTAAAATAATCCTCTCTTATATTTTACTGAAAGTAAGTAGCACTTTAATTGTTTTTTAAGATGGTTCCAATATACAACCCACTTTAAACCGTGGTATTATTTTCAAAATAGCATTTATATGTTATAAAATAATACAAAACATTTTTTACATTAATGTGAAAAGAGAGAGAGTTAAATGAATCTTTTATTTTAATACGGAGCGATAGTAGAGTATTTCCACGAATCTTGATCACTGGAACTAACTCAATAGTTTACCAAGTCGTGTTCAATTTCCTTTGAGCAGGAATTTGTTTATGGAACAAACATGCTTGAACACAATACTATGCCTAGAAATGTGGCCGCTAAGTCAATTAATGTCCTGCGACCACTAATTAGGTCATGTTCAGTGGACATTTACGGGCACTCATGGCATGGTATGGACTAATTAATTATTGCTTTCTCGTGGTTATTATTGGAATTTGAATATTGTGTTAAATTAGAATTTGTTATGTAAAACTATAGCTGCTTCTAGATAGTTTTCCTTGGAATTTCGGAGCGAAGTGCTGTGAATTTTTACTAAATCTAATTACATTATTTCTCTGTTTTGTATCTATTCAAAGGTTCCCCTTGATCTTTGAACAGGAACAAAACAGCTTAGGAAATAATAATAATTTATTTCTGACCATCAAAGTTCAAACAAATCAACACATTATACAATTACTAGCTGCTCCCAGCGGCTTTGCCCGCGTGATAGCAGAAAATTATCCCAAGGGAACATACTTCCGGGATAAAAAGTATCCTATGTCCTATTCCAGGACGGGGTCTATCCGCGTACCTAGTTTCATCAAAATCGAGTTTGCCATGCGTGAAGACGTAACAAACAAACTCACTTTCGCTTTTATAATATTAGTAAGGATAATTACCCTACACAACAAATTGCATATACAGAAACAAATTACACATACAGAAACCAATCATGTATACACAGGAGTAAATAATGATGTTTAATATTTGTTTTCTTTATTTTAGCCTAATGGAAGACTACGCGATTGTCTACAAGAAATTATTGTTGTTCGAGCAAACATTTTGCGGTCGTGTGGTTTGTTTGACTGCCTACTGTATTGCAGAGGTAATAACTTATTCTATCATTTTATCTTTTTTTTCTATAGTCTGCTAGTCCTGCTCTTATTTATTATTGGCTTATGGGTTCTATCTTTCACACTTCCACGTGTCTCCTTTTCAGTTTGGATAGAACCTGTCCATTTCTACCACCACGTCTAACTGTCGTAGATGTAACAATTCAAACTAAATACATAGGAAATAAATAGGAAAAAGTAAGTAGAAGGTAGCTTCTATTTACTTTTTCCTTATAAATCATCATCATCGGTTTAACCGAAAGTCCACTGCAAGACATAATAATATCATAGGCCTCCCCCAAAGACCCATCGTGTATGTATCGCATCAATGGGATTCCCGCGCCCATCACCAAGTCATCGATCCATCTTTTAGGAGACTTCTCTGTAACTCCTCACAAATATAATCTGTACCTGTACCTATAATAAATACTTTCAGAAGTTGGACGAAGGCGAATTTCAAGCTATACTTGCGATGCTCTGCGTTGCTACTATCGTATTGCATTTTATACCAAGTTTATTATGCACCTATCTTGCCTTTAAGGTATGAACGAACGTCTTTTATTCAGCTACCTAGCTAGACTGCTAGCCACGTCATACTACTAAATACAGTACTTGCCCATGTTTGATAATTTATTTTATTTTTCTATAGAAGGCGATAGATAACTGTGGAAAATTCATTGACCTTTTCCTGCGTAGGTACCCGAAAAAACAAACAATGAATTGCTTTTCATTACCAGATCATGTAAAGGTTCACGATACATGTCGATTCAAGACAGCTTTATGTCTTTAATTCCGTTTTTGAAATTAAGAATGTAGAAGAGTCAATGACCGTTATTCCACGGTTATCTGGCACCTACCTTAGTCATTTATTTACATCCCATCTCATATTTTACTTGCATATAATTTTACATCTACCCTCAATTTACACTTTTAGGTAAGTTCTGTATGTGACGCGTGTTGGAACATTCCTTTTTGGAATGCGGGCCCTGTGATACGTCCTTACATGGTTGTCATGATGCAACGCTCGCTGCGACCTTTGCCGCTTCAAGCTGTTGGCTTTGACAACATTAGTATTGAAACATTCTCTAAAGTAAGTCAAAGAAAATTCAAAGATTCTATGAAAATACTCGTAGCTTGAGGTCAAATTTAATTTTGTATTTTTAATTGTGTTCCAGAATATGACGAATGCTTATACGCTCTTCAATATGCTGAGACAAACTAATCTTTAGTTGAATTGCCAGTATTGAAATAAAGTAACGAAGTCCTAATCCTACACCTAGCAATTAGTTTGAACTTCTCAGTCTTAATTAATCCGATAAGTTGCACAGAAGAAGAAATATAATAAAAAGTAGCGCTATCCCTATTTGTTTTATTATCCAACTTGTTTCCTATTTAAACTTCCTGAACGGGCCATTTTGTACGAGTGAATTCGCAAACGTTGGAATTCGTGTCACGTAAAAGTGGCGCCCAACGCGGGCCAAACAAACACATTGGTGTAACCTGCTAATCTTATTATTTACCTCTTTAGTTGCTTCGTGCTATTTCAAAAGCAGACTCTAATAATGAAACATTTAGTAAAGTCTATATAACTTATAGATTTTAGGTGTTTTAGGAATATTTCTGAATTTGGGTTTTCTACTAAATTTTGAAGAGTGTTTTAATTCGATCATAATTAGGTGCTAATTAACTACTTGGGAAATACAAAATTTTCGTTCAATCTATAAGTGCTATAAAATGCATTTAAAGACATTTTATATTTTCGCACGTAATTTAACGAAAACGCTGGACGCCATATTGCTCTGTGGTCATGGCGTCAGTTGGCCATGTAAACAAATGAATTAACCTTATTCAAAGTAACATAAAGGCGTCAGTTCATTAATTGACAGATTTTAGTTTACATGACCTTATGACGTAATGTCATGACGGTTACTTTTTCACTTAAAATAGACAAAAAAAGGATTTTTTTTAAATGAAATAAAGATAAAGTTTTGCTATTTTGTACCTTTGCCCAGCAGTGGGACAGTAATAATAATAATATTTTATGAACAAAAATGAACAATTACCGACTGTTTATTGCATGAGATATCTCAATTGTATAGATACACAGCAAAAAACTCTTTGCTCTAGCAAAGGTACACTAATATAATAAATTTTGTTTTTGGTTTTTTCGTTTGTAGGAATCTCTGAAAATATTGATCCGATTGCTAAAATTTTAACATCGATAGAAAGCTGTTTTATTCCTAATTGATATGGGCTTATAGTACATAAAATATAGCCTATGCAACTCAGGAATAGCGTACGCTGGTAGTCGTTGTCGGAAGCAAAAGCCAGAATATTAATAAAAACCGACTAAAACAACAAACAGATCACCTAATGACCACCACTACCAGAAATCAAACGCTCATAAAGTCTTACGAGCACTAAAGCACTTTCACAGCACAATATCCAATACAACACGTTAATTATTACACTCCAACGAACACTGAAAATAGACAAGAAGGAAAGAGGCGAGCTTTATCCAATAATAATTCTCACTTGAAACGCTCTATTTGCTCGCCGTCGCACGATCTGATATTGAATATGGATAAAGTGAATTATATTCCAAACGGTGAGCGTCGACTCGCAGTTTCAGATAAGCGGATTACTTACAAGTTATAATTGGTTCTCGCTATTCGAGTGACTAAGAGAAAAACCCGGAGTC
Source organism: Mythimna lalbum (assembly GCA_949319445.1). NCBI lineage: Eukaryota > Metazoa > Arthropoda > Insecta > Lepidoptera > Noctuidae > Mythimna > Mythimna lalbum. The sequence goes on along the minus strand of OX439348.1, from coordinate 6,708,304 downwards.
ATTTCAAGCACCTCTTAAGTTCTTAGATAAAGGCAGGCGTTTCTTTTTTCCCCCCTTTTTTAATTCTTTATCTGTGGTGAACGCAGTTTGTAATTTATCGTAGTCATAACAGAGATTAGCGAAACAATTGGGGAGTTTTATACGATTGTCTATTTGGGAAATTACAAATTTAGTGAAAAAAAAAAATTAGTGCCGAAGGAAAACCGGTAAACTGAGTAGACTACGGTACTACGTAACTTCTTCTTCTTCTCAGTCGTTTTAGTCCTGGCCGAGTGGTCGTCGCTATCACAAAAGTAGATGTACGAAAAAAGACCACACGACTTCCCGCTAGCTGGCAGTCAACCGGGCGTAGTCCAACCCACAGCCGCTTTGATCCTGCTCTGTCCATCGCATCGGTAATCTGCCACGCGGCCTCGTCCCGTTCAACTTCCGTTCTATAACATGGCGATCGATAGAAGCACTACCACGTCGACAAATATGGTCAAAGTATTTAAAAATACGACTGCAAGCGCTTTTTGACACCCAATTTCTCGAAAATGGAAGCGTTTATTCGTAATTCGGTCGGTTAGTTATATACTGGAATTACACCTTGTGATGAAAAAATACCAAGGTGTGAAGGTATTTTTTCGTCTATTGAGCGATACAACATAACCAGAAAACATAAGTAAACACCGAACAAAATGTTTTCACTACATTACAAACAATACCCACTCAGATTACAACATCTTACATTTGCATAATAGAAATTGGAGACTGAGGACCAGAAGATTTTCTGAGAGCCCTAAAACTTGATTAAGAACTTTCAAACAACACTTACCCCAGAATTCTGAAAGCTTAATCAATTTAGTCTGTTGGCAAATCTCATGTCACTTGTGATTGTGATTTTGGTCAAGGAGACAACAAGGCAGAATTACTCGGTCATGTTGACAGGCTTTTAGACCAGGAGTTACATATAAACTTGCAATTTAATTGTTCTGCGAACTGTAATTCCTAGATTCAATTCACTCGTACGTGGCATCCATTAACAATAAAATTTCCATCCCGCTCGTATGTAAAAAATGGTCACATCGAATGAGCACAGTTAGAGGGTTGGACATGTTTGTAGCTAACGCAATTACCACTGCCGCCGACAGCGTCCTGCAATCTGAAGCCGATTCAATTAACAGCGGCTTTTAAGTTCATCCATTGTACGTATGCGTCTGCTGCCGCTCGTGTGCTGTCTGAGGGTGTGAATGTTAATACGTGTTTATCAAGTTTGCTTCTTTTTCCTTGCTCTTCTCACCTTTTTAGTGTTGACACTGCAAGAGCTCGACTTGTGCCATTAACTTGCAGATTTTGTCATCCACTAACCATTCTCTTGTTTTATGTTTTTCATTGTTATCTCCTATAAAAATTTCATCAGCTGTTGAGTTAACAGCTCTCGTCAATTTTTTTTTGCATCAACAACATTCCACTTGCGAAATAACAAAAGAGTGCTACTTCTTCGAACTCAAACCACAACACGTGCCTAAACAATCTCTATACAGAAAACCGAGGTTCAGTGCTGAAAAAAAATTGAATAAAAATCTGCACATAGAGTCCGGGTGTAGGGTGTTGCCAATATTTGATTGTTTCCGCGCTCCAGCGGTGCGAGCCGAACTCGCATCAGTCATGTATGGCCGCGCTATGTACTCAACCCAGTTGCAACCACGTGTTAACTTTTGCTTCGTAAAAACGATTTTATTCACTCAAGTTATTGCTTTTAAGCATGGTGATCTGGATTTAAATTAATAGATATTCAATTAAGAAATCCTAATTATTATGCATATTCCATGCATCTTTAAGAACGACAGAACCGACGCATTCGTTTGCAAAACCATATCAAAGTATCGAATAATCTAAGTATTATGTAATAGACATAATATTCAGTCTTCATGAGAACTACTCCTACACGAAAAGTTTAAGCAGAAATGTGGCAAGCCTATTTCGTTAAAAAAAATATATAAATATTTTTTGCATAAATTAACCTGTTCAACGGTCGTTTAGACAAACATTTTTCTGCGTTCTTTTTAGTTGATTTTTATGGTTGAGTGAAGACGCTAATTGAGCTCGTGCCCCACTTGTTATCAATTTACTTACGTCAAAGTGATGGGAAAATGTAATGTAATGGAACCGTACCTTAATAGAATGTCGATTGTCTATGACTAAGAGTTCAATTACCTTTAGATTTAAATTCATTACTGTGTCAGTATTATCAGAAAAGTAATTTATTAAATAATTGTTTTCTGTGTTTCACTGAATAATTTAAGTTTATAGGTTAATTAAGTAGTTTTTAATCTAGAACAACAAACTTTACACAGTACCTACCTAATCACTTACATTTTGTTTATGGCAATAAAATTCGTTTACTAGGTACATTGTTGGAAGCCTTATTACAGGCCATGGCCTGAAGCACGGTAATAGTATCATACAGTATTGTAACTCGGCCGTATCTTTGAAATAAATGCCTACAGCCGCGCGGTACGTAAACATGCGATAGGGCTGCCCGCCTCCAGCAGTGTAATTACATTTGCCTACTTTGTGTTTAGTTTTGTGATTGTAAATATACTTACCTTTTTATATAAACAAAATACTTTGTGGATTGAATAGGGAGTGTTCAATAAAAATGCGTGTTGTTTTTTGATTGGTAGATTTAACTAAAATGCTTTTTCTAGTATTATTCATACACATAGTACAATAAACCACTATTTTAATAATAAAATACCACGTTTTTACTTTGAATTATACAAACAATAACAATAATCGCGCGATTATTATTAAAAAAAACCGTCGTGTCCGCTCGTCACTGCGGCACAGTTGCGACGGCCGCGACTGTCTACATGCCTAGACCATGCTACAACCGAGGCGCGTAGGTATAGCTCGCGTTTCGTCCGTTTGTATGAAGTTGGAATTCTGTATGATATTATTACCGTGCCCGAAGTAAGGAGGAGTGGCAGGCGGTCGTCTTTTTCTGCGAAGCAGTGATGCTAGCAAAGGAAGAGGCCGCATGTGCACGCGCGAGGGAGTGGCCCTCACGCATCAGCCACCAGGATCCCGATTTCCGGTAACCGTTCGGACCGAGCCCAAGTCGTCGACGGCGCGGTCTTCAATAAGATGTCAGCAAACCGTGTAGGGGCCTAACAGGGTCGAAGCCTACAGGGCCGTGGGTTTGTTTCTAAAAACAAAACTCTACCATGGTATGAAAGGCAACAAAGAAACAGAAGTAGGTAAAATTAGTCTTAATCAGTAAAAGTCTGATACACCCTCACACTCCGCCCAAGAGCAAGAGATGATTTTTCCACCTAAAAAAGTTACATTGTTGGAAAATATTTTCAATTCAACCTATTTAAAATTAAATGTGACATAATTAAACTTAGGATTACAATTAAACCCCGAAAAGGTGAACCTTTCTGGCGCCTTTGATATAAAGAGGAGTATTACAAAATGTACAGTTACATCTGCATTCACGAGTTGTCGACCGCACTCCGTGGTCAGTCGAAACAAGGATCATGGAAACAAATGAGCTGGCTATATGATCATTAGCATAGTACATTTTAATTAAGTTTTCGATGCATTGAGCGAGAACAAGTATTTTTTTTTATGAATGAGTGAGAATGAAACATGAATGATATTGAAAAGTGGTATAAATATCGGTTCGGATCTTGAGCGCTCGACGTCAGAGTGGGGATCGCTTTGCGCATTCCATACATTGGCGAGCCAATCGTCATTGTTGTTAGATACATGCCGCAAGCGCAGGGACCGAATCACGAGTGTCGTCTATGACGCGATGGCGCGGCGAGCCAATCACTGACGCTCCACGCCCCCGCGTCTCACTTCGTACCACTAAAGAGACCGAATATTTGACTTCTGCGCAACTTGAAACCAGCGCTCAAGATCCGTGTCTATATCTATACCTATAGGTGTGTTTTTAATATCGTGTGGATTTCATCAAGCATGCGTGTGGGTTTGTTCCGTAATCTCAGTCACCATAAACAGAACCACTTTGTTGTCTGTTGGTCAAGACCCTTTTCCTCAGAAACGCGTGGTAAGAAAGTGAAAATAATATAAATTATACAAGTCTGCTACCCAAAGCAGCAGTGAAAAAATTAAACTTCTATGGCGACCATTACACGGTTTTTCCATCAATCATGAATAATGGTTTTCGTCAATTAGTACTAAAAAACGTCAATCGTCGCATTAGACGGTAGCTTTTTTGTCGATCAAAGCTTTGACTGTGGCAAAACTGACAGTAAAACCTACCGTGTAAGGTTCGCCTAAGCAAGTTAAGGCTAAGGTTTCTAGGTTCAATCTAAAGACAAGGCCGTTTATGTTCCGCTTAGGTGCATATTTTGACAGTCCCTAGGATATCAAAACCTATAGGGTACTTCCCGTCGACCATGAAGGACTCCTAGCACAAGTTGCTATAGGACAAAGATCGGGATTTAAGCCTTTGCCTAAGTAAGTTTGTACAGAACCCTCATTGCGCGAACCCAACTCGCTTTTGATCAGTTTTCAAATTTAAGTCACAACTCAAAAAAAAATTTCAAGCCGAACGCTAACTTTAAACCTAACAAAACTCAACTTGCCATACGTGTCAAGTGCACAAACCACCATCAATAGCACCATAAAACCAATTTTGCCCATATACAAAAAGGCCTATACAAATACATCTTGTCATATCCCCCATTCGTCGATCTCCGCTGGACGTAGTAGCGACCCGACATTATCGGCTCGGCAAATTTCTACAATCTCTGTCCCTTTGTGACCACTGCTGGTCATGACATGTCAATTACGATATCCTGTAAGCCCGCTCTTGATACATTATAATGACATTATATTCTGTTTCAAAGGAAAACTCAATCGTAATTTCTGGTTTGCTGTTTGTAATGATTTTGCCAGATGGACTCGATTTTTTAGCGATTGGGTGTTTAAGAGGTGTATAGATAGAAAGGGTAAAATAGTGTTAAAATATAGTTTTTTTTTTTAAACCAGGCTTTTTATATCCTTCCTCTGGACAAAGCTCTCCCCCCTCTCTGTCAAAGTTCATTCAGTCACGTACATACTCTTTTCTCGTGTTGTCTCGAACCGGCCTTTAAGTTACTCAAGTCCACCGTAGGCGTCAGCTTGCGGACGGTGAGCAATAGGTAGCTCGCTGTTCGCCGTCCGGGTCGAGCCCATATCAACGACGGAGTTCCACGCTACACGGAGAAGTCAGCAAACCCATAGTGTCGAAATCTTGCGCCATGGCCCTAGAAGACCCCAGACGCTTTTTAAAGGAAAACCCGGGGTCCTGAAAAGCAAGGCAAAATACATAACATAGGAGTGGGGGCCTTCCCACTCCGATCTAGCGCTGAAAAAGTCATTAAATGATTTCCCACCTAATAAAAAAACACATCATCATCTTTCTAGGAGGGTTTCGACGGTGCAGTCCATCTTTACGATTCCGTACCTGATAAAAATTCCATCATCATCATCATTTCAGCCGAAAGACATCCGCTTTTGGACTTAGGCTTCCCCCAAGTGTCGCCACAATGAACGGTCCTGTGCGTCTCGCATCCATCGGATTCCCGCAACCCTTACCAAGTCATCCAACGCTACGTCTTCCAGTAGAAGATAAAAATTTAATAAACACAATTATGTAAAAAACTGCAAAAATCGAAACGACATTTTGGAACGTACAAATACGTTAAGTTTCTGCTCTGTTTAACTTTAAATTAAAGTTTAATCAAAGAGTTTTTGAACTGAAGTTGGTCTGTAAGTAGGTTAGAGAATTTAGGTTTTTATTTTGTCTTTTGGTTTCTCACTGTTTGTGTATTTAGTCAGAGTCAAGTTTTAGTATTGTTTTTAATACAGAATAAGGTCACTTTGTTTTTTATTACAATATTGAAGTAACAATGTAGCGACATTTATTACGTCACATAAAAACTAATCCTGCATCGCGCAATTAAAGTTCTCTGCGCGATTTGAACATATTGAACAACCCGAAATCATCTGCCGGGCAACTGCTCACCAGATGGACAAGACCACTTATCTACCATTATTTCCTTTGCGTGAATACGGACATCTTCACGCCTTAGCCGTCGCGACCCCGACCCGACGGTAGGCGCGAGCTTATGGATGACGACCAATCGTTTGCTCACCATCCGGCCGTCCGGTAGTCGTCCGGACCGAGCCCAAGTCGTCGATGTCAGCAAACTGGTAAGGGTTGCGGGAATCCGATGAATACGAGACGCACAGGACTGTTCATTGTGGCGACACTTAGGGGAAGCCTAAGTCCAACAGTGGACGTCTTTCGGCTGAAATGATGATGATGATGAACTTTTTATCAGGTACTACTTCTCAGGTAGGGTCGATGCCCTACTAAGACCACTGGTTTTCTGAAAATGCACGCGGGGTAGGGTATCGACTCTGAAAGCCAGTGGTCTTAGAACGCAAAACTCTCCCGCTCCACCCGGGCGAAAGACGTCCGTGGTCCGTCGTGGATGATTTCTCTTACCTTAAAAAAGTTATCGTTGTTTAATTTTAATAATTAACGCCTATGTCGTAAAAACATCGACCTTTAAGCTATAGTGCAAAGCTATAAATACTACTTAGTGTCACTAGATTTTGTAAGCTAAGTAATATAAAAAAAAACCAGAAAGATTGTAAATTTTTAACAAATTGTATATAAATAATTTCTTCTGCATAAAGATTATAAAGTATCGAATTTTGATGTGCTAAACGGCACATCAAAATTCGATACTTTATAATCTCTGCTAGCCGTGCAGAGAAATTTTAAACGTTTATTAATTTCCGGCCTCACCAAAGCCCATGTAGACCGTCCATTATACCAGCAATCACAGTTTAATGACGTCATCCTAGTTATTGGTGACGTCACCAATCCGCCGGGTGTCAGCGCGCAACGAGCCCACTTAACGAATTCGGACGCAAATCCCGAACGCCGAACGATCCGATTAAAAGCGGCCGAATTTTCTGCTTATATGCGTGTTTATGTTTGAGGGTTTAGGGTTTATCGGTTATAAGTTGTAATGTATGGCAATTATTGATTAAAAATTTAAATTTTTCGTTTTATCTGCCTAAACAAAAGTAGATAAAATGAAAATTTAAAACTGAACATTTTCTTGCATATTGTTTTTTGATATCTAAAAGCTAAACTAAACTAAAGCTAAAACTTCTATAAAATATTAGTGTAGATAATCATGAGTTTTTTTAGCATTAGCTCGCGTTTGACCACCATCTCACCCGATAGTAAACTGTGATGTTGTTTTTTTATTCTATTTTAGTAAAAAGAGAAAAAAGAAATTCATCTTTGCAAAAGAAATCAATATCAAACAGGCATATTCATCTAACCCCGCAATATACAGTATTCATTTGCGATATTTTCAGAACATCCGCCATCAAAAGTTCTCCAGGTAAAAATTATCAATATTTTATCCGCTGAAAATAGAAAGGTAACAATACTGAAACGTCACCGCAACCTGGAGTCTGAACTTCCTCATTTACATTCTATTTATAGCCCTGTTATGCAAGCCTGAATTTGGCTTAACGTAAAAGCTTTTCCCTGTATCATGTGCAGCGGCAATTAAAAACCTTTTTAACATTGTCTTATGGATCCGATAATGGCCAATGATGGCGCGTTCTGGATGTAGGTACGTTGATAGATCGCTTTTGGCTTTGATTGGCTTTTTGAACATGGTTACAAAATTTTGTTTTGAGATTTTGAACATCATTTATAACATTGTATTTTTTTTATCTGTGTTTGGATTAGCGCTAATGATACTTTTTTAGTCATAATATTTGTGTGCTTTTGTTCGTATCTGATAAAAATAAAATCAAGATACAACCTATCTGTTCTTTAATTCAAAAGTGAATAGGTTACTTCCAGGCAAGCGTGCTCCATCGTCGACTACATTGTCACTTTCCATTAGACGAGATAGTGGTGAAGCGCGAAACAATCTACAATAAAAAAAGTATCATTAGTTACTAAAATACAGGACGTAAATCTGTCAGTTTTAACCAATGTAACCAAACGACTGTATGCACCTAACAAATAAAAATGTCTAACAATATTTTGCTACTACTTAAATATTTATTCATACAGGCAACTGCTTCAAAAATCATTTTTAATTCAGTCCACACATCAACTCCGTCCGTTCCATATATACCAGGTTATTCCTTTAAAATATCAACAATTCAAAATAACGGGTACGACAGTAACACGCGTGACACGTCCGGTTCTCACCGCTACCGAGTTTTGAGTGACATCTTATTTCCTCGGCACACTAGCGCCACGTCCGTGTAATAGCCACGTGCTATTCTATTGAACGTTGCCGGAACTACCGTCCTACTTTGCATTCTACATAAACGTCATTGTTTTTGCATTTCAACTTGTATTAACATGTCATCTGTTTTGATAAGCGTGATGACGGTCTAGTTACTGGTTTATGAAGTTGGTTAATGGGTTCGCCACACGGTTGCAAACCAAACATACAAACCAAGGTGACATTAGTTTGTATGTTTGGTTTGTGTTGTGGGTACATGGATGTAATTCACGTGTCAACATATTTGGTGGTTGGAAAAACGCGCTTCCCAACCGAGGGCGTTGAAGGTCTTGGATTACAACTGCTGTTTACACGGTTGGCAACTAGCAAAGTCACCTTGGTTGGGACGTTGGATTACAACCATATGGTCACCCCTTTATTAAGGTGAAATTCATGTTGAGAGAAAACAAGTTTACATGCTTACAGATCATATAGGACCAACGCAGGTTGTACAACTTTTCTTTCATATTCTAAAAAATCGATTACATGGCTTCACCAGTCATCGATCGGTGTTGGCGTTCGGCAATCAGATTTTCGTATTGCATTTTCTCCTCTTCTCCTATTGTTAGGGACGTTTTAATCCTTTGATCCTGGAAAAAATCATTTGAATACTTACTTAGATAAATACTACTCGGTTATTTATCTATTTATATACATTTGTAAACACTGTAATAGACACTTATTACAAAACCAACACGTTTATGTGGCGCAATTATTAACCTTGTATATATAGTTATTACAGCAATATAATTATTATAAGTGGCTCAAATCAATTTCCACTATTATTACTTATTTATTTTTAAGATTATTTTATGTATAGTGTATATGGGCCATAGTAGCCCGAAATAAAGAATTATTATTATTATTATTACTTATCCACATTGTGCTCACATATTAGAAGCGACAAGACATATGTAACTCATAATATGATTTAAAAGAGTGTCCATGGAGTTTCTTGCACGTTCTTCTCCATATAGGTCTATGCTTTGGAACGTGCAATTTAGCTTCACTTTTTTTTTGACTAACCGACATTTTAAATAAACGTTTCTGATTTCTGATTAAGTATTAATAACTTTTGAAAATATCTAACAATAATAATTAACAAATTGTTAATTATTGTTAATATAATAAGTGTGTAAGCCTTCTCAAAATGTAAAAAATAAGTAAATATTATTCACTAATCATTAGCTAAAGATGAATGGCACATGAGTTATCTACAGATATATAAAAAAAGTAGGTATACCCATCAAACTGTTTAATTTAATATTAACATAATTTCAAAAGTTTAGAAATAACTTTGGTATAGTTGATTTATCCAATTCAGTGTAGCATTTTCAGTGAAAGGGCAAACGGCTATCACCCCGATTTTAGTCAAACCGAATGGAGCCTCCCGAACTATCTTCGTCCAGTTAAAAATAAACAAGTCTGGCACGTTTGAGCTTTGCCAGAGTTATCTTTGCTTTGTTTTAAGTGAAAATTATAACATACTAGCTGCTGCCAGCGGCTTCGTCAGCGCACATTAAATATAGCCTATGTCACTCCGGAATAAAGCAGTTTTCTATCGGTGCTAATTTTTTTGCAATCGGACCAGAACTTTCAGTGATTACCTCCTACTAACAAAAAAAACATAAAAACAAAAAATATTAGTGTAGATAAAATGTGCTATTCCATGCCCTATTTGGGGGAAAGGCACACAGATTATCTGTGTACCTTTTACCCAAATCCCACGACTTGGTTTGAGTGAATATCGGTTATATAATGTGCGAACGTCAGGTCGAAGCCTGGGCCTTATGTCCATCTTTGAGATTCAAACTCATTTTGTGTCAAATTTTATCAAAATCAGTACAGTAGCTTAACCCTTCAGATACCGTCAATTAGAGACACAATAGTAAGACAATAGATGCGCGGCCACCGGGTGTCGCTTGGGGATTCATGAATTAACCGTGAAAGCGTAACAGGTACAGAGAATTACGGTCCAATAAGAATCTAATATTGAAAAAAGAATTATATAAATAAATCCCACTAATATTATAAATACGAAAGTTTGTATGTATGGATGTTTGTTACTCTTTCACGCAAAAACTACTGAACGGATCTCGATGAAACTTGGTACACGAGTAGACCATATCCCTGAATAACACATAGGATACTTTTTATCCTGGGATTATGTACGCGGGTGAAGCCGCGGGCAAAAGCTAGTTCAATTATAAAGATGGTGGTTTTATTGTTACACAAAATATGTGTTCTGATTATGACCTAACATGATGAAATTGGTCTATTTTTTACAGTTTTATCAGTTTATTTAAATCGTTAATTCACATTATGAAAATCCAAAACTATTCACAACTGAACCAATTAACAGTTTGTAGATTTTATCAACTCTCTTTCAACACCAAATCATTCTTTTTTACTCGCATTTAACGAAACATTTACAACCTCAGGGCCATTTATAATTCAAATTATGAGATCGCTTGTGGACATAAAGCGAAGGCCATAACTCCAGGTCCCTAGGAAGAACTCGTAAGTAAAGGAACTGTTATTGCGGAAGCAGGTTAACGTTTGTAGAGAACGACTTTACAGACTGTTGACTAACCAGTGCACTGAGGGAGCTACCTACTCGGACAGGGGTCGCAAAGCTTTGGTACACGCCACAATGTTGTCTTATATGTTCGCTCTGTGCTCGGAGTTTTTCGGCCAAATTTGGATATGAAAGTCACATGTCACATATAACAGAGCCGCTGCTGTATCTGTGTCTGCATCTGAGCTCAGAACCACCATGAGGAGCCAAGAAATGCGGTTGCTGTGGCCTAAATCGGACAGATGGCATCATCATCAGTATGTAGACATCAGGAAACACAGACAAATCTACTTAATCAATCAATTCTACTCCTCAGCTGTTCGCACAATGGATTTGTTCCCAAAACATTTTGTGCTTATGGATAGAACATCCACCATGCACCACTGGCCCATCGCTGAACGTTTGGTGGTCCGATGATGGAACAGGCTTGGCGGAATTAAATTATGCAATTCCAAAGCATATTCCCCGAAATGCAACCGGTAGAAAACCGACGGCTTCATTGCTCAAGAGTTATAAGCTTAGACTTGATTTGCATCATTGCCGATGATCCTTTTGGATCGCTTCTCAATAGAATCAAGCGCAATAAGCTGGCATTTGGTAGATATTTTTTATTTTATTTTTGTATTTTTTTTATGCTATTACCCATAGCATCAACATCACTAAAATTATTATTACATCTACACCTGAACCAGTCTCTGGAGCGGCGCTCTCCTTCCTGCAAAATTATATAAGAAACCAGGAAATCTGATACCAGTCTTGCTAAGGGGTCGTGCTACCACAATTACTGGGTTATGGAGATCAGCTTCCTAGCCAAGTTACAACCGTTTCGTTCTCGATTCGGTCGGCTACGCCTTCGATTCCTTTATTCTGACGTTATCTCAACGCTTAGTCAATTGGTCAGAACAAAGAACAGACATGAGGTGAACGATGAAAGAAATTGAAACGAAACGGTCGTTACTTGGCTAGAGAGCTGATCTCCATAATCCAGTAATTGTGGTAGCACGACCCCTTAGCAAGACTGGTATCAGATTTCCTGGTTTCTTATATAATTTTGCAGGAAGGAGAGCGCCGCTCCAGAGACTGGTTCAGGTGTAGATATAATAATAATTTTAGTGATGTTGATGCTATGGGTAATAGCATCAAAAAAAAAATACAAAAATAAAATAAAAAATATCTACCAAATGCCAGCTTATTTACGTTGAAAAAACTTTACGCATCAATTTCGTAGAAGCAATATTGTCCTCCATGACCTGTGTGTCTCCTGTGTAACGGACGAATAATGGAGATTTAAATTATGCTGAAAGTCGGACACTTGCCGGCTCAATAAAAACCTCTGTTTACTTTGACGGCAATAAAGTACTGTAGAATGTATACCCTCACTATAGATTGGTACAGTACTTGCTATATAGGTAAGTGTTGATATGTGTGATTGCAGTAACGTTTAAGAGTTACCGTGACTCTAGAATGCAAAAGGCCAAACGGAGGCAAATAGATGGGTGTTCTGACAAGCCATCTCGCACCCTAGAGGGAGTGCAGTAATTTGATGAATTCTGATCTCAAAAAAAACATGTTTGTATGACTGTATTGAAAATTGTATCACGGAAATTAAAACTTAAAGTAAAATATTTTTTTAAAATCGGTCAAATGCGGGTTTGACTTGATTTTGAAGGTACATATTTTATTACTATAGCGACAATAGAAATACATATATTTCGCTATATAAACCCGCTATCAGATAGAAGTATTGCAAGACGAACGGCTTAGTTTAATAATAGATTTCCGTTGGTTACTCTTTAGATGAGGAATCCTCATATACTCGTAAGCTAGACGGTCAGACAGATCTTACTTTCAGAAGGAAAATACAAAAAGATTGATTAGAAAAGTTTCAAAAACATTGCTCGCAGAAAGAGCCAAAAGAATTTGGAGTGGCGACAGAAGACATCCCACGAGGTGGACCCGTTACAGGTATTCGATGGATGCGAACGCACAAGGCCGTTCGTTGAGTTGACACTTGGGGGAGGCCTATGTCCAACAGTAGACGACTTTCGGCTTAAATGATGATAATAATCTTCAATTTCGACTTCTTAACCCTTCAGATACCGTCAATTAGAGACACAATAGTAAGACAATAGATGCGCGGCCACCGGTGGTCGCTTGGGGATTCATGAATTAAACAGACTATGTTTAAAAAGTCAAGTGCCTTGGGAATTTCGTAGAAATATTTATTTCATTTTCAAAATACTAATATTCCATACTTTTTATAAGGTTCTTCTATTAGTAAAAAGTGATCAAGATCTCTTAATAAACCTTGATTATCGAACCAGTGTTGACTACATCAGATTTCATTTTATCTTAATAATTACCCAATTACCCAGATCGTTTGACTTTATAGACAGAGACTCTAGTTTTTTGTAGGTACATTAGGAAAGTTTTTTCATCGAACTTTATTTAACTTAGTCTACATAAACGAATATTCCATTTTACTTAGAAAATAAAGATAGCCTCTATCAATATTTATTATACTTTCAACGGAAAATCAAAAGGTTTGCAATCTCTGCCTTTCCCCAGCTCACCCATAGGAACTCGAGACTAGACGTACGAAACGATCAACTGTCGTGCAACGGTTTTAAGGTTATAAAAGACGTTAGCAATAACGATCAAGTCCTTTGCCTTGAAAAAAGAAGTTTAAAAATATGTACCGGGTAAAATGGGGTGAATAGACACTTAGGGGTAAATAGAGACAAAACTTTAAATGGTATTTTCTCGATATTTGAATATTTTTTGCAGCCTTTAACTATGTACATAAATCAATTTAGGAATGAATTGTTATTCTAAAAAAATCGATGCTTTGTTAGAGGCCGATATTATGGTATCAAAGTGAAAAACCAAACCAAAGTTTTGTCTCTATTCACCCCCAAGTCTCTGATCACCCCATTTTACGGTACTATTATAATATTTGTATACTTATGCAATATACTATAATTTGTTTGCATAATAATGCAACCGACATCGACAATGTCAATAGCACTATACATTATGTGAGGTAGGTCTAAGAATTGGGAAATATAAATGGTTTAAAAAAAAACTTTTTACGGCAAAAAATACAACTGACTTGAATGTATAATAACTCAAAGATATCTTCTAAGAGCATAGCATAGTCGGCCTTATAATATTCCCACTGTTGGGACTCAGACCTCCTCTCTAGGAGAGGGAATGAGCCGTAATCCACCACGCAGGCCCAGTGCGGATTAGTGGATGTAATATCTTTTAATACCTACCTTGTCTAACTGTTATCAAAATCGGTTTTATTTAGTTTCCTGACTATAGAAAAGGCTCTTTTTTTGGGAAGAGGGAAATCATCTAATGAATTCACCCGATCTAGGGTAGAGCGAGAGGGCGTGTTTTATTAACAAATACTTCACATATGTTCCTTCAGTTGCCCTTTGCGTTCTAGGACTATGGATTTACTTTTCTCTCTTTTCTCGAGAAAGAAACAAAGAAAAAAAAGGCAAGCATCATTATAATTAGATAGATATAAAAATAAAATATATAATTTTCATAAACGACACTGGGTAAGTAAGTTCTGGAACTATCAAAAATACCAGACCGATACCGTACTCGTATTTACGTCAAGCCTTTGGCCTCTGTGATGATTGAAATAACTTTGTATACGACATGGCATGAGTTTTCCATTTTAATTTCCGTAATTCCCCAAACCGTTCGATATCTTCTCAATCATTTTGTATACAATTTCCTGTTGGGTGACAAAAAAAGATTCAGAATTCAGCCAACCACTCGAGAGGTTTTCAAAGCGGCGTCTGTTGTAAAGGTGCATGCAGACTCATCGGCGTCGCGCGTTAATAATTCATGAACATGCTTAGTGTGCTCTCGTCATGCCACACTTAACCTGGCGATCGGTGCACCCCTTTATGTGAAGTTCACGGGAAATTCTCCTATATTTCTTGCGTGGATAGAGATTTTTGTGGGGTTTGGGGATGGTCAGAGTTTTAGGCTCGGTTTGAGTAGTTTTTTTTATTTATTGTCAACTTAAATTTACAGTTTACACCACACATGTAAATTATAGGCACACATTAATTAATAGAGAAAAAATATAAAACCTTAAAAAAACATTAACGTAATAATAATTAAATAAAGGTTAAAAAGATAACATTAATTATAATAATGTCACAATGAAAGATTTAAAATAATCCTTACTAATATTATAAAAGCGAAAGTGAGTTTGTTTGTTTGTTACGTCTTCACGCCTAAATGGCAAAACCGATTTTGATGAAACTTGGTACGCGGATAGACCATGTCCTAGAATAGGACATTTTATAGGATACTTTTTATCCCGGAAGTATGTTCCCTTGGTATAATTTTCTGCTATCACGCGGGCGAAGCCGCTAGGAGCAGCTAGTAGTAAAATAAAAAAAAGAAAGAAAGCTGTACTTCCGGACATGGTTCGTGTAGTTAGGAGGTTCCTCTCTCCGGAGCCCTGACTACCGGTAGCCTGTTTTCGACACCGCTGGCCTGCTATTTTATATTTTTTTAGTGCATTTTTTTATTTAAATATATAATTTATTTATGTATTTAAATGAATAAACGGAATAATAGTATACATAAAAAAGATTTTAAAATGTTATTTATATGTATGTAAAATGAATAAGGGAAATAATATCACTAGTAATGAGAAATAATGTCAAAAATAAAAACTACAATAATATGAAAAAAATTCATGAAGTTTCATAAGACAAAAACGTACCTACCTATCATCTATTTATTTGCACTATATTCTTGTTTAATCGTTTTTTTTTGTCTGTGTTAGGCTGCTCGCCCACGTCCGATAATCGGTGACCGATTTTTTGTAGGAGAAAAGTAGAACATACTGATAGCAATAGTGCAACGCACACATCCTACAAAAATGTCGGTCAGAAACACAGAACAATGTCACAAATATACAAAATCGGCCCGATTATCTGGCCTACAAAGTCTGACGTGGGCGATCTACAAACAGTGTTTCACGCTATAAGCAGTGAGTGCGCTATGTCAGTTTAGAACAAAAGTTATTGTTTATGAAACATCATAATAAATAATAATAATAAAAGTTTTATTGTACATAAAAACAGCACAGAACATAGCATAGAGAAATAGGTAAGGTGTATAAGCAACAAATTTTCCAGGACTGTTACAAACAAGTAATGCAGTCCTCGAAGGTTGTTAGTATTTTACAAATACCTTGACAAATACCCTGTATACTGTCAAATGTACGAGTAGGTACGTACAGTACTAGAGGACATAAGTATCTCAAACTCGTGTCGTCAATTAAAACTACGCTATTTCCCTCGAATTTATTTAAATTTTCCTCTTGCACAGTCGTTGAAAACATTATCCCTCTCGTACTAGTGACATGCCACTTAGTGAGGCTAAGGTCGCCATTAAGAATTCATAAGACAACTAATACATCATGTCCCAACCGTTTTAACTTTTAAACACAAGATTAAGTAACTGTTGTTTACCTATACGGTGATTTGTATGCTGATTTGTTTGTCTTTAGCTTTGACACTTTGGCTGCTAGTGGATAAATAAGAATCGAAAACAAACATTTATGGTAGAGATAAATAGACAAACATGTAATTTTTTAATGAACGATCAGTTTGTCCTTAGTTGTCAGTTGGTCTTACCATGGCGTATTATAATATCTATACAGGGTTATTTGTAAAACACCGACAACCTCTTAGCACTATGTTACTAACATCATTAACAATAACTTTAGTTCTTTGACTTTTAAAAATGTATCATATTTTAGTTCATCAGATTTTCATAAAAAAAATTAATACAAAATAATAAAATAAATTGAATGTTCTAAATAATACGAATTCTATGCGAAGCAAGCGATAGTGCAATAGCTGAGGGGAGCGGGTATCGGGTGGTGGGGGTTCTTAATGCGCTTACGTCGCGACATACAGATGTAGGTAGGTATAGTAAGATACAGAGGTGAAATGTGTTAGATAGAGCAACGAAATCATGAAGGTTTATTTTTGGTAAATTAATATTATGGTTTGTATAATGTTAAGATGTTAGTAATACAGTCCTGTAAGGTTGTTAGTGATTTACAAATAACCCTGTATATAAAGCTCCATCCCTTTCCCTCATCTCGCTCCACAACAGTCCAGCTAAGATTGTATATTGGATAGCGATAATAACTCGTGGCCTACCTCGAGCAAAGGCTGCAAAGGTGTCTCCCGTAAACCTCACCGGCATCACATGATCACTGTGCTACCATCTTCCCTAAAGTCACTCGATGGGTAAACAGAGTCCCCAGTGTCACTTGTCCAGATTCTAAAGTCCCACCTGTATTGAATGATGCAGGTGGGGTTTCGGCGTGTTAGTTATGTGTGGTTGCCCGTCTGGGGGCAACCACAGATAACCTTCTTCTCTGAAAGGTATTATTTATAATTTTTATTAATGTTCATCATCATCATCATTTCAGACGAAAGATGTCCCCTGTCGGACATAGTCCTCCCCCAAGTGTCGTCACAATGAACGGTCCTGTGCGTCTCGCATCAATCGTATTTCTGCAACCCTTACGAGGTCATCGTCCCACCTTGTAGGAGGCCTTTCAACGCGACATCTTCCGGTACGTGGTCGCCATTCCAGAACCTTTCGGCCCCAACGGCCATCTGTTCTGCGAGTAATATGTCCTGCCACTTAAGTTTGGCAATTCTTCGTGTTATGTCGGTAACCTTAATACTTTTATTATTATTTTAATAATTATTCCCTGACCGAATTCTAATTATAGTTGCCAATCCTAACGAAAATAATTTCTAGTGCTCAAGTGTGTGCGTAAACGCAGGTATTCTTTCGGTTCCTTTACTCTCATGGTCAGATAGGACGGCAATACACCACCACCGGGGAGGCGCAGGATCAAACTGTGCCTGATCTTTCAAGCTTTATTATGCTTTCTGAGCCACGAAGTAACTAGAGGTGGTGTAAGGCGTGGGCGACGTGAGCCACCGCATCGCCTACGGCCTCGCAGTCCAGGGGGCCTCGCGCCTCGAAGGCCTGCGATCGCAAATATAGATATAATTACTAATCTAGCAATAAATAATTGAAAAAAAAAAACGGCTGGCAAGTATCTGGCAATACTAACCTACACCATTCGATTTTTAATTAATAAAAAATTGAGTATCAAAAAAAATTTTCTTTCAACAAAATCCGTCCTTTTGCGTCATCCATCAGGGGGCCTCGCAAAATATATCTTACCCACATAAAATTTAGGTCTTGCCCCGCCACTGGAAGTAACTTCCAAACTCCGGGCTGCTACAGAGTAATTCTTAATAAAAAAAAAACCAATAGCACTTTCTAGTCGACCTAGGATTTAAACTGAAAACTCCACGCTCAGCAGTCGCGCATGTGACTCTGAAGTATTTATCCTTCATAAAGCTAACATCAAAATATTTAGGTATATTTGACGCTCTAATTAAGTTTAAATTAAACGAACTCTAAAGTAATATACACCGCATATCATAACATAACCGACCTTTGATGAACCGCGGCATAGTTATTATCATATGTTGGTTGTACATAAAACGGTTATCCGGCAGGTGAAAAGCTTTTAAAACAATTAGTTGTGTTGCTGGGGCTTCCAAGCACTCAATATAATTTACGCAGATTCACAGTGAAGTATCAATCATAAACATGTAGGTCCATTAATAATATACCTACATGAGATTATATTGTACGTAATCAAGCTGAAGTGATTTTAAAACTAAGTGCTGTTATGGTTTTGAATTCTAGCTGGGTTAATTAGAGCTTCAATCCTTCTCTATCAATTGTTTATCATGAGAGTAAAATATAGTGACATGGTACACATTTAACTGGTGTAGGTATAATGATAAATAGTAAACGTAAGATTATTGCTTATATTGATGGCGGACCGTAAGCTCGCAAAGGGATCGCAGGCTTGTGGACGGCGAGCAATGGGTAGCTAGCTGTCCGACCGTCCGGTAACTGACCGGACCGAGCCCAAAACGTTGACGGCGCGCACTGTTCCCGCGCCTCAAGGAGTTGTCAGCAAAAGTACCCGCTGGGTCGCAACCTACTGGGGCTAGGGTTAGTTGAAGTAGCCCCGGTATGAAGGCACGAAGAAACGAGGTGGGTTTTTAGTCAGTCAAAGTCTGACACTATCTCCCAATCCGCGTAAGAGCGGTTGTATAAAGAACAGTGACAATGTATGTCGTATTGGATGCCGTTATAAAAAGTTAGGTTAACCCTTCAGATACCGTCAATTAGAGACACAATAGTAAGACAATAGATGCGCGGTCACCGGTGGTCGCTTGGGGATTCATGAATTAAGGTGAGAAACACACGTATAGAAGAATTATGCAGGGTTATTTGTAAAACACTAGCAACCTCTTAGGTCCTAGTTAAGAACATCATAAACAACAACTTTTGTTCTATTATTCTTAAAAAAATATCATATTTTGGTTCATCTGTTTTTCACACAAAAATAAAAATATTTAAATTGAACGTTCTAAATAATACGAATTCCATGCGAAGTAAGCGATAGTACAATAGTGGAGAGAAGCGGGGATCGTGCGCGAGAAGCGTAGGTGGGTACAGCCAAATACAGAGTTGAAGTGTGTTAGATAGAACAAGGAAATCTTGAAGACTTGTATTTGGTAAATGTATTACGTTTTGTAAAAAGTCATAGAACAAAAGTTGTTGTTTACGACGTTATTAATACAGTCCTATAAATAACCCTGTATAAGTATATAAAGATATCATCAAAATCAGGCACTCTACTGGCGTTTATTACCCCACTTAGATATCCTATTACTCCTAATCTAATCTATTATTTTTTTTCGAAATTACCTTAACACACTCAGTGCTCCCATCCACGAGCAAAACACAGGTATATTCCAAATAAGTGGTTACCTACTCCTAAGTATAACACTTGAGCACATCCCAGCAATAGATAAACCAACGTTTTGAAACATATTAACCTAAATGATTTACTCCACTTAACACATTAGCTCACAGCATCGCCCCGGTGAATTTTATTTATGCTCATCACTTTGAAGTGAGCCAGTACCCTGAAAGGGTTAATTAAGTGAAAGACTCTCACGGCCTGCGGACTGAATGATCATGTTAGACAAATTAGAACGTATTATTGAGCAAAGAACCCATATACTCATATAACCCTACAAATATAACAATGCTGCTTTTACAATATAACCTTTAGTTTAAAGGAAAATGGGGAAATTTTCAATAAACTTCGATCAAATTGTTTTTGTAAATTATGATACATAATAAGGTTAGATCGATAATAACATATTGGTTTGGAGTAGTAGGTAGGTGAATGCATTTTATGCGAACCGTGCATGTGATCATGGGTCTCTTTTTGTGTTGTTGTTTGTGTTTATTATACAGATAAGGAGTAAAAGTTGATACAAGTATGTAACTATACATACCTACTTGTATTTTATTGTTGTTTGTTCTGTGCGAGTCACAAATATTTTTTGGGTGAAGCGGCAGGGAGTGTCAGACATTTACTGACTAAAACCCACGTATGGTCCTTCAATTGCCATCTGCGTTCCAAGTCTACGGTATATCTTTCGAAACATTCCACAACCCCTTAGCGTCCCTGTTAGTTGTGCTTGCAGCTCATTGAAACACAGAACACAACGTGCGTCAAAGCGTAGAATAGAATGCGTTTCTCGCCGTCCGCAAACCCGCGTTTAAGGTGGCCGGGAATCGCTCTACGACTCCCGACACCCGAAATATAACTAATAGATAACTATCATATTATTAGGTACATCCGTATGTAAGTATAATACCTATTATAAAAAATAGACTGGATTCTATTTTCTGGATTTATTTCTATTGGAAAATAGATTGGAAGTAGGTAGATCGTAAAAAAGAATCTAAGTACTAATAATTGTTTTTTTTTTTTATATAAGTACAATAAAAGTAAAGAAAACAAAGAAACAATTTAAATATTAAAAGAAATGGAAGTGTATAATGGACAAAGGTCGGAATTAAGTAGATTTGTCCTACTTCTGATGCGAGTCCTAAAATAAAATTCGGCTCTTTAAAATTTATCTCGGGATTTGACGCATATCCGCTTTATTCTTTCACTGTGTGAAATCAGTGTAAGTACATGAATAACTTCGAGAAAGAGATCAACCGTCGAATCCAACTCAGCTGGGCAGCGTTCGGGAAGCTACGTAGTATCTTCCAATATATCAGTGTCTAAAGACGAAAGTCTGACCAGTGCATGTTACCAGTGATACTATGCTCCAAAACGTGGTCGCTCACAATGAGCCTCATCGCAAGGCTTAAAGTCACCCAAAGAGCAATGGAAAGGGCAATGCTCAGGGTTTCCATGCGTTATCGAATCAAAAATGAAGATATCCGCAGGAGAACTAAGGTTGCCGATATAGCACGAAGAATTGCCAAACTTAAGAGGCAATGGGCAGGCAGGACACATTGCTCGCAGAACAGATGGCTGTTGGGGCCGAAAGTTCCTGGAGTGGCGACCGCGTACCGGAAGCCTCATACAAGGCGGACCGATGACCTGATGAAGGTTGCGATACCGATGGATGCGAGACTCACAGGAACGTTCGTTGTGGAGACGCTTGGAGGAGGGTTATGGCCAACTGTGGACATATATCGGCTGAAATGATTATGATGATATGAACAACTCTATCTAATTTCGATTCTGATAAAGAAGAAGTGTAACTAAAGTATCGACCGATCAACAAACTTCATAGTAACCAAATGTAGGTACCAAACTAAACCTATCTGTAATTCAAAAGGCACTAAAATCATACGCTAGACCCATTAAAGTGTTTAATTATTATAAAGTGTTAAGGGTGAGTATAGACTACAACATTTACTTGTAACAGAACAACGAGATGTTCTAGTGTATCACCCTTTTACGAACTAAACGTCGAGAATGCTCGCCTCTTTGTTACAAACCAATGAGCATATTGGTGTAACATTTCGTCGAGCCACGAGTGCGGGCGATGCGCGGTTGCGGAGTGACATTTAAAAGAAAATGAACGCAAGGCACAACGCAATGTTGGTAAATGCACACTCGCTGTGAACTTACCCGTAACATAACGCCGAGCACTCGCAGGAACGTTACATTACATGGAAATGCTCTGGAAACTGAGCTTTTGCCTGTATTGTACCATTCGTAAGAACGTTACATTACACAGAAATGCTCCAGAAAATGTTGTAGTCTATACTCATCTTTAAACACAGCACGTTGTACTGTAACAGTACTAACACAATATTGCTACAGTCAATAGCCTGAAGTCATGAACAGTATATGTTGATTGTTTTGTTGTACCTACGAGTATATTCGCTGAGTTACCTCCTATCTATAGTTTCGGCAGAATGTTGAAACGTGTTAGCGATACGCACATCGTAATTAAATTTAATCATTATGATTCACAAAACGAGCTTAAAATTATAATAATAATATTCCTCAACTATCGCACAACACCGTCTAGTCCCTAGCTAAGCAGAGCTTGTGTTATGGGTACCTACTAGACGACTGCTAAGCATACTATACAACGTGTAACGTTAAATGCGCAAAACCTGAAAGTAGTTTGATCAGAATGACGAGCAGAATCAATTGAACCACTTTTTAATACCAGGTTACATTTTTCAAAAAAATCTTTATCAAAAATGTTTGTAGTACAATCAAATTATCTCATACGTGGGATAATAAAAGTTCTGATTTCAAAGCAGATACGAATTTCAAACAAACTAAAATTGCATATAACTCCTTTAATTTTTTTTTTAAGTTTTTTTTTGTCACAGAATTAGGTCAATTGAATTAAAAATCATTTGGGGTGTCTGAGGTTTTGCGTATTTAACGTTACACGTTGTATATTTCTAAATACATACATATAGATAAATTACACCCAGACACATAACAAATGATTGTGCTCATCACACAAACATTTGTCCTGGGTGGAAATTGAATCCACGACCTCCGGCATAGCAGTCAGGGTCACTAACCACTAGACCAACAGGCCAGTCTTTATACCTACAACATTAGCTTTAGTTTATGTAAAATCCGAAACAAGTGTCTAATATTTTCATGTAAAAAATCTATGTACAAAATTTCATAACTGTATCATGAAAAATCACAAAGTTATAAGCTTGTTACGTTACCTGGTTGTCCACACAAATACATGGTCACCGTATCATCCAGGCGATTGAGGGGATTATTAGAAAGTTTGCGATTCTGTGAGAAAACACAGTGCAAGGATTAACTAATATTAGTGTTAATAGGTATTTTGCTGTGCTAAATAAATAAATACCTTTGGACTTAGACAACTGAATTTTCTGAATAATGTCGTTTGTAAAACAAAGAAGACCCCCCCCAACCTCACCCCCTTAGCATTAGTACCCTTTTGTACTTTTTTATCTGTATTTGTCCATTTCATTTTTAAGTGTTTGTGTGTATAGGTACATAAATTCCATCACGACTGTAAACATGCCATAGCTATTAAAATAGAGTTCATGACTGTTGTAGGCGAACTCGATTCGAACTATGTTCGCGTTCGTGTTGGAATATGCCATCCATACGAACGAACCAAATATTCAAGTTTAATGTTTGTGTTCGCTATGTTCGTGTTCATACTTACACGGCTAAATAAAATTTCCCTTCCGAATAAAAATACACTCATTCGAATTTGGAAGCCACTTACTTCTTTTTTAAACGCTTTAACTAAGTTGACAGGGGTTTATGGCAGTACTATTTTTAAAAAGAAGCCGTTTTAATCAAACAAACCTTCGCAATTGCAGCGCGTATTTGACTGAAGCAAAATTTTGTTAATTACGGATGTAACTGAGAGGCATTTTGCATTTTCAACTTGATGTTGTAATGAAAAAAGCAACGAATGCCTGTTTTAACAAGGAACGTCGTTGGCTAGATTTTATTGTAGATTAGCTTTTACCCGCGGCTTCGCCCGTGTTTATTAATATACTTTAATTTAATAATAATATTTATACTTGACTTCCCTGTTTCTTCGCCCGTTTCTCACTTTAAAAAAAATAGCCTATGTCCGTCTCCAGGGTCCCAACTACCTCTGTATCAAAATTCATTAAAATCGGTTATGCCATTTAGGCGTGAAGACGTAACAAACAAACAAATAAACATACTTACTTTTGCTTTATAATATTTTAAGTAAGGATTTATACCTACAAAAAAGGCCACCAAGCAAGGCAAAGCAAGCAAGACAGGGCAAAGGTTTTGGAGTTATTGATAACGATATTAATGATTATCATTATGGCCCTTTTTTTACAAAAAAAAAAACATAATAAGCAAATTTTCCCACTTTTGGGACTCAGGCCTCCTCTCCAGTAGAGGGAATGGGAACTGATCCACCACGTGGACCCAGTGCGGATCGAGCGAAGACACATGTCTTAGAATTTTTGGTTCTAGGATATGCCGGTTTCTTCATGATCTTTTCTTTCACTAGTTTGAGAGCAGTGGTGATGAAACTGAAACCTGCGACCTACAACTCGTAGATCGGACTGGTACCAATATCACTGCTCATCTGGCGAATAGGTGCAAAGATAAAAAAAATCTTTCAGCTAGTATATAGTTCCTTTTCCAGGAACTTTAAAACCAAATTATCCTTAGAATAAATTGAATATTTCCATAAAGTTCCATCCTTCAGCAACAACCCTAAAATTACAAAATTAAAATGAACCGACAAGTCCACTTAACCAACATAGATCCATATATCGGAATTTAATAGAGAGCACTTAAAACCGACCGCATGTAAATTACGTTATATGAAAGTAGGAAGGTACTCATACTCATATTGCTTGCACAAGTAATACAATATTCCCATTATTGCAAGCACTCGAGGAAAGTCAATCTTGCGTTCACTTAGCCCCCTTCCTTTCATATATCCTTTAAAGTCATATTTTTCATTTCTATTTTATCTATTCTTGTTCGTCGTTTATTTTGAGGTTGAATTGTCTGTAAAGTACAGGTGCCATGTTTCATAAGAAAACTTGAAGGAAGGGTTATATTTTATGCAGTGACTTGCTTATTTTTAGGATTTGTGAAGTGAGGCAGACGAAGTTCCGATTCCGTTCTTGGAAAATCAATTACTGTTGCGGGCAGTTCTGTACTGTCATATCGTACATCGAAGGACAAACAATTTGTCTGTAGGTCTTCCCGTCTGATTATAATTTAGGTGTCTTTAAAGCTAGAGTGAATAGGCTCTTAATAAACAAGTGCGCTTCACCATCAGCGATTGCATCACTGCTTGCCATCAGGTGGGATCGCAGTCAAGCACTAGTTTAATCGTTTAAAAATAGTACATTATGATATAAGTGTGCAATGTTAGTGATTACCGTTAAGGCGGTATTTAGACCCGAGCCATGACAAGGGTCTTTTAAGAGAGCCGAAAACGGTAATCGTTAATTACTCACGTGTATCATACGACGTTTTTCAATACACTTGTGAAGAAAATAACTGTAAAACTAGTAAACTTTTGTGACGGTAAAAATCTGTTTTCATATGCGCGCTCATTTTTTTGCCTTTTCCTCGTGGGGACGTCCTGCGCCCATCCTGATACGATAAATGTAATAAAATTATGGCGTGGTGGAGAGGTTGCAGATTAAGGTATTAACCGCATTATAGCACTAGTAATCAAAATACAACAAGTAACAAGTGCCTATATACCTAAGTGTAGTGCAATAAGAGTCACTTTATGAGCAAGTGTATTGAAAAAGTAAGTTACAAAAAAGGTAAAACTGAGAGAACAAGAAATGCAGACGAAATGAGTGTTTTTGTAAAGGTAATAGAGAGGCAACATTTTCAAATGGGTTTAAACGAAACAACAATAGACGCAAAACGAAAAGACTCGAACAAAACACGAACTTCAAATACGAAACGACACAAATATGATATGAAAAAAAAAAGTTCCATGAAAATTTTGAATGGAATTCAATTAAAAAGTGTGGTGTGTAACAGACGTACGCTTTTTTAACGTTTTCTATTTACCCAGATCATTCTTTTGTTCGCCGCAGAATTTGACAGTTCAATTTTTGAGAGTAAGGTTGTTTGGATTACCGTAAAATTGTAGGTGCAAGTACGACGCGACGTTAACACGAAGAAAGCTCGTAAAAGTAGGAGTGTAAGATGTTACTATATTAGGTTTATTATATTCTGAATAAGTTATCGTGAAAAAGTGCGAAAAGAGGTTTTTATGGTTTTATAGGGGAGTATGGTTTATACTGAGGATGATATAAGCTTAAGTGAGCTTTACTTTTTTACTAACATCACTGACTTTTAAATTCTTTTTATAAACCCACAGTTTACCTGTTTATTAATACTCGAAGAAGAAGAAGAAGGAGAGAAGGAGTAGAAGTGCGAGTCAGACTATATTAATATCGAGCAAAAAATCAAGTTCATTGTATGGGAACACCACTTAAGTATTTATTTTATTTTGTTTTTATTTGTTGTTATAACGGCAACAGACCTACATCATCTGTGACCAAATTTCTGTCTAGCTGTCTCGGTTCATGAGATAAAGCAGTGGTGAGAGACAGACAGACAGTGAAGACTAAACAATAACCCTATTGTATATATTGTTGTAAGAGTACCCACTCTCTGGGAGGCCCGTAACCTCCCAAAACACCTCCCAAAAAACAACTAATGATATTATGAATACGAATTGCAGCAATAATACCAGACGGCTTATAGCCAACGAACAAAATTTTTGACTGGCCTGTTGGTCTAGTGGTTAGTGGCCCTGACTGCTAAGCCAGAGGTCGTGGGTTCGATTCCCACCCAGGACAAATGTTTATGTGATGAGCATGATCATTTGTTCTGTGTCTGGGTGTAATTTATCTATATATGTATGTATTTAGAGAAATATATAAGTATGTTTATCAGTTGTCTAGTACCCATAACACAAGCTCT
Organism: Mythimna lalbum; assembly: GCA_949319445.1. Taxonomy (NCBI): domain Eukaryota; kingdom Metazoa; phylum Arthropoda; class Insecta; order Lepidoptera; family Noctuidae; genus Mythimna; species Mythimna lalbum. Next base: position 6,681,420 of record OX439348.1, on the reverse strand, counting down.
GCTTAGCTTGGGACTAGACAGCGTTGTGTGATAGTTGTGGAATATTATTATATTATAAAAGCGAAGCAGAATCGATTTTAAATCCAAAAAAAAAAATGGCGACAGCTCACCGCCGTATTCGGACACGTTTCACAAACGCAGGAGCCATGTTTCTATTTCGATTACCGAAATATTGGAAATAAAATATAACCGCTATCGTATTTCCACGCGACAGGCGGAAATAAAGCTTGCCGACAAATCGACACGGCAGCCGCATCGCGGTACAGCGTGCGTCACACAGACCCACGCTGACGATATTGTGTTACTCTGAAAACTCTATATCCTTCAATTCAAAATTCAAATATTTTTATTTCACATAGGCCTACATGGGCACTTATAAAACGTCAGAAGCAAGAGTTTGGCCATCGAAAGATGGCACAACAAAAAGGAGGCCGAATTAAAAATTTATAACTGTTCACCCTGACTCTACGCTATTTTGGTTATTAACATTTTACAGTAGTGTCAGAATGGTCTATAATTGATTTCATAATTATTGATTTTGATAAATTTGGCTAATCTACAAATATAATGGCGCCATTACGACTTTCCAGTGATCAACCACTGATACTCCATTGAAAGAAATGGCATAAAATGGTAATTTTGTACTGACAAATAATGTCTGACGTTCCTTTGATCAGTGACCTACCATCAAAACGTCATTGTGCAGTTATTGCTTTTAATTTCTTACGAGACAGCTCGATATTATCATTCTATCATAACTCTATTATAAAACCATTGACCGATCAGTAATTGATCATTATGAATTAGCAGATTACAAACTTTTAGCAAAATGTTGTAGACTACAATGATGCTTGTGATTCTGCCTTGTTTTTAGCACTGATGCTTTAGCATTTAGGGATCAGATCATAGTATCTGGTGGTGGTATTTGATGGTGTCTATGCTCTACTTAACTAATATTTAAACTTCTAAAAGGCATGTTTAAACAAAGCGCTTCGTAAGGGTAAATATTTACAAAATTCAAGTGTCAAGTCAAAGTTTAACGTCGAATCAACCTTTACAAATTCTTGATGTGCATCAAGCTCTTGATGATGGAGACCTCCTCCATGAAGCATCCATGAATGAAGCGATTTAATACTGTGCAGATGACATGTGCATTCTGATCATTATGATCATTCTGATTTAACAACTACAATTAAATTTAGCCTAAAGTTTAATGTGTATGTACTATGATTGTTGATATTCTGGATCCTCTTCATAGCGTGTCGATGGTAAAAATAGTAAAATATCTTAATTAAATCTCTTACTAAGCCCAGTATCTGGCCATAGCAATATCGTCCACTAAATCTTATTATCCCTGGTAATAAGATGACCTGCTAATAAGTCTGTTTTTTTATATAATTATATTTTTTTTTTTATAAAATTATTTAATTCAATTTTAATTAGCCCTATTCTGCTTTCTTAATTATATTATTAAATTATATAATTTTTATTATATAATTTAATAATATAATTAAAAAAGCAGAATTGGGCTTGGCTTTCTAACATGATATAAAAGCAGAATCACAAAGATCATTGTTGTCTACAACATTTATTCTAACAAACCTTCTCATAGTCACTCCAGCAATTGCATCAGCTCAGTATAGTCATTTGCAATAGATGGCCTGACATAAGTACTCAAGTTGTTTAATGATTTCCTACCACAACAAAAACAGAAGTCACCTATGCTGAAGAAGCTTCGGTGTTTTTTTATCTAGAAATTGCTTCACTTCTTTAATCTACACTTAATTATTTAGACGACTTTTCGGCACTTGCGTCTCGCACCTTTCTTCATTTTACGGTGCCGCTACCCATGCCAGTTTCATAATGAAGTATTGTAAAAAATATAATACTACCCTCGCTTTGAGCACCTGTTTATGAAATTCATTGATGTCTAGCTTGCAAGTTTGTAATATCCGTTTATTAAAATAGGACGCAAAAGCTAAGGTTTTAAGTTCATATTAGTTTATTACTTGCTAGCGTCTAGTCTAAGGCTTTCTCTGGTTTTCAGAAAAACAGCTCTTTCTTTTCTCAAATTTTATTTTCTTAGAATTAGGTCCTACGGGATGAACGAGTCTAGATTTTGCAAGATGGAAAATATTTTCTAATTGATCGATTACTACCTCTACGGTTCGGACTAAGCGTGTCGCCACATTGTTTATATCGCGTACTTCGAAGGAGGACCATTTACCTGCTGCGGTCTTCCCATCTGATTCTGATTAAAATTTAAGTGTCTTCAAGACTAGAGTGAATACGCTCATAATAATGTGCTTCACCATCAACGATTGCATGTCTGCTTACTATACAATGGGATCGCAGTAAAAGCTTATTTGTATTTGCTTTAAAACATTTGACATTTTGACAAGCCTATTGGTCTAGTAGTCAGTGGTCCTGACTTAGTAGCACTAACTACTATAGCATAGTTGCTAGAGGTCGTGGGTTGGATTCCCACCCAGAACAAATGTTTGTGTGATGAGCACGATCATTTGTTCTGTGTCTAAGCGTAATTTATCTATAATACCTGGTCATGTAAAGAGGAGGGATGAAACGCATGTTACTAAAAGAGTTATGAGTATACATGTGGATGGGTGAGAGGGAAAGGGAGGCCAAAGAAAAGATAGATGGATTGTGTGAAAGTTGTGGAATAAATGATTAGGATATATAATTAAAGGTTAACATGATAACGATTAAGCTAAAAACACAAACCAGTAAAGCCACAAAAACCGAGATAACCTATTTACCAACAGTATGTACATATGTAAATATATTATTGCTATAAAGTTGTTTAAGCACAACAAAACACTATGTTATGTTGAACCTACGTAAATACCTAACGTAACAAATATTTAATATTATTTAGTTACAGCGTTTGTTTGTTTAAACTTAACTGCTTTTTCATAGAACCATCATTTAATTTGAAAAACCTTTCAGTAAAATTGTTCGTAATAAAATGTATTCTAAAAAGTCAAATAATATTTTTATCGTTAATTTAAAAACGTATTGAAGGTACCTAAAATTGAAATCGTTTTATTAAATAAAACGTTGCTGGATTTGATTACTTTTGATGAAAATTTCACTGATAGTTTTTTTTCCATGGTCGCATCAAATAACTGTAATTTAATTTTGGTTCAATACTTTTTCCAATAACCTGAGGGCTTAGATAAATTGATAAATAATCTACAATCGTTAATGCTAGTAGAACTTCCAATGTATGGGAATAACATCATCTCAACGTTAAATCACGTGGTTAGATCAAAGGAGTGGGAGACGTGACCAACTGTAGAAAGAAATTCGAAACGAAACAGTCGTAACTTGGCTAGGCCTGCTGGTAAGGGTCGCAAGAATCCCATACCTAGATATGAGATGCACAGGACGGGTCGCTATGGCGACACTCAGAGGAGGCCTTTAACCAACAGTGGATGTCTTTTGGAATGATGATGATGATGATGATTACTTTTTCCGGGACATATTTTATAAAATAAATACCAAGACACCGAGCAGAAACAAGCCGAAGATACCGAGATTATTTACCGTCAGGAAGTATTTAAAGATTGGATAGCGGCAGATATTTTTTTTAAAGTAGATAAGTTTTTAAATTTAAATCTATAAAAAACTAAATTTTAAAGGCAAAACCGTCGGAAAAAAATAGTTCTTTATATTAAAACCCTTATCATTTTCGTGAAACACAAGCAACATCTACATATTTTATAGAATTCAGGTTTTTGATTGAAATAAATACCGAGTTCTTTTAGTTTACTTAACTGGCATTCCTGCATTTATTTTTCGCTGTGAAAGTATTCTTACAGTCTGAACAGTGTGGTTTTATTTTGATACAAGGTAAGTAGTTTTAAAATTTATATTAAGACCCACCCGAGCAGTGCCATAAAACAGTGACTTTCTAAAGCCTATTCTTCAGTAACGGCCAGGTTAACAAGTTTGAAAAAAATATATGTTTATTATAGATTCATGAACAATATTATCTAATGTAAATAAAAAAAAAAATGTTTAGCAATTTCGCAACTTTTTCCTACTCCTTCGAAATGGTTGGATCTTTAGAAACATAATTTTACACCGAAAAATTTGTGGTTAAATATTCTTCAAATTTACACAGCATATTGATTTACATAACATATGTAAATCAATTAACATTTCGCCAAGAAAAAGGATTTAAAGGTCAGCTGGCTCTATCCAGGCACAGCTCGCCGAAATGAAATACACAGATACTCGTACTGCCGCCTAGGTGGGTACGTATGTGTCCATTTAATTCCAACCAAATGTTCAAGGGTCTATAAGCCTTAGGTAACACAATATTCAGAAACGTGGATGATCAGAAGGCTTAAAGTCCTACAAAAAATAATAGATGTTATGCTGGGAGTTTCCTTGCGTGATCGCCTCAGGAATGAAGCTATCCGCAGCAGAACCAAGGTTACCGACATAGCCCTAAGAATCACCAAACTTAAGTGACAGTTAGCAGGATACATTACAGAATATTGGTCAATGGGATTAAAGGTTCTGGAGTGGTAACCACGTACTGGAAGACACAGCATTGAAAGGCTTCCTACAAAGAATACCAATGACCTAGTGAGTGTCGCGCGTAGGATTCTATGGATGCAAAACGTACAGGACCAGTCATTATTGTGGTACTTGGGAGTCTATGTCTAACAGTGGACGTCTTTCGGTTGTAAAGATGTTGATGAACGGAATATTCAATGGTATCCTTTTTAGCAGAGATTAGCAGAGAAATAAATCTTGATGTGACTTTGAAAATGAAATCATGTCATCAATGTACAAAAACACTCGGTTTAAGGATATCGCGTGTTTTGTATTACAAGTAGTGTAATTTTTAGATTAAAGAACCGTGACTCAGTAAGGAAACAGAATAGATAATAACACAATCCTCTAGATTTTATCAACTAATATCATCATCTTCCTGCCCTTGTCCCGTTTTATTTGGGATCGCCGTGACACGTTTTTTCTTCCATTCTATCCTGTCACCCGTCATGCTATCACTAACTCCCTTTTCTTTCATATCACACTCTTCTCATAATCTATCCATCTTTTCTTTAGCCTCCCTCTCCATTCATCCACATGCATACTCATAACTCTTTTCGTAACATGCGTTTCATCATACATTCTATCAACTACCTAGTATAATTTACAAGAGTTATTATATTAGTGATCTGTAGAAAACCCAAGCGTAACCCAAGTTACTTTATTAAATGACATTTTATTTATTTATTTAAACTTCATGTAGTACAGTAGTGGAATAGGCGGACTTACTGCAACAAACAAGGCATTTTTTTCGGTGGGAAAATCATCCAATGACATCCCCCGCTCTTGGGCGGAGCGGGAGACAGTGTCAGACTTTTACTGACTAAAACCCACCCCGTTCCTTCGTGCCTTTATGGCTGGGCTTTGGAGCTAACCCTGGCTCTGCAACAAGGCATTCTCTGCCAGTCAACCTTAGGATTAAAAAGACAACACTGGTGGGTGTGCACCATAAATAAATAAATAAACAGCAGATATTTCAAGTAGAATTCTATAGGTACTTATATCATTTTATTTTGTTTGAAATCATGTCTTTATTGGTCAAAGGATTAAAGCGACGTTTATTGTAAATTTTAATTACATTTACTCAAAACTTACCCGCAAATCTTTTTCGCAAATAATTACCGGTGCATCCCAAAACTGACCCTTTATCCCGTTGTCCTGTTTCGCACGTGGCGCGTTACCGTGCCAATTCACCCATCTCTCCCCTCAACGCTTTATCACTCTTCTGGAAGCCTACCTTATGATGTGTTTACAAATGAATGGCAGCATTTGGGGTGAAGTGGGGTATTGTGGATATGTGGCTAGTGCCCGTAATTAATGTTTTTAACAAATGTTCGGGTTTACATAAAGAGTATTGCTATGGAAGCTTAGAATTGTTAGGGTTTAGTGGTTTAAAATATTCTGTATGATTATCATAGTAACTATAGAAGAACAAAAATACTATCGATTGTAAATTCCAATTCAGCATCATCATACTGAGGGTTAGCCAATTTTTGGTAGCTAGGTATAGCTTATGTTTACCGAACGTAACCTTAGTAACGCAAATACAGTGAAACTTGGTTAAGTGGGACCTGGATAAGTGAGAAACCTCCATAACTGGAACTCATGCTGAGGTCCCAACACTTTGGCACTGAATTACCTCTGTTAGTGGGACGAGGTAAGCCTCTATATCTGGGATTTGTTCTTTCGATTTATCATCATAGTTACCTCTATAGCTGAGACAGCGAGTAAATTTTATATGCATAAACCGCTGTAACTGAGATAACATTGTTTGTTTACTCATTCTCAACTGAAATAACCTGTATTCTCACCTCTATTAATGAAACCCTCTGTAAATGAGACAGATATTTATTTATACCTGTATATCTGAGACACTGGGTAAGTGGAATACCTCTATAAGTGAAACGACATTGCAGGTCCCTTGATGTCTCACTTAACCAGGTTTCACTGTAATAATAGTATTCCCTAATTTTCATACAACGCTATCTAGTCCCAAACTAAGCACAGGTTGTACTATGAGTACCAATAACAACGACAACAACAACTCCTGTACCATATTTGTAGCAAATAAATGATTGATTGATTTACCGTGCCTACCTACTAGACAATTACTGATACACAAACTGAATTACATCCAAATAGGTACAGAACAAATGATCGTGCTTATTACACAAAAATTTGTCTTGGGTGGAAATCGAACCCACGACCTCTAATACAGCAGTCAAGGCTACTAATCACTAGATCAACATCAACAGGCCAGTCAAATAAACCTACGCGAATTTCCGACCGTCACACAAACTAACAAGAAATAAGTCTAGTCTAGCTAACAATTCGTAATTTATTTATTAAAACATAAAGTTTTAATAAATAAATTATGTACTGACAAAAAATACTGTACAAAGGTGGCCTCAATGCCTTTTAGGGGGCATGGCAGTGCTGGGGGCACTACCATGCCCCCTAAGGCGAAGGCGAACAAAAAATGTGGCACGGCCGTACTATCTTTTTCTCGAAACAGTTGAAGCCATTTTCGGCCCCCTATAATTTCGTTAAATTAGAACATTTTTTAGCAGAAATTAATGTTTTTTTTTTAGTTTTTTCTCCCAAAGTTTGTTCCTTGCTCCCGCCCGGAGAAAAGGAAGAGAATGTTCGGATCACCTACTAGTTAGTAGCAAATAGTCAAACACTGTTCCACAAAAAAAATATCAAAATCATATTTCGAAAGAAAAATCAAGATCGTGAATAAAGGTTATTAAAAACCAGACAAGGTCAGCAAGTCGATAAAATCTGCATACGTCCGCGTAGTTCCTTTTTTGCGGAACAGGAAACGATATACCTACTCTAGTATTTACATCGAAGCTATGTACATTTATTTAAATGCGGAAATCAATAAATAAAAAAAAGTGAACGACCTCAGGCCTTCAAAATATTTTATTTTTATCCAACTACGGCAAAGCCAAAAGAGGGTTAAGTTTTTTCGATTTTATTTACTTAAATAAGGTGTATTGTACTCTCTCTCGCTGTCCGACCGTCCGGTAACTGTCCGGACCGAGCCCAAGACGTCGACAGCGCGCACTGTTCCCGCGCGTCTCAAGGAGTTGTCAGCAACAGGAGGGGCCCAGGTGGGTCGAAACCTACTGGGGCCAGGGTTATCCGAAAGGAAACTCGAGCCCCGGTATGAAGAGGCTAGAAGGAACAGGGTGGGTTTCTAGTCAGTAAGAGTCTGACACTATCTCCCGCTACACCCAAGAGCAGGGGTTGTCATAAGATGATTTTTGCCCACCGTAAAAAAGGTGTATGGTACTCGTATAAGTAGTTATTTATTTAACATTATACTTGCTATGTTCAATGTCTGTATTATTATTTTAATCTGCAGATTGTTGGTTTGCTATATCTATCTACACTTTGGTGCATACTCAGTAATTTACATACATATTTCAGTTTTTATTATGCGCTCTAATAAACTTGCATTATGTAGTTATATATAAAACTCAAAGAAATTATTATTATTATGAGAAGTTATTTTTTATTCACTTATATAGTATCTATAGACACAACACCCAAAATCCTTAACAAAACCTCTCAACACAAGTGTTAGCTCATTTTGTTGTCTGTAGGGTTACGACAAAAGTACCAAAGTGCTCATTAGCCCAGTATTTGGTCAATCGATTAATAAATAAATATTAATGTTTAAAAAATTCAAAAATATACACAACCATATTTACAATAATTTATGTTCTGCGCTCTAATAAACTTGCATTATGTAGAAATAACTGAAACTCAAACAAATAAATATTATTATCAGTATCTGCAAACACAACACCCAAAATACGTAACAAAACCCCTCAAAACCAGTGTTAGCACATTTTGTTGTGTGTAGGGGTATAACAAAAGTACCAAAGTGCTCATTGGTCCAGTATTTGGTCAATTGATTAATAAATAAATAATAATGTTCAGAGAATTCAAAAATATATTAACAGTAATTATTTTTTTACGATCTATTAAACTTGTAGAAATAATTGAAACTCAAACAAATAAATATTATTATCAGTACCTATCTGCAAACACAACACCCAAAATACTTAACAAAACCCCTCAAAACCAGTGTTAGCACATTCTGTTGTGTGTAGGGGTAGAACAAAAGTACCAAAGTGCTCATTGGTCCAGTATTTGCGTAAATCGTGATTCGCAAATTAAGAGCTCGTTGAATGTCCCAGTCCAGGTAGCTGTGTTCATTACCTAGACAATGCAGAGTGTTTTTCACGATTAAATTGACCGTAGAGAGGCAATTTGAACAGGGCGGCTGTTCGTGACACCAGCGTTTCGGTCAGACGGAGATTTTTAATTTTTCGTCTCTCCGCTCTCCAGATTATACCTACGTAGATAGGGGTTAGAACTGCGGTAGTTTCTGTTTGTAATTTGCATCTGCAGTGTCTGTTTTCGTAAAGATTATGTATGATTACGCCTATGTCCAACAGTGGACGTCTTTCGGCTGATATGATGATGATGATGATGATGAATGATTAGGTATATAGATCTGTTAGTTAACCACACTAATATTGCAAAGGCGAAAGTTTACGAGTGTATGTGTTTGTTGCTTCTTCACGCTCGAATGGCTGTATGGATTTTGAGGAACCTTGGCACATGATTAGACTATGCCCTGGAATAGCACATAAGATACTTTTAATCTTGGGAGTATATTCTCTCGGGACAATTTTCTTCTTTCACGCGGGTGAAGCCGCTGGCAGCGGCTAGTAGGTATGCTATAAGATTCAAAACTGCAGTAATCCTATCTTCCTTTGTGAATAGTATACATTTATTAACTTACTAAGTGAGTAAATATAGACTATCTAAAATAATAGATATCCAATAATAAACAGACACTTTGATCAATTATGACTTTCATATCAATCCAATCACCCCTGCAATCGTATCGTTTAGTTCCACGTGAATACAGATCAGAAACTATAGTTTTATTTTCAGCACCCCAACAAAACATATGTATTTCTACTATGTACCTATGTACAGTTGTTTCAGTTTACGTTAGTTTTGAGCGATAGGTACAGGTACACTGTGCGCGACTTTTCAATTATGCCGGCGAACTCGCTGATATTTATAAAATGTTTTTCGACGAAACGTATTCAATATTTTGCGCACATGGTCCAAACAAATGATCGTTGATGGACACGTAGTTATAAAAACTATTGTGGAGTTCAATGTGCAATTCCGAAAAAGTAAAGCTCGCTTTGTGGGTAGTTACAAAAAAATCTCTGTCATCTAATTGGATCAGTGTTGTGGTCTAGCAAGTGCAGTCATCATGATGTACTCGATCCTTAAAATCGTTTGTGAATTAATTACTGGAATCCTGTTCAAAAATAAATGTACAAAAGTGTATAAAAGCAGTTTCTTTGACGTCTACCCAATAATGATTTGAATATGAATGTGTATATAGTCTGTCCAAAAAGTCAAACGCCTTGGAAATTTTGTATAATATTTAATCATTTAAAAAATACTTATATAGGATAATTTTTATAGGGTTCTTTTATTAACAACAATGATCAACATCTCTTAATCAATCTTGACTATTGAACCAGCGTTGACTACATCAGCTTTCATTTTACCCTAATAATTGCCCAAGTCGACTAACTTTTTAGACAGACTCTAGCAGGTAGTAAAAATAGAGAAAAACCAAAAAATCTATTGGTTTAGTTTACTTTAGTTATGAAAGAGTGAATACTGTAATTAATAAAGGTTAACAGAGTTGAAGGTATAAAAGAAGATGTTTCATTTATAATAAAGAAAATAATACTAAATAAACGGGTAGGATTTTTTTAAGTTCTTTCAGTCCTACCAGTGATTGTCTGGTAGATATTGCAGTCAGCGATAAGACCATTTGTTTGTACTCATAGATTCAAGTTCGTACGTATAAAAAGTTATGTTAGGTTAGGTTAGCCTACTATTTTGGTGTAAAATAAACTTTTCGCAAAAAAAAATATACTTTTCGCTCTTTCGTTCATCAGAAAATTTTGCAATTTTTCTATTAGAAAATATAGAATAGTCTATAGTGAAAAATATTAATTAATATGTATTTTCTAACACAACTACTTTTAGAAACTACAAAATTGTTTATGTGCACTAAGTTTAGCATAGATATAGGTATGTACGATTTACCGAATATTTTTTTAACCATCCTGAATGTGATAAAACCTTTCGACCTGTGCTTTCGATCACGCATCCAATATTGCATTGATAGCTATTTCAAAAAATATTTGTACCTGGTCTATCAAAAATAGAGAAAACAAATTCGTGGAGGCAATAAAGACAACGCGTGAATTTATTTTTGGCAGTATTACAAATAGGCAACTGTATAAAATGTAGGTTATAGTTTACGTTACTTCATTAAACCCCAAGCGACAGCCGGCGTTCATTCTCTCATTGTTTTTCTATTGTGTCTCTACCTACGGTGTTCGAAAGGCTAATTAGTTAAGAACAGTTATCAGCTATTTTATTTTTAATTATAGGTAGGGGACCATTTAATTGTATTAGATAGGATCATAATGAGTTATGAAAATAAATTATGATATTTATTAGAAAATTATAAAGCTGATGCTTATACTGTATACTTCAAAAAATGATCAGCATTTTTTTAAGATATAGCATAAGCATAAACGCACCGCGCGTTTTATGAAGCTCAACATTTTATGAAGTATAAGAAGATATAGCATAATATGCTATATCTTCTTATACTTCATAAAATGTTGAGCATTTTTTTAAGATATAGCATAAGCATAAACGCACCGCTCCTGTGATGCCTACCACTTCACTGAGCATATTAAAAGTTAAAAGTAGCCGATTCTGAATGAATTGTGCTCCATTGGTGTAATTGCTGTAAGGCGTTCCGATGCGAGGATAAACAAATAAATAAGCATAAACAGCTTTATAATTTGCCCAGTTTTGGGACTCAGGCCTTCTCTCTAAGAGAGGCCGTATTCAACCACGCTGACCCAGTACCGATTAGTGGATGTCACACGTCTTCGAATTTTTGGTCCTAGGACATACCGATATTCATTTCATTCTTGATTTTGAAGATATAATCTCTATAAATGTAACATAATATTTATTTTGGAACTGATATGATATCATCACATTTATCTAGTTTTTTTGAGATGATATATCATCGAATAACTCTTGCCGTTCTGAGTGAACCATGACAGATTTTAACTGTCTAAAACCACTATGCGCTTCTATAATTGCTCTATGCGTTCGAGAGCCATGGTAACTCTTTCAAGTTATCCCGCTGCTTATCTCTTATGTATTTACAAAGATATTAAAATAGCTAAATGAGATTTATATACTCTGCCTAGTTTCATGATTTTTTTATAGAAAAATTTAGATATGCGTACCAATTTAATATCTACATATAAATAATTTAAAACAATATGCTAAAATATCCAAATAATGAGAAAATTATACTAACAGGCTACTTGTTAATTTTTGATAGTATGTACATTTCCTGGTCACGCAACTCACGCAGCAAACATTTCAGCATAATTTTAAAGCCAAGTTTCACACAAATCGAGTTTGCGCTACAATTTCGGGTGCGAAATTTCACATGTCAAATTGTTACGTTATAAACATACAAACACATTGAACATGATTAATTTATAAATAATAAATTTAGTGATATTACTTGTTATTATACCTGTAATTAACGTCCACGGGTTTGTAGCAGAATTTGAACACAGTTTTATTATTTTCTACTTTATAATAGGTTGGTATGTCTATAGGAACCTAAGTATGAATCTAAATAATTTGAGAAATAATCGTCCCATATACAGTAGATATCTTATTCAATACTAAAGAAAAGAAAAAAATTATACGACATTTTTTCATAAATAAAAGTCTACACGCAGCTTTGCAAGGCCTCCCACAAGGTAGACCGATGACCTGCTGAGCGTCGCAGGAATCGGATGGATGCGAGACGTACAGGACCGGTCATTATGGCGATATTTGGGGAGGCCTATGTCCAACAGTGAATGTTTGTCATCTGTCGCTTGGAAGCCAACAAAGAAAAGCGTGTCAGCAAAGATATTGAGAAGGCCTTTGCCCGGTAGTGGAATACAAATCAACAAAAAATAAAATTTCACTACTTTCTATTTAAAAAAAAAACCTAATTTACAAAACACTATTTAAAAATGAAAAACTAAATATATCACATAAAGGTTATGCCCAATGACCCGACTAGAATGCAGGAACACAGTCCATCGGAGGCAAATTAAACCGTCCGGACGAAAGCGCCGCCCCGGGCTTCACTCACCATGGCCATATTGCCCACGGTACCTACCTATATTTACACCCTTAAGAGTTTTAGTCTAAACTAGAGTAGGCACTGTATTCAGATTGGATAATTTTAAAAGCGTTTAAATATAGTGTAATATTTGAGGAGTCCATATAGAATGTATTTTACAATTATTATTATAATTTAGAAAATCAGAATCTATATATCTAGGAATTTATTATTTTTACATCAAGCTGAAAATCTATATTTATTCAAAAATTATTATGAAATGTTAATTATGAATAATTGATTAGTGAATTTTAATATTTCTTATTTTATGCATGCATTTATAAATAATTTTATGAAATGTATTTTTTTTTAAGTCATTCTCTATGGAAATAAAGAGGGTTTATTATTATTTACGTACATTTTTATTGATTATGTAAATATTGAGAGGTAACATTTACAGGGCCTTGCCCACTGCCACTTAATTTTGACGATTTTTCAACGATCGTCGACCTTGTTTCTGCTGCGGATATTTTTATTCCTAATGCGATCACGCAAGGGAGCTCCGAGCATAGCCCTTTTCTTTGCCCTGTACTGAGTTATGGAACCCTAAAAAAATTATACACAATACTTTTTACATAGAATACAAAATAACACAAAAAAAATATTAAATGGTTGATTGAAATGTGATTTATTATTATTAAGTATATATTTGTGTTTTTTTTTTGTAAATCGATAGAATGAATGTGCGTTGCGTTGGCCGCTTGATCAAATAAACATTCGATATTTTGAACACTCGACGTATTGAGTAGGTATTCGATGATATGAATGTTCGATTTAAAGTGTTCGATTAATTGACGTTCGATTATTAGGCATTCGATTTGGCATAGCAGGTTCCTACACCCCAATTTAATACGCATCAAAATAATGACGCTCTTTAAACTTAAAACTTATCTTACGCAGGTACCTGCCTAACTAGTTCCGTATCTTAACTTTAAATCACAATTTAATTACATACTAATTTTGAAGTAAAATTAAAACATAACTAGTTTTCCATAAGTAGGTATCTTTTAAAATAAAAACTGAGAAGAAAAAAGAACACATCAAAATGAACACAAAAGTCAGTTAATTTGCAAAAGTAGGTATACCGACCCAGGAATTTAAATAAATAATAAAGTATAATTCCAAAAAGTAGATACCTAATTATGTTCTACAATAACAAAATCATAAATTAGCTTTAATTCACATACGATTTATGTTAAGCGTTTTGCTTAGAAAGGAAAACGTATGTCTTGGTATGGTCATGTAAAGAGGAGAGATGAAACGCATGTTGCTAAAAGAATTATGAATTTACATGTGGACGGATGGAGAGGTAGAGGGAGGCTAAAGAAAAGATGGATGGATTGTGTGAAAAGTGATATGAATGGAAAGGGAGTTAGTGATAGCGTAACGAGCGACCCCAAATAAAACGGGATACGGGCAGGAAGGCGATATTTTGCTTTGTCGTCTATACCGTGTAGGTAGGTACATCAAAGGACTGGAACAATTTGCCTGCTACGGTCAATATAAAAAAAAAAAAACAAATAATTTGGCAGTTTTGTACACTACTATGGACTTTTAATGTTTGAGTGTTTGTACTCGTATTTTTTTTTTTATTGTTAGGAACACTAACTAAATTTTTACAAAAGATTTTGCATGTAGCTGTTTAGATCTAGGCAAATATATGTATCAATTAGGAGGCGTAACTGACTACATAAACAGTCTTCAAAATTTGATTCGCGCAATAGTTGATTTGACTCTGAGGTAATCTAGTTGAGAAAAAAAAGGCTATGGAGATGACGATGAAAAAATAGGTATAAAATTTAAATGTAGAAATACAAAAATTGGTTGAAAATTAATAAAAACCGGTTAATGAAGTTTAAATTATAATATTAAATTGTTCACAAGAAAAATAAGAGATTAAAATAATGACTAGTTTGGAGTAAAATAACAACGAATTAATTTCATACAATGTTGTTTGAGTGGTTTTGCAAGAATTACTCACTGTCGACAGTCATACTATTATGATACCCATCACGTATTACAATATTTACAACGATTTGAGCAAAAAATAACCATGTTCCCCAAACCTTCAAAAATATCGCAATGATTGCAAAGCAGTTGGGGCCCCTTTTCGTCCCCTAAGCAATTTGACCCCTACCAATGGGCCCTTTGCATCCACACAAAAAACCAAGCGTGTGTTTATTTTACTTTACAATTTTAAAAACGGCACTTTTTGACTTCCTTTTCCCTATTCTATATTTTAATCAATAGCAATTTTATTTATACTATAAAGAGTTTCAACAGCAGTAGGAAGCCTGTTATTTAATTTAATGAGGTATTCATTAAATTAAATAACAGGCTTCCTACTACTTACTTATCTTGATAAATAAAATGTAGGTAGGTATGTAGTTTATCTTCATAATATAGCTTCAGTTACCCATGGTAGTATTTTTTTCTGGAACGAAACTCTAAGAAAACATATCCGACACGCACTTGACCGGTTAGATTTATTTATAAATAAAAATGCGAGATGTACCTCTAGCTATGGATAATAATACAATACGCTCGGAATCCCATAGATACCTTCCTTTTATAAAAACTTAGCAATAATAGTAAACAAATCATAAAAGCAGGAATTTTTAAGAAAACATGGCATATAGATCTACAGAAAATCTAACGTTGAAATACAAAAGATACATACATCTAGACATTACTCAAATAAGATAAACATTTTAGTATTTATATTTTTAATATCATTATCACAGATACACACCACATATCACTACAAAAAAATCTTAAACAATATTTTATAATTGTCCAGTAAGTATTCTTTTAATATCATCATTAACTATTTCGTTTACACGAGAGCCATAAACAAACTCTAAATGAGTAAAATCTATGGATTTATCTAACTTAACATGTCTTATAATATTAGGGAGTCCAACTCTGAGTCTTTCTACATCTACAGGGGTACTAAACCAATCTGACTCGCTACTAAACATATAAATTGGAGCAGTTATCATTGAGAGGTCAAAAGAAGGAGGCTGCATAGAAGAATAAGCCTTCTGGTTCATTCTCGAACCATAATCAAATCTTTGGAACTTTTTAGTCAAGTAACTTTGAAAATAATGAACAAATGTCTTAGTAGACACTCCAGCAGGTATATGACTAGCAAGCACTGGAAGTCTTTCTGGATACAGATTGGTAATATTCCTTAATCCATAACTTATATAATACTCTAACTTACACAAAATATTTTCCGGCACACCATCCCGACACACTTTAGCATGATACAAATTAAGCAATGCATTATTATTGAACAAGTCGTACACTCCGATACTATCGAAAAACGATGCTAAAATATCCAGATTCTGCGCTAAAATGTCCATAAATGGGTACTGTGTGTTAGTTATCCACGCTATCGGAGCCAATAATATCGCTTGTTTGATCTTCTCGTTGTATTCAGGCTTCATGCTACACATCACGAAAAAAATTGCCGTTCCTTGAGAAAACCCAATATAGGACAGGTTGCGTCGTGACGTTGTTTGGAGTACATAATCAATCACGGCAGGCAAATCTTGTGTTCCCATCTCTTCATAGCTGAAATTCCAATATTCTTTTTCAGGGAGGTTTTTGATATGTCCTTTACTGTATTTATTTCCCCTTGCGTTATATAACCAAACATCATACCCTTGTTCGGCTAATTGAAATGCCACCGACTTTGCTGGTCCCAGGACTAACCACGAATCGGAACTGTCACCAATTCCATGAACTAACAACACTGGAGGTCCACTTTTCGGTATTCTGTATGAATTCACTGTATAACCATCCTTCGTTATCACTGTATGACTTTCAGGCCGATGACCGTATTTAGCTATCAGCTGTAAAGAGTTTAAATAAATGTCTGAGTTCCGGTTACGGAAGTCTGTATCACTACTAACTTTTATTTTACGTCTGTTCTGTACGTATCCGAAACAAAACACAAAGATAACACACCGAAATATATTTGCGTCACCGAAATTCATCGTGATTGCGAAACGTCTCGCGGTCGCAAAAACAAAAATTCATCTGTAGTTGAACACACTCGACAGCGTTATTTACTCGCTTATTGTCAGTCAATGCCATGCTGCGGACAACTTGCTCCTAGGATCAGGTAGCTTTAACCTCAGACAACGACCTACCAGCTTGCGACGCGCCGGTCGATCGGAAGAAAAATATTTGACACCTCTAACTTGATAAACTAGTTTAAACTACTACTATGAACATTTTAAAGAACACATGAATGATTACAAATACAAACACCAAAACCGGTTGCGTGTTATGTTACCATGCAATGTTAACAAATTAACTTATTTCTTACTTTTTAATATGTAAGAGTTTCAACTTGTTTCTATGGAAAACAGCTATGATTAACCTAAATTCCAGCAATTTCTATAAATAGAATTCAGTGGTTGACATTCAATTCGTCGATTAAACATTAGCCGTAGAACATGATCCCCTTATAACAGTTACGTAGAATGGTCATGAAGCTGGCGATTGTTAAAACAACTATCTACCGTTTTATTTAAAATAGGACGTATCAAATTGTAATCATGCAGAAAGACGGAGATTCTACGTTTATGCAAGTCTAAACATTTAATAAACAAGGTCGTTTAATTCCACACAACCTTTCTTTATTAATGAACAGATTGTGTACTCACATAATAAAGTAAATACTTCTGTCCTTAAACATGCATAGGTACAATAATTGCCATAATTGCACTCATAAATGATTATGTGGCAATATCCTCTAACAAATTACAGATGAAGAGTTTTGTCGGAAGTTTCACAAAGGTCTAGGTCGCCAATTTGAAGCACCTTGTAACACTAGTCCACTACACGCCTAGCGAAGATGGTCGTAGAATTTATTTATTCATCAAAATACGTGACGAAAATATTTTGGTTAAAATATTTATCTTTTTGCAAATCTTTTATAATGCAAGGTTATGCCGCTTTTGCTGTCTATTGACTTTTTGACCATTTTAAAATGTTTAGACTACTCAACTCTTTTGTTCTTTGGAAAGCTTTTAGTCAACATCATTCTCTTCATCTCTGGCCTCTATCCGACAGTCGGTGCAACATGCCCTTTTCTTGCTTTTTCAAGGTACTAGTCGCCATATCGGTAGCCACACACAGCACCCTAACATATCCGTACCTAAATTACCATTGGCGAAAAATTTCATAGACCATTCCAGTTGCGTTTCTTTTTTCTGGTTGCTCTTCTCTCCTGTTGTACTTCTAACGATACCTAATGGTTTATTCTTCAAATTCTCCCCGGTTAGCTGTGTTTGTATCATTCACTCTGGTTTCTTTATTCTGTCTCTAGATAATCTATATTTGCTTTTGTTTCGGTCACGGAAACGAGTTACTGTTGACTAAACAAACTAGAATTCATTATTGTTCATTTAGCACTGCTCAGTACATTATATTTGTGTAAAAAATCATGCCCGTTCACCGTATAGTAACAGTTTTACGTAAACTGAAGATTAAGTTTTCTCTTACAGACCAGACAGATCCATAGATATCCATTATTGAATCTAGTTAAAAAAAAAGAATCACGACTCATAAAATGAAATGGTTGAGAATTAAAGAATTAAGGTGATTTATTAGAACCTTTTAGGTGGACCGATGACCTGATCAGGGTCGCGGGAATCCGATAGATGCGTAACGCACAGTACCGGTTGTTGTGGCGACGCTTGAGGGAGGCCTGATAATTATGATGATGATGATGAATAGAACCTTTTAATTTGGTTTACTGCTTTTCAAAATGTCCTGTGAATCCATTGTATCAACAATATAAATCTACAGCCTAATATATGCAAATTTTTTAGACAAGATAATAAAATAATAAATACCAATTATACTATTATGAATTTGGTTTTATTATAGATCATTTTGGCACCATTAAAAAATTTAGAAAAAAATTGTATTTATGTAGATTATGGGATTTTATGGAAGGCACGAGTCACGCGATTCGGAGAGGTCACGAATACTTGTTTATAATTTTAATTTAATTTAAAATTAATTATGTAATTCACATTGCTTTGTGTTATTTAATTCATTACCACTGCTCTCAAAACGGTGAAGGAAAACATCGTGAGGAAACCGGCATATCCTAGAACCAAAATTCCAAGTCGCACTGGGCGTGCTTGGTGGATTACAGCCCATTCCCTCTCCTAGATAGGAGGCCTGAGTCCCAACAGTGGGAACATTATAAGGTCGACTATGCTATACTGTATACGAATACTTGTTTAATATTTAACAGATACGAAATAATATACGTAGGTGTTTAATTCTATTCAGAGCATTGAACTTTAACTTTTGTTAGTCAATGACATTCAACTTGATGGCAAACTACATACTTAGAGTGGAGGTATAGCTAGCCTTGGTGAGGATAAGGCACGCCTTAATTATGACGGTAATACCTCAAAAAGGAGACCTCTTTGAGATTTGGCTGGAAAGACCTCACGGCGGCCTCACCTTCCACGGCTTCCGCATGACGTAGGTTCTCACCGGTCGGTTCAGGTGGTTCCTGCACCGGATTCGTGCGGAACGTAGCCGTTAGTAGGTACAATAGACTGACTGTTTTACGAAGGACAACTAACCCTTTAGTTGTCCTTCGTAAAACAGTCAGTCAACAACCAATCCAGTCAACCAATCAATTATCAAGAGATTTTGCTAAAAGTGTCGTCAATGGCTTTTTTTATTATCGATAGGCTCTCGTTTAATCACTATTTCACCTGATGGTAAGCGACGATGTGGTCTACGAGGAGCACGCTTGCCTAAAAGTATAGTATTCACTCTTGACTTAAAGACCCCTTAGACAGTTACAACGTCAGGAAGACCCCAGGTTGTAGCTATCAGGTAACACAGACTCCGGCAAGGACGTCGTCCACGTTAGCAATAGGCAATCTCGTAATGAAAATTCTTGTATTCAGATAGATAGATACACTCTATTGTACACCAAACCTACAGTAGATAGCATACCTACCGAGAGCACCCTGTTATTAAGACCGGATGAAAGCCCACCCCAATATAGGTAACAACTTATTTGAGGAAAAACGAAAAGAAATTGTTCGAGAAAGAGTTGAGAAAAATACTAAGAAGGTGATAATATCAAACCAGATGTTATCAGTCCACGAAATGTTATGTATTGAGTGACTAACGATGCGATGTCGATAGGTAATGAAGAGTACAAGAGCCTTTGAACAACAAAAACATTTTATTTATATTATGTCATCACAATAAGATGAATAACAGAAGCACGCGCTCATAATGGAATGGGCTAGCTATTATACCATAATATTGTTGACTAATAATTTCGTCATATTTGTAAATACGGGGTTCAGGAGTGAGGTGTCAGAACAAACACTTTCATTCTGAGAGCGCCTCGAGAAGGACAGTTTTTCCCTTTGTTAATGGAGATCATTACTGATAGTGAAAGACAAAGGTCTTGTGTCAACTGAGGCTTATAATATGAGGTGATTGCAGTGTCTGAACTCATTTGTCAATCAAGGAAAATGAGATCAATCAGGGTCCGGAGTTAAAGGTTAGTGGGATAATAATTCTTTTATCTTTTATAATTTTGTTTTCTTTTTAATAAAATTTAGAAGCGCAGGCGTCACAAATTTGACCTATGTGTGTGTTGAATATTCTTCCTGCTCTAGATTTAATAGGCTTGCGTAGAATTGTAAAGTTCACAAAAATAAATATGTGAAATACATTCATAATAATACAGGGTGAATTTGAATAAATGCGACAAAATGAAATGGGAGCTTCAGTTACAGTAACATAGTAATTATAAACTGTTTTTTCTACAATCTAAATCGTTAAAAAAATTACGTGATTATTTTGCCTATTTTTGTAAGTATCTCGCGACGTTGCCAAACCTCGCATGAGCGCCAGCGCTGACATCCCTTCCCGGCGACCGGCCCAACGCCTACCACCCTTCCTTCGTTGATCGTTCATTATTCGATTCGTCCTAAAACGTTTGTAGGTCACGGTCGCGCGCGCCTTCCGCAAATCCATATTCCGCAAATAATTTTTTTAACGATTTAGATTGTAGAAAAAACAGTTTATAATTACTATGTTACTGTAACTGAAGCTCCCATTTCACTTTGTCGCATTTATTCAAATTCACCCTGTATATATTTTGCTATAAGTAAGCAGTTTCATCGTAGTAGTATATTATCTCTTCATAGGCAACATTGTCATTCCGCGCTTCTAGTGTTATGTGTGCATTCGACATCAGGTCATTTTTTGCGAGCCAAAGAGCTTCATAGCTAGGATTACAAAGTAGAACTTAATTAGGTACCTACTTAATAATCCAAAACTCAAAAACAACAAAAATCTAAACCATAGTGAAAGTTTATTAGTTCATTAAACCCCAAGCGAACGCCGGCGTTCGCTCTGTCATTGTCTTCCCATTGTAGTATTACTTAGCGTTTGATTAGACAGTGTTTGTGATTAAAACTCTTTCACGATATTTGACAGGTCAGTTTTATGTGGGTAATCTATGAATCAAATAATTCGCTATATATCACAAAAATAAACCGTAATTAAAATAATAAACTGAAAAAGTTTATTAATTTAATAAGCTAATATTAGGTTAGACTGAAAGGCGACCCCAAGATAGTTGGGAAAAGGCTAGAAAGTTGATGATAAAATAAACATAACAGTCATCTCAAATGTAGGTAATCAAACAAATCCATAACAAATTGTACCTAAACCAGAACTAACGTAAAATTCCAAAAACACGCTGTATCTATTTCGTCATAGACATTACAAAGAGCATTTTTCCCGCCGTTCACAGAGTCTAATTCGGAAACTTCTTCGCCACTAAACTCGTCGCTTGTCAGACCGTCCGTACTCTAGGAAAAGTGTAAAGCAGTAAAGCGATGTCCTCTGTCATGGCCTTCAATTCACTTAGGGGAAGTCGATCATGCCCCGCTTGATACTAAAAGCTACTAAAAGCCCTCCATAAAAGCAATAATTAAATTGGTGTAACTCAATTTAGTAAGGCGATGCTGCCGAAGGTGAACCTGCCTATGTATGCGAACCACTTTTGTGCAATAGACTTAAACTATTAGTGCCCTGTGCCTCAGCTATTAGGTTTTTTATTGTGAAAGTCTCGGCTTGAGTAGAATTTAATTTTCTCAGAAAGTTTTTTTTTTTTCATCCTGTAGTATGTAAATGATAAGTTTTACCTTCACTTTTCTTTTGTTATTTTAATCCAGTATTTCTTTGTTTTGAGTCATTTAATGTTGGTATGAATTAGTTTAACACATTTAGCATTACTGAGCGTTTACCAAAGGGTTTTGGGGTTTTGCTTCTTTTAGAGACTGCTAACGCCATCTTCCGAAAGTTAAGTGAACCTCAACGACTTGCAGTCTGGAGAATGGAACCTAAGGCTATTAAATTGAGTAAAGCTGCTTTCAGACTACGCTATAATATAATAAATAGCATATAGTATACAGCTCATAGCACAACAATATCGCGCACCATACGTTTATTTAATTTTGCTAATAAAGTGTGAACATTTTCTATAATAGTAAGCTATATATGCTATAATTATAGCGTAGTCTGAAATGAGCTTTTTTTTCTTTCAGTTATTTGTTTATTTCTGTGCGGGTAATGTGTTTTAGGGATAAATAGTTTTTAGCCCGAAGACTCGAGATAGTAATTAATTTTAACAATAGGTATCTCAACAGCTGACTTAATAATTCAAAGTTTTGTGAAATATTTGAGTGAATGACGGAATTACCAAATGCCAATAGAGCGTTCAGGCGTTAACTCTCTTTCTTCGCGTTGCCTCTTTATCAAACACTAGCTTCTAACAGCGACTTTGCAATCCACGTGATTGTAAAAAGCTTATGTCATTCGGTGATACAGTAGCAAGCTACTTTAAGCTTAATAAGCTAGAGCGCCTCACCATCAACGATTGTATCACTGCTTACCATCAGGTGGGATCGCAGTCAAGCTCTAGTTTATATCAATTAAAAAAAAAAAAAAAAAAAACTTTAAAAAAATCAAACAAAAACACAAATCTTTAAATTACCCAAGTCGTTTGATTTTTTAGACAGACTTTATATTGAAGATGAAGAAAGAGAAAATCGAAATTAATAGGTACCCGCGAACATTTTAAATAGTGTTGCAAATATTGCCATGTCTATAATAGGGAAAGTACAACACCTATATGGATTGAATTCTCCTCTCCTATTGAATTTATTACCTCGAATTCTTCTGTATGTATGAGAATAGCGAAGCCTAAAATTCATTTAACATTATATTGTAATTCTATCACAACACAAATATATCTATAATGTGTGTATTTTCAACAAACTTAATCTAAGAACCGCAGACAAGGTTATATCACTAGTTTAACTATTACATGTTACGATTATGACAGATTAAAAGAGACACGCTACTTGAAAGCCGTTTGCAACTTCCAAAGAAAATTATTATATCAACTACGCTACTAGGCAATTTAAAATAAGCTACTGGTAACTCTAAAAAATAAATTATTATTGCTCTGTGGTAAAGTGTCAAAACAAACTGCTGTCATTTGGACAGCTGTCTGCTGTCACTGTCACTACAAACGTCAGTTAATCAGATGATCATCTACTTGAGTGTGTTTTTGTGCTTATTATTTTTAAATAATAGTTTATTATTACGGACACTTGTTACATTACCAGCGTACAAGGTTACACAAACAAGTTGTGGCTTATTATAAAGGTTCATCTTTACAAGCTTCGTGTGTTCATTTAGTTTTTAGTATTATTTTACGTTGCGGGAGTCGTGAGTGCGTAAACTTTTTATAACTATTTTATTTTTATTAGCTGGTTTCACTATGTCAGGTTCCTATGAAGAACATCCCGAGATGAACACATTGAGTCAAGTTATTGATACGGAGCATATGAATAAAATTACATCGAATTTCACAAGGTTAGGAGGTAAGTGATTTTTAATTAGTTTCCTAATACTCTTACAACTTTTACTTGCACTTTCATTTTTTTTTTTTAAGTGACGTGTGGAGGATTACTTTTTTATAAACTGGAAAGTAAAGAGAAAGTGCAAAACATTATTCTATGCACCAATATTTAAATTGAATGTTAAAGTACTTACTTACCTAAGTACTGATAAGTATTTTATTTTTTTATTTTTTGTAATTATGAAATAGTGTTTGTATTATTTGTTTTTGCAGTCAACCTAACGTTACAACTTTTAAATTCATGTCTTGTTGCCTGCAATTGCTTTTTCAAGTAAACAGAAAATTATTTTCTGTATAATAAATAAAAAATCAAATAGTACATGTATAAAAAATATTACCAAAGAATGAATCTACTGTTCGCCTAAATCCGCCCCTAAGACAACCCACTGATTGTTTTAGCTGTTTTTTTTTTTAAAAACAAAGATTATTTCCTTCTGTTATTTTCTACAAAATTGAACTAAAATCCTTTTTTCTTGTCTTATAACTACTGCTCACGAGTTTAATGTAAACATTGGAGGGGATAAGAGTTTGGCTCGTTTTTGTCGATAAAGGGAGCGGGACCTAAAAAATTGCTAAAATTCTGCTTTATATAGTTGAATGGCCCATTACTGATAATGGTTTGTTTTATAAATAAGGCTATTCCTCTTTAATGCACTTTTAGTCACAACAACAAACAGCAAGAAGTAGATAATACTTTGCAAAGTGGTTTGAAACTATTCAGTAACAATTACACTTATTACAATAGATTTCTCTAACCTTCACAAGCTTCCTTGCTTCATATTCACTTGATCAAAGGCTATTTTAAAGTATATTCAGCTGTATACATCTTTGTGAATATTTAACAAGTTAATTTGAGATTTAAAACGAATACTTAACTTTTTCTTTTGTATTATTACAGACAAATGTTACTTGGAAAATGCCGGAGCCACATTATATCCACAATGTTTACTTTCTGTTGTACACCAAGACCTTATGGATAATGTCTACATGAATCCACATTCCGACAAATATACTAATGACTGTATAGAGCAGATTCGAAGTGACATCCTAAAGCATTTCAATACAGACCCATCAAACTACACAGTCATATTTACCGCAGGAACAACATCTGCACTAAAACTAGTTGTAGAGTCATTTCAATTTTCTGTTGACGAACCAGAAGATGAGCATAGTACCAGTGGGTCATTTGTATATCTGAGAGACAATCACACATCAGTACTTGGTCTGAGAGAAATTGCAGCTGAAAAAAATGCTGATATCATACATATATCTCATAACGATTTTTTAGAAGCATTAAATCAAGATTATGAAAAATCAAACACACAGCGGAGTGTTAAATTCCCGAACAAAAGTGATGCCAACACATTGCTGGCATACCCTGCACAAAGTAATTTTAATGGTTACAAGTATCCCATTGACCGAATTGAACACATAAAAAATGGATGCTTAAATAGTCATTTAAAAAAACAATTATGTAAAATAAATAATAGTTGGTATGTCCTGCTTGATGCAGCTTCGTTTGTGTCTTCTAGTAAATTAGATTTATCTGAAACTAAACCAGACTTTGTATGCTTGTCGTTCTACAAGATATTTGGGTATCCAAGTGGATTGGGAGCAATTTTAGTTAAAAATAGTAGTAGTGACGCGCTTTGCCAAAAGAAGTATTTTGGAGGTGGTACTGTTGATTTCGTGCTAAGTACAGAAGACGTTCATGTGAAAAGGAAAGAATTGTATGAAAGGTGAATAAATAAATAATTTGATTAATTTTTGCTAAACTTTCTACTGCTACAGACATTTAAATTTTCAATGCAATTTAAACACTAAAGAACACATATAATTTTCATCTGAATAAACCTATATTCTTGACTTATATAAAATATTACATTGAATGATGTAGCATATTTGGAACAATACTTGCAATATTTAACCAGTTGTTTTAAAAATTTCTTTGTTAAAATATTAGTTAAGCTTAAACTGACATTTTTTAAGTTATTTTTTTATTGCAGGATGGAGGACGGAACTATACCATTTTTAGCAGTAATTGCCTTGAAGCATTGTTTTGACACAATGCATAGATTAATACCTAAAACAATCCACAATGATATAATGGACACCATTTCCTACCATACTTTTTATTTAGCCAGGGACCTTTATAATCAACTACAAGATCTGAAACATTCAAACGGTAACAAGGCTGCTGTAACATACATGGATTCCGATTTTAGTGATATCAAGACACAAGGTGGAATTGTTACATTTAATCTTCTAAGAGCAGATGGATCATATATTGGGTTTGTAGAGGTAAGACCTGCACTCTTGACTTTGAATTATCTATATGGCCATTTACAATATACAGATAGACATAAATTTTCAGGCCATTAAAACAATGAGAGTAATACTTCATTAGGATAATATTGTAGGTAGGTAGGTAGGTAGTAGTAGAACTCCTCCAACCCGCCTAGCATGCAATATCTCCCAGCACACTTCTTAATTATCCTATCCCCATTTAATCTAGCTAAGTATTCCTGCAGCACTCAAATAACACTATCCATAAATAATCTAGCTAAGCTTCATCCCTACCTTTCACTCCTCCACACCCCGTCCCTATTGTATTCAACGAAGCTGCATTATTAAATAACGCTATCCACAATAAGTCCAGCTAACCTGTATTCCTAAATAACGCCATCCGCAATTAGTTAAGCTATCGAGCAATTAGAAATAGCCCTATCCCCAGTCTAGCTAACCTGCATTCTTAATAACGCTATCTAAAGTTAGTCAAGCTAACCTGCATTTTATCTGTTATCGAGCGAAACTAAATCGGGATAGGTACCTATACCTACCTATCCTGATTTAGTTTCTATTTATATAACGTTATTGCAATATCCCATCATCACCATTCCTCGTTCGCGAAGTAAACAAATTAAGTGAGCAGACCTATCGTTATTTTCAAGGACCGGGTTAAAGTGGACGAAAAATAATAATAATTTCCTATAAGTACGAATTTTTTGCAAGAATTTCAAAATTACCTATTATATACCTACTTATCTGAAGGACTTATGGTGCGACAGGGAAACATCGTTTACACAATGGCGATTGGCCGAACTGGCCCCACGTGTAAACGCACCATAAAGAACTTTTCCTTACATGATACATCCTATGCTTAGCTAGTAATTTCATATCTATGATGTAGGTACCTAGTGACCTTGAAACAAGCATGTTGATAGAAAGTTGTAACACAACAGCATTAAATTTCAATTGTTATTTAAACATTGAATACATACAGTATACAAACAATGTCCATACAAATTTTATCACTCAGTAATACATCATGTAACATGATCTATTGAATTTTGTAAACAAAATGAAGATTGTCTAGTGGCCAGTCTTATCATTTCGTTAGTGACGCAATTTCTTTAATATTACATTATTGTTTAAGATATCCGTTTGTTTTGCTTGGATACTATGTCATGCAATACTTATAATGCGGTTTCTATTTATTATAAAACTAGCTTTGCCCGCGCGGCTTCGCTCCCGCTCTTCCCTACTCCACCCTACTATACCCAACTCTACCCTACTCTACCCTACCCTACTCTACCCTACTCTACCCTACACTACCCTAATTTTCTTTTCCAATAGAACCTTCTCCTCACAATAACAATCACAACAAAAAAAAAACAGCCAAATCGGTCAAGCTGTTTTCATGCCAAGTCGTGACAACGGAAAACGGGGGTCATTTTTATATATATAGATATTAACTATTTATCTACAGTTCGCGTGGTCTGCGCTATTCATAAATTAACCTGTCACCCCACTACCTACCCTTGACCCATTTCATTTGGAGCTAGCATAATTGTTTCATCTTTATCAGCTGTCATAGAAGTTTCCGTTTCCTAGTAGCCATATTGTCTCACTTTTCGCCATGTTTAACTGAGATAATTTTCTGAATTAACAGTTTTTATTAAACTCTTTATAATCATCACAAATAATCTCAGTTTCTAGTCCTGTTATAGTCACATAGTCTAAGTTTTTAATCCTCAAACAACACTATCCGTAATCCGTATAAAATATCGGCATCTCAGTTTTTAAGCCCTTCAACAACATTTCTGTTTTTCGTCCTTTTGCAACATCGCCATCTCAGTTTTTAAACCCTTTATTGCAACATCACTTCAGTTTTTAGTCACTATAGGACTTTAACAGCAAAGTCAGCTTTCCTCCGTTGGTTGTCTTATGATAGCGCCGTACGATATTCTCAACTGTGCTTAGATTACTGAACTAGGTATTATAATATTATGTTACATTACCTATAGCTAAGAGATGTGCAATATTGCCGTGAAGTGGGAATATTGCCCGATGTATGAATATTGGTGGCAATATTGCCAGCAAAGTTCCCATATTGCCGGCAACGGCACATCTCTACTATAGCTAGCCGGTAAGCTTACCTACTGCCTATCGACTACACTGTTGGCAAACAGCTCCCTAAAAATAATAATATTGATAGAAATAATTATTTTGATAGTCAGTAAGAGTAATTCTACATTTCAGTTTCAACACATGGCAGACCTATTCAACATTAGTGTCCGAACCGGATGCTTTTGTAATTCCGGCTCCTGCCAGCGCCATCTTGTAGCTACAAACAAAGAGTTGAAAGAAATTCACAAATCCGGGCATGTGTGTGGCGACGAGATAGATCTTATTGACGGAAAACCAACTGGAGCTATAAGAGCCTCATTCGGCTATTTCAACACATTCGAAGATGTGGACAAACTACTAAATATGATATGCAGATGCTTCGTTAAAACGAAGAGGAAACCAAGAAAACGGATATTATTACAAATTATTGATACACTTAGATCTAGCAAACTGTATAATGGCTTAACAAATGTACATAAAATATTAGGAGACCAACAAGAGTTCATTATACCTGAAGCTGAAGACATTTCACAAAATATGGATTCTGCTATTGTATTAAAAGAAGCTGCTATCTTTCCTATTAAATCATGTGGTGCCTTTAAAATTAGGTCTACCTGGAAAATTGGACCGAAAGGGTTCGAATATGATAGGGATTGGATGATAATTAAGGATAATGGTGTATGTTTAACACAAAAACAAAACCCAAGAATGTGTATGATAAAGCCAAAAATAGATCTGCATAAAAGAAAAATGACATTATATTTTGAAGGTATAGAGTGTTTTAAATGAGCAAGGGCCCATAAAAAAATACGATCATCAATTATAATTTTTATTTAAATATTTCAGGTAAACATCCAATATCTGTGCCATTAGATTTTGGGTCCGATAGCAAACTCAAAAACTCATCACTGTGTCGCAGCAAAGTTTGTACTGACACGATACAGGGCTACGATTGTGGTGACGAAGTAGCGGACTGGATCTCCGAAGCCTTAGAAGTTTCTTACCTCCGACTTATCAGGCAATCAAGTGACGACAATAGAACTCAGAAAAAGAAAAACGATGGAGAGAAAAAACTACTTTCTTTAAGTAATCAGGCTCAGTTCCTTTTGATAAATAAGGCTACAGTTCGTTGGTTAAGGGCGAAGATTCATGATCCCCTTTTCACGGACGATGAGGATAGTCTAACAGATCGCTTCAGAGGAAATCTTATAATCGAAATGGATGAGGAACTTGCCGAACGAGATTGGCACCGAGTTATCATTGGGAACCAAGAATTCAAGGTAAATATCTCTTCGACATTTGAACACAGATCAATCTAGAATATTGATTATTTTTTAACAAAATTCAGCGAAGCTGAAATAGGACAATTATTAATAATGAGTTAAATCTATCACAGTGACTCATGTTGTACTAGATTTAGCCCTTGATGCCTCGGAATCCGGGATCCCGGAAAATGTCTAACGACATCGCAGAAAGGACTGGTTTATATTTGCCCAAAACCAGCAGGAATAGAAATAAGAAAGAGAAGCCTATGAAGTGCAGTGGGACAACTCGGCTGCTAATAAACAAAGTGGTGTTTGGGCTACTATTTATTGTATGCTAATGCTAGATCATCATTGTGAAATTTGCTAAGTACTGTTTTATAGATGTAATCGTTTCCATTCCAGGTTGAAGGACTATGCCCCCGGTGTCAAATGGTGTGCATCGATCAACAGACTGGAGAAAAAACCGTGGAGCCCTTGAGAACTATATCCGAACAGTTTGCAGGGAAGCTACGGTTCGGTATTTATTTAAGTTATGTAGGTGCAGCTGACGGATCAAAAGACCGTCTCCTTAAAGTATATTCCCCAGTAAAACCTATAATCAATGATGATGATATCAGTAGATGAAATACTTAGATAAGTTTGTTTAGGTTGATTTCAATATTATTTTATTTAAAGAAAATATATTTTCTTATTTGGGGTAAAAAGTGGTGTTGGGTAACTATAGCTAATTGGGATTTAAGGTTAGATGCGAAAAATAGAGAGGTACTAATAACGGTGATATTTTATCATTGCAAAGTAATTTGAACACGAAAATGCATACGGTGGATGTGGCCCAAAAGACTGCCCAGCATAAGGGCATGTCTACCGCAAGATTACCGCAGACCACGAAGAAGATGGCAAAACATCTTGTGTGTCGTCTTTAGCTCAGAACCGAGAAAGATGGAAAGTTAAAATGATTGTTATAAGTACCTCATAATGTGCTTTCTAGGGCTATGATCCATATCTCATAAAGTAGTCATTATGATGTAATGCGTTGAACTAATATTTAGTGTTTACCTTTCTCAATAATTTGACAATGATTGTATATTAATTATTCGGTGTACCTTAAACTTTGGACAATATTTTCGAACATTATTATTTTTGTGAATTTCAGCTTATATTTTTTTGCGTATCTAAATTATACAAACAGCATTTCACAATTAACACAAAATAATGTGTCTAATTACCTGCTAACCATTTTGTATTTTTTTATAAGTACCTATGGTAGTACTTGCATCTTGTACCTGCAGAAATTCCAGATTGATCACTTTTCGTCCTTATGCCTTAAGTCATAAGGTAGATAGTGGTCTAATGGAAACTTGCATCCGTACCTACATCTGACTTGTTTTTAACGTAATTTTGTTTTAATATGACGTAAAAAGTAAATATACGTACCATAATTACTTAAAATAAATTTACTTTTTTTTATTCACTTAAAAAAATGATCGAGAAAAATATACAAGGTGCTCTGCATGACTTAAATATTCAAATCAATACTAATACATCACATGTCTTCGCTTTAAATTATATTTTAATTTCGTACATACAAAAGCAATGCAATATTTGTTGCACATTGAGAATAATATTATTGTAATAAGACCTTAATGAGATATGGACTTGTCCTTAATTTTATATTGATTTATAAACTTTACTAATATTTTCTGTTTATGTAATTTACAGACTCTACTTACGCACATTAATGTATGACTTATAGTAAATTTTATAACCTAATATTATAAAATGTTGAATATGTGCTGGGATGTATGGCTGTGATGTTTTAAATTAATTGAATTTTACAAAAATAAATAATAAACGATCAGGATTCTAAAAGTTTTGAGTGAATAAGTCACTTCTACGAAACATGCTCTGTGGTCAAACGCGAGCCTATCAATAAGAAAAAATTTAAGAAAAAGAATTTCAGTAAGAAACTTATTACTTGGATATTATTGATTAATATTATATATTGTGGGTAAATAGGCTTGTATCTTTTTTAATACTTCTTTTAAAATGTTGAGTTAATTATTAGTAATGATCGGAGTAGTTAGGGCTATCTTTTGTACTTGCGATACGTTGTCTTATTATAGACACGTCTCTAGGAATTGAAATATATTATCATTAAGTAAATAAATTAAAAATCACTTTTTAAAACGCTATTCGTGGCTCGCAATTTTGTTTTTTAAATATTATACATACCTATATTTTTTAGTTTCATGTACTTACCTTACAATACTTTTGTGTAAACAAGTATCAATAGCTTTTAAACAAACCTATCTTAACGTTCTACAAGATCATGTTACCATAAAAATTTTTAGAATTTCGGGGATTTTCTATCTTAGCATCAACATTTGCAGTTACCAAACCAACCAGTAGCTCTACATAGAAATATGGCGTTGCCGGCAATCTGGGAATATTACTGGCAATATTGCCACCAATATTCATACATCGGGCAATATTCCCATTTCATGGCAATATTGCCGGCAACAGCACATCTCTAGCTCTACCTACTCCGATCACTGATTATGAGTGATATTATCGATATTACTAATAGTCATCAAACATATACGTACTGCAGCTAAATTCACTAACTTGTAAGTAGTGTATTAAGTTTTATAACTAGAATAGCATAATATGTTATTGCCAATCCCGTGCCTACCTTTGCCACAGAGTGACTGGAAATTCAGTGCAATCCGTGAAATAGTCATAGTAGTTTATTGGTAAGGGATTCTTACAAGTCAAATGCAGAAATAGGTAGGTACCTACTAGAGATAGTTCGCAACTGTTTTGAACGCAATAACCTGGGCCCAAATTGGGTTGTTCGTCTGAGAACAACAATCTAAGTAATATCTTATATACAATAAATATCTTATATCGTTCGGTTCTTTTTTCGAATATGGCCCAGTTCTTAAATAGAAAATATACTATTTTTTTTTTTAAATAAATCTACTCCTGAAAAAAATGCTGATAGAACTAATAAAAATATCAATATATAAAAAAGCACTAATTCTCATAACGTCTTTCAATTTCAAGCTTTGAAAACATCTTGACACTTTCCTTAATTTATTAAAGCAATTAACTTCATGTTTAACGAGTTTTTTCAAAAGCAATCCAATTTAGATTTTGAGTCAAAACGATGGAAATTTGCTCTTTCGCTTTCAAGGATTGGACTGAATTATTTATCAGTCACTTTATACAGGGTGTGTGTGAGAAAGGTGTGGTCGTATTTTAGAATCTATTTTTGCCCATGGATATGAACAATTACTTTTATTGACATATTAAATTCCTAAAAAAAATAGAGCTGACAAAAGAAAACTTTCATCACCAAATTACCTTTAGCTGATCAAAATTTGATTTAGTTGACTTAAAATATGACTTCACCTTTCTGTTACGCCATGTATAAATATTTAGACAGTAAGTAGAGAATTTATAAAAGGAACACCTCTATTATTTTGAGGCTGACTACTTATTTGGTTTTAAAACACCATGTAGTTAAGAGACTGAAATTCTACAATCATTGTTGCCACATTGAGAGCTCTGAAAAACTATTTTATAAAAAGTATTTTAATGACAGTACTGTTTTTTTTTTTTTAAATTTAGATACTATGTGTACTCTGCCATGAACATTCCATAGTTTTACATATTTTATATTAATTTTATAAGAGATAGATAGTTCCAAGATCTCTGTTATTAACCAAAAGAAATTTGTTATAAAATTACAAAGATAATGTAATTAAAAAAACTGTGTCCTACATGATCTGTTAAAAAAAAATGATTTAAAAAATGTTAAACTAAAACAATCTGATTATTATTTTCATATTTATTTTATTTACAAAATAGAATAAATGTTTTCCTATTTATATGTATTATTCTATGACTAGTTTTATAGAATTGTTGTTTGTGTTTTAATATATTTTATGATATTGCACAGTTGATTGGTTGTTCGCCTTTTATTAGCCGAGGCTCCTCCCCTAGTGACACATTGTTGACTACCTCTGCCACCTCATCAAAATCTGGTAGCGCCATTGTTTTTAGCTTTGAATATACTAACTTATCATTTACTTCAACCTCAAATGCACCTGTAAGAGAAATAATGGCTACTTATTTCACTTAATCACAGTTCCACCAATTTGTATAAAAAGAAAGGTTAGCTGTTGTTGTACACACTATTCACTTCTGCATTATATGTTTAGACGTCTATCAACTTAAAAATCAACTAGTGTGCCTCACCATCGACAATTGGATCATTCCTTACCATCAGGTGGGATCACAGTCAAGCACTAGTTTATATCAATTAATTCATGAATCCCCAAGCGACCACCGGTGGCCGCGCATCTATTGTCTTACTATTGTGTCTCTAATTGACGGTATCTGAAGGGTTAAAAACTAAACCTATTACACTACATGTAGGTATTTTGGGTACTTTTGTGAAACAACAAATAACATTAAAACTAAATCTTTTTCTGAAAACTGCAACAATATTGTAACTCTGCAATTAGCACTCAAATATTTGTTTGAGGATGAGTCAGTCCTATGTAGAGATATCTCATCTCTTTTCCACATGTGGTTTCTAATAGTAGTAATGTCACATTGTTTTTTATCCATCTCTATCTGTTACTTGAAAGTTTCCCCTTTCACCAGATTTGATAGGTTTCTAACTTTCTTAAATGTAAACAGATTTATTAAATGTTTATCTTTTATGGATCCTTTCTGATTTTGGATAATGATACTTTTTGATCCAAATTAAGTTAAGTAGGTATCCCATTATTCTGGTGCCCAATCTTTTACCGTTTAGTGATATCTTACAGCATTGTGTACATCGCTAATGAATTGAGACCTTACGCAAAATACGTGCCTTAGTCGTGGAGTTGCGGATAACAGCCCGTTTTACCTATACCTAGTGAATTGAGAAAGAATTGAAGATAACAAGAAAGAAAAGACTTAGCATGCACAGCACCGCAAAAGTTAATGATAGATAATTAACTACCTTGCCTTCCACGAGCACAGTTCACAGTTGCATTAGGAGTAACCTTCCTGATAGTCTGTCCAAGAGCCAAACAGTGACCACTGTAATCACAAGCACCACTGAAAATTTAAAAAAAAATTAGCTTGGAGCCCCACTAGGCAAAAGGCTTATTTGTAATCATCTATCTATGTAGTAAGTACAACACAAAAATACAAAATATTTTATTTTCAGAACCAAATATTCTTAACAATACTTTGTGATTTGAGCCTCCTTTTAGGCAAATAATGCATGAATTATGTAAATGATTCCGCACCGCAAATCTAACCTAACCAATATTTAATTTTTAATAAGGCATCTATAATAAGTATAGTAAATTATGATACCAGAAGTTAGTACCTAACTCTTTCTGAAACTTGTGATAGCTAATTAAAAACTACATTATTAGTAAAACCTAAAAAGGCGGATGGATAAAATTGTCGTCATTCACAACTTCACAATATACGATTCGATAGGTAGTTATTTACGTACCAGTACTCAACCTTGACTATTGGGTTATTCACCTTCACAGTTTCATTACTGGCCATGGTTTTTAAGTTTTATTAATGGCTCTCTGTCATATTCTAAGAAATATCTCAAATTAGAATAAACAATGAATTTTAGTTATCCACATAACCTAAAAATTACATTTATTGTGGTAAACATAGAACAGCTGATTGCATAATGTTACCCAACCAAATATCTATTCGATGAAAAGTTAGGTTCAAAATCGTACCCATTTTATTTATGTAACAATAAGTAAATTGAAATAAAAATAGCTTATTAATGGTCTAATAATAAAGAAACATTGAGATAAAATCAATCAATCAATATTGTTGTCGCCGCGCCCTGAGCTGTTATCTGATACCCGGGCAGGGCATGTCAATTTGTCATTATCAAATTGACAGTGACATTCAATGGAAATAATCGTGCGATCGATTGTTGTTGTTTTTCTTTCTATTTCTAATTTAAGTATTGTCTAATTTTTCGTTTGCAATGGAACAGTATTATTAATTAAACAGCATTTTGTGCAAATAAATCTAGAAGTACTGGCAGCTGGCTTATGGCAGGTGGTACACTGATGCAATTTTCCTGGAATTTTATTGCTGCACTCCCATTATCAAAATGGACTACGATTATCTCATTAAACTTCTCTGTGTGGGAGACTCTGGTGTGGGGAAAACGAGCTTCCTATACAAATATACTGATGGGGTGTTCCACACACAATTCATTTCTACAGTTGGCATAGACTTCAGGGAGAAAAGTATTGTAAGTTCATAATCATAAATTAAAATATTTTATCGCATTCATTTATTATATCTCAATTGCTTGATAAAGATAGAATTAATTAACGATAGGAGCTTTTTGGAGTGTGTTTTAATTATTGAGTACTTGGATTGATTAATTAAATTCTGCTTGAAGCTAATCTGTCTATTGATTTTAATTTTTAATTGTTTGTTTTTGAACATACAGCTTTACCAACAAAATGGGAGGCAACATCGTATTCATTTGCAGCTATGGGATACAGCTGGACAAGAACGGTAAATAACTTAATACATTACATAGCATTTTTATCATTTTTTCATTTACCACTTTAATTGGAGTCATTGCAAGTTTTGTTTTCTTTCATAGTCCTTAATTATTTACTTTTTTCTTTAGACTTTTCACCATTTGTGTGTTTTGCCAGTCTCAAGCTTAAAAGTATTTAGCTTTAAGGAACAGACAACACTTGCTTTGTTTTCCATTAGAATGCAGATGTAACATATTATAACACCTCTGCAATATTTAGCAACAAATGTATTGAATCAGCTTCACAGATAGCTTTGCATTAAAATTTTCAGCATCATTTTACCAAGATTGCTACTGTTTCAATGATTTCCATACTTTGATGATTGCAAAGATACTTGAACACAAAAATTACACCAATTCCAAATCACAATATCCACTAGTAATCAGTTTGCGAATAATTAAACAGACACTGAACTTCACTCCAGCAAATTCTGCCAAAATAAAAATAACTTTTATAACAGACCATATTTCACACACTCATTACTACATTGATTTTCTCCAGATCTGACATAAGTAAATAAAATAGAACACTATATTACCACCCCGCACTGAGCTCACATGGTGGATTACAGCCCATTCACTCTCCCAGAGAGAAGAGCCCCGAGTCCCAGCAGTAGCAACATTAAAAGGCTATATTATGCAAAGATCTTGTCTTTCACAGATTCCGTAGCCTGACTACAGCTTTCTACCGAGATGCTATGGGTTTCCTGTTACTGTTTGATCTCACCAATGAGGCCTCTTTCCTGGAAGTCAGGAATTGGATTGAGCAATTAAAGGTAGCTTGTTTATTTCACAGCTATATTTTATGACATTAATTTATTTGACTAGACTTACAAATCAGTCAGAGATGCTCCAAGATTCTTGCTTGAAAGTAAAGTAAAAGAAGATATAAGGAAAGGTGTATTGAAAAGATATAGATTGATGATGCTGATGATAGATGCTAGGATCCTTTTTTTTTGAAGTGGGTTATCATCAAATAACTTCTCTCACTCTAGGGTGGAGTGAGAGAATGTATCAGGCTTTTACTGTCTACATCCCATCCTATTCTTTAGTAGTTGCCCTTTGCATCTCAGGGCCAAAGCCACGGTACCTAGCTTTCTCAAATGTTTTCGCGACGCTAGTGATCATCAACCCCTGTTGTTGTACTGATATTCCTTTGAGGCACGCGCCGAGTACTACGCGCTGTTGACTCTGGCTTGATGGCGAACTTCCCAATGCTCATGGTAAAGGTCTGGGTCGTTCGCAATGTTCAAACATGAGATCTTTATTCTTACTGTGAACATTTTTTTCGAAATTTTATCAGTGGTTAATTAAAAGAATACGGCTATGTTCCGTTTAAGAGAATTGAATGCCCGCATGGTTTTCCATGTTTCGACTGCGTGGCCATGGTTAAACCTTAACAACTTTCTGAATAATAAATATACTAATGTGTGACTTTGCACACCCATCAAAGACCGATGACAGGTCCCCCGTTCCTTCTTGCCTTTCATACCGGGCCTGAGCTAACTTTCGGAGCTAACCCTGGCCACAGTAGGCTTCGACCAAGCTGGGCGCCTGCTGTAGCTCCTTGAGGCGCGCGGGAACAGTGCGCGCCGTCGGCGACTTGGGCTCGGTTGAACGAAAAAAGCGTGGGGTGCTCGATTTACGAAAAATATGACTCAAAGCGCCCCACGCTTTATTCACAATAATATTAATATTTTTGGTTCATTATTATTATTATTTTCTACCTACTTATATTGAAAATTATTTAAACTTTTTAGGTAGTTTAATATGCTATGAAATCGTGTTTTTTTAAACTATATTTTTCTAATATACTTTCTTTTAGTGACTATAATCCAGTCTAGGCTCTAGAACAAGACTTACTGTAACATTAATCTACCTACTCATTATAATTTCAGACTCATAGCCTGTCAGAGGACCCTGATATTGTGTTGTGCGGTCACAAATGTGACTTACAAGAGAAGAGACTGGTCAACCAGAACCGTGCCAGGGAATTCGCCAAGAACTACAATCTTCCATATTTAGAGACCAGTGCCAAATCAGGGCAGAACATTGACCGTGCCATTGAGATTTTACTTGACCGCATCATGAATAGGTAAGACACTTTGGATAGACTCTTAAAATAAACTAGCGCGCCTCACCATCAACGATTGCATCACTGCTTACCATCAGGTGGGATCGCAGTCAAGCACTAGTTTATATCAATAAAAAATATATATTTATCTTTGGTGTTCACCGAGTCCTGTGTGAATGGTACAAATTAAAATGCGAATATCTACACTAATAATATCATAAAGATGCAAAAATTTTTCATGCATAGAAAGCTGCTGACTCATACGCATACCTACATATATTTCCAGTACACGGGCGAAGCCGTAGGCAAAAGCTAGTGTTTAATATATAGGTTCTCTACACAATTCCACATGTGTTAAGGTGGTTCTACGTTAGAGAAGCCGAGCCCGAGCGAAGCATAAGTCGAGCTCAAATTCGTGTAGTGTGGACTGACTCTAGAGCCGAGTACGAACGACACTACGAATTTGAGCTCGGCTCGTGCTCCGCTCATACTCGGTGCGTGCTCCGCTCGTACTCGGTTCGTGCTTCGCTCGTACTCGGTTCGTGCTCCGCTCGTACTCGGTTCGTGCTCCGCTCGCACTCGGTTTGTACTCTGCTCGTACTCGGCTCTTCTAGCATAGACCCACCTTATGTTAATTATGCCTATTTCGAGCCCATGGTCTGCAGACCTCTGTACCCTTAGCCAAGTTGCTAATCTGCAATAGTTAACGCTATTAGAAAGCTTCAAATGTATGGGAATGACGTCATCTTAACGCTCAGTCACGTATTTAGAACAAAAAAATTGGTGCGTGGCCTACTCGAAGCGTTCGACGCAAGCGAAACGGTTGTAACTTGGCTAGGGGGGCTCGTCTATGTATATTCCTACAACTTTTCCTTTTTCAATATAAGAATTGTCTCCTTACAGGATGGAGTCCTCAGTGGAATATGCGATGTTATGTGCATCGGGGCGCCGCCGTCAATCTCTCCAAAAACTTCAGGCGAATAAAGACAAGAAGTTTTGTTCATGTTAAGTTTTATAGTCTGTGATTTTATACTATCTTAATACATAGACATAGGGGAATGGACTGAGTGCTACCATGGACTGAGCTAATGCTCTCTAGTTGAGAAGTGAATACAGTTAAAAAAGTATGAGAGAGACAAAGCGATTGTACAACCTTGTTTTCTTTTTCTATAATTCTGATTGGCTGACGTCGCAGGCTTGCAGTGTCACCTTCGTAACAACTACCTACCTATATAAAAAGTCAAATGATAAATGATAAATGATAAATGATAAATGATCTTTATTTTGTAAATAGGTTTTAAAAAAACACTTTTACAAAACTCGTTTTGTCTTTAGTCTAGTCAATTTTATGATGGTATTGCTCAGTCCATTCCTTTACGTCTGTAGTCTTATACACACTGTCTTACCTTGAAACTAAAAGTATTTGCTATACACTTTTTTAAAATATTTTGAAAAACATCATAAAGGTTTTATATTACTTATTAGAACTTGAAACCAAAATTATTTATTCCAAATGGGTCTATGGTTAATAAGACTGATTTTTGTTTTCTAGTTCAAGGAACTAAGTATTTATTTTTACATTCCATCCTAATGTTATTACTTGAAATAGTTAGGATACCTTCCTTTTTTCGTTTTTTCGCAATTTTAGTGTTTTCTTTATAGTATGTGCAATGTTTTCGATCTGATATCTTTAGTATTTTTAGCTTTTAATCATCTGGAACTTAATATAAAACAATTGGATGTTGTCAGATATGGTCAGATGGGATCAGCCGAGTACCTACTGTTAGGGGAATAGACTCGATCTATACACACGGACCACAATCACACCACATCGCAGCGACAAAAAGTGGTTGCATATGAATAGTGTCCACAAATGTCGAAGTGATGTGGTACTTTGTAACCAGTGCTTGCAAGACAAATTTGCGATGTTGCTCGTAGTTGCATTATTGTTGCGATATAGTAACAGATCTATGACATATCTAAATCAATTACACGATATCATCCACACGGTTGCGTTCAAAATGTGTACGACAAAACATGGTCAAAAAAATTTTTTTTAAATAGTGCCCAACTACGTGCTTTATGTTGTGGTGTGATTGTGGTACGTCTGAATAGACCTTTAGGGCCGACGCTACGTTAAGCGTAAGCCCGCGACGGTTACCCGCCGCTGACGTCACGCGTGTGCCGTGTGCGACGGTCCCCGTCATTGAAACCGGATCATCTTACGAAGTGTCGCTAGTTCAATTTAAACGGTGTGCATGTACTCGTATCGATGGAGAATTTTAATGTACTATTACGCAGCAAAACGGGCGTGGATCGCCGCGATGGTGCACTTTTGCATGGGACCGCGCGGGCGACCGCGTAACGCATTTCAGCCCTTATTCCGAATTAAGTATTCGACAGTCTGTCTCAAAAAACGATACATTTTCCGAAATATGTCTTTTAGCTCAAAATTTTAGCCTTTGTATTGTGACTATCTCAATTATCGAATAGTCGTTACTGACTTCCAGTCCATCTCGTCTACTTTGTTCCTTATGATAAGTGCAGGGTACATAATCCTAGTCACATGGAAGTTGAGAGGAGTTGAACGTTACAATTAAGTTATTGTTGACTAGTACACAATGATGTCATGGTTTTGTAAATATCGTAGCCATCTTGTTGCTGATGTTTCACACAAATTATGTTCGGACGTAGTAGGTATCCGAATGGGCTTTTTTTAACTAACTGTACTAAACAGCTTCAATAAATGTCGGTGGTGTCCGAATATTTTGTGTTCAAATTGTCAGCAACTCGTTAAAGCAGTGAGTTATTTGGACGCCTAGTTCTTTCATTAAACGCTGACATTCAACGGAATGCCTAGGTCGATGGTTAGTTGAATTAGAATCACTCAATGTTTAACAGCTTAAGCTTATTTTTCACAACTTAGCTTATTAAGTTGTGAAAAATGCAGGTAAGTATTAGCCGGGCAGGAAAGGAGGTGAGGCATATCCTGTGAAGCGGCTCCATACTGGCAATGTATTTTCGATGGGTCAAGGAAACCCCATTTGGCCAGATTATATCGATAACTAGCTTCTGTCTGTGGCTTCGCCCGCGTGGAAGCAAGTTTTTCATACACACCTACTTCCAACCCTTGTTTTACCTCCTAGGGCTGGACTTTCGTAAAATCCGTTCTTAGCAGATTTTACAAAAATCAGTCTCACTATACAAAATTATGAACTTGATTGAACAATTTGTGATGTGATTTTTTTTTTCGTTTCCTGAAAAAAAATTTTGTGGACGGTTGTTCAGTTTCGTCTACTGAGCAAACCCTTAAAGTTTCCCTTACACCTTGTATTAATTCAAATAATATGAATACATGACTCATTGTGTATTAGAGTTTTATTGTTACTAGCTTGTTTCTGTTGTAAAATGTGTTGCACAAGTGTGATATTTTAGTAGCACAAAAAATATACAAAGTATACCTACTGAGTTTAGACCTGCTAACGTTTTTGGGAAAATCTTATGATATTTGATATTCAGGAATTAACCCTAGTCTATTGAAGTAAACATAATCTGAATGAATTGTTATACACTTTTACATTTGAATAATATTTAGATTGTAAGCGAACATTATCGTAAAGGCGTGTTTAGACTCAATTCACATAAGGTAAGTATGCCTGTAGGGCAGAGATATAATGCCGCAGGCATTCCCTAGGTATCGGGAGTTGCAGAGCAATCCTCGACTTCTGTAGGTAAAGCGAGCAATGGGTAGCTCGCCGTCCGCAAGCTCGGGTGGGTTTTAGTCTGTAAAACTTTGACACTACCGACCTCATACTCCACCCAGAGTGAGAGATTTTGTGATTCAATCATTTCCTTAAAAAAAAATGTTTATTACTGTCGGTTGAATGTCATTATCATCACACTTGCAGGTCATCATAAAAATATTATGTAGTACCTACCTACTACTGTTTTTATTTTATTGTTATTTGATATAAACTAGTGCTTGGCTGCAATGCCACCTGATGGTAAGTAGTAATGCAATTGTTATCAGTTAGTTTCAACCTTAAACTTATTCCGAATTGTCATCAAAAGTTTTTTTTTTAACATTCGTCCCAACTATATCAGGCATCTCTTTAAGAGTCTTGGTTACGACCACAGGTAAGTAAGCCCTAACTGTTCTTCGTGGAGTCTAAACACGCCATATGATTTGTAATATAAGTATACTTTATCACAAATGTGTTTGTCTACGTTTAAGTCTGTATATTAAAATAGTGACCCCACCGAGGCTTCATTCCCCTGAAAATATACATATAGAAATCATTTTATCGTGTAATAGAATTATAAGTCCAAAACCATCCTCTTAAAAGTTAAGTCATCGTGAAATCCAAAGAATAGAGCGTATGAGAAGCTTTTGAAAATATTACGAAACAGACCGGGCCTATACACACGCCCCACAATCACACCACATCGCAACGACTAAAAGTGGTTACATATTATGTGAATAGTGTCGCTGCAGCTTCTTGCAGTTGCGTTGTAGTACCTAACCACAGATGACGTAGTGGTTGCGTTGTGGTTAAATTATAGCCACAATTTGCAGACAAAGTCGCGATATCGCTAGTGGTTGCGATATGGTAACGGTGTAGTCGATATCACCTACACGGTTGCGTTCAGCGACAAAATGTGGTCAGTTTGCATTAACTATTTATTTTTATAAAAAACTGCCCAACTACGTGTTTTTTTGTTGTGGTGTGATTGTGATACGTCTGAATATACCTTTAGGGCTATATTTCACCGAGACGCGACCAGTCGCCGCTACCAACAAAATGTATACAGCTCTATAGAGATTTACCTACTCATTTGGTGGCTGTTTGGTTGCGCAAACAATTTGGTGGCGCGACCAGCTCGGACGTGTGGCGACTCTGGTGTCTGTATGGTGTCTAGATCGGTAGCTGAGGTCTATATTTCATCAGGACATCATGGCGGCGCGAC
This sequence comes from Mythimna lalbum, assembly GCA_949319445.1. NCBI lineage: Eukaryota > Metazoa > Arthropoda > Insecta > Lepidoptera > Noctuidae > Mythimna > Mythimna lalbum. The sequence goes on along the minus strand of OX439348.1, from coordinate 6,638,160 downwards.
TGGTCGCGCCACCATCATGGTGTCCCGGTGAAATATAGCTCTTAGTCTCCATTATGTCAATCAAGAAAGAGCAGTTTGAGTGGAATGATCAATAGTTTATTACCTTATTTTTAAATATAGTTATTAAATCTATATTTAATTAAAAGTCTTGCCATAATCATTAAGTTATTCATAATCAATTCTAGTCATATTTAATCATATTCGTAAAAGCGCAAAATTTTAAAAGCGCATACAATTCGAACGATTTGTAATTATTGTGATCGGCTTAAATATTTATTATTAAATAATAATATTTTATAATGTATTAAGTATTAATAATATTGAGATTTACCCTTGACCAAATTGCGATTTATATACATACCTATTATGAAGTGTCAATTTTGTGTACAATTTATTAGCTATTTGATGTTTTCTGTGTCATTAAATTAAATAATGATTAATTAAATTGTTTGTATTTGAACCTGAGTAACACTCAATGAAATACCATATGTAGCAGTGGTGGCCGAGGTGTAATGGCCCCGACTCACGAGTTGTAGGTCACGGGTTTGAACCCAGCTAGGCGCACCACTGCTCTCAAAACGGTGAAGGAAACCGGAATGTCCTAGAACCAAAAATTCGAAAACATGTGTGGTGGATTACGGCCCATTCCCTCTCCTAGAGAGGAGGCATGAGTCTTAGCAGTAGGAACATTAAAAAGGCTGATGATGACCATATAGTGTCGTCACATATGGGCTACATGCCACAGCCACAAATGCCGCCACGAGAAACTAGAAGCGGCCACAAGACAGTTGTGGCCGGTGGCTGCTACTTTTTTTACCCACGCGCGCAGTATCATAACGGACTCTAACGAAGAAGGTTTAAATGCACGAATGGTGTGTGACGGCGTTTTGTATAGAATAGAATAGAAATACTTTTTTACGTATCGTTGTGTAGTGGCCGGTGCAGGCCACAAGAAGCGAGTAGTGGTTTTTTGTAGCGTGTGACGGCCACCGGCGTCAACCGTGTACGGTGAATCCATATGAAATGTTTAAAAACTATAGTAAATATAGTGGCGGCTTTTGGTGGTTGTGGCCGGTGACTCTTAAACCGAGTAGTGTTAAAAGTTTGGACACTATATTTAAATTAAAAAAATTGTTTAAAACATTCAAACGGACAGTGACTAGAAGACTACCTCATGCAAATCTGAGGCCCTACTGAGCTCTTAACGCAATCCATTTGACGACCTAAACTGAACCGTTAAAGGGATGGAGCTATACTGTGTGCTCAACTGACATTTCAACAGATCATGGTGAGTCCCTTGGTGCCAGTGGGCAAGGCTCGCCAAACTTTAGAGCCAGTGGGCAAAGCAGCTTGCTCGATGGCCGTTGGGGCCGAAAGGTTCTGGAATGGTGACTATGTACCAGAAGACGTAGCGTTGGAAGGCCTCCTACAAGGTGGACCGATGACCTGGTAAGGGTTGCGGGAATCCGATGGATGCGAGACGCACAGGACCGTTCATTGTGGTGACACTTACGGAGGCCAATGTCCAACAGTGGACGTCTTTCGGCTGAAATAATGATGATGATGGTGAAGGCCTTGGTGTCGAAGACTCGCCAAATTTAAGTGCCGGTGGGCAGGGCATATTGCTCGCAGAATAGATGATCAATGGGGTCTAAAGGCCCTAAATGGCAAGCGCATACCGAAAGACGCAGCATTGAATGGCCTTCCACAAGGTGAACCGATAGCTTAGTGAGGGTCGTGGAAATCGGATGGATGCAACACGGACAGGACCGTTCATTGTGGTGACACTGGGGGACATATACCTCATATTTCCAACTGTGAGCGTCTTTCGACTGAAATGATGATGGTGCTGAAATGTAGTGTGACTCTTTAGATGCTCCTTTGAACAGTCAAGTAGAGCTGAAGCTAATTTCAGTTAGAATATGGGAAATAATTATTTTTTACCATTGGCACCTATAGATATTATTATACTGCTTACCAGGAGAGCAGTTAGAAGCCTAGTAGTAACCCTTGACCAAATTGTTGGTCGCGGTTTCAAACCCAGCCAGGCACATTACTTTGAGTAATATATTTTATCACCACTGCTCTCGAAACGGTGAAGGAAAACATCGTAAGGAAACCGGCATGTCCTAGAATTATAATAAACTCAAAGTCATGTGATACCGCACTAGGCCCGCGTGGTGGATAACAGCCCATTTCCTCTCCTAGAGAGCAGGCCCGCGTACCAGTAGTGGGAACATTATGATAAGAAAGGTTATGTTGTATGCTTTCTCCTTTATAATAAGAGCGAGTTTAAGAGGGAGTTTTTATTTCTTATTTATTTATGTGTCCATCTGCCATGGACCCCGGAATTTTCCCCGCATTTTCTGGACCGAATAAGTTGTAATTTAGTATATTACACACATAAGGTACCAATTTGTGACCCTCATAAATAGATATTTACAAGTTAAATGACCCAGTGACAAATTTTGTAAGGAGACTTTTGGGGCGCAAATCGAAGTTATTCAATCTTTATGTACCGTGCGGCATTAGATGATACGGTTGGCGAAGTAGTCGAACGATTGACGTCTGCACTGCATGCCATGGGTTTGATTCCCGCGCGGAACAAATATGTCTCTGACGTCGACGCACAAATGAATACCACGGATCCAGTACATCATTTTGGATCCCCCAGAGGTGGAATTTTTTCCCTATTATTAAAAAAAAAATGTAGGTATAAAATTCGTGCCTATTCTAACATTTTTAGTGAAAAAATGAATGAATTACTTTTAAAATTAAAAATGTCATCGGCTTGATTAGAATGAACGATTTATCTATACCGATGGTTGTTTTTTTTTTGCTTTTTTACTAAAAATATCATTGGTGTTGGTTAGAACCTATGATTAGTTTAAGCAATGATTAGCAGATTACTAATAATTAAATTAATTTAGTCAGCATTTTAATTGTTTTTTTTTTTTAATTATTACCTATGGTTTATATGTATGTCTCTGTAATAAACATTAGGTGCAAGATAAGAACACATAGAGCTGTCAGTCTCAGCTACTAACAAAAACTTTGAACTGGGAGATCATACATTACACAATAGTGAAATCAAACCCAATCAGAGTTTATTTTCAAATACAATTTAGCTTCAAACCGTACGAGGGGTCGTGGGCGAGTTCACCAAACTGCGATCATCTGGTCCCCCTGCACGCACGTGATTCGTCTAGCTGCAGTATTTTATCGTCCAACCAAGCAAAAACTTACCAAATTTCGTATGGCTTAGAGTTCAAAACTGTGGGCATCAAACTGATAAGCTGCAATACACAATGACAATGCCACTCCAGATGGACTCTGTCTCAAGGACATAGTGTCGAAATTGGCCTTTCTGAAGGACGCGAACCCATCACGCAGACGCGGAAGCTCCACCACTACGTCACACTAGCGCTAATCTCACTCCTACTTAGCGTTGTTTTCGTTGTTTCTACGATACTAAACCAAAATGTGATCTTTTGTGTTACTAATAAATTAAACCTTTCTTCATTTTTTGTTCTGTATCTTTTCTGTGTTCGAATTTTCGTGTTCCGTACGTCTGTCTTTTCTTAAAGCGAGAGTGTAGTGTGTATAGTGTGCGTATCGTCCGCGGCTAGCTTCATTCCAATTGCCAGTTTGTTTATGAGTTGGAAGACAACAGATTGGTGCAGCCGGCTTCTCCGCTCCGTAATTCGAAGCAGTGTGTTTTCAGTAAGACGCGAGTTATCAATGAAGTCGCCTGAAATCGGGATCGAAACGTGAACACAGTGAAGTAATATCCGCTTGCTAGTACGGCGAGTGTATAACATAATATCCGCGTGGTTTCAGTGTAGTGTTGACATTTTGTACTATCGAACTGTAAACGATTCGACAACGATATTGAGAATATTTCGAGTATTTATTGTAATCAAGTAACTAGTGATTTAATTAGGCATCTTTTTTGGGTAAGTAACATTTTTTTATTTTATTTGTGTGATAAAATAAACATTTATGTGTTAGAAAATACCGCGGTAGGTACATGTTTTGTATAAATACCACTACTATACTAACTAGTAGGCACGTTAAAAAGTAAATACTTGCACGTGACAATAATAGGGCCCTACACACATTTTGAAAATTCACTATTTTCATTATTTTCCTCTACATTATAGATGCAGTGTCGTGAACGAATCGTTATCTTCATTCCAACTTCAAATACATATAATTCCTATAAGATTCTTATTAGAAACCATAAATAACAGTCGCTGTAAATAAACAGGAACATTATTTCAGTAATTGGAATTCCGAAACACGTGTATCTTATTTACATTTTTATTTCAAATGCTACAAAATTGACTGTTTTATGCTGCTACGAGTGTTCGGCGTCGAGAGAAAACGTGTTTCCTTGTATTTTCCTCGAAGTGTAAATTGTATTTAGTAAGAGTATTTAATGTAAAAATAAGGAAAGTATATAGTAGATATGTCGTGGCAGATCCTAGAATTGATTACTTCATGATATCGTCAACTTCTTCTTTTCGTGTCGATGCTCTCAAAGTATACTTTTCCTTACCAATACAACAACCTGTACAGCTCTATTGTTGGCCTCGTATAGATCCTGAAAACTGCAGGTCATTACGAAGCATGGGCAGCACAGAAGGTGGCGCAAGTCCTGTGGAGAGGGTCCACACTGGCACTGTGTTAGAGATGGGTCGAGGAAACCTCATTTGGCCAGATTGTTTTTAATTTGGTTTTCCTGTAAACCTCATACTCATATGTCCAACTAAAATTGGCCAAATCGTTTAAACGTTAACATTTGTAGATACGTCAATCTTCTTTTGGCCATATCATTGATGTGGAATTTCTATAATAAAAAAAAAAACAATTCTTACGAAAGTAAGCCAAACGAGGATTTACTTATCATCAAGCTGTAACGTTTAAAACGATCGGTCCAGTTTTAGTTAGCCATTTCATGAAGTGATCAATTTCTAAGATCTGGCCACGACAGATATATATTAGAGGTACCTAGATACCTAGGTATATCAACCACTACCTAGATACCTAAGTCATCTATAGGCTACGTGAGTGCATGCGTGCAAGGCCCACGGCGTTGCTAGGGCAATCATAGGCGGTCATAGACTCATGGGGGTTTAAACCACCCTTGAATGTTTAATGCCTAGTTCTAGTGCCTATGGCAGCAATTTCAGCCGCGTATGCCTCTACAGTATAGTATTATATCCGACGTATACATGGGTATGGTACAATTACGATAGTGTATCTAAAATTGACCCTTTTAAAACAGATAGGGTGTTTTTAATTTCATGCGGATTTCATCACATATGCGGGTTGGGTTCAAAATGGAAAAAACGCAACCCGCATTCGTATTCCACGCATAAATAGTTGTATGATATGGACATTCGCGAGGGTACGCGTGCGGAGCAATCCGCATGCGTGATAATATCCGCACGATATTTAAAATACCGATAGGCGACCACCAAAAGGTTTTGTTTATACAATTTTGGAAAAAATTGTATTTGCAAAACATAAGTGTTTTCTTACTTTTTTATTTTTATTAAGGTCTATTCTTGTGAGGATAGACCATAGATAGACCGACCGACATAGGTGGACCGATGACCTAGGAGGGTGAGGGTCGCGGGAATTCCGATGAATACGGGGCGCACATGACCGTTCGTAGTGGCGACACTTGGAGGAGACCTATGTCCAGCAGTGGACGTCTTATGACTGAAATGATGATGATAAAGCTTATTTACTTTGACTGGAAGATCTTCCAGATATCAGAAAACACAGACTACAGCAGAGAATTCAAAGTTGATAGCGTTGTGAAAACAGACCTCAATGTGGTTAACATTTGTCCCACTGAACGAGTTCGTAATCAGACCCAGATTACTTTCACACTACCGTAAACTAATATTAAAAATTCAGGGTTTAATCTCGGGAGAGAAGGCACCGAATTTAACTTTTATAATGGAATCGCATTAGAAACAGAGAAGTTTACCTGAACTGAGGCGTTGTTTCAAGGAATCATTATTTCTGTCGCTCTGAGTAGAGTGGTAGGGTAAAAAAACTTTTACTGACTAAAGCCAAGGTAACTCTTTCAGAAATTTTCATTCCGTTATGCTGACATCTTACATCGACTTGGGTTTGGTTCTTACTGGACCAGCCGAATTTTAGAACCAGGCCTGAACACGAAATGTTGTTCTGCCAATTACCACCATGACAACACACAGTAGTGCTCCGCCCTAACGAGCCATACTTCTACCGTATATTCTACTGTGCTCTCCAGGCGCCAGGCCAGATGCTCAAGCAATTTTTCCCGCTGAATCCGAAACAGTTACCTGCAGAAACCTACGAAGAGTGACCTGAAAGGACAGGTGACTGAGGGAAAGAATCGCAAAAGAATAAATCCTGATGGTAAAAAATAGAGCCACAATTAAAAAACAAAAACAAAGCGTGGCTATAACGGAAGCATTTTACAAATTCACACACACTTCTTCGTCTCACTTCAAAATGTACATTACCAGTTAATGTTTCCTTATGCCATATCATATCCTTGATTATGATACTTACAGCATTAATATAGGGTGGTAGAATTAAAGTAGATCCTCATGTTCTATTGCAGTCAATTAGTGTTAATTAATCTTAATAACTCGTTAATTTACAGGCCGTGTTGTTGCCAAAACAAGCTACCAAGAAACGTGAAGCACAATAGACATGTTTAGAACATTTCTACTTAAGACTAAAGAGACTCTCAACCTGGGCTCTGAAAATGGGATTAAGAGAGTATTAGATGAACTAAAAATCTTCGTCTTGTTTTAACTCAGTATTGTATTGTTTGAAAGCTTTACATTCGGAAAAAGTAGTGATTTAGGTTTAATGTTGTAATTTTTATTGATGAAGGTATCGGTACTATTGTGAGAATAACCTCAGGGCGTCAAAAATAGTTATCTTAATTAGGTATACCTAAAAGGGCTAGATCTACAGACAGCAATAGTATATTTAGATGCAAGTGGGAAAACTTTGTCATTACGATAGGCTAGGCGATTTTAGAGCCGAAAGACAAGGGCCATTGAGTCCACAAGTATCAAATGACGTTTTTAACATACTCACCACTATTGTTTCTCTTATAAAATTAATATTTTAGTGACGGTCCGGCAACCAGCCTGATACAATACATACTTATAATAAAACGTGACGGAAGCTGGTCGCCGTACATTTCCGTACTAGTGCAAAATACACTATATTGCGTGCGTAAAACGATAAAAGTAGGAACGGGTTTTCGATTGTGTTGAAATCAATGTATAATGTATCTTGTTTCCAACAAAAGTACCCAGCATGCTACATCTTAGAACTCTTATACAGGCGGAAAAAACTGCGATATGATCCTCAGTCATATATAGAGCAAAAGATCTTAATACTCAATACTCAATAATAAAACACTTGCAGTGTAACGCCTGAAATGATTTGCTACAAACGAGTATTTTTAAAATATTTTCCATCAACTTTTTCCTTAGCTGAAGACAGACGAACATAGCTCAGGATCAGTTCAGTTTACCATTGGTATCTAGGCCAATGAGGCGATAGATGATTGAAATATAGACTGTTTACATTCCTTGCGAAAACCGAATAATTTATAATATCATGCGAACGTGATTCATGACTGTATTCTCGGTTTTTGAACAAGTATGAGAAGAAACGAAGGGAGGAGAATTTTGATGGACTTCAAAACGGTTTGACGTCAAAAGTTTGATTGACTGGTTATGAAATATAATGCTTTGAATGCTTACGTTATTCTGATTTTAGTTGTACCTGGAATCTTTATTTTTAGCTTTGTTAGTCTTGTGATCCGGATTCCGGATACAGTTTTCAAGGTTTTGAAGATCTGCGGGAATGTTTGAAAGAGTAACCGTGACCATAGAACGCAAAGGGCAAATAAAGGACACTGATAGATTTTAGTCAGTCAAAAACATGCCTTCTTGCTCTAGACCATTGTCAAAACAACAACTTCTTTTGCCCTACAAAAGAAGTTGTTGTTTTGATAATGGTCTTCTGAAAGTGTAATTTTCAATGTCAGCAATTTGTTCAAGCTTCAAAATCTCTTAAATTTTTATCTATAATTAAGTGTCTACACCTGAACTTAGTAAAGTTTTTTCGCTATTAGCCCTCATCTCAGTGCTGACTTCCTCCATTGCCTTTTGCGATTATCTCGCACACAATTTATCTGTTAGTATCTACCAGTTATCATCTCTAACAGTGGCGTAACTATACCATCCGAGACCTGTGGCAAAATCATTAGGTGGGGCCCCAGGCAAAGCGTCAACTTTGGTTGGATACATCACTGAAATACAGACGTAAAATATTCATTATTATTAATTAATCGGCAGGTCTCTAATCGTAAATAAATCCATTATTATATTTCGTCTCTGAAGGTGCCCACCTTTTTCCTAGTGCCGTATCTATAAGGTAGTCAAGCAGGCAATATTCCACGGGAAACTAATCCTTTTCTTATTATGTATACGATTAATAAATATCTTAATAATTTACTTGAATTTTTATATTTATCTCTCCGCGCCAGGGGCCCGTGGCATTTTGCCAGCCTTGCCACCCTATAGTTACGCCACTGATCTCTAACAATCTCTCACCCATCGTCTTGGAATTTCAGGATGTTAGTTGTGAGAACTACGTTCTACCAAACTTTTTCAACATCACAAACATCCCTACCCATACCACTATGCAGTTCTATTTTGATTCCTCTATCTTAAATCTTCACAACAACGCGCCGTTGACGTTGGCAGTAACCGTGGGCGCATAGTTTGATAGTCTTTAGATAACAGACGTAAACAAACAGATATTTCCATATAACTGTCATAGTTATTTCTGTAGGGTTAACCTATGGACGTATATACAAGACGTTTGCGTCTGCAGTAACTTCGGTTCTTGACGTAATTATAATGAATCTTTCGTAAAACGGGTGTAGACGTGCCAAGTAGAGCATAGGCACATTAGTAATATTAGTATTAACACGTTCCCTGAAAATTGAGTTTTTAGTTATTATGACTGTATTTTCTTCATTAATATTGACGGATGAGGCGGTTATAAGCCTTTCTGATTCGAGGTGGTGCGTTCACTTGGTGGTATGATCCAATAATATTTAGAGACAGGTAACATCATCATCATCATCATTTCAGCCGATACACGTCCACTGTTGGACATAGGCCTCCCCCAAGCGTCGCCACAACGAACGTTCCTGTGCGTCTCGCATCCATCGGTTTCCCGCAACATTCACCAGGTCAACAGACCACCTTGTTGGAGGCCTTCCAACGTTGCGTCTTCCGGTACGCGGTCGCCACTCCAGAACCTTTCGGCCCCAACGGGCATCTGTTCTGCGAGCAATGTGCTTGCCCATTGCCAGGTAACATGAGATGTGCGTAATCTTTTCTATTCTCTCTTCAATAAAAGGTTAAGTCAAATTATATGAAGAGTTTATTTAATTATTTTTATGATACCCGTCTGAAAGTAGGTACTAAAATACTCTCTTGTTTCCACTTACCACTTCAGCTTCGTAATAATTTATCTCCTCATAACTTTTCCTCCCTTAAACCTTTCTTTTTATGATAATCTTCTATATTACGACTCTTACATAGACAGGACTGTCTATGTAAGAGTCGTAAGGCCTGTTCTAGCAGAGTCACAAAAAGGAAAATATCTTCTTACTCAATCAAAACAAATAGGTAAATTGAGCGTACCGTGTTTCTTCTACGATCTTTTTAATAAGCCAATTTATGTGAAGAGCTTATTTAGTTAGTTTTTTGATACCTGACTGAGGTATATCCTCTTGATTCCGGTTTCCTCTTCATAATATATTCTTTCCTCATAACCTTTCTTCCCTTTTATAATAATCTTCTAATCGACAGTCCTTTAGCCTGTTCTGGCTAAGTCATTAAAAGGAAGATATTATAGCACATCTAATGCAACTGTATTGTATTTCTGTACTTTTTTTTTTATTTTTCCGGTTGTTTGTATTATTTTTTATGTTGTGTTATTTTGTGTTGCTTGCTCCGAATAAATGCTATTCTATTCTATTCTATATGTATCTCCTCCCTACTCAATCCTCATAGCTGTCTCTTTTCAATGATCAAAGATAAAAAATACTTGGAGATACCAAAATACTGTTTCTACGGAGCACATTATATCTCCATTCACATTCCTCTGGTCATTCAATCATTGTTACCTCACACTCCATAAAGCTTATTGTACAGTCATTGCTAATTTAAGCGTTCTCTGTTCCGCTATAATTAATCAACTAGAGGTCGTACTATATCATTTGTGGGTATTATAGCAGTCTAGTTTTCATGACTTGAAATTAAGGTCCCATTCAAAATACATTTTGTATTATTTGGTAGGTAATGGTTTTTTAATCATGCATAGCCTATAGTATACTATAATAGATCGAAAAACTTGTAGAAAACCAAATAATTACAGAGTACTGTAGTTACGCTAGACCACAAATGCGGCCAACTTAAATTTCGTACATGCTGTGTGCCCGCAGATGACATTAAAATTGAGTCTTTACGCATTAAGTGTGTTTTAATTCTCAAGAGTTGCGTTCATCAGAACATGTTATCGTGAGAAATTGTTTATTTACTTATTACGCCAGTATTTATATCGCATTCCTACTTTTTAGATCGCAATTCTTTGGATACATTGGCTATTCTAGAGCTGAAGGTATCTAGCAAATGAATTTGATATAAGTTTTCCTATTCTGAGCCCCATATTTTTAGTACAGACCACGTACTTAACTCGATTCGAAAAGGTCAGATTTAATGCTCTCTGCAAAATCTCTGCTCCGCTGTTTCCTGATAGCTTCAACCTGGGCTTGTTAAAGTCAAGAGTGAATATGTTACTTCAAGGCAAGCATGTTCCATCGTTTAGTTATAATAATCAACATAGAACCATAACTAGATTTATATTTGATCAGGCAATAAAGTGTCTTTTTTAAAACATTGCCCTTTTACTAAAAAACTAAAACGATTACACACACCTTTATGTTGACAAAGGAATATAGAGAATTTCTACCGCGTTCTCCCACGCATGTTATAAGAGTCAAATAAGGGTCACTACTTGAATAAGCGCGACTAAATGCTTTCTGTACCATTTATAAAAGGCGTGGGATATGATAATCATGACTAATGTGTTTTTAAAAGAGTCCTAATTTCTATTGTTATTTCATCATCCTGCCCTTCTATGTAATTTGGAGACGGTATAACAATTTTTCTCCTGTCTCTCTCTTTTTTTCTTTATATTGTTTTTTTGCCAATTTACATTGATGTTGTTACTTAGAGATTGTATTTTTTTATCCTGATCACTTCGCTCTTGCCCTTACCCAAATTCATTAGAAACCGATGCACTATCTTCTTCCATTCATCCTTCATCGCAATTTTTAACCCCTTTCTACATGTTACTATTATTTACCTATAGTATACCACCTTTTTCATTGTTTTCCTTCTTTTAAATCTATTCTCATTCAAACTCAAGACATTTTTTGCCTATTTATCCAACAGACCTCTGTCCAAAAAAAAAACTACATATTCTTCATTTCTTTTCCATTTCTATCGAGTGTTCTGCAATGAATTAATGTAAGTCATAGTGACTAACACAACTAACACACCCTTTACCCAGGATATAAAAGACAGCTGTTTAACCAAAAGCTTGCACATTCGACGCACATTCGTATGCACCCTAAGATACATATAATTACACAAATTACCATACAGACAGACATTCCTCGGGGCACTGCAGCGCTTCACGTAATGGGACTGAACATTATCATTCTGGGCTGTCCTTAAGAGATTCATGTAATGCGATATTTAACAGATGGTAATTTGTTAATTTGAATGCAGCACTGTTAGAGAGTTTTATCTTGAAGATCGCTTGACTCTCGCCAATCAGTATTTCTGGTTTATATTTGCACATGTGTGTGAATAAGATTTTTGCTTCCAAGAAGTAAGAAAAGTTTGGAATATGCAGACTTTGAAACTCTATATATAGCATAGTCATTAACCCTTTTTTCTTTCAATATTTGAATGATATCACTTCAAAGTAACAAAATTTCCTCGTCTTTAAAATAAAGAGAAGGAAAAAAACATCGAACCAAGCAAATGTAATAAAATGCGTTTCCACAAATTGCGGAAGCTGTGTCGACGGCGCGGTCTTTTAACAGTTTTTCTTTTCAATATCCGTCCGCCCGATGACTGACGTGAAACATCTTAAATAAAATAGCGTTTTAAATTGAAATTTTCTAAAAGATCTTGATAATACTGGGTCTTTTGGGCTTTATGGGCCGACAATGACGCGACCAACAGTCCGGTGGCGTCCGTCCTTATCTATTGCTGACCCAACCCTTTTCACTGCCACTTGGAGCATTCTATGCCTATCTACTTACGTTGATGCCCTCATGAAGTCGGGAGGCACGTATGTACTTAAGTGCGAAGGTACGTACTTGAAGACAGTTGCGAAAATTCGAGGGTATTTCGTTTTTGGTGCGAAAAGGAAGCGAGTGGAAGATTACTGAATTTATTTACTCAAGTCATTGGGTGATACGATTCGCGAGTGATTTTTTATTAAATATTTCATTCATAATGAGTCATGTGTACCTATTGTTTTGAAACCAAAGAGTTTTTACAAGGTTACAATACACAGTGTGTTATAAACCCCATTTTTGTTTCGTCGTATTTTTATTCAAGAAATCGATAGTTTGCATTATTTTTAGTGATAGAGTTCAACTCCGGTTTTGATACGACTTTTAGTTTATTTTTAAAAAAATGTCAAAGTTTCGTAATATCCGCATCATGGAAAACGAAAAAAATATATTTAATTAATAATATCAATAACTTCCAGATAACACGGAATTAGCTTATGGTTTTAATACTGTATATAATACAAAATATAAACAATATTCTAAAGTAGAAATGATTTGCTAATACGTTGTTATAGTTGAATAAAAAAATAAAAACGAAAAATGAGAAAAAAAATCATATTTTGCGACTAGTTCATGTTAGAGCAACCAAAATTAAAGAAAAGACAGGGTATTGTATGCACAATTAATGGAAATAACAAAAACTAGAATAAATAGTTCGGTTGATTTTTAAATATATTTTTTTCGTTTTCCAAGATGCGGATATTACGAAACTTTGACATTTTTTTAAAAATAAACTAAAAGTCGTATCAAAGCCGGAGTTGAACTTTAGCACTAAAAATGATTCAAACTATCGATTTCTTGCATAAAAACACGACGAAACAAAAATGGGGTTTATAACACACTGTGGGTGGTGGTCATTTTCCAATAGTAACAATCGTGAACCATGTTGGGACAGCAAAAAAAGAATATGCGCAGATGAGGACTTATCATTTAGGCAACTTATAATCAAAGATAATCTTAATACATTTTTATCTAATAACTAGCATCTGCCCGCAGGTACAGAGAAACCTACTTTGGTTTCTTTGTACAAACTTTACACCCCTATTTCATTCAATTAAGGGCTGATTTTTTTTAAATCCTTTCTCAGTGCTCGCCTACGACATAAAATAAAGCCTTATGCAATATTTTACGCCCCTAGTCCCAGTAGTTTTGACTGTGAGTTGATAAGGCATTCAGTCAGTTTCTATATAGATTAACCAGCTTTTAACCGCGGCTTCGCTCGCGTTTATTAATATAATTTACTCTCCATCCCCCTTTTCTCACTTAAAAAAAAGCCTATGTCCGTCTCCAGGGTCCCAACTATCTCTGTACCAAAATTCTTCAAAATCGGTTTAGCCATTTAGATGTGACGACGTAACAAACAAATAAACAAACTCACTTTCGCTTTTATAATATTAGTAAGGTTTAGTAGGTAATAATAATTTAACATTTTGATTATGTCGTACGTGTCGTACTTATGTGTTTCAAGGATTTATCATTTAAAGTTGACACAGTAGTAGTAACATTTGCTTATTAATATCTTTTTTAATTTATACGTAAATAGATAGAATTTTTTTTCTTCTCTTTGTAGTTCAATAACAACATGTTCCACAACACGTACAATACAACACAACACAATACGTTGAATCCACCTTTTAGGCCGGGACTCCACTAAGGCAGAGATGTGTGCGATGTGCTGTGTGCTGTGCGAGAAGAGATGTTTTTTCGCTCGGGGGACTCCACCAAAGCGGAGATGTATGCATTTTCGTCGTTCACTGTGCGTCGTCCGCGCACAGCTCACATCTCCGCCTCCATCGCGCCATACAAATATTACACATCTCCGCAAAGCGATCTCTACTGCAGCTGAGCGGAGAGGAGATGTGTCAATAACACAATTCTATTGGTTGTTTAAAAAACTTCTCTTCGCTCGTCTCGTCTCTGCATTGGTGGAGTCCCGGCTTTATACGCACGTACGCTTTTCAGGCTCCGGAAGGGAGGGAGAACTTTTCCAAATAAATGCTCACGTGAACCCTTATTAATTCCAAGGTCATTAACATTTTCCCATTAAAATTACCATCTCAATTACAATGACCTTCTAAATGTTTCATGATATGTAAATTCAGAGAACAACACCGAATTCTAGACAATTTAATAGGTCATAATCATTTTACGAGTCCCAATTAAGCTGGGATGACGTAGTTTTGGATATTATTGTCTGAATTAAAATTTTATTGGTACTTATGCCGTAATGTCAAGTAGGTGTCGGGTTGTAAGATGAAACACCCTGTTTCTAATTTAAGAGTTTAGAAGAGTTAAGTGCACGTTTGATCTGTAAAGGCCCCTAGCAATGACGACTTTTTGTAGCGATACTGTAGCGCGTTCGCATCGACACAATTGCGATGTCGTAGCGTGTTCGCATCGATACAGTCGCGATGCTGTAGCGCATTCGCATCGATACAGTCACGAAGCTGTAGGGCGTTCGCATCGATACAGTCGCGATGCTGTAGCGCATTCGCATCGATACAGTCACGAAGCTATAGGGCGTTCGCATCGATACAGTCGCGATGCTGTAGTGCGTTCGCATCGATACAGTCGCGATGCTGTAGCGCGTTAGTAGCGCGTTGTCATTTTTTCTATAGTGCTTGCAAGTGCGACTAAAGCGCGTTAGAAGCGATACTGTCGCGCGCTTACGAAAGACGCGACAGCATCGCTACAAAAAGTCGTCATGGCCGAGGGCCCAAAGAAGATACGTAGATAGATTTATTCTAGACTTCTATAAAGAAATCGATAAAAGCGTTTCGTAAGATAAGTGAGTGGAGCCTCGTACAGTCTGGCGCACTCACCCATATAGAGACATGACGTGCGATAACTACCTACTTGTGTCCTGTCAATTACCCTATGCATTCCAGGGCCACGCTTACTCTTTTGCACAATTTCGCAGCCCATACTTATGAGCCTGTAACGTCCCAATGAAGGGCATAAGCTTCCAGTCTATCTTTTCACTTCTTCAGTTTTGCAATTTTGTGCCAGACCATTAAGAAAGGGAAAATGAAGAAAACAAAAAAAGAAACAAAAAAGAAGAAAAGGAGGTTCATACTACCATCATGTACCGCGTTGGCAGTATGACCATTGGTAGTTTGGGTGGTGTGTGTGTAGTGTAGGTACTAGTGTAGGTGTCGAGTAAATGAAAGTCCTTGCTGTATCTCCAGGTATAATTACCTCACACACAAAACTACAAAACAGTTTTGTAGAAGGCACAAAAGCAGTACAGTCAGTATATGAAATAGAAAAAGTCCTTGGAATTACAGCGATAACTTAGAGTGGGTAGATCGTTCACAATTTATATTATCGGCGCGAGCGCACGTATATCTAGTAGGCAGCTTAGATCGTGACTGGTGAGAAACGAAATATAACTTGGCGGTAGAAGAAAATAAGTCGTCGGCGCGTCATTGACAGTGCACGTGTTCAATGCGTCACGACAATGTGTATGTTGTGTTTAGTGTTAGTGAATATGTGTTGTGAACTTGGAAATACATATATATATAAATATATATGAATGTAGAAATATACATAATAGATGTAGGTGAGTACCTATATATATATTTTGTACATACGTGTAAAGTGTATACAGTAATAATATATGTGAGTCACCCATAGACCCTTGGTCACTTGGCCCTACCACATTGTCGTTTCCGATTAGAACTTAGTTGACTTACTATAAAGTAAAAAAAAAGAACTGGTCACATAAACAAGAACGCAGAATAATTACTCGTCACCGCTAGTGTCTCCCAGAGGACTCATAAAAGTTCAGGAACTTTGAACAAACTTAACTAATTAAGCGAAATACTCTTTTGGAAGTAGAAGTCGTAGACTGATAGAATAGACAATGATAATATTGATAGCTTCTAAAAACTTGAAAACCGTTGAGAGTTTTTTCTCCCTTATTTTATACTCTCTGCACATCTTGCCTCAGACGCCTAACTTCACTGTATAGCATAAAGCATAATCATTTTAATGTTCCCACTGCTGGGACTCAGGCCTCTCTCTAGGAGAGGGAATGAGCCAAAATCCACCATGCGGGCGACATTCACCAACCCACGCCTGGCCCGCGCTTTTCTTCACCTAGATATGAGGCTTGAGTTTGAACCCCAGCAATGAATCCCAGTGAACAATGAAAGGCTGATTATGCTTATGCTAATAATATATTTTCTACTTTATTTTCGTAACCTATTTTAAATATAAATTGATCTATAACCTTACCCGTAATAACTGCGCTTGTGGTCAATATTCCCACCACAAACGAAATTAAATTGGTCATATGCAATGATGCAATTAAGCTCATATTTCAAGTAATTTGGTTTTATAGGGTGATAATTTTATTCATCCGCAAATTATTTAAATTGGTTTATCAATTAGTTCAATATTATTCCTAGTTTACACAACTGTTTTCAGTATTGACTTTCAGGATTATTAAAAACTCTTGTATGTATCCTACTTACTTTACCATCATCATTTTTGCCGAAAGACGTCCACTGTTGGACAATAGGCCTCCCCGAAACGTCGCCACAACGATCCATGTGCGTGTCGCATCCATCGGATACCCGCGACCATGACCAGGTTATCAGTTCTACTTGTGGGAAGCCTTCTAACGCTGCGTCTTGCGGTACGCGATCGCCACTCCAGAACCTTTCGTCCCCATCGACCAGCTGTTATGCGTGCAATGTGCCCCCACAACGGCGAGTTGTGCTCTTCGCGCGCCTCAAAGAGATGTCAGCAAAATTGACGAGGCCAGTTAAAGCCGATGCCTGCCGAAGCTGCAGATTTTTCCCATTCATGACCTTTCCAGTGTGAGCAGAAGCTAAGCGCGGAGCGGCGAGCATTAAAATGAAAAGTATAAAAATGATTGGAGGAACTCCACGAGACGCCGCTCCTAAGGCCGCGCGCTCACGTACCGATATCGCCCCGCTTGGTGGAACACTGAATTTTTAACAGAAAAATTCTGCCACTCCTTCCAGATCCACCCAGAGCAAGAGAAGTTATTTGTTGATTTCCCAAGTACAAAATGGCCAAGTCTCCAGTAACCATGTCAGGTCCCCTCCAAAATGCAACACTACTAAAACAGGACGATTTACAGCACCTTTTATAGCAGTTGTCTATATGTTTACGACAATATTGTAAACTAGTTTTATTTTCAAACTATCCTTCTATTAGTTGGTAACCCTTCGTAAATCTGTTGACAGATGCGTCTTCAGTTATCGTATGACCGTCCAACCCTCTGCCCTCACCCTCACGATACGGACCGGGTTTGTTATCGACGGATTTACTTTTTTTATTGCGGCTCTCAGTTCCCTTGCCTTATCCTACAATTTATTGTGGGTTAATGCTTCGTATGAGAATGAATTATATGAAATTAAGTTTATTTGAGGTTACTGTATGGGCCTGGAGAAAAATCTGGAATTCCTTACCGGAGTCTGTGTTTCCTGATAGCAACAAGCTAGGGGTCTTTGAGTCAAGAGTGAATAGGTTACTTCTAGGCAAGAGTGCTCCATCGTCGGCAACATCATTGCTTGCCGTCAGGTGATATAGTGGTCAAACGCGAGCCTAACAATAATAAAAAATAAAAAATCTTTATATTTATAATTTTTCTGTACGTGTGTATGTCATCTAACTCCTCTAAAACGGCTTGGCGTTTTGTGGGTATATTATTTTGAGTGGGTCTCTAGATAGTTAGAAAATACAGTTGGCCCCGGTAGGTCGCACTGCAATCGGGTTTTTAACGTTTTTTTTTTTTCTGAAAACGTTTTGCTTTCGGGCAAGACAATATCTGCCGGGACCGCTAGGGTGCCCAAAAAAATAATATTATTCTTTATTTCTCAGCCTGGTTTTCAAAAGGTTTAAACTTTTATTCACATTGAAAGCCATTTTCTCTGTCTAAAAATAAGCACTGCTTATTATTGGAATAGATGTTGAAAAGATAAAGTAAAATTTGAATGTGTTATATACACTTTTATCAGCCGTATCTTTTGACGTAGTGAATTTAGCTTCAAAATTCATGATATCATTCCAACTATCAAACTATATACGACATTGATTGGATGAACAGGCAAACTCACTTAGGCAGTACATGAAGTTAGGATTTGAAACTAACTCCCCTTCAAGCTATCATCTCTAGTTAGAGATTAGCTATTTGTCACTTTACTGCAGTAAATAGTATTGTGTTATATTTTAAATTTTAGTCTTAATGAATGCTTAGTCAGAGGCGTAGCTTGGACTAATTTAGACGTGGTCGAAGTCATATTAGCGAAAACTTTTCTTTCATAAATTTGAAAACACGACAGTGACTGTCGCAACCCAGGGTTCGACCACATCGTCACTTACCATCAGGTCAAATAGTGGTCAAACGCGAGCCTCATCATCATCATCATCATTTCAGCCGACAGACGTCCACTGTTGGACATAGGCCAACCCCCAAGTGTCGCCTAATGATCGATCCTGTGCGTCCCGCATCCATCGGATTACCGCAACCTTCACCAGGTCATCGGTCCACCTTGTAGGAGGCGTTCCGCGCTGCGTCTTCCAGTACGCGGTCGCCACTTCAGAACCTTTCGGCCCCAACGGCAAAACGCGAGCCTTTCAATTTAAAAAAAACCTTCTTTCTTAAAGCCCTCGCTTTGGGTGCGAGGCCCTCGCTCATGGCCTACGCTACTGTACTTAGTTAACAGTGGCATTTAAGTCGGTAACAGTCTTAGCTTACCTTTATTTGTCTTATTGCAATTTCCAAGTTAAAGTTTCCTTTTACACAACTGCATAAAAAAGGAGTGTTATGTTTTTAAAAACAATGCAGTTAAAGCATTTTAATAAAAGTTGTTTACGAAGTTTCCCCGTAAAGATACTTACATATTCTCTATTTTTTCCTTTGTAGTATTACCATCTGTTTGTTTAATGCCGTATCAAAGAATTCTCTGTACAAAAGTTCTGCAAAAATTAAAAACATTTTTGAAGCTCCTCTCCACTTGTAGTGAATGTGGTCGTACCACAAAAATCCATTTATTTCTGCGGTCGTTTTCACGTGAATATAAAAACAGCGGAGTGTTTCTGCCTGAAAAGCGTTAACCGTTGTGGAGTTGTGAGTAATTATGTGTGTGCATGTTAATCATCTTTATCCACACTTCACACGTATTTGAAACAGTTGTTGAATTCCTGAAACTTGTCGGCGAATCGAATTTGCCTTTTGTCTTGCGTCTAGTACTGAAATAACAACTACAATGTGTCCTATTATCTCTTTTGCTGTGAGTTCAATGAACCCCGGTCCCTTTTTGTCTAGGTATTGCGTAGGTTCTGTAAAATTATCTACATTTACATACGAGTATGTAGAAAAGGAGACGCATTAATTGTGCGTGCAGCTAAGGATTCGAATTCCTTGCTGGAGTCTGTGTCTCCTGATAGCTACAACACGGGAATCTTTCTTCTAGGTAAGCGCGTTTTATCGTCGACCACATCGTCGCTTGCTATCAGGTGAGATAGCGGTCAAGCGCGAACCTATCAACAATAAAAAAACAGGAGAAACTGACTGACAAGTCAACGCACTGCCGAAACTACAGGCCCTTGGAGCGTGAAATTTTGCACAAGGGTTCCTTTTACAACGTCCATAGATCCCAAAATTCATTCCCGATGTAGAAAAAAGGTACTTTGACGCGAGTGACGTCGCTGGCAAAATCACTCTTGTAGACTTATTCTAGAAAACCTACTTTGAATCTAACTGGATCATTTTCTTTGTAACCAACATTATAGACACATCAATGGAAAGTAATTAAGTAGATTTAGAAGAAAACCGGCCATCAGAAGTAATGTCTTCATCAGCATAGTTCACTTGTTTTAATACCCTTGGACATAGCTTTAGTACCAGGGTTAAAAGCCTCACTATCTCGTAGGAAACAAAATCTAACATTTGGGCCCATCAGATTCTAGATAGCGATGATTGTCATCTGCTTACGATTGTATTGCCTCCACGGATCTGACCTTTCCTTTATTCGCTAGTGTCTTATCTGCTTGAGTAGTGAAATGTATTATTATAACTGTATATACGTAGTTGAGTAGAGCAGTGGTGGCCTGGCCGAGTGGTAACGGCTCTGACTTACGAGTTGTAGGTCGCGGGTTCAGACCCATCCAGGCGCATTACTCGTGTAATTTATTTCATCACCACTGCTCTCAAAACGGTGAAGGAAAACATCGTGAGGAAAGTGGCATGACCTACAACCAAAAAAAAAATCGAAAACATGTGACATCCACCAATCCACACTGGGCCCGCGTGGTGGATTACGGCCTATTCCCTCTCCTAGAGAGGAGGCCTGAGTCCCAACAGTATGAACATTATAAGACTGACAAAGCAAATATACTTACGTAGTTACTTGAGTTTCAGTGATAGGGAAAAGGTGAGAAATAAACCCAGACATATTTTTTCTTGATGAGTCGTGTCCCGAACTCGATCTCTCTTGACGGAAAGTGATGGATGATGTCTACAATAAAACGAGCCCATAGGATGCCTGAGCCCCTACCACGAGCTCTTAACGCGAACCTTTTTTCGACTTAAACTGAACTGTTAAAGGATGGAGCTATACAACATTATTTTTAGTTTATGCGAAACCTGAATGTAGTTCAGAATCAATAACTGAATGGATTCCAATAGTTTTTACACCATGTCATATTTTTTTCCAAAATTATTTAAAAAGGTTACAAGTTGGACACCAGCAATACTAAGTACGGTCACGGCAGGACATAGCGGGCATTTGGCGCCAGCAAACAGCTGGGTGCTAGTGCCAAAACACCCCTCAGTCACCTGGATGGCCCGGTGACTATGTATTTTAGCTGATACAACAAGCTTATAACTTTGTGATTTTTCATGATACAGTTATTATGAAATTTTGTACATAGATTCTTTACGTTGAAATACTAGACACGTGTTTCGGGTTTCGCATAGGTATAGTAAAACTAATGTTATAATATATGGTGTATGTATACTTGTATAGTATAGCCCCATCCCTTTTTCTCGTTCGAACGCTTGATATTTTAACAAGTCATGGTAAGGCCCCTGTACACACTTGCTATTAAAACTGACTAGTTATTGATGTAGGACTAGCTTCTGCCAGCGGTTTTGCTTGCGTGAAAATGGTCTCTCTATACAAATTTATATATTATTTTTTTCCCGTTTCATCTCTTTGGGTGGTGAATTTTTGGAAAATCTGCTCTCTTAAGCTAGTTTACGTCATAAAAAGAAATCTTGTGCTATCTTATAATAAATTTATTTTTATATATACTCCCTCATTCTGTTTATGTAGGTAGTTAACTAACTTAAGACGCGATAATATTATTTACAAACAATATTATCAATCACGTGTTACTTAAAAAAAAAATTGTCTAAAAATTTTATCTAAAAATGTTTACAGTTAGGTATTTACCTAAACCATAGTAGGTAATTAATTAAATTTAAATAATCTTTGTATGTCTTTTATACGATTTATCGACACTAATATAATAAAGAGATAAAGTTTGTTTTCATGTTTTTTGTTTGTAAGAGGTAATCTCTAGAAATACTGGTCCGATTGCTAAAATTTTTTCACCGTTACAAAGCTGCTTTATATTTTGTGTGTACGCTGGCGAAGCTGTGGGCAAAAGCTAGTTTAAAATAAAAAGACATATCAAGATAGTTCGATTGTTTTAAACAGATGGAGTAGGTATAGATATCTCAGCCGCTGGTAGATACACCTTTCACATCTACTGATATTATTTAAAAAATATATTTCCTAATGTTCAAAATTACAATTCAGTACCGTCTAGTAAAAATATTATTGATGGGTATTTGGCAGAAATCAAATATCCAACAAAATATTTTAGTAAACATTGTTTGTCATAGCAATTTTCCAATATTATTTATATGATAGTTATACTCGATTTACGAGACCAAATATTTATGGTTTTTCATGATAAAACGTTCGAATATATTTTAAAGGATATTTGTCAGTGGTGACCAAATGAGGAGTTGGCAGAATTCCAATGGAAATAAAATTGTGCTGCTTTAAAAATATGTGCCAGTAACGTCACCCAATATCCTGCTCGAATAACCGTTCAACCTAAAAACCTATATTTGGGCAACGTAACGTAACAACGTTAAAAAATCACGCGCTCACGCTATTATTTGGCAAATTTTATGATAATGCATTTGGAGGGTCAGAATCAGTGAGGATTGGAAAAGAGGATTATTTAAGGGGAAAAAGCCTACGCATAGTGAGCGGCTCAATTTCCAATGTTTATTCCTGGCTGAAGAAGACAAATGAAAAATTTTGGCTCTCGATCTTATTACCGTTTTGTGACATTTAGTCACAAATGGTCAGTGCCGTAATTAGAGTCATGAACGCTCAGAACCATAGCTTTCACCCTAGGAAAATCAATTCCAAGCTTTAATGAAGGGAAGAAGAATCATGTCTTCATTAGTATTATAAAGAGCTAAAGTTTTTATTTTCTTTTTCTGTTTATAGGAGTTAATCTCTGAAAGCACTGTTTTTTCACTGATAGAAAGCTGCTGCATAGCCCGAAGAATCGCCAAACTTAAGTGGCAATGGGCAGGGCACATTGCTCGCAGAACAGATGGCCGTTGGGGCCGAAAGGTTCTGAAGTGGCGACCTCGTACTGGAAGACGCAGCGTCGGAAGGCCTCCTGCAAGATGGACCGATGACCTGGTGAAGGTTGCGGGAAACCGATGGATGCGAGACGCGCAGGATCGATCATTTTGGCGACACTTAGGGGAGGCCTATGTCCAACAGTGGAAGTCTGTCGGCTGAAATGAATGAATGAATGATGAAAGCTGCTTTATTCCTGAGTGACATAGGCTATATTTTATGTACGGGTAAAGGCTAGTAACTAATAAATCCAGCACTTACTGATCACACTCCACAAGAAATAACTTTTTTATTTTCATTGTAAGCTCGATACAGTAAAGCATTGTGCCGCTCAGCGCTAAGTCTCATATACAAAGCGAGGTAAGTAGTCGTGCACTAATATTATCTCGGACCAACAAAGTGCTCTTTGAGATGGAGCGGCTGACTGTAGTGTCTGTAGCTAATGCCACAAAAGCACATAGAGATGCTACTGTAATTCGTTATGGAATGAGATTTTGTACTACGTTTTAAGTTATTGCTGTGGCTGGATGGAGAGGAAAAGGGAGGCCAAATAAAAGATTGAAGGATTGTATGAGAAGTGATATTAAAGAGAAGAGAGTCAGTGATAGCAAGACGGGTTACAGGATAGAATGGAAGAAAAAAACGGGACAAGGGCAGTAAGATGATGACGCTGTGGTGAATTATGTTAGGATTTGAAAAGTATTGGCTAGCTTGATAAGTATTAGCTTGATATTTTCAGGACACTTTTGGATACTGACACTGTCTCCCGCTCCACCCAAGAGCGGGTTTCGTCAATGATGATTTTCCCCGTCGACAGAAAAAAAAAGACACTTTTGGATAAACAAAATTATACTAAATATTATAAAAGCAAGACTTTGTATAAATTAGAAAATAAACGTATAATTACAAATTACACAGTAAAAACGAGAATAAATACAAAAGTAAAATATTGTAGCGCAGGTATTAACGCCTAATCCAATACAAATATAATCATAAAAGTTCCAGATTAACCTAAATGAAGTTGATTAGAAATTATCACCAGAGATCGGAATAGGTAGGGCTGTTTATGTACTTGCCATAAAGAGGCTTGATTTTACATAAAGAAGTAAAATTATAAAAAAAAATATTACATACAAGTTTCTGTCGGTAAAGAATTTAATTCTAGTGGCGCAGAAAGAGGCAAAAAACAGGTGCGTTACTCTAGCGCCAGAAACACCCTGCTATTGTTTTCTTACAGGGTTCTAATTGAGAGCCTCATTTGCTTTTCTCTTTTCTAATGTGTATTCATTCCATTTGATCTAAGAGCAATCCCTGAGCATGGCCCTTGTTACTGTTGCGTTAGTTTGTTTTAGATCATAACTGGCGTAGCTCTCTAAACGATCTCTCTCTCAGATGATGTATCTTATTTATTTGTTTATCCTCACATCGGAACGCTTTACAGCAATTATACTAATGAAGCAAAACTAGTTTAGAATCTGCTCTTTCTAACATCATGTAGGTACGCGGTGGAGTGGTGGTAATCAAAGGAGCGAGGCAGTGCGGTGGTGGGTTACGTACGCTTGCTTACGCAGCAGCAGGCCAGCGCTTCTCGAGGATTCCACAAGTACCAAATCCCATATAGAACGCATTTTGAAATTTCAAAGTTCTTTCTTAAAAATGGCGTGAGCTATTTTGACATCAAGAAACAGTGAGCCAGCTATTCCGGAAGGCCGCTACCAAAGAGGATGCCGCTACCCATAGCAAGTTTGCTTTGTTTCCTGATCTCCGCAAGTATGCCAGTGGTAATAAATGATTTTTCCTGTTTCACCAGGAGCATCCAAGAAAAACATTTTACTCTGGCTGAGCTTTGGAGGATGGTGTTAAATATATCCCTTTGTTATGAGATCAACATAGATACATTGTGATTTATGATAGTGCATTGTTCACAAATCGGTGTAGGTTTCGGCAATGTATTCTTAAGGTGGTGCATCATGACTCACCTTTTCACTGTTTTTCATACAACCACTCATAACTGATTATGATGTTATTACACATTTTTTATAAGATATTTTGGAAACACAGTATCTTGTGGATATTATCTAGGTTTCTAAAGAAACCATTTTCTAAATTTGTGTAAAACTAATCCAGTAAACCTCTGAAAATGACCTATTTTGTATGAACTTTGACACTTCATAATTTGCCTAAAAATTAAAAAAGTCAAAAAAGTAATCCTCTAGAGACCTTGCAAATTTTATTAAGATTCTAAATGACGAAAACTTTTTCCAAAAACTATTAAGGGTTTATAAAAAAACAGCTATATTCTGGAGCAAGTTTTGTGAAATTTTCGAGTAAATCTCGGAATTACCGAATACTAACAGAGTTTCCAGGCGTTATCTCTCTTTTTTGCGTTGCCTTTTCGTCAAACATCGTGTTGGATTTCATTAAATGAAGTAACAAGCTTTTAAACCATTTTCGATGTTTACGATAAGAGAGTGGAGAAGGACCCTCTTAATACTCGTATCCCCAATCACGATGTGCCATTGATTGTAACCTCACATTCAAACAGTATATTTCCCCAAATGGAAAAAGGCCAGGTTTTGACGATTGGATACCTATTTTTTAAATTCTTACCTCAGAGTACTTTGTAATGTACTGATTCTAAACTGAAGTATGATGCTTCAAAACCACTTTAAAGTTTTTTACAAGTTTTCAAGCTGCAATAAGGTTTATCTCATCATCAAATGATTTCTCTGTCTAGAGTGGAGCGAGAAGGCGGGTCCGACTTTTACTCACTAAAAGGACACATGTTACTTCAGTTGCCTTTTGATTTCTAGGACCACGAGTATCCCTTCACAATACCTACACTACTTGATACTTGGCTCCGAAGTTGCTCTAAGTTTAGTCTTCGGCCATTTTCATCTGTCGACATAGTATCAGATGTCGACGGATCGATGAAACCATGTTATTGAATCATCATCCTCCTGCTCTTGTCCCGTTTTATTTGGGGTCGGCGCAACACGTTTTTTTCTTCCATTCTGTCCTGTCACTCGTTACGCTATCACTAACTCCCTTTTCTTTCATATCACTTCTCACATAATCCATCCATCTTTTCTTTGGCCTCCCTCTCCCCCTCTATCCATCCACATATAAACTCATAACTTTTTTAGCAACATGCGTTTCGTCCCTCCTTTTCACATGACCATACCAAGACAAGTAAAAAGGTAAACAAGTAAAAAACTAACGATTCCCGTTTGTCATTGAATATTTTGACTAATACTTACACTACACTACTTGATACTGGGCTCCGAAGTTGCGCCAAGTTTAGTCTTCGGCCATTTTCATCCATCGACATGTATCAGATGTCGACGGATCGATGTAACCATGTCATTGAATATTTTGACTAATATCTACACTACACTACTTGATACTGGGCTCCGAAGTTGCGCTAAGTTTAGTCTTCGGCCATTCTCATTCGTCGCTAAGTATCTTAATGTCGCCGGATCGATGAAACCATGTCATTGAATATTTTGACTAATACCTACACTATACTACTTGATACTGGGCTCCGAAGTTGCGCTAAGTTTAGTCTTCGGCCATTTTCATCCGTCGACATGTATCAAATGTCGACTGATCGATGTAACCATGTCATAGAATATTTTGCCTAAGCTTGAGCCCACACTTAAGAGAGTGTACAAATAAGGCCCTTAAAGTTCCAGCAGACAGCGGCCCAGAACTTGATATTAGTTAAAGGTCTTCGTTTGCTAAGCGATCCACATGTTATTATGGCTTAGTTCAATAGATAAGGGGTTATTGGAACTAGCGTCTGTAAACATGTACCTATGTAAACTTAATATTGTATACATAAGTATAATCGATCTCTTATGGTTGGATTGGAAAAATATACAAATACTGGCGGTCCCGACAAACTTTGTCCTGTCCAAAAGCCGGCTAAGCGTCAGAAAAAAAATAGAACCCTGTTTCGAACCTTAATAAATCGATTATACATCGATCTATTAAGGTTGGATTGGAAAAAGATACAAATACTAGCGGTCCCGTGCCGGAAGACGTAGCGTTGGAAGGCCTCCTACAAGGTGGACCGATGACCTGGTAAGGGTTGCGGGAATCCGATGGATGCGAGACGCACAGGACCGTTCATTGTGGCGACACTTGGGGGAGGCCTATGTTCAACAGTGGACGTCTTAGCCCTGGCCCCAGTAGGCTGCGACCCAGCTGGGCCCCCGCTAACAGTTCCTTAAGGCACGCGGGAACAATGCGCGCCGTTGACGACTTAGGCTCGGTCCGGACAATTACTGGACAGTCGGACAGCGAGCTACTCATTGCTCGCCGACCGCAAGCTCGCGCCTACGGTGGCTGGAAATCGGGATCGCCTACGGTGGCCGGAAATCGGGACCGGAATCCCGGCGACGGATGGGGTGCTGTGAGCGCAGTTGCCTGATACAGTCGGCCTTTTCCTTAGCTAGCATTACTGCCTAGCAGAAGAAGGCGACTTGCTTACACGCTTTACACTTTCAATAGTTCAGTTTAGATCGACAAACAGATTGCATTAAGAGCGCGTGGTAGGACCTTTAGGCTCGTCCACTTCAGCCAATGCTTTTCACCACAAGAGACAAATGTAAAGGGCTTTTTTTGTCGATGGGAAAAATCATCTTATGACAAAACCCGCGAGATAGTGTCAGACTCTTACTGACTAAAAACACCACGCCGTTCCTTTTAGTCTTCATACCGGGGCTCAAGTTTCCTTTCGGATAACCCCGGCCCCGGTAGGCTTCGACTCAACTGGGCCCCTCCTGTTGCTGACAACTCCTTGAGGCGCGCGGGAACTTCCCGAACTTGCCATGTCCAGTGAGGACCTGCGTCATGCGGAAGGTAAGGACGCCGTGAGGTCTTTCCAGCCATACCTCAAAGCCTTACCGCAAATGTAAAGAGCTGGATCAACAAAAAAGAAAAAAAATATTTGCCTTTTTCTTGATGCAATGTGAACTTTTAGCTGTGTTACCTAAAAACCCATCTCATGATAATAATACACTCTCATTCTCATTTACAACATACACATATGTGCCGAAAAATATATCAAGCATTTCCCGCGTTGTAAATCCGGGCAAATGAAAAGTGTCGCATTTTATATTTCCAACGGAAAGCCGTGCAATAAAGTATGTTAGCGATTTGAGTAGAATATGCATTTAGTGGGCCGACAGCCATAAATTCAGGGGCAGCGAATGAACGAGCATCCGTTGCCGCAACATTTTGTGGGCCTTTGTTACTGGGTCGCGAGTTTGCGAGATATGGACTTGGGAATGGAACGAAAGGCTTGGAAAATCTAGTTTTTATAGTTGGTTTTTTTTGCACTTATCTGTAATGACTCGTAAATTTATACTTCATGTACCCTGACTGCTATGCTGGAGGTCGTGGTTTCGATTTCCACCTTAGACAAATGTTTGTGTGATAAGCATGATCATTTGTTCTGTCTGGATGTAATTTATCTAAAAAATATATAAGTATGTTTATCAGCTGTCTAGTACTCATAACACAAGCTCTGCTTGGCTTGGGATTAGACGAGTTTGTGTGATAGTTGTGGAATATTATTATTATGTATAGCAACAGAAATATTTTTTTAAGGTGGACAACCATCCAGTAGAAGGCACTGGATGGTTTTCCTCACACGCCCTAGGAGCCTAGCGGGAGGGCGTGTAAAAGTTATTTTATTGACTAAAACTACACCGATGTTCTTTTTTGCATTGCGTTCCAGGACTTCGGGTTTCCATTTCAGAAGTCAGACCTTGGACCCAGTAGGCGTGTAAATGTAAGGATAATTGGACCTAAAGATTTTAAATATTTACAATTTAAATATCAGTTTTGTTAATTATATGTTGCAAGTTATGTTTTTAGACTAAAAATGCTTTTTAATACTAAATTAGTGAAAACTAATATAGAAAATTGTTCGAAAAAAATAAACAGCAAAAAATCCGGAAACTTCATGACACCGCTTCGAATCGATAGACGCGGAGCCTATAAAAAGTCTTCTACTTTTCACAACAGAGCTTAAAAATATAAGTAGGTTATTTGCAGTCGAACTTTTCAATACTTATGCCAAAACTTATCAGCCGACAACGCTACAAAGTTCCTTTAATTTATTTGTTACTGTTAGGTGATTACAATTTAAAATTTTAATACTACCTTGTCATGAGCACAAAGAATCTTACAATAAATCAAAATGTTTTCGCAAACAGCCAGTGTTTTAACTTTCAGAATTATTATTTCATTAAACTGACACAGAGGACGAATATTTAAGATCTTGTGCTTAATAGGGTCCTTTACCACTCGCCTATCGTAAACATTGAAAATTGTTTAAAAGCTTATTACTTCATCTAACGTGATCCAACGCGATGTTTGACGAAAAGGCAACGCAAAAAAAGAGAGATAACGCCTGAAAACTCTGTTAGTATTTGGTAATTCCGAGGTTTACTCGAATATTTCACAAAACTTGTTCCAGGAAATAGCTGTTTTTTTTTAAACTCTTAAAAGTTTTTGAAAAAAGTTGTCGTCATTTAGAATCTGCAAGTGAAAATTTGCAAGTTACTTTTACAAATAGTTATACTTTTTTCATTTTATTAATTTTTAGGAAAATTGTGAAGTGTCAAAGTTCAATCAAATAGGAAATTTTCAGAGGTCTTTACTGGATTAGTTTTATACAAATTTAGAAATTGATCTTAATATAAGCCTAGATAATATCCGCAAGATACTGTGTTTTCAGAATATTTAATGAAAAATGTGTAATAACGTCATAATCGGTTATGAGTGGTTATATGAAAAACAGTGAAAATGTGGTTGTGAAACGTAGGTAAAAAATATATTTACCTGCTCTTATCTCTTCTCTACCGCTTTTTGGCAAGAATTTTCCGTTTTTCGCACTAGTACGGAGAAGTGCGCGAGCTCACTACTGTTATAGTTTATTACACTTATCGTATCAAGTTGGGCGCTAAGCAACCCCCACGACGAGTGTGTTAACCCCTTTTATTTGTATATTTATAAGTGGATTGAAAAACATCGCAGCTCTCACCTATATAACACCCTCGCCTACAGCTCGGGCGAATTCCACCTCGGTTGCAATGTGTCTAGATGTACTATGTCGAGTTGATGTACTTCTGCAGTAGCCGGGTATGGTGCAGTATTTTAAGAGCCTGTAAGGGTATGAGCTTTGTAGTCAGTAAGCCGCCGATGGATGGGGAGCTACCATCAATGATGATGGTGATGATGATGACATTATCATTTCAGCCGATAGACGTCCACTGTTGGACAAAGGCCTCCCCAAGTATCGCCACAATCAATCTTCACCAGGTCATTGGTCCACCTTGTAGGAAGCCTTCCAACGCTGCATCTTTCGGTTGCCACTCCAGAATTTTTCCGCACCAAACGGCCATCTGTTCTGCGAGCAATGTGCACTTCCCATTGCCAGTTAAGCGATTATTGCATTGCGAGCTTCCCATCCCTCTGAAAACCTGAGCCTGTGATAACTGGCAAAATAATTAAATTGGCAGTTGCTATTTGCCATTAATCAAGAGTTTTCTGTAGTCATGGCAACTGACTCAGGCGGAAGTCTTTCAAACTGGCATGGAATATGAGCCTGAGTACAAATGATTAGTCAGACCTTTGAGGAGTGTTAGTCATCAATGATGAGCGAGTATATAACAGAATTTACATGCTGCTGTTACGCAACATATTGTTTCACGATAGCGTGGCCATTATTACCGCATTTCCGATTAGCATTAATAGATTGCCAACCATTTCAGATGTTTCGGCTAATATACTGAAAACTATGAAATTACATTTGGACTACTCATAGGCTCATTTAATAACACATAGATTTCTGAGCTTATGACTATCTGATGCCTTACTATGACTTTTATTGACTAAAACCGGCTCCTATTACCAATTCAGTTTAGGTCTTAAAATGGATCGTGTTAAGAACTCGTGGTTGTGCATCATTATTTATTTTATTTGTTATAATATAACAAATAAAATTTGTATGTGCAATGGTGTAGGTACAATAAAGTATATTATACTTTATTGTACCTACACCATTACACATACAAAAAGGAAACTAAAGCTAAAGCACATACATACAATGGGCGGCCTTATCGCATTCCGCGATTTCTTCCAGGCAACCTGGAATGGACAGTAATTGCCTGGACATGAAATGGGGCTGTCATTGGTGTGACAAACCAGAATTAAACATATATAATTTAGATACACAGATATATTTACATAAATAATTATTGAAAACTATAGACAGAAATATATGCACCTAAATGACGACTATCGATATTCACAGCGACAGGTAATGTTCTTTAACGAGTCGTTCTTGTGTTCAAGTAAAGTTACGTCTAATTTTCTTTTATATAGACTTTTGCCTCCATCAAAGAACCCATAATGAGGAGCAATATAACCAACCATTGAGTGTCCAACTTACTTTCTGCCCTTAGCTATTTATTTTATAAAGCAACTTTTGTAACTTCCGCAGTTACATGACAAACAAAGGTCGGTCACTCTCTTAACGACATCTTGTTTGTACAGTAATTACCTGATCTCCGTAACGATTCTCAGGTCTCATTATTTCCTACCTATTACGTAATTATGACAATTGCTGAGTCTAAATTGCAATGGTCACACGATGATTCAGCTCATCTTGAAATAATCAGCAGCTTTGTTGCTTAGGCATTGAGAACTAGCCAACGTTATCAATAGAAATGTCTCATAGGTAATGCACTTATTCATGAACAGAGTAAAGACTAATAAAATGGGTTGATTGCGTATTCAGCTCTTAAGTGAGTAAAGTTTATTTTTAGACCATGAAATGAACAGACCCGAACAAAACCCGATGATAGAACGTTTACTTGGGAGCATGAGCTGACCTCTCATAAAATAGATAGGATACTTTAACTCCTCTAAAACTATAACTCTATGACGTAATGATATTATATTTTCGAGGTGGCCAGCACCAAGCTATGGTATCAACGTCAGATATTTACGAACACTGGTAGCTCGTGCAATCACATTGACCTAGATCGTATGATCCAAAATTATAGTTCAGCCACATGGTGTGGGTTTAAACATAAATTATAAAACAACTTCTAAAAAGTTCGGAAACATCTGCACTAACATATCAATCGAGAATACCGATTGGATGTTTTATCATTGAACATTTTACAACTGGAACCATTAGCGAAATTAGTAGAGCTTAAAATGATGTTCGACATATGTCTGTGGCACGAAATAAATAGATATTGATCATAGAGATCATATTGGGAGTAACTGGAAGTGAGCACGTCGTGAACGTATTGTGGATGAACACTTAGTAAATATTGTGCAAAGCTGATTCAGTTCGTGTTTCAGTTAAGTACGTAATTGAAGTTCCTAGACACGGAACAACTAATTAATTTGAGTGGCTTAAGCTAATTGCCTGCCACGTAAACTAGAAATTTTCGACGTAAAGGAACATTGAGAGGGCAACCTTGGAGTAGATAATCTGTAAATTTTGTCACTTTGTGTTTTGGAGAGGGCGAGGAATTAAGGCTCATTTTCACCGTTCAGTAGACGAACATTTGAAACAAAATATTTTTTTTAAATGACACATATATCTAGTAATTGACTTGACTGCAACTCCCCTGATGAGTCATTACTCATCACGGGGTTACATCACTATGTAGTCGTTGATGGTAAAGCGCACTAGTTTATTAAGAGCCTATATTCACTCTAACTTAGAAGAAACCTAAATTATATTCGAACTGGAAGATCACTGCAGGCAAATTGTTCCAGTCTTTCGTTGTATGTTATAAATTACGAGGCGAAACGCTTAGTCCAAACCATAGAGGTGTTAACAACGTAAGGGTGGACACTCGCCGTATGTTGGGTTGTCCGACTGTAGAAAGACGATAGTGAAGTCAGTATAAATACCTACAATATTCCTTCTAACCTTCTAACTTGACCTTCGAAACCATTGAATTTATAAAGGATATAGTAAAAGAAGACCTGAATGATAATGAAACACCGAACAACCCACAGATGTAGGACACGTTAACATATATTTTCAAGTAGGACCCTTACAACATTGTGTATCATGTATAAACATGGTATTGTGTATTGTATCGGGGGAATAATAAAGTGGGATCGAATAAGGCGCCTCGAATAAATCAAGGTCCCTCGCCACGACCGCCTCTGTCCTCACGGTGTTAGATGGAGGTGTATATTAAGTTGCTGAGATTAAACTGTATGGAGAAGAATAATGTTTTAGTATAAAATAATGTTCACTAATACTACGAAGAGGTAAAACTTGTGAGGTTCATTATCGAAGCTCATTCTCTCGAATTGCTAAACCACTTTAGAAAATTATATTATAGAAGCCAGATTGTTCCTGAGTGATCCGCATGTATTAGATTGTGATTAATATTTTTTTATCTTGTCAAAAATTTTTGATGCTTTAGCCTAGCGAAGTACACTAACAGCTAGTTATTTAAATATAACAAGATAATATTTTCAAACTATAGTTTGATCTGTTGTTTTACTTCCGTAGCCAATAACACCAGAACCGGTTATTTTCTGTGTTACCAAGTGGTCATCTTTATTAATTTGGAGTTCGTTAGTGGCTGGCTTAACCTTTGCTCAAAGAATTCATTGATATTCAACGTGGCACTGCTGCAGTCTTCTAGGCGTGTCCAAATGACAGCGATGTGAAGGACTACTTCGACGCATAAGATTGAATTGCACCAACTAACTTTAACGATATCATCAGCTGTCATCAGGCGTCGTATCTCTGGTTAAGTGGAATACAAGTTGTACCAATTTAGCAACGGGTCAAATAAGGTTAGGTTAGTCAGGTTAGTCCCCTCAGGCGCCGATTGTACTCGGACATGCGTCTGTACAACTTGAATGACCTTGAAAGACGCTTAATTTTTCGTTTTGTACACAAGTTTTTCGAAATTTATTTGACCGAAAATTTTGTTTTCTATTATTTTTCTCTAAGAAAAATCCAGAAAAAGTAATTTTGGTGATTTACGTAAAATCGGCAATTTTTTCTCGTCTGGCGCTCGACAGGTTAAGGCAGATGACAAATAAATAGGATTTTTGACAAGACTTTAACGTTTTATATGATGGTGTAACAGTAGATGATAAATTTTCATTGGTTATTATTAATGTTACCGTTAAAATATTATTTTGCGGAAACTGTAACGTATATCTTGGTGCAACGAGAGAAATAATCAATTTATAAATAATCGTAGTTGGGTCATATTCAAAATAATTGTAAGTTACAGATATGAAACAGATAGGAAAATGATTTCGTAGTAACAGAAAAGTAACAGACGGGAATTATTAGAGTCAGTATATAATAGACTACTTTTTAAAGAAAATTAGAATTAGAAGTACTAATAATAAAAAGTACGATGTTGTCCTTTTCTATCCTATTCAAAATGGCTTGGGATAAAACGTAAACAAATCCTGAAAGGTAACGTGTTTTTTTTTTTCAAATGATCCTTAAAGTTCATTACATTATAATCATCCCGATTCTCTTGGGATAATAAAATTAAAGTTATAAATAAAATATTTAGATATTAAAAATAAAGAAATAGAACATTTTTAAGGATTTCGTTTACCTCTTGTCTCAAGCCAAGTTGAATAAGATCTAATAAAAGTTATTTATCTTTTGTGTATAAATAGATCGGGATTAGTATAATTTTAATAAAACACCAAATTTAATGATAAATCAGTTTAATTATCGTATTCACTTTACAAAGGGGTTTAAAGGTTTTGACCGTAACTATATGTTTTGTTTTTCTAACTGTCCCCTATGAAACATTCGTCGTACACCGCTATTGAAAAAAAAAAAAACAAAATGGCGGGCGATTATTAGAGCCACCCTCCATACAAAAATCTTCAAACCCTTTTTACAATTTTTTTACATCCTTTTTCGTTTCAGTACAAATACACTGTCTGTACACAGTGAGTTTCGTTATATTTTGTAAATCAAAGAGCAAACTAACTTCTGAATGGCTCATCCAAGCAGCTCAAATCAGGACACGCATTAATTAAATAATTATAATTTATACGCCTTGCGGTCCATTATTTATTTATCGAATTCATTGGGCTTGAACCACGCTCTGTTAAGAAATAAAATGCTTATGAATTGAAACACTAATATCGAATATTAAAATATTTTTAAAAGAACCGCCAAGAATGCGGACACAGGTTTATCTTTGAAAAAAAGTCTACCGTTTGGTAGATATTATTTGAAATTATTATTTTACTAATATTTATGGAGAATGTAATTGTTTTACATTTTATTTTAAAAAGTATACAATCTGTTTATTAGATTATTTAGAAGTAGTTATGCTTTGTTATAAAAATAACCATGTTGGACATTAAAAAGTACAATTTTTTTGAATATGACCCAGTTAGTTAATATTTATGTCATTTTTTACACATAAATTGTTATTGCTAAAAATGTGATAATCTCAAGAAAATTAATTACATTATCAATCAATATATATATTCAAGAGATGCAAATGAACCTGTACGCAGTATAAATTAAGTCCGCGATGCTATTTCAATAACTGCATTGAAAAAATCTTAAGTTAAATTCAATTCAAAATAAGCTCAGATAAATAAATGCAAACATGCACGAAATACCAACATGCGCTGTGATTGACGTCTTTAAAACAAGCAAACGCATCTGGAAGACAGATACCATTTGTTCCGTGTTTAATATAATTTGGAAGCATATATGCATGGAAGTAAGTACTCAAATCACTGGCTTATGGGATTACAAAAATATATAGAGCAGATTTGCTACGTCATACTCGAGAGTCACTTGTTATTATTAAGTGGCTAGAAAAAGAGTGTCGAATGTAGGTCAAAGGTATAACAAAATTGCCAATATCTTTCACGTTCCATTAGCCTTGTTCACGAAGACCGTGTTTTCATTAGCCACACTGTTGACTCTAACGCTTTCACAACATCCAGCCAACGCTTCCCAGGCCTCCCACGAACTCAAACTTCAAGTTATACATAACAAACCCAAATGACTCACCTAATAATTTATTAAATGGATTCCAAACTTTGTGGGACCTTGGATTTGTTGAAGTCGTAAAATTAACGCTGAAATACGAAATGATTCTCTAATAACACTAAATATAAACACGTTGCCACAGTCGAGAAGAGGGATAAACCCACTCCCTTAATAGCAGACCCTTTAGGAACCACTAGGTGAGCCATTCGAACTAATAAAATACGCATTTCTTGGACACTCCTAATTCTAAAAGGAAACATAGAAAAGAAATTTTATCGTACAGATTTAAAGTTCAAATTGGGTTGCGTGGTGGGCGTTGGGTGCTTCGTATGGTCCAAGGGTAAGGGTCAATTTAATTAATTACAGAAACCACGACATGCGCCCTATTAAACCTTTGTTACGCAGTGCTATTATTTTACTTTCTACGATTGTTGTTGTATTTAATGTTATTATTTTTTTGCTTTTGTAATTGAGGTTGGATTGTCAAGTACAGTTACTTTTGAAGTTATATTATTACCGACTACTTCATTGTCGAAACACTTGGAACCTATTGATTAGTTTCCTTCAAGATAAGTTAAGCACATATTTTCTTCTCTAAGAAATATTTAGGTTTCCTAAATTTAGGTCTATAACTAATTAGATAAAATGTTCATCAAAAATTTTGAACTTATTATTAAACGTGGATAATGTTGGCTCAGAGTATAATTTACATTTTTGCCGGCTTTAATCTTAATTAATCCTTACCACTATTAAAAATACGAAAATGAGTTTGTTCATTCCACTTTCACGGGTCGCCTGTTAAAACGATCTCCATAAAGTTTTGCATAGATATAGCCTGCTAACATGTTGATGATGCATTTAATCTTACCTTGCTTTACTTTGGTGAATCTTTTCTTTTTTATGTATTATAACAACAGTGTCCTCTATTCTACTAATTTGAATAAACTGCAATTAAGTTTATTCTTCTGATTCGTGGTCATCAACATTCACAGACTAACTGCATCCACTATTGGGCATAATCATATCTTTGTTTGGCTATGTTTGATTTCCATTATCATCAGGACTGCCTGATCAGTCATCAACTCACCAGAATACATCAGTTTGTTTGGCATTTTCTTTTAAAACTAATCTAGGAGACTAACATTAGTTAGCCTTTGCAAATGAAAATACCAAACAAACTTGGGATCTCATTCATTTCAGCTGACTCATTTTGTCTGTGTAGCCTTTTTCTATTGTCTATATTAGGGTCGGCTTTCAGTCTAACTGAATGCATGCACGTCGTGTATTATGGAGCAAACGATAGTTTGTTTGCCCTGTCCTACTTTCACAACAGCAAAAAATCCAATTACACTGGCGGACCACAACCACGGTCAAAAGTGGGTAGCCGAACATTTTTAAAATTAAAAACTTACATCAGCATCTACGCAGACTACTGGTAAACATTACATAATGTTAACGTTATATTTAACCTTCGATTAACCAAATGCAAGATGAGTCAGAGACTGGTCTATTCTAAGCTCAGTCTTTGTACTGACGGTGATCTATTTGCGTCAATAATGTCCTATGTATCAATTATTGATTGAAGGAGATCTAATTTCGAATGGAGAGGATGTAAAGTGTAGGCTGGTTTGTTTAGAACTAAATAGTTGATTGTAGAGACTTTTACAAGCTTTTATTTAGTTTCACCTGTCCCGATGTTTGTCTATAATCAAATCTTGCAAATTAAATCTAACCCACTTCCCGGTTACCAACTGAGCTGAAATTTTGCATGCATATGTAAATTAGATGATAATGCAAAATTATTATGATATGGAGTTAATCTAATGATGGAACCGGAAGCTGGCTATAGGAACTAAGTAGTTAAACGACAGGACCCCAATCGAGTTTGGACTCGTATGATTTGTCTTGACGAGTATTAATTTTATAGGTATACCTTGCTATGAAAAAATGATTTTCATTAAAAACTTGTTTACTATATATTGGAGTTGTTTGATTGTTGAGTTGTCTAATTGAGGCACTAAAAGAGCGATGCACATGCGAAGACAGTAATATGACCGCGAAGCGGCGAGCCTTCTGGCTGGCCTACCACCGTGGGATCTGGAGGCAACAGTCCTTGCACACATGCACGACATGCGCGTGGAGATGCAACGCCAGGGTGAAAGTCCAATGCCGCAACATGTCAAGGCATGGCGGACAGAGCTCCGGCGGGATCTCATGGTGAAATGGCGTCAACGGCTATCGCAACCCAGTGCTGGGCACGCCACGATTATGGCGGTAAGTCCCCTCTTTGAGGCTTGGCTGGAAAGACCTCACGGCGTCCTTACCTTCCACATGACGCAGGTCCTCACCGGACATGGCAAGTTCGGGAGGTACCTGCATCGGATTCAAGCGGAAGAGACGCCCGGGTGTCGCCACTGTGCGCAACGCCCGGAGGACACGGTGGAGCACACCGTCGAGGTGTGCCCTGCCTGGGCGGAGCATCGCCGTGCCCTCGTGGGGGCGATCGGTGGCGGAGACCTTTCGCGCCGGTCCTGGTCGAGGCCATGGTCCGGAGCGAGGAGGAGTGGCAGGCGGTCGCCTCCTTCTGCGAAGCAGTAATGCTTGCAAAGGAGGAGGCCGACCGCATCAGGCAACGGCGCCCTCGCCGCCATCGCCGGGATTCCGATCCCGATTTCCGGCCACCGTAGACGTGGGCTCGCGGACGGCGAGCCATGAGTAGCTCGCTGTCCGATCGTCCGGTAATGGACCGAGTCCAAGACGTCGACGGCGCGCACTGTTCCCGCGCGCCTCAAGGAGTTGTCAGCAGCAGGAGGGGCCCAGCTGGGTCAAAGCCTACTGGGAACAGGGTTGTCCGAAAGGGAGCTCGTGCCCCGACACTGTCTCCCGCTCCAACCAAGAGCGGGTTTCGTCAAAGATGATTTTCCCCGTCGATAAAAAAAAAAGACAGTAATATGACAGTTATGAGATGTTTTAAAGTTCATTTCAGCCTTTTGTATTCTAAATACTACTTTTATAGCTTGATGGGATTATGAAACGATACAATATTGTTTTCATTGCATATGGAAAAATAGCATAGATTTATGTAATGAAAAAAAAAACATCGTTTAGCGGTGACAGGTTTGCACTGGACAGCTCCACTTCTACGTCAGCCGCAGTCCTGATGTCATAATGAACCTTCTAAATCGGATATGGATAATAAAAATCCAACAGTTGTTTCGTACACACTCTACAAAATCACTGAGACAATTCAAAATGGAACACTCGGATAATCCTACTAAAGAAGGTCTTTCTCTAGAACCACTTACCTTTGGTTTAAGTTAAATAAAACAGCAGTCTCCATGGGAGAGAATACTTTCATAGTTTTGGCATATTCCAGGCTCTATCAGATCATGTTCCTAATTCACCCTTATCGTGGTAAGAAATGGTCATTGGTTAATTGCCAACAAATGATGAAATTATTACAAGACTTACACTACTATCAAGTCTAGCCCCTTCTTAAATATGTTGTCTGGCATGGTATGTCAGTCTGGCTGGATGCAAGTGGATACCAGTATAGAACTTATATAGAAGCTGGTCAAATCTGCATAAATATATACGATTGTTACCTACACTTCTGGTTTCCCTTTGAGAGATACAGGTACAGTATGGATGTCAACACACATGTATCGTAAATAATAATAATGACCATCCATTTTCGCCATAATAATTATCATCTTCCTAACATCTTCTTCACTTTCTAGTGTTTGACTAACTTATAACGACTACATGAGTTTCTTGTCATAGAGCTTCTTGCACATTCTTCTCCATAGAGCCACGCTTTGGAATGTGCCATTAGCATCATATATCTATAAGTGCCTGTAAATGATTTATTTGAAATAAAATGCTTTGAATCTTTGACAACGGGGACCAACAGCTTACCGTGCTATCCGAGGCACGGATATACATATACATATCAATTGAAGAATTCATATTTAGCGTTTCGAACTATCAAGCATGCATGAGGCGGGTGCCTTAACTACTGGGCTATTAAGACATTTTCTATTGAAAAGTAGAAAAAAAGATAGTCCCAGATCCTTTACGCAAAATTCTAAAGCCAACCGTATCAATATGGCTCCCCATAATATCCGCAATGCTAGATGTATGATGATAGATACTCGGGTTCTGACGTGTGGTTGGCAGGCTATTCAGGCGTCGTTCACGTTTCCGACAGATATTGAGCCTTGTTCTCGATATGTGTCCTCTGTTCATTACGAAGCTATATTTATGTACTTGTAGTTTGAAGAAGCTTACAGTGGTCATTATATATTTAGTTTTCTGCATATTGCAGCTTTGTATTATTGTACTTATAATTTTATATATTTTTTAAATCATGAGCTCTATATTTTCATTTAAATGTAAGTCGTGGCCAGATTTTAGAAATTGATGAAAAAGTCAAACGACTTGGGAATTTTGTATATTAAAAAAAAAATGTACTGAATTCAGATCTGAATTCAGATCTGAAGTCAGGTTATTCATATCAGCTTTAGTTAAAAAAAAAAATAAGCAATGTTCGGTTTTCGTAATTAAAAAAAAAAATTAAATAAGGAAAACCACAACTTATTCTTATATGATTTTTTTGCTTACTTGATTTACAAAGCTTATTTTTAATGCAACGAAAGTAGTCAACCATTATGCGGGCTTTCCAGTGACTTTGGTACTACTTTTTCATAGTCCAAATATCTTGAAAGAACCGTTTCCCTTAATCTTTACTTAGACCACCAAAACTTTCATGAAAATGGTCCAAATGGCTGAAAAAAAGTGTGCCTTGATGCCCATATAACAACCAAGGAGTTACAAGTGTGGCAACATCTCTTCAATGTGCGCATAACTTTTATACAATTTTACTTTCCAGAAAATTTTGTACAGTCCAAATTAATTAATTCAAGCCATTATTTTCAATAACGGATATATAACTATTAAAGTATTTATCCTTTTAACAGGCCTGTTGGTCTACTGTTTAGTGACCCTGATTGCTTTGCCGGAGGTCGTGGGTTCGATTCCCACCCAGGACAAATGTTTGTGTGATGAGCATAATCATTTGTTCTGTGTCTTGGTGTAATTTATCTATAATTTGTATGTATTTAGAAATATATAAGTATGTTTATCAGTTGTCTAGTGCCCACAACACAAGCTCTGCTTGGTTTGGGACTAGACGGCGTTGTGTGATAGTTGTGGAATATTACTTTATAATCCCTCTCATTTGTGAACCCTCAAACATTCTGGCTTTTAACTCATCTGTGCACAAAATATGGAATTATTTAGAGATGTATTTAAAACGATTGTTTTAAATCAAAAAGTAAAATAAAACCACCCTTGTTCGAGCTTTGAAAAATTAATTCACAAGCTCTAGTTTGATGCACTATCAAAGACACTTCCGCTTAACCACTGCTAAGTTCATTTTTGCTTGCACTCGAAATGATATCTTTAAAGGGTTTGGTTTGGGGCAGCGCCGCAGAATTAATTTTAACGCTAACAAAAATCTATCGTTCCTAGTACATCCATTCAAACTTATCACAGTTACAAAATCATTAATCATTGCACAGATGAACCCATTAAATCGATAACCTTTGCCTAGCCCTTACGTCACCGACAGGAATGTAGATGATTTAATATCTGTACCAATGTATCTACTCGTACTTACGAAGGCAAGTCCCTAACTATACCTCAGTAAATCATATTATATTATTAACAACATATATTGTACATACAACATTATTATATTATTAGTAATATATGTAATTTATTAGTTTATGTATTGTGTATGTGTAAATAGTACACCACGAACTACCTGCGTATCTTTTTCTCCTCCTCGGTCAAATCCATCCAAAGGTTGTCTGTAAAAAATCGCTTTTAGCGATAAGACCGCCCATTGTGACACCCTATTAATTTTAAGTTTCTTATGTAATTTTTATTTTTGGTGTAGAATAAAGAATTTATCTATCTATCTATCTATCAATCAATCTGCCTAGTGCGACTGCCTGTCTGACTGAGATACATCTTGGTAAGACAGAAGCCATATGCTTCAGAGGCCTCACCATAACGTGTTAAAATGTCAATCAAGCGAGTGAGAAAGAGGGAAGGAGCTATATAGAGTGCTAGCAGCTGTGGGTACCGCTGCTGGTGGTTGGGCGGGGCCTTTAGCAGTTCAGTTTAGGTTGTAAAATGGAGCGCATTAACAGCTCGTGGCAGCCTG
Source organism: Mythimna lalbum (assembly GCA_949319445.1). Classification (NCBI taxonomy): domain Eukaryota; kingdom Metazoa; phylum Arthropoda; class Insecta; order Lepidoptera; family Noctuidae; genus Mythimna; species Mythimna lalbum. The sequence continues at coordinate 6,595,735 of OX439348.1, read as the reverse complement.
CCATTAGGCGAACCGGGACATAGTGTCAGACTCTTACTGACTAAAAAACCCACCCCGATCCTTCGTTTTTTTTTTATACCGGGGCCGAGCCTCCCATTCGCAATTATACTCATGGGCCCAGTCGGCTTCAACCGGACGGTCGGACAGAGAGCTACCCATTGCTCGCCGTCCGAAAGCTGAAATCGGTATGGGAATCCCAGCGGCGGCTGCGGCGTGAGCGGTGTGTCTGATACGGTCGGCCTCCTCCTTTGCTAGCATTACTGCATCGCAGAAGGAGGCGCCAGCTGCCACTCTTTCTCGTTCTCGTTCAGGCCATGGCCTGGAGATCTTCTTCGGTCTTGGGACCTTGGTCTGGCACGAGCGATCGCCACCGCCGATAGCGAGGGCGACTAAGGACACGGCGATGCTCTGCCCAAGCAGGGCACACCTCAACCATGTACTCCACCGTGTCCTCCAGGCGTTCCTCACAGTGGTGACACCCGGGCGTCACCTCCGCATGAATCCGGTGCAGGTAACAGAGTAATGTGTTTTTGTAGTACGGAGCAGTCTCAAAATATGACGCACCCATCCATAGACTGACCTCAGATAACGTTGCTTAACCTTGAAGACCGATTGGACCGCTTGTTATTGTTTAACAACAAGGTTTCTTAATGTAAATATATGTAATGTAATGTAAAGATACATTTTATAGCTAGGGACTTCCTCGTTGAAAAGATCCGAACATACGGTACTCCTACCAATTGACCGATTAAAAAGTTGATAGGTTAATTCATATCAGGCAATAAATCTAAAATTACTCATCGCAACGAAGAAAACAAGCTACGAATTTTTGTTTTGAATTCGTTTTGTCTGTTTACAAACAGATGAGTCAAGCCAATCATTAAAAAATAAGAGTGGCCTGACCGTACGACTTTTAATTCATTAACAATCTTTCTGCATTTTGGTTAATCAATTACTACAGCTAACACTAACCTTTAAATGCTTTAAGTTCCACAGTGCGACATAAGTGTACTAATTACAGGTGATTAGCATTCAATAGGTTAACATGCTTTTATTAGCTTCGCTTGAATGTTTGAAAGAAAGAAAAAAAGAAAAACGTTTATTCGAACCTTACATATTCATTTAAATTAAAAAGCAGTTGAATACGATACAATACAGAAAATACCATACAATTTAGTATGAAAACAAAATAACTTTAAAATTTGTGTAAGGTCAAAAAGGCACCTAATTCAGCATATGCTGCGATATCTATAGTGATAAATAACGCAGCGCTGGTATTCTGTTTGGGCCCGCGGTGATGCCACGGTCACACTCACGAAGACTAAATAAACTATTTAGGTAGGTGTAATAAATATGAACAAACATTGGAAAAAATAATAATAATTAATACATAACATTAGTAAAAAGAGTGAATTTATGTTAATAATTAGTGTCATTTGTGTTATAAAAATATTTTATTTTATGTTTGCTTGATTGTTTGCTTGTAACCACCGCTTTTGAGCTCGATTTTGCCCAGCTTTGGGCGATCAGATTTTCTTTAAACTTTGCACACTCATCAAAGACCGATGACAATGCAATAATCCGATTTTATTTTTTGACTTGCGCACATGACTTTGACTATTATTTTTACTATCCCCTTAATATTTTTATTATATTCAGTGGCTATTCACTAAAGAGTAAAAAATAAATATAGTTTAAAAAACTAAAAAAACACACTTTCATAAAGTATTAAAAAAGCGTGGGGTGCTCGATTTACCAAAAATATGGCAGAGTGCCCCACGCTTTTATCACAATAATATTAATATTTTTCGATCATTATTATTATTTTCTACCTATATTGAAAATTATTTTACACTTTTTACGCTATGAAAGCGTGTTTTTTTTAATAATTTTTATTGAATCGTATAAATAACAAAGCATTTGCAACCGCATCGCTTCACTCATTGCCGCACCGCACCTTTGTGTGGTTGGTCACATTGTCATAGGCCTCTACTTGAAGAAAACCCATTATTGTTACTACAATAATCGAAGACCGGTTTAAACTGGCCACGGCCATTTATAATCACTACAACAAAACTAGCAATATACCGCGACAGCTCACAAGTATCAATCACAATTTAATCCCGAAGAGTAGAACCACCGTAACCAGCACTGTGTCACATAACATGTTCCATGTTTACGCATTTGTCAAACTGTTCGCTGACGCAGGACAGACAGACGAACAGACCGCAACGTTTCAGTTAGATCCCGCTGGCAACAGTGCGGTCACAGTCATATGTGCGGTTATCTGCGTTAGTGTTGGGTTTGCTGAGGGAATTTGAGCAGTGGATTTATTGTTATTTGAAACATTAATTGAAATTACTCCTGACTATAATGCTATGCTGCTATTCCAGTGTGCGTTACCTACTTATCTTATACTATTTTTCTTTTAATGATAGGCTCGCGTTTGATTATCGCTCTTCGTGATTGACGGTGGAGCACGCTTGCCTAGAAGTAACCTATTTACTCTTGACTCAAAAACAGGTTGTAGTAACAAGAAATGAAGACTCCGGTAGGGAAATCCGCTTATTAGCTGTACGCAAAATGTTTTGTGCGTACACATGATAATCCACCATGTATCGGTGGCGTATCACCATATACCTGATAATCCTTGGCACGCCATAATTCTGGCGGTAAGTCTCCTCTTTGAGGACTGGGGAAAAAGACATAACATATGTCCACACCTTCCGTATGACGCAAATCCTCACTGGACATAATAAGTTCGGGAGGTGTCGGTCTTTTTACGGAAAAAACGCCTGGGTGGGTGATAACACTATTTTGTGGACCGCCCGGAAGACAAGGCGGAGGGCTAGGTCAGCACACAGTGCATAGACCGTTACATAGAGGTGGGCTTGCAGAAACACACTCTCCGAATGCAACCGGTAGAAACCTGTCAGGTTAGCAACCTGGCGTCAGTGCTCAAGTCTTCTATGGCATTGAGCGTTCAAAGTATACACCTACTGGTTTTCTTACGATAGGACAACAGTACTGTACTTTACCTTCACATATGTTTTTCCGTCCTTCCCGAAATCCGGGGCGTGTTTTGTTTAAACGAGGGTAAGATTAGGTTTCCCCTTTCTGTCAAAAATCTCTGTAGTTTATTTATTAATTAAATACTTTGTGCTCATAAAAGCACAGAGGTGGACTTAACGACTCTCATTTCCTACCAGACAACCTTTGGTTAACGCAGAGTAAAATAATACTAGTTGCAATAACAGTGAAAAAGATAATAAATCTTAGACAACAGCCAACAAGCTAAATATATGAATATATACACAGAATTGGTGCATATAAGCAATTGACAAAATTGCTGTGCTGATACTACTGCCAACCGCTTACAGATATGCTCACGAAATTTAATTTTGAATGTTAATTGATAAGTTAATTGAAACTGTAGTTACATATGTAAGTCCTGTTACAAATAGATTTCTATAATATATAACGCAAAGAATTTCTAACATCACCGTCACGAAAAATCAAACCAACAATTCCATCTGCTACCACTATCTTTTCAGAAAAATTCAATTTCTTTCTTTCCTTACATCAAATTTAGTATCACGAGATCTTTCCTTACATGAAATTTAGTATTTTACGCCATTTTTGCCCTTAATAGACCAGTAACCAGTTATTACACAATTTGTTAAGAGTAAATTGAAAAATGATTCATGTAGCACACACATCCGACCTTCATACTCCATGAAGTGCATCATGGTCTGAAAATAATTCGGCTGTTACACACTGACCTCGCTTTATATAAAATTATACATTTCGTTTACGACACTGCTCTTTACCTAGTTACGGTTTAATGCTGTACTAAGAATGTAGGATTCTAGTGTTTTGGTTATTACTATGGTTCAGAAAGTTGATGATATCGAAATGTCACTATTGAACTTTTCTAAAAAAAAGGTAACTAGATATATGTGGTCAAATGCAAGTCTATCAATAATAAGAAAAAAAATGTTTCTTTTTTAGCCTCCCGTCTGTTACAAAATCTCCAGGAGATATCTGTAAAAACGCGTGTCTGGTGGGAATCTCCTGGAGATATCGTGGATCGGGTCGGATTTAATGCAATAAGAATAAATTAAAAATAAGTGAATAAAAAATTACAGCTTGGTTCTGGGTCGGCTCTGCACAGCGAACTTAAACATATTTATTATTGAGAATAGAATAAATTTATTGTACACCAAAATAGTAACAATTTCACAAAAACTTAAATCTATGGGTACAGTAAGGCCGCAAAAGTCCATAGGAACGCTAAAGATTATTTTGCTACGAACCGAGCGAGCGCGATACTTCCGTGCGTATGTGTGCGCGTGTATGAGTATCCACATTCAACAGATAACACACACTAAGGAACTGTCGTCGCACTGAGCTTAAAAACATCATTATTATTTGTGTGTGCCATTGAATACGCATCACACAGTCACAGAGGCGACTTGTTCTTACCATTGTATTGATAAAATTCGCGCAAATATGTCATGTGCTGGTAGTCGTATGAACTAAGTGTTGGATTCGCAAATAACGTAGCCCGAGTTCAAATCATGGTCGGTCCGTTGCGGTTATTACTTTGAAAATTCCCAATCTATATTAATATTGTTGTTTTTTATATTTCTATGAAAAATACTATTGCATTTTTTGCACTAAATTGTTGCAAATTACGAATATGATCTATTAACTACAAGAAGAATCACATTCGTTGTTTACATTATTTAGTTGTTTACATCTTATCGATGTTGTAAGGTGGAAATAAAAAGACGTGTTTAATAAAAATGTTTATTCTTTTTATTTACAAATTAAACATTTATGAGAATTGTGACGTCGAATTGTTACCTAGACAAAAAAGTTATCTTGTAACCGTTATCTATGTTACGTGTAAGATTGTTTGTTGGAATTATACCCACTTAGACCATTCATAATATGAATAACGTAACAATGAAAGGATATTAAAATTTTAATAAAATAAAATATAATTGTTTATATCCAGTTATTTATTGAAAAGTGATATATGATTTAGACTTTGTAAACATTTTATTTTTATGTAATGTCACAATGAATGTTTTGAGGTCATAGCTTAATTGTTCATTTTCTTGACGAAAAGAAGATTGAAACTAAACCTCAATTTCTGTTAAAAGAACTTTAGTTCTCACAAGATAATCGTCAATTAGATGAGAAAAATAAATTGAACTATTATGTTAGAACAGTGCGGGTAGCAGAATAAAAAACAAAATAGAATCATGATTATTGTCAACAAAATTGATAGCGAGTTCACTGCATTCTTAAGATAAGGCGATGGCACAAGTTAAAAGATATAGCTATTTTAAACGAAAGTAAACACAATATAATACAGTGTTTGTTAACGAATAATCACGGATACGTTAAAATAAAATGGCCTACTGATTTTACTAAAACTTAATATTTCGTATAACTTCAACCCCATAGATTTTCTATGGGGTTGAAGTCGGGTGGCCATGGAATAACAATTACTTCCGGGTGATTGTGAAACCACTCACGCACAGTACTCGCTCGGTGAATAGGACAATTGTCATCAGCATCAGCTGGGTAAATGTTGCGCACAGTAGGTAGCATAATTAAGTCTAACACTTCCACATAAGTTGAACTGTTTGCGCGTGGAGGAATGAAAGCCAGTTCTCCTGGTCCTGCTGCACTCATCCATCCCCACATATTAATTGTGATTCGACCTGATTCGATGTTAGGAATGACGTTGTTATCACACCAGCGAGTGTTATTCTTGCGCCATAAGTGAAGCCTGCCCTTTTGACTGGATTTAAATGTTTTTTCATCTGAAAATACCGCAGTATTTCAGTCAAAATCTAAATAATTACGTGCGAAACGTAATCGTTCTTGTTTGTGCCTCTCTGTCAAGTACGGCTTTTTAGCTGGTTTTCTGTGATGCACGCCTTTAGCGTGAAGTGCACGGCGAACAGTATCCATCGAGGTGTCATATAATTCCGCAAAATGTCTCGTTGGTGCGAAACCATTCGTTTCGTATATGTCCACCATATGTCGTCGCTGCGCCTCGCTAATAAGCTTCGGTCTCCCACTTCTCTTTCGACTAGCAAGGCTACCTTCTTCCTCATATCTTTTTATCCAAAGACTTACAGTATTTTTCTAAAACAAAAAAAATATATATATTAGGCAGCTATACCTACTTGACTTCATTTTCATTATATAAAATGTTAATAATCATAATTATTGAATATAATTTTAAAATAAAACTGCATTTATAAATCCAATAACCAACCCAATAAACCCAAGGATTTATGTATTTCTCTTCTAAACCTCATAAAGATACGATGGATTCATAAATGGCATACATTTTAATTAGAAGATTAATTTATAATAAAGTTACAATTCATTAATAGCTATTATACTCACATTCAGTCTGGTTTTTTCAGATATTTGTGTTTTATCAAGACTACTTTTATGCAGCCCAATGATAGTCGCCCTCACTTCAATATTAATATTAGCCTGCATTTTGCGAATATTACAATATTGTTAACCAAACGTCACTAACCAACAACTACAACCAAACGACAGTTAATTTCGGTCAAGTTAAAACTCATTTTTACCTCGCAGAAATCTAATTCTTTATTTAGTTTTTTTGTGATCTACCTTTCTAACTCTAAGAAATGTGTGAACAAGTTAAAGAATAATTTAATATAATAATATGTAATGCTAATCCATAACTTCCAATCGGGTTAGAACTTACAAAAAGTCAACAATTGCGTGGGATTTGAACTTGCGGCACACTGATTTGCGCTTCAATCTGTGTGCTCTATACCACTGGGCCATCTTGACTTATGCTAAGTTGATGAAATTGAGGATTACAATCAATTGTTGGCGATAACTTGAAAATAGAAGGTCGTAAGTCAAACTAAACGTCAAACTAATACGTTGTGAGAATTCTTATCGACTTTTGCTAGTGACCGTACAATGGTGGTTTTAACGCTAACAGTGATATCTCCCAGACAAATAAGAACTTAAACTAAATAAGTGGATAGTTTGCGGCGCACTGCAGGTAATATTAATCAACCAAATTAATTAAAGGAAAAAAATTATATAGATTATTTTATCTGAGACTGTTTCAATAAGTTTATATTATACTACGACGTCACATCCTTCAGATTTACATAATTCACTTTGTAGTCCACTTCCTAATGTACTAGGCATCGCACAATATTTAGAGCTAAAAAATAAATAAATATTAAAAGTAATAGTACAATTTGTGTTTTACCTTAATGGGTAAACGAAAACACGAAGATAAAGAATCGCGCATTCGGAGAAAAATAAGACGGTTACAAAAGCAACTGAACCGCTACTCGGAAACAAGTCAAGGTGAGTCATACTTGTTTACGTTATTTTAGAACTATCCCTAATTATCATTATGCATGATCCGTGCAACAATAATAGTATTAGCCCTTCAGATACCGTCAATTAGAGACACAATAGTAAGACAATAGATGCGCGGCCACCGGGTGTCGCTTGGGGATTCATGAATTAAGTTGCTACCAGATGTTCAAAAAACATGCTATCGCAATAATTTGTGTACCTACCGCCAATTGATTTGATATTTTATTTTGTTTTTTTTTCGTGATTGTATTCTATCCAAAGGTACCAAGTTAACGTGTAGATATACGTTAACGACTTAGTATAGTCCGAACTATATTACTTCTTATTGTCGGATGCTATTCTCCGCGACGCGATCGTGGCTGATAGATTTCCGCTTACCTGCCGGTATTCTTAGCGATGTGATCGCAACAAATAACTGAAGGGTGACATTGTTATTCTCCATGACGTGATCATGGCTGATAACCAGACAGTCTCGTGTTATAACGTGATTATAACCAATGACTTTAAAATACACTGTTGCAAAAGCAGCTTATGAGTGTTTCGTGTAATTTAAAAACAACGTCCGCGTTGCCTTTTACAGATTCTGACCCTTGGCCACCAAATGGCTCACCGCAACTTGAACAAGTGTGAGTAGACCTCTCAGAATCGGACGGCTCAGAGGGCACAACACCGCTTATCAGGTCCACGGTAGTTTGCCGTTAGAAAATGCAAACAGAACTTCCCTTTTGGATAGAGATATTGAACACGAAACACAAATCGGTGTACCAACACTTATCTCAGAACCAGGCCCTAGTACAATCAAAGATATGGTGACTGCTGGCTGCAGCACCCAGGACTCCCTACCTCAGGAAATATTAGAAGCACTCGGTGAATTGAAGGGAAAGGACGAAATCTTCGGACCACCGATCCCTGATGAGATTGCTAAACGATGGTGGTGTATCCTAGTCGATGGCCTAACGCGTGAACAGAAGCAAGAAGGTCTGGAAAAGACACTAGTCCCAGAAAATTTCAAGCTTGCTAAAGCACCTTTGCTGAACCCAGAAATCATCCCGGTTCTAAGTGATCCTGTAAAAAACAGAGACAAACTTATGGAAAAGGCACAAAACCATCTTGGGTATGGAATTGCAGGGCTAGCAAATTTGGCATGCTCCATTAGTGATGGCGATACCAACAAACTAGAACTTTTAAAGAAAGTATCCGACGCTAACAAAATATTGCTAGACCTGCATCACGAAAATACGAAAACGAGAAGAAAACTGATAGTCACATCTTTAGATAAAAATTTTACCCAACTAATTACTGATGTTAAAAGGGACACTTATTTGTTTGGAGACAATTTAGGTGAAAAAATAAAGGCGTCTAAGACTGCCGAAAGGTCTGGACTCCAAATTAAACGTGGTGATACTGCACCTACACCTCGGAGATACACGCAGCAGGGAAACTGGCGGGGCCCACCCAGATCTCAAGGTCAACAGGCATGCAGACAGGGTGGGCAGAGACCTCGCTACCATAGTCAAACGAACAAACGGTCAACTCCAGCTGCTTATCGCCAGACACAGCCATCGAAGACCAATTTCAAGGCACATAAACCCTAAATGAGGTAACGATACCCCATGCGGGTAGATTAGGCTACTTTTTTGATGAATGGCGTGATATAACCGACGACCCTGTCGTATTAAGCTACGTGACGGGTTCAAAAATCGCATTCTCAAACCCAGTAATTCAAAATGGCATACCCAATAATCAAAACTTTAGCCATTCCGAAATAAACGACTTAAAGATTGAAATAGCTAAATTACAGTCTTCCGGGGCCGTGGTAAAATGTAATGCCGTACCTGAACAATTTTTGTCAAAAATATTCCTGGCTAATAAAAGCGACGGCTCATTTCGATTTATTCTTAATTTAAAGAACTTAAACCATTTTATTACTACACAACATTTTAAAATGGAAGATATACGAACGGTTACAAAATTAATTACAAAAATTTGCTATATGGCTACGATAGACCTCAAAGAAGCATATTTTTTTAATAAAAATTGATAAAGCTAGTAAAAAGTATCTACGATTTATGTTCGAGGGGGAAATTTACGAATTTCAATGTCTACCATTCGGCTTGTCTCTAGCCCCATATGTCTTTACTAAACTCATGAAACCGGTGGTGGCTTTACTAAGGAATAGGGGCTTAATACTGGCAATTTATTTAGATGATATCATTTGTATCGGAAATAATTACGAAGACTGTCTTAAATGTGTGACCAACACAAAAGCATTATTAGAAAGCTTGGGTTTTGTCATAAATTTTGGCAAAAGTAAATTACAACCAAAAACATCTCAAACTTTCCTTGGTTTCGAACTGCATTCACAGGATTGTTTAAAATTACCAATGGAAAAACGAGTAAAAGTTCAGAAGAGCCTCGAAAATATTTCTAAACAAAAACAAATATCTATTAGAGATTTCGCTAAATTTCTCGGTTTACTCTGTTCCGTATGTCCGGCAGTTTCTTACGGCTGGGTCTATACCAAACTTTTTGAACGCGAAAAGTTCTTGGCTTTGAAAAACTCTGACAATGACTATGATAAAAGTATGATGCTACCCATTAATCTAAAACCAGACTTCGTATGATGGATAGACAAGATTATGCATACAAAAAATCCAATACGTAATGGACGTTATGAATTAGAAATATTTTCAGATGCTTCTCTAACTGGCTCGGGCGTATTTTGTAATGGTGAAAGGGCAAGTGGATTCTGGAATAATACAGAAATTAATTATCACATAAACGTGTTAGAATTAAAAGCTGCCTTTAATGGACTTAAGTGTTTCACTAAACAAATGAGCAACAAAGAGATACTGCTGCGCATTGATAACACAACAGCCATATCTTATATAAATAGATACGGCGGAATCCAATTTAAGAATTTAAATGAATCAGCTTGCGAAATCTGGCAATGGTGTGAACAAAGGCAATTGCATGTATTCGCGTCATATATAAAGTCCAAAGACAATGTTGAGGCTGATGAGGAGTCTAGGCGAAACAATATTGATACCGAATGGAGTTTGTCTCCGTTAGCTTTTCAAAAAATCGTTCACACATTTGGTTGTCCTGATATTGATTTATTTTCCACTAGAGTTAACGCTAAGTGTGACAGGTACATTTCATGGAAACGGGACCCGGAAGCGTACAATATTGACGCGTTCACTGTAGATTGGGGCTCATTATTTTTCTACTCGTTCCCTCCGTTTTCATTGATTCTAAGATGTCTACGAAAAATTATCAACGATAAAGCCACAGGAATAATGATAGTACCACATTGGCCTAGTCAGCCTTGGTACCAACTATTTTTGAAATTGTCTAAAAGTGATCTTGTTTACTTCAAACCTGATCCTAATCTACTACTGTCTCCTTTCAGAACCACACACCCACTCTGGACACGACTTACCCTGGTGTCATCTCTGTTATCAGGGAAGCATATGCAAGACAAGACTAACGACTGAAACCGTAGATATTATGATTGCGTCTTTGGCAAACAACTCTTTATAGCAATACAACTGCGCTTTTAAAAAGTGGTGGCATTTTTGCACCAATAATAATATTAGCTGTTTTAGTACAAATATCCCACTAATACTAAAGTTTCTAACGATAGAACTCGAACAAAGGGCTAGCTATTCAACACTTAATTCCATCCGCTCAGCGTTGACTCTAATATTGGGCAGACAGTTAAGTGAGGATGACCGGGTTTCTCGGTTCTTTAAGGGAGTATTTAAAAGGAACCCTAGTCTCCCTAAATATCAGACAACTTCGGATCCAAATCTGATCCTGAACTATGTCTCAAACTGGTATCCAAACGAGGCTCTATCAATAGAAAAACTTACCAAAAAACTGGTGGCTCTTCTTGCGTTGTCTACTGGACAACGCGTGCAGACGCTATCATTATCATCATTCGCCTGTGTAATGTTAGAGCCAATGACTCAAAATTTGAAATAATAATTACTGATCTTATTAAAACTTCAGCACCAAGACGAAACATGCCTTGGTTAATCATACCTTTTTTTCCTCATAGAGTAGAAATTTGCCCAGGAAAAACTTTGTCATCATATATAAAATCCACTGAAAAATTTAGACAATCTTTACAAACAGACAAACTCATACTCACTACTAAGAAACCTATTCATAATGCGAGTGCCTCGACTATTAGCCGCTGGATTAAAATCGTTCTTTCTGAAAGCGGGGTAGATACGACCACATTCTCCGCGCATAGTACGCGCCACGCGTCTACCTCGGCGGCTAAGAGAAAAAGCATATCAGTAGACCTTATTAAGAAATCAGCAGGTTGGTCTGGGAACTCTTTGGCGTTTGCAAAGTACTACGACAGACCACTTGTGAATAGCGACAATGATGATGATTTCGCTACGGCTATCTGTAATTGATCTGCCGAACGTTACTAATAAGAATAATGAATGTCTTAAATAATTATAATGAAGCTAATGAATAATATTGTTGATTTGAAGTCTATTTTTTTTACATCTGCGCGCTCCTCTTTTCATGCTTCACCTATTTCGCTCCTGGTTCTAAACATCTACAAAGTGAATTATGTAAATCTAAAGGATGTGACGTCGTAGTATAATTGATGGTTAAACGAACTTACCTTAACCCTTCAGATACCGTCAATTAGAGACACAATAGTAAGACAATAGATGCGCGGCCACCGGTGGTCGCTTGGGGATTCATGAATTAAGTGATGTTCGACCATAATTATACGAGACGTCACATCCGAAAGATTTATAACCCACCCGAACAATCACAATGTCCCTGAAGTCTATCGCGAAATAGGCTCTTCCTCTCTGAAAATAATGACAAGAGTAATGGCGGCGTGGGCGCAGGTAACAGTGGGGGAAGGTACTACGTGGGGTGGTCAATTTACTTACTTTTAATATTTATTTATTTTTTAGCTCTAAATATTGTGCGATGCCTAGTACATTAGGAAGTGGACTACAAAGTGAATTATGTAAATCTTTCGGATGTGACGTCTCGTATAATTATGGTCGAACATCACTTAAGGTAAGTTCGTTTAACCATCAATTATACGTGCCAAGTAATGTCCTGACACAACTCATTAAAATAGAACACACGACTTGTCCTGGTCTTGTTACATATGTAGATATCCTGCAAACAAATAATGTTAATTTTTTCATCATAAAACCAAATCCAAATGTTTTTGTTTCACATAGGTCTACATGGCTACTTATAAAAGGCCAGAAGAAAGTCCGTCGTTTCCTATGGAGAAGCACTGGCAAAAAACTCCATGGTTTCTTTAAAAAAAATTGATTCAATCAATATTTCTACATGCAATAACAAAATATATTTTACGTACACACGTTCATAGCCAAGAGTCTTCCTAAAGGTATATTTTTATAACAAACTGCTTTTTAAAATGTATTTTACCTTTAGGAAGGTCAAATATATTTCTATATTTAGAAAAGAACATTAATCATCAACAGATTCTAGATTAGTTCAAATCAAATGTTGTGATCCACAAAAGCATTAATTAATTATTATGAGGGCTACACCAAAATATAGGAAATCGAATGTTTCATTAAATTGATTTAATTAAACCGATATTCTACTCGACACTACAAAGCAGCCATCGCTAAATAGGTTAATCGATTTTCGTTCAAAACGAGTTCCGTTTAACAGCATCTGTCGACTAAGTATAGATTATTTTATGAACTTCTTTATGGGGTATTTAAAAGATCCCGAAGACTGTTCATAAAACTAAATTTATACCACCCAACTTGTTAGAAGTGATTAAGTAACCGTTCGATAGATGTATCTTGTTCCCCTATTCCAATATCGGAAGCCCGCAACTGCGGCCGCCGAACCAAACAACGTAATTACTCACTTTCAAACCACTACACTGCTTCCAGTAATTAGTCATGTCAGTCAACATGTACCTACTACAGTATTATTAAGTCAAAAGGTACCATATTATCTTGTTACTCATTTAATATTATTTGTTGCAGGCTCAAATCCCACCGCTCAAGCTTCCAACGCAAAATTGACTGAATATAATGAAATTGTGATATAAAAATGACTACGGGCTTCCACTTTACGCTTTAATATTTTGTACGACATGAAGAGAAGTTGCAAATCCATTGACAGTTAAGTTCGAAGTGAAGTTGTGTATTGTGAATTTGTGAGGCAATGGAGTGAAAAGCAGGCGATGACTGCGAGAGAGGTGGAGCTGACAGGCGGCGCGCCGTGGGGCTTCCGCATGCACGGCGGCACCGATCAGAACCAACCACTCAGGATCTCAAGGGTACGTTCAAAATGCTTTTTACTTTATACCGAATATATTTTAACGCGACCGAGCGCGACGCTACAATCTGTACTCGCGAAATATTAAACGGTGCTGTGGCTTCCACTTTAACACATACGGCTCCAGTCTCATAAATTGTTTCTAAATTCAGTGCTGACTTGTTCTATATACTTTTTACAACATCCGTTAAGCCCTTTTCCTGTAAGTCGGATTACATCATCGCCAGCTAATCGAAATCAATTGTTGCGAAACTAGTCTTCAATAATAAAGCAGATTGCAATAGAAGCCGAGTTGGTAATAAGAGGAACGAGTATTTCTTCAAACTCCTCACAGGATCAGATTACGCAATTAAAGTTCGTTGTAAATGGTGAAACAGCTCGGTCTCGTCGAAAGCACTTTGTTTGTGGAAACCCGGTACAATTTATCAAGAGAATTGTACCGCTGAAAGGGAACTACTTGTTATATTACTCGGTTTGCCCAGAGTACCAGCACTATCTGGCTATTTAGTTCTTTCCTTTGAGAAAATAATAATTTGTTATAACTGATTTAATGTTCGCAAGTTTCTCCACCTGTTGAGTTGTTGTTCCGTAACTATGGAAGTTTTTCTTTTGTGGGAATGTGAATATGTGTGAAATATAGTAATGGATTGCACTTCTTTGTTATTTCTTAATAATTTCTTCTAATAAATCTCACTCCCAAGCTTAGTAGATACATGTGTACCTGGATATATCCAATATTGTTTTAGTATATGCGAAATTCGAAACCTAGTCCAGTATTTTTATGTAAAGAATACTGTATGAAAAAAAGATTAAAAATTTCTTAACTGAATGATGAAAAATCACAAAGTTATAAGCTTGTTATTTGGTTGTCCACACAAATACTTGGTCCCCGGGCCATCCGGGCAATTGAGAGTTTGTTTCCGCACCCAGTTGTACATAGCATAGCATATATAATGTTCCCACTGCTGGGACTCGGGCCTCCTCTCTGGGAGAGGGAATGGGCCCTAATCCACCACGCGGGCCTAGTGCGGGTTGGTTGGTTGAGCTGTACGCTGGCTTCTAATGCCCGCTATGACTTTCCGAGACCTGTGTTGTACTTAGTGTTAGTGGTGTCATACTTAGGACGTTTTTTAAATATTTTCAGTAGAAAATATAACACGGTGTAAAAATTATAGAATCAATTCACTTACTTGTTCTGAACAAACTACATTCAGATTTCTCATTTTTTTAAAATAAAGTTGTATATATAAAAAAAAAAAACAATAATCTAATTTAAGAAATCGAGCACCTTGTAATTTTTTTGGAACGTTAATGTTGCTTCTTCCAAAATGCTATAATAGAAAACTTGATATCTTCAATCAACAATTGATATCCAATTGATTTGTTCTAATCTTATATTATCAGTTTCTTAAATTTCATTTTTATTTTGGGGTAGGAAATCATCAAATAACTTCTCCCGCACTGGTTGGAGCAAGAAAAAGAGCTTTTTTTTTGTCGACGGGGAAAATCAACTTTGACAAAACCCGCTCTTGAGTGGAGATAGTGTCAGACTCTTACTGACTAAAAACCCCGCGCCGTTCCTTCTAGCCTTCATACCGGGGCACGAGCTCCCTTTCGGACAACCCTGTCCCCAGTAGGCTTCGACCCAGCTGAGCCCCTCCTGCTGCTGACAACTCCTTGAGGCGCGCGGGAACAGTGCGCGCCGTCGACGTCTGAAAAAGAGCTGGACTTTTACTAACTGAACCACGAGGGTCAAGGTGACTCTTTCGAACACTCTCGCAGCCCTTTTATAGTCTAGTGTCTATAGTATCTATAGTCATATATCGAGGCTAAGGCTCAAGTGGCTGCCAAAAAATTACGGATCCTGGCAAAGGTGAGACGGTACTTCACACCGGCCGGAACAGCTGTTCAATTTTTATTAACCCCAAGTTCGATCGTGTATGGAGTACTGTTCTCATCTTTGGGATGGGTCTGTCAAATGCCAGCTTAATGCGCTAGAGTCAATTGAGAGGCGAGCCAAGAGAATCATCGACAATGATGCACTTGTAGAGTCGAAGCTCCAAAGCCTTGAGCACCGCCGCCGAGTTGCAAGCCTGTCTGTTTTCTATCGTTTACATTTCGGGGAGTGTGCACTGATATTGCACAATGTAATTCCGCCAAGTCCGTTTCATTATCAGACTACAAGACGTATGGCGTTGCGCTACCGGTAGGTCCTGTAGGTAGACATCCCACCCATACGCATAAAGCGTTTTGGGAACACAATTATTGTGGGTACAGCCAAGGCGTCGAATTCCCTGCCGGAGTCTGTGTTTCCTGATAGCTACAACTTAGGGGTCTTTAAGTCAAGAGTGAATAAGTTAGCTCCATCTTAGACCACATCATCACTTACCATCAGGTGAGATGGTGGTCAAGCGGGAGCTTATCAATAATAAAAAGAAAGTCTGGTCACGTTATAATCACAGCGGTAAATCCCCTCTTTGAGGAGTGTCTGGAGCGGCAACACGGCGTCCTCACCTTCCACATGAAACAGGTCTTCACCGAACAGGACAAGTTCAGGAGATGTCAGCATTGGATTCAGGTGGAAGAAACGCCCGCGGGTCACGACTGCGTGCCCACAATCTTTATACACTTCCCAATAAATGACGTAAGATCACAATCGTATTTATTAAGAAAATATGAAATCAACATAATACAACTACTAAAGATAAATTCACCGAATCTATAAACATTACACACCAATAATATAAACTAACTGAGCCCCGCGGTTTTAACCACGTCTTTGGTTACTACTACTACGTGATGTGATAGCCAGCCTTGACTATTAGTCAAGGCTATCAAACACTAAAGAAACTTTTCAATTCGAATGCAGTACTTCCTACTTGCGCATTCAAATAATCAAACAAACATTAAGTACGAAAATAACTTTGTCTGTTTGTACCGTCTTCAATTGCTGCAAAGATTTGCAAAAAAGCTGAAAAGATTTGGATAATTTTTAGTGTAGATCGAAGAAGGATATGGGAAATCCTTCTCGCAGTCGAAGCCGGTGGTAGAAGCTAGTACATCATACTTATTAACTTCTTTTTCTTCTTGTTTCTTATTCTTTTGTTATTTTTCCAGCGATACAGCGATACTCTCGAACGCTGCCTTCACGTAAGTAAGATTGTGCCAAATCGTTTGTTCACCAAACAGTAATCAATCATTTGCGGTAACGAGAGCGATATCTTCTTTAATAAAATTTGTTTTTGTTTCCTAACCAATGATAACCGAATCTGTGACATTTTTCTCATTTGTCTTGCTTTTTAATAACTTAGATATCTAACCACGTAATTGATGGAGTTTGAATGATTTTGTTAATTGACTAACGAGTTTGGTTTTCGTGCATTAAGTATTTTATTTTCCATGTTTTTTTTACCTCCAGTTAAAATATGTCAGGCTGAAGAGAATGTCTTCAAGGCTAGAGTGAATAGGCTCTTAATAAACTAGTGCGATTCTCCATCAACGATTGTATCACTGCTTACCATCAGTTGGGATTGCAGTCAAGCACTGGTATACAACTAGCTTCTATCAGTGCCGGAGAAGTTTTTTGATGATTTCCTACCCCAAAATAAAAATGAAACTTAAGAAACTGGTAATATAAAATTTCAATAAAATATGTAAACAAAAGCCACAAATCAATTGAGTATCTATTGTTGATTGAAGATATCAGTTTTCTATTTTTGAAGAAGCAACATTAATTTTCCATAGAATTATAAAGTTTCCGATTTCTTAAATTAGAATAGATATTGTTTTTTTTATACACATTATTTTTAGTATATGCAAAACCTGAATATAGTTTGTTCAAAATCAGTAACTGAATCAATCCCAATAATTTTTAAACCGTGTTATATTTTTTCACAAAAATATTTAAAATAAGTCAGAAGTTGGACACTACCGACACTAAGTACAAACAATGTCACGGCAGGTCATAGTAGGCTTGAGGAGCCCGCGCACAGCTGGGTGCGGAAGCAAAACAACCGCTCAGTTGCCCGGGTGGACCGGTGACCATGAATTTATGTCGCCAACCGGGTACCATAACTTGCTTATAACTTTTTGATTTCTCATAATACAGTTTTGAAATTTTGTACATACATTCTTTACATAAAAAAATATACTACCCAAGTCAAACACCTGGGTAGTATTTTTAGGTTTCGCATATACTAAAAATAAGGTTGTATATCTTTGAAAAAAAGATTTTCTAATAATAACTTATGAAACACGAATAAAAAGTAAAAGTCTAACACTCCCTCTCACTCCACATAGAGCGAGAGGGTGTCATTTAATGATTTCCCACCTCAAAAAAGGTGAAATACTGTACCTATGTAAAAGACTTCTTTTGGTGGCGTTCCATTAAAAAGTTGCAAAAAATTCCCTTAGGTTGCACTTCTTTTGATTTTTCGGGTATCTCCTTGAATTAATTAAAAAATTATGATCAAAGATCAAGTAGGTATGACAGTCCTTCATCTGTAATCTGGGGATTCAATATTGGACCATTGAATTTTGAATAAAGTTGTGTGAATTTATTTCCTAGATGCCCGTCTTGGAAATAAGTTTACAATACACGTTAGGTGCTCACATAAAGAAAACATTTGAAGGCATTTTAGAAAAATATACAATATGCCACATAGATTTAGATCCATACTCCACTTGATTAAGTACTTAACCAAAGGTAAACAATCTTATAAATATGTCTTTTTACTCAAAATATATCGTATAAAGGACATACAAAGATTATTTAAATTTATTTAATTACCTAATATCGGCTATCTAGCCTTGAAGATACCCAAATTATAATCGGACGGGAAGACCGCAGCAGGGAAATAATTTCAGACAAAAGTTCTTATAACGTAGGCGATACATTCCAATTTAGGTATAAATTGTAAATAATATAACATAACAACATGAGTAGAATCATTATTTATCTTTAAACAAAATTCAGTCAATGTTTACTAAAATAAAAAATAAAATGTCACATTTTTAAACAGTGTAACGTTTTAGTAACGCTATGGTTAGAGAGTAAGGAGTGAAAGGATTAAGGAAAATTATTAAAAAAACATGTTCCTTGAGAAGTAATATGTTTCATTGTCGACCAGATCATCGCTTATCATCAGGTGAGATGGTGGTCAAACGTGAGCCCATCAATAATAAAAAATAGTAATAGAGAGAAAATCAAAAGAGACTCCTTCCGGCACTTAAGTAGGACTGCGACAGCCATTGACAGCCGCCAGACAAAGGTAATATAATAATATAAATTTTATACAAAATGTCCAGGACCCACGCGGACCTTGACGGAGGTCCGCAGGGGCAAAACGGTGTAGCACGTTACTCTTGAGTAGCTTGTAGCTTAGAGTTGTTGTATCGTCAGACCCTCAGAGGCCCAGAGTACGTGAAATGTCCTGCTTCTTCGGCAGGAACAGGCTCTTCAGCTGGCGGCAGACCCACCAGCAGCAACAAGTAAAGAAAAACAGCAATTATGAACCCACAAAGTACACTATATAAAAACACTGTACTCCAATCGACCAGTCAACACGGTACTTCGATCTCCTCCACACAATTATCTAAACCGGGTGAGCAGTTCCTTATTTTTCAATAATAAAAACCTGATGAAAGAACCAGCCAGTATAATTGTCCCACAAAAGAGATATTATTAAAATTATATTTATGAACATAAATTTATGTAAGAATAATAACAATTAATACTTAATTAAAACATTATGATCAATTTAAATTAAAACATCATGTTTACCTAAATAATAAGAACGTCATTTCATACAGAAAGTACAAGAATAAAGTAATAGGCTATCAGAAGACATACTTACAAAAAAAGGTCATGTAAACAAAGATAAAAAATGATTATAAAATAATTAATAACGTGAGTATAAATAATATTACAGTTTCTACGGTGGAAGGCTGCTTATCTCTAATCTTTCTAACTTCTTTTTAGCCGGAAGGTGGGGGTCTACTCACTTTCTCCGAAAAACGAAGTTTCGATTGAAATTTCGCGTGTTTCCTACCACGGTTCCTTTCGTTCACGAACGAAAATTGTTTGACGTACCGAATCCTCCACGTTCCTTTTGTGCACGAACGAAAATTGTTTGACTTACCGAATCTAAACCTACTCTAATTCGTTATGTTTCGAAAAAAAAAATATGACAGATTGTGTTTGCAATTTTAAGGTCAAATAAATATCGTTTGTTTACGAAAGTTTCGTTTCGGAGAAAGCGATTAGACCCCCTGATCTTTTTATTTTAACTTTTGTGCGTGAGGTAATAAATCATGATGAGCGGCATCTTTTGATTAGTTTCTTGTACTTCATTAGTTTTCTTAGTTCGGATTTAGTTGGGTGTCGAGATTTCAGTATTTCTTTGATTTCCTCAATGTGGTATTGTTGCTGTATACGGCTGCAAGGTACTCCCGTCATAGTTTGTCCAACAACTGAAAAGTGAAGTAGATATTAGGTAGTACTTGTCACTACATAGTATAAAACAAAGTCACTTTTTCTGTCCCTATATCCCTATGTACGCTTAAATCTTTAAAACTACGCAACGGATTTTGATGCGGTTTTTTTAATTCAAGAGGAAGGTTTAACATCACACCCGAAACAGAAACACCCGAGCGAAACCAGGGCGGATCGCAAGTAATTTATAAAACTCATTACATGTATAAGTACGGGATCCCGTTCCCTAGTACATTTTTTCCACTTGATTACTATCAAGCTAATTTTCCGTGGGTATTATAGTATTAGTCCAATCAGCAGAAAAAAACATAATATGAAGAGTACATTGCATTGGAAAAAAATCTATGTAATTCGTTGCGAATCCCGTGAAAGGGGTCATATTTGCGCGATGGTCGCTTTGTATTATAACGACGCCTGGCCTATGCGACAGAAAGTCACACTTTGAGTACTTTTTGTGAAAGCGATAATTGTATATCGATACCACTTTATTAATATTTCAAAGGTTTACGTTTATATACAAACTAGCTTTTGCCCGCGGCTTCACCCGCGTACATAATCCCAGGATAAATAGTGTCCTATGTGTTATTCTGGGATATGGTCTACTCGTGTACCAAGTTTCATCGAGATCCGTTCAGTAGTTTTTGCGTGAAAGAGTAACAAACATCCATACATCCATCCATACATCCATCCATACATCCATCCATACATACATCCATACATACAAACTTTCGCATTTATAATATTAGTAGGATACAAAAACACTTCTTCTAAAATATGCTTTTTTTACATAAATTATGACCTTATTCCGCAGCAGGCATCGAAATATATAGCTAGCAGCCCTAGACAGCTCACTTATAGCAAGTAGCTATAAGTGAACTGTCTAGATACGAAGACGAGACTACGTTTGGATATTATGTTCGAGTGTTAGAGTCTATCTAAAAAGTCAAACGATTTGGGTAATTATTAAAGTAAAATGAAATCTGATATAGTCAACGCTGGTTCAATAGTCAAGGTTGATTAAGAAATCTTGATCATTGTTTACTAATAGAAGAACCACATAAAAAGTATTGAATATATTTTTTTTTATCTGATATAAACCAATACACAAAACAAACAAATATTACACAAAATCCCTAATTCGTTTGACTTTTTAGACAGACTATAGGTGATCTAGAGAGTACATTAAGGGGATGCAACTCGACACCCATTTTCACTGTTTTTTATACAACCGCTCTAACCCGATTATGACATTTCAAAGTCCAAGTCAAAGTCAAAAACGTTAATTTCAAATAGACCAATAATTACAGACACTTTTGAATTGTCAAAATGTCGGTCAGTCAAACAAACAAGAGAAGCTAAAATGCATTATTACACATTTTTCATCAGACATTTTGGGAACACAGTATCTTCATGGACATTATCTAGGCTTCTATTGAAAACAATTTCTAAATTTGTGTAACACTAATCCAGTTAAAAACTCTGAAAATTGCTATTTTGCATGAACTTTGACACTTCATAATTTACTCAAAACATTAAAAAAGTAAAACTATAGAAGCCTAGCAAATTTTATTATGATGCTAAATGACGACAATTTCTTTCAAAAACTTTTAAGAGTTTAAAAAAAACAGCTATTTCCTGGAACATGTTTTGTAAAATATTCGAGTAAATCACGGAATTGCCGAATACTAACAGAGTTTTCAGGTGTTATCTCTCTTTTTTTGCGTTGCCTTTTCATCAAATATCGTATTGGATTGCGTTAGATGAAGTAACAAGCTTAAAGGAGCCTCTTAAGAAGTGAACTTAAAATGTAATTAAAACTTACCAGTATCAATGAAAGAAAAAAATGCGAATAAAATCAAAACTAGCTTTAACACCTTCATTTTATGACAATATCAGATTATACGTTTGCACTAGACTGTTGTAATTTGATAAATAATAGGAAAGAAACTGTTTACTGGTTTGATTTTACTAGCGACCCGCCCCAGCTTCGCACGGGTTCAATGCTGTGCTGATACTAAATATATCTACTACAGAATGTCTCTATATGTATTAAACGTTCAGATTTTTTTATCATTCGATAATACTAATTAGTGATGTAACGAATGTTGGATTTTTCACATTCGCGAACGCGATTATTCAAATTCAATATTCGCGAATGTGAACGCGAATATTGGCTTTCACACAAATTGTTTGATATTTCGTGTTAGCCCAGCTTAAACAAAACATAGCAGAGCCGGTTCAGTGCGTCTCAGATTCAACAGGTTCCTACGAACCTCACAAGGTCATCGGTCTGGACTGGCCTGTTGGTCTAGTGGTTAGTGGCCCTGACTGCTAAGCCAGAGGTCGTGGGTTCGATTCCCACCCAGGACAAATGTTTATGTGATGAGCATGATCATTTGTTCTGTGTCTGGGTGTAATTTATCTATATATGTATGTATTTAGAAATATATAAGTGTGTTTATCAGTTGTCTAGTACCCATAACACAAGCTCTGCTTAGCTTGGGACTAGACAGCGTTGTGTGATAGTTGTTGAATATTATTATTATTATTATCGGTCGCCCCTTGTGGAAAACTTACCAATGCGTCTTCCGGTGCGCGGTCGCTACAGAACCTTTCGTCCCCATCGACCATCTGTTCTGTGAGCAATGAGCCCTACCCTAGGTCATCTATATGTTAACCAGTTTATAGCGACACTTGGGGGAGGCCAAGAGCCAGCAGCAGACGTCTTTTGGCTGATTATATAGCAAAGTCGTTACAGGTTGATTGAACGAAGCTAAATTTAGTTTATTCTAAAAGGTTTGTTAGGATTTGACGTTATTTAGTATTATTGTATACCCGGTAGAATTCCACTTTGTACGAATTTTATTAATTTATTTTTGCAACTTAAATAGAAAAAATCGTATGTGACTTGTAAAGAATAAAATGCTAATCAGAACCTTATACTCTTATTAAAAAAGTCGACTATAGGTTTTACTTCACAATTTCTAAGAAATTACCTTCGAAATGGCCTGGCGAAGTTAATGATATTTCCTTTGCCTAGGCACGAATATTGCAGTTAAAATGTACTTTAAAATTAACAGATTTGGTTACGTAGCGTACTGATGCACATATTTAAGCGGACTATAATAATAAAGTATAAAACTTTTTTTATTTTGGAAGGCAGATAAATTAGAGCAGTCTTTTTAATGTTTTCATCCTGTGGGTAGTTAATTTTCGCGCTTAAAGAATCGCGGAATTGCACTAGTTTGCTATCAAACTAAAAAGTGTCAACTAGCAATGTTTTATTTATTTAATATTCCACTACTTAAAGTTCAATTAAAGTGATATAAAAATATGATTGTGTCTCAAAATTTCAATTTGTAACACTGAAAATGTGGAATGCAAGTTGTGTGATAGAAAATATTAAATTTAAAAAAATATAGAATCATATCAGTTGTATTGTCATCCTATATCCATTCAATCAATACTTTAATACCATTGATATAAAAAAACCCTACCTTTTTGTTTGTCAAAAACTTTAAACCAATTATTCGCATTTTTCTTGCGAATGCAAATGTAAAAATATCCGAATATTCGTTACATCACAAATATTAATATTCGTTACATCACAAATATTAATATTCGTTACATCACAAATATTAATATTCGTTACATCACAAATATTAATATGTTTACTTAAGATAGTGACTCATATTTAGTTATTTACTCATATCATTTTAAACCACAATATTTGACTTTTTTTTTGCTAAAACGTTATTTTTTATTTACAAGCAAGTAATCAAATCTTGCAAACTATATTTGGTCCACTTCCCGGTTACCGATTCCGCTGAAATTTTGCATGCATGTGTAAATCAGATGCCAATGCAAAATTATTATGACATGAAGCCGTTCTGAATTTATTAGTTTATGTATTGTGTATATGTAAATAGTACACCACGAACTACCTGCGTATCTTTTTCTCCTCCTCGGTCAAATCCATCCAAAGGTTGTCTGTAAAAAATCGCTTTTAGCGATAAGACCGCCCATTGTGACACCCTATTAATTTTAAGTTTCTTATGTAATTTTTATTTTTGGTGTACAATAAAGAATTTATCTATCTATCTATCTATCTATCTATCTGATGATTTAGGAACTTGGTAGTTAAACGGCACAACCCCATCGAGTTTGGGCTCATATGATTCGTCTTGACGAGTATTAATTTTATAAGTAGGTATATCGAACTATAAAAGCTTGCTATGAAAAGAATGATTTTCATTAAAAGCTTTTTTACGTTAGAAATCTACGTATAGGATAGGATAGCATGATATTTTGAAATCGAGAGAATGTCTCATTCATCTGACCTAGTTTTCGTAGCTATCTATTTACGGGCGCAAATGATCCTTTGATACATTTAGGGCCGGCGCCCATTATCGGCATCGGCAAGGAAAAGGACCCTTCGGCATCTCTACATGCATATACCAATGCATAGTTTTCGACAGTGTGCGCTTGCATGTAGGGATGCCAAAGAACCCTTTTCCTTGCCGATGCCGATAATGGGCGCCGGGCCTTAGTGATCGGGGAAAACTAATATGAAAAAAAAAAAACAAACTGTAAAGAAAAATCTAAGCCAGATTAATGAGACATTCTCTCGGTTTCAAAGGATTACCCAAAACCATGGACAATGTATTATAGTAAATGTAAATAAAAAAAATATTGGCGGCGATTGGCGCGGTGGTTGAGCGTTTGACTGCAGCGCTGCGTGTCGCGGGTTCGGTTCTCAGATAACGGTCGGAACAGATATTTGTACAGTTCACAAATAGGTGCTCCAGGTCTAGGTGCTTTGTGTACGTGAGTTTACATGTTTGTGAACACACTCACCATACAGGACTTATTCTTAGTATGGGGCAATGTATTTAGAGGGTTCCCCAGGTTGCCTATAATATTTCAGGAGTTCACTCGATTTCTTATGGATCTTATCATCAGAACTGGATTTTGAAAAAAATCGGCCTCGCCATACAAATTGTCCAATCAAGTTTGTAATTTTGTATGGTGAGGCTGATTTGGCTGAGGGTCGGTAGAGTTAGGCCGTGTAGATTCAGAAGCTTGGCTCTAAAACAGTTTGTTCGTCTTAAACAGTTCTAAATATTTTTCATAATGACTAGTATCTGATGTTAGAGCTGGGAGATGGCTAATGGAACACTGGAATGTCTACTAGTAGACACGGCGAGTTAGCGTTCATTAGACTCATCTTAACCAGTTCTTTTACTTTATATAGATTTTAAGCGTCGAGGGTATTTTAAAATTTTGCTATTATTTATGTTTAAATTTTCAATACTACTTTGTAGAGTGTGTGCTAAATAAACAGTACCCCTAGCCAAGTTGCTAATCTGCAATAGTTAACGCTAGTAGAAAGCTTTAAATGTACGGAAATGTCGTCTTCTCAACGCTCAGTCACGTGGTCTGAACAAAAGAAATGGCGGCAAGGTCAACTCGAAGCGTTCGACGCAAGCGAAACGGTTGTAACTTGGCTAGGGTAGGCTTGGTAGGTTATCTTTCTTTCGTTCTGAATATTTTTACTTATGTAATTGTACCAACGCATTGTAAAGGAAAATCTGAACTGAACTTACTGTGGGCTTGGTACCTTTTCACATAACGTGATCAAAAATCCCTGGACTCGAGACAACTAAAATTACGTAAAGTCCCAGGATTTCGAGACACGAGACGTCCCGGGACCCAAACTCAAATTTTTATGTTTAATAAAAATTAGATTTTCAATACCTATTTGCTCAGTGTGTGCTAAATAAACATGTTTCCTTTCTTTCTTAATATTTTTTCCATCAACATATGTGATTATATCTGTGCATCGTGAAGAACAATAACAAAGCTTACTGTGGGCTTGGTACCTTTTTACATAACGTGATCGCAAATGTAATTTTTTATCTCGACATAATTTTATTTTAGAAAAAAAGAAAAGAAAGAAAACATGTTTATTCTGCCCGTATAGACTAACAAATAATTTTCAAAAAAGAAAAAATAATAAATTAAAACAAAAATTAGTTGGCCTATGAGATCGTTAAATATTAAGTGTAAAGGTACCGTGTATAGGTGGTTATTAGTCTGGGTCTTTACCTGAGTTACCGTGGCCCTGGAACTCACAGGGCAACTGAAGGAACACGGGTGGGTTTTAGTCGGTAAAAGTGAGATACTCCTTCTTGCTCCACCATGAGCAGAGAAAGTCGTTTAATGAATTTACCACCTATAAAAGGTGTTTATTCTTATTAAATTTTAAGAAATTCAATAAATTTGGTATCCAGAATTAAGTAAAATATTACAAAATGAAGTGATTGAGATAATTACAGCAAAGTGCTGATATGAAACTACAATCCTTCTAATATTATAAATGCGAAAGTTTGTATGTATGTATGGATGTTTGTTACTCTTTCACGCAAAAACTACTGAACGGATCTCGATGAAACTTGGTACACGAGTAAACCATATCCCAGAATAACACATAGGATACTTTTTACCCTGGGATTATGTACGCGGGTGAAGCCGCGGGCAAAAGCTAGTTTTATTTATAAATATAGTCTTAGTAAAAAAATAATAGAGTATTTTGACGGTACATTATTTTAGACCTCAAAGGCAAATAATTTCAATAATTATACATTATATTATGTTAGGTAAGGTATGAAGGGAGTTGTTAAATCTGAAACTCTTTTTGAAGTTGGTGATTTATTAACATCTTTCCATGTCAGAGAAAAGGCTTCCTCCTTTCAGAAAAATTTAAGGCTATATCAGCAGCTACTGATCTTTGCCATATATTGTTTTGGAGCTTACAAGTTGGCTTTTGGGTGGGTTAGTACTTTTTTTAAATTTTGTTGATTTAACTGTTGATGAGGCTGTTGAGTATTGAACTGCATTGTTATGATTTCACTGGTCCACTATTGTTCGAATTGGGTCCAGTAACAACAACTGAAAAAAAAGTAGATATAGGTATGTTGACAGAATAATCTGTCCTTATAGTCTGTTGTTGCTCTTTAGCTTTTACCAATGTGTGGTGCATGGTGTTAGAAATCTTTGTAATTACCGGCTACTTTCCCGTGGTTGGCTTGAGATGCAGACGGTTAAAACAATAATAATAATATAATAATAATATTCCACAACTATCACACAACGCCGTTTAGTCCCAAGCTAAGCAGAGCTTGTGTTACGGGTACTAGACAACTGATAAATTTACATACTTATATATTTCTAAATACATACATATTATAGAAAAATTACACCCAGACACAGAACAAATGATCATACTCATCACATAAACATTTGTCCTGGGTGGGAATCGAACCCACGACCTCCGGCATAGCAGTCAGGGCCACTAACCACTAGATCAACAGTACCCCTAGCCAAGTTGCTAATCTGCAATACTTAACGCTAGTAGAAGGTTTCAAATGTACGGGAATGACGTCGTCTCAACGCTCAGTCACGTGGCCAGAACAAAAGAATTGGCGGCAAGGTCAACTCGAAGCGTTCGACGCAAGCGAAACGGTTGTAACTTGGCTAGGGGGGCAGGCCAGTCAAATCAATCTTTGTAAACGGGGCTTGATAATATACTTATGTAGTCCAGAAAAAGGACATGGTTTAAATACTGGCCAACTTTCACGACTTAAACAAGGCCAACCAAAGAGTTATCCAAGTAACTAAACATTGGTTGGACAAAATTATAGACGCGAAAGAAGACGATCCGTTTTGTACAACAATATATATAAAATATAATAAAAAACCTTTTATTTCTTGCTAAAAAATATAGGTTAACAATTTAAAAAACAACAATTTAAAAATAAACATCGAAAAAGAAAACAGTGTGCATGCAATAATTATTTAGAAGCTTTTTCTTATAATCTTTTTTTCTCTTCTTTCATTCTTTTAAGTGCTTTAATATTTGTGGATGCTAGAACCCCTCTCAATGGAGGGTAAAGGCGTCCTCCAAAGATGCCCACTTTTCCCTGTCTTCAGCTTGTCGCATCCAGCGCGTGTTTGGCCTTCCTCTTCTCCTTTGGCCCGATGGTCCTAGCCATAAAGTTGTCGATTTGGTCCAGCGATTATCATCGAGTCTGACCACGTGTCTAGCCCATAGCCATTTTAGCTTCTGTGAGAAACTGAGTGCGTCAATAACTTTAGTTTCCTCTCTTATGGCGGTATGGCGGATTTTTTGTATCTTTTTGATTTTTAAGATGCTTTTCTCCATACTTCTTTGACTGGTAATAATTTTGTTTTTTAGTTTACTTGTAAATTTCCAAGTCTGACAAGCGTAAGTAAGTACAACAATATATTGAATTGGTGCAACATTTGGTTATGCCTATGATACCTCTTTGTTAAAACGTTTTTGTTGGTCCAGTAAGATTAAATTCACTGGAGAAACTGGCCGAATAAAAAAGATTTTGGAATAGAATTTTGAAATCTACCTTGTCTGGTCCCGCTAAATTCTATTTTAATGATTATGGTCTGCATCTATAGATTAGTTCTTTGTTTCGTTTTAGATCATAATAGTCTTCACTGATGAACGAAATTATGTATAGTCGTTGTATATAACTGCAACGGTGAAATATAACGTGTCCAGCAACTGAAAAGTAAAGTATTTGGTTAGTATTTTCAATGAACGATATTCATCATACGTACCTATTAGCTATTGCTCGAATGGATAAAGGCAGATGGACGCGGCGACTGCTCGAGTGGAGACCACGTGCCCATAAGAGACCGCCAGGGAAACCACCTAAGAGATGGAAGGACGACATTTTTTGACACGCTGGACGGGATTGGATATCGATTGCCCAAGACCGTCAGGAGTGGAGAAGATTGGAAGAGGCCTACGTCCAAAATTGGATATAAAGAGGCTGCTATAGATAGATATAGACCTATTAGCGTAATCAGCACTTAAACATATAATGAGTAAATCGTATTGAAAAAAAGCTCAGCATGGTAAGCAGTGATGCAATCGTTAATGGTAAAGTGCACTAGTTTATTAAGGACCGTGGTCACAACTTTTCACTATAAAAATAATTATTTTTTAGTAGTATTTTAGGACCACAGGCACAAATCCACTCCCACTCGCCTATCGATAGCATCAAAAATGGTTTAAAAGCTTGTTACTTCATCTAATGCAATCTCACGCGATGTTTGACGAAAAGGCAACGCAAAAAAGAGATATCTCTCTTTTGAAAACTCGGTTAGTATTCGGTAATTGCGAGATTTACTCGAATATTTTACAAAACTTGTTCCAGGAAACAGCTGTTTATTTTAAACCCTTAAATGTTTTTGAAATAAATTGTCGTCATTTAGAATCTTAACAAAATTTGCAAGGCTTATATAGTTTTACTTTTTTGACTTTTTTAATTTTTAGGCAAATTATGAAGTGTCAAAATTCATACAAAATAGGAGATTTTCAGAGGTCTTTACTGGATTAGTTTTACACAAATTTAGATATTGATTTCAATAGAACCCTAGATAATATGCACAAGATACTGTGTTTCCAAAATATCTATTGAAAAATGTGCAATAACGTCATAATCGGTTATGAGCGGTTGTATGGAAAACAGTGAAAATCTGTGTCGAAAATTCAAGATGCACTTTAAGTAAGGTATATAGCTCCATCCCTCTTTCCCGCCCGCACGCATGACATTATGCTAAGGCCTTAAGAATCGAAAAGAAGAATATATTGCCTACATCTAGAGGTTACATTAAGTAGAATTAAAATGTAATTAGAAAATGTAAAAATTAAAACTTACCAGTATACATTTTAATTAAAGAACAAAATACGAATAAAATCAAAGTTAACTTTAACACTTTCATTTTATGATAAATATCGAATTATACGTTCACACTAGACTAGCTGTTATTTGACAAATAATAAGAAAAGTTTAATGTTATATAATTTATAGTAATTACTCGTTATTAATTAGTTACTCATGCTTTCCTATAGACAACAATTCTCTAAACCACAAAATTATTTTGCGTTATTTGACTAGACACCTACGTAATAACAAGGACAATAACATGTATATATTATACATAAATTGTAATTAAACAATTAATTACCAGCAGGATTGGCACAGTGGCTGAGCGTTTGACTGCTGCACAGCGTATCACTGGTTCGATTCTCAGATAAAGGACGGGACAAATATTTGTACAGCCCACAAATTAAATAGGTGCTCCGGATCCAGGAGTTTACATGTTTGTTTCTTTAGGGATCTTATGGGATTATAGGTCTGTAAAAACCCTTTTTCTCAAGAACGCGAGGAAGTATGAAGCTGAAATTAACATCAAATTATTCAAGTCTGCTACCCCAAAGAGCAGTGAAAAAATCAAACTTCTAAGTCATCGCAAGCTAAAGATAAGGCCGTTTATGCTCTATTTAGGCGCATATTTTGACTCTAGCTTGGAAATCATAACCTATAGGGTCATCATTTCAGCCGATACACGTCCACTGTTGGACATAGGCCTCCCCTAAGCGTCGCCACCACGAACGTCCCTGTGCGACATACCTATAGGGTACTTCCCGTTAATCCCAGAATCCAGAAAAACAAAAAGCAAGAAGCACTAAAACCTACAATTCATTACTTTTATCGAATTGGTAAAATCTTTGAGACTCGATTCGAGAATCGAACCACTTACAATTTACATACGAGTAGGTAGAAAAGGTTGTACCTACAAAGCCATTGGAGGCGAGCACAAGTCTGACTCGCACTTTACAATTTTTTTGAAGTATTTTCCTTTTTAGCGTACTAACTTATATGTACGAGTATGTATAGCTCTGTCGTTTTATAAATGCACACCTAATAACATATTACGTCGTTTTAATGTATGTTATATATTTTACTCAAAACCCAAATAACAAACTTAGTATTGTTTTTCATTAGCAAATCACGATAGATATCGACTCTGAGACCCTACCATGAGCTCTTACTTAACGCCATCCATTTGACGACCTAACCCATATATGCCCATAATTATGATTTTCTCCGAATTTTGTAATTTTTTGATATATTAGGGCAAGTATAAATAAAAACATATCTGTAAGATCACTTTTGTGAAAAAAAAATTGGAAAGTGGTTTTTTTATGGTGGGTCACTAACGACTCACTGGGCACATACCTGTCTTATAGATATTAAATAAATAACTCTAAACATGTCCGATCAAAGTGAAATAAACTTAATAAAAAAACTATTATTATTACAATTTATCACGTATATTTATCATAAGTTGCAAAACATATATCATGTAATCCAATTTTACACTTTGTACAGGCTTTTGTAGTCTTGTTTTTACTCACAACACACCGTCTTCCTCTTTGTTGGGTAATCATCATAAATGATCTGCTGCAAAAGTGCGAACTGCAGACGGTACTCGGCTTGATCTTGATGGGCAAGCGGGACCTGGCTTGTTTCGTGGCATTCCATGTAATGAAAGGCGTTCTACTTATGGATCTTCTGAAATCTAAAGTGTCCACAGAGCTGCCAAAAGATTTTTCCAAAAGGGTAGGATTATTTAAAGCTTCTGTGGATGAAGCCCATCCATAACATGATTGGCATATACAATTTTATACCCCTGATGGCAACGCGATAGGTGCCTACTACTTTAGCATCAATCTAGTCTGCTCGTCCATGTACGTGTCTATCAATCAGATCTGGCTGTTATACAGAAGTACGCCGTTTTTCGGCAGCTGCGAACTGAGTGACTTGATGTAGTGGTTCGGCGCCATACTTGCTGGAGATCAGAGTTATCACACTGTTACTATTTCAAAAAATTACTATGATATTTGCCCTCTAATCAGCGCGATAGTCGTAGTTAGTACCTTGAGCTCGATTGAGCCGATCTGGATCATTACATCCTTCGTCTCTTGAGTCTGATTCTGAATTTTGGCCACTGTTTGGGGGATTGATGTAAATATTTATTAACCCAATTGAATCTTCCACGGCAACCCCTTCCAATTCATCCGAAATCTCAAAATTTTTGAGCGAATGTGTACTCCTATAAAAATAACATTAGGTCATATATTTGCTCAAAGGGTCGATAACGACCCATCCAAGTTTACTCTTATTTTTATAACTATTGAAACGATTATTATTTGCTATTTCAATTATTTGTTATGATAATTTAATTATTAGTCAATATAAATTAACTGCAAAAAAATATTTTCATTGAGACAAATAAAAAATACTTACATTTCTAAATAGGGAAACGTGCACTCGACTTCACAATTTAGCTAGTAATAACTTGAAGGTACAAAAATAACTTCTCACATTCACAACAAATGGAATGGTGGTAGATAAGAAAAAAGAGATGTTTGTCAAGCTTCGAATGGATGGACTCAAGTGTTACAAAAGTTTAATAAACAATCACTTAATTGCTCCGAGTATGTGTGGGTCGTTACCGACCCTTTGGGCATATATGGGCTAAACTGATCTGTTGAAAGGATGGAGCTATACAGGGTGTATACAACGTGTAACGTTAAATGCGCAAAACCTCAGACACCCCAAATGATTTTTAGGGTTTATTAAAAGAAAATCTATACAGAAAACCCAGCATTATTTTTCCTTCTAACCAAGAACCTTCGTCTAAATATCAATAGATGTCGTTAACTGTAGGAGAAATCCCCTGCTTAATGGACAAGATACCGTAATCCCTTTGTATAGCCAAAGATTATTGTTTGATGGTCCGATGAGACGATAGGACCTAAATTAAGGGCCTTTTCTTACAAATGTTTGTTGTGTTTAGAAGATACTGAATGGTTTTGTTATGGGTACGACTTATGTGTTACAAGTAGAAAATAGAATTAGTTTGTTGTATTTGTTAGCTAGTAGAAAACTTCAAATCTACGGAAATGGCGTCATCTTAACGCTCAGTCACGTGGTTAGAACAAAAGAATTCGACGAAAGCTTGCATCGAAGCGTTCGACGCAAGCGAAACGGTTGTAACTTGGCTATATATAGGGGGTCACACCTGTGCGTGGGTTGGCCTTGTTTTTAGATACGAAACCTGAAACACCTGTCTAGTATTTTTATGTAAAAAATCTATGTAAGTATAAAAATTCAAAACTGTTTTATGAAAAATCAAAAGTTAAAAGCCTGTTATGGTACCGGGTTGGCGAAATAAATACATGGTCACCGGGCCATCCAGGCGACTGAGGGATTGTTTTGCTTCTGCATCTAGCTATGCGCTGGCACCTCATGCCCGCTATGACCTGCCGTGACGTGTGTTGTACTTAGTGTCGATGGTGTCCAACTTGTGACCCTTTAAAAATATGTTTGGAAAAAAATATAAACATAATGTAAAAATTATTGGAATCGATTCAGTTACTGATTCTGAACAAATTATATTTAGGTTTCTACTAAAAATAATGTTATAGATACATCTGAGTAAGCTGGGTACAGCTTGAAAATACGACTTATGACGCATTTCTGAATTCAAGCTATACCTTTTGCCCTGGAGACTGTAGAGAGAATTGTACAAGTCTTTGTATGCACTTAATCTCCTAACTCAAGCACTAAAACCCTTTCAGACATTTCCCTGTCTGCGTCAAACGGTTCCGTAGACACTGCTTTCAGAGTGTCTTGCATATCTTGGTCATTACATCACACTTATATAATATTACTAGCTTCTGACAGTGGCTTTGCCCGTGTGAAAGTAGGTTTTTCCATACAAACTTTGGACCCCCGTTTCATCTTCTTAGGGGTGGACTTTCGTAAAATTCTTAGCGGATGTCTACATTCTACAACGTGTAACGTTACATGCGCAAAACCTGAAAATAGTTTCATCGGAATAACGAGCACAATCAATTAAACCACTTTTTAATATAGGTAACATTTAAAAAAAAATACTTCATTAAAAATTTTGCTCTTTCTATTTATTAATAGGTCAAGCCATCACGTGCGCAAACCCGCCCAAATAGGTAAACAAACCCAAATTGTTGTAGTCCAATCAAATTTTCTCATCTGCGGGATGATAAAAGTTCTTATTTCGATGCAGATACAAATTTTAAACAAACTGAAACTGCTCAAAAAACCAAAATTTTTTTAATGTTTTTTTTTTCTCACAGAATTAGGTCAATTGAATTAAAAATCATTTGGGGTGTCTGAGGTTTTGCGCATTTAATGTTACACGTTGTATAAGGAACCTACCCGCCAATTTTAAGTTTGTACAAACTTATCGGTTAGCCAGGCTCGTTAGCAGGCCCGTGAAGTCGTTAATCTTTTTTAATGTCTATGGTACCCATTTCAGCCGTCCAGTTTATATGCAAACTGTACTGAGCGGAACTTGAGTGGATTGTTAAAGGATACCGGTGTATCCAATATTTTGTGGAAAATTGCAAACAATGAGAACGCAGGAAATGTAGTCGAAATTTTGACATTTCTAAAGCTCAAAGTATTTTGTAGTGGTACATTACAAGATATATTATATCACTAGCTTTTGCCGGCGGCTTCACTCGCGTACATAATCCCAGGATAAAAAGTATCCTATGTGTGGTGGTTTACTATTGTACCAAGTTTCATCAAGATCCGTTCAGTAGTTTTTTGTTGTATACTACTTTGGAGATATCCAAAGTAGTATACAACATTATTCTTAGGTAATGCGTAACACGTTATTGCCTGCCATGGATGCTATTCAGTTTTGACGTATAACTTACTGGAATTAATTAATAAACACAAAGTATGACGCTTATGCTCGAAAAGCTACCTCTTTATATTACATGACGGTTATCCTTATTCTTATCCTTACCTAAAACAAAATACCCATTGTGTCGGTCTTTTTGTTTTTCGCAATGAACTCAAACATTGCTGAACGGATTTTAATGTAGTTTTTACCATTTTTAGATAGAGTTAATCAGAAAGGAAGAGAAAGGTTGCAGTATGTATATTATAGCAAAGAAATGTCGAAAAATTCAAAGATTACTTACAACCGTGCAAAGGTGATGTGACAAAAAAAATATTGGACTGATTTTTTTTACTCACTAACATTGACTGGCCTGTTGGTCTAGTGGTTAGTGGCCCTGACTGCTATGCCGGAGGTCGTGGGTTCGATTCCCACCCAGGACAAATGTTTATGTGATGAGCATTATCATTTGTTCTGTGTCTGGGTGTAATTTATCTATAAAATGTATGTATTTAGAAATATATAAGTATGTTTATCAGTTATCTAGTACCCGTAACACAAGCTCTGCTTAGCATGGGACTAGATGGCGTTGTGTGATAGTTGTGGAATATTATTATTATTATATATTTATTTATCTCAGGACCCTGAGGTCCTGGACCTTTGGAAGGCGTACGAGGAGCCGAAACCAACTCGCAGAGGCCCTTTTAGATGCTTTTAATGATGGATTGTGGTACCAACCGGCGATTATCCCTGTATGCGCTATGCTAGTGCATCCAAGGACAACCCCCGGTTTGAAAAAATATTGCGATACAATATGGAAAACAAAATTTATTATTATTATTATTATTACTGATTGGTTTCATATTGAATCTAAAAGTGATTATCTTATAATTCTTCTCTACGTGATTTTGTGACCTAACTCCTACTAAAACAGCGTCTGCTGAGACCGCTAGTATACCTAGACAACTTTAATTTTAGTATAGAGAGTTATCTGTAAAACACTAACAACCTTGCAGGACTGTATTACCAACATCATAAACAACAACTTTTGTTTTATGTCTTTTTACGAAACATAATTCATTTACTAAAAACAATCCTTCAATACTTCCTTGTTCTATTCAGCGGGGATGCTTAACGCGACGCTAGTGCATCAAGGACCCCCGCCGACTAACCCCCTTTCTCTCCGCTATTGTACTATCGCTTGCTTCGCATAAACTTTATAATATTTAGAACTTTAATCAAGTAATTTTTATTTTTGTATGAAAACCTGATGAATATTATAAACCTAATGATATTTTAGATATGATATTTAAAAAAAAAACATATATTAGAATACAACTTATTTTTAATATATGCGAAACCCGAAACACGCGTCTAGTATTTTTATGTAAATAATCTAAGTACAAAATTTCATAACTGTATCATGAAAAATCACAATTATAAGCTATATTTTTGCTGACATAACAGTCAGCAAAAATGTATAGGTGACTATGTATGTAGCTGTTTGCTGGTTCCTAATGCCCGCTATGACTAGAGATGGGCGGTGGGTAAAAACCCATCGGGTATTTACCGGGTAAATACCCAATTTGGGTATAAACAGGGTTTTTACCCGGTAAATACCCAAAACCATGGGTATAAACCTTTAACACGTTTTAGGATGATTTATTAAATAAAGTTTAGTTGAATTTTAGATCGTTTACATGTTTTGAACACCTCCGTGTTATAAATTTGGCTCCTTTCGTATATTTTTACGTTTCAATGTCTGATTATTATTTTTGTTAAATGAAGTTTAACTGTAACTCTTGCATAAATGTAAAATTTCAACTGATTTTCAAGCTTGTAACAATAAATAACTTATACAATGATTTTTTTTGTTTTTAATTTTTTATTTCAGTTTAAGTGTTCTACATGTTGTTTCTTAATTTTGTAGATATGTGTAAGTGTCCCAAATAAAATACAGACGTAAAAAATTAAAAAAATACGTTCGTGCAATTTTACATGATTTGTAGAGTAGAAAACTATTCTTTGCCGACACATAAACATTTTTTTATTGCTAAAAATGTATAAAAAACAAAAAAAAGACAAAAAGTAAATACCCAACATTTGGGTATTTACCCGGGTAAAAACCCTGCATTTTGGTATTTTGGGTATTTACCCGGTATTTACCGGGTAGAAACCCATCTCTAGCTATGACCAGCCGTGACATGAGTTGTACCTACTTAGTGTCGGTGGTGTCCAACCTGTGACCTATCAGTTACTGATGCTAAACCGACACTAAAAATAATGTACTTTGTATGAAAGCTAGAAGGAACGGGGTTTTTTTTTTGTTTTTTTTTTTTACGAAACCCGCTCTTGGGTGGAGCGGGAGATAGTGTCAGACTCTTACTGACTAAAAACCCCGCGCCGTTCCTTCTAGCCTTCATACCGGGGCACGAGCTCCCTTTCGGACAACCCTGTCCCCAGTAGGCTTCGACCCAGCTGGGCCCCTCCTGCTGCTGACAACTCCTTGAGGCGCGCGAGAACAGTGCGCGCCGTCGACGTCTTGGACTCGGTTCATTACCGGACGATCGGACAGCGAGCTACCCATGGCTCGCCGTCCGCGAGCTTCGCAGAAGGAGGCGACCGCCTGCCATTCCTCCTCGCTCCGGACCATGGCCTCGACCAGGGCCCGGCGCTAGAGGTCCCCGCCGCCGATCGCCCCCACGAGGGCACGGCGATGCTCCGCCCAGGCAGGGCACACCTCGACGGTGTGCTCCACCGTGTCCTCCGGGCGTTGCGCACAGTGGCGACACCCGGGCGTCTCTTCCGCTTGAATCCGATGCAGGAACCTCCCGAACTTGCCATGTTCGGGGAAGGAACGGGGTGGGGCTTTTAGTCAGTAAGAGTCTGACACTATCTCCCGTTTCCATCCAAGAGCGGGTTTTGTCATAAGATGATATTCCCACATTTTTTGAGCACCGGAACTGAAATATCAATATTCAAAATTTTCAACACAGTCGACCGGACGTCATACCCGCGCATACCACTTTGACTTTGAGCTGTCCTGAGGCCCTACCACGGCTTTTAGTACGATCTATTTTTGCCTGGCCTGTTGGTCTAGTGGTTAGTGGCCCTGACTGCTGTGCCGGAGGTCGTAAAAATAAATTTTTATGTGATGAGCATGATCATTTGTTCTGTGTCTGGGTGTAATTTATCTAAAACTAGCTTTTGCCCGCGCGGCTTCGCTCCCGCTCGTCTCTACTCCACACTACTATACCCAACTCTACCCTACTCTACCCTACTCTACCCTACTCTACCCTACTCTACCCTACTCTACCCTACTCTACCCTACTCTACCCTACTCTACCCTACTCTACCCTACTCTACCCTACTCTACCCTACTCTACCCTACACTACCCTAATTTTATTTTTTTTCCATAAGAACCTTATCCTCACAATAACAATCACAACAAAAAAAAAATCAGCCAAATCGGTCAAGCCGTTTTCATACTATGTCGTGACAACGGAAAACGGGTTTCATTTTTATATACGAGTATATAGATAATATGTAATTATTTAGAAATATATAAGTATGTTTATCAGTTGTCTAGTACCCATAAAACAAGCTCTGCTTGGCTTGGGGCTAGACGGCGTTGTGTGATAGTTGTGGAATATTATTATTATTATTTTACGACCTAAACTGAATTGTTAAAGTGACGGAGCTGTATACGGTGTCTAGCTCCATCCCGCTTTCTCGTTCGCACAACTGACATTTTAACACGTCATGGTAAGGCCATTGGTGTCATCATCATCATCATATCACAGTTGTCGTTGTTATCGTTCACAGTTGGACATAGGCCTCCCCCAAGCGTCGCCACAACGACCGGTCACGCATTCTCTTTCGGTTTCTCGCGAACCTGACCAGATCATCGGTCCACCTTGTTGGAGCCTTTTCAACGCGACGTCTTCTGGTACGGGATCGCCACTGCAGAACCTTTCGTCCCCATCGACCATCTGATCTGCGTGCAGTGTGCCCTGCCTATTGTCATTGGCCCTTGGTGTAAAACACTTCAATATAAAGAAAAATCAGCTTAAACTACCTATGTAGTTTTGTTATTAACATTACCATTCAAATGCGATCGACTGTACCTAAATTAAACACTATAATATAAATATATTATATGTAATATATTATAATTATATATATATAATATATATATATATATATATATTAATTAGGGTGTAATCTATATATATAAAAATGACCCCCGTTTTCCGTTGTCACGACTTGGCATGAAAACGGCTTGACCGATTTGGCTGTTTTTTTTTTGTTGTGATTGTTATTGCGAGGAGAAGGTTCTTATGGAAAAAAAAATTAGAGTAGTGTAGGGTAGAGTAGGGTAGAGTAGTGTAGAGTAGGGTAGAGTAGGGTAGAGTAGGGTAGAGTAGGGTAGAGTAGGGTAGAGTAGGGTAGAGTAGGGTAGAGTAGGGTAGAGTAGGGTAGAGTAGGGTAGAGTAGGGTAGAGTAGGGTAGAGTAGGGTAGAGTAGGGTAGAGTAGGGTAGAGTAGGGTAGAGTAGGGTAGAGTAGGGTATAGTAGGGTAGAGTAGGGTAGAGTAGGGTAGAGTAGGGTAGAGTAGGGTAGAGTAGGGTAGAGTAGGGTAGAGTAGGGTAGAGTAGGGTAGAGTAGGGTAGAGTAGGGTAGAGTAGGGTAGAGTAGGGTAGAGTAGGGTAGAGTAGGGTAGAGTAGGGTAGAGTAGGGTAGAGTAGGGTAGAGTAGGGTAGAGTAGGGTAGAGTAGGGTAGAGTAGGGTAGAGTAGGGTAGAGTAGGGTAGAGTAGGGTAGAGTAGGGTAGAGTAGGGTAGAGTAGGGTAGAGTAGGGTAGAGTAGGGTAGAGTAGGGTAGAGTAGGGTAGAGTAGGGTAGAGTAGGGTAGAGTAGGGTAGAGTAGGGTAGAGTTGGGTATAGTAGGGTGGAGTAGGAAAGAGCGGGAGCGAAGCCGCGCGGGCAAAGCTAGTTTATTATATATGTATGGATTTAGAAATATATAAGTATGTTTATCAGTTGTCTAGTACACATAACACAAGCTCTGCTTAGCTTGGGACTAGACGGCGTTGTGTGATAGTTGTGGAATATTATATTATATTAAACTATACCTTTCATCCACGTATTTTCATATTATACTTATATGGAAATAGCTAGGTCTTGATGAAGTCAGGATTTCAAAAGAAACGAGATTTCCACTGCAGTTTGCAGTGCACAAGACTCAAAATTAAGGATATTTTTGCATTTTGAAAACAAAATTGCTTACACAGAGAGAGGACGTGATCTTCGAGATATTGTGCATAAGATGCTGTGTCAGCACACATGATTTTAATCTAAAATTCAAAGTTGGCGACAAGAATATGTTTTGTGATTTATGCAATAAGAGAACTCGGATTTTGCCTTTTTTGCACTAAGGTTTTAAATAAGTATAATTATTTTTATTCAGGTAAAAAATACGAGTACACCCATTCATCATCATCATCTTCCTGCCCTTATCCCGTTTTATTTGGGGTCGGTGCAACACGTTTTTTTCTTCCATTCTGTCCTGTCACTCGTCACGCTATCACTAACTCCCTTTTCATTCATATCACTTCTCACACAATCCATCCATCTTTTCTTTGGCCTCCCTCTCCTTCGAGTACACCCATTGTCGTATCATTATCATCACCTAATCTAATTATGACATCACAGCAAAAAATAATAAAATCCAATTCAATAATTACTTTAAACCAAATTAAATCAAAAACAATAATTGCACTAAATTATACAAAATCATCATCATCATCATCATCTTCCTGCCCTTGTCCCGTTTTATTTGGGGTTAATAATAATTAATTAAAATTGAATTTTTTATCATTTTTTTTGGTGGGCAAAAATTCGCGCCGTCGACGTCTTGGGCTCGTTCCGGACAGTAACAGTTACCGGATGGTCGGACAGCGAGCTACCCATGGCTCGCCGTCCGCGAGCCCACGTCTACGGTGGCCGGTAATCGGGATCGGAATCCCGGCGGCGGCGGCGGCGGCGAGAGCGCCGTTGTCTGATGCGGTCGGCCTCCTCCTTTGCTAGCATTACTGCTTCGTGGAAGGGGGCGACCGCCTGCTACTCCTCCTCGCTCCGGACCATGGCCTGAACCAAGACCCGGGGCGAGAGGGAATTTTTTATCATGGTCATTTTGTAGGCATTAATTGTTCAGCGGATCTACCTAAATGCGACTCGGACTGTGACCTCTATGCCGTAGTCATTTCTCACAAAGTAACTGAAACAAAGTCGAAATTAAATTTCAAAGTTTAATTAATTTAATTTAAGGCACCGATAACATCATTAATGAAGAAATTCCTGAAATTAAATATGCAATTAACACTTTTACAAATTTTCTCGCATTTGTTAATAAAGCATCATTTACGTTACGAAACATAAATGTTGGTTGAAAAGTTGAAAATAACCCGAGTTCAAATGGTTCTGAATTATTTGAAACTCTCAGAATTTTGAAGTTTTCACAAAAGTTTGGATATTAAAATTAATAGACGCGGAAAGTCAACTGGAGTAGGTAAATGGTTGTGTTTAAAGCGGTAGCTATCAGCCATGGGAGAAAATATAATATCACAGGAACATTATAGAATTAGTGTGTGTTATATAGTAAACTATAAGCCATAGTAAAATTATAGTTTATCACACGTTATCTTTTTCGTAAATTTTGTTATTATTTTGGTTAGTTTTATCATTATCTTCATTTTCACTTTTTGATATACGTTGATTGTATATATATTACATAAAAACCTTATCAAAGTATGTATGAGCCAAGGGACTCCCCAAGGGTGAATGAGGAATCTCCTAATAATACGTGTCTGTGTCCAGAAGCACTACTTGCTTCTACTGTCAAACTTTTGTTCCAACTACCCATAAAGATCCTCCTCGGATGTTGACCAAGGCTCTTGGCTATTAAGCCATTGACCATCATGACTACGGAATGCAAATCTCGCGAGATTTGGGCCCGAGCGAGATCCCGCGAGATTATGAATAACAATATCACGAGATCTCGCAACCTGTCACTGTTTGTGTTGTGTTGTTGGCCAGGGTTAGTTCCGAAACGTAGCTCAGCCCCGGTATGAAAGACACGAAGGCAGTAATAGTCTGACTCTATTTCTATCTATAAAACTTCGAGGTGAATACTTTGAAAAACAATAAATAATACTTTAAGGTTCTAGTTGTATTTTTTTTCTTCAATCGACCTTTAAAAGGCATTCCTCGTAATGTTGTATTCTGGATGTGAGACGTAAGGAATCGTTCAATATGGTGACACTTGGGGGAGAACTATGTCCAACAGTGGACGTATATCGGCTGAAATGATGATGATAATTTCCCATGGCGGATTTTTTGTTATTTTTAGATTTAGTTACTGAGACTTTGTAGAAGATGATGCGATAATGTGACGATAGGCTCTATAATAGTGTATTGATTTACCATTTTCCTATTGTTTAAGATAATATTATTGGTAGAGGTCGTCGGTCCACCTTGTTGGAGGTCTACCCACGCTGCGTCTTCCGGTACGTAGGGGGTACGTTGGAGGAGGCCTAAGTCCAGCAGTGGACGTCTTTCGGCTGATATGATGGTGATGATGATGAGAAATATATATATATATATATATTTTTTTTTGATATAAACTTGTGCTTGACCGCTATGCCACCTGATGGTAAGCAGTGATGCAATCGTTGATGGTGGGGCGCCTAAATAATATAATTATAGTTATAATCCGACGATGAACTTCTCCCTAAACTAATGAACTGTTTACAGCCGATTTTTAGCAACACAATCAATAGTGAGGAGTCCCTGGTGTCCTAAAATACAAGCCACTGCTTAGTTTAGGCACCAGTCTCCCACAAATTAACATTACTATATATTACATCAAAATTCGGTTTTAGTTTTCTGCTGTAATCGTTATTTGTGGAAGATAAATAAAAACTTTATTATTATATTATTAATTAATATTATAGAGGTGAAAGTTTGTGTGTGTATGTTTGCTAGGAACTTCATCACGCCGCAGCTCGAACCACTGAATAGATTTCATCTGTCATAATGGTGAGCTATGTTCCGGAATAGCGCATAGGATACTTTTTATCTCGAGTAACAATATTAGTTATTCTTAATTGTTCCAGGCTTTTAGACATAATTTAACCAAACGCCATGTTTCAAATAAAAAAGTAAACAGCTGTTCAGAAGATTTTTATTTGCATAATTCTTCAAACAAGCCTTGGCAGGCGTTGGCCCTATTATCCCCTTCAGTTTGGCTGACATCTCTTTGAGGGGTACTTAAAACACAACGCCTCCATCGACCTGGGCTTGGTCTTTACTGAACGGCTGGAGAGCAAGCACGCTCTTTGCAACCCCTAGCCCACCGTGGCCGGAAATCTTCCTGTGACTCGGGCCTCTCCGGCGGAGGTCAGGGATGAGGCTTGACTCCGCTGCATAGTTCCAGCCGCCTTCTTTACTTGCACTACTGCTTCACAGAACGAGGTAACCGTTCTGTGAAGCAGTAGTGTTTTATGTGCCTCAACCTAATACGAGGCACATAAAACACAGCTACACCTGAGCTTAAGTTTTTTGCGGATTTGATTTCTCAAACAATCCTGCAGAAACCGTGCATTTTATCAGGATTAAATGTAGCCTATCACAGTCCGCGTTAGTACAGTGTAATGGAAACACTCTTCCTAGAGATTACCTCGTATAAACCAACAAGCGAACAAACAATATTACCTATTATTATAGTTGATTTCAACGAAAAGCGAACAAAAGTCGATGTCAGGAGAGGATTTAAAAGCTCACAAAGGGCTAAC
Source organism: Mythimna lalbum (assembly GCA_949319445.1). Classification (NCBI taxonomy): domain Eukaryota; kingdom Metazoa; phylum Arthropoda; class Insecta; order Lepidoptera; family Noctuidae; genus Mythimna; species Mythimna lalbum. The sequence continues at coordinate 6,552,036 of OX439348.1, read as the reverse complement.
TATATGCACGGATTTACGAGAAGTCGAGCTTCTAGTAGTTAACTCTCGAATAGTTTTGACATTCCAATTGTTTGGTTTAGTGTTTTCGTGGTTTAAATAGTTTCTGACAGCGGCTTCGGTCACGTCAACATCTCACTAGCCTTTTCCCAAATAGCTTTAGGTCAGCTTTCAGTCGAACCAGAGCGTTTTACATGAAGCGAGTGCCTATCAGACAACCCAGTTACTGGAAACACTTTGAACCTGATACTCTTTGGATAGACTGATGATCAGACTTTCTGGCGTCTGGCTACCTGAAACGACTGTCACAGATCAACGAACGACAACCGGGACCAACGGCTTACGTGCTTTATGAGGTACGGGGTTCGCAGAAATGTCCTAAAATAGATAAATGACCTTCACCCACAAGTAAGTCGAGGGTTATCCCTAGGGAAACTACTGTCCAGATTAGAACCAGATTTCCACCATAGGCGCGAGCTTGCGGACGGCGAGCAAAGGATAGCTCGCTGTCCGACCGTTCGGTAACTGTCCGAACCGAGCCCACATCGTCGACGGCTTGTTCCCGCGCGCCTCAAGGAGTTGTCAGCAGAGGCAGGGGCCCAGCCGGATCCAAGTCTCGCCAAAGGGAAGCTCGGCTCTCGTACGAAAGGCAAGAAGGAACGGGGTAGGTTTTTTAGTCAGTAAGAGTCTGACACTCTCCCGCTCCGCCCAAGGGCTGGGAATATCATTTGGATGATATTTACCCACCAAAAAAAGTTGTCCATGTCATATTCCAGAAACTAGTGTATCTAATAATTTAATTTAAATCCGTAGAGTAATTTGAGCGTGAAGAAGTAAAAAAAATACACACACATCACACATGCATCAATAAAATATTAGCGTGATTACTATGACACATTTTCTTCACCCTGATTAATCTTCAAAAAAAAAACGCCATACAAGAATTTATCATTAGAATAAATGTACAAAATAATTAACCTGTAGTTTCCTACCCTTGATTTTCAATCTACCCTGGTGCTGCTGACGCTCACTGTAAAAGTCAAAGGGTAAGCATCATTACGCAGGGATTGCGGAGCTCACGACGCTTTGTCGTTTGTGTGCGCGTAAATTATACTTACGCTCAACAATTATACGTGCTCATTTAGAAAATCGTCATGTAGATGTAACTTTTATGTTTATCGTGTGAGGCGTAAAACGGAACGGTGAAGGGTTGTTTAAGAGGGCTTAGGAGGCTGAAATTAATAATGAAGGTGTGTACGAATAATCTGTACTATATATAAACACTGATGTTTAATTTCAGGAAGTTCGTATTATGAATTGTATGCCCATATTGCCCATTCTCACTAATACTAAGCGACACCTTATATGTTAATGTAATCTTTGTATATAAAAGGAGAAACTGATTGATTGACATAACTTACAGTCGTACACCCGACGGTATTTAGAGCTAAATAATATTATTAATATTACTTATAACAATGATTGTATTGGAGCGCTGCATTCTGAGCTGAAAAAGAACACCGAATTCGGAACGACACACTGCGCTCCATAACGGGTATAATAGACGTGGGCAAAAAGGTTGCCAGACTCAAGTGGGACTAGGCGGGTCATGTCAAAAGCATGCACAGAGACCGCTGGGCAAGACTCGCCACACAGTGGGCTCCTACTGAAGGAAAGCGCCGTCGAGGCTAGCCTAGAAAGAGGTGGCGGGATGATTTGGAAGCGTACTGTGAGGACTGGTTAGAGACGGCGCAGGAGAAGAAAGTTTGGAAGGACTTGGGGGGGGCCTTTGCCCAGCAATGGGACAGTAACGGCTGGTAAAAAAATAATAATTTCCAATTTATTTTTAAAACAGTTATACATAACCGGCAGAATTAAAAATTTGTAGACATGTTCACCGTTCAGTTTGGATAACATTGCATTTTTCACTAATTAACGTCATTCTTTAATTATTTTTGTATGTACCTGCATGAAGAATTTTTTGAGAAGAACCCGAAAGAAAACTACGTCCCAATAAATTACAATATGTCAGTGATTTGTTTAATGTTTTCTTGTTACATTTTTTTACACGGCATCATTACGCAACAATGCTAAAATAATTAGGAATTACGCAAATGTCACGTAGGAAACGGCGTACACAAAAAAACAAACTAATATTAGTTTTATTATTCATTTCTAAAACCAACTTCCAAAACTAAACGACCAGAAATTCCAAGAAAAACTCAATCTGGTATTTCTTTCCAAAAAGTCGGGAAGCATTCCGTTTACTGGGAATCCATTAGATTCTATTGATTTATACCGGTAGCGTTTTTCCGTCGAATACAAAGGTAAAAACATGATAAAAGTGCACAGAATATACCGGAATAAGTAGGATAAATTGAGCTTAGGATTCGAGTTGTATGTTGAGTGTGCCATCGTGAAGCCACGCACGTGCGTTCGGAGTCACGGGGCACACGTGCCTTGCATTCGGCTCTAGACTTAAGTAACTGCCCAATAACGGTAGACCCTCAATGGTTTCGTCTGTTATTCGTTTTTTGTGGTCATCACTACTAGGTTAGTTGGAGATTGTGGTTCAATTGAATTGGTAGCTGTTCTTGTCTTCTTGTACTCTGCCTGCAACATATCCTTTGTAGCAAGCGTATTGTTTTAGCTAAATTGGCTAAACTGTATTACTTACGGTTGATAGTCGTCTGTTTGTTGAACTCGTGCTTGAACTAAACGGATGTGTGGTCACTATTTTGCATTAACTTAATTAAAAAGAATGTTTGATAGTACTAGATGTAGGATCACAGCTTTATTATAAAATAACTTTTGTTAAATTCGGGGTAACACGGTACCCCTTTCGGCTTATTTTTTCCGACATCTATATATATAAAAATGACCCCCGTTTTCCGTTGTCACGACTTGGCATGAAAACGGCTTGACCGATTTGGCTGATTTTTTTTTTGTTGTGATTGTTATTGTGAGGAGAAAGTTCTTATAAAAAAAATAAGGGTAGTGTAGGGTAGAGTAGGGTAGAGTAGGGTAGAGTAGGGTAGAGTAGGGTAGAGTAGGGTAGAGTAGGGTAGAGTAGGGTAGAGTAGGGTAGAGTAGGGTAGAGTAGGGTAGAGTAGGGTAGAGTAGGGTAGAGTAGGGTAGAGTAGGGTAGAGTAGGGTAGAGTAGGGTAGAGTAGGGTAGAGTAGGGTAGAGTAGGGTAGGGTACGGTACAGTAGGGTAGAGTAGGGTAGAGTAGGGTAGAGTAGGGTAGAGTAGGGTAGAGTAGGGTAGAGTAGGGTAGAGTAGGGTAGAGTAGGGTAGAGTAGGGTAGAGTAGGGTAGAGTAGGGTAGAGTAGGGTAGAGTAGGGTAGAGTAGGGTAGAGTAGGGTAGCGTAGGGTAGAGTAGGGTAGAGTAGGGTAGAGTAGGGTAGAGTAGGGTAGAGTAGGGTAGAGTAGGATGGAGTAGGGAAGAGCGGGAGCGAAGCCGCGCGGGCAAAAGCTAGTCTTCAATAAATATCGTTAATGTACACAGAAATAAATACAAAAACTTACAATTATAATTTTTAGTATATAATTTAATTAATTAAATTATATACTAAAACTTTTTTTTTTTGTCGACGGGGAAAATCATCTTTGACGAAACCCGCTCTTGGGTGGAGCGGGAGACAGTGTCAGACTCTTACTGATTAAAAACCCCGCACCGTTCCTTCTAGCCTTCATACCGGGGCACGAGCTCCCTTTCGGACAACCCTGTCCCCAGTAGGCTTCGACCAAGCTGGGCCCCTCCTGCTGCTGACAACTCCTTCAGGCGCGCGGGAACAGTGCGCGCCGTCGACGTCTTAGACTCGGTCCATTACCGGACGATCGGACAGCGAGCTACCCATAGCTCGCCGTCCGCGAGCCTGCGTCTACGGTGGCCGGAAATCGGGATCGGAATCCCGGCGACGGCGGCGAGGGCGCCGTTGCCTGATACGGTCGGCCTCCTCCTTTGCAAGCATTACTGCTTCGCAGAAGGAGGCGACCGCTCTGGACCATGGTCTCGACCAGGGCCCGGCGCGAGAGGTCTTCGCCGCTGATCGCCCCCACGAGGGCACGGCGATGCTCCGCCCAGGCAGGGCACACCTCGACGGTGTGCTCCACCGTGTCCTCCGGGCGTTGCGCACAGTGGCGACACCCGGGCGTCTCTTCCGCCTGAATCCGATGCAGGAACCTCCCGAACTTGCCATGTCCGGTGAGGACCTGCGTCATGTGGAAGGTAAGGACGCCGTGAGGCCTTTCCAGCCACGCCTCAAAGAGGGGACTTACCGCCATAATCGTGGCGTGCCCATATATACTAAAACCTTCCTCGAGAATCACCCTATCGAGTGATAAAAACTGTTTGAAAATCGGTGCAGTAGTTTTTGAGTTTATCGCGAACAGACAGACAGACGCGGAGGGGGACTTTGTTTTATAATACGTATTGAAGAACAGTGCAAAATTTAAAAGATTTTATTAAATTTGGAACTATACAAAAAATAACATAATAAAAGCACTTCCTGAAAGTGTGTTAAGAATGTGCTACTACCCTATTTCAGTTATTTTGAAAATAGGTAATCTTTTTATCTTCAAATAATTAAGTATCTATTTTGATGTCAATTAGTCTTGTTTGCGATACTAGACTGTTTTATGTGATTACGTAGATATCAATACTCAAGCGCTAAGAATTTAGTACCTACGTCGATTTCTTTATTTACCAACAATTAGTGCATTTAAGTAGTAAGTAAAATTTCAGAGCATACATTTTGATTCTGCCTTTACACTTATCTAATATGATTTGACCATTACATGTTTAATGTGTGAACCTTAATTCAGTAAACCCCAAGCGAACGCCGGTTCGCTCTCTCATTGTCTCTAATTACGGTATTTGAAAAGTTAAAAGAAACTTTGACCTCACAGTTTTCTTTCGGTGTTTCTTTTCAGTGTAGCTAGCATCAACTAGTTTAAATTAATGTCGACTTCTAAAATAGGAGGAGGTTCTCAATTCGTATATTTGTATTTTTTTTAATGTTTGTTCGCGCATAACTTCGTTGCTTGCCCACCGATATGAAAAAAATTGTTTTTTGTTGGAAAGGGTGTACTTCCTAAATGGTCCCATAGTCACCAAGTTGGGATCTGATGATGGAATCTTGGCGAAATCGAGGGAACTCCTCAAACTACCTAAATTATTTTTTTTAGTGAAGTCGGTTATTTTTTTTTGTAAACGGGAATTAAAAAAAAACCTATTTGCAAAATAAATATCATTTACCATTTATTTTCTAACTGGGGTGTTTATGGCTATTCATTATTCCAGTCCCATGTTGTATTCTAAATATGGGTTTCAAATACCCTGTATATATTAACAACAGTATGTTCAGAAAAACACAATAAAGAAATTGAATTGAAAACAAAATAAAAATAGTCACACATAAGTATGTTAGTAACCACACTAACTCAATTCCACATAAATATTCCACACAGATCTAAGTTTGAAACGAATAAAGTTGCAGCTGGTAGTGCGACTCTTGATTTAATTGCACTAACAAGAGACCGTTCGCAAGTTGTGCATTTAATTATAACAATCTGGAAGACGGGACGCTAGTGAGGAGTTGTGCTTCCAACATATGCCGTGTTCACCAACGCTCCCCGCAGTTTTGGAACACATCTATTTACGAAACATTCATGTTCGACAAATGAATGTAGGAATCAAGTTTGAAATTAAGAAGCACATAATTATGCCAAGAGCAGGGGTGGCCGAGTGGTAATGGCCCCAACTTACGAGTTGTAGGTCACGGGTTCGAACCCAGCCAGGCGTATTACTTTGTGTAATTTATTTCATCACCACTGCTCTCAAAACGGTGAAGGAAAACATCGTGAGGAAACCGGCATGTCCTAGAACCAAAAATTCGAAGACATGTGACATCCACCAACCCGCACTGGGCCCGCGTGGTGGATTACGGCCCATTCCCTCTCCTAGAGGGGAGGCCTGAGTCCCAGCAGTGGGAACATTAAAAAGACTGATGATGATGATGATGAATTATGCCAATGAACATAGATGTTTGGCTTAGAATGCTTGATTCGTAGTCCTCGTTAAAGTTTCCAATGAAATTATAAGTAACTTGCTTTTGCCCGAGGCTTCGCCCGCGTAAATAAAATAGCGTCACTCAGGATTAAAGCAGCTTTCTATCGGTGAAAAATTTTGCAATTAGACCGGTACTTCCAAAGATTATATCCTACAAATTAAAAAGACGTAAACACAAAAAACAAACTTTACCTCTTTATAATATTAGTGTACATTACACGACTTACAAGTCATATCGAGTCGATATATGAGTGAGCTCGATAAGAATTTGCGAATCTGTTACTGAAGAACATCAACTAATCAAGCACAGACTTTGATAATTGGATTACATATGGCTTGCATTAGCTAGATTCAAAAGTCAAGGGTTGCCAAAAAATTGCAATTTAGAATAAAAATTGGTACCTACAGCTAGACCAGTTTTTATCTACGAGAGCGATAATATGATCTAAGTTATTTGCCATAGTAATTTCAAATTTATTCTCATTGTTTAGCCGACTTCAAAAAAGGAGGAGGCTCTCTATTCGGTTGTATTTTTTAGTAAACATGACCTAACGACACCAAATTTAACTATTAATTAATAATAATAACAATGACGGATGTAAAGTATGGTCTAGGCAACTGCCCGATAGTTGATTTGTGACTGTTGTATGTTTTAATCGTCCGATAAAATCTTAAACCACGAAGCAGGATTTTGAAGTTTAGTTCATATGTGATTGTGTATGTCCCATCATCCTTACTTTCTTACTTTAAAGCGAAAGTGAGTTTGTTTGTTTGTTTGTTACGTCTTCACGCCTAAATGGCAAAACCGATTTTGATGAAACTTGGTACACGGATAGACCATGTCCTGGATTAGGACATAGGATACTTTTTATCCCGGAAGTATGTTCCCTTGGGATAATTTTCTGCTATCATGCGGGCGAAGCCGCTGGGAGCAGCTGGTCCACAATAATTGACCCTTCTTCAATCATACATCTTTTCCACACTAAGCCTTCTACATACATAAACAGTGAACATCGACATAAAACTCCTAACATACATAACGAACTTCCACCGTAAATAAAATTATTGACACCACGATCTGCAATTTCCATATATCGAGAAAACTCTTACCGTTTCGAAGAAATGCCATTAATCTGTAACTAAGCTGGAACGTTTGGTACATGGTTAAGCTCTCTACTCGTCGACTTACACGGGCTTGGAACAATGGCCTGCACTTGCAATTTGAATTTGAATTTTCCTTACACGAGCAACCGCCTTTTCCTTTCCATATTCAGAGGTTGACTGCAACTGTTCTGCCTTCTTATGGCTCTATGGATTTGGCTTTTGTTAGATTTCTTTTGTTCAGTATTCATGTATAGAGAGATTGGCAATAGAGCGCGTTCTTTCAAATGATATGTTTTGGAGTTCATTTGTTACAGTCTCGACTTCAATAAGTTGAGAACAAAACTAGATTTTTCGTCGTAGTTCTATTACGAATTTTAAGAGATCTTACTAAAAAGATCATTAGAATTATTTTTAACAAACTGGATCGATAAAAAAAGAAGTTTTAAGAAATATTCATACCTTAAACTTTCAGACGCATATTTGCCGAAATTATGATGAGGAGCTATCGGAAATCAGTATCAGTTTATCGTACAAATTAGAGCACATTTCTCAAAAACGGCAATTATAGTCGTGAGATAAAAAATCTCTAACAAAAAACCTTCGATTACTGGAAAAAAGAACTAGTTTGGCACCCAAATAGTTGTCCCAAATTAGCTCGAGAGCATTCCATTCGAAATCTACTAAAATACCAATCACATCTGTAGAATAGTATTATTCTGTAGATAAAAGCTGCTGGATTAAAGTGATACAGGGTTGGTCAGAGCAATGGGTAAAGATTCGAATATTCCAAATTCACACAAAAAAAAATTGCATTTGTCCCAGAAATAGACGACAGGAAGACCTGCAGGAGAAATGGGAGCAAGGAAAGGAATATATTGTCTTGCAATGAGACAACAAAGGCTTGATAATCTAATAACCATAACAGTGAATCTATAGGGTCCTTGGTAAGAGCTTTTGGGGTCATTAATACAGAAATGTCATTATCAGCCCGTACAGGGCCGGGTGAACTAATAGACCGCGACAATTAGCGAGCGTGTGGACATATTGCCATAATTCCGTTACGAAATTCAATTGGTGATCGTAGTTTGTTGTTGGTAGCGCACCGGAGAATATTGCTGCTAGTGTAAGTATGAAATGAGCATGATATTTACACCTACGAGTGTTATTTGACGCAATAGCGTTCAGTTTCTAAAATGTTCACTTCATAGTAGGTATATTTTTCCTGTAGCGCGTTTCTTTCCTGTAGATAATAATAATCCACAACTATCACACAACGCCGTCTAGTCCCAAGCTAAGCAGAGCTTGTGTTATGAGTACTAGCAACTGATAAACATACTTAGGTATATATTTCTAAATACATACATATATAGATAAATTACACCCAGACACAGAACAAATAATTATGCTCATCACACAAACATTTGTCCTGAGTGGGAATCGAATCCACCAACAAGATACCTTGTGTTTTTTCGGAATAATAGAAAGAGAATAAAATATCTATTATGTAATTAGTGACGCGCCCCAACTCCGCACGGGTTTTATAAATCTTTAAAATTCCTAAAAAGCCCCTATCAATCTTAAAAATTAAGTTTGTCTACTGTAATATACACCTAAACTTTTCTTAAAAATCACTCTGTCTATTGGTTTTAACCCTTCAGATACCGTCAATTAGAGACACAATAGTAAGACAATAGATGCGCGGCCACCGGTGGTCGCTTGGGGATTCATGAATTAATGGGTGTAAGGATGTTGTAATGTAATACCTAGAATGTGATGAAGTGTTTTGCCTAAACGCTTAGCAATAAGAATAGGAAGCTTTCTAACCGCTTAACGTAACCTAACTAGAACTTCTCAATTTATAAAATAAGCACCTAAATATGTTTACGAAAAAAAAATCATGAAAACTGATCAAGTGCTCTTCAATCTATCTTAAAGCAATTCATTTGTGTTTACAGAAGAAGAAAAGATAGGTGACTTCTGTCGATTTGTTTACTTTATTGCAGTACTTTATTTCAAATTCAAATTATTTATTGTGAACTTAATGTAGGGTTTAGAGATGTTAACAATGAGCACTTAGACATAGCGCGCACTGGTGACTTTTGTCACGGTGACAATCATTTTTCTACGCATATTTGTAACTAGCTTTTGCCCGCGGCTTCACCTGCGTACATAATCCCAGGATAAAAAGTATCCTATGTGTTATTCTGGGATATAGTCTACTTGTGTACCAAGTTTCATCGAGATCCGTTCAGTAGTTTTTGCGTGAAAGAGTAACAAACATCCATACATCCATCCATACATACAAACTTTCGCATTTATAATATTAGTAGGATTAGTAACTATCACGTCTTCAAGTGCGCGCACTACATGTTGGGTTCTTAAGTACGGTGACTTTTTTGACAAAAATCACGGTTACAAAATCACCAGTGCACGCTATGGCTTAGGTTCTTAACCCTTCAGATACCGTCAATTAGAGACACAATAGTAAGACAATAGATGCGCGGCCACCGGTGGTCGCTTGGGGATTCATGAATTAAAACTAGTTGCCTTAACCCTTCAGATACCGTCAATTAGAGACACAATAGTAAGACAATAGATGCGCGGCCACCGGTGGTCGCTTGGGGATTCATGAATTAATATAGCTGTGAGAACCCTCAAACGACAATCCATACCGTAACATCATTACAATGGCTATACAATTCTCTTTGCATCATTAAAACAGTAATTCAAAATATTCGCCTGTATCCTAATCTCATATTATTTCCATACAATGTAAGATCACAGTTCATTGCCCTATCGGGAATCAGAATCCTTTAACACAATATCGCATGACTTAAGGCGCTTTTACGCCTCGGTCGGAGCTTCCACAAGATTAATATTCCTGACGGGTGATGGGCAACCAAACAATGGGTGTGTGACCACCGCGCATGCATTTTCTATAATGCCCATATAATGTTTCTATAGAATTGGTTAGTTTGCGTGCTACCTTCATTGGTTTAGTAGTGTTCGCGGCTTTCTTCGAGTATGGTTCGCTTTTGGGCTACCTATCGACCTTACTTTGTGTATCGTTTACATCGAGCTAGTTAAATGTGATTTGGAAACTGTTATATTGTTTTTTTTTTTCAGTAATTGTTTGGAATAGTGTTGTAATAATGACCTATCTCAATGTAAAGTCGCGTGTGTAAAGTATTCAGTGTTTTTGTGACCGAAGGCTTGTTGTGTGCAAAGGGAAGGTTCCCCTCAGGAAATGCTGAAGTTCTGTTCACCGGCAGCCAGGCGGAGGGAGCCGAATGCGGTTCGTAACTTTTCCTTGCCTTGTACTTATGGAGGTTACGTAAAATCAAATATGGAAAGGTTTTGTTGACTAGCTATCTCTCTCTCTCGCTCTTTGGATCGTGTTCTATGAGTATGGGTTCTTCGTTTGTATTGATGTTTTGTGGTCTTGACCCTCGTTAGATTTACTCGTAATATTTGAGTTATCCATGAGTAATATTGAGTAAAACACAAATCCCACAGTTTCTTCATTAACTCAGCCATGTTCCTCAAACATCAATACTAAAACTAATCTTGAGAATCTCAATAATTGTTGAAACTCAAGATGCTACAAATTCTATAAAACAAGCTTTTAGGTACAATCGCGGTCATTTCTGCTTGAAAGAAAAGAAAAAGAAAGAAAAACATTTTATTTGCCGGATTGGCCAAGAAAAAACACACACACACTTAAAAAAAAATCCCTGAATCCTGCGGCGCGGTGCCAAACCAAACCCTTTGAAGTTTTATTTCGAGTGCAAGCAAAAATGAACTTAGCGGTGGAAGGTAGAAGTGTCATTGATGGTACTTACACAATATACGCTTTCCCTAGGTTGAATATTGACATAAGTAAGCAAAAATCAACTGTTCAACTTCAATAAAAAACAGCCAAGTGCGAGTCAGATTCGCGCACGTAGGGTTCCGTATCGCCCGTAGCAAAAATAGCAAAATAATCACGTTTGCAGTACCCCACTTAACCCTTCAGATACCGTCAATTAGAGACACAATAGTAAGACAATAGATGCGCGGCCACCGGGTGTCGCTTGGGGATTCATGAATTAAATATTTATTTCATTCTGTTTTTATAGAAGGTGCTAGATAACCGTGTAATAAAGTACATTGACCTTTTTCTAATATCTCTGCGTAGGTACTTGAAAAACAAACAATGATGTGCTTTTCTTTACTAGATCATGCAAAGGATCACGATACATGTCGATTCAAGACAGCTTTATTTCCTTTTTTGATATTAAGAATGTGAACAAATGTAGGACGTTCAATGACAGTTATTCCACGTTTATCTAGCACCTACCTTAGTATTTTTTTATCTGATATAAACTAGTACTTGACTGCAATCCCACCTGATGGTAAGCGGGTATTGTTGTAGATGCAAAAGAAATACATTATTTGTGAGATTTTAAACTATCTAGCAATCACGGTTCATGAGATACAGCTTGGTGACAGACAGACAGCAGAATGATAGCAATAGGGTCCCATTTTTACCTTGGACTACGGAAAGTTGTTGATAATATATGTTACCAAGATTATATGTAACTCAATATGATTTATTTATTTATTTAAGGACAACCAACAAAGCATACACCATTATACATGCTAAAGATTCAACGTTCTTACATTGTATAGTGTAGCTTTAATTAAAGGCTGCCAAGACATGCATTAAACATAGGAGGAGATAAATGAACTAACTATTACTAACATTATGATCGCCGTTAAGCCAATTAATGATATAAAAGAGTTTCTTGCACGTTCTTCTCCATAGAGACCTACGCTTTGGAACGCAATTTAGCTTCACTTCTTTGGACTGACCGACATTTGACTATTCAAAAGTGCCTGCAAATGGTCAATTTGTTATAAATGCTTTGATTTGATTTGGAACCCAAACGCTTCTGAAAAACAACCAACCTTACAATATATAAACATTGCTATGTAGATTCTGGCAGGCGCTTCACCACGTAACAGATGCATTTGAACAACAGAATTCAACAGATTATATTGAATGTTGGAACCCATAGTCTGAGAAGCCACAAGCCTTTTGTACGAAGCCAATTGTGAGGGTATATAGTATAATAGTTTGTACCTTAATATTTATTGTAGTAGCGGCAAAAGAAATACATTATTTGTGAAATTTTCAATTGTCTAGCAATCATGGTTCGTGAGATTCAGCTTGGTGACGAACAGACGGACAGCAGCATGATAGCAATAGGGTCACAGGGTCCCGTTTTTACCTTTAGCTACGGAACCTTGAAACGCTACTCAAAATTAACCGACCTTACAATATATTAACATTGCTATGTAGATTCTGGCAGGCGCTTTGCAACGTAAGGCTCAACTCACACCAGAAGAGCGTCGAAGCGCAGCGAAGCGGAGCGCAGTTTCAGTGTCATATGAATTTTAGCTTTATTTTGAGTCGCGCGGATGGAATTCCCGCGGCGCCGCGGGCATCCGCGCGACTCGTTCGACTTTCTCATGCAATAATAAGTATTATAGTAATGAAAATAAAGTTAAAATTTGCTTCACTGCGCTTCGACGCTCTTTTGGTATGAGTTGAGCCTAACAGATAGGGTCAACTCACACCGAAAGAGCGGCGAAGGGCAGCGAAGCGGAGCGCAGTTTCAATGTCATATGAACCAGTCGCGCGGATGGAATTCCAGCGGGGCCGCGGGCATCCGCGCGACTCGTTCGAGTTTCTCACGCGATAATAAGTATTATATAGTTATGAAAATAAAGTTAAAATTCATATGCCATTGAAACTGCGCTCCGCTTCGCTGCCCTTCGCCGCTCTTTCGGTGTGAGTTGACCCATACGTATAGATTCTGGCAGGCGCTTCACCACGTAACAGATACATTTGAACAACAGAGAACAACAGACTATATTGAATGTTGGACCCATAGTCTGAGAAGCCACAAGCCCTTTGTACGAGGCCAATTGTGAGCGTATATAGTATTAAAGTTTGTATTTGAAAGTTTGTTGAGTTCTCTAGGTTCTGAGTTGAGTTATACGATTAGATCTTGATTTGGGTGCACTGACTATACAGTTTCATGGTGGTCTGTGTGTAGGTATATTTTTTTTGGTAATGTTTTTGGCTTGGATACTAGTTAACCCGAATTCTTACTAATAGTTCATCAGTTTACCATTAGAATGCTGGTGCAATACATTCTAATGTTTTTGTAGTCATCATCATCGTCATATCAGCCGAAAGATGTCCACTGTTGGACATATGCCTCCCCCAAGCTTCGCCACGACGACCGCTCCCTGATCAGGTCATTGGTCCACCTTGTTGGTGGCCTTCCATCGCTGCGTCTTCCAGTATGTGGTCACCACCCCAAAACCTTTCGTTCCCATCGACCTCTGTTCTGCGTGCAATGTGCTCTGCCCATTGCCAGTTTAGTTTGGCAACTCTCCGAGCTATGTCGGTAGCCTTGGTTCTCCTGCGGATATCTTCATTTCTGATGTGATCACGCAGGGAAACTCCGAGCATAGCCCTTTCCATCGCCATAGTTTTTGTGGTATTTGGCAGCAAATGTATCGGTCAGCCTTCTCAACAAACTTCGCTGAGAAGAGCCAAAACTATAATAAAATTCTCAGTTCCATTTTACCGAGATCACGCCTATTTCAATGTATTCACATATTTTCCAGTTGCGCAGACACTTGAGATACAAAACTACACCAATTTTACATCACAACAGCCACTAGGAATCAATTTGCGAATAGTTACAACAGCCACTGACTGAACTTTACTCAAAGAAGCCCGCCAAACACTCCTCAGATTAGGCTTGGACGTAGAATCCTCGTATGACGTGAACGAGATAATGGTTAGGCTTTTAAGCCGCGTACAGACATTGCGAGGCGTGCGTCGCAAATAGTTCGTCACGCATGCCTCAACCTGAGGCATACGACGGTGCATTTATGCATGCGTCCCGAACGACACATGCTCAAGCTGAGCACGCAAACCACCACGCACGGTATTCGTCAGTAGAAAACGCAAACAACACCTGTCCGTCCACATGGAGCGCTCACCTCGTACTGAGGCGGCGTTCGCAACGATCGTATGACGCGAATGCTCACTGTGAGCACACTCGTCCACACAGCCCGAGGCATGCGAGACGAACCATTCGCGACGCACGCCTCGCGATGTCTGTAAGTGGCTTTATAGAGACTGTCGTGCGTCTGCCCGCTATCTCACATGATCTTGACTCTAGACCAGTAACAGACCTTAGACCACGGTCCGCTAGAAGTAACCAAATTATTTTTGACTAAAATTCTCCCACGTTGTAAAACTAAATAAATAAAATACTAAATATTGTAAAAGAGATTTTATAATTTTTGGTATACTTGCTGTAAATTGTATTTATCGTTGAATATGACTCATTATTCGCTTAAGAGACTAAGGTAATTACTTTCCTAAAGCACGAAGTATCAAGTCTGGTCCCACATCCGATAAAATTTAGTTCCTATATAAAATACCTGCACAATAGTAGAATAAAATAATATTGGTAATTATTATTTTTAAAGTAATAAGCCATTAGCATTACCTCGGCTTCGCTCCCGTACTCTATACTATACAAAATAGAAATATTTACCCCGGAAAAGTGTATAGTTAGGGTTTTCTTTTCGGAAAAAATATCATCCGGCTGTCAGCGATAGTGCCGTCAAATGGGTTGAAAAAGAACCCAGGAGTGAATAAGGTCAGAACTTTGAAGAAATATTTACGTTATATGCAGCATTTAAGTACCTACTCCAATTATATCTTATGTTACAATAAAAAACTAATATAATAAAGAAGTAAAGCTTTTTTTTTTGTTTATTTTTATTTAATTTTTACACCAATAAAAAGCTGCTTTATTTCTGAGTGACATAGGCTAAATTTTGTGTAGGTACGTGGGCGAAGTCGCGGGTAAAAGCTAGTAAAAAATAATTGATGCTTAAAACAATAAAATGCTTTTCTAAAAACCAACTTTAGGTATGGAGCGAAAATTCTAATTAAAGTTTTGTTTCTATTCACCCCTGCGTTTTTATTCACCCCATTTGTAGGCAGCTGTCACTACGAACGAGTTTTGTTAATTTAATTAACATTTCAGTAAACAATCAATTCTACCTCTTAGTTAAATAGTAATAAGACAGTCACCATCATCATTTGTGGCACGTACATTGTCACGGTTTGTAATTCAGTTAAGAATGTTGTTACTCACCTTATTAGGTTACAAAGTTCTATTGAACTTTGTTGTTTACTGATGAAAATAAATGATTATTATCTCTTTTTTTCATCATAACTTATTCAATACATTTTTAAATATTAAAAAAAAAAAACATTAATATTCCGTTTATTAATCAATATTACATATTATAAATTACATTTTTAAATATTTCAATATAAAATAAACAAAACATTTAAAAATATTAAAAAAATAGTACCCCACCAGTATCAGGTTCAAGCTAC
Organism: Mythimna lalbum; assembly: GCA_949319445.1. NCBI lineage: Eukaryota > Metazoa > Arthropoda > Insecta > Lepidoptera > Noctuidae > Mythimna > Mythimna lalbum. The sequence goes on along the minus strand of OX439348.1, from coordinate 6,536,376 downwards.
TGACCACTGGGTCAGGGCTCCAAAGAACCTCCTTACAATACGAGCCGTGTCCAGAAGAACTGCTGTCGGAATCAAGCCCTTGATCCAGTCGCCTAACGAGAGCCTCACATTATTATTATTATTAGTCATTTTACTTGTCATTTTAATTTATTGATAAATTATTAATATTTCTTAAAAAGCAATAATAAATAATATTTGAAAATATAAAAAATAGTATCCTACCGGTATCGGGAACAGGGTCCAAGCTATTCGGTGGTCAGAACCTTCTAACAACAAATATACAGGCCGTGTCCAGAATTACCACCCTCTGAATCAGGTCTTTGATCCAGTCGCCTAAAGAGACCTCCTAAGCTGTGGCTCCTGGTAGCCAGCTATTATTATTATTGACATATTTCAAGGTTACACTGATCTGTGCGTTTCTTACTCAGATCCCATAACACCGTTTCATAAACATTATTTCCTGTCTTTCCAGGTGAACCCTGGCCGCAAGGCTTCGCTCAGCGGCATCCGGGAGGGTGACGTGATCTCTTCCATCAATGGCCGGCCTACCAAGAGCATGAGCAATGCAGATGCGCACGCCATGCTCCGGTCTGCTGGGCCGTTGCTAAGGCTTGGATTAAACGAGTAAGGATTATTTATACCTTCATCTAATTTATAGTATGAATGATTTACGGTCCGTTCATGACTTTGACGCAGTGAGCTAAGCACGGGGCGGCGAGCGGTAAGACCAAAAGTATGAAAATGTTTGAAGCATGCCACGAGACGCCGTTCATAACAAAAATATGCGCAATTACCGATGCCGCCCGCTCGCCGCGCCACGCTCTTCTAAGACCAAAGTCGAGACCAGGCCTTTAGGAATACTGAGAAAATATAAAAGGTTTTTAGGGGTTTAGGGACACATATATGCTTTGGACTGCGCTATTGTTTGAAAGAGTTATCGCAGCCCTAGAATTTAAAGAGTAACTGAAAGAACACGGTAGGTTTTAGTCAGTTAAATTCTGAACCCCCCTCTCGCTCTACTCAGAGCTAGAGAAGTTATTTGATGGTTTCCTACTCAAAAAAAGGGACAGACATAGCTTTAGTAGGTGTAAGCAAAATAATTTAGCGGCGGCCGAAACTGTGAGGTAGATACCTACAAGCCTCGCTCACCAGTCTCCAGTATAGTGAGGCGGAGACAAGCACCAGCCTTCAGTAGAGATGCCCCGGGTGAGCAATGGGTAGCTCACCGTCTGGCCGTCTGACACCACGTTGTGTTCCACACGCGTCTCAGAGAAATGTCAGCAAGATTGACGGGGCTAGTCAGAGCCGATACCTTCCAGGGCTGTGAAAGAGTTACTGTGACCCTCACAAAGAGTAACTGAAGAATGGTTTTAGGCAGTAAAAGTCTGACAGCAAACGTCAGCAAAAATATTTGTTGAAATCCAGTGGCTACACTATGAATGCGGCTAAACCTTTGCCACAGCAAAATACAGCACTAACACTCAAAATTGCTAAAAAGAAAGCAAAAATTCCCAAATATCCGAGCACCCACTACTGACGCGCTCAACTCAAATTTCCGCCGGCATCTCCGATTCTCAGACGCCCGGGTTTCGATTCTGCACTCCGGTTTTAATCCGATCACTCTTCGGCGTTTCACACGAGAATCGAACACAGGCCCGTCTGTAGATTAGTCGTGACATAAATTGGACCACTTACGTTTCTCATAGAGATTCGCAAAATGGAACTAGAGTCGGTACGTCACAAGGCAGTACTTCTAATCTCTAAGTGTATTGACAGGTTTAGTTTTTTACGTGTGTTACTTTAGGTACAATGTACGAGTACATACACTTGGGTCTGTTTATAACGCAGGTTGGTTAACGAAATGCATATTGCAAAAGTTTGATAAACAAAGATAATAATCACACAAGATGTTTTGGAATCGGAGAAATGAAAAGCTGAACTTTATACATAAAATAAGACAAGTGAAATATAGTGGTGACAATGACGACCTACGTAATTATTAATCGTAGCAAATAGCTCATCATCATCATCATCATCGTCAGCCTTTTAATGTTCCCACTGCTGGGACTCAGGCCTCCTTTCTAGGAGAGGGAATGGGCCATAATCCACCACGCAGGCCCAGTGCGGGTTGGTGAATGTCACATGTCGTCGAATTTTTGGTTCTAAGACATGCAGGTTTCCTCACGATGTTTTCCTTCACCGTTTTGAGAGCAGTGGTGATGAAATAAATTACACAAAGTAATGCGCCTGGCTGGGTTCGAACCCGCGACCTACAACTCGTAAGTCGGGGCCATTACCACTCGGCCACCACTGCTCTAGCAAATAGCTACGCGCTACGAAATACGCGCTACGAAATTATGGCGTAGCTTATTATTATTATTACTGCACTTTTCTTTAGTTAGCCCTAGGGTATCGCTAGGGTAACTAAAGGAACATTGGTTCTACGGGTTTCCTTCTTAGAAGTTTTCCGATGGTCCTAGCCGGCAACCCTGCTGGGCCCCTACAGTTTTGCTGGTATCTCAAATCTGGTGCGCATGGAGTTGTGTCAAGGGTTACAGGCAGTAGGTACCATAATTGAGTGCAAAATTTTTCCTTTTTTTTCTTGTTTAGTCAAAATCATTATTGTTTCTTTCTACATTTGTTTAGCCAAGTCATTGACAGTATAAGGTTAAATATAAAACTTTTTGGGTTCGTACCTTGCGCTACGCAAAACTAATATTAACACAAGACATTTTCCGCGTTTCCTATTTCTTACACAGCATCAGCAACCAGGAAACCTGAAAAGTAATACTAAGTTACATTATTTGTTCAAGTTTTTACCTTATTCGCAAGTTTTAATCTAAGTTTTCTTATCTGCAGAGACAGGGAGGTGTCACCAAGAAGAAGATCAATTGGCAGGGGCTCCGAGTTGAAAAGTAAGTTTTCATTAAATACATGCCTACGTAAGTATACATACTTACCTATGTACTTTTCATTACTTAGTTTGGCAATTATATGGGTCCGTTTCATTAGATTCTGAATTTTGAGATGTGACAGAATGTTTATTTAATTATTTTATATCATCATCATCATCTTCTTCCTGTCCTTGTCTCATCTTAATTGTGGTCGGCGCTACACATTGTTATCTTCCATTCTCCCCTGTCACTCGTCATGCTATCACTAACTTCTTTTTTCTTCATATCACTCGTCACACAATATTATATTTAATTATGTTATGGTATATAGAAAGAGTCATATCTAGATATAGACGAGTGGTATTGCCATTCAGCGTCGCTATGCTGCCAGTCTTTTGGGTACATTACTAGTCGACAGCAATGCGGAGGAATTTTTCAACGCCTTACTTTAAATTGCTTTTATTTTTATTTTTTAAGTCAGTTTTAATTGACTTAAGTTAAAATAATTGAAGATTATTTTATACAAACATGTTTTGGCCCTGAAAGATTGTCAGTTTAATAAAAGTTAGCCTGTAAAAGATGATACGCGGACCTACGTTCCAGGGTAGCCGCGAAATACATGAATACCTTTTTCATAAAATAGCCTTTCAGTATGGTTAGACCAACGACCAAGAGCTCGACTGTTCGACGAACTAAAAGGGTTGTATTAATGAATTTATTGCTTACTAGCTTTTGCCCGCAGCTTCACCCGCGTACATAAAATATAGCCTATGTCACTCAGGAATAAAGCAGCTTTCTATCAGCGAAAGAATTTTAGCAATCGGACCAGTACTTCCAGAGATTACCACCTACAAACAAAAAACAAAAAAACAAACTTAGTTGATTATAATTCTGTATATGAATACGTGTTGCGGCCGCCAATCACATTCTGTACATGTGTGTTATACTTGACTGAGACATCAATTTAGGCTAGAGTGAATAGGCTCTTATTTATATATATATAATAAACTAGTGCGCCTCACCATCAACGTTTGCATCACAGCTTACCATCAGGTGGGATCACAGTCAAGCACTAGTTTAATTGAAATAAAAAAAAAGCGGACGAGTATAAAAATTATAATATTGCTACATAAATATGACTTGAAAATAATTGTTTTTTATTTTCACGTGGAGTTTTGCTACTTTTATTTCGATATCGTTTCCAGCTTTTAGTTCACTGAATAAATATTAAAGCTTCAGGGTATTATTCGATCGCTATTTCACATGAAAGTGCTGCGCGTAGCATGAAGGTTCTAGATGGCTAGAAATATAAGCTTTTAATGGAAGGTGGAACAATATCAAAGGAACTCTGTCCTCGAATCACACACTACGAGTACATATTGTTTTATCACTATTGACTGGGTCAGTTAAGGTCCATACCGGGGCTATGGATTATTCGAAGGAGTTACCATAGCATAATCAGCCTTTTAATGTTTCCACTGCTGGGACTCAGGTCTCTCTAGGAGAGGCCGTAATCCACCACGTTGGCCCAGTGCGGATTGGTGGATGTGACATGTCTTCGAATTTTTGGTTCTAGGACATGCTGGTTTCATCACGATGTTTTCCTTCACCATTTTGAGTGCAGTGGTGATGGAATAAATTACAAAAAGTGGCCTTGCAGGGTTTGTACCCGCGACTTACAACTTGTAAGACGAGCCAGTTACCCTTCGTCTACCACTGCGCTCACTCGGTCACCACTGCTCTCCAAAAAAAGGGCAACTGATGAAACTTCAAACACTCCCTCCTACTTGCCTAGAGTAAGAGAAATCATTTGATGATTTCCCACGTAAAAAAGGGCAAATCAACCTGCCTAATCTTTCCTCAACAATATTGGGGTCAACTACCCATCTAACCGAATGCAATATCTAAATACCAGTAATCTCCATAGAGTGACTGTAATGAACTCTAACCTAGTAATTGGGAACACGATACCTATTGGTGTTTTTTTAAGGTGGGAAATCATGTAATGACTTCTCCCGCTTTTAGGCGGGGCGAGAGGGTCCTTCCGAACCGAGCCCGAGTCGTCGACAGCGTGATTTGTTCCACGCGCGCCACAAAGAGATGTTTGCATCGTAGGGGCCTAGCAGGCCCGAAGTCTACTGGGGCCATGGTCGACTTCTGAAAAGGAAATTCGTGGTCCTAGTATGCAAGGGCAACTGTAGGAACATACCTCTAGTCTCCCATTCCGCCGTAAATCGGGTAGAGAAGTCAATGATATCTCACCTTAAAAAAAATAGGCACTTGTGAATTTTTACGAGATATTATCATGAATTGTCGAAAATGATACGGTTTACTAAACATTGTGCGTGAAAATAGGACCTGTGTGTTGTGGTTTTCGTTCTGAAAATTTAATGAACGAAAAGTTTCCAAAATTACATTTCCTGAGTGTCATTCTAAGACGACGGCTTCCGTTTTTGTTTGGCGATGTTACGTTTATTGTGCGATCTTTATATAATTTTTCCTCTGAGTGGAGGGCTGGATGATGATTTTTACCGACTAAAACTCGCCTGTGTTCCTTGTGTTGCCCTTTGTGTTCCAGGGTAAAAAGTTCGGTAAAGCATAATTATTATTAACATTGACCACCAATTTTATTTTCAATTCCCCTTTATTAGTGACAAGTCCATTCAAAAGTCATACGTCAATGACAGACGTCATGTGAAATTATTACATCTGTATAAAATAATTTATAAAGCAAAAAAAAACGATAAAAAATATGAAATAATATCTTATCAAAGAAATATGCCATGTTATGAATAAGACAAAAGTATAGTATCACTGTATACGTCGCTATCGCCATACAAAGGTCTAAATCATTGATGTATAAAAATTTAACAATCTCTGTTCTAAATAGGAAACAAACCGGAAAATAGGGGATATCTGTAAGCAAATTGAGAAACGAGGAAGAAGATATAGGTAAGTGCAAAAAAGGGCTTGTTTAATTATATTGAAGATTTCAATAAATGCACTGTTTAGGTAAGTAAAGATAATGTTATTGATTACTTAGATTATGTAAGCAGAGTGAATTTGAATGAGAAGCTCATGGAGACAACCACACGGAATCACCAAAATTAGACCGTGGATGAGAAACCTTCGCAGCATGCTGAGAGTTTTCTGAACTTTGGAAGATGCTTTCCCCTTTTGGTCCCGGTTACCATTGATAAGATCCTGGACAGTCTTTAGGGATAGTAAAATCCAAGAAAAGATATCACTTTATCGAGATGCAGGTTGTGCAGAGAAATACTAGGCAGACTGATTTTGACCTATTTTGTTAACTCTATTCTGAAGTCTGAACCTACGCATACTTAAATCCACTTTTTCCTATGACTCACCCTATTTAATCAGCTACTCTTTTTATATAAGAAATTATCAAATGCCTTCTCTCGCTTAGGGTTAGGCGAGAGGGAGTGGCACACTTCTGCAGTTTTTGTATTACTATCTAATATGCTTGTCGTAAACTTACATGGTAAAGCAAACAATTTTGTCCTGTTATAGAAAAAAATAACACACGGAGAAGTTTAAGACTTCAAAATGAAGAAGAGATATTCGGTTATGGGTCTCTTTAAATTTCGAGCCAAAATTGTTCCACTTGATCAAATCGATAATATATGGGGGGTAATATTACGAGGTATAGTTGAAGCTGGAAAGAAAATCATATTTGCCGTGAAATACTACGTAAGTTAGACAGTTCTTTTCCTTTTTAAAAGAATCTGCTCAGCTTAAAACTATATGAAGCCTCAGATAAATTAGTTCTTAGGAGACAAAATGTCCCCTAACATGACGTGCAAACATCGTGCAACGTTCAATCTATCTGACGCAGCAACGGTGTCCCGCTACTTGCACCCCAGCAATGCGTACATGTGATGCGAGATATGTTATTGCACTATTTGACAGCGCTGTCGTGTTGGGGGATAATTGGTCACCTAATGTATCTGTAATGTGGCTTAAATTTTCGGACAGCTTTGTTTGTTTTTATTTTTTTCTTGAATGATACTCGTAAATTTAATTGTCATAGCCGTTGATTCTCTATATTACTTAACGATATTAATTACAAAAAAGAAACAAAAGGTAGAAAAGAAGGGAGTAGGTGGGAAATTTATTCTATACTATTCTAAAAAGTCGTGACTATTGGAAGGTTTTTTACTAAACTCTATTATAGAAACCACAGGAATAGAACGAAGCCTTTGCCTAGCAGTGAACAATATTGGTGTAGATCCCTTTCCTTTACGAGTATATCGAGCCTTTTTAGGAAGAATATCGTAAGCGACAGTGAGCGTTTTTGCACAACTAGTAGATTTTCTCTTCCATAATTAAAAAGTATTAATTCATGATAATAAATAAATAAAAAAAAATATAACTTCATATAACTACCGATCTAATAGAATTGTTGCTACTTCATATTTTCGTAAATACTTTATAATTATGGAAGAGAAAATCTACTAGTTGTGCAAAAACGCTCACTGTCGCTTACGATGTTCTTCCTAAAAAGGCTCGATATCACTTCGTTCTTGTGCGTTAGGAAATCTTGTCGTGGAGGAGGCCCGGATGCTTTTGCAGTTACTAAAGCGTCTTGCGGACCCATTGGATTGTGACGATTAGATTCTAAAACAAAAAAAAAGTTTTCCTTTTTTCATTTATGCGGGGAAGAGCGTGTAAAAAAATAGAGAAAAAACCTTGCACCTTGTAATGTAACCCTTACCACATATGAACCCTTATGTATGTCATAGTATAAATATGTGTGTATGTTGAGGTTCGTTGAGGACAGTTCGTCTGAAAAGTAAAAATAATGATCCTGACAATTTGACCATGGAATAAGCAAATGGGCGAGTGGGCCTGTTTTTTTTTTTTTTGTTGAAATTACCCAAAGATAATGAGATAATGAGTTCCACTCTATGGCGGAGCGAGAGATACTGTCAGACTTTTACTGACTAAAAACTCACTCTTGTCCCTTGCCTTTCGTATCAAGCCAAATCTTCCTTTCGGAAGCAGATCCTTGTCCAGTAGGCTTTGCTCCTGCTGGGTCCTTCCGGTATAAGGTGCCTGTTAATATATCGATTTAAGTGCAATTTTTAAACCACAGTTTGCTATGATAATTTTGTTAGGAACGTTGAAAATTTTACACTTATCGATGGTTTTACATAGCTTCATTTCCCCATGAAAACCGCCATATTATATTTTTTTGGTAAACCTTCAGAATAAAAAAAAAACAATCGCACTCGAGTATTTCGAAGAGAAGACTTTTTTTACATTTTGAAAATGCTGACACGCGGAAAGCGTGGTCGCGATCGGGGTGACGTTTTATTTTACACTAGTTGCCCCCAGCGGCTTCGCCCGCGTAATAGCAGAAAATTATCCCAAGGGAACATATTTCCGGGATAAAAAGTATACTATGTCCTATTCCAGGACATGGTCTATCCGTGTACCAAGTTTCATCAAAATCGGTTTTGCCATTTAGGCGTGAAGACGTAACAAATAAACAAACTCACTTTCGCTTTTATAATATTAGTAAGGATTTTTGAAAATTTTTATACGCCGATTAAAATGAAAACTTGCCATTGACTTATTTTCGTTTTAGATCCTAATGTTATCCCATGACGCTTTACTACCTGCAAATTTAGCATCCGGGATTCCCTTACTATAATGTACTAATGTTTCTTTTATTTAGGGTGATTGTCAACGAGGCACCCAAGTTCGGGGTGCATTAGGCGAAGCTTTCAAGAAAGTTGTAAGTTTAAATCATAGTCAGTCTTTAGTCTTCCAATATATCGAGAGACTATAGGTATGCGAAACAGGGTGAAAAGTCTCGTAAATCTCCATTGAAAAGCGAGATTCCTCTGACCAGATGGGTGTTGTATCTGGTCTGGGTGCCAGCCACATAGTTTATTTTGGACTGTTTTATTATGTTCCAACCACACAGAGAACTCTTGTACCATGATTGCAGGATTTTGAATTTAAGTTCCTATGTGGCGTCATAGATGTCGCTACAGGACAATCAACAGACAACAAAACCCCCCCTGCAGAGACACGACATTTTCCCAGTTATAAGAATATTATAACCTAAGTTTCTTTTCTGGCGATAAAAAAAAGTATATTATGCCAATAATTTGCATCATTTTTTTTGCGTCTATGTAAAAACAAGAATATAGTATACATCACTGAACTCTAGGCCTGATAGGTTTTATTTTGTTTTAAACGTTATACAAACTGATTTCTACGTTAATTTTAGAAAACCCGAAAAAAGTTTTGAAGTTATTGTACTACAATACAAGAGCGAGCGAAGCGAGCTTGTGGACCCTACAAACACCAAGAAAGGAAAGAAAGGTTTGATTTTTTGACCTTTCATACAGAATTAGTAGTTCTTTCGACCAAATATGCAGAATGTCAGATTTCTATTTTGGTTTTTTCATATTGTGTAATGCAAGCAAGTCAGAAAATCTGATGTAGTGTTGCCATGGAGCATCGTAACGTGAATTTTAGACAAGAAGTCGCTCCATATAAAATACTTGTATGGACGTTCTATCTCTAACCAAAATGTGTTGTTCTAGGATCTGTCTAGTACAGTTACAATTTCAACTTGATATGATTATATTATATTTTTCTTTTCTTTTTATGGGTTGTGGGTATTTACGTAGCGTAATTATAACTCAAGCCTCCTGTCTACTCTAGCATATCGGTATACCGTAATCTACAACGCGAGCCTAGTGAGGGTTGGTCAATGTCACAGTTCTTCGAATTTTTGGTTCTAGGATATATTATGCTGGTTTCCTCACGATGTTTTTCTTCATCGTCTTGAGAGTAGTGGTGATGAAATAAATTACACAAAGTAATGCGTATGGCTGTTAATTGTATCTACTATACTTACAAATAAGTAAGCCAATAAACCACTTAATAAATATTAAAGTAATTTAAAAGAAGAATAGTATCTACAAACCAACAAACGCATGTAGAAATAATTCGTCTTCATATCATCATTTTAGCCGAAATACGTCCACTGTTGGACATAAGCCTCCCCAAATGTCGCCAAAACGACCGGTTCTGTGCGTCTTACATCCATCGGATTCCCGCGACTGGGAAGACTTCCAGTGCTACGTTTACCTATATACACGGTCGACCTATAGACACCATCGGCCATGGGGTCGTTTAAGTATTACATAAGCGCTATAGGGGGCTAGTGGATCTTTGCTTTGCTTATTTTCTTATGATATGGGGTATAGGGGGCGGAGGTCTGGATTGTGATTACGTCAGCAGTACCTATATACTTTTAGTTTTTCAAGGAAACAATATCGATTATCCAAAATCACAGGAAAGTGAGCACACAAATCACTTAAGTCATGGATTCGTTTGTTTGCAAAAAAATTAACAGTCCTCAGTCCATGACTGAGAACTGTTAATTTTTTAATTTTTTTTTTATTGATATAAGCTAGTGCTTGACTGCGATCCCACCTGACAGTAAGCAGCGATGCAATCTCACGACGTCGTTCTATGTACAAATCAGGCGTGTTACTCGTGTACGTATTAGCAGTGTAATTCTAGCTTGAATAACAAAACCAGAACATATTGAAAAATACATATAGATGATGTTTACGTGAGCATGGGAGAGGGGTGAGAGATTTACTTACTTTTGCTGACGAGGAGGGAGGGAGAATTAATATTTGCAAAATTCTGCTTACGGTATAAACGGGGCCCATCTGTTCTGCGAGGAATGTGCCCTGCCACTTAAGTTTGTCCAAAAAGAATTCACTGGGCATGTAACTTTTGAAAATTTCAATTTCAAAAGTTGTTCTGCACAATACGAGATCATGACTACTCTTGAGTCTGTACTTTCCATCTATGCATACGATAAAATTTAATTAAAATAAGATGGAAATAAATTGAACGAATTAGCACGAGCTTATTTAGAAAAGTTCGAGGGTAAAAAGTTCGGTAAAGCGTATTATCACTGGTTATTTGACTTGACTTTAATTTGCCATAAATTTTCTCAGAGACAAGTCCACTCAAAAATCATTATGGCAGATGTCATGTGAATTAATCAATTCACATGACATCTGCCATTGTCAATCTCAATCTTTACAAAATAAAATATAAAGTAAAAAAAAATATGAAATAATATTTTATGGTAAAAAATGTGCCATGTTATGAATAAGACAAAAGTCTAGTGTCACTGTATACTTCACCATCGTCATACAAAGGTCTAAATCATTGATTTAAGGCTTATAAAAACTTAACAATCTTTGGTCTAAACATTTCCTATTTAGACCAGACATTGTTAACTCCATCTTGAAGTCTGAACCTACGCATTCTTATAACCACTTTACATTTAACTCACCCTATTTAATCACCTTCCTTTTTTATACAGGAAATCATAAAAAGCCTTATCCCGTTCTGGGTGGTGCAAGAGAGAGTTTTGGACTTTTACTGACTAAAACAGTGTTTCTTCAGTTGCCCTTTACAAGCCCGCGGTTACTCTTTCGAACGATCCCGCAAATCGGCTGAGGTGTACCTTGCAAGTTAGCACACCTTTGCACAGTTTTTGTATTACCACCCAACATGTTTGTCGTGAACTTTCATGGTAAAGCAAACAACTTTGTCCTGTTATAGAAAAAAAATAAACACGGAGAAGTCTAAGACTTCAACATGAAAAAGAGGTATTCGATAATGGGTCTCTTTAGATTTCGAGCCAAAATAGTTCCAATCGATCAAATCGATAGCATAACGGTTGCGATATTAGAAGGTATGGTCACGGTTGGGAGGAAAATCTATTCTCTCGTGAAGCGCTACGTAAGTTTGACACTTCATTTGCTTTACAAAAAAAACTGCTCAGCTAAAACCTAGAATGAAACCTCAGATATATTAGGTATTTGGAGACAAAATGTCCCCCAACTCGACGTGCAACGCTCAGTCTACCTGACGCTGCATCGTTGCCCGGTGTCCCGCAACTTGGCCCCCAGCAGTTACAACGCAATTAACTGTATAGCTACTATTTTACAGTGCTTTTCGTTATGTTGGGGGATAATTTGTCCCCTAATGTATCTGAGGTTTAAACTTTTAGACTTTCACTGAAAGCTTAGTATTACTTTATTACTAATCATTATTTTAACATCACACTCAAAAAATCATGACTATTGAGAGGTTTTTTTATTATGCTTTATTTTAGAAGAATAGGGCAAAGGTCTCCCTTTGCCCAGCAGTCAACAATATTGGTGTAGATCCCTTTCTCTGACGAATAAATTTTATCGTTAAGAAATATCTTTTGCGATAGGAAATCTTGAAAAATTACTACTCTCTGACAGCAAGACGTTGAGCTATCATGTACTATTTAGTAGGTAGTCTATCTAATAAACTAATGTTTCTTTTATCTAGGTTAAATTTCAACAAGGCGTCGACATTCCGGGTACCGTAGGAGCAACTTTCAAGAAAGTTGTAAGTTTGAATCATAATTAGTCTTCCAATATATCCAGGTATCCGGAACAGGGTGTTAAGTCCCGTAAACCTCCATTGAAAAGCGAAAACTCTTCGACCATATGGGTGTTGTATCTGGTCCAGGTACCAACCACATAGTTCAATTTAGCCTGTTGTGTTATGTTCTAATCGCACGCAAAACTCTAATACCGCGTCATAGATGTCGCTTCAAGGCAATAAACAGACAACAAAATTCTCCTCCTAGAGAGAAAAACGCGACCGTTCCCTAGAAGAATATTATCTTTAAATTCATGAAGAGAAGTGAGCGGTCGTATTTTAAAAACTGAGAATTAATTTGTCATCGGTTGATCAAAATGCATTTATTTTTTTGAGATTGTAATTCATTCCTTAAAAAAATTGTTTATAATGACGCAGAAACAGTGTATAAAATATGACTACTGACTTTTTCTAGTCGTGCAATTGTTCCTTGAGTTTAAGCCTTAAAGAATACTATTCAAATGTTTTGACCTGATGATACGAACGATGCACACCAGTGGTAGAAAATCGAGGCGTATATTTAACCGACTAAGAATGAGAGAAGTGGTGGCCGAGTGGTAATGGCCCCGACTTACGAGTTGCAGGTTGCAGGTTCGAACCCAGCCAGGCGCATTACTTTACCACTGCTTTCAAAACGGTGAAGAAAAACATCGTAAGGTAACCGGCAAGTCCTTGAACCAAAAATTTGAAGACATGTGACATCCGCTAACACGCACAGGGCCCGCGTGGTGAATTACGGCCCAATCCCTATCCCAGAGAGGAGGCCTGAGTTCCAGCAGTTGGAACATTAAAAAGGCTGATTATAATGAATTAGTTACGGTGTAGTGGTTTAAATATGTCTCAGTAAAAGTAATGTAATAAAAAGCCTTGCTGTTTCTTCAAATCCAATAGATCTCGTCGGTAGGAGTGGGGCGTGTAATGAAAATTGCCGGAAAGACTATTGATAAAATTGTAAGTGTTTGATTATAACATATTTTACTTTGTAGATTAGGTTAACTTCGATCCATATTGGATTTCAAGTCTCTTCTCTCTTTGATAGTAAATTCTCTACCAGTTTTTTAATTTTCATACACAAATAAGAGAAACTTTTTTTGTCCACTACGTAAAGTCAAGAAATAATGAAATAAATATACCGCATGAAATAATTTGAGCAACCAATTTCTGATAAGCTTTAATCTCTTTTAATCAGTTACACAATCCGTTTTCTATGTTTATTTTAGAAAATCGGAAGAAAGTAATGAAGACAAAGTATCTATAATACAAAAGCCAGCGAAGCGAGCTTCTAGACCCCAAAATCAGCTTGAAAAGGTTTGATTTTTTGACCTTTCATAGGCGAATGCTACACGCTCGATATTTATCGTGATATTTGGATCGTAATCCGGGATCACGATATTTATCGAGTCTGTAGTATAGCTAATATCTTACAAAGAAAATACGATAATGTTATGAATAAAATTAAAGTATAGTATATCTGTATAAATCGCCATACAAAGGTCTAAATAGTTGATGTATAAAAATTTAACAATCTCTGGTCTAAATAAGAAACAAGAACATTTGCTGTTTTTGTAAATAGGGAATATCTGATGAAGGCAATTCAAAAAAGTAGGAAGAACACATAGGTAGATGAAGAAAGAGGGCTTGTAGGTAGATGCTGAAAAGGGGCTTGTCTACTGAGATTGAAGATTTCCCTGTTTATCATCCTGAATCCTGAACCTACGTATTCTTATGTCCACTTATTCTTTTAAACCACCCTATTAAATCAGCTACCCTTTTTATATAGAAAATCATAAAATACCTTCTTATGAACAATCTGCAGCTAATCGGCGCTGAGATGTACCTTGCAAGTTGGCACCCTTCTGCACAGTTTTTGTGTTACCATCCAACATGCTTGTCGTGAACTTTCATGATAAAGCAAACAATTTTGTCCTGTTATAGAAAAAATTAAAACCCGGAGAAGACTAAGACTTCAAAATGAAGAAGAGATATTCGGTAATGGGTCTCATTAGATTTCGAGCCAAAATTGTTCCACTTGATCAAATCGATAATATATGGGGGGCAATATTACGAGGTATAGTCGTGGTTGCGAAGAAAATCAAATATTTCGTGATGAAGCAATTTGTAAGTTTGACACTTCTTTTGCTTTAAAAAAAAAAAAACCTGCTTAGGTAAAACCTAGAATGAAACCTCAGATAAATTAGTTCTTAGGAGACAAAATGTCCTCCAACATGACGTGCAACGCTCAATCTACCTGACGCAGCAACGTTGCCCAGTGTCCTGCTACTTGCCCCCCAGCATTTACAATGCATTAATGTGACGCGAGACCAGGGACCATTTTGGTTACCCATTGAAAGGGTTTTTAATAGGGTTTTGACAAAGGGTTGTTTTAAAACCCATTCCGTATTGGTTACACTTTTTTACGAAAACCCTCATCAATGGATAACCTCTTCAAAACCCTTTCGATTTGCTTACCTGTTTATTCAAAAACCCATTCTGAAGGGGTTATATTTTTTAATGGCTACACGTTTTGAACGGGTTACCCCTTCAGAATGGGTTTTTGAATAAACAGGTAAGCAAATCGAAAGGGTTTTGAAGAGGTTATCCATTGATGAGGGTTTTCGTAAAAAAGTGTAACCAATACGGAATGGGTTTTAAAACAACCCTTTGTCAAAACCCTATTAAAAACCCTTTTTTTCAGACTACAAATATTATAAATATTATCGCTCGTACCTTAATTTAAAGCAGTGATGGGCAAAAAGTAATTAGATTAACAATTACAAATTACAGTTACATTGTAATTGGTAATTGAATTACTTTGTAACAGATTACTTAAGTAATTCATTACAATGAGTACTCACTGTAATTAAATACAAAGTAATTAAATTACAAGTTAATCTAATTACATTATAACAGATTACACAAGTAATCTGATAAAATGTAATTACACATTTTTTCCGTTTTTTATTTACATGTTGCATTGAAATTTTGCGGAAAAAATCACTTGGGAAAAAAAATAAGAATCTTTCGAATATTTCGGTTTTATTTGGTGGATGGGCATAAGTCTGCCCCTCGCTATATTGACCGATGTCCACTGTTGGACACAGGACTCCACCTCATTGTAATGACCTGTGCCCACAGTTGGACATAAGCCTCCCCGAGTGTCACCATTTAGGCACTATAATGACTGATGCCCATTGTTGGACAAAAGTCTGCCCCTCGCCATAATAACCTGTGTATACTGTTGGACATAAGCCTCCTCCAAAGTGTCACCATTTAAGCGCTTTAATGACTGATGCCCACTGCTGGGCATAATTTTGCCCCTCGCTATAATGGCCGATGTTCACTGTTGGACATAGGCCTCCACCTCGCTATAATGACTGATGCCCACTGGTGGACAAAAGTCTGCTCCTCGCCATAATGACCTGTGTCCACAGATGAACATAAAGCTCTCCCAGTGTCGCCATTTAGGCGCTATAATGACTGATGCCCACTGCTGGGCATAAGTTTACCCCTCGCTATAATGGCCGATGTCCACTGTTAGACATAGGCCTCCACCTCGCTATAATGACCTGTACCCACTTTTGGACATAAGCTTCCCTAAGTGTCGCGGTTTAGGCACTATAATGACTGATGCCCACTGGTGGACAAAAGTCTGCTCCTCGCCATAATGACCTGTGTCTACTGTTGGACATAAGCCTCCTCCGAAGTGTCACCATTTAGGCGCTTTAATGACTGATGCCCACTGCTGGGCATAAGTTTGCCCCTCGCTATAATGGCCGATGTTTACTGTTGGACATAGGCCTCCACCTCGCTATAATGACTGATGCCCACTGTTGGACATAAGTCTGCCCCTCGCAATAATGACTTGTGTCCACTGTTGGACATAGAACTTCTTTTCGCTATTATGACCGATGTCCACTGTTGGATATAAGTCTCCCCCAAGTATCGCCATTTAGGCGCTATAATTACTGCTGTCCACTGTTGGACATAGGCCTCCCTCACGCTATAGTGTCCGACGTCTTCTGTTGGACATAGGCTCATAAACTAGTGGGCCTCACTATCAGATTGCATCACTACTTACCACCAGAGATTCTGTGATGTCCCAGCCTTATTTCTATGTCCTTACAGGTACCAATATCGTAACCAAGCGGTGCAAGTATGCGACCTTTCATATTCAAAGCAATAATTACAATATAATTAAATACTATGTAATTAGGTTACATTGTAATTAAATTACTTTGTATTTAAATACATTGTAATTAATTTCATAGCACATCCAAAGTAATCTAATTACAATGTAACTCAATTACTATGTAATTCAATTATTAATTAAAGTACTAAACTGCATGCATTCGGTAAGTATGCGTCAAGTCGCAACACGCAGTCAAGGACCTAGCGACTCCACAGTCCATAATCATACGATCACGGAACACAGAAAAATAGTGGAAGTTGTGCTGGTTGCCGAGAGTGGCCTAGAGGTCCAGAACAGATCGGAGGTGTGGTGGCACAGACTGGAAAGTGTTGACCTGAAATTGAGTAGAACCAAAACGGAGTACTTGTGCTGCGATTTCGGCGGTCTCTCCACTCCAGTGCCTTTAGCTCTCGCCGGAACGCCCATACCGATCTGTTCCGACTTTCGGTACCTCGGGTCGCTTGTCCAAGGGGATGGTGAGGTAGACCGGGACGTAACTCATCGTATCAACGCAGGATGGATGAAATGGCGACAGGTCACGGGAACAACTTGTGACCCACGGATGCCCCTCCAAGTTGAAGGGTAAAATCTACAAATCCGTGATAAGGCCTGTTGTACGTATATGTATGGATCGGAATGTTGGGCTGTGAAAAAGACGGATGAAAAAGATTGCATGTAGCGGAGATGAGAATCTTAAGATGGATGTGTGGTGCGACGAGAATGGATAAAGTGAGAAATGAGTAGATTAGGGAAAGTTTGTAAGTGGCGCTAGTGACTGAAAAGTTGAAAGGGAATCGTTTTTCTTGGTATGGTCATGTAAGGAGGAGAGATGAATCGCATGTTGCCAAAAGAGTTATGAATTTACATGTGTGGACGGATGGAGAGGGAGAGAGAGGTCAAAGAAAAGATGGATGGATTGTGTGAGAAGTGATATTGTTACGCCGTTAAACTTCAACACGTCATATTTCCGACAAAATAAAGAGTGGCAACGAATAATTAAAACGCATTGCTGTTCGAAAGCTCTAGAACCAAAGTACCTACCTAGCCTGGCAAGATCTGGAACATTCCTTCATAAGTACTCGTTGTACCTACTATTTAGTAGGTATGTAATCTGTAGGTATCTATAGGTGGATAAGGGAAATGGTACTTTCCGCCATTAAGAATAGAGTCGAAATTCGCGTGAAAGTGACTCGCGAAGGACAAAGTAATTGGGCACGCCACAATTATGGCGGTAAGTCCCCTCTTTGAGGCGTGGCTGGAAAGACCTCACGGCGTCCTTACCTTCCGCATGACGCAGGTCCTCACCGGACATGGCAAGTTCGGGAGGTTCCTGCATCGGATTCGAGCGGAAGAGACGCCCGGGTGCCGCCACTGTGCGGAACGCCCGGAGGACACGGTGGAGCACACAGTTGAGGTGTGCCCTGCTTGGGCGGAGCAACGCCGTGCCCTCGTGGGGGCGATCGGCGGCGGAGACCTCTCGCGCCGGGCCTTGGTTCAGGCCATGGTCCGGAGCGAGGAGGAGTGGCAGGCGGTCGCCTCCTTCTGCGAAGCAGTAATGCTAGCAAAGGAGGAGGCAGACCGCATCAGGCAACGGCGCCCCCGCCGCCGCCGCCGGGATTCCGATCCCGATTTCCGGCCACCGTAGACGCGGGCTCGCGGACGGCGAGCCATGGGTAGCTCGCTGTCCGATCGTCCGGTAACTGTCCGGACCGAGCCAAGGCGTCGACGGTGCGCACTGTTCCCGCGCGCCTCAAGGAGTTGTCAGCAACAGGAGGGGCCCATCTGGGTCGAAGCCTACCGGGGTCGGGGTTATCCGAAAGGAAACTAGAGCCCCGGTATGAAGGCTAGAAGGAACGGCGCGGGGTTTTTAGTCAGTAAGACTCTGACACTGTCTCCCGCTCCACCCAAGAGCGGGTTTCGTCAATGATGATTTTCCCCGTCGACAGAAAAAAAAAAAAAAAAAAAAGGACAAAGTAATAAAATTGATTTATGGCCCCGCGACGCGACTCTATTGTTCTGGATATATCCTAAGACGTCAGTATCTAGAATTTTTTTTTTTTTTCCGCGTATAAATACGAGCCCCCGAACGGTAGTGAGTCTGTTTTGAATTCGACTGCGATCAAGAGCGATCTACCTAAGTGTGCAAAGTGATTTTATCTAACGACCGAGGCGATAGTGTAACAGAACTCTAGTGCTAATTGTGATTTTGGATTATTGTTGACTGGACTAATTACTTATTGTTTGTGGTAAATAAAGTTCTTTATTGGTAAATCGGCATTTTGTTACCCACATACGTAACAATATGAATGAAAAGGGAGTTAATGATAGCGTGACGAGCGACAGGACAGAATGGAAGAAAAAAACGTGTTGCGCCGTCCCCAAATAAAACGGGATAGTGGCAGGAAGATGATGATTGCAGAGACCTGAAATTTAGGAAAATAGCAGATAGAATTTATAAAAAAAAATACAAAAATATATTAAAAATAATCCTGTATTTATATTTTAGGAGCACTAAGGCTAAAACACCAGGGTCGCGCCATAGAAACTGTGAAAAATTAGTTTTTCGCCAATATTTTCCTGAAAAAGCATTGCAGACGTCTAAAGTTTTTTGTAAAACACAGATTTAAAGATCATTGGGCACCTAAGTATGGAAACCATACCCACGGCAGACACAAACGAAATATAGCAGTATATAATGATATAAGGCTCTGATTTCCTATGGCAGTAGCCTCATTAATGTGAGCCACGGGGATCTAGATAAATTCAAGTGTCATAAACTGATTTGGGAAATATGAATAAAATGCTAATCCATTTATAATTTTTATTAAATTTGATCCAAATCAAGCATAAGATCGATAAAAAGACAGCGGGCGCGTCTGTTGCTTCCTGATGTCTGGCCCAAGACAGATAGATATTATGCTAGCGATATGGGCGCAGCTCCCTACAGTGCGGCGGCTGAGTATACATGAGCAGTAGTACTCTTCTATACTTTGTCGTCCTTGTTGTGTTGGATTTAACAAAATATATGTATAGTACTGTCGTAAAAGCGTACGTGAGTGGGCGATGGTTTGTGATGACCACGAAGTTTCGTGCCTCTACCATGTGACGAAAATACCTTAAAGCCTCGTACACTGCCAACAACTCACGGTCGTACGAACTATATTTTTTCTGTGCTGAGTTCAGCTTCTTGGAAAAGAAACCCAGTGATTCCCATTGCAGAAAACTGAGATGGAAGAGTCACCGTTGGAGGCACCAAGATCTCTAACCTCCAGTACGCAGACGGCACCACGCTTCCGGCCGCCAATGAAGCAGAAATGGTGGAGATACTGAATAGAATTGAGCGCAATAGCCTGGAAATGGGTCTCAAGATCAATCACAGCAAAACCAAGATGATGGTAGTAGACCGAAGCAGAAAGCTGCAACTCACGGGAACTCTTGGGCTTGAGGTGGTTGATAACTTTATCTATCTCGGTGCAAACATCAGCAATACAGGTTCTTGTGAAAAAGAAATCCGGAGGCGCATACAAATGGCCAAAAGTGCAATGTCGCAGTTGCAAGGCATATGGAGGGATCGTAACATTTCACGCAAAACCAAAACCATACTGGTCAAAAGTGTAGTCTTCTCCATATTTAGCTACGGGGCTGAGACTTGGACTTTAAAAAAGGCTGACCGCGACCGCATTGATGCCTTCGAGATGTGGTGCTGGAGGAACATGCTTCAAATTCCCTGGACTGCCTCCCGTACAAACAGCTCTATCTTACGCGAACTGAACATCAAGATCAGACTGTCGACTACCTGCATGCGCAGAGTACTAGAGTTCTTTGGCCACATTGCCAGGAAAAATGGCCACAACCTTCAACTGCTCATCGTAACTGGCATGGTTGATGGCAAACGACCAAGGGGCCGCAGCCCAATAAGATGGGCAGATCAGGTCCGCTCCACACTGGACACCCAATTGCACGTCGCACTTCATGACGCTAAGAACCGTCACAGATGGCGAGATACCATTACTAAGAAGCTAATCCAGCGGTAACTTCACGACCCTCAGTAATGAGGAATACGACTCAAGGAGGAGGAGGATACCCATTGCTTAACATCTTGTTGCTGCAGCAAGGCCCCTATTGACATGTCCGATGCATTTGTTATTTATTTATTTATTTGGATCTCCAACAAAGGTTACACAGACATAGTATAAATCACTAGGCATGGGGTCCTTTAACGTGTGCTCCTTCAGTTACAGGAGACCACAGCATGCACATATAACTAGGTGAATATGAAAAATAAAAAAGTTGAAATTCACATTAAATACCATACAGATTACACAAAATTTGAAATTCAGAAAGAAAAATCAAACAGATCTCAAAGAAAGAATTATCAAAGAAAGCTCAGCATTAGAACGCGGATGGACTAAAATCGTAGCGTTGGAAAGCGTATCGGGCCGTATGTGTTGATGGCTGACCCAATCGCAGCTGTTAAGCCGTGGGCACGCCAATTATAGCGGTAAGTCCCCTCTTTGAGGCGTGGCTGGAAAGACCTCACGGCGTGCTTACCTTCCGCATGACGCAGGTCCTTACCGGACATGGCACGTTCGGGAGGTCCCTGCACCGGATTCAGGCGGAAGAGACGCCCGGGTGTCGCCACTGTGTGGAACGCCCGGAGGACACGGTGGAGCACACAGTCAAGGTGTGCCTTGCTTGGGCGGATTGCCGTGCCATCGGCGATCGGCGGAGGAGACCTCACGCGCTGGGCCTTAGTTCAGGCCATGGTCCAGAGCGAAGAGGAGTGACAGGCGGTCGGCTCCTTCTGCGAAGCAGTAATGCTAGCAAAGAAAGAGGCCGACCGCCGTAGACGTGGGCTTGCGAACAGTGAGCCATGGATAGCTCACTGACCGACCACCCGGTAACTGTCCGGACCGAGCCCAAGACGTCGAAATAGCGCACTGTTTCCCCACGCCTCAAGGAGTTGTCAGCAACAGCAGGCGCCCAGCTGGGTCAAAGCCTACTGGGTCCAGGGTTATCCGAAAGGGAGCTCAATCCCTGTATGAAGACTAGAAAGAACGGGGTGGCTTTTAGTCAGAGTCCGACACTATCTCCTGCTCCGCCCAAGAGCGCGGGTTGTCATTGGATGATTTTTGACCACCATAAAAAAAGCTGTTAAGCCGTGTTTTGTGCTCGTGAATGGTGTTCTAACGCGAAAACGCATAAATCGGAACCGGTGTCTATTAAAATAACATTTTCGAATGGTGGTCCGTTACAAAAATACGGCCTTCAGACATTTATATTTATTTTCCTTCATTGATATTTAATTAAATAATTATATACAATTAAAGGTTATAATTTTCCCCTTAGTTCAAAACTATTTTGATTAATATCTGCACGTCGGGGTCACCAATGTAGAATGAGTGTGTGAGTGATTGAAGAGGAAGATAGTGTGAAGAGATGAGTAAAAGTCCGAAGTACACAAGAAGAAGAAGAAAGTTTATTGGACACAGTCACAGGTTACAGTTCACGTACATACAAGAATTCCACTAAGAAGAGATAGAAGGAGTGGTAGAAAGATAGATAGACGAAAGTAAGCGGAATACAATATAAACTTATGCGCGGCGAGATATCGCGGAACAGACATACGTTAGGCGGTAGACTCGGCAAAACGTACTGCCCGGTCATGCATACCGGCTGACCGATGCGCGGGCGCGAGCGCAACACTAAGATAGCGCTGTCTCGCTTGCGCGCGCGGTTCAGGTAGCGCGACTGACCCGCCGGGCGCTGGACGATAAATGTATCGTATAGCTACGGCCGGTCAACTAATAACAAATTAGCTACTAAGGCGAAATTGACTCGGTCGGTTTGTTCGTTGATGTTAGGACATTGTTTGTTTATTTTATTCCTGATTCTATATAATACTAGTTGTTAGTGTATGTACATTATGTAAATTAATTATTTTATTTTGATTTTATATAATTAATTAATTTAATATAATATTAACAATATGTAGGTCACTACAAGTGCTTCACAAAGCGGGTCAGATATGCCCAATGATCTTTATCAAAACTAGTACAAATACAACAAAAATCCTAGCAAAAATATTCAGACGTTATTAAAATTTAAAAAGAAAGCACTGTCCTATCAAACCGAGTAAAAAACACTTATGGACAATTCTATACGATTCCAAACTTTCAAGGTCAAAATCTATTCCTGCTCTCCAAAACCCTTTAAAACCCTATGGTTATCAAAGGGTTTTAAAGGGTTTTGGACGACGAACCCTTTCAAAGGGTTATTGTTTCAATTGGATATCATACAAGAACCGGTAACCTCTTGAACGAGTTAACTTATTGAAAGGGTTACCCTAACGTTAGGGTTATGAAGGGGCTAGCACTATCAAGAGGTAACCCTTTCCGTTGCTATAGGCGTTCAACCTGTAACCCTTTCGAAAGAGTTAACTTATATTCGGGGTTGTACGGTCCCTGCGCGAGACATGTTGCTGGACTATTTGACAGCGCTGTGCGTCGTGTTGGGGGATAATTAACTAAACTTTCAGACAAAGCACTGGAGACTTAATATTACTCTTTTTTCTTACTTTCTTACAATTTAATTGTCCCAAAAGACTTAACAACCATTGATTCTCTTTATTACTTTATCACCGATATTAATTAGAAAAAAGAAAGAAAAAGTCGTGGCTATTTGGAGGTTTTTTTACTAAACTCTTTTTATCCACGATAAAAATAATCCACCGGAAAACAGGGAGCCGTTTGCCCAGCAGTGAACAATATTGGTGTAGATCCCTTTCCCTTACGAGTTTATCATTTCATTCTTATGCGTCAGGAAATCTTAAAACTGTCTCTACTCTCTGACAGCATAGGTACTTATTCTTAGGAAAGACTTCTTTAATCTAGATTAAAGAAACATTAGTTTATTAAAAAGAATAAGTACTTATGCTGTCAGAGAGTAGAGACACTTAATAAATGTATGGAGCTTGGGCTAAAAATAATCAAAAAATTGAACATCAATTTGACTAATACAGGCTGAAAGAGCGTAATTACTTTGATTTTTTTGAGCTTTAAATAACATCTTTCAGTCCTCCGTTTTTTTTTAAGTTGAAAAAGATATAAATTTGTATTACTATACATAGTTTTATAGGGTTAGCAACCACAGTAGAGCAAGAGCCCGTGAGTGCCAGACCTTCGTATTATAATAAAAGCTGAAAGTTTTTCTATGTGTGTCCCTAGTACAGGTAAGAATGATCCCCACCTATGAAGCTGAGGCAGCGGTGGCTTTGGCTGGTAACAGGTAACAAAGGTGTTTAAAATTCCATCTCAAATTCGTCATAAAATAAAACTGTTTTTTTTTTTATACTTGATTCATAATAATATCAAAACTCGCGGTGCTCATTGCCAGACAGTTAGTATGGTTGCAACCCTCTGCCGGACACCCTTAAACTATTGTAATTTATAATTATACTTACGTTATATTATAAAACCTAAATTTTATATATAATTTTTTGTAGGCCTATTAATCTATGTTTACCTAATAGCCGGATAGTTTCGACGGTTCTATCATCCTGCCAGACGTATTCAAAGTGAGCAGTAGTTTGGAGAGCAAGGAGCGTATACAGTAACTAGTGCGAGTGAGACAGAGCGCTTGGTCTATTGCAGTCCTTCACTGCGCATCCACTGTTATTAAGTATCAGAATTAAGAAACATCAATAAAAAAAAAGTTCAATTTTTTTATTGATGTAAATGTAGTTTCAGTTTCTAATTCTTCAACGCCTTGATAACTAATGCAGTGTCCATGTCTATTTATAATGTCAATTATTTTTCTGCTGCTTGTTAAGCATTTTAGAGTCATACCTAACAAGATATGCTACGTTTTAACTTGACCATCGTGAACTCCGAAAATAACATCTTGACAATAAGAACGAACTAGACGAGAACATTTTTGGCCAGTCTTTCGGTTTTGGTTACATCCACCAAGAAAAGTAGAATAAAAGTCTAATAATTCTTCTGGTATTGAAACTTCTCCGGATATTAAATGCTGTGATGTTATATTTTTTGTTGGTAGTTTTTTTTTGTATTTGGTGTGATGGGGTATGAGGAAATCATACAAACTAATTATCGTTAAACATATTTTATTATGAGACAACAACCATGTTATATGTTACCGGGGCGACACGACATAATCGAACCACAGACTAAATATACAGTACTACAGAGGACACTGCTCACGCAGTTCGTAATACATAACATGGTGTATTATTTTTCTCAGAATCAATGCAGATTTTTGTAAAATGTTTTCTTGTTGTAAATTATCCAGTACTGAATCATCGATGGCTTCTAGATATTTTGGAGCTAGTATTTTTTTATTACGAACAGTAAAGAATTTTATATCCTTAGAGATTACTTTTAAATTTGTTTTCTTCAAGGTGGTGTGCTGTGAAAGTAGCTGTCATTTGAATAGAATTTTCTTGAATTTTTTTTTTTCTAATAAAACGATATTTTATTCATGTAAATAAACTAATAAACACCGCCCTTTTTTAATCACGTCTTCTTTAATGTTTGTACTAATTTCATTAAAAACTGTTTGATGATACTCTCGGTGATAATGCCACTCCGTTTTGCTAGGCGTTGCTTTTAATGAAAATAACTTATTATTAAAATCAACTCGGCATTCAGTATGATAATAGATTATTGAGCCAGAACAATTATCCAATTTATTAGAAAAATCTGTAAAATTTTTATGACTTTCAATATTAGGTTTGACACTATCTTTAAATTGCTGAACATCAGCTGCATGAAGCGGAAGCATTCTCGATCGCACTTTTTTCTTCTTTTTATTACAAAATATACAAACAACTTCGTTATCATTTTTACCAGCAATATTATCAGTCGAAATATTAACATCTTGAGTTAATATTATAATGATAGCACTTCATTACAACTGATCACATTTATTTTATAAACTGCACAGAAAGACCAAAAACTAAAGACTGGCCAAAAATGTTCTCGACTAGTTCGTTCTTATTGTCAAGATGTTATTTTCGGAGTTCATGATGGTCAAGTTAAAACGTCGAAGCATATCATGTTAAGTATGACTCTAAAAAGCTTAACAAGCAGCAGAAAAACAATTGACATTATAAATAGATATGGCCACTACATTAGTTATCAAGGCGTTGAAGAATTAGAAACTGAAACTACATTTCATCATTTCAGCCGATACACGTCCACTGCTGGACATAGGCCTCCCCCAAGCGTCGCCACAACGAACGCTCCTGCGCGTCTCGCATCCATCGGCTTCCCGCAACCTTTACCAGGTCATCAGACCACCTTGTTGGAGGCCTTCCAACGTTGCGTCTTCCGGTACGCGGTCGCTACTCCAGAACCTTTCGGCCCCAACGACCATCTGTTCTACGAGCAATGTGCCCTGCCCATTGCCACTTAAGTTTGGCAATTCTTTGCGCTATGTCGGCAACCTTAGTTCTCCTGCGGATGTCTTCATTTTTTATTCGATCACGCAAGGTAACCCCGAGCATAGCCTTTTCCATTGCCCTTTGGGTGACTTTAAGCCTTCTGATGAGGCCCATTGTGAGCGACCACGTTTCGGAACCATATGTCATCACTGGCAACACGCACTGATCATAGACTTTCGTCTTGAGACACTGTGGTATATTGGACGAGAAGACACCGCGTAGCTTCCCGAACGCCGCCCAGCCGAGTTGGATTCGACGGTTGACCTCTTTCTCGAAGTTCGACCTACCTAATTAGACTGTCTGTCCGAGGTAGACGTAATCTTCCACAACTTCGAGTGTAGAGTCTCCGATCTTGATAGGAGTAGGCGCTACATGGTTGTTAATCATGATTTTGGTTTTATCCATGTTCATTTTAAGACCCACTCTTTCGGAAGCTCTACTGAGGTCATTGAGCATTGTGCTGAGCTCCTCCATAGTCTCAGCCATGACTACTATGTCGTCAGCAAACCGAAGGTGAGTGATGTACTCGCCATTGACATTAATGCCTAGTCCATTCCAGTCCAGAACCTTGAAGACATCTTCCATTGCGGTGGTGAACAGTTTCGGAGAAATGACGTCTCCCTGCCTCACAACCCGCTGCAAAAGGATAGGTTTCGAGATCTGGTCCTGTAGTCGGACTGACATAGTGGCGTTTTCGTACAAACACTTCAGCACCTCGATGTACCGATAGTCAATTTGGCACCGTTGGAGAGACTGCAGCACCGCCCAAGTCTCAATCGAATCAAAGGCTTTCTCGTAGTCCACAAACGCTAGGCAGGTTATACAGAAGACCGAGGAGTATAACCTGCCGTAGCGTATGTATGTGGTCTACGGTGCTGAAACCTTTTCGGAATCCGGCTTGTTCGGGAGGCTGGAAGTCGTCAAACCTGCGCGCGAGACGGTTCGTGATGACCCTTGAAAACTGCTTGTAGACATGGCTCAGAAGTGAGATGGGCCTGTAATTCTTAAGCAGGGTATTGTCACCCTTCTTGAAGAGAAGTACCACCACACCTCTGCTCCATGCCTGCGGCGTTTTTCCCTCGAGTATGACGGAATTGAATAACTTCTGAAGGGCCTTTAGGACCGGTTTTCCACCCGCCTTCAGGAGCTCAGCTGTAATGCCGTCCTCACCCGACGCCTTGTTGTTCTTCAACTGCTTCAGAGCCATCCTTATCTCGTACAGGCTGACGTCCGGGATATCTTCAGTGTAGTGTCGAGTCAATCTAGCTCTTGGGTCGTTTGCTAGATTTGTATCGGGTTTGAGACTGACGTGTATAACTGTCCATAAAAAGCCTCGATCTCTCCCAGAAGCTCCGATTTGGCGGATATAACTCTGCCATCATCGGTCTTCAGTTTCGTGAGCTGGCTCTGCCCAATAGACAGATCCCGTGCAAATACTTTGGAGCCCTTATTCCGCTCAATCGCGTCTTTAATCCTCTCGGTATTAAATCTGCGAAGGTCGCGTTTCAGAGACTTCGAGATCCGTTTATTGAGCTGCCGGTACGTGCACACGTCATCTGAAGACTGCAAAGTCATTTCACGCCACTTCTTCATGAGCTCGAGAGTTTGATCAGTAAGCCTTTTGGTCTTACTTGTACGAGTCTTAAAGAACTGCGACCCGACTGTATGGACAGCTTCCACAAACCCATCATTATATTTGTCCACGGAGCTTTCTAGGCACTCGAAACGATTTTGAAGTTCGAGCTGAAAGCTCTCGGAGTTTTGGATCTGGATCTGTGCAGGACGGAGCGTAGACTTCATCAGTCGAGTACTTTCCAGCCTGACATTGATATTCAATGTGCCTTTTACCATACGGTGATCACTCCCGGTTTTCACCGTATTGATCACAGAGACATCATTGAATATTTGCTTCTTCGTCGACATGATGAAGTCAATCTTATTTTTAGTTACACCATCAGGGCTTAGCCACGTCCACTTCCTGTGCTCACGCTTTCTGAAGAAGGAGTTCATCATGTAGAGGCTCTCCTTCTCCATAAAACTAGCCAGTAGGTGTCCCCGGCGGTTCCGATGTCCAAATCCAAATTACCCCACTCGTAGCTCATCACCGTCTCGTTTGCCCAGTTTCGCATTAAAGTCCCCCATGACCACGGTGAAGTGAGTCTTAGAGCCATGCATGACTCTGGATATATCCTCATACATGGACTCCACTTCGTCGTCGGGGTGTGCTGAGGTCGGGGCGTAAACCTGTATGACCTTCAGCGAATATCTTGATGATATTCTGAGTATAAGGTACGCCACCCTGGCCGACACACTCTCGATCCTCACTACATTGTTCACGAGGGATCTGTGGACAATAAACCCGACACCACCTTGGGACTGCTGGTCACCCTCCCGGAAATAGAGCAGGTTACCGGATTCGAGGATTATCGTGTCTTCCCCCTGTCTTCGGACTTCAGATAATCCCACAATACTCCATCGTAACCCGCTCAACTCTTCCTCCAGTTCGGTGATCTTCTCGTCGGACCGGAGTGTGCGTACGTTAAACGTTGCCAGGTCCAGTCGTCAACGGTTAGACGTTCTCGCCCGGAGATTTTTAGCACCCCTGACCCCAGGGTTGCGCCTACGCCCGTCCACGTCAGCACAACCGGTGGAGTCGCCGGGCACTTGGGGCCTGTGCCTTATATTGCTAGTCATTGGGGGGGGTTTGGACCATAACCCGCCACGCTGGTCCAGTGCAGGTTGGCGGGTCGCCATAGCCTCGTCTGTTTTTCAGCAGGGTGTACCACGTGCAGGTGAGGTTGGCTTGGGTCCCGACAGATGTTGATTGAAGTTGATTGACACTAGTTACTGTATACGCTCTTTGCTCTCCGAACTACTGCTCACTTTGAATGCGTCTGGCAAGATGATAGAACCGTCGAAACTGTCCGGCTATTAGGTAAACATAGATTAATAGGCCCCCAAAAAATTATATATAAAATTTAGGTTTTATAATATAACGTAAGTATAATTATAAATTACAATAGTTTAAGGGTGTCCGGCAGAGGCTTGCAACCATACTAACTGTCTGGCAATGAGCATCGCGAGTTTTGATATTATTATGTATCAAATATAAAAAAAAAAAAAAACAGTTTTATTTATGACGAATTTGAGATGGAATTTTATACACCTTTGTTACCTGTTACCAGCCAAAGCCACCGCTGCCTCAGCTTCATAAGTGGGGATTCTTACCTGTACTAGGGACACACATTGAAAAACTTTCAGCTTTTATTATAATACGAAGGTCTGGCATTCACGGGCTCTTGGACTAAGAGTTGCCCTAACCCTATAAGTAATTGACGTGTCAATATAACTTTGTATCAATGTGTGTGTATTTCAATGACGTATAGTGTATCTGTGTGTTTATTTCAACGTCAAACGTCAAGTTGACAAAACGTCAATCTGACATTTACGGATTTGATCTTCTTTTAACACGTTTTGATATTGCATTAATATGATAATTCATTTGTTGTGTCGTTATTTCGTAAAACGGCAGTTGAAATCATAATTAAAACTTAAGGTATTTAATAGATATGGCAATTTCAGCTATATTTTAAATAATAATGGCGTAGAATTGAATAAACAAAAAAAATTGCATTTTGTTTTTACTACAACATTTTTTGTTTTTTTTACAAAAAAGGGAAGACTGAAAAAATTTTATTTAACCACAATTGAGCTGCGTATTATATATTCAAAATTCTTCGGAATAATAGCTCACTTTTGACCTCTCCTTTCAAGAAGATGCCTACTTTCGGGATACGTTTTTCAAAACTTTGTAGATATTAGTATGATTGAGTCATGGTCAGTATTTAATTTTCCAATATATTCAGGGACTATACAGGTATGCGGAACAGAGTGTAAAGTCCCGTAATCCTCCATTGAAAAGCAAGGTCTCTCCGCCTAATGGGTGCTGTATCTGCTCTGGATGCCAGCCACATAGTTCATTTTGGACTGTTGTATTGGAGAAGAGTCTCCGCACACGGGTTTCAAAAAACGCCGCTTCAAGCTTCATTTTGAGGCGGCTTTTTTTTGTGGCTCGTGTGCGGTGGTGCCGCCACAAAAAAACGCTTGAAGCCGCTTCAATCTTCTCTGGCCTCGCATGCCATGCTGTGCTGGTTATTGCATATCGCCGGTGGCGCCGCCGGTCGAATTAACGTCAAATATTATTCGTTTCTGTAGAATATCGGCTATACGTCAGTCACTGTTGTGTCTCAGTTATTCAGAAACAATGCTAATGATGCCATATAATCGGACGACATAAATTTATGTATGTTTTAATTTGTAGGTGTTGGTCAGTTTGACCAACGGCATTGGTTTCGGCCCAAAACACTGATTCCTGCCAGACTTTTTATTTTGACCTACCATCGGAGACCGAATAACTTATGCCTTGATCACATATACCAAGTAAACGGGCGAGCCGTTGCTCTCGGCCAAATACTCGGTACGCAAAACGCCAAGTGCTCGGCCGAGCGTTTACCTCTACAACTCGCTTACACCACTGTCTCGATCGGGCAACATTTTACTGTCTCGCCCTTTTACTCGGTACGTGTGATCAAGGCATTAGAATCATCGATACGACGAAAAAGAAAAAAAAATGGTTCATATGACATTTTCAAAATGAGAAACAATGAAAATCAGCAACACTTCCATTATGATACAAGCACCATCACACGACAACCTAGACAACTGTTTTTGTCTATGATGTAATATACCCGATGTGCCCGACAGCGGTTTTTATTTTATTACAAGCTTTTATTTAATTTCACCTGTCTCGATGTTTGTCTATCATCAAATCTTGTAAATTAAATTTGACCCACTTCCCGGTTACCGACTGAGCATGCATGTGTAAATCAGATGACAATGCAAAATTATTATGTCAAGGAGCTGATCTGATGATGGAGCCGGAAGGTAGCTATAGGATCTTGGTAGTTAAACGACACAAGCCCATCGAGTTTGGGCTCGTATGATTCGTCTTAACAAGTATTAATTATATAGGTATACCGAGCCATAAAAGCTTGCTATGAAAAAATTAAAGCTTGTTTTTTGTATGAATTGAATTCATTGTGCATGTCATCATCATCATCATTTCAGCCGAAAGACGTCCACTGTTGGACATAGGCCTCCCCCAAGTGCCGTCCTGTGCGTCTCGCATCCATCGGATTCCCGCAACCCGCAAGGCCTCCTACGAGGTGGGCCGATGACCTGGTAAGGGTTGCGGGAATCCGAAGGATTGTGCGTATATTTGGGCAGAATAAACATGTTTTCTTTCTTCACTTCATTCACCAAAAGATTCCAATTGCGACGTATCTTAAACCTTCTGTTCCATCTTTCTGAGTGACTAAACTCTCCAGTACATCAAAGCTTGGTTCGTCGACTGGATTAACCGGCGACATCGCAAACTTAATGGGAAAACTCTGCCATATTTGTGTATTTCAACGTTCAACGTCCGCACATTATCGATTTGTATTTAAAGCTCATTTTGTTTTCATAGCGGTTTCATTATTTATTGCGTAAATGTGTTTGGAATAAGTAACAGTAGTACTGTTTAGTGTTTGAGTTTTATTTGTCATTTAGATCACTGAGTTTCTGTTATTGTAAATTAGATCCTAAATAAAGTATGTTTAAAGTCATTTACACTAATATAATAAAGAGTTAAAGTTTGTTTTTTTTTGTTTGTAGGAGGTAATCTTTGCAAGTACTGTTGCGATTGCTAATGTTTTTTCACCGATAGAAAGCTGCTTTATTCCTGAGTGACATAGGCTATATTTTATGTACGTGGGCAAAGCTGTATGCAAACGCTAGTTGTTAATAATATCTAGAAACACAGTATATATTTTACCATTAAATAATGCTCTCATTACAAACCACATGGTGCTGTAAAATATATCACGTTTCCATTTACTCGGGGCCACGTGTAAACAGCACCAAATTGTACGTTTGTCAATACTTCCACTTGCCTATTTTCACTCATTCTCATTCATAACGGTTCGGCAAAGTGGTTGCACGTGTTTCCGCATATTCACATTACATAAAGCGTAGAATTGAGCGTCCTAAGGTACTAAAACTACACCAGTATCTCACAGTTACTCATTAACCATATCATATTATGCCATCCTCGCACATTTATGCTAATCTAAAGAAAAGATACTCAAAACCTACATTCACACAAAACTAAAGCAATTTAACTTGTTTACTAGACAAAATATGAGCTTACGTATAAATCGGGGAAGGTGGAATACTTCTCCCAGTCAGGAATATTCCTTTTGTGTAGTAGACATGTATTACTTTATCGCACGTCTGCATATGCAGAGCACCATTGCGAAGCGGGGACTTTATCGCTCCTCAGTTTGCCAGGAAATGTTGAAAGGCACTGCATCACCAACCCAACTTTATGTTTGCGTAGCTAAAGTTCAATGTCGAATGACACTATTTCGTTTAAATGTATTGACAGACTGAACTTTATGCCGCGATGTTCGTTTAAGTTTTGTAGTTAGACTGTAAGTTTTATTTACTTGTTAACCTGTTTTATTGGTCTTCCAGGGCCGAGTCAAATGATGGCTGAAGTGCAAGGCGGCAGAGCAACTCCCCAGGCTCCCGTGTACGCTACCATCCGACCGTCTCAATCACCGCAGAATCGGCCATCACCGTCGTCTATTCGAGCTTCCCTGAATTCTTTACCAGCGGCACTAAACTCTACCCCACTCGTTAAGTCAGTGGTACAGAATGAAGAACCGCTAAGATTCCATCCAACGAATCCATTTTTTACAACTTTACCTTCGAATTATTCAAGTGCGTCTAAACTACCTGTACCAAACGGTAGAGCGTCGCTCTCCAGCTTAGATAGAAACAAATTCAGAGACAGTTCTACAAATATTGACTATAGCTCAGACTTGAAATCTCCTACATATTTTACGCAAACATACGATTCTGGGCCTAGCAGTCTTCCATATTCTTATCACAACGAAAATACAAATGGATATCATACTTATACACCTACAACCACTGCCAACGAAAAATCTGACTTTTCTCATAGAAATAATGTAGATCAGTTCCAAAATCAAAGTCTTCCAAACAATGCACAAAGTAATACTAAGAATCCTTTTGAAACTAAAAGAAATAGTGATCCTTTTGAAAAGTATTTGCGACCAGATAGCACGTTGAATGGCAAATGTGAATATGAAAGTAAGACTATGTCAAACTCCATCAGCGATAGTAATTTCCATTCGAAGGAGGAAATTACAAAACGTTCAACGATCTCTGAGCACAAGATAAGCGAAGTCGAAGAAGTGAAAACAATAAAAAAGATAGTGCTGAATGGATGTGACGATGCAGTGGATAATGGGGAACGTAGTTTTAAAACTGAACCACGACCGGCAAACATAAGTGGTATGAACGGTTCCGAGACTCCTCGCACACATACAAAGAACAGTAGTTTATTGTCTCATCAATCAATGAGGAACGAACGCGAGCGAGCCACTCCGATACAGGAGCGGAGTGACTATTACAGTACATTCAATCAAGATGAAAGGGACTGCAGTTCCACAACGAGGGCGTATGACTCAGCTTACGAAGAAAACAGACCAGGTAAGGTGCTACAGATAAGCATGTATACTTATTTATATTGAACAATACTCAAAAACATGATGATTTTGTTTGGTTTAAAACTTGCACCAGTTGTGCTCATTCAAATAATCTGAACTTTTAAATGTTCATCTTCGAAGATAAAATTAACGCTGTTTTAATTGTAAATGCCATCCACATGTTGTAGCTAAACACAATGACTTTTCAATCTCAAAATATCTATGTTCAAGTTCCCAGCAATTTTCTTTTTTGGTAATTTTTTTATAGATGATTGAGCAGGTCTTTAATTCGTAATATCAGTGTATCTACGTTAATGTATTATAGTGAGTCTCCTTTAGCAAAAAATATATAGGATATAGGCGATTTTAATTTTATTCCTATATCTTACTAGCATTTTTTCGTGGCGTCACTCCCGTAGCTTATGACATCACACATTTTTCTGGGATCAAAATTTTATGGCACAACGTAAAACTATAGATTACTACCAGAACAGATTTTTTGAAAATAATGTCTAATCCAGATACCTAGAGATAGCGAAATTATTTGGGCGCTCACCATGATGACTGGTTCGAGACGGTGCGGGAAAAGAATGTCTGGAATTACTTGAGGCCTTAGAGGTTAGAAAAAAATCGAGACAGTCATTTGAAAAATTACCTACTCCTAAAAAACCTATTTAATCTCTTAGTATTATTTTTTCAAGTTAAAGTTTAGTTAGCAATTAACACTTTGCCAGCAACTTCGTTCGCGAGAATGTCTTCATAAAAACTTTAAGAACCAATAATGACAGGATTTATTTTTCATTTTCTTTTGAATTTGTGCCAAATTTTAAGTATCATAAAATAAGAATCATCCAAACAAGTTTCAAACCACAAAAAAATATTGTAGTGGTGTAATTCTGTAAACAAATGATGACAAATTTTTATTAATTACTTTGCTATATTACACAGTTTGCTATTTGTGCTAATTTTGCATACATACGAAACTCGCCCTTTTACCCCCCTTATAGGTTTTATTTCTAAAAACCTCTTCTTAGGCTTACGTCACAAAAGGAAGCCATGTTCAAAATTTTGTGTCCCTAACCGTCCCAGTAATTTCAACTGTGCGTTGATTTGTCCGTCAGTTTCTCCTTTTGAATACAACTTTATTTTTAGTATAAGCGAAACCTGAAACATCTGTCTAGTATTTTTATGTAAAGAATTTATGCACAAAATTTCATAACTGTATCCTGAAAAATCACGAAGTTATATACTCGTTAAGTCAGCAAAAATACATTAACATCAGGCCATCCAGGTGAATGAGGGCTGGTTTTGCACCTACACTCAGCTGTTTGCTGTGTGTGTCGTGTGTTGTACTTAGCGTCTTGGTATCAAACTTGTGATCTTTTAAAATATTTTTGGGAAAAAATATAACATGGTGTAAAAATTATTGGAATCGATTCAGTTACTGGTTCTGAACAAACTATATTCAGGTTTCGCATAAACTAAAAATTATGTCGTACATGTAGAAGATATAGATGAGTGGAAACAGTTGTTGTAGAGCGTAAAGCACACTAAACTCTCAGTCTTACATAAATACAAGTCGGAGCCGGGATCGTTAAAGGAGCTTATTTCGATTCGAACACAAGTTTCAGGAGATGAGTTTCGAAGGCACGTCCCCGTATGCAAACTTAAATGTGGCGCATGCATTATTTGTTTTCCTAAATATATATTTTGGTGACAAATATTAGGTAATAATAAGAAAATGGGGAAAAAATGTGTGATATTTGTTGTCACTTAGAGTTAGAGTTGATTCTACATAGATGAATGAATGAAAAATTCTTTAATATTTTAGCTACAAATTTAGTGTACAACTAGGTTCTGCCAGCGGTTCCACCCGCGTGACAGTAGGTTTTGCCATACAAACTGGACCTCCGTTTCATCCCCTTACTGTCCCCGCACACGGACTTCAAAAAAACGCCGCTACAAGCTTCATTTTGAGCCGGCCTTTTTTTTGGCTCGTTTGTGGCGGTGCCGCCTCTTGAAGCCGCTTCAAGCCGGCCACAAGCTGTCGCGCGCTTTAGCTTTTTGCGGCGGCTTCTAGCTTTTTTTTTATGGCCGCTTCTAGCGTTTTTTTGAGGCCCGTGTGCGGGGACAGTTAGAGAATTTTAGAAAATTTTCTCTTAAAGCTCGCCTACGTTATAAAAGGAAACCCTTTCGCAAAATTTCACGCTCCTAGTCCGAGTAGTTTTGGTTGTGCGTTAATAATATTCCACAACTATCACAAAACGCCGTCTAGTCCCAAGCTAAGCAGAGCTTGACTAGACAATTTCTTTTTCTTCTTCCTGCCCTTGTCCCGTTATATTTAGGGTCGGTGCAACACGTTCTTTTCTTCCATTCTGTCCTTGACTAGACAACTGGTAAACATAATTATATATTTCTAAATACGTACACAATTATAGATAAATTACACCCAGACACAGAACAAATGATCGTGCTCATTACCGCTACTAACCACTAGACCAACAGGCCAGTCAAAATCAGTCAGTTTTTTCTTTGTATATTTAAGGATTTATAAGATTTCTAGTTTTTCTATTCTATCAACAAATTCTTCCTAGAGAAGAAGTCCGAGTCCCAGTAGTGGGAACATTATAGGCTATTCTATCAGCTTCTACATACAAAGCTCTAGAGTTTCTGCCAAGCTTTCAGAAAAAAGTCGTGAGTTTACGATCTACAAAAATTAGGCTCGTAAATTATGTCCGATATAATTATTATCGGTAACCTTTTTTACCGGCAAAACTGTATGGATTTATAGGCACGCTACAATCCGTTTACCTCAGTTATATAAAAATAACGTATAAAACTTAAAAAAAAAACAATGCAATAAGAAACATTACTTACGTATTGACTAATTTGTATAGGAAAAACTAGTAAATCAAACTAAATTTTTTTTTTTTTCACCAACAAAAAAGAACCCGATTTTCAACAAACATTGAAAAAAATCAACAGAGTTAGAAGCAATGCCAATTTAAAAAAAAATGCGCTTTCTCACAGTGTTGTTACATATCAAATATAATAACAATGACACCAGTAGCAATACCAAAACAAAAAATGCGTTTCAAAAAATGTGTTTCAATCAGAAATTACATAACTATGAGTACTGTCCTTAATAATTTGGCCACCTATAGTACACCCCGTTGTGCGGACCACCTGGAGGACACGGTAAAGCATATGATGGAAGTGTGCCCCGCTTGAGTGGAGCACCGCCGTCTCTCGTGCCCTGCTTCATGCCATGGTCCAGAGTAAAGGAGAATAACTAGCGGCCGTTCTTCTGCAAAGCAGTAATACTAGCGAAGGAAACAGCCGCACGCGTGAGGGAACGGACATCCTCACGCACCAAGGTGTCAGTCATGAAAGTCAGACACATCTCCCGCTTCAGTCTAGAGTGGGAGAAGTCATCGGATAATTTCCAAAAAAGAACGCCAATGAAGGAATAATAGGTGGGTTTTAGTCAGTAAAAATCTGACACGCTCTACCCTAAAGCGAAAGAATTAATTTGATGATTTACCAGCTCAAAAAAAGGTTAATACTTTATGTAGGTAGAGAATACATTAAATGCCGCTAGGCCAACAGAATTGTTTTTTTGTTTATCCCTAGCGTAGGTAATAAAGGTTTACGGCTGTTCCCAGGCAAGCTCATATATTGTGAAAGTAAACTTAATTTGTATAACAAAAACATGTCCTGAAACTGACGTTGTTAAATGACAAAGTGTAACGTAAAAAGGTAATGTAAACTAATCTACCTATATAAAATTATAGAACTGATAAAAGAAGTTCGACCTATATCCACTTTGTCTTTAATAGACTTAAAATCATATATTCAAATCTTCCATCCATTGGAAAAACATATTTTTAAGTCAACCAAATCTAAAGATAAACTCAAACTTTTATTCATTTCACAAAGGCCTGTTTTATAAGTGCCCATCACTTATAAAACATCAAAAGCTAGCACACGGTTCCAATTGGCCATTTCCTATGGAGAAAAACTGGCAAGAAACACCATGGCTACTACTAGTGACAATTTGCATGTACATACCTACGTTGAACATACTACATATTTGAAAATCCGTTAAGTAATCTTTGAGATTATCGCGAACATACAGACAAATGTACGCAAATGGGGGATTTGGTTAATAATATATTAACTTGAGTATTTCTAAATGCCTAGTTTTTTAAACATAAAGGCTTTGTTATCTTCCTACCTACGAGTACGTCGCCATCGTTAGCAAAATTACTGCGTAATTGCCTATCAGCGCGCTAGTGATCGGAAAATTCTGCTGCATATTGCGTTTATGCAGGCTGTTGTAATTTTGAGCAAATTAAGAACAGACAGTAAAGGTCTGATTTTTCTGTGAACGTGAAATTTTGTACAAGGTTTCCTTTAAAAAAGAGGATTTTTTTAAATTCGCTAGAAGACTAAAATGGGGGTCAAAACTTTGAATTGAAAAACTAAGGGGCGAACCTGCTGGCAGAAACTGGTTGTTTTATTCAACTCTCTTTCCTGATCTTCCTTCTTGATTCCTATGAATATAGGTTCCTAACTAATTTCACTTCACGGTGAAGTTCTGAGTTTTTCTTTTTTAAGTTATTCTACAAATTCACTAAGCAAACGTCGAGTTAACATTGAAAATAAAAAACGAACTTTTAATTTTAGCTGGATAAATTTTAACATAAGTGTTCCACAATATATTTCAGTATAAATCCTAAACGTTAAAAACACAACGAAATAATGTATTACAATGTTAGTTTTACTTTCGGCGTAATTTCCCCGAACTCATTGGACAACAGAGTAAAAGAAATTCTCTCACCACCCAGAGCTAGGTACTTTCATTAAAACAATCAACTTCTTCGTTCAAATCATTTATTCAGTGTTGATTAAATTCTCTAAGTTCTAAACTTAGCGTCGTTAATGAAACTGTCGGGAACCATTTTACCTAAATTTCAAACTTCCGAGTCGGTAGTCAAATATCTGGGAACAGAACAGTTCTTCGGTCTTCTTGAAAGTTTTTGGGCAGTTTCGCCCGCGTATATAGGCTATGTCACTCAGGAATAAAGCAGCTTTCTATAGGTGATAAAATTTTACCAATCAGACCAAAGAACGAACAAAGATTACCTCCTATAAAAA
Source organism: Mythimna lalbum (assembly GCA_949319445.1). Classification (NCBI taxonomy): domain Eukaryota; kingdom Metazoa; phylum Arthropoda; class Insecta; order Lepidoptera; family Noctuidae; genus Mythimna; species Mythimna lalbum. The sequence continues at coordinate 6,497,562 of OX439348.1, read as the reverse complement.
AGGACCAAACTTACGCTAAGTCACGCTCGACTTTTGGTCTGTTCATACCAAAACCGTCGTACAATAAATGAGAATGAATGTTTTCTTTCGCGATTTCACAATGTAGCATCCGTTAATATGCAGATAAACTGGTAAAGTGGAGATATCTGCTACTTCAAGTTTAATTTCACAATTTAATAGATTGTACCCAGTAATTTGCAGATAATTTAATTAGCATATAGCGTAGACAGCCATTAGTCAAAAAAACGTGTTGCACCGACCCCAAATAAAACGGGACAAGGACAGGAAGATGATGATGATAGCATAGTCAGCCTTTTTAGTATTCCCACTGTTTGGGACTCAGGCTTCCTTTCTCTTGGATAGGGAATGGGCCGTAATCCACCACAAAGGCTCAGTGCGGGTTGGTGAATGTCACATGTCTTCGAATTTTTGATAATTTAGTTAATATGCCCTTAAGTAGGTGGTGGTCACCTAAGATTCAATACACAAGGTGTTTAAAAGAAAAATTAAGCTGCTAACATATTTATTTTAGGTAGGTAGATATACATTTTTCATTAGTCAAGTCCTATTGGACATGCTTGTTTTATACTTTAAGTCAGTATACGACCAGTGCTTCGGAGAACAGTTAAGTTGTTTCTCTGACATACTGTTTTACAGAGACACTAAACGTAGTTTTAGAATGTCAACTGGGAATACATACGGAGACCAAGTTTCCGCTTTACTCCTATTTTATAAAAGAAGGTTTATACTTTTGCAGTTAAAGCTGCTCGCCATGTCCGATAATCGGTGGCCGATATTTTGTAGGAGAAAAATAGAACACACTGATAGCAATAGTGCAACGCACACGTCCTACAAAAAGTTGGTCACAGAACAAATATATAAAATCGGTCCAATTATCTGTCCTACAAAAAGTCTGACGGGGGCGGGCAGCGTAAAAGTAGCTAAAAAACTTCTTTTTTAAAGAAATTAAATAATTAATACAAAAAAAAACTTGTTCTCAATTATTTTTTCCAAATGAACTTAATAATAATAATAATTCGTAATTTTTATTATGTTTGTATTCTTCCCAACAAGCCCTTCAATTAATATCCAAATCATAGTTGTACATAAAAAATAACTGGTCCGCCATTTTCAGGAGTCCGCCATATTGGGTTTATAGAATAATGTCACATAACTGAGTATGCATTGTTATCAAAACTAAACATGGTAACTGCAAAATTTCAGCTCGATCGGTTATGAGGTTATTATTTTAAAATAGATTTGATCGATTTGACCTAAATAACGGTACAAACATTGCAAGTGAAATAAAAGCTTATAAAAAGAAAAAAAATGGTGGAAAAACAGTGCAAAATACTTACTCAAACTAAATAAGTCATCATTTTGGAAATTCTGTTTCATTTTAGTATTTACTCATCATCCCATCAGAACCAATCTCTCCCTGGACGCGAACTGCAGTGACCAATTTGGTCTCTTAACCAACTACAGACCTAGGTTGGCCGCTGAAAAAACGATCTGGCCAAATTTCTCGACCCATCTCTATGACAGTGCCAGTTTGGACCCGCTGCGCAGAACATTGGTAACCTGCTATGCTGCCTATCATGCACTACTACCGACAATTTACAGAACTAGGTTGCCAAATACTGGTCAGGAAGAAATCATGTGAGTTCATCGACTCGAAAAGAAGAAGAAATTTTTTAGTATCTAAGAATTAAAAGCTTAATAAATTATTTATCAATTCTCATCATCATGTCCCAAGCACAAAACCGTATATGAAAAATTATTATCAATTTAAAGTTCCTTGAATAAGCCATTTGTAACCTACCATGTTCAAATGACTGAAAGGATTTAGATAAAATTGACACATGGACACCGTGATCTGAATTGGGACGTCGGCGTCGGTTACTTTTTATTCCTACGTTTCCTTGAGATTAGTTGAGATAATTTCTAATACCTAGTCACGGTTAATAAAACTTGTTGCCACGCTTCAATGTAATTTTGTGCCAAACAGTGCCAAAACACAGAATTAAATGAGATATAATTATAAAATATTTTTATGACCATTTCTCTCAAGGTCATGGAAGCTTAAAACTAGAATTAATTAAGAGAAAGAATATTTTATTAACCTACTTAGTTAATTAAAAATCTTTTTAAATGCTGATCACGTTCTTGGTAGATAGGTTCTTAATGTAAAGAAAAAATTAAAGTAAAAACAAAACGAGATATTTAAATAGTAGGGGTATTGTTGTAATCTAATTACTGTAGAATATAATGACCATAAACTTTTAATTCGATTTCTCCTTAGAGAAATCTAATAGCAACGTGTATTCCCGCTGCTCGTCTTCGTATTGCTATTCATTTTTAAGTAGGCGTTTAGAGTTATCTATTTTTAAAGAGACTCATCATTTTGTACAAGTTCTTGAGCAGTCTGACGGAAATAGACATTTGACCTATTTTTTACCGACTTCCCAAAAAGGAGGAGGTACTACGTTCGGCTGTTTGTATGTTTTTTTTTTTTTTTTTTTTTTTTTTTTTGTATGTTTGTTCGTCGAATACTCCCCCAAATGTGGACGGATTTTCAAAATTCTTTTTTTGTTCGAAAGGAGATAGTTCTGAGGTGGTCCCATTATCACCAAATTAGGATCTGATGATGGGATCTTGGAGAAATCGAGGGCAACCTTCAAATTTTATAGGCTCACTTATGGATTTTCGCATATTTTATGAAGTATCTTGTGTATTTGCGTATGGTCGTCACCATTTCAGGTAGCTGGGCTGATGATGGAAGGTACAACTCCTTAACAGTAAGAAGTTACTCGAACAGGCAAGGACTGTTTTAGTAAATTGTTTTGATGTTTGATAGGGCATTTGCCACATTTGGTCTCATGATCATCAAGTCATGACCTGATGCTGCAGTCAGGATAGTCTGCAGAGTACCTAAGTCCTCGACAACAAACAGCAGATATATCGAGTTTAGGCTCATTGAAAACGGCTCGATGTGTGGATAAACGTACTGCTAATAAAGAACACCGAGGTACATAGAGACCTGATGCTGAAGCCAGGAGCATCAGGAAAAGTACAAACCTTGAAATTACAGCACCGTAGTCGTGTTTGGGCTCATTTTAAACAGGACTAAATTTTAAGTACATTGCAATGTTGACATAAATTGGCCTGATGCTACAGCCGGGATTATCAGCATCTAGTCTAATGACTGATTGAAAGATTTACCTTTCGGCTTCATCATCAGATCAGTTCGATATATCCTTTCCCTCTCCAGCATCTAGTCTATTGACTATTTGAAAGAAGAGGGGGAGAGGATATATCGAACTGATCTGATGATGAAGCCGAAAGGTAAATTAATGTAATCTAACCGTGTTTGGGATTATTAGAACCGTTATGAGATGCGCTCTGACTATAAGGTATTTAAGTTTGACTGAGGGGTACTTTTTAGTGGTGGTACCATAACTAAAAAGTGTAAAATAAAAAAAACTTTTTACAAAAAAAATATAACCGACTTCAATGATAAAAAACACTGAAAAGTATCAAATAACTTTAATTTTGGAAGTCGGTGTTAAATAACGAAGAGACTAAACTATTATAGAAACACCGACTTCCAAAATTAAAGTTATTTGATACTTTTCAGTGTTTTTTATCATTGAAGTCGGTTATATTTTTTTTGTAAAAAGTTTTTTTTTTTGACATTCAAACGATTATCTCTTCGTTTCCTTCGCAGTAGTTGTTTTTTAACCGCCGCGCCGCCATTGTAACGGAAAGTTGGCTTCCTAAGAGGAAACTTAATAGCACGCTTTTAGATAATTACCTTTGATCTTAGATTTGTACCTAATTAGGTATTTAATGGCTTTTAATAGTTGATTAATGAAATCCTTCCATTAATCGTTCAGCTAAAAGTTTGATTGAGTGCTGGTTCTTCTGTCGGTGGTTTCGACGTCAATGTAGAAAAATGTAGCATATATATCAGAAATAAATTAGCATTATACTGATACAAGAATTTTTAGAATCGGTTCGGCAGTAATTTCCACAAACTTATTTTTACCTCAGTGAGAAATATAGATTATTAACCCTTCAGATACCGTCAATTAGAGACACAATAGTAAGACAATAGATGCGCGGCCACCGGTGGTCGCTTGGGGATTCATGAATTAAGGCAGCTTTTCATTTTCTAAATCAATCTTTCGAATACCGCAGAGACACAATAGAAATACAATGAGGGAGCGAACGCCGCGTTCACTTAGGGTTTAATGAATTATCTCTCATTGATCTCCTCATTGTGACGTAGGTATCTAATTCGCTTCTGATTATGGTGATAATATTATAGATGTTACCTACTTAGAAACCTTTGAGATTTCAAAAAAAAACCTGTTAGATGAAGAATAGTAATTTTCTAATTTATAAACAACTTCCTGTCACAGTTATGTTATTAAACTCCCTATGTAAATGCTAGATTGATTTTCATTTTTTTTAAGTTTTTTTTTTGTTTTTTTATTCGTATAAACTAGTGCTTGACTGCGATCCCACCTGATGGTAAGCAGTGATGCAATCCCTGATGGTGAGGCGCACTAGTTCATTAAAAGTTTATTCACTCTAGCCTTGAAGATACCCAAATTATAATCGGACGGGAAGACCACAGCAGGCAGATTGTTCCATTCCTTCGACGTACGCGGTATAAACGACGAGGCGAAACGCTTAGTCCGAACCGTAGAGGTTTCAACAACGTATGGGTGGATACTCGCCGTACGTCGGGTTGTCCGATGGTAGAATTGAGATGGCGGAATCAAGTCATGCAATTCCTGCGCACACTCTCCAAAAAGCATCCTGTAAAACACCGAAAGGCTGGCTACCCTACGCCTACGTATATTTGGTAGGTCTGAAAATAGGTCTTATTTATCCTTCTTCGTCATAGAAAAAATAGGGTATGGGGGCTATTTTTAGCCCTATTTTTTCTATGACGATTTATATTATTACATATATGCTACTAGCGGCTTTACCGCGTGATAGTTGAAAATTATCCTACGAGAATGTTCACTTGAGATAATTTACATAATAAGAGTACTTTTATCCTGGGAGTATTCTATATGCTATTCTAGGTCATGGTATACCTACCCGTGTACCAAGGTAAATATCGAAATCCATTCTGTCGATTTTGGCGTGAAAGAGTAACAAATATCCATACATTAATTCATACAGACTTTTGCGTTTAAAATATTAGTAGAATGGCAGAACAACGTATAACTCAGTTAGTACTTTAATAAAATTACAAATAGAACGAAACAAAGCAACAAAAACGTAGCCCAAGTAAACTCAACCCAGCCACAGTCGATTACTTCAGTCTCACTCTGATTACGAGACGATTCCAAGCTATTTGCCATTGAACAGTCATACGGAGCCTAATTCAGATTAATTACAACGTCGTAATAACTCGGGCCAAGGTCCTACAGGCTTGTCTTAAGGAGCGGTGTCACGGTCTACAGCTCTCCTGGATAGAGCATCATAAACTTCAAACAGTTCCGTCGCCGACTTTGCACAACATTCTTCAAGACTTCACTGTGAATAGTCGTTTTGAAACAGCTTTATTTAAAAAAAAAACCTAACATGTTTAATCCCCTTGTGTGATTCTAAAGTCAGTGAATTCCAGACCAAAATGAACTCGCCCTGTTTTACGGGCAGCCCGTATATATTTCACCCTGTATCGGACACATCTGCGACTGAGTCGGAGGATAGCGTGGACTCGGGCAAAGAGAAAATTTTCGGCGATGGTGCACGAACGAAGTACACCGATCCGAAGCTTAGAACGATTAACAAAGTCAGCATTAAGATACTGAAGGCAATTGAGAAGTTGACTTGTAATTTTAAGAATAATAAGAAGCCGAAGAAGGTTGCTGTTCCAATCTCGACGGTGGTTAAGGGTTAGTACTTACTTATAGACGTGCACTAGAGACTGTATTTTCGAGACCTCAGTCACGATTTAATGTTTTTTGGTAAGAACTCCACAGACTTTTACTGATTAAAATCCATCCGTATTCTTTCAGTAGCCTCTTGCATTTAAAAATCACGGTAGGAACTCTTTCGAACAATTTTGCAGCCCTAGCAGGCGTCATCACTTATACTGTCAGCTCTTTGGGGCGTGCACGGAACTCGATGCGCCGTCGACTAGGGCCCTTGTTCTAAACGGACAGTAAGCTACCCGTTGCTCACCGTCCGAGAATTACCCTGTGACTCCCAATGATCATGGTTTTGTCTGTGTTTTTGTGATAAAATCAGAGCCTATCTGCTCCTTTAGAAACATTCCGTGAAAGATTTATTTCACTACTTACGTTTATATTTTCCTAAGTTCATATATATTGACAGCTTGTCACTCAGTAAATGTATTACCTACCTGTAAAAATAAATTGTATAACATTCAAGTACTTTAGGACAGATATTTAGGATTATTACACGTGCCTTTTTCAGCGTTAAAAACAAATTACCTTCCAGACACTTTATTTATTATGTAGTCTTACTGAAAAGTAATACAAATTAAGTACATTTTTTACAACTTAGGAGCTACGCGAGTTTTATTGTGACCTACTTCTTATAAATAATTTGCGCTCTTTAAAACACGCCGGCAGTGCTATCACAGGTTAGATTTTCCATTTTTCATAACTAAGAGGGTTATATTTTCACCTCTGCACTAGTGAAAATAAATGCAGGTTGCATTTTTATAGGTTTTAACGTAGGTTGGTACGAGTAGGGGTTTTTGCGAAGTCGTGTTCCATTATGACATTTAATAAACCTTTTTTTACTGTTCATTCAACTGATTTTGACTTTTATTGCGGTGATAGCATGATAGGTGGGGGTTGCAGTAAGTGGTTGGCACTAGTTGGTATTGTTTACCACTTTATTGCTTTTATTGCCATCCTTAGGCCTACGGTTTTGTATGTAGTTAAATCATCATCATCATCATCTTCCTGCCCCTGTCCCGTTTTATTTGGGGTCTTCGCAACACGTTTTTTTCTTCCATTATAAAAATAGGTGTAAAAATACGTGCCAATCTTTCTTCAAAGCTTATTTTAATTTCAAGATAACTAAGGAAGCCTGTAAGATATGAAACTGCAATTTTTAGTTTTTGAGTTAAATATACTTGTATTTTAGGATTTATCACAATAGAATTTATCACGCTAATTTACGATTCGTCAAACAGTAAGAGTAAGAGTAAGAGTAACAGTAAGAGTCTGACACTATCTCCCGCTCCACCCAATAGCGGGTCTTGTCATAAGATGATTTTCCCCGTCGAAAAAAAAAAAAAAAAAAAAAAAAACCACTGGTGGCCGCGCATCTATTGTCTTACTATTGTGTCTCTAATTGACGGTATCTGAAGGGTTAACATACTTTTGGAAACACTTCTTCGTACAAATACATCGGATGGTGTCAATTTTCCCAGAGGTCAAACACTTTATTGACTCACTGATTAAACTGTAGTACTAATCAAACGATACACGACACCCCAGCCAATCAGTTTCATTGTTTCAAACGACTTTAGCCCTTGCCATCGAGACATAGAGTCCCAATTGCCTTGAATTAACTTTTAGTGTGATGAAATTATTTTGACGAGCTCGATAGGGTTTTAGTGACAAATAAGTGTTTTTATGAGTAACATATGAGACGATACACACATACACTTGATTTGACAGCGCGGCTGGTAAAGTGGTTAGTGATTAGCTGCTGCACTACGTTGACCACGTTTCGCGGGTTCGATACCTGTATGGAAATTTGTATGGCCTGCAAAGTTTTTTTTTTATATTTATTGGTGGACACGTATCTCACCTGATGGTAAGCGGCGATGTGGTCGGACACTGGGTTGCGACATTTGCGGTCTAGCTTTCGAATTTATGAAAGAAAAAGGCCTCGCTGATGCGCCTTCGCCCACGTCTGAGGCTGGTTTTAGAGTCACGCCGACAGCTCAGCGCGTAGATTGTCAGCGCTGAGGTTCAGCGGTAGACCCTTTCAGTATCGTGCTGATAATTATGGAGTACAGACGCACAAATAATTGCTGCTTTGTACTGACGGACGGCTCACTCTGACGGTGTCCGCTCGGCTCGATACTAGAACGCACGCGCCTCTGTCTTCAGTGGGCATTGGTCGCGTGCATTGGTCAGCGCCGACGGCTACGCGGCGGCGGTGTCGCGGCGCCGACGCGTGACGCGTACAGCCGCTGACCCGTCAGCGTTGACCAATGCACACGCTGATAGTTAAAATTTTATTCTAAAACGCTTCCTCGAAGTTCAATTGTTTGTGGGCGTCAGCGCCGACGGTCAGCGTGACTCTAAACCAGCCTAAATTAGTCTACGCCTCTGATCAAGAAACACTCTTCTGTCGACTATCTACTCTTTTACAAGGAAACGTTTCCCGTTTAGACATTACAATTACAAGCGGATACAGCGTAATACCGCGATGATAATAAACCACGCGAAGAGTTTGTTTCAAACAATCGAGTTTAACGAGAGGGTTCAGGAAACTGTGTGTAACATAGTATTAGATACAAGTTCGGAGTTTAACGATCATAATATTGTTGAGATTGTTATGTTGTGAAGTGAAACTGTAATAGGTTTGGATAATAGCTACTAGGAGCATAAGAAGAAGTTGTTCGTAGAACGGATGGTCGATGAGGCCGACTCGATTCTAGAGTGGTGACTTCGCACCGAGAAACGCAGCGTTGGCCCTCCCACAAGGTGGACTGATAACCTGTTAAGAGTCACGGGAATGCAATGGATGCGAGAAGCACAGGACTGTTCATTCTGGCAACACTTAGGGGGAGGCCTATGTCCAACATTGGACGTCCTTTGGCTTAAGTGGTGATAGGAAGAAGGAAGTTTCCTCTTGGGTACTTAGGTATGTAAAAGTTCGTTCTTAGAAGAATAGTTAGGGGCATTGATCATTTCGTTTTTTTAATGATTTATACTAGTGCGTCAGTGCAATCCCACCTGATGGTAAGCAGTGATGCAATCTTTGATGGTGAAGCGCACTAATTTATTGCTCCTTGCCTCACCTTGTCCCCGCTTTGGTTCGTCTTATCCCATTTTCCTCTCTTGCATTGCTCTGTCTCACCATGTCATACTTTGCCCTGTCTTATCTGGTTTCTTTGAAACTCCGGCTTTTTCTTTTTTTAAATCCACTCCTTCTATCAGAAAACTGAAAATGCGTTCATTTTAGCTCGTCTATTGTAAACTGCGTGTTCTTAAGTTTGCGCCTTTTCGGGCAAAAAAAAATGTTTTTCTTTCTTTCTTTTCTTTAAAAGCATTTTGTATGCATAGTCAATCTTATATTGTTCCCACTATTGCGACTTAGATCTCTTCTCCAGGAGAAATATATGACGTAATCTACCACGTGGGCCCCAGTGCATTTTGGTAGATGTCACCTATCATTGAATTTTTGGTTCTACGACATGCCGGTTTCCTGGCGATATTTTTCTTCACCTTTTTGAGAGCAGTAGTGATGAAATAAATTAAAGAAAGTAATGCACTTGGATACCACTGGGCAAATACTGCTTCAATCATGCTAAATAGCACAAAAAAACTTTCCATTACATTAGTAATAATTTACAGAAATAGGTCACGTAGCCTGAACAAGATCTGTGTTCACATGACGCCGTTATAAAATATCTAGGTTCCGGTCCAACGGGTGATTTTGGCAAAGATGCGATTTGTTTTGGCACAAATTGTTCTAACAATTTGGCGAAAATACCTCGAGTATAGATGAAATCAATTTACTGTCTAGAATGCATTCTTGTTTGTTTTAAAAAAGATGTGTATTTTTTGTTTGCTAGTGACGATGAATTGTGGTCAGCATTTTAAATCTGGTGATTATGTTATATCTTCACTGGACGGCGGGGGAGAGGGAGGCCAAAGAAAAGATGGTGAGAAGTGATATGAAAGAAAAGGGAGTTAGTGATAGCGTAACGAGTGACAGAACAGAATGGAAGAAAAAAACGTGTTGCGCCGACCCCAAATAAAACGGGACAAAGGCAGGAAGATGATGATGATGATGATGTCATATCTTCACTGTTGACCGTTATTACAACATTATTTTTAGTATATGCGAAACTTGAATAATTTACACACCATGGTAAATTTTTTACCAAAAATATTTAAAAAAGGTCACAAGTTGGACACCACCAACACTAAGTACAACACAAGTCACCGCAGGTTATAGCGGGCATTCGACGCCAGTTCACCAAAACAACCCCTCAGTCGCCCAGATGGCCCGGTGACCATGTATTATTGTGCGAAAATATAATTAGGACAAACAAAAGTATGCCAAGTTATAATAGGTCTAAAAAATTTATGCAAATGGATAGGGAACCCACATAGGATACTCTTTATCCCGACAGTATATACCCTTCTAGGTATGTATAACTCTTTTTCTGAACTGACTCACTGTTCCGGAACATTTTAGCATTCCGAAAGATTGGAACATCAGTAATGTTTTAAACACACCATTTAGAACAATTGGAACACTAAAACTGCAAGTGACTGGCAGTCTTTTTAAAATTCAAATTAAAACGTAAATAGTTTAAATATAATTAATGACCTGAACTAAAAACATCTGCTTTAAATTATTCTCAAATCAAAATTCTATTAAATAAAACTTTTAGTGTATATGACGCAACGTAACAGTTTACGATTCGTAATAATCAGTGTCTGTGTTTGTATCTTTTAAGCCGTTGTTCCAAATGTTCCGTTTGTATGTTGTGAGCGGGTGTTTCAAATGTTCGGTTTGTATTTTTTAAGCTGTTGTTCCAAATGTTCCGTTTGTATCTTTTAAGCCGTTGTTCCAAATGATCCGTTTGTATCTGGTGAGCCAATGTTTCAAATGTTCCGGTTGTATCTGGTGAGCCAATGTTTCAAATGTTCCGGTTGTATCTTGTGAGTCGATATTCCAAATGTTCCATTTGTATCTTTTAAGCTGTTGTTCCAAATGATCCGTTTGTATCTTGTGAGCCAATGTTTTAAATGTTCCATTTGTGTCTTTTGATCTGATGTTCCAAATGATACATATGACTGTTTTGGAACATTTCAGTGATTCAGATGCAAAATTTTTTACAAGCACTTTGCCCACGTCTATTACCTTTGGACAATTTTGTACTTCCACGCGAAGCCACTGGCTACAGCTAGTATTTTTATAAAAATCACGTTCACTCCTATGATTCTAATAAATTTATGAATATGGCCAAGGATATAATTATATACAGTGCAATGTTTCCGTGAATGATCGGAAACACGCATTGGTAATACGGGCCGCTATTTATTTGTATTGGGTCAATGCACTCTCACTATGTTGCACAGAAATGCACATGCTTCGCTCCGGACATTCCCGACCAGGCCCGACCATTGCCGGCCATTCCCGGACCATTTGACCCGTTACGGCTGTGCCCGTAAGTATGTGCGTTTGCCCGAAATAGTCAAAGCTTAGTTATATTTTGTAGCCATGTCAAACATAGTTATTAGTGTTAAGTCTAGTCTACCATGGCATTAATATATTAGCAAAGTAATTTATTATAATTATTTTATTGCTTACAGTACAAGACGATTTCTATATCTTTTTTCTATATTCAAATAACTTGTCCCGCTCTAGGTTGAGTAGGAGGTACGTCAGAATTTAACTAAAACTCACACATCTTCCTTCAATTCCTACAATTACTTTTTGGTTCCGGGGCCGCGGTAATTCTTTGCCCTGTGATTTCTATAGGTACCTGACCCCAGAGCTCTAAAACACATGTCTCTTAGATACCTTCTATTTCTCTTCAAACTGCCTGAAAATTATTGGAAATAAATCAACTTATTTGTTATAAGATTTATGACATCTATGGGATGAATAAATATTTATTTATTTATTTATTACTTTATGCACAAATGTACAAAGGCGAACCCAGTCGATCTTTGGGTGATTCAGAGAAAAAAGAGTGGTAGGTTCAATAAAAGAGGGAGAAAAAGGCGATTATAAGAATAGATATACCAATAAACCATAGAATAAATATAATAAAATTACACAATATATACTTAAATTAATACACTACACACATACATTAATATTGTGGTTCTTCTTTCTTCATCCTTTTATTTGATCACAAAACAATGATCGTGTCTTCAAAGCAGTTGACAACCTACTTCAGAAAGTATCTACTCACAGTAAAGTTCCATAATCCCATATTACATGTACTGTGTTAATGTAAACATTTCGTAGAACATAACATTCCTGTGGAACAGTCCTTAATAAACGCTATGCAGGAAGTTTGTTTCAGTGGCCCATATAATGCAAAACAAATTTCTCTGTTTACATCGCGCGGCATGGCACCATGTGGCCTGTATTAGCTGTAAATTCCTATCTACTGCCTATCTGTGTTGTGTTGCTTGTGGCTAAGAACATGCTAGTATGGAGTGAAAACATTTGTATGATTATGTAACTGTAACTATTCCTAAATTACCTTAGTTTTTTACGTAGAAAGAGTATCAGAGTATCAGATTTTTTCAGACTAAAACCTACCGGTATTCCTTTCTTTTGCATTGATTGCATGATTGCATCACCGCTTACCATCAGGTGGGATCGTAGTCAAGGACTGGTTTATACCAAATAAAAAATAAAATAAAAAATTGCTTATAGTGCTCAAGAGTCATAGTAACTCTTTCTAATAGTTCTTCAGCCCCGGCAAGCATTGACCTTCACAGACCCCGTAAATTTCTAGTTACTTAGGTTATCCTAGTGTTTAGACGGATTCCTCCGATTTCTGATTTAAGCACTTTTAAGTCGAGTATTTTTCAAATACTACGTTAGCCTGAATCTGTCTTTAGTTCGCAAGAAGGGTTTGAAACGTTCTTAAATCTAAATATGTAGTCGGTTCAGAAGCCCGCCCTTTATGAGATAGATGTGGTCAATCCAAACCCAGGAAGTGCACCCTTCGTACGATTTATACGTCTGCAAGATACAATGCTAGAATATATTGAATGAATGGTCGTAAATGGAGTATGATTCACAATTCCTAAAAAATACTGCGTTCCACCAGAGATATCTTACTCTAGAAGAGTTTAATGATATTTTTTGTACGCTGTAACTGTTTTAAAGGATTGTTTTCTGTTTTGCTCAATCCTCATTTATGATATTATCAAATATGGCACTAATTAGTGCGATAAGATCTCTGATATTCTTCTCGTTTCCTTAGGATTTTGTTAAAATATTTGTTTGACCTGACGGTCATTTTTTGTCTCGGTTTCTTTCCCATTCAAAGGACGATATATGAGTTTCGGAGAGGCAAGGCGCCTTGCGTGTTGTTAAGAAATAAATATAATATTTTTTTTTTATTAAACTAGAGTAAGTAACATACGGTCACAGAGACACGTAATGTGGCTTTTCCTTTAATTTGATTATTTCACTGGCTCTATCATCTTTATCCATTCTGACCCTATCAAATCTTGCAATTTACAAAGTACTTAGATACTAAATGTGTATATTGTTTTTCTTACAAATTTTCTTACATACAGCAGAAAAGATCATCATTATTTACCCCTTCCCCAATTCATTTCGACTCAACGATACCTGTGATCTTTCTTTAGTCTTAATTTCTTTAGTTAGCTATCATTAAAGAAAATGGTTCTTTCATTATTTTAAAATTAATTTTTATTTGTCTATATTGAAATTTAGCATTCATTGTACTTAGAACGATTTAGAACTATAAGCTTTCCTTAAAATGAAACGGAAATCGTACACACCAAGAATAATTATATAGTATTGTGTTGTCGCATCGTGATGGCTTATTTCCTATCAGCTGGACAACATCTGCATACACTTACATCATCACTCCATTCTCACGGTACTTCGACATTTTCAAAATGGCGGATACTATCTTATCTTTCCTAGACTAGACCAACAATTTCCTAGGAAATATAGTAACATTCTCTTATCGTGAAGGTCAAAGTTATAAAGATAGGTGGAAAAGCTGATTGTAGTTCTATTTATGGTAGTGAAATCATTTCTGATAAAATAGCTTTGAATGAGACAAGATATGTTCCGGATTTCTCAAATATAGATATGTAGGTTTTTTTTTATTATTTATATTATTTTCACCTGATGGTAAGCGATGATGTGGGCGATGATGGAGCACGCTTACCTAGAAGTAACCTATTCAAACATGACTTAAAACACTTCTAGGTTGCTGTCAGAAAACACAAACTCTGGCAGGGAATTCCGCTGTTTAGCTGTACGCATAATAAATGTGTTCCCAAAATGCTTTGTACGTGTGGGGTGTCCACTTTGTACCAACGGAGCAAAGCAGTACGAAAAAAAAAAAAAATTAACAGAAATTAATTATTTGATGATCGATCCTGTGCGTCCCTCATCCATCGGATTCCGGAGGGGCCCATCTGGGTTGAAGCCTACCGGGGTCGGGGTTATCTGAAAGGAAACTAGAGCCCCGGTATGAAGGCTAGAAGGAACGGCGCGGGGTTTTTAGTCAGTAAGACTCTGACACTGTCTCCCGCTCCACCCAAGAGCGGGTTTCGTCAATGATGATTTTCCCCGTCGAGAGAAAAAAAAAAAAAAAAAAAAAAAATCCATCGGATTCCCGCAACCTTCACCAGGTCATCGGTCCACCTTGTAGGAGACCTTCCGATGCTGACGACACTTCTGGGAGGCCAAGGTCCAACAATGGACGTCTGTCGGCTGAAATGATGATGATGAATTATTTGATAAACTTGTAGTAGTACGTTTTGGTTTTAGAAAGTAAGCGATTTCAGCGCTGAATTCTTCGGTAATGGCGCTTGAAAGCGCTAGTCACGAATTGAGTTTTAAATTCTCTCCGGTGTGCACAGTGACAGGTTTCTGGCCCATTGCCTATACACAACACAAGGCACCATTTCATCAGTTGATATACAACTATATTAGTTAATATCCGTAAACTTTATGTAACCACCGGATGGAGTACAATACGGTTTCATCGTAACATAAGGGGTGCGCCCACGCATTGCGTTACCGTGATACCCATAGTTCCGCCCTTTTGATTGGCCAAACGGTTGGCTCGTCACGGACCAATGATACCGTACATTTATTTACAATGCTTGCATAACTATGCTATTGAAGATTTTTCCCGCGCAAATACTGTTAACCAGTTTATAAAGACCTTCGTAGAACTAATAGATTGATTTCTGCGGTTGTTTTGATCAGGTCTTGTTATGTTGGTGTTTTATACTGGATGAAAGCTATCCAAAGGACGTTCCGGACGCGCCTTCCCACGCGAATGAATTGCCGTGATGTAATTGGGACTAGAATGTTGTATATTCAATGTTTACAATCTGTGGTAATATACTCTATTTTATTGCCCCCCAGTTGGCTTTGTTAAATGATTTGTAAGTCTATGGAAGCTCCTGCAATCCATAGAGTTTAACTGGTTTGGAAATAAATTAATAGGGTGTATCAAGGCTTTGTTGTCTCGTGTAGATAAATAAAAACTAGATCGTGGGAGATCCAAGTAAGCCTACTGGGGCCATGGGTTGACTTCCGAAAGAGAAACCTGAGGTCTTGGAACGTACAGGCAACGAAGGTATATAGGTGTAGTTTTAGCCAGTAAAAATTTGACCCTCATGCTCCGTTATTGAGCGGAAGAATTAGTCATTGGATGATTTCCCATCTTAGAAAAAATAGTTTTGGTGTCCAGCAAACCAAAACTATTTATTAAAAAAAAGTTACCGCAGCATTGGAACGCAATATAATAATGAATAAATGACATAAATTTATTTCACAAAATGAGGTATAGTATAAACTGATTACAATAGATTTAAAAAGTTTATAATATTAGTGTAATTTCAAAGCGGGGGTGACAGCTACAACAGTTTTTTTTTCACTATGCTTACAAAATGGCGAACCAGCTTTTAAAAAAAGAAGGCAGTGAAATTTAAACAGGACAGTTTAGTTAAAAATAGAGCCTAAACCGAATAATGCGCTACACAAAGTTACCGAGTTTATATTAAAACAAGGACAACCCGTTTTTCTTCATTTGTATTAATTAATTGATTACGTCGATTTACTTAATTAAAGTTTTGTAACTTGTCCCACTACAGTCGAGATAGTCTAAAGCAAAATATACAGGGTGATTTTTTATTCCATTATGGTTCAAAGTGGTCATGGGTCATCTACTATGAGTCTAAACCTGAAAGTGCGAAAAAAAATTACTCTTTTTGCAGACATACACATCACATTATAACTAGCTGCTGCCAGTGGCTTCACCCGCGTGAAAGTAGAAAATTGTCTCAAGGGAACATACTCCCGGAATTAAAAGTACATTATGTGCTTGGACATGGTCTACCCGTATGCCAAATTTTATCCAATTCCGTCCAACCTTGACAGCAAGCAATAGCTTGAAGAAGTAACAAACATACATACTAACAAACCTTTAAATATAAGTGTGATATACTAAACGGCATTTTTTTCGGATTTTATGACTAATGCCACAAAAAAAGTTCTTTATGCGCATGCATAGGTCTTTTGACTAAACTCTGAGAGTACTCTAGTTGAATTAAAAGTAGCTAACCCTGTATATATATTTTCAGAATTTAAACTAAGTCATTAAATAAGAGAAAAAAATATATAAAAAAAAACTCGCTGTAACCGTATCACTATCTAGCTAATAGATGCATAAAATGGCCGCCTTTGCTGGATCCAATAATCAAATTATTACGTGAGCTTTTAAAAGCTTTCGTTGGGAAATACCGCCTGTACTAGTACCGGTAGTAAAATACCTTTGCCGGGGTAATAAGGTAATAAAAATAATGACATTACACCTGTGTCGACGTATGCCTTTCGGTGGCATATATTTATAGCGAAAATGTACCTTCGGATGTTAATAGAGTAGTGAAAAGCAGGATTAAATACTATTAATGAAATACGAATGCAGATAAATGGGGTGCATTTTTTATATTAGACTTTAGGGTACAAACTGGAATGGACGGTGGACCACCGTAACCTCGTGGGGGCGATTGGCGGTTGCGATCTCTCACGTCCTGCGTGGTTCAACCCATGGTATGGAGTGAGAGGAAACAGAAAGAAGCTTTTCTATAAAGTAGTAATGCGAGCGATGGAAATGGCGGAAAGGACGAGTTGGCTACTGTAAGCACGGGCTTGCGGACGGCAAGCAATGGGTAGCTCGCCGTCTAATATGGGCCTACCTGTGGTAAGACTGACAGAAGCGGTTAAGGCCGAAGCGTACCAGTGCTGCGGGATTGTTCGAAAGGGTTATTAGGCCCCAGACCGCAAAGAAGAACCAAAAGAATACAGGTAGATTTTAGTCAGAAAAAGTCTGAAATTCCTCTCACTCTACTTAAATCAGAGATACTCAGGGCAAACATTTAAATATTCAATCCATTTAAAGAAAAAAAACTTTTTACAAAAAAAATATAACCGACTTCAATGATAAAAAACACTGAAAAGTATCAAATAACTTTAATTTTGGAAGTCGGTGTTTCTTTAATAGTTTAGTCTCTTCGTTATTTAACACCGACTTCCAAAATTAAAGTTATTTGATACTTTTCAGTGTTTTTTATCATTGAAGTCGGTTATATTTTTTTTGTAAAAAGTTTTTTTTATTTCATACTTTTTAGTTATGGTACCACCACTAAAAAGTACCCCTCAGTCAAACTTAAATACCTTATAGTCAGAGCGCATCTCATAACGGTTCTAATAATCCCAAACACGGTTAGATTACATTAATTTACCTTTCGGCTTCATTATCAGATCAGTTCGATATATCCTCTCCCCCTCTTCTTTCAAACAGTCATTAGACTAGATGCTGGAGAGGGAAAGGATATATCGAACTGATCTGATGATGAAGCCCAAAGGTAAATCTTTCAATCAGTCATTAGACTAGATGCTGATAATCCCGGCTGTAGCAT
The DNA here is from genome assembly GCA_949319445.1 of Mythimna lalbum. Lineage (NCBI taxonomy): Eukaryota > Metazoa > Arthropoda > Insecta > Lepidoptera > Noctuidae > Mythimna > Mythimna lalbum. Next base: position 6,479,641 of record OX439348.1, on the reverse strand, counting down.
CAGGCCAGATTTATGTCAACATTGCAATGAACTTAAAATTTAGTCCTGTTTAAAATGAGCCCAAACACGACTACGGTGCTGTAATTTCAAGGTTTGTACTTTTTCTGATGCTCCTGGCTTCAGCGCCAGGTCTCTATGTACTTCGGTGTTCTTTATTAGCAGTACGTTTCTCCACACATCGAGCCGTTTTCAATGAGCCTAAACTCGATATATCTGCTGTTTGTTGTCGAGGACTTAGGTACTCTGCAGACTATCCTGACTGCAGCATCAGGTCATGACTTGATGATCATGAGACCAAATGTGGCAAATGCCCTATCAAACATCAAAACAATTTACTAAAACAGTCCTTGCCTGTTCGAGTAACTTCTTACTGTTAAGGAGTTGTACCTTCCATCATCAGCCCAGCTACCTAAGATAGTGACGACCATACGCAAACACACAAGATACTTCATAAAATATGCGAAAATCAATAAGTGAGCCTATAAAATTTGAAGGTTGCCCTCGATTTCTCCAAGATCCCATCATCAGATCCTAATTTGGTGATAATGGGACCACCTCAGAACTATCTACTTACGAACAAAAAAAGAATTTTGAAAATCCGTCCACATTTGGCGGAGTATTCGACGAACAAACATACAAAAAAAAAAAAAAAAAAAAAAAAAAAACATACAAACAGCCGAACGTAGTACCTCCTCCTTTTTGTGAAGTCGGTAAAAAACTATAAACTTCAAACTTAGTAAGAACGACAAAAAAAAATTAAATTCTCCCAATTTTTTTACGGTCGCCCCAACGCGATTTTTGATTTTTTTTTTCTTATTTATTTATGGCACACTAACGACTTATCCAGTAGTACATTTTATATACATATAATAATCAACTAATGATAAATAATCATCCTTCCATACTTCTGTATATAATCATCTCAGTAGGGGGGATAAGCCCTAAGCTACGTATTTATGATTGCTAATCATATTCAATCAACATTTCAGTTTCCAACTATCCATCCAATAACTATTCAAGGAATAATATACGACTAGGTTGGTTCGTACACTACCCTAAACTCATAACGAATGCCCTCGAGGGAATGTTGCCATAACCACCACGGATTAGTGATCGAAGTATGATTTTATTAGGGCGTTCCGGGTATTTTATTAGGGGTGAACGAGAACCGATGAGGTGCTTGGTTTCATTGAGGATAATAACATAATTTATTTGTTTGTACGTTACATAAATTGTTCAGAGGTTCGTACAAACTGAGCCTGAATCTGTGAATTTTTTGATGTAAAAATTTTCAATCAGAATTATTTTACTTCTGAAACTTGCTTAATTTTTTAAATTATATTTCGATGGATTGCTGCTGGCTTTACCCACGTGAAAATAGATAATTTTACTAAAGGAAAATATCTACTCGCGAGTTAGAAAGTATCTCATATGTTATTCCAGGACTTATTGAATCTGTGTGCTAAATTTCATACAAATCTCTTCAGCAGTTTTAACATGAATTTAAAAAAAAAATATACACATCATCATTTCAGCCGATATAAGTCCACTGTTGGACATAGGCTTCCCCTAAGTGTCGCCACAACGAACGATCCTGTGCGTCTCGCATCCATCGGTACATATTCACATACTCTCAAACTTTTGCCTTTATAATATTAGCGTGATTTGTCTTGTTCTGGGTTTGACTACGGGATATCCTACTTAACGGTGAAACTGTATGTACAATCAAATATACCGTGTAAGTAATAACGTGTAAATTGGAATCCATCTGCCATTCCCTCTGGCGATACAAGCTTAAATATTTTCTGTGTTTTAAAAGTTAAAGAACTTTAGGCCTCTGTTGATATTAATCAAACTGACATAATCGTGGACCACCACAGACCACAAACAATTAATAAACAAGTATACAATGACAAATTATTTCGCGTTTCCGTGTCCCAGTTTTTGGTTGGCGTTGAATAGGCCAGACATGTATCAAAGTGATGGATGGTCCTAACTAAACTTTGGTCTCGCACAATTAGGCTGACAATCTACCACACCTTGCCATTGGACAATATATTGTATGTCAATCACTGCGAACACGCACGGAATTGTGCATTCGGTCTGTGGACGATGGTATTTATGTGACACGAGACGATAACGATACGACGGTTGCTGACCATTGTAATTATGCTCGCAACAGCTTGTGAACGTTCACTGCTAAACATGATCCTTCCATTGACCATGCTTGGTGACTAGATGGAATTGAGAATCACAATGCGTTTCCATTTGCTGACAATTAGAATGCTGTAAAATTGTCTTCTCACAAAACTCTTCAAGGTTCACAAGTAGGTTCTCTCTTTCATAAATTACATGATTATGACTCATTGTGAAATAAATGATAATGTTATTGTGGTTTTGCACAAAATCAATATCGACAATTTTGACGATATTTATATTTTGTTTTACTAGCCATAACTGTCCCACTGCTGAACACAGGCTTCCCTCAAGCCCTTCCAAACTCTCTTCTCCTGCGCCGTCTTTTCAGTCCAACCAGCCCTCGCGGTACGCGTCCAAATCGTTCATCATCAATTTTGACGATATTAGCACCTAATTTTTCGAATTTCATCGTTATCTTTTTGTCCTGGTCCTATCCCTTAGGGACGGCTCAATACGTTTTCTGTTTTTATTCTCCTTAGTCTTACAGTAAATTATCAAGTTATCTGAATCAAGTGTTTGAAGCCTTTATCCTGTAATGATATGCTGTCGTGCAGCATAGTTACCATATCGTATCCTATAAATTGCAAAAGGCTTTCGTTAGGCGTTCGTGAAGCTCCTATAGTCTTGGGCCCGATGCTATCGCTTTTGTTAAGCATCGGTTACATTCTGTCAGCTGTGCTTATGCGCAGAACCTGATCTATATCTCCCTAGTGTATTGTTCATTGATATTGGAAATAGATGATACAGTCGTGTTTGGTTCTAGTTTTGCTGTGTTGCATTTTGTTTTGGAGTGCAATATTCCATTTGGTAGAATAAAAACTTCTAAATTATCATCATCATTCTTGATTTTATTTATTTTTGTTGAGATTTTAGTATTTTGATGGTCTATCTAGAATCTAGGATAGTTATCTTTCTTGTACTTGGTTTCTCTGTAACCTGTTGCAGTTTTTCGAATGTTTTCACTACAAGTCCGATCAACGCTTCATTTCCAATTCCCGCAATCTCTCTGTCATTCAGCTTGTGATTCCCCCTTATTCCAGCCTTTGAAGTAAACCTGTGACCGTATCATGCACTAAATAGAGTCAATATTCGCTTATAAAACCAACTGTACCATAGATGACGTTCGGTGTTTAGTTTAGCGTGTCGCAATCAGAGCACAAAGCTGGTATTTTATTGTGATTTACATACAGAAAGTGTCCATTGTGAGTGCGCGCCCTGTCACAGTTGCCCTCTGGCCTCCGTAGGCCAGTGTGGTCTAGTAGACCGCCTGTCAAATTAGGTCTATTTAGACCTTCGATAATTTGGACACACGACTCGTCGCGTTCCATAGTCTATCGTTCATCTTTCTAGTGTTGTGATTCATTTTCGCGCAAGTTTTCGCAAGTGACGTTCCAATACATGTGATTGCAGTTGTGTTTACGTAAGTTTTGTTTACAATTTGTTGTTTTAATTAAAAGCGTTTGTGGCTTTATGCGTAATGGCAACTGTGGGAAGCTACATCATTTATGAAATAGGTGTAACGAGGTAACATCAGTTTCACAACCGCGATGAGATAAAATTAATAGCTGTACACAAATATATTCTGGGTTTAATTGGCTGTTGAGTAATATCTCCTACTTTATATTTTTAGTACTAATTGAGCAACTTTCAACATGCCAACTTAAGTATTCGCTAACGAGATTTTAATGAGATCTCTTTGATTGGGTATAAAAAATAGAGAAAACGATTTGAATCAAAATGTTTCTTTGGCTGAAACAGCACGGAAAAACGTTCACTTTATAAATAGAACCAGAACTGAACTTCATTAAAGCAGTTGAAGAGAATCATTTAATATTTACTGATTACAAACAATGACTAACTGAGTTGAGATTTTCTTTTATTGAATGGGATCTTACTCAATACGCAATCGGAATTGATTGTGGCCATAAGTATCATTCAGAGATAATCTGTGGGAAACAAGGATGAAGTGTGTACTCTAACTTTGTTGGATCAATTTCAACGGTCTATACTTTACCAACCTGAACCACGTTATATTACATTAGATATACAAATAAGCTAGTGCTTTTGTCCATTTTCATTATCATCGTTTTGTACCAGATCTATTTTATTTTATTTTATAAGGTTAACAAACAGCAGTATACAATACAATAACATCGGCACTTAGTCAATAGAAGTAACATATACACATATTAACTTAATATGTATTAACGTATATATATATTTGAGGAAATAGGATGTTTTCTTCTCCCATAAAAATGTTAGTTAATCTCTATCTCAATATCTACCTCCCCAAGTCCCTACAATGTCTCTTTTTTTCTAAATTCACCTTCTTTCTACCCATATTATGTTTTTCAAACTGTCCCAATGTTATTGCTTAGCTATTTCTCCACCCTGCTACGAGATTGGTGGAAAGAGTTACTGTTACTAGTCAGTAAAAGTCTGCTACTCCATCCTGCTCTATCCAGAGTGAGAGTAGTTAAATAATGGCTTCTCATGTAAAAAAAACTTTTATTCACATTCGTAGGTACTTAAAATTTTCTCATATATTGTTATTTATAGTAGCTGTTGTGCCATAAAAACAATAAATTCTCTTTTAAGACATTTCGTTCAATTTCAGACAAAACATTTCATCTTTTCCATTCATTGAAATACACCTAACTAGCTTCTGCCGGTGGCTTTGCTCGTGTGGAAGTAAGTTTCCCTATACACATTTGGAATCCCGTTTCACCCACTTAAAAATTGAATTTCCAAAAATCCCTCCCTTCTCGTCTAAGTCACAAAAGGAAGCTTTGTGTAAAATTTTACGTTCCTATCCCCCAGTAGTTTCGGCTGTACGTTGATAATGTCAGTCGTTCAGTTCCTCCTTTTATATGTATACCATATATACATATCAAGGTAGTAGTTGTTCATATTATTTACGTTTTACTTGGGTTTGATTTATTCTCAGAAAAGTGAGACGGTTTAATCTCAATCGATTACGTCTTTTATCTTACTCAACTTTACTCAGTGATGAAGCACCATTCAAACCTCTTCAAATAATATATAATATATAATATAATCCACAACTATCACACAACGCCATCTAGTCCCATGCTAAGCAGAGCTTGTGTTACGGGTACTAGACAACTGATAAACTTACTTATATATTTTTAAATACATACATTTTATAAGATAAATTACACCCAGACACAGAACAAATGATCATGCTCATCACATAAACATTTGTCCTGGGTGGGAATCGAACCCACGACCTCCGGCATAGCAGTCAGGGCCACTAACCACTAGACCAACAGGCCAGTCAAAAATGATGGAGTTCTGAGGAAAATTCCATTAACTTTTTAAATATCTATTCAAATATTTTATTTTTAAGAAAGATAAAGCATCTTGTGGCACTAAGCGCCTACCTATTAAGTCTCGGCCTAATATTGTAACGCCGCAAAGAAAAATTGTTGCTTATGAAAAGTGATGGAGATCCGACCTCCTTAAGCAATGCAGCATCATAAATAAGCGTTGCTAAGTGTTGTTGATTCGTGTAACGTCAGTGTAAAATATACGCCTGTGATACAAAAGCTGTGCTGTTTGTTTTCTGCTACTCTGCTAAATAAGAGTCACATCTTATAATATTCTAATAGGTTATGGCAGTTCGATTTCGATAACAAACGAGGTAACTAAATCGCTTTTCCGAAAATTTTCATTTTTGTGCGACGTCAATTGTTTTAAGATGTCAGAGGACGAAAATTCCTCATCATCTACCATATGTGGCATCCAGAAGCTAAGAGGAGCCTCAGATTTTGGTAACTGGAAGTTCGTCGTAAAAAACTACTTAGAGTCAAAGAACTGGTGGATTGCTGTAGAATCCAGTGACGTCAATACCACACTAAAAGATGTAGATAGAAAGGCGAGAAGCACGTTATGCTTACTGATAGATCCATCCTGCTTTGCACATGTGTATACTGCAAAAACGGCCCGAGAAGTTTGGCACAATTTGTGCAACGCATACGAGGATAAAGGATGGGGCAGGCGAATAAGTTTACAGCGTCAACTGTGGCAGTGCAGACTCGAGGACTTTACGTCAATGGAGAAGTATATATCCAGAGTCGTATTTTTAGCACAGCAGCTAGCTGACATAGACGCAAAAGTTGCAGACGACTGGATTATTTCCATACTATTGGCTGGTTTGACAACGGACTATAACCCGTTAATAATGGCTGTCGATAATAGTGGAAAGGAAATGAGTTTGGAACAGTTAAAGACCAAATTACTCCAGGAAGGCAACAGGCAAGCCGAAACAGGCGCAGGAACTGGTGAACAAGCCTTTGCTACAACCAAGGGACACGCTACCAAAACTAAAGCACAAGTTCGAAAGCCAGTGTGCAAATGCTTTAAATGTCATAAGATAGGGCATAAAGCATCTGAATGCAAAAAATCTCCGAATGTGAATGTATGTATGAGCATGGCCGATAGCATCAATAAAAACGGATGGTATGTCGACAGTGGGTGCTCGAATCATATGACAAATAATGCCAATGAGTTATTTGATTATAAAAAGCAGAATAACAATATGAAAATTCGGGTGGCAACTGGAGAAGAGATTCCTGTAAAAGGAAAAGGAAATGCTTCGCTTAAAGTGAGCGAAGATGTGATACTTCCACTGAATAATGTTTTTCATGTACCAAATCTATCGATGAATTTAATCTCGGTGAGCGATCTTGTGAAAAAGAATTTCACAGTAAATTTTGACAAAACAGGTTGTTTTATCAAAAACCAAAATGACCAAATAGTTGCGACATGTAATGAAGTTGGTGGAATTTTCAAACTGAAAGAAAAAGAAAATGTCGTGGTCAACTTGACAATGTCAAATGAAATTTTGTCAAATTTATGGCATAGAAGATTAGCTCATTTAGGTCGAAAATATATGATTTCTTTAAAAGAAATGACCACCGGAATTAATTTTAAAACGACGGATAAAGTTGAACCCTGTGTCCCGTGCATAAAAGGTAAAAGCACGCGATCTCCTTTTAAAAAACAAGGTATGAGAGCTGATCATGTCCTTGATCTGATTCATATGGACATATGTGGCCCGATGGAAGAGCCGTCATGGGCTGGCTCCCGTTATATGTTGCTGTTCATTGATGATTATACACGTAAGACACATGTCTATTTCTTAAAGAAAAAGAGTGAAATTTTTAAAAAATTCAAGGAATACAAAAAAGAAGTCGAGTTAGAATGTGAAAGAGCAATTAAATGCGTAAGAAGTGACAATGGCAAAGAATTTGTCAACAATATTTTTGAAGATTTTTTAAAAGCGTCTGGGATAAAACATCAGACAACCGTAACATACACGCCTGAACAGAACGGTGTTGCAGAGAGGGCAAACCGAACAATTGTAGAAAAAGCCAGAACATTACTTTGTGAAGCAAATCTAACCAAGAAGTTTTGGGCTGAGGCAGTATGTACCGTGGTATATCTGAAAAATAGGAGTCCAACCAAGGCTGTCACGAACAAAGTACCACAGGAATTATGGTCTGGTAAGAAAGTCGACCTAAGCCACTTGAGAGTTTTTGGCTGTTTAGCACATGCTTTGAAACCTAAGCAGAAAAGACTGAAGCTAGACATGAAAACGGAAGCTCTAATTTTTATTGGCTATTGTGAGACTACAAAAGGTTACCGATTAATGCATCCAAAAACTGGTAAAGTAACAATTGCAAGAGATGTGAAATTTATTGAAAACGTATTTCCTGGTGATGGTACAAAGATGACGAAAAGCACAGTCGTTCCTGTAAACATAGAGGAGGAACGGATAGAACCAGTGCGTACCCCTGATGGTCACTCTGACTCGGACGGTGAAAATTTTCAAGATGCGGAAATTGTGAGTACCGAATCCGCTACTTTTCAGCAATTGAGTGCTGAAACGAGTACTGACACGTTTGTAGCACCAAACCCTGTTGCAAGTAACGAGTTGAGTACTGAAGCAAATGCTGAGCCGAGATACAACTTACGTGCACGAGAGCGTGTAGACTATACATGTACATGCGTGAATGCTCTAGCTGACATTGATGGTGATCCAACATCGGTTGAAGAGGCTCTTATGAGGCCTGATAAAGAACTTTGGCAGAAAGCCATTGACGAGGAACTTAAGTCGTTGAAGGAAAATAAAACGTGGTCACTAGTTGACTTGCCAAGTGACAAGAAACCGATTCAATGCAAGTGGGTGTTCAAAATCAAGCGCAACAGCGACGGTAAGGTGATCAAATATAAAGCTAGGCTGGTAGCGAAAGGATTTACACAGGTATGTGGAATCGATTATAACGAAACCTATTCTCCCGTCATAAGAAGTTCGACATTACGGTTGTTATTTTCATTAGCTGCAGAATATGATTGGCTGATTGACCAGTGGGATGTTACCACTGCTTTTCTTTATGGTAAACTGAAAGAGGATATTTATATGCTTCAACCTAAAGGAGCAATCGCTAAAGGCCAAGAGAACAAAGTATGTAAGTTGCAAAAGTCTTTATATGGACTGAAGCAAGCGTCGAACGCTTGGTATTATGAGTTAGATAAGGAGATGTTCAATTTAGGTTTCACGCAATCGAAAATAGAGCCATGTTTATATCAAAAAGCGATAGCAGATAAGGGCAGACTTGTTGTAGTAATTTATGTTGATGACATATTTGTGTTTTACACTCGTAACTGTGAAATCGAAAAACAAAGCTTAAAAAGCGGTTTGTTAAAAAAGTTTAAAGTCAAGGATTTAGGTCCTGCTAGACATGTTCTAGGTATCAGGCTTAGAAGAGATAAAAATAGTATTTACCTTGATCAGGAGCAATATGTTCAAAATGTATTAAAAGAATTTGATATGACGGACTGTAAACCAGTCAATACTCCGATGGAAGTAGGTCTTAAATTAGATAAAACTCCTGAATCTACATGTAGATTGCCATATCAAAATCTGATAGGATGTCTAAATTATTTAGCACAAAACACTCGGCCAGACATCGCGCACGCAGTTAGCTATTTAGCACAGTTTAATTCGTGCTATGACGAGATACACTTCAAGTGTGCTAAACGGGTGCTGAAATATTTAAAAGGAACATCAGATTTTGCACTGGTTTTTCAAAAGTCAGGAAAACTAGAGCTATGTGGCTACGTAGATGCGGATTGGGGTGGGTCATATGATAGAAAATCTTTTTCGGGTCTAATGTTTAAGTTAGGCGAAAGTTTAATCGCGTGGGAGAGTCGAAAACAAAGATGCGTGGCGCTCTCATCTACGGAGGCAGAGTATGTAGGTCTTAGTCAAGCATCGAAAGAAGCCATTTATTTGCAGACTCTGTTAAAGAGTTTAACAGATGTTAAAGGTGACAAACCTGTTATTATTTATAACGACAATCAGTCTGCACATAAAATCTCTCAGAACAAAATGAACCATAACAGGACAAAACACATTGACATAAGGTATCATTTTATCCGCGAAGCTATCTCTAATGGGGCGGTTGAAGTACGTTACATGTCGTCGCAAGACATGATAGCAGATATGTTGACAAAAGCTTTGTCAGGCCCGAAACTTAAGTCATTATTAGAAAAATTATCCATTAAGGGGGCGGGTAATCTAGACCTAGGTTAGTTGTTAAAAATGTTTTGTTCTATAGTTCTTTGATATTGTTTTTGTTATAATGGCTAATTTTGTTTTTGATAGACCCAATGTATTTTATATGCACAATTAAAGGTGCAGCTACAAATTACGGTGTTAAGGGTGCGTACACATGTAAGAACGTTAAAGGTCTATGCACACTGTGTATTTATACATGTTGATGCATTGAGGGTGCGTGATGGAGATCCGACCTCCTTAAGCAATGCAGCATCATAAATAAGCGTTGCTAAGTGTTGTTGATTCGTGTAACGTCAGTGTAAAATATACGCCTGTGATACAAAAGCTGTGCTGTTTGTTTTCTGCTACTCTGCTAAATAAGAGTCACATCTTATAATATTCTAATAAAAAGTAAACTGATGTTCTGATTATATTTTCAGTTATTAAGTTACTAATGGTTAAAGAAGTTAGAAAATATCACAGCATGTGTTCTTTTTTATTTAAAAGATTTGCATAAGATGATGATTTCATGTTTAATGTAAATGTTTTAGCTACACTAACTTTTGCCAATTACTTCGTTTTTGTGATTGTGGCTTACAGCAGACACGAAGTCGAAGTCGAAGCCAGATACAAAGTCGAAGTCGAAGCCAGTACAAAGAGCCTATCCAATCCTGTTCCTTCTTTGCCATTATTTTAGGACCCCGGAGATCGTCTTTCAAATTAAAAAAAAAAAAAATATTTCACAAAAGCTTTCATGAGCTCTTATAAAACGTCAGAAGCTACTGCACTTCCTCGAGTTCAAGCTGTCCCTGTACCAAATTTCATCGAAATTGGTACAGTAGTTACAACACAATATATTAGTACGCATTAGTATGGATATTTAAATGTTCGTCACATTCACAAGGCCACACAATTCAATTACTGAAAATGTGTTTAAACAATTCGTCCAAACAAAATAAACCTAACTGCTAATGGCGCGGCGGTAACGTAAATAAAAGTTTTTTCTTCAGTAATTTATATTTTTATTTTATGTACTTTCTTTATCAACTTGCTACAAATGAAATTTCTAATAAATATATATTCACAATCTAATCTAATTCGCCCATGTCCCACTGCTGGGCAAAGGTCTCTTTCTTCCTTTTCCACACACGTCTGCCTTCTGCCATTGAGGGCCAGTTCCTTCAGTAAGAATTTCAAATTCAAATTCATCTCTCTATATTCACAGTCACAAATGTGCGTTACCGGTACCTCAACGCATTCCCGACAGGACGTAATAGTGTGACCTATTTACATCAATTCAGCTCTCGAGGAACCCTAGGCGCAAACCCATCGATTTGGACAAAATCAATAAGCAGTTAAAAAAAAATGTTAAGACAGAAAACTTTAAAGTTTTACGCTGTAGGTCATCCAACCGGGAATACGGTACCTCTTATAAAGACACACCTGTGATCAAAATAAATGATTTATTTAAAGTATCGTTTCAATAGGTTGTGGGGACACTGCTCCGTGCCAAATGCCCCGATCACATGCACTTCCTGGTTCAGATTCTAAACAGAGTCGAATGCATCGCATTTAGTTTAAACTCTGTAGTTAGTGGTCAGCTAATCGCAACACACTGCCGGGAAGTGCTGTGGCTTCATTACAACAACACCCCTTATAAATAACAGTGTACCGTGCCTAAATTTAGAATTATCGGAACCATTGCGAAAATTAATCCAGCTGTGCTCATTATATGTATCAGGAACCAATACAGTTGTGCTTACGTCAGTAAAATCTTCGACAGCTACTGTTTCATTCTTCGAATGACATTTCCTAATCGTATCGTTTTACTTCATTCGATAATATGGTAAGTGGACTACTGCTTCTCGAAACACGTGGGTGGCTATTTACGTTAACGACTCAGCTGTGCTATTCATTACATAATTCATTAACATACATAATGTATGTAGTTACGGGATTTGTATGAATTTGGGTTGTGTGATTAATTTGGCTAATTTGTTTTGTTTTTCTCCATGCTTCTTTTAATAATAGAGAATATTAGTTATAGAAATACGTGTCATATGATTAATTAAACAATGCACTAAATGGCTTCTATTTATTTTAAACGATCAATCTCTTTCTTTTACGACTCTTTTTTTTGGAAATAGTTATTCCTCGAGCTTCTATGAATACTGAAGCAACTTTTAATTTTTCTTTAATATGACAACTCACGCGAAGCATCTCTCTTTGTGTCTAGTTGGTAGATGTTCGTTCATTAATTCACAAAGGAAAGTTTCTCCTGTCTTTTTATTGCTCTAATTCTATTTCCTGGAACAGTCACCAGAAAATATTATTCATCGTTTGCATATTTAATGTTATACAAAATTATGCTGTAAAATCCTTTCTTTCTCAAATAGTGCGCGGTATTGAGACAAGTCTTAGGGTTGTCACGCAAATATAAACAAAGTGAGCACAGCCTTGTGCTTTCGAATAATTTATCGTTCGTCTCTCATATTTGCTTTTATTTTTCCTTCTCCGTCTTATGTTATTGTGCCGTCCTTTGTGACAACGTTTATTCAAACACTTTGTGCGATTACGAGTTTGCCCACTGATTCTTTTCTGTTTAAATAAACATGACTAAACTCTTGTTCTGTCTTGTTGGGAGATCTCAGATATTTTAACTTGGAGGTTATTTTGATTTTAGGATTAAGAGATTTGTTTTGATTTTTGGTAAAACTACAGAAGAAATCTCAGTACAGATAAACATTTAACTCAGTAGATCAGAACGACTTTAATGATTCTGCTATAAATTCGGCAAAAAAATCATTGAGAAATTACTAAAACAACTTTAAAAAAGAAAGTAGACGGGATATCAAAATCTAATTAAAATTTAAAGAACCTATGATGTATGGTGATACACATTTGTAATGTGATCTTTTTGTTTATAGCGGAGACGAAAGCGGCCGATGTGGTCCCGAACCCAGCTGTGAAGTCACCAAATACGCCAACAGCACCGAGCCCATCACCGAAACGTGAGTAAAAACCTTTTTGTACTAAATGGCTCGTTGTTTTCAACAAAAAAATCCCATTGTTTTTACGTAACTTGAAACTTTGGAACAACACACGACCTAAACATTGAGTTATTTTGTTTTGAAATGCAAAAAATGTGAAGCTTAAATCTACACTCACGAGTCACGACCAAGGCAAAAAGGTATACACAAAGAAACGTAAGGTAGCTAGAAAATCAAGAAAAAGTTTATGAAGTTTATGACGTTTTCCTAGTTCAAATTTCTGAATAGCAACCAGAAGTCTATCTCTCTTACTAGCCTATGGAACTTAAAACATAACTGCCAAAATGTGTTTTTACTACAAGTATGCCTCTGACAGCTCATCGGGCAATTCAGGGCCATCAGCCCTATTGCGATGATGACGTACCTAGGTATTGAATTTAAATGTTATCGACCAGAACATCCGTTTTAGAGATATCACTAATCATTACTATCCATATTTATTATTTTCTCTGACGCAACTGGAAACCTTACATAAACTACTGCAGTATCTAATCTCTTATCAATCTCAGATATCATTTTGCATTACAGTATTACAGCATATTATCATCATATTGATCGTATATCTTTAATATTGAATTTGTTTTTTCAAATTCACTATAATTTCGCTACTTATTCATCTGTATCAGACAGTGAGTTAGGATTTTATTGTCCCCTCTCCACAAATTTTTGTATTTCCATCATTATCTCATCACTTTCCTTCTCTTGTCCCATGTTTGCGATCAGTGCTCCACATTTTTTTTCTATCATCTTATCATCAGCCTTTTTATGGTCATTATTTAGGGATTTTTATTCGTACCATTTTATACTCACTTCCAAAATTCAGATTTCTATAATTTCAAGGATATATTCCAGCTTTGCGCACTGTTTCTTACCTCTGACACTTGCCTCTGATAATGAATACTCCTTACTACTGGTTACAAGTAGTGGTTACCAGTTATCATCGTTTGGGCTGACATAATTTTATGTATCAACAACTACAAAATTATTAGTAAGACTATATCTGCATTAGGTATCAGTGTAATAGTACGTTGTTCAGGAGCCAGGCTTTATCGAGATACACACAAACATGGCAAGGTACAAGATAACAGGATACATTATGCGCTGGTCAGGGTTATTAGCAAGTAAAATGGCACAATTGTCATGCAACGACCTAACTTACTTGCCCCTGTTTTAGATGCATGCGTCCCTCAAATTTTATATGATATGTTCCAAATAAATATGATTATAATTTTTGATTCAATAAGGAACTTTCTGACATATTAAAAACAAAGATTTAGTGTTGTATATTAGTACAGTTATATCAAACACAAAACCATTTTCAGAAAATTTATCTACCAGTTTAGATTTTTCTATACTTCAGACTATACATAGGTTAACTTTACGAATCTGTACCCAAGATATTGCGGAGGTATTTGTAGTTATATATATCCGTAATATCTACTTACGTATGTAAACGAAAAAATAACTGCCTAACTTATCAACGCACAGCCAAAACGAGGACTAAGAGAAGATATACCAAAATTCACCCCTAAAGGGAAGGGTATGATATGTTTTATATGGACAAACCTACTTTCAAGCGGGCTAAAAGCTAGTATATATAGTATTACTTAGTATACAAATTCTCATAATACGCGCTGATAAATTCGGTATCAAAGCAAATGTTTAAGATCCATAAAGTCTGCAGATGTAACATTGCTGTTCAACGCCAAAACCAGTAATTCGCAAGACAGTAATGGATGAGCCGATCAAACGTTAATAAACACGCGCAGTTGTACTGTACACTTTGGCAATAGGCTGAAAATACGTAGCAACGACAGACAAGGTGCACATCCCAGCTGTTTTTACAAGCAAGCACATACTGCACAAACAATTTAACCTTATTACAGTCCGACACAGTTCAGTTTGCACGAGTTTCTTACTCGTTAACATCGGCCTAATTAGAAATAGTTAGCGTGAACCGAAGACGAGTCTAAATGTATTTTTAAATGTAACAATAAATCGTGTTGGGTCTTGTTCACCTTATAACCTTTTGACTTGGATCCAAAAAAGTGGCGCCGCAGTTAATGGCCGCGGTGTTTTGGCACACTTGCACGGATCTATGCGGCGATTATGTCATGCATCGTGATCTGATCGGTTTGTTATTTTTGTTTCTCGCAAACAAATATTGAAATGGCGCTTTATCTTGGAGAAAGCGGTGGACGGTCGGTTATATTTCTGGAACTTGGAAGGTCGTTGCATCGCCGTTTTGTTGGCAAGTGCAGTTTGAATACTTGTCTCACCCACGATGTTTATTATTGCATTCTAGAAATACCGGTGTAGCGATTTAGGTGTCTCCTCATTTGTTTATACCTATTGTTATAGGGCTAGTAGTGCGATCACATTGTATTTCAACTAGATCCCCCGTGACTTCGCTCACATTGGTAACTACAGCTACCATAGGACATCTCTTTTCTCTGTTTAAAAATGCGCTCAATGAGTGAGTCTTCTTACTTATACATATAGAACATGTAAAATCTGAAAAGTGAAAATTATTAGGGCGTCATCAGGAAGAGATGATGCGTTCTACATGAATATAAGATCAGACCCGAACCGCAACATCGAACACCCGGCAATGCTCTCTATAATCTGTATTGATTGATTTGATGTGAGACAGCTAAACTTGAACACGTCAGCTGGTCTAGATTGTGCTCTGGAAATAACCGAGTATTTTGAATGAGAGTAAAATCCCGATTTAAACACGTTTAATATAAGAGTGAACGAGTTGACCTATTTGCATGGATGTGTTTTTCTGTATGACGTACGGTTTCTTGTAATATGATGTTACCTTTGTATATTTATATTGTAGCAGTATTTGTTGTTACACTTTTTTCATTACTATTTAAATTGTTTTTGCTAGCTTTTGCCTTGGTTTCGCCCGTGTACATAGAATATACCCTATGACTCTCAGAAATACCGCAGCTTTCTATCGGTGAAAAAATTTTAGCGATCAGACCAGTACTTTCAGAGATTACCTACAAACTAGAGATATTACCTCATATATACAAAAAAAAAACAAGAATATAAACATTACCTCTCTATAATATTAGTGTAAGTGGTGTAAGTTTTGGTTTCCCTTTTTCCTATTCTCAAATCAAACAAATATAGACAAAAAAAAAATCATAAATAAATAAAATTAACCACTTGGTTAATCCATTCCGGAAGAGTTCTATAACAAACACGGTGGTACGAGATTTTTATATTTTAGAAGATTATTCTTTTATAGGGAAAGTTCAAGCTTGACCTATAATTTCATACGAATTACAAAACATGACTTAGAAATAAGTTTCTGCCAGTATTTGGACAGCAATCACGCTACATCAGCGAGAACATTTCATAATTATATCTGTACGTGACTTCGTAAAATCTTTGGAACATTTCCTTGTGGAAAAACTTCACATTCTTTTCGGAACAAATTATTTTGATTTAGATATCACACCTGAGTATTTCCCAATATAATTGTTTATCTTAAAACAACAACATTATTGTTTAACACGAAAATTGTTTTCGATTCCAAATCTTGAGAATTTTATTAAAATTACACTCTATTTTAAACGGTTGATGACACACAGCGTAAATTCCTGCACGTAAGAATTTTCTTTTAGTCCAGAGCGATGTAGGTACTTATGTCATCGTCAAAATGTGGATATTTGTTCCAAATAGTTTGTAGGTATTATAGTCTCTAACTATCTGATATTAAATACTAAGTATTATAGAGCGTTACCTCACCGCGGGCGTTAGGTGATTCGATATCGAAAGATGTGGCTCAGTGGCACTCTTGGGACGCTATTTTGGGAAAATTACCTAGAGTAATGTACTGTTATGCAATATGTAATTTATTCATAAAATATTATTTCGTTATCCGAAGCGAAAACACGCTTACAATCTTTTACGTTTTGTTTCACATCATTCAAAATGTACCTATGCGAAAAAACTTTTTTGGTGCACCGCTACAATTTTTAACGAACATAGGTCCGAAATTGTATATTGCTTCAATCTCTTGTTGTTTGGTTTTTGCGTTGTATATCAGTCAAAAATAAATGAGTGACTGGACATTCAGACAGTAGGCATACATTTTCTACTAGGTATTTGAAAGAAATCGACAATCTTCATTTTAAAAAAGTATACCAATTATAAAAAGATAAAAGGATTTTAAAAGCCAATGTAATACAAACACTAACGAGTAATAGCCAGGCCAATCGAGCTTTTCTTTTTCATAATAGTCTACGCCCTGTTTAATAAGACCGTCTATTGTACACTTATTTTTTATAAATGTTTGTGCTGTAATAAGCTTAAGTGTGCAATAAAGTAATAAATAAATAAAAGTATCGGAGAATTTATAGATTCAGGCACAAAGAGACGTCAGAGTCTAATATGATTAGGTACTGTAGTCTTATGTTTATGTAACTCATTAGGTATGAAACATGACAAAAACATACGAACGAACAGCGCATAAATTGCAAGCATGATCAATTAATTATGTACTGCGTAAATCATGCTTATAGCATGATGACGTCATTATACCTAGATTACTCCAATTCTCATTCTAAAAACTTAGTATGAAAAAGTATACAATAAATCATTGGCTTTTAATTCATGAATCCCCAAGCGACCACCGGTGGCCGCGCATCTATTGTCTTACTATTGTGTCTCTAATTGACGGTATCTGAAGGGTTAAAGTGTGTAGTGTGGTTACATTTGAAGGCTACAACAACGATGATGACATTATAGGGAAAAGGTTAGGCAGATATCTCGAAGTACAAACAATAATAATCGATGTTTTAAATAACAATAAGATTACAACCAAGTGCTACATGACTCAAGAGCAAAGCAAACACAACAGAGGGCTCGAAAACTACTTGATCCGAGTAAATGTTTTAAAATCTTATCTTTGAATCCAAAGAAACTCATCGAGTAAAGCAAATATCTTTGTCAATATCTGCAGTATTATTTGCTCAGTTCTTATGTATATTCGTATAAGACATATTATTTGGACTTTGTATCTGCAGCTCACTATCAACGCGTTAGTATTCTACACCTTACTTTCCTTTATTACATATTTTATTCTATATCTTTTCTTTTATTCTGTATCTTTGCAAACCATTGCATTTTCTATACGTGTTTCTTTTAAACCGCAGCGAGTTTTCCGGGAGAGAAAACATTATATCCATTGAATGCTTTCAATACAAAACCTCCAGTTTTGTATTGAAAGTCAAAGTGTTGCGTTGTTCCGGGAATTTTGCACTGAAATGCTACCTGCATTGAGTCATTCCTTTAAATGTTAGATTTGTATTCAGGTGTAAACTTAGTTTTGTTTGTTTACTTGAGTTTTGAAATACAGTCTTCATTGCCATTCAAAGCAAATAAATATAAAAGGTGATAATAAATGTAAAGTTATATTTTAAGGATTCTGTACTTAAGTATTGAATTCTTAAGTGTTCTAAATAGGTATGATCAAAAATAAAGATGGCGTGTCTAACTGACGGATCTGACTCTTACCAAAAGGACCAGATTTGTAAGGCTCGTAAAAAGTCGCAGGCGAAATTGCGGCCACCGTAGGCGAACTCGTGGACGGCAAGCTAAGGGTAGCTTGCCATCCGGTTACGAGCTAGCCCGAGTCGACAGTGCATTGTCTTCCTCAGGCGCCTCAAAGAGGTGTCAGCAAAATGGACGTGGTCAACTAAGAATGTTCAATAGAGTTACCGAGGCTATGGAACGCAAAGGGTAACTAAAAAAAAAACAAACATGGGTTTTAGGCAGTAAAATTAAAGTTTATATTCCCTCTCTACCCAAAGTCATTTATTTGTTGATGTCCCACCTGCATATACAAAAAAGATTTGGTGAGATTTCTAAACTAATAAATATTATAACTGAAATGGTATATACGTACTATATACAAACTAAAAATAATAATATTTACAAACGGGTAAAAAAATTACTTATTGGGCATAATCTACATCAATGTCAAAAAGGGTAAAGTGCCCAGAACGGTGGCAGCATTGCCACGTTGGATAGCAATGCCGATTCGTTGACCGAAGTAAACTCCGAAGACCATGATCGATTTCATGAAAATTTTTCAGTAATTAGGACATTCATAAATAAAAGATGTTTAAATTTAAAATATGTCTAAAAATAAACTTACATTGAATATCGATTCCCACATTGGAATTTATATGAGCTCAATGATAGACCTAATGTGAATGTAATACCCACATATGTGCTACATACTGATTGGTTATAACAGCGTTGCGCCAGTGGAAGTGGTCAATCAGTCTACATGACCCGCAAGTCTAGATTCTAAACCCAGGCTAGGCTACCTAACCTATTACCTAACTCGTAATATCCCGTCTTGACTTATTATGTACAGTCGAGTGGTTAATACCTTCGTCAGTTTTTTTCCCTTTTGGCAAGACAGAACACATTTATACTACAACAACAGGCTGCTGCATGGCAAATTATGTTTAATGACTTGATAACAAAGTCCAGAGTAGCTTAAACCTGCAACTTCCAATTAGCTAAACCGTTTTTTATCAAATCTGTTTTATATAATGAGATTAGCAAGCTTTAATAGCTCGGTGTACCTATATAATTGATACTAGTCAAGACGAATCATGGGATTGTGTCGTTTAACTACCGAGTTCCTATAGTCACCTTCCGGTTTCATCATCAGATCAGCTCCTTGTCATAATAATAATTTTATATTGTCATCTGATTTCCACATGCATGCTAAATTTCAGCTCAATCGGTAACCAGGAAGTGGGTCAAATTTTATTTACAAGATTTGATGACAGACAAACATCGGGACAAGTGAAACTAAATAAAAGCTTGTAACAATAAAAAAACAATTCATACTCTTCTCATTTTTGTTTTTAACTAAATGTGTAATTACGTGACGTTAGAATTGTATCAACATGGAGTTGGAAAATCAATCGGGAACGAAACAAACAAAAACAGACGTGATCTGTTCGAAATCAAGGCTTGTTTGTTACTGTGGGCCTGAAATATAAAGGGATACTAAAAGAACACAGGTCATTTTTAGGTGAAAAATCATCCAATGACTTCTCCCGCTCTAGGGTAAAGCGGGAGAGCGTTTCAGACTTTTACGGACTAAAACCACAACTATGTCCCTTCTTTGCTTAGCGTTCTAGGATCTTGATTTCTGCTTTCAGAAGTCTACCCATGGCCCCAGTAAGCTTCGTTTCTGCTGGGTCCCTACGGTTTTGCTAACATCTCTTTGAGGCACGCGTAGAACGGCTTTTAGTTCTTAATATTCTGACTTTTCTTCTTGCTAGAGCTGTAGAAGTTATTTAATGATAAACTACTTAAAAATAAAATAAAAACAAGTGACGAACCTATTTTCACTACGACTGTACCCACGTACACAGATTTTTGTAGGAAATTAAATCGGGGCGATTTTTTGCTGATGTGGGTAGTATGTAATAGGATGCAATCTAGTCGGTATTGTGTTCTGAAGTTGGTGCTATACTGGACTAATTATACCTACATACGAGGTGCTCGTTGGAAAGTTTGATAGCGTCCAGTGTCTGGAGGTTGTCGGAAGTTATATGTTGGTTAGTAGTTGGAGGTTCTGTTGCTACCTATAAAGGCCAAGATGTGGTTTAGGTATCACTAATAGGCCTTTTTTGGGTCGGAAATTATCAAATGCAATTTAGCTTCACTTTTCTTATACTGAACGACATTTGACTATTCAAAAGTGCCTGCAAATGGTCTATTTGAAATAAATGATTTTGATTTAATTTGATTTGAAATAGCTTCTCTTTCTCTGGTTGGTGAGAAAGAGTGTCAGAACTATAATTCTACCGTATTTCTTAATTTGCCCTATTCATTCTTAGTGCCTTACCATGACGTGTAAGACGTCGTCAAAGAATTTCCTTTTGTTCTTTTTAATTTGTTTTTAATTGTTCAATTTTAAAGTTATTAGACTTTAAATTGTAGCCAGGAAAATGGTGTACCTATTATTCGTAATTATTATAATTATAAACTTAGATAAGAAGGTCAAAATTAACTAAAATATAGGCTTCCTGTGAAGCAATTTTATTTTGCTAGGTTTTACATTTTGAAGATTTATATACTTTTTGCACAAATTAGTTCTTTGTCTGGCTTCACTTGACCGCATTTGTCGTTTGTTTTTTCTGCTTAGACTATATTTTAAATCAGGAACTGTTCCGTAAAATGTCGTTGCAATCCATTGACTCTGATCAATGTCACCGAAACTGTACCTTTTAAATCTGCTATAAAATATTACAGTTGTATCTGCCCTATTCTACTAGGAAAATATGAGTTGGGCATTTCATTTCTCAACAACGTCATCTAGTCCCAATGTAAGCAGAGCTCATGCTATGAGTACTAGAGACAACTAATAAACATACCTATTTATATTGTTTATATTTACAAATTACATACATAAATTACACTCAGACATAGAACAAATAATGGTGCTCATCACACAAACATTTGTTTTGTGTGGGAAGTGAACCCACGACCTCCAGCCCTGACTGCTAAGTCAGGGCCACTAACCACTAAACCAATGCGCTGGTCAATAGGCATTAAATCCTTTGTCAGGTTTTCTTACACGTGTGTGTTTTTAAAATTCGAACGCACGTAGAAACCTTTTCAGATCGAATAACAAATGAAATCGAGGTATACCATTTTTAGATAACGCACAATTTCAGTTTTTATGGCATTTTTCCGTAATGAGCGTGTGATAAGATTATTTGCTTAATAAATTGTTATCGTTATTGATAACGTTTTGAATGTCTCTAGTTCACTATGTAACCTACTAAGTATTTAGTCCAATTTTATAATTTAGTAATCTATATGATACATAGTGGAATGTTATAAAACCACCGCGTCCGTCTGTCTATATGAACGCAATAAGCTCGAAAATTACTGAACATATTTTCTTACAGTTTTTACTAATAGACAGAATGATTTATGAGGAAGGGATAGGTGTATAATATGCAACTGGCCCGTGGCAACTGTGGCGGATAGCTAATTTTAAAGGTATGGTTGATAGGTAAACCTACCTGCCTAGTTTATTCTGACTAATTGACACTGTCCAATTGGTAACCTAATTAGATGCAGCTAAATACCATTATTTTACATGGTGCTCTCCACAACTCAGAGACTGGTTATTTTACGCTAGTTAATTATTATTATAATTGCGAGAACTATAGATATTATTTTATTACCCAATAACTGTAACAATTCTTATAAATCGCAATAAAATCTTTGTTGCTACATTCCGATTGTAATCTCAAGGTAGATGAGATAAAATTGATCCTATATCGATTACTTTTCATAATAATCATTGATGTTTATCAAATTGAAAACCGTACTTTACATATAAATACAGGTTTCATTAACAATGTAACAAAACGTCACAAGCGAAGGTCGTGATTTCCTCTTTAATATAATAGGTATTTTTTTTTTTAAATATTGTGAGAAATCTGTATTTTTGCACGAGTAACGGCGATTCTGGTTTGCTGAAATAATTCGAGAACATAACACACTAGTATCACAAGTCTTAAAGAACATTACTTGATGAGAGTCTTCACCTGATTAAATATTATTTACAATGTCTATACCTATACTTCACTTTTAAAACTACGCAATATTACCACAACACTATACAATTTGAATACACTGAATCATCACAAACAACTAATACGAAACTTACCTAAGAGTTTTATTGTTTAGCAAATTAAATTTAGAATTTTGTTTGCGTCCTATCCAAATCCTAATAAGTAATAGTAGCCATTGTGTTTGAGAGTTCCTTCCCCGTTATTCCTCCCTAAAATGGTTTAGAAGCGTGTGTGCAATATTAATTAGCAATATACGATTTGAAGTGCGCCCGATGATAATACAGTCGGACAGTATTGGTAGCGGGCGGCGCGCGGGCTCCCTCCGTAGTGTAGCGGCGCGCGCGCAACACAGGCGTACACGTCTCCGCGTAAAAATAAAGTCCACGGCCCGCGCTCTCGCACTTCAACCCATTTATAATTATCAGTAAATCGCTGCGCGAGTGCATGACTGCCGCGGCCGGCGACCGCTCGCCTAAAAGAAAACCACAATCGATAACCTCGAACCCGAATCTCACGTCCCTGTACACTCGGCCCTTGTTTAACAAACGACGCGAAAACCCTAAAATACGCTTAGACGAACCTCGACGAATCGTCACTCCTACGCAATAGACACCGGTGTCGCGAGACGCGTGGAGCCGCAAGTGAATGGACCGTGTGTGTTGTGATATGATTATGTTGTGCTAGTGATAACAGTGTAACAATCTTCAACCATGCCTGAAAAACCGAAACGTCGTAAAAATAATAAAAACAAACGTAAAAATAAAAACAATAGACCTGATGCGAATAAAAATAACAGTGATGAAACAAAATTAGACAACAGTGAACCGTGTAATACCCAAAATGACAACGAAGAGGATTGCGTAGAAAGTGTGGTTACTGAAACAAAGGAAATAAAAGTTGAAATTCTGCAACCTTCAATAGATAACGAAAATACGGCAAGTAGTACTTCTAGTATTGTAGTTAATTTGAATGGTGATTTAAATAATAACAGCAATCAAATTGTTGACAACTTGTTGAGCATACCAGTTGAAAAATACCAAGATACTGTGCTTGAGACCGTAGATACTCAAGCTTATGTTGTAGAAGCTCCTGAGCAATCCCATCAAAGTAAAGCTAAGCTAAAGAGTAAAGTGAAAAGTAAAAGTTTAGATGATGATGACGCTACTAAAATTACTGAAATTATTGAAGATGACGCATCTGAACCAGGAGACGAAACTGGGTTGGGTTTGATAGAAAGTCATGATGCTGTTGTTGTAACTCATGTTGAATCCGATGTTGAGTGGGAAAGTGCTGCTGACCTTGGTGAAATAGACCTAACGAAACCGCAAGAAATTGGTACTGGAACTTTATCAGTTATCACTATCCCACTGAATGTGGCACAATGTGACCAGACTAAGTCACTGACACCTGACGAAGAGAAGTCTCTAAGAACTTATTTGAATACTCTAAATTTAACAACACAACCGGAGGGCTTAAACTCAATTGAAATGAAAACAGAAATTGAAGAAATCATTAACCAAGAAATTAAACATAGGTTACGCAAAAAAGCATCGGCAGATGACTTTTTCATACACAGACTTGGACCTCCAAGAATGTTAGACGTTATTGATGAAGAAGGCAGTGGGAGTGGATCATCTATGACTTCACGTCGTCAATCTTATCTTAGTGACAAGAGAAGTGATTGCGAAGACTTAGAGGACGATGTATTTGAAGACAATAAAAACAAATTAACAAAGCAAAAGAAAATGATGTCTATCGCGGTCCACAAAAAAAGTTACGGACAGTTGGTTCCCCAAGAATGTGTTCTAGTGGGAGCAAAAATAAAAGAACCCGAAGTTAGTGAAGCGAGAGGTGACTGGACTATGAAAACCGTTGAAAAAATGACCGGTGCCGAAGTAGTCTACTTGACAGATACGTCTAGTAGTACCAGTTCTCTACATGAGATTGAAGATGAAGATGATGATGTTGATACTGACGTATCAGTACGCATAATCACACCAACTATAGAAGTTACAGACACTGAAAATTTCCTCAAGAAGACCTTTATTTCAAACATTGAAGACACTAAACAGAATACAGTTACTGAAAATCTGATAACTAAACAGGATAAAATTAATCAAAACTCTGGCAGTGAAAATGTTTCCGAGAAAATTAAAGACGAAATAATAATGGAAAATATTAATTCTGAACATATTATCAAAGTAAAACTGGAAGATAACCAGCCTAAAAATACTGAAAAACCTGTGCCTATAACAGCAGGTACTGAAAGAATTGTGGATGTTATTCAAGACACACAAGCTAACAAATCTCAAACTTTAGTCTCTAATCAGGTCAGCAGTAATGAACGCATAGTAAAGATAGTATGTGATCAAAACATGAAAGAAAAATGTATACCTCCTAGCGACGAATCTAAAGATTCAAAGAAAGAACACATTATAAATATTGAGTATGAAAAAAGATCTGAGGAAAATAAAAGTGATTTAGAAAAGGTTTCTAGTCAAAACTCTCACGAAATTGTTGTTTTATCGACAGATAACATTAAAACAAATTTATATGTCAAAGATATTGATGAATCTATAAATAAAAATAATAATGAAACACAAATAAATCAAAATAAATACGATTTGGAATCAAAAGTTATAAAATGCGAATTTAATGATGCAATAAATAATTTGATAAAAGAAGTCGCGTCTGAATCAGAAGAGAATAATGAAAACTCAAAAGACACATTTTCACGACAAGACTCTTCAAGCAGTGTGGATTCCTCACAATGCACAGCAAAATATAATCCCAATTATTCATCCCTAAATGACATATCTAACATGACGCATGATGAAACCAGTGTGAATAATAAAACACAATCAGACCAATCGTCTTTAACTACTAGCCATGTCAAAGATGTATTTGAATGTGTTACAGGAACTACTGCTCATAGTAAGGCCAAAACTGATGATGACACAAAAAAACCACTAAAATTGAGAGATCTGTGTGTCAGAAACATAGCAACATTGCCATATGGTAAGAAGATACTTGAAGAATTAGCATCTGTATCTGAACGATTGCAGCACATCGCACTTTATGGCACATCTTCAAAAACGGTTGATGATAAACAAGAGAATATTGAAAGTATGCCACATTACAGGTTGCCTGACGTTTCATCTATTGAAACTATTTCTATACCAATCAAAGCCAAGGATCCAATACCACCACCGATTAAACCTCGTCGTTCATCTTTGAGAAAGTCGTCACAAGAAGACGAGCACTGGACTGGTATACCAACCAAATCCGAGCCCGTGTATGTATGTCTATCGCCTTCTCAAAAAATGCTTATGGAAAAAACTAATACTGTTATAACAAAAGAAGACGCTAGTCACCTTGTTGATATGCACAAAAAATTTGTGGATCGCAGGGGCTACAATGAACAGTATAAAAACGAAAAGGAGCGAGAGGAAAATGAAGAGGATACTGTTCCTATGATACCGTTTAAATCGCAGACTGGAAGTCGGTTGCTTGCTTTAATTCGTGATCCAACTTTGACACATACTATTAATTCTGTAAATCAGCGACTAAACAGTAGTTCAGACGAGATACAGAAAAAACGTAGTACTACAACATTCGCCAAAAGTAACCATGACCGGTTCCCGAGTCGAGATTTTTCATTCAAGCCTATTCCTCCACCAAGGCCAAAAAAATACTCATCATCATTTTATGAAAGTGATGAAAGTTCTGATTTTACTGATAGTTCTATGCGTTCAATGAAAAGTGAGAGGAAATTCTTTCATTACTCTACTGGAAACCTAAGTAAAGAAATAGAGAGTGACATTTCTTCAATACAAAACATGCATCGCTATTTTACCGATACCAGAGATGAGATAAGTGACTTCAAATGTCCGAGAAGACCTTCACTACCTAAAGATTTGTGTGAACAGCAAATGGAATATATCCGTCAAAAAGAAAAGGAAGTCGAAGCTGAAATTCAACGCCTTGAAGCCTTAAAAAACAATTTCCCTCAAATGCAAAGACAAGGACCCAAAGCACCTTTAGTTGTAGAAAAAGAGGTGATTAATGAAAGAATAAGGGATTCAAATAATTATAGCATGTCACGTAAAAAAGATGTAGTAATGAAATCACAAGGATCAGAAACTAGAAAAGCGAAGCTATCAGCATTCAGTAGTAGCCAAGAGGAGTTACTTCGTGAGAAAATGTATACGGAATACGTATCTCAAATGGCAGAACGTGAAGAAAGAAAGCAACATAAAGTCATTAAAATAACAAATACTCCAGCGTCAACAAATCACATAACTATTTCCAAAAGTATGCCAACTCTTGACGTTCTTCATGGAAAGGTCAACAACAGAATTGAGAAAGAGTTCATATCAAAAGCCAGGGAACGGTGGGACAAGTTAGGTATCAAAGATCCCGAAACTGAAGACGAACGAGAATCTACTAACAATGTGTATAAAGAACCAAAAGTGATAGAACATAAAATAAAAGTGATTGAAGGTGGTGAAGAGAAAGACGTTAAAAAGTTGCCGAGTCACTTGCAGGAGTTTGTTCGGTTTACGGCCAAAGACAATGATGAAAGCAGAAGAAGCAGCTCCGGTGAGTCCAATTCTGGACCAGCATCCCCGCATCTTGTGATCATTTGTGCAGTGATAATAATTGTGATAGCAGTTGGCAAATACTTTTTGCGATTGTTACGAAACAAATGACGACTAACATGTACATTGTGACTGATGCCCTAAATAATTTGAATGCTTTAGTGTGTATTGTTGTGTGTAGCATTGCATGAAATGTGTAACCAAAATTGTAACAAATTATTTATTTTAGTATCATTAATCTAGTAATTGGACACTTCAGCAACATTATATTACATCAAGTTTTTAAAATATACAGGTAAGTTATTTATATAATTTATGATTATGCTTTACAAGTCAAACACAATATACTCTCTATACATTTTAGATTAAGTATCATTATTTGTTCCATTTGCTAAATGGAAATGTTTGAAATGAGTCAGATCATTTTGTGTACGCGTGAGATGCGTATTGTGCTATAAACGTATCTAATGAATTTAAACTACACACTACTTATTTAAAAATACATCCATTACAAAAATGTAGTATGATGATATCTAGTTACATATCCGTGTTTTTAATTTTTTAAACGAAATAAATTAAAGGTGACCTATAACAACGCTTGTAATTTCATTTCTAATATGCAAACATGCAATATATCCCAGCTATAATCAAAATTTAATGAGAGCATGAATGAATTTACATTTTCAGTCTGCTTGAAATTACTCCAGTATTTTCGTTTTACGATTCTAATAATGCCGTGGGCTGACTGGCCTGGTGTATTAGTCTGACTCAGATAGAGATGATAAATTATTCTTGTATTGAAACAACGTAATTTTATATGCATAGTTAGGAAAACTAACAACAGTAACTGTATTTAGCCACTCTGCGGTCATAAATTGACAGGATCTGTAAGACTATAATGACAGTTTCAACCTTAGTAAAGTTTCAGTATATTCCGAGTACTAAGTTCTTGACATTGTAGTAACAGTATTGTAATGAGAACGGCTGCATAGAATACTACAATTTCACGGTGTACTAACAAAAGTGGTACAGGTGACAGACAGCTGTTTGTTAGTCAATGCGCTGCGGACTGCGGTCATTAGATAAGTGTTATCACAAATGCAATGCAATCACTAACATGATAATTAAATCGAGACCAGATATATCGGTCGCCCGTAATTATTTGATAAACATGTTTATTGCAAATGATCATAATGTTTTTATCAGTTTGTTTACTGATTTGGACACACTGAAATATGATAATTTAATTCTATACATACATGGCTTCTGAAATAGAGTTTAAAGATACGAAAATAGTTATATTGTACAGTGTATGTACAAATATGTATATAGAATGATTTTAATGCAGAGTCACTTAAAACACGGGAAATGCCTTTCAAATTTTACTTTATTTTGTCATGTGCAAACAGAGTTTAGTAAATCCACATTCTCAATTTTAAAACCCGGTGTAGACAATTTTAAAAGAAAAAGCAAAAACATTTTCAAAGAATTAATCTGGATGTAAGCAAATAACTGTGTCGTGTACAAATTTTGCTATATCTGACCAGAATAATTTGCCTGCCGAGTGTGGCAAGAGCGTCGTCCGTGAAAATATTTGGATCGTCTAAATCTGTGCTAAATGGCCTTTGGTGACTCAAAGTCGCTAACGCATACCTTGTTATTTGCAATGCCTTTAGATATGAATGTAATAGTCCATTAAAAACTTTTCAGAGAATACGTTAACGACCAAAATTATTTATGTTAAACTTTGTTACGGCTGTTTTCATAATATCAACGTTATTATCAGTTGAAACATGAGTTTACAGAAATAAGTCTGAGATAGATTTACGATTACCTACTGAAATAATTTGTTCGTATATTGATTTTCATTATATTCCACGTTTACGTGTTAAGTCTCTCAGTGTTCATTTCCACACACGGTGTGTTAAAGCTGCTAAACTTATCTGCTTAATACAATTCCTTAGTCGTATCGTATAATACTGTTTAAGTACTTTATAGCTTCAATTAATTCTGCAATGCACTGCAATTACGAGTAACAATTATTTTCTTCTCCTACACAGTCGCGTTTTCTTTGTTGAAGAACTGAAATGATTCTATTGTGTTTATTTAGTAGGTATATTTTGCGTAGCGACTACGTTGATGTCACCTATTTAAATAAATAGGTGCATTGTACTATTAGGTACATTTTAAAAATATAGTTGTTTTCGTGATTGTCTTCTTTAGAAAATTTTCAAAATTTTTTGAGCTTTTTAAAGCTCAAAAAATTTTGATATGATTTTCAATAACGTTTAGAGAATTTTGTCCGGACGGTTTTTGAGTTTAATTTATAAATATAAAACGTATAAATAGCTAGCTGTCCCCTGCGATTTCGATATTAATTCGCGTTTTTTGTTATTAACTCGCTTTCTTAGATCGTAACGTGATGTTATAATAGCCTATACTAGTTGTCATGAATTTGATTATACCGTACAGAAAGATTTTTTTCAATACGACTGATAGTACCAGAGATTACCGCGATTGAACAAACAAAACAATTGTTCTATTTTGTTGTTCTAAATCTATAAATAGTAAAATCTCTATAAGCTCAGTCCTGAATTCGAACGAAACAGGTGCAGGTCGCTAGTTCTTAATGTGTTAAATAAATAATGGATGGTCGACATCAGCGTCAGAGTGAGGGTTCAGTAATAATCTCTATCTAAATTATCAATCAGCGTCAATTAAATTGTCCAATCACGGACGCTTGGCGGGCGAGAGGGCAATAACGAAGGCATTTCAATTAACATCATCTACTGCTATATATTTATCCAATAATGTAATCAACTTACCCCTGTCTATATGCTGACTTCACGTTATTATGATTCCCTATCTATATCTTTTTTTTTTTAATCAATAAGCAGCAGTTTTTTTTTTATTATTGATAGGCTCGCATTTGACCACCTTCACACTTGATGGTCAGCGATGATGTGGTCGACGTTAGAGCACGCTTGCCTAGAAGTAACCTAAATGTCGAAGAAGGAAAGCGCCGTCGAGGCTAGCCTAGAATGTGGTGGCGAGATGATCTGGACGCGTATCGCGAGGACTGGTTTGAGACGATGCGAGAGAAGCAAGTCTGAAAGAACTTTGAGGAAGGACAGCGGCTTCGTCCGCATAAAAGTAGACAATTGTCCTAGGGATAAAAAATATTCTATGTGCTATTCCAGGACATAATTTAGGATTTGGATAAAATCTGGCACACAGGTGAGTGCCAGATTTTATTCAAATCCCATCAGTAGTTTTTTTTTCCACAACTATCACACAACGCCGTCTAGTCCCAAGCTAAGCAGAGCTTGTGTTATGGGTACTAGACAACTGATAAACATATTTATATATTTCTAAATACATACATATTATAGACAAATTACACCCAGACACAGAACAAATGATTATGCTCATCACACAAACATTTGTCCTGGGTGGGGTAAATCGAACCCACGACCTCCGGCATAGCAGTCAGGGTCACTAACCACAAGACCAACAGGCCAGTCAAAAGTTTAAAAGTTCAAAAGTTTCAGTGTGAAGGAGTATTAAACATCCGCACACATTTACAAACTTTCGGCTTTATAATATTAGGGTGATTCTAGCTCGACAAAGATGTTTAGAATACCAGAATATGTTTGGAGAAGGTTTGATTAGTTTCTAAATTGGATTCGCGTCAAAGCAAAGGTATTTTCTCTTATAAGGATGTCGAGGGGTCGGGTTAAAATAACTTTTGTCGCAATATAGTCGTATGTTTTACTGTAAAAATAAAACTTCAGACGCTATGAATTCGACACGATAGTTTAGCAAATGTATTGCGAAGACGTGGACGACAGAAATACTCGTGACGTTTTTCGCACTAGTGGAGCTGCAGTAAAAAATGAACGTGAGCGGATCGCATTTTATTTTGCATCCGTTTACGTCAAAAACATCACATATTATTTATATTGCCCACCAGCTGTCTGTGTATTTACATGCATGTTTCAACATTCACTTATCATCCTACACTTTGGTCGTTCTTCTGGTAAAATATTTGACTTGTAACCTAGACATAGTCTGAGCTAAAAATATTTTCATTCGTTTGAGTGTAATGCCAGTTTGCGGATCAAATCAAAGTATTTCGTCATCAACGTCGTCATTATCATTTCAGCCGATATACATACACTGATGGACATTGGCCCCAAGTGTTGCCACAATAATGATCAAAGTATATATTTCAAATAAATTATTTACTGACAGTTTTGAATAGTCAAGAAGTCGTTAGTCAGAATTTTTTTACATTTTTTTTAATTGATATAAACTAGTGCTTGATTGCGATCCCACCTGATGGTAAGCAGTGATGCAATCGTTGATGGTGAGGCGCATTTTTATAGTCATTGGGCGCACTAGTTTATTAAGAGCCTATTCACTCTTGTTTTGTACACACCTAATTATAATCGGATGAGAATGTGGTCTTCCCGTCCGATTATAATTAGGCAGGCAAATTGTTCCAGTCCCTCGATGTACGTGGTATAAACGCTGAGGCGAAACGATTGGTCCGGACCGTAGAGGTATCAACAACAACCATTGCACATTCCAAAGCGTAGGACACTTTCAAATCATTTAATACTCTTATCTCAATCTCCGTCATGGTCACTCTTTAGGTATGATAAAAAGAGCAAAATTCAGCTCATATAAGTTTTAATAATCCTTAAGAAATCACGTCATTTACGTAAAACAAGAATAACAGGTAACCTAAAGACTACAGGGTGTTTTATTGTTGGTTAGTAACACTATCTTAGAATTTTTTTGAGATGGTAAATCATATAGATCTCCTTCCGCTCTTGGGAAGTGAGGAGTGTCAGACTTATACCGACTAAAACCTGTGTTCGTTTAGTTTCCCTTTTGTTAGTAACACTATTTTGGACCTTGTTTTGGAATGGGAAGTCATCTAATAACTCCTCCGGCTCTTGGGGAGAGAGGAGTGTCAGACTCATACTGACTAAAGACCGTGTTCCTGTAGTTCCGTGTCCCTTTGCGTTCTAGCGTCATGGTAACTCATTCAAACATTCCCGCATCCCTGAGTGATTAGCCAAGCTAAGAATCTACAATCGCTTAACGCTAGTAGAAAACTTCAAATGTAAGGAATTGAAATCATCGCAACGTTAAGTCACGTGGTTAGAACAAAAAAATCGGAGGTGTTATCGACTATAAAAAGAGATTCGAAACGAAACGCTCATAACTTTGCTAGGCCTGCTAGACTATCATGGACCTCACTGACCTCGTAACTATTTTGTCTAAGATCTATTTATCTTAATAACCAACTACTTAATAGTTGGGTAGATATATAACAAGTCCACATAAACAAACTTTTTGATCAAAAACTTACTAACAAATCTTATAAAGGTGCGTACAGACTATGTAACATATTATATAACTTGTGTTTTATAACAAATTCACATTATGTAACCTTGTTATTCAACATTGCAACATAAAACAATACAGTCAAACAGGGTTAATTGAAACGCAGGGGTTAACATAGACAAAAGTTTGAATGGGATTTTCGCGATAACTAACAAATTTTTATTCTTTAATTGTAATAAAAATGGATGCTTTGATCATCATCATCATCATTTCAGCCGACAGACGTCCACTGTTGGACATAGGCCTCCCCTAAGTGTCGCCACAATGATCGATCCTGCGCGTCTCGCATCCATCGGTTTCCCGCAACCTTCACCAGGTCATCGGTCCACCTTGCAGGAGGCCTTCCGACGCTGCGTCTTCCAGTACGAGGTCGCCACTCCAGAACCTTTCGGCCCCAACGGCCATCTGTTCTGCGAGCAATGTGCCCTGCCCATTGCCACTTAAGTTTGGCGATTCTTCGGGCTATGTCGGCAACCTTGGTTCTCCTGCGGATATCTTCATTTCTGATTCGATCCCGCAAGGAAACTCCGAGCATAGCCCTTTCCATTGCCTTCTGGGTGACTTTGAGCCTTCTGATGAGGCCCATTGTGAGCGACCACGTTTCGGCACCATATGTCATCACTGGCAACACGCACTGGTCATAGACTTTCGTCTTGAGACACTGTGGTATATTGGACGAGAAGATACCGCGCAGTCTCCCGAACGCCGCCCAGCCGAGTCGGATTCGACGGTTGACCTCTTTCTCGAAATTAGCTCTACCCAACTGGATTGTCTGTCCGAGGTAGACGTAATCGTCCACTACTTCGAGTATAGAGTCTCCGATCTTGATAGGAGTGGGTGCTACATGGTTGTTTATCATGACTTTAGTTTTGTCCATGTTCATTTTAAGACCCACTCTTTCGGAAGCTCTACTGAGGTCATTGAGCATTGTGCTGAGCTCCTCCGTAGTCTCGGCCATGACTACTATGTCGTCGGCAAACCGAAGGTGAGTGATGTACTCGCCATTAACATTGATGCCTAGTCCACTCCAGTTCAGAACCTTGAAGACATCCTCCATTGCGGCCGTGAACAGTTTCGGAGAAATGACGTCTCCCTGCCTCACGCCCCGCTGCAGGAGGATAGGTTTCGAGGTCTGGTCCTGAAGTCGGACTGACATAGTGGCGTTTTTGTACAAACACTTCAGCACCTCGATGTACCGATAGTCTATCTGGCACCGTTGGAGAGACTGTAGCACAGCCCATGTCTCGATCGAATCAAAGGCTTTCTCATAGTCCACAAACGCTAGACAGAGAGGCAGATTATACTCCTCGGTCTTCTGTATAACCTGCCGTAGCGTATGTATGTGGTCTATGGTGCTGAAGCCTTTTCGGAATCCGGCTTGTTCGGGAGGCTGGAAATCATCGAACCTGCGCGCGAGACGATTCGTGATGACTCTGGAAAACAGCTTGTAGACATGGCTCAGAAGTGAGATGGGTCTATAATTCTTGAGCAGGGTCTTGTCGCCCTTCTTAAAGAAGAGTACCACCACACCTCCGCTCCATGCCTGTGGCGTTTTTCCCTCGAGTATGACGGAATCGAATAACTTCTGAAGGGCCTTTAGGACCGGTTTTCCACCCGCCTTCAGGAGCTCAGCCGTAATTCCGTCCTCACCCGACGCCTTGTTGTTTTTCAACTGTTTCAGAGCCATCCGAATCTCATACAGGCTGACGTCCGGGATATCTTCAGTGTAGTGTCGAGTCTATCTAGCTCTTGGGTCGTTTGCTAGATTTGCAGCGGGTTTGGAGATTGACGTGTATAACTGTCCATAAAAAGCCTCGATCTCTCCCAGAAGCTCCGATTTGGCGGATACGACTCTGCCATCGTCGGTCTTCAATTTCGTGAGCTGGCTCTGCCCAATAGACAGATCTCGCGCAAACACCTTGGAGCCCTTATTCCGCTCAATCGCGTCTTTAATCCTCTCGGTATTAAATCTGCGAAGGTCGCGTTTCAGAGATTTCGAGATCCGTTTATTGAGCTGCCGGTACGTGCACGCATCATCTGAAGACTGCAAAGTCATTTCACGCCTCTTCTTCATGAGCTCAAGAGTTTGATCAGTGAGCCTCTTGGTCTTGCTTGTACGAGTCTTAAAAAACTTAGACCCGACCGTATGGACAGTTTCCACGAACCCATCGTTGTATTCGTCCACGGAGCTTCCTAGGCACTCGAAACGATTTTGAAGTTCGAGCTGAAAGTTTTCGGAGTTTTGGATCTGGATCTGTGCAGGGCGGAGCGTAGACTTCATCAGTCGAGATCTTTCAAGCTTGACATTGATATTCAATGCTTTCAATGCTTTGATAGAAATCAATAATATAAATATGTACCAAAGTGAAAAACCTAACAAAAGTTTTGTTCCAATTCACCCCAGCGTTCCTATTTACCTCGTTTGACGATACTGTATACAATAGAATAAACAATATAACAATGTTATAAACCCATTGTCGTTTGGCGTTCTTCAGTGCTATCCATAACATTGTTGTACATATCAAGAACATGTTATTATAACATGTTCTATAACATTCAGTGTCCACATTATCTGAAACATGTTATATAGCAATGTTGTATAACATGTTATGTTATACAAGGTGTAAGAGACAGCCCTCCACAAACTTTAAGGGCTTGCTCAGAAGACGAAACTGAACCACCTTCCACAAGATTTTTTTCAGGAACAAAAAAACAGCCACATCATCATCATCTTCTTGCCCTTATCCCGTGTTATTTGGGGTCAGCGCAACACGTAATTTTCTTCCATTCTATCCTGTCACCCTTCATGCTACCACAAACTTCCTTTTTCTTTCAAATCACTCTTTACATATTCCATCCATCTTTTCTTTGGCCTCCCTCTCCCTCTCCACCCATCCACATGTATGCTCTACTATAACTCGTTTAGTACATGCGTTTTGATCCCTCCTCTTTACATGACCATACCAAGACAAACGAAAAAAAAATCAGCCTCACCATACAAAATTAAAAACCGGATTGGACAGTTTGTATGGAGAGGCCGATTTTTCTTTTCGTTTCCTGAAAAAAAAAAATTGTGGAAGGTTCAGTTTCATCTACTGAGCAAGCACTTAAAGTTTGCGGATGGCTTTCCCTTACACCTTGTATAGTCTGTACGCACCTTTAGTCAATCAATCATCAATGTAGCAACCTAAACTACCGACACACCACGAATCAGTTTCCAATGAGTTTCCGAAAATATCTGGGAACTAACAAACACACTCCATCCTAACATGAATGACGTCCGAAGCTTTACATCTTACGTAATCGACAACTATTAGATAAGTGAACTTGTTCTTCATCCAACAATAAACTTTTACTCATCATGAAAAAAAAAATACAGTTTTGTATTCGTAAATTACAAGACCGGTCGTTGTGGCGACGCTTGGGGGAGGCCTATGTCCAGCAGAGAACATCTTTCGGCTGATATGATGATTCTTAAATAAGATATTACATATTTGACGTCGTCACGGTTGGCGCAGTGGTGCAGCGTTTGGCTTCTGCGTTACGTGTTGCGAGTTCGATCCCCGCACAGAATAAATATTTGAATATAACATTCCACAACTGTCACACAACGCCGTCTAGTCCTAAGCTAAGCAGAGCTTATGTTATGATTACTAGACAACTGATAAACACACTTATATATTTTTAAGTAAATGATGATCAATGATCATGCTCATCGCATAAATATTTGTTCTTGATGGGAATCGAACCAACGAACTGCGGCGTAGCAGTCAGGGCCACTAGCCATTAGTCCAACAAGCCAGTCAACGTCAAGAATGATCTACAGATAAGTATTTCGAGTCTGGATTTCTTGTCTATGTTGTGTCCACATCTTAGAATTGATCACTTCATGATCTGACCAACTAAAACTAGCCAAATCGTTTAAACGCTAACATTTGATGAAATGTCAATCCCCGTTTGGCCATATCATTGGTGTAGGATTTCTATGATAGTAAAAGGTCTAAAGAAAGTAGCCCAAATGAGGATTGACATATCATCAAACTACACGTTTAACCCTTCAGATACCGTCAATTAGAGACACAATAGTAAGACAATAGATGCGCGGCCACCGGTGGTCGCTTGGGGATTCATGAATTAAAACGATCTGACCAGTTTTACTTGACTATGTCATGAAGTGATCAATTTTTATCTATCACACGGGCCACAAAAAAGCTAGAAGCAGCTGGAAAAAAAAGTTGAAGCGCGCGACAGCTTGTGGCTGGAGGAGCTAGAAGCGGCTCCTAGCTTTTTTTGTGACGGCACCGCCGCACACGGACCACACAAAATAATAATAATAATAATAATCTTGTGGAATCAGAAGTTCCGTACTACAGGTATGTGCCCGACCCAGTTCTCGACAATGGCAGTATCACATTATATTGGGATCGATCTATCATCACTGACAGGACTATTGTTGCCAATAAACCTGATATAGTGGTGATAGATCGACTAGAGCGTCGCGCAATGATTGTTGATATAGCGGTCCCTCATGACGAGAACCTCGTGAAAGCTGAGAAAGACAAGCAGATCAAGTATCTTGACTTAGCTCGCGAGGTTGTCGACATGTGGGAAGTGGATAGAGCAATCATTGTGCCGATAGTCGTAACGGCCAATGGCTTAATAGCTAAGAGCCTCGAACAACATCTAAGGAGGCTCTCGTTAGGCAGCTGGATCAAGGGCCTGATCCAGAAAGCAGTACTCCTGGACACGGCGCGCATCGTTAGGAGATTCCTCTCTCAGGAGCCCTGACCACCGGTAGCTTGGACCCTGTTCCCGATGCCGGTGGGCTACTATTTTTTATATTTTTAAATGTTTTTTTTTAATGTGTTTTACTTAAGAAATATTTAAAAATGTAGATAATATGTACATACTAACTAATAAATGGAATAATAATAATATATTTTTATTACGGACAACATAGCCCACACAACAAATCACAACAAAAACTGAATGTTAGTAACAATTATTAACTTATAAACTATGTTAGTAAGTATACGCCACTACAGATAATGTGCTTTTAATGAGATGCCGCACTATGGGGCTCTCATCATGTCTATCAGCAATCACTTTCAGGAGGCTGTTACTACTGCCACGCAATCTGGCGAGAAGAGACGCATTCTTTTTGCGTATGACAGCTGAGAAACTGTCAACTCTGGCTTGAGCAAACATCTCCGAAGCACTGCAATAACGTAGCAGCCGCATCAACGCCCTGAAAGCGTTGTTATATTGGACTCGGCCGCCACAAAAAGAAGCTAAAAGCGGCTTTTTTGTGGCCTGTGTGCGGTAACACTAAGATCTGGTTTCGACATCTATATCATCATCATATCAGCCGAAAGACGTCCACTGTTGGACATAGGCCTCCCCCAAGGGTCGCCTCAACGATCGGTCCTGTGCGTCCCGAATCCATTGGGTTCCCGCACATCTATACGAGTTTACATATTTTGTAAACGATACAAAAGTAATTCATAATATGGGACAACATTTTTAACAACGAAAGGAAGAAAAAAACTTATATTTTCTGAACTTTCCTATATTCTGCGAGTATCGTTCAGTTTCGTGATAAATTATGCAGTAATGGCGATAAAAGAATTCTCTATTGAAGCATTTCCATTTCCGTTTTTATTGGAGTTTGTCGCGTATATTTGTTCTTGTACAATCTTTAAACAAGCGTGGGTTTTTCGGCTATTTTTGGTCAACTCTTTTTTTGTCCCGTTTGACATTTGAACTCTTACTCAATTCTTACAAACCACAATAATGTTTTTAGGTAAATAAAAAATGTAGGTACAATGATCTTAGCACTTAAACTTCGTAGAAAATGCCGCAAAAAGTTTGCGCTACGTGATTCTATAATTTTAAATCACGGAGTGATACTACAGTAGTTCTTATAATGTTTACATCCATAAACTAAAACAAAAATTTACTTTTGCACTGATAAAAATATGACATGTGATGAGTAATGAACCGTTGACCTTGAACCTAAACTTGCTCATTTGCTCATCCTATCAGCCATCTGGGTAAACCCCAAAACCATGCACTTTTAAATTCCGATTTCTAGCTAACGTAGGACGGCGAGCAATGGGTAGCTCGCCATCCGATCGTCCGCTAACCGTTCCGACCGAGCATAAGTCGGCGACGGCGCGTACTGTTGCGCGTATGTCCACGCGCGTCCCAAGAAGATCTCAGCTAACCGTAGGGACCCGAAAGGGTCGAAGCTTACTGGGGCCAAGGGTCTGCTTCTGAAAGAAAGACTTGTCCCGGGTATGAAAACCAACGAAGGAGCAGGAGTGGTTTTTTAGTCAGCAAAAGTCACACACCCTGGCACTCCACTTCGCATAAGATTGGGAGCTGTCATTAGATGATTTTGTCATTTACAAAAAACAAATGCACCTCTAAATAAAACATTCGTCAAACGCCACTACAACTCAGTTCCCATTCAGCGGGTAACCGGCGATGGATACATTTTCCACGTGGCTAATCATACGAGTCATCCAGGAGATAATTTTACGTGTCAGAGTACTAACAAAGAGAGCAGTACTAACAAAGAGAGAACGTCAAAGCGCCCGCAGGCGCGGCGGAAGCGATTTGACTGCGGAAGTGATGTCACAGGGGGGCTCGCGACGCACACACACGCATGCACTTACAGGGTGATTCGGATTCTGTGTACATTTTTGTGCACGTCTTGATAATCATTCGTAAAAAATAAAATAGTAAAACTGGTATTAATTCATGAATCCCCAAGCGACCACCGGTGGCCGCGCATCTATTGTCTTACTATTGTGTCTCTAATTGACGGTATCTGAAGGGTTAAGATTGCATAATAAACTACAAATAACAAATTATTTTCCTAAACATACAAAAGAATTCAGACGGCCCTGTTAATATAAACTTGACCCCTGAATTTGTTTCGGTGTTTGTTCTCAGGGTAGTCAGCTAGGAAACACCGGCCTCATCTCGTTATAACTGACTGAAAACAAAATTGACGTGTAAAAGTGTTTTTGGAAAACTTATTTCCAAAATAAAGATCATTTATCATTTATCATATATGTTCGCTTACAAACGTGTACCACAAAGAAGAATTATTTCAACATCTTCTTTTTCTTTTTATACGCAAAAAAACTCTCAAAAAGGCAAAAAAATGTGTTTCCCCGAACGCCAACCAACACTGACGCGTCGGTCGCTTAGTTTGGCCAGCAATATAGTGAATTTTATTCCGGTTTCAAAAATGCAATCGCTTCAATATAATGAATATGTAAAAAAAAGCTAGCTCCTGGGGCCTTATTCTATTTACCTTCAGCCAGTGGTTTCGATCGCTTGATATTATTTTATCCTAAGGGAATATAATCTTGGAATAAAAACTTGGAACCATGACCTAATTCAGGACATGGTCTAGATTTACCTAAATTCATTCAACCGTTAAGGCGCAAAAAGAGAACAAACTGCTAAAATTATTTTCGCATATACAAACCGAATATCGATAGATAAAGGATAAAGGATAGGTTAAACCATCATGAATTCCAAAATTCCTTTTTTTTATAGTTTATAGGCTCACGTTTGACCACTATATCACCTAATGATAAGCGAGGATGTGGCCGACGATGGAACACGTTTGCCTAGAAGCAATCTATTCACTCTCGACTTTAAGACCACTAGGTGAAAAAAAAGAATAAAAAAGAGGGATGGCGCTATCAATCATGCATATTTCGTCTCTCTCTAACATTGAAATTATGACACAAGAACATAATACGAAACGTAGAACTAATTACGAAACATGCTGTATAATGCTCTTTGCGCAAGTTATTTTTATTGACATTGACTTTTGATTCGTTTGCGTATAAATGTCATAGGTCATTATTATGTTGATAAATGATATGTCCCGATGTCAACTCACAAATCGACTCCATACAGGGTTGGCGCGTAAAATTATGTAAATTGTCAGCTGGTTGAGTGTTAATAGTGCCATTGTCCTATTTATTTAGGTTGTTAGCGAGATAGCAGTTGTAACGTACTATTAGAGTCTTACTAGTTCTAGGAATGCGTAAGATAAGACTACGATATGCAAAGTGCACCTAATGGTTAAAGCAGTAAGTGCGATCTTCGTTTGACAATTATGATCCCAGTACAAAAAAACGGTATTATACAACACGTGTCTAGTATTTTAATCTAAAGAATTGATATACAAAATTGTCTAACTATATCATGAAAGATCACAAAGTTATAAGCTTGTTATGTTAGCTGGTTGTCCGCACAAATACATGGCCACCGGGTCATCCGGGTGACTGGGGTTTTTTTTGCTTCCGCACCCAGCTGTGCGCTGGCGCCTAATACCCTCATATACTAAAAATAATGTTATATATGACTATGGTGCTACCACGGGCTCTTAATGCGGTCCATTTTACGACCTAAACTGCCGTATAGTGTGTGTATAGCTCCATCCCTCTTTCTCATTGGCACGACTGACATTTTATTACGTCATGGTACGTTCCTTGAGCTCAATAGTATTCCTTATTTGAACTATACGAATAACATCATCAATCACAAATGCTGCACTGATTGGACAGATCCACTCAAATATGTGTCATCATCATCATTTCAGCCGAAAGACGTCCACTGTTGGACATAAGCCTCCTCCAAACGTCGCCACATCAACGTCCTGTGCGTCACGCATCTAAATATGTGTCGTAAGACCGTCTCTGACACTGATCGGCATGATACCTTTTGATTTGACCATTACCTGATTGGACTTTAATTCATGAATCCCCAAGCGACCACCGGTGGCCGCGCATCTATTGTCTTACTATTGTGTTTCTAATTGATGGTATCTGAAGGGTTAAAAGAGAGTTTGAGTTTGTTTAGATTTTTCTTCTCAGGATAGTCAGGTTTAGAAAAAAATGGCGTTTTATCCTTAAAAACCATCGCAGACCCTAATCTGCATGATTTCCATTTAAAATTTGACCAATACATGTTTTTCAAAACATTTGAGAAGGGAGAGACTATACAATAATAGGTATAGGTTGTAAGATAGTCCATTAATATATTCAGCGTGTAATGTCCCATTGTTGGGTAAAGCTTTCCCTCTAAGTCCCACGTTCTTTCCTATTCTCTCTTTTTTTCAGCTCACATTGAACCAATGCCGAGTTTACTAGGTAGGTTTGTAAAGAAGACATATTTTTCATGCCAATAAAAAAATAAGCCGAAGAAAAGTATCTGATGAAATTTACGTTACACAATAACTAAATATGAAATAAACATTTGGCACACTGTGTGTTGTGTAAACTTATATTTACATTTTGTTACTCACTCTCTTACCTCATTTTTATTCGCAGAAGTCTTTGCACTGAAATATTTTTTTCATAAATATTATGTCACGCCGTGAAGCTGAAAGCTTCCTTCCGTCCACATCATTATGAAACTTTTTCATTTAAAACTTTCTTGTATCAACGCCATCTATGCCTTGACGCTGAAACTAAAGTAATAAGTTCGTTATATCTCCGCGAGATGTCTATTCTGCGTCGATTTGTACCAGAAGTTTGCAGATAGGTACTTACAATAATGATGCATTGTTAGAACAGAAACCAAATTAAATTATTTTTATTTTACCATGATATAAGAATGATTTGACAGTTTTTATCCTAATAAATACCTATCTAATTTTCTTGTATTTTTACTCAAAATGTACCTACCTACATACGTTTAGAAAATATTTAAAAAGAAAACATTAGGTATTTTTAAATACTTAAATATGGTTCTTTTTAAATTAGTTGGTGCGAAGGGAATCGATAAGATAAAATTACAAACAACTGAGCGATATGTTATTGAGTAATTTAAAATTCCAGTGACCTAAGGTTCAGATGCGCAAGATTTGTATTGCGTAAATGTTTAATACGCTTTAGTATATTAGGTAAGTACTTAAATACCTACATAGATACCTTTTTTTTTCATTTTTACCTTAGCTCTTTTTGGTTTAGGTGAGCCTCAAATATGTACACTAGGGGACAAAAGACACCCTAAGATTTATGTACATGTAGGTAGGTATATTATTGTACTACCTATATACTGTTTTTATTTGTTATAATGCAATTTATGCGGCTTAGTTAAAAATAAAATAAAAAAATGACCCGTATCAAATTTACGTGAAGTTGTTTGCAACGTTACAATAATCTAATTCTTACCTAACCTAACCCAGGCGATTATCGATCTATAAACAATTAGTCCGTATGCGTACTGGCACTGTATATTATGGAATAAGGTACTTACTGGGTACCTCAAGGGTTGCATTTTAGACTTGTTTATAATGGAAAGATACATCAGTAAGGTAATATATTCGGTTCGTTGGTATTAATATCTTATTACGGAACCACGATACATATTCTATTATAGATATAGAATAACTATTTAAACGCAGTCATAGGCCAATAATTACACACGGTTGCTGACGATGGTTTTAATTACAACGTAATAGAGAGGGGTAGGTGAGTTAAATTATTGACATGGTTCAGACCCCGCGGGTTATCATAATGACGATTCCGCAGCTACAGCTCGCAGCAAACTAACATGTCAGTGGTATAATTACCTCGGTAAGGTCTATAGTCCCTTGAATATCTGACCGGAATTAAATGGACAGATACTCGTACTGCCACCTAAGTGGGCACGAGAGTTGTGTCCATTTAATTCCAGTCAGATGTTCAATGGACTATAACGCCTTAAAGTCAAAACTATGGAAAATGCTGCTGC
This sequence comes from Mythimna lalbum, assembly GCA_949319445.1. Taxonomy (NCBI): domain Eukaryota; kingdom Metazoa; phylum Arthropoda; class Insecta; order Lepidoptera; family Noctuidae; genus Mythimna; species Mythimna lalbum. The sequence continues at coordinate 6,436,377 of OX439348.1, read as the reverse complement.
ACTGCAGAATATTTTTTTCTTTTTTGAATCTACTTAATAATTGCGACCGATGTTGCCAAAACAATTTCAAAAATTTCCATACCATCAACTCAAAAGGAAGAAGAATCATCAAAAATATCTTTTTTACTTTATTAAACTTATAAAGTAACATTGTAATTCCTAAAATCGTCTTTTGAGTGCTTTTCAACATACAAAAATCCTCTTTATGAGAATTTAATACCCTCTCTTCAAGTTAAATAAAAAATGCACAACAAATCTCAAATATTTAATTAACGTTTCGCCAAGATTACAAAACAATGAACAGATGTTTATTAAAATAAAGAGTCGTAAAAAATAAATAATCTTTATTTTATTAAGAAGAACTGCAGTCGTTGTTGTTGTTGTCAAAGACAAATTTTTGTTTTTTGGTATTTCATAAACATCTTGATTATCTGTCTGTGCGTCCATAGATACTACTACGTATTATACGTATTCATATACTTAACTAAAAATGTCTGAAACCAAAAGTGTCTGCTTGTAGCATCAAAATAACATTTTTATTGAAAGCTTATGAAAATATATTCGATAAAAAAAATATGTTTTTTTTTTCCAAAAATATAACATATAACAAAAAATTCATGGAATGGATTCAGTTACTGATTCTGAACAACCTATACGAGTAATCACGTTTTTCGCATAAATACTATAAATAATGTTGTATATACCTATTGAGTTACTAATATATTTATTAGTTTTGATGTTAATAACTAGTCGGGAAAAGATTAAGTAGATCCAGTAGATAGACAGAATTCCTAGCAGGCAAAATGTCAGTATAAATTTCACACTTCGTACAATATGTGACACTAGAATCAGATGAACAGACTGATTTATGCGATATGAGAGCAGGCATCTAGTTTACTAGAAACTAGAATACCTTTGTCTCCCAGGACACCTTTGTGTGAGTACTGAGACTACTGAGGGAAAGGTTGAGAGGTCAACAACCTCGGAGCTTATGTGCAATATGTAGATGAAAGTATACAATCAGACTTCGTTCATTTGAAGACGAGTGTGTGAGTGATTGAAGAGATTGTTACTGTACAAATTGGATTTCATATTTTTGTAAAACTACAGACGGTTTTTTTTTATTTATATAAACTTGGCTGATTTCCTACCTGCTAATAAGCAGTGATGCAATCGTTTATGGTGAGGCGTACTAGTTTATTAGGAGCCTATTCACTCTAGCCTTGATGACACCTAAATTATAGTCGGGCAGAAAGATCGCTGCAGACAAACTTGGACAGATTTGGAAATACTTGGACAGTAAGCTGAACTGGGTCTTTCTTAACGTTTTTAATTTGACGTCAATGAAAGAGTTGAAACTGCTAGAAAACCTGCAGAACCTTTGTTTTAGGAACCTATTATCAAAGTGGTAGAGTCGAGTAAAAAATAATTTTAATTAAAAAAAATACAGTTTCCAACCCATGACGATCGACGATTTTCCGCACAACCACTTTACATGACTACGACGTTATTACACATTTTTCTTTCGATATTTTATAAATAGCTAATAATATCCACAAAACATCTTGCTTCTGTTTAAATCAAGACATTTGTGTAAAACTAAACCATTAAAAACTGTCTAAAAATTTACTAATTTGCGCAAAATTTGCGTGATATTTGGCACTAAATGTACACGTACTCATAATTTAAAAAGTCAAATTAATATATTTATAGAAATTGCAATTTTTTTCTAAAAACTTTTAGTGTTTATTAAAACACGTATTTCGATTTTCGAGTGAACTCGGAATTACCGAATGCCAACAGAACTGTTATCTCTCTCTTTTCTCACGTTACCTCTTTATTAATCGTTGCGTTGGATTGCATTGGATGAATCTACAAGCTTTAATCTCCGCACAAACACCTGAACGATTGGAGAGCCGAAACCACGTTACAGTACTTTCAGAATGCTGTTTTGACTGTCCCTCACACTCCTCAGCAGGCGGCGCAGATTTTTTGCGTCGCATAGAAACCGGTACTACAGTAACGAGGTAGTCTCAACAACATCCTAAAAGCATTATTATATTGGACGCTAATGAAGGCATTTCGGTCTATCATTGTTGTATATGGAGACCAATTGTTACAAACATAATATTTAGTGCTAATTTTATTTAATTCCCTACAATGCAATTTAGTCCACTGATTTGGCATTTTCCGAGTATCGATATTAGAATCAAAATCCACTGTTTATGCAACAACACAATAAAGGACGCTTGAATATATTCATTTTAAATTGGATGGCAGCTAGAATGATATTAACAACTTAGCATTTTGATTAGGTATGTTAATCTCTATGCATTAGGGAGTCTGCCTGTATAAGTAGCCTTTTCCCAACTATGTTTTAGGTCAGTTTTTTTTTTATTTTATTTTTTTCAATTTTTATACAATATCGACCCCAAATAAAACGGGATAAGGGCAGGAAGATGATGATGCATCACAAGATTCATGCCTTTTTTGAGGTGGGAAATCAAGCAAATCCTCTCGTTCAGTGGTGCGAGATGGTGTGACAAACTGATAATGGCTAAAACCAACCCATGTTCTGTCCCAGTTGTCCTTTCAAGACTGTGGTAAGTCTTTCGAACAATCCAGCAGATTAGTTTCATGTCTGACACAGACTCTTTCAGCAAATGCCTATACACCCTAAGTAATGTGGTTTACAAATTCGATTCCAACAGGGTCAAATATTTATACGGTCTACAGATTCGACTCGCCAAAGTCTGGCCATGATTTGTAAGGCTCAAATCACACCAGTATGGCAGCGAAGCGGCGAGCGGTTACAGTGTCATATAATTTTAAACTTTACATTCATAGCTATAATACTTAGTATTGCTTGAGCCTCGGGAGTCGTCGCCTCGTCGGAGTGCCCGTGAAGCCGCGGGCGCCCTCGCGACTTTTTAGACGTTTCTCAAGCGATACTATACCATTATTTTTAGTTTATAAATGCGAAACCTGAATATAGTTTGCTCAGAATCAGTAACTGAATGGATTCCAATAGTTTTTACATGTTATATTTTTTCCTAAAAATATAAAGGTCATAAGGCTCCAGCAAACAGCTGGATGTAAGTCCAAAATAACTTCTCAGTCACCTGGATGGCCTGGTGACTATGTATTTTTGCTGACATATCAAGCTTACAAAGTTATACTTTGTAGTTTTTAGGATAAGGTTATGAAATTTTGTACATCGATTCTTTACATAAAAATACTAGACACGTGTATCGGATAAAAAATTGTATATTATAGAAATGAAGATAAAGTTTAAAATTAAATGACACTGAAACTGCTCACCGCTTCGCTGCCAACTCGGTGTGGATTGAGCCTAACAGCACCCACAACGCGGTGTGGGGGATGTAAGTACTGGAGTGTAAAGCAAAATTAGTTTCTGAGGACCTACGTGACTTTGAAACTAAATTCTGAAGAACACTGAACAACTTGGACCACGTTTTGAACTGTGTGGCTTGTTTGCTTCCATGTCCTTTTTTGTCGGTTCATAAGGTCAACTTGCTTTTGCTGCGGTTTTGCCTGCTCGAAAGTAGAAAATTATCACAAGAAAATTCTCGACATAAAAAGTGCGTATCCTATGTGCTTTCTACATAAGCTAGAAATAAATTAGCCCGACGCACATGTGTAACACGCCTGATTTGCACGTAGAACGACGTCGCGTGGCATGTATCAAATGTAGCTCTACAAGTCCTGTTTCCCTATAAAATGTGTCGAGACCGACGCGCCCAGATGAGCTTGTGTAGGATACGTTAATAATGTAGTTCCACCTATAGTCTACACGTTTATCAAATTTTGGGAACACAGTTATTGTACTTACAGCTTAGGAGTGGAATTCCCTGCCGGAGTTGGTTTCCTGATAGCTACAACCTAGGGGTAGAAATCAAGAGTGAATAGGTTGTTCTAGGCAAGCGTGCCTCATCGTCGACAACATCATTGCTGACCATCAGGTGAGATAGTGGTCAAACGCGAGTCTATCAAAACTAACTTAAGAGCCTAATATGATTTTAGACTTATTTCTTTAAATTAATTTCTTTTTTAATTTAGTTTTCAAATTAAATAATTTAACTTTGAGTTACAAAGGGGGATGGCGGAGTCTAGAGAGCGAGCAAAGCGAGCGAACACAGACCCCGCCATCCCGAGCCATCTTTCTTCAAGGCTAGTCCATATTTTACTTGTTAAACTGCGTAGGTATGTTTAGTAAGAATTCAACACGTTTTTTCAATAGCTCATAAACTTTCTGTAAGTACTTAGAAAGTTCTGACTAGTTAAATCTCTGTAGGCGCGGCCGTTGAAGGTAAATGTGAACTGCCCACTTACCTGAATCGATAAAATTCCAGATACATTTTCTTATATATAGGTACTATGTCAAATATGTAGAATTTAAGAACTACACTACGTACACGTGTGCTACATATGCCGATCTAGGCGCGTCGATCTCCGTACATTTTATATGGAAACTAGACTTGTAGAGCTACACTTGATCCACGCCACGCGACGTCGTTCTACGTACAAATCAGGCGTGTAACACGTTTGCGTCGGTTTAATGTAATTCTAGCATTACTGTTTAAATCCCACCCGTGTTCTTTTAGTTGCCCTTTGCGTTCCAGGGTTGCGGTTATTTTTTCAAACATTCGCACAGAGCGGCTTATAACAGGGAGCCTTTTTTAAGCTTTTTAAAAGTTTCTAATAATATTGTGGGTAGGCAATATGGAAATATTGTAATTTTTTTTTCTGTATTGACATATTATATCTAATTTCTCTATTCGATAATAAAATCTCTGTAGGGAGCCATTTGCGAGGTTGCGTAGGTGATAAAGTACGTCATTAATCAAACACATTCTGTCATCATTATAATACGATCAGGTTCAGAGTACTCCATCCTACTTTCCAGTAATATACTAGACTGTACACGTTAAGCCTCGTTTACACCATACCAGTAAAGTTTGTTTTAGTACAAACTTTTTCAATCAATGCAGCTCTGAAATCAATGGATGATTTCACAGCTTAAAAAATCATACCTATATACAAACTTTTGTCTATATTATATTACTGTGATTGTCTACCACATATTTTTCGATGTCTCTAGGCAATAAGTCGGTAAATCATAATTTTTATGATTACCGATCGACGAAATAATAAATACTAACTAAACTATTTCATTATGCCGTACACTTGTTTTCGCTTATTCAACAAAAAAGTGGTAATATTGCAATCAAAACAACATAAAGCGATCCCTTTTACCCAGGGTAACCCATGTTAACCCTCATCGACAAATGTGACACCCTTTGTTCTTTCCGATATCTGATATTCACTATACTGATCAACCTTTTACTGTAGCCATATACTCTTTATTTTACAAAGGAGTGTAAACAGAGCTTTTAGGGTAATTTTCCATCAGAGATGTGTAAGGAAGCTAAGCAGTGCGAGGATGTGTTTGTTCAGGAGGGGCCCAGCTGAGTCGAAGCCTACTGGGGACAGGGTTGTCCGAAAAGGAGCTCGTGCCCCGGTATGCAGGCTAAAAGGAACGGCGCGGGCTTCTTAGTCAGTAAGAGTCTGACACTATCTCCCGCTCCACCCAAGAGCGGGTTTTTTCATAAGATGAATTTCCCCGTTGACAAAAAAAAAGGATGTGTATTTTTGAACCACAGCTGTGCCAAGACACTACATTGTCTACGGTATGGTTTGGGGAAGAGTCACCGCGGTCGTGGTATGAAACACGGGTAGGTTCTAGTGGCAGTCTGACACACTTTTTTGTTCCACCTTCAGTGAGATGAGATTGTTGATTTCCCACAAAAAAAAAAAAGTTTACGTAGCGCGGAAGCCTAGCGGATACTTTTCAGCTGTTTGTGCACACATTTCTCGTTCGCGTCACTTGCACGCAGCATTCACTCATATTTTTCGTTCGCATCTCTTTCACTCATTTACTTATGTGATCAAATCTTTAGCTCCGTTAACCCTTTTCCCTTACAGCAGCACTAAGAGAGGCAAGCAAAATGAACTGGGACCTTATCATGACATGGAGCTATACATCTTTCATAGCTCTATCTTTTTAACAATCCAGGTTAGGTCGTCAAATGGATCGTGTTAAGAGCTGTAGCCTCTGATCCCAGTGATGGTGTTTTTCTTTGCGCAACACGTATGAAAGGTGGAAAACAGGCCAAATACAGAACATTATAATTACAATAATATATCTTTTTTTTCCCATGTTATATTTATTTTACTCGTATTTCTTAGTTAGCTATGTATTTTGTGTCTAAGTACTAATTTTCCTTTTACTTTGAAACGCAGTGTCTACATCACTATTTTCTTTAACTATCCTTTCGCAGGTATACCGGGAGAGATTTCTTTAGAAATAAAAATCACCTTTGTAGGCACTATTTCTTCTGTTTTCTTCTTGTTTTTTTTTGTTATTGTGAGTACATGTATATATAAATAAATATAATTGTAGTTGAGTTTCTAGGTAATGCCATAGCTCTCGCAATCAACAACGTACGTCGTAATTGTTGTCACAAGTACCGGGGCTATATAAATCACCGTCTGAAGGTTCTACGCAATATATTGCTTCTCCACACGCCATAAACATCTCGCTGAAGTGAGCTTTGTGGGAGCTTGTGTTGGAAAATTAAATTATTTTGTTTGGTCTGTTATTTTTTTTCGAGACATGATTGTAATAATGCCGTTTCTAATTTAATAATACGCTCATAAGATTAGACTTATCTTAAACCTCAAAATTAGGCGAGTCAATAAAGCCCATTGAACAGGGCTTAAATTTATATTAAAACACTATGAGAGTAAAGGAACAGTGAGTGTATCTGAATTTGTGCACTCTCTTCCGTACTTCGCTTATTTTTGAATTGCCATCATGATCGAAATATTGACAGAAGGGTTCATCATCAGCCTTTTTAATGTTTCCACTGTTGGTTATATTATATTATTATATTATATTATTAAATTCCTAGAGAGGACTCTAGGAGAGGGAATGGGCTGTAATCCACAAAGCGGACCCAGTGCGGGTTGGTGGCAGTCACAATCTTCGAATTTTTGGTTCTAGGACATGCCGGTTTCCTCACGTTGTTTTCCTTCACGGTTTTGAGAGCAGTGGTGATGAAATAAATAACACTAAGTAATGCACCTGACAGGGTTTGAACCCGCGACCTGCAATTCGTAAGTCGGAGCCATTACCACTCGGACAGAAGGGTTACTATATGTATATATTTATACACACATTTAAGTTTAGAAGTCTGTTACCAAAACAAATTATATATTCATGGAACTGTACTACATCATTACCTAAATGTTTTGTATGTAACAGCTTCCTAACATAGCATTGTCTATCTTGAACGCAAATTCTAGATATATTCTAGTGCTAACTATAGGACTTCCGAGGAAACTGCACCACATGACAAAGGGATTATATCAGGTGAATGAGCAGCTATGATATTTGATAGAGGGATAGTTTCCTCAACATATAATATTAGGCTCTAGGATTTGTGTCCAGTTCACAATTTATGCGAAATACCTATACTTGCCTTGTTCTTCTTCTATACGCAAAATCAGTCAAATTTCTTGCCCAGCCCAAAAATCTTGCCTTGTTGATAAGCAAAGCATTTAAATGCATTGGGTACAATTTGTAAAACTAAAATACCTACATATTTTTATAATAAGCGTAACCTATTTTCCTGATTTATTATCATAGTGGCTTGATTATAATTACAAGTCCTACGCCTTCAATTTTTGACTGGTTGGTTAATCTAGTGGTTAGTGATCCTGATCGTTATGCAGGTCGTGGATTAGATTCCCACCCAGGACGAATGTTGTGTGATGAGCACGATCATTTGTTCTGTGTCTGGGTTTAATTCCTCTATAATTTGTATGTATTTGGAAATATATATGTATGTTTATCAGTTGTTTAGTTCTCATAACACAAGCTCTGCTTAGTTTGATACTAGATGGCGTTGTGTGAATTTTGTGGAGTAATATAATTAATGTGCTTGTAGCAAACCATAAATGTTAGACTCTTTGAAGAATGCGACACGCTGTGACATACTATTTGATATTTACTCAGTTTACACTACCTTGACCTTTTATCTGCTTGTTTGGAAAACTTGTTGATTCAAAAATTGCTACATAATTGCTTATATTTGCTACATATAGTAAATAATTGCTACATAGGATATATATTTAGAAATACAATATTTTTTTTGACCAGCCATCCTGACGTTTGGTTGGCTGGTCAACCCCTAGTTTAAAGTTAAGCATGCAGACTTTCCCAAAATGTATTGCGTCAATAATTGCTACATATTTACTTCATTTATCTAATTTAGTTGTAACTTCAAACATATGTTAAATAAAGGATGTAGCAATTGTTTAAATTATCCCAAGGAAAAGTGCCAGATAAAATATTAAAGGCAATTACTTAGTTATGTAGGTGTCGGTTTAATCGTTTAGGCTCTGGTGTTATGGAGCGAGCCGAGTGCTGCAGTGACAAATCTCCACGTGTATCAAACGACGTTTTACAATACACTTACGAAGAAATACTTACTTTCTCTGGAAATAACGACTCATTTTTTTTTTCATTTTATACTGAAGAAAATGTTCCAAAGTTGATTTTAGTTTTGATTTAGATGGCAGCAGGCTATCACAAGTAAGTACTTATTACTATTATTATTATTTATTATTTATTATTATTATTATTATTATTATCACAATATCTGGTGACGGCGGTACCATCTAAAGAAATCTCTTCAAATCTTAAATTCAACCATTTTTTCACAAAATATAACACAAATAAGAAATAATATTTAATAGACTTTATTCTCGCGCTTTTTATCTGCAGATTGAAGATTCTTCAATCATCAAAGAAGAATCTTCAATCTGCTAAGGTGATACTTATTGGATTATTGAGGGTAGGTACATACCTATTTTCGATACACTTACTCGAAAAAAGGCTCTATTTGCACTACGAATAGGTTCAACATGACATTTTTATCGCTTTTTTTTAAATTTATTTACCATGATTATTATTTTTTTAAAGCAAAGAGTCGGATATTTTTAAGGTTTAATATTTAATGCTAATTAAAATTATATTTATAAACAGAATAACATGAATAAATAATACTATTTACACAGTTTTTAATTATAATTTTAATTTGTTATTATCAGCAAATTAACAATAATCTATATTCTAAAAATATCTAGGATATATAAGGTTTGATATCTTTGCTTCTTCTTCAATCTGCAAAGGTAAAAAGCGCGAGAATAAAGTCTATTAAATATTATTTCTTATTTGTGTTATATTTTGTGAAAAAATGGTTGAATTTAATTCATGAATCCCCAAGCGACCACCGGTGGCCGCGCATCTATTGTCTTACTATTGTGTCTCTAATTGACGGTATCTGAAGGGTTAAGATTTGAAGAGATTTCTTTAGATGGTACCGCCGTCACCAGATATTGTGATTAAGTTAATAAGTACTTACTTGTGATAGCCTGCTGCCATCTAAATCAAAACTAAAATCAACTTTAGAACATTTTCTTCAGTATAAAATGAAAAAGAAATGAGTCGTAATTTCCAGAGAAAGTAAGTATTTCTTTGTAAGTGTATTGTAAAACGTCGTTTGATACACGTGGAGATTTGTCACTGCAGCACTCGGCTCGCTCCATAACACCAGAGCCTAAACGATTAAACCGACACCTACATAACTAAGTAATTGCCTTTAATATTTTATCTGGCACTTTTCCTTGGGATAATTTAAATAATTGCTACATCCTTTATTTAACATATGTTTGAAGTTACAACTAAATTAGATAAATGAAGTAAATATGTAGCAATTATTGACGCAATACATTTTGGGAAAGTCTGCATGCTTAACTTTAAACTAGGGGTTGACCAGCCAACCAAACGTCAGGATGGCTGGTCAAAAAAAATATTGTATTTCTAAATATATATCCTATGTAGCAATTATTTACTATGTGTAGCAAATATAAGCAATTATGTAGCAATTTTTGAATCCACTCGCATAGACCAACGCCACAGACCACCAGCCATTCTGACGCACACGAATTTTTATAGAAAAAAACGAAACCTATTTTAGAGCTAATAAATAATATAGATTGGATTGCCTTACTTCAAGGTTTGAAATTCCTAAATTTTGTAAGTCATCATTTTTACGTAGGCCGAAATCTACATATTTAAAAGGAGAAACTGACAGACTGACATTATAACTACGCACAGCCGAAGCTACTGGGATTAGGAGTGAGAAATTTTGAATAACTTTTTCTTTTATGACGTAGGCGAGCACTGAGAGAATTTTTTAAAATTCATCCACGAAAGGGATTAGATAGAGGTCCAAATTTTGTTCGGACAAACCTACTTTCACGCAGGCATAGTCGCTGGCAGAGACTAGTCTTCATATATAAAAGGAGAAACTCATCAAAGCATAGCCGAAACTACTGGAGCTAGGACTGTAAAATTTTATGACGTAGGCGAGCACTAATGCCTTGATCACACGTACCGAGTAAACGGGCGAGGCAGTGCTCTCGGCTGAATACTCGGTATGAAACAAAGCGTCGACTGCTCGGCCGAGCTTTTATCTCTACAACCCGCTTACACCACTGTCTCGGCCGAGAAACATTTTAATGTCTCGCCCTTTTAGTCGGTACGTGTGCAGATCAAGGCATAAGAGAAGATTTTCTAAAATTCGTCGTATAAGAGTCGAAAGATTGTATGTAGAAATCTACTTTCATGCGTGTGAAGTCACTGGCCAAAGCTAGTATCCAATAAGTTATTAATAGTGTATCCGATGGTACTTGATCTTCCTCACTTACGTATGTATGCTTCAGCTGCTGGATCAATCAATGTACAATGTTCCGTGAAGGCTCGCAAAGTGGTGCGAGAGTAATATTTTTCATATTGCGGCAACTCATAGTTCATGTAGCATTGAAGTAGGCAATCGGAGGAAAGAGGAATTGGGAGCAAATATATTTTTCTTGTATATTCTTTTATTTTACTTGCTATGCTTTTGTGTATGTTTGTATACAACATTATTTTTTGTATATGCGAAACCTGAATATAGTTTGTTCAGAATCAGTAACTGAATGGATTCTACCGATTGATAACGATATCGTACAACACAGGTCACTGCTGGTCATAGCGGGCATTAGGCGCCAACAAACAGCTGAGTGCAAGTGCACAACAAACCCCTCAATCGCCGAGATGGCCCGGTGCCTAAGTATTTTCGCTGACATAACAAGCTTATAACTTTGTGATTTTTCATGATACTGTTATGAAATTTTGCACATACATAGATTCTTTACTTAAAAATACCTGAAGCGTGTTTCTTGTTTCCTACAATTAAACTAAAATTAATGTTGTTTATAAATAAAATCTTAGAACTGCTGAAGAATTAGAACCATTTTCTCATAGTGTTTGTTGTGGAACTCCTTCGAAACGGCTTGACCAATATTTAATATATTTGTTAGGGCTGAGAGATTGTAGACTAGTGTCTACCTCCACCCATTTTTGTCTTTGATAATTCAAATAGCAGAACAACGTTTGCCGAGCTCAGCTAGTACAAAATAAAGCAAAGAAAAACAGAGTAAAGAAAAGCCGGCGAACATGTGCAATGTCCTGAGAGTAACGATCGATGATCATCCGAGAGCTGCCACGACGGATAAGACCTGTGTACGGACGGTGTTTACGTCGTAAATTGGCATTTTTTATTTTAATATATTTTCACTGACGAAACTTTTTTTAACTGATTATACTTAATAGTGTGGGCCCGTTTTAAAACATAATACATACATATAACACTTCAACTTGTATATTAGTATCTACTTTAAATTATACCTATATTTTAAAACATTTTAACTGACTATACTAAAAAGCTTCGTGGTGGTGGTGTCCGAATTGTAAGTGACAAAAATATTGAAAATAAAATGTGTTGATTCGGACACTCTCCGATTCGTCACTAACGTGTCGTACCTACAGAGGAGACACATTTGATTGTTGTCCCTTTGAAAGAAAAGGGTGTTTGTTTGTTGTGATTTACTTACAAAACTTTTAACACAATAGAGCTTATTCCTGAGATAAGCCTATAAGTTGATAAAATTGGATTTATTAAATCTGTTTTAACTTACCAAGGCTGCTTTGATTTTTCGGTAAAGTCACCCTGACCCTGCAACGCAAAGGTCGACTAAAATCGGGTGGATTTAAGTCAGTAAAAATCTGACACTCTCGCTCCACTCAGAGCAAGAGAAGTCATTGGATGGTTTAGACCCTTAAAAAAAGGTGTGGTTTTAGTCGGTAATAATCTGACACCCCCTACGAAACTCTAGAGCGAGTAATTGTTGAATTGCTGAATGATTGCTCACCTCAAAACCTACTAACCCAACCTAACCTCTAAAAAGAGAGGCAAAAATAGCTATGAAAGACAAAAACATTTTGCCAGCGATTCTGAAAATAAAATCAGTGAACTTTTTGTCTTTCAAATAACAATAAAGGTCACTGGGGCAGAGACACAATCGACAACATCACTTTGGCCATCAATGTTTAACTTGCCATTTGTGCACGGACGATTAACCACGACTTTTCCATAAACCGTATTCATTTCCACACAAAATGTATGCAAACTAGTGATGGTATTAACATTGTTTAATACGACATTTACTAATATTATAAAAGCGAAAGTGAGTTTGTTTGTTTGTTACGCCTTCACGCCTAAATGGCAAAACCGATTTTGATGAATTTTGGTACAGATAGTTGGGACCCTGGAGACGGACATAGGCTATTTTTTTTTTAATTGAGAAAAGGGGGAGAAAGAGGGAAGTCAAGTACAAATATTATTATTATTAAATTAAAGTATGTAGGTATAATAAACGCGGGTAAAGCTGCGGTTAAAAGCCAGTTTATTATATTTTTTGCAAACAAAAAATACATATTATTACAAATAATTATAAATACATATAATTACAAACAAAAAATGCAGGACACGATTACACACACACACACACACACACGACACGACACGACGCGACACAACACGACACAACACGACACAACACGACACGACACGACACACACACACACAGAATACAATTTAATTTAGGTTGTCAAATTGTCCGACAGGCTTTATGTAATACAAGTCATGTCAGTGGAAATTTGGTTGAAATGCGGCCACTTCGAATCGTAGTGCGCCGGGAATCCACAGCGGACAAGATTAATTAGAGTTGCGGTTAAATTAATAACAGGGCAAGCACGCACCCATCCGGCCTTCAGACCACCCTAAACAATAGCTAATCAAATAGCATTATTGTTCATGAAAGTGCTTTGCGGATTATTCCAGGGATTACTTTTGCCTGTTATGATGGAAACTGTTGCAAAGCTAGTCATGTGCTTAGCAGGCAGGGGCGTAGCTTACCACCGTACAAACCGTAGGGGCCCAGCAGGGGAGAAACCTACTGGGGTTTGCGTCTGAAACGAAAACTCTGCCCTAGTATGAAAGGAACAGGAGTGGGTTTTTAGTCAGTAAAATTCTGACACTGCCTCTCGCTCCGCCCAAGAGCGGGACATGCCATTAGATGACTATCCCATCTAAAAAAAGCTAACGCCATAGCAATGATACAGGGCCCCCAGACTACAGGGACCCCGATGTGTGCAAAGATTCGTAACATTATGTTACATCCACAACTTTAAATTCTCTTTTCAACTAAATGATAGGATATGTTCCTTTTTTGTAGCTCGCTCCGATAGTTTTAACATTCTACACAAAAGGTCACAATGAAAACTTAAATCTTAGTTCACATGGTCCAATCAACGACATATTTTCAGTCAAGATCCATCAGAGTAATACCATTTTCAACTTTGATGACAAAACCACTTTCATATTTCAACACAAAAACTAATACAAAATTATATACAGGGTCTACGGGTTTTGGGTCTATCTACGCCCCTGTAGAAGATTACTTTGATTGACCGACAGCGTTAGCTCCTGCGATGTATATTCTAACTATGCTATATAAGACAAAGGAGTTACGATCGTATGGACTGGATTTAAATCCTAGGTTTCATAAAATGAATGGGTTGTATAAAAGAGTGAGGGACGATGCTTGAGTGTGTCTAGCGCACCTCTACTACCAATCTTGTTGATTGGTCACTATTTTTACCTCAGCTTGGCTCATAGTAGCGTAGACTAGAAAGAAGAATAAATATAATAGGTAGTGTAGGTGCAAGTGTAAAAAATATCAAAAGGACATTTCGAAATGGTCTCTGTCCCTATCCGCAGGTACGTGCACACATTAGTTCATCACTACAAGGTTTTCCAGAAGTCTACAGAATCGTTTAAAATTATGATTGCGGCCTTGGGCACAAAGGGCAACTGAATGAACATGGTTAATTTTTGCCAATCCCTTTCGCTCTACCCAGAGCGAGAAAAGTATTTGATGGTTTCCTTCCCCTAAAGAAGGTCTTCTTGAAAGAAGTCAGTGAGTACCTAATGACCTTAAAGGAAGGTGCTTATTTGAATACTGTGTCTATATTCAGTTTTGCATACATTATTATTGTATGAACTATCACTTGAGACGGTTGGTGTGTCACTTGAGACGGGCTGGATCGATTTGTTTTTTTTTTTTATTGATTCTAATAGCAAAGTTTTCGGAGAAAAAAAACGGAAAATGTTTCTCATTGAACCGAATAACATCTTTCATGTCAACTAGTTACACAATACCAAACACTCAATTTAGCTTAGCTAGTGACCATCTGTAACAACTGCATAGTAAATTAGCCTTGCATCTTTCCACGTAGGTTGTCCGAGTCAATTGGCAAATTGGATCATTTGAACGGACGGAGGGGCTGAGCTAATCCGCCTCTAGTTACTTCTAGTTATATAGCATTGAAATCTTTCAATCTAGTTAATGAGAACAGTTGAAGTCTTTAGGGGCATGTAGGTGCAGTTTTCGGTAAAATTGGCATAAGTAATCACTATCATCCGGCGGGTGTATACGACGAGTATCCACTCTTACATGTTGGATCTTCTACGGTTCGGACTAAGCGTTTCGCTTCGTTGTTTATACCGCGTACATCTAAAGACTGGCACAATTTGCCTGCTGATGTCTTCCCATCCAATTATAATTTAGGTGTCTTCAAAGCTAGAGGTGTATAGTGAATAGGCTCTTAATAAACTAGTGCGCTTCACCGTCAACGATTGCATCACTGCTTACCATCAGGTTGGATCGCAATCGAACACTGGTTTATATCTTAAAAAAAAAAAACATAATTGACGGATGGATTGGTGATAGTTTGTTGACATTCATTCTTGTTTGCCAAAGGGAATAGTTGTTACCAAGATAATAAAGATTACAAGTAGGCAGATGTCCGCGCCAGGAATCCTGACCAGCAAGGTCAAGTAATTCTATCCAAGGAATATCGTGTTGTCCAGTAATTAGGTTGTGCAGGTCTGATAGGCCGTTGCTCCATGTACACTGGTATTCAGTCGCATCCGCTTAGAATAGAACTTGACCCAAGCAAGTTAGGAAGAGACGCAATAGCAGTTTGGTTGGAATAACCTCTTTTTTCAATGGAGGTGCCGAGGATTTTACACCCTGTTCCGCCTATTTTTAAACAATAACAAAATCGTTATTTCTTCAAACAGTCTTTTAGTGACTTCACAACATCAGCGAGTATCTAGTATAAAAAAGTTACGATTCTCAGGCGCAACATCATCATCTCCCTAACCATTTTTCTAACTAACTTGGGATCGGCATTCACGGCTGCTAGTCTAGCTGGATGTTGATAAATAAGAACATTTCTTTCTCTGGGGCATAAAAAGGTATTCTCAGGCTCATCTCTCTAGCCTTTTTCCCAACTCGCTTGGGGTCGGCTTCTAGTCCAAGGTAATCTGGCTAAAAAAGAGAATTTCTTTCTCTGGGGTATTTTCAGGCGCAACATCATTATCTCTCTAGCCTCTTATTCAACTAGCTTGGGGTCGGCTTCCAATCAGGTTAGATTTACGGCTAAATAGGAGCATTTCTTTCTCAAGAGCATGAAATGAGTATTTAACCGTAATTGATAATCAATTTGAACTAATTCTGCTGACCCAGAATCGCATTCGTTTCTACACAAACGTTCATTATATATGCATAGAAGGTTCGAACTGAATAATGATGTGCAATCACTATGGGAAATTCTCTAATGGCCACTATTACTTTCTCTCATCAGGAATTACTTATCATAGTCATACGATTTTCCCATGTACTATAAATTAGCTGCCCGCGGCTTGATTTGCATAGAAACTTCAACCTCGAAGCCCCTAATACTCGTAACCCAATGAAAACCTGACGACAATTATTATTATTGTCTATTTTTTGGCAATTTAATAATGCATTGCTTTTAGTTGCTTAACGTGAATTTACAGAGACATAAATATTTACTCCTTCCTAAACTATATACTAACACAATATTAAAACCACAAGATTAATAATATATTTGTACTAGCCTAAATAAAGGATGCAAATATCTCAAAGGGGATAGAAGTACTCAAAAGGCCATTGTTGAATGAATAGTCAAAATGATGAGATTGTTATGAGAACTATGCAGAAAATAAAAAAGAGATAAAGATTAAATTGGCAAAAAAAAATTATACAGAGAGAAGCCCTGACTCCTGTGATAGGTGGGAATGCCTGTGTTATAGCAAGTATTGTCTTTTCTTAAATATTCGGTGAATATATGCCATTTAAGTAAAAAAAAAAAAATTGACTAAAAATTTAATATTCTTTAGAAAATTGGCTTTAAGTTTGGTGCACCTATGTTGTCAGTTAACCAGCATAACAAAACAGGTTTATTTCAGTAGAGATAGATTAGTTTCTAGTCTAATAACTGACTTACGATTAATAATATTCACCTCGAGCGGGAGCAATTCAATCTTCGCGCAACTAGGGGGATACGGAATCCTAAAGTTAGGCTCGATCCTGAACTACAGGCTTCTGATACAAGCAATAATGATGAAGTTGAGAACATAAATGAAACAGGAGATAGCATTCCTGCAGAAATGTTGATTCAATACAAGTTAGTCGGTAAAGCAGTGGAGTTATTGCCATGATGTTTGGAATGCGCTAGTTTACCAAAAGCTGTTTGTAGGACTTCATTCTACAATTCATTTAATTTAAACATAAATTAAATTTTTGGCAAAATATGTACATTTTTTAATGTAGGGTACGAGAGAGGAATAACATTTTAAGTAATAAAAAAATACATTGCCGATTGCGTTTTTTTTTTTTAATAATTAAAATGACGTTATGTCAATGAAGTTGACATAATAATAATTAAAAGAACTGGTAGAATTTATTGATTTTCAAAGGTCAAGTTTTATGACGAAACGCCATTAAAATGCCTGTCAAGTCATCAAGTGTTATTTATAAAGGAAAGGATAATATTAAAATAACATGATACGGAAATTGGCATCAGTAGATCAAAAGTCGTTATGCGTAGTCAGAAGCCAGATTATCTGAAACCAGAGTTGTTAATGTTGTGTGTCCTGTTACTCAGTTGGTATCGCAGTCAAGCACTAATTTATATCAATTAAAAAAAAAAGTTACTGGGTTGCGAAGGTGAGATAAGTAGTCGCTCCAAGTACAATCCTCGCCCGTCAAAGTCGTTAAGTCTTCCAATCTGTAATCCTTACTAATATTATAAAAGCGAAAGTGAGTTTGTTTGTTACGTCTTCACGCCTAAATGGCTAAACCGATTTTGATGAAACTTGGTACACGGATAGACCATGTCCTGGAATAGGACATAGGATACTTTTTATCCCGGAAGTATGTTCCCTTGGGATTATTTTCTTTTATCAAGCGGGCGAAGCCGCTGGGAGCAGCTAGTCTGTAATAAATAAATAAACTCGAAGCAGCTACATTCAGAGACCCGAACATGGTCGAGAAAAGGCTACACAGGTTACCCGAAAAATTTCCAGAAATGTCTAGTGTCCAACCAAAAACAGTTTTCGTCGCCGAAATCGTCACCGAAATTCAGTTTTAGTTCAGTTCCGACCGAAATCAAAACCGAATCTTCCATGTATAATATTCCACATAATATTATTCCACAACTGTCACACAACGCCGTCTAGTCCCAAGCTAAGCATGGCTAAGCAGAGCTTGTGTTATGAGTACTAGACAACTGATAAACATACTTATATATTTCTAAATACATACATATTATAGACATACATATTATAGATAAATTACACCCAAACATAGAACAAATGATTATGCTCATCACACAAACATTTGTCCTGGGTGGGAATCGAACCCACGACCTCCGGCATAGCAGTCAGGGTCACTAACCACTAGACTAACAGGCCAGTCTTAATAATCAGTCTCTTTATACTTTTAAATAACATATATAGCTTGTTTGGAAACTAAATATTATAACCACTCGCAATTTCAGAGCAAACAAAGCAAACTACCACAGAGCTCGCGGCGTAAACACAAACTGAAATAAACAAGTCATGACACGACTATGAGCGTGGACGCGGAAAATGATAGTTCATCGCTCGCAGCTCACTGCGCCGATCGAAGCACGAAACCTGCCGAATTCAATTTCGGTTTTAGCCGAAAGCCGAATCTCGTTTTTTTGCCGAAACCGAATCCGAAAGTTCGGTCACTACTAAAAGCTGTTTCACTAAAGTTTTAAATGCATTAAATGGCTTCTTTAATTTCCTATTCACTGCTAAGTACGAACAGTCTCGCTAGTTTCTATTATAGAATCAGAGCTCGCTCGACACGACTCGCATTGGGATGCAAATTACATTATAACATTCAATGATTATGAATGAGTTCACGCCGCCGGATGGCAATGACCCAAGGTCATTCGGAATTGACACTAGTTAATATATTACTGTTGAACTACGAGTATTATGTTACCGGAAAGATTATAAAAATTTTACTGGTGTCGTCATTTTATGGTCGAGGTCAAAAATATGTCTTCTAGTAGACCCGGCGAACTTTGTACCGCCTAACAGTCAATGAATCGAATGATGGAATGATTGGGACCAATGCATTTGGCAGTTGCTGTCATTTTTCAATTAATTTGAATATTTGACTGGCCTGTTGATCTAGTGGTTAATGTCTAAGAAACACCTTGAAATAGTAACTCGATGACGTACTCAATCCTGCAGGGGAAAACCTTTGCGCAGTAGGGAAGAAATAAACATTCTAAGCTTTTTTTTCTTCTAGCCTAGATTATTATCCACTGTTAGGGCAACGGTCACCCCCTTTTTATTAAAAACTTTTCTGTTTTGTGCGATCTTTGGCCTAATTTCAGAATTCTAATTTACTAGCTTTTAGAGGCGACTTGGCTCAGGTGAAAGTAGAATATATCCCAAGGAAACATACTTCTGGTTTAAAAAGTATGATTGAGAGTTTAAGTAGTAACAAACATACAATTACACACTAACTTTGGCCTTTAGAAATATTGGTGTGAATAAATTTTATCAATAGGAGACTCATAATAAATGTCAATAATTATCCCTTGAGACTATCCTACAAGAATAACAAACATATTTCATCCAAATTCTTCGAAACGTTGGGTTGTGAACAAGATTAAAAAATACGCATCCAAAACACTGACTTTAACGCTTTTGATATATGATTAGAGATAATAAATTAATCAATTGATGAGTTATCAGTTAATCATAATGACGCATGCACTTTTTGCAATCATCCTGATTAAAAATTGAACGCGGTACATTAAAAGTCACCATGAGTAGAGCAAATCGCTCTCAATTTGGTGAAATCAGACGAATCTGCAATGAATAATGCAGTTCATTTGGTCACCGAATGCGCTGCCATGTCTGTGACATCGATATATAGGATGTGGCTAATTTAGCTTGCGGCTACTGCAATAATACTCCAATTTATTTTAACCTCTGCTACATTTCTGAACATTTTGTATACGCGTTACAAATTTAATGAATGTACAATTCTAATTAGCTCGCCATTCATTTTCCTGGCTGTCGTTTTGACGTTCGTTTATGGAACAGCAAGAAATATGGCGGAATTGCATTTTGCAAAAGCTTAATTATATTGTAAAGATTCGAAATGGTAAAGCTCTATAAATTAGTCATTTTCTTGCTAATATGGAACTACTTTTTCCTTTCACCTTTGAAGTTTTACGTAGAATTTCGTTTTATATGACACTTCTTTTTCAAAGGCGAAGCTAATAAACGCTCATTTTACACATAGGTTTCAGGTAACGTTATGGGATATTTTTTCTGTTCTTTCCGTTAAAAAAGGAAAAAAGATACGACCCTACCTTTGATACACTGAAAATTGTAGATAATTAAGTAAGCTTTTTTGATTTTTATCGTACCTCTTTTGTACTGCCAATTCCTGCGTTCTTAGGTTCTTTTTGGGATGACTGAAATATCGTTTGCCGATATCACTGCCGGACGACCAAATATTCCTTCTACCAGTCTTTGATCACCACTTGTCTACTCCACCTGCCATCATTTGTCCTACCCAACTCCTTTTTGAGTTGTAGATAGATCACTTAACTGCAAAAGGCTTATCGCTGAATATGACCAGTTTAATACAAAGTTTATTACGTAATTTTGTTATTTAACATGACTTTAAACTCATAGCCGACTTCAATCCTCCAACTTTGACTATTTCCGTTGGGAACAACGATTTTTACTGCCATGCAAACTCGAATAAATTGAACTCGGTATAACAATTGAAGTGCAGTTCATGCTCGATCGATGTTAGACATATATAATGTCCTTCGTATACAGTAAGAGAAGTTATTTGAGCAATAAAATTTAGTAACCAGAATTGTGTGAACGAACATACTAAAATATGAGGGGCCTTACCAAGACGTATTTAAATGTCAGGCGTGCGAGCAAGACGGAAAAGGATGGAGCTATACACCCTGTATAGTAATAGTACAGTTTAGGTCGTCAAACGGATCGCATTAAGAGCTCGTGGTAGGGATCCATGTCAAACTAGATAACTAAGCACGCGTTTTGTTAACCGTCGTTATATCAATCATTATAAGTTTAAAAAATATTACTGAACTAATGATATTCTATCTTAAGTATAGCTTTATTATATCTTGTATTTTAATTATAATGAAATGTAATATTAGTGACGGATTTTAATTAGAGTAGAAACTAAATCCTCATTCATACCTACTGTATTTTCTCTAAGTGGTTTCATTTGAATTTCTAAATATACATATTATGGTAAAATTAATCTTTTTTTTATACACCCTTAAATAAATGAAATAATGAGTGAGTAAACTTTGATAACATTCTATTTATTTCAAAATTAAAACAAAGTAGACATGTAAAGCTTTCCATCAATCATCGGGCATGTTTAAAAGAAATTTAAACAGCCCAAAAATAATAATTTATATTTGATTCATTCATCCATTCACTCACTCATTCGTTCATTCATGATTAGTCTATGGCTTGCCCAACTGTCTCAAGCTACTCATAGTGGATTCGGTCGAGTTTATTTCCAGATATTTGTTACATTTTATTTTGGGCCTTCCTGTCGCGACTAACGTGCGAATCTAAGGGATAAACTCCTCTTAATAGATCAATATGAAGAAATACGATGTTATATTTGCTAGTTTTCAGATATCTTGTATATTTTTAGTACCTACTAAGTTGATAATCAGTAGCATTTTTCAAAGAGTCGATTAGGTAATTTCCTCTAAGAATATAATGAAAATAAATGCTGGTATGCTAATAAAGACTTACGAGTAATTTAACAATACAATAGAAAATATTATTGTTGAAAATATGCGAGCATTTGTAATATTACGAGTTGTTACCATAAACTCATAAAATAGCCATGAAACACATCAAAGGAATTGCCTTTTTAATCGACCCCACTAAGACCCAGCTGAAGTGCAACGAACAACAAACACTTCATACAATACAGAGCCTCAAGTGCTACTACACGATGGCCACTCCATTATACAGCTCTTTCCAACTCCTGCCCTTAATCCCATGCAAACTGGAGCAGAGAAAGGAATTCCTATCACATTATATAATAACTAAATCAAACCGCATATAATCTCATTACCGTTATCTAGCGAAATAACCATAACACGTCGCGTTTCCATTGTTTTCCATTTTCCGTGGAGTCTCGTCGCGTTATCAGTGTGTGGGTTTAGTTGGCCGGCGGCCGCCACGCTCGTCGCACGCCCGTTCGCCGCCGTTTTAAGCTTTTCCCGAGTTTTCCGCGCGGCGACCGAACGCCGCACGTAGCCACCCGCTCCCTCGACGTACCGTGCCGCATCGGGATATGTCACCCTGATATCGAATTAACGGTGTGTATAAACAAGCAGTGTTTATTCCTATAAGTAAATCGAGTTAATGATAACTTAATGTGTGTCGACCCCGTGTGTGTGGCACGTGATCGGATTACTGAATCCAGGGATAATATTGTTTTTATTGACGTAAGTAGGTAGGTTTAGGGATTTGTTAATGAATTAGATCGCGATTGTGTAAGATTAGTGATAAGGAATACGGTGTGTCGAAGGTCGCACAGATTCACTTGTTTATCTTTTTATCGCTGTGTACCGACGCTATCTGTATGCTGATTGTCGCCACTTTTTATTATTTATGGAAGGTTATTTGCTTTGACATTTTTTGTTGTTTATTTCCTGTTAGTGAACCGTGAAATTTATTATTTAATTATGTAATAAATTATTTGGAAACCCGTGGAAATAATTGACACTAAAGGGAAAAAATATCTACTTTATAACAATATGTAGGGTTAATAAACTTTATAGAATGTGGGGTCTTCTTTTTATATGTCACCCTCCCTACATATTGGTCACCCTCTCACACCCTACACCCTGCCACCCTATAATGCGTATGCATATTTGGTTTATTGTATACTTTCGGTCGTATATCAACAATATTTCTTTATATCAAGCGTCTTTTTAAATGTCACCCTGATGAAGAACGAATAGATAGAGTCGTTTACAATTTTATGATTATTTCTTTGTGATAGTTGCAAGGTAAAGGATACAATAATGTCAATAGTAGTGACATGGATACCTATAAAAATAATTTAATAAATCTAGATATCTAACAAATTAAAATCTCGTGTCACAGTTTTTGATATCGAATTCCTTCCTTCCAAATGGCTTTTGTAATTTTTTGTTTTTATGTGTTTGGTAGATCTGAGAATAGGTCGTAGGCTATGTTTTAACCCCCTAATAGTTTCAATCTTTGATAATAATTTATATGGTAGAACAACGTTTGCTGAGTCAGAAAATTAATAGGTGTATAAAGCACAAAAATATTTTTACCTATGTCCACCTGTATCTGTTACACATTTCGAAATCATACGATCAATTTGCCACAAATTGATATCATTAGAAGTACATTAATTTAAAGTTAGTTCTAAATGTATTTTAAAAATATCCTTTTTTTCCAACAAAAAAAAAATGTATTTCTTTGTTAGCATAGTAGTAGCACACACTCCTATAGATATATGAATGGAGAAATGATGGTGACCTATAGGCTACAGTACATCTTTTCCTCACTCTTTAGACAATTCATACATGTTCTTACGTTCTGTATTTATACGTGAATTAATTCTACAGTCCTAATAAAGCAACTACTATATAATAATAATAATAGTACTACTGTGTACTATATCAGTGACTTTTATATAGTCAAGTTTGTGTCTCTCGCACTCTTTACTACTAACTTTTATTGAGTCTTCATGCAAATCATACACCAATTATCAATAAATTATACCTCATAACTGCATACTATTGCATTAATTATATTTTATTATATTTACTTGCAATCTACCTAATGATAAATTCATTAAAATGGAAATAGATTAAAATCAAACTCTAGGTTGGCATTAACCCAGATAGCTGGAATTAATTAAAGTGTACTATTATTTATTTATCATATAATCATGAGGTAAAACATCTGTATCAACATGTTGTGTGTTAGTCATATCGTCACGCCTGTTTTCATTAAAGAGGTTAACAGATGTCCAGAACTCCTGACTCATTATTCTGATTGTCCACATTTCAAAAAGTTATGGCGAGCTTTCTCTTGTTATCTAATTGAAAGCCTTTGTCAGGTACTATTTGAAGTTTACACATATCAAAATGATTTTGGAGAATCTTTGCTTTCAAATAGGATTGATTTTTCAAAGTCAAAGTCAAAGTCAAAGTCAAAATATTTTATTTCATATAGGCCTACAAGGGCACTTATAAAACGTCAGAAGCTAGTGCACGGTTCAAAATTGGTCGTTTCCTATGGAGAAGAACCGGCAAGAAACTCCATTCAAATAATTCATTAGAATTTTGTTTTTCAGATCAAATTAAATCATCAAATCAAAACATTTATTTGCTAGAATATGGTACATAAGGTGTTATAGTAAATTTGTTTCAGCATGTCCTGCCATAACATGGCGTGCAAATATATTCACAGTCAGCGTCGTCAATTAATCTAACTTACACATTACAGGTTCTATTGACTTGTCTTCTAAATATTCTTTAAGAGATATTTTTTAAATAGTAACAGATTAAAAAGTATTTTTTTAAACATTGTCAACGGTAGATCTTGTATTCATTTTTGGGCTCTTAGTAAACTAGTGCGGTTCATCACGAAAGATTGTATCACTTTTTGCAATCTGGTGGGATCGCAATCAAGCACTGG
This sequence comes from Mythimna lalbum, assembly GCA_949319445.1. Lineage (NCBI taxonomy): Eukaryota > Metazoa > Arthropoda > Insecta > Lepidoptera > Noctuidae > Mythimna > Mythimna lalbum. The sequence goes on along the minus strand of OX439348.1, from coordinate 6,411,655 downwards.
TGTAAATGATTTAAAAATTCATCGTGTTTTCGTTTTTACGCATCGATAACAGTGAGTAGCGTCACATTGGTAGGTAATTACAGTTGATTTATTACTAAACAGAAAAAACAGCTGTTTAACATAATCTACATAATGTAACACATTGCTCAATTTGTAGGAATATAACCTTACAAAATTACGCTACAAATGACGCACCACGCATTATTCAAAGAAAAACAGCAGGTTCCACATTCCTATCTCACAATCACGCATCTATTATACCAAAAAGGAAAATACATTGGACAGATTCTAGTTTGCAGGTCGTGGGCGATCAGTAGCTCTGATGACAGCCGGCAGGTCAGGGTTAAGTACTCAGTAGTAGCAGGGTTGGTTGCTTGCTGGGGTTAAGTCAAATTATTTTATAATAAAATGGTTTTGATTTACATGTGGACGGATAAAGAGGGAGAGGGAGGCCAAAAAAAAGATGGATGGATGGTGTGAGAAGTGATATGAATAAAAAGGGAGTTAGTGATAGCGTGACGAGCGACAATACGGAATGGAAGAAAAAAACGTTTTGTGCCGACCCCAAATAAAACGGGATAAGGGCAGGGAGGTGATGATGATGATCTCATACTGCTGCCAAAAAATACTTAAATAAAAAAGTTAAAATCGAGCAAGCTACAATAAAACTAAAAAAGAAAATGATCAATCCGTGATCTATCATAAATATTTGAATATGTTTTATTCATATTTATTTATGTATGTTTATTTAAATATAGTAAATAAGCATAAGCTTTTCTTTATTTGATTTATTATTTATATTAGATATACTGTTGTATATGTTAATATGTGTTGAAGACAGAACAAAAATAAAGATTATAGAAAAAAAAATTGTGTCATAAATTATAATTCTTTGCATTTGCCCATCCTTAGTGAGCACAGCGCTATCAACCATCTAGACTAGATGAATATAGATCTACATTATACCTATCTTTTATTTTATCTACCTTGACAGCCCACGTCAATGAAAATTGAGATAAGTGGGCGTCATTTGCGACTTGTGTCATCCGAATTAATTTGACGTTAAGATTTAAGGAAGCTCATGAAATCAATTCTTCCATAGATGGTCTTAATTAATTAACTAATAAAGTAAAATATTTAATGGAATCTATATTTATTAGTTTTTGCATTCTATACTTGCTATATCAGAGGGTCTTTTTTTGTTTGTATTTTTATTAGCTATATTTTTGGATAGCTTCAAGTCTTCCTATTTGTAACCCAAAATAAAAATAATCTACTTATGTACTAGCATTATTTTATACGTGGATAAAATTGTGCAGTTTCATCCTGCAAAGTACAAGGAATTGTATCATAAGTTTGGTATGACGTACCTGTCGAAGTTCTCTCAGTATTGAAAACGATGATGTGTTAACTTAATCATATAACCACAAATATTTTTTTAACACGGACGGATGTTACAGATCTTTAAAATTCTCGGATTTTTCTTACATATAGACTCTTCTCATGAATTACCATGTATATTAGTGAACCTCATAAAAATCCGCTCAGTATTTAAGTTTTGGATTTATCGCAAACAAACAGACAGACGCAGTGAGGAATTTTGTTTAACAATATCTAAGGAATGTAAGTATTATAAAACTCGGCGACTTACTAACGCCTGTTATTAACATAATATGCCATAGCATTTTATATTTGTTGTGCTACTGGAATACAAAATGACTAATGACTCATGTTTTACTAAGACCATACATGTGTCACTAGTTGCTCTTAGCAAGGAAAACCTCAGATATATTCGTAATACATATAGCATTGCTTGGACAGTGTAAAGGACATTTATATGACTATTTCTTATGCCATAATTAAGTGACGTGTCTCTGCAGACAAGTAAGGAGTCATAGAAATTATTCCATTAGTACAGTACCTACTTTTAGATAAATTCAAACCAACTATATATTATAAAATAGAATAGAATAGAATAACAAAAACACACACAAACAAACAAACAAAAACACACAACAACAAACAACAACAAATGAAAATACAACTTATAAGTTTTCTGCTGGCAATGACCAAAAGCGTCTAAATCTAAAATCTTTAGTCAAAGTAAAGTAATAACGTAGTAGTGCTTTTTGAATACCTACAAAGTTGACGTACCCTAAAACCGCCGTTTGTCTTTCTAGAGCATTTAGCTAATTAAACTGGTAAGAAATACTTTACAATCCTTACTAATATTATAAAAGCGAAAGTGAGTTTGTTTGTTTGTTTGTTACGTCTTAAATGGCAAAACCGATTTTGATGAAAGTTGGTACACGGTTAGACCATGTCCTGGAATAGGACATAGGATACTTTTTATCCCGGAAGTATGTTTGGGATAATTTTCTGCTATCACACGGGCGAACCCGCTGGGTGCAGCTAGTAATGAATAAAGAGAAATCTTAAGTATTTTCGTCAAATGAATATTTCAAAGTATCATCTTTCATATCATGGAAGAAAACAATCAATAACCAACCATCATTTATCACCGCAAACAGTAATGCCACGCTAGTAGTAAACTAAAAATAATTTTGTCCCCACGGATCCGAACTATAGCTACATTTCACGAAATTATAGCTTCATTTTCCAAAATCGTTGCGGAATTATTCAGTACGCAACATAAGTGCATTTATGAAATAACAAATGACCACTAGCAACTCATTAGTCCTTACAAACAATTAGTTGGACAAATAGTGGCCATACTCACGTTCATTTGGGAAATGCAATGTACATCTGCGTAGTTATCGAGTAAGTTATTGTGAAATCAAATGAAAATTTAGGACATAAATTAGTTTTATCATCTGGAACAGCCATTAGTAAAACCAGAAAGCTTAAATAAGCACACATAGAAAGAGAAAGATTAGTCTTTTTTTAGGCTTCCCCAGGGAAGTATCTTTGGTCCACCGTTTTTATCCATTTGAATTTATATAATTATGGAGATGCTCGGTCTTTTTAGTTTTTTAGATAGTTAGGTTTAGTAAAAATACAATGGTTCAATTTTAAATCATCTGTGTTCTTACTAAATTCCTCCTTTAAACACTAAATCAATAAAAATTCGTTAAACAAAATTCCAATCGAAACGTAAGTAGTCGTAATCTGACTTATCGATCATTCATTAAAGAGATTGAAGTTCCAAATCACGGTCCACGAACGAAAATAAATATATTATCGGTCTGTTTGGTAAACACACGTTGCAGGCAAGACCATCACGGAGTATTTAGGTCAGGGACTTAGCACGTGGAGACTTGGACTACGCCCATCCAGCCATCATGGCCGCGCACTCGGATAATCCCTGTCCACACTTGATAACTATAGATATTGTGTGATGTTCGTACTCCCCATAAATTGAGTATGTAAGGATATTATAAAGCTTTGAATTGTTGTTAATGAAAGTTCACCGCTTTTCAAGTAAAAACTTGGTGATATTTTCTGATTTTATAGTGAATACGAATGAATTCATAGCTTGTTTTTTAATAAAGAGCGTTTTTTTTTTAATTTTTCCATCTTCTAGGAAGAGGCAAAATATTTACCAATTTTTATATTACTATCTAAATCAATATGTTTCAGTAGCTAAGGCTATTATCCTCACGTTTATTCAAACGGAAACTAAAAACTCATATGCAGCATTCTATAGCCAAACGCTTGAAAGATCAAAAACCTGACTATAATGTTCCATTCTAATCTCATTATTCGTGAATGCACAAACAATAGCCCTTATTTCACGTCAATAAATGCGATTGATCTTCCCGGCGCCTTTGGCCAGCTGCCGTTACATCATAAATTGGCTGGCCAATCAATTTCCATGCTTGTTGCAGTAAATTCTAAGTCCACACAAGGCTTTGGGAATCCTTTTACGGTGTCAAAGACCAGACTTTAGTCATAAACTTGTAGTGTATGTAACTTGTATTATTAGCACACACGGATTGTGCAAGAGATGGCAATATTAGATTATCTACTCCATGTTTATTGGTTATAAGTAACTCTTTATTTATGGTCACATCATTAAATTAATTAATTATAATTAGTGTCGTTTCTATGACTATTTATAGCTTACTCTTTTGACAAAGAGACGTTGTGATCTTTAGATGTCGATGAAATAACTAATGTTTTGTTTTTTATTTTGTTCCTCTCTTTTACTGTATTTTCTATTCATTAGGCACCAAAATTCGCTATTTCGTTTGTTGTTTCTCCCAAAAGGTTTGTTTCAAGTTTATTTGATTTTGTCTAAGTGGAGTCCTTAGTTACATTGTTTTCATTTCTATTATTGATCATATTGTAGTATTCAGTATCTAAACATGGACACAGTTCTATCATAAGTTTTACCTAGTCAATAATTACTGCAATGCACACTACGACAATCTCAGTAATTATCCAAACACATTAGATGATCATCTATTTGTAGGGATATAAATGGGGTTATAGCAACTATAATAATTCTCATTTTATGACAGTTGTGTTGTATATTTTAGTGTAATTATATTATTGTGCCAGTATAAATGTAGAACATCGAAGGGTTAGCCGAAGGTTAGACAGCCATTAACGATGTTATGATAGGTCCAAGTGAAAGGGGACTGTACATTAAAGTCAATAGCCGTATTTGGTAATAACTCTCAATTTCTCTGGTATGTTTGCTTACGCTAATATTGTTATGAACGCATGCCTTAGAGATAAGATAATTGGGAGAAATTGGACAAAAAATTTGCGTTATTGCACCAATAGTATAAACTAAATAATTTGAAGGGATATAAAAAATCATACATGAGCAAAATATTGCTAACTTAAGTAAGCTGGCAGCTTCTGAACGTGATCATTTGAAAAGTTGTCTCTTTTGACGTAAATAGACTAATGCAGTTTATATTTGCTGATCACTTATCGTTGAAAGCAATACGCTTCAGGCTAGTTCACTATTCTCGATAATTGTTAAGCAAATACTCGGCAAAATATAAGAAAGATCAACAAAACTGGAGTGGCCCAACACTCAAACATCACGTTCGCATATAATTTAACGTTCCCGTTTCGAATAATTACGAGGAACTGAATGAAATAAACGAAGTTGAATTCTATTCTAGTGAATAATCGATTATTGTTATCGTAACTATAATCGATTATTCACTCGAATAGAATTCAAATTCGTTGTAATTTTCAAACATTAACATACTTTAGGCTCGTAGGTGTTAGATTAAACAACACGTTCATACTAATTGTGAAATTCTTAGTTACTAAGTAACCATAATGGGTGAGTCGGACTTTCGTTTAAAGAAACGGAAGCAAATTGTTTAGGTGATTAAGAAACCGCTATTCGATTTAAAAAAAATAAAACAATTGAGATTGTAGATCAAGCGAAGATTTATGAAGTAAAAGATTGTGAAGCAGCACAAGTTAATAAAAAAGAAATGTTGATGGAAAATATTGCCTTAATCCTTCTTTATTTTAATAACAATGTCGGAAGGATATAGGTACCGAGAGGTTATCTCCATGTTAATAAATTACGTCTATTAGTAACAGCTACAAATGTTCATTTAGATTGGTTAAACTAGCCAATAATCGTGACCGAAAGCAGCCATTTTTGGTCAGCTGAGAGCTTTCATTAGCTTTTACGATTATCTATTGCTACGATATCCCTAATGTACCTATAAGTTTTGAATTAAGTGTTGATTCAGTTAGGGAGACCATTTGTGTTCTTTTAGAATTGCTGTAATTTGGTTTTTGACAAGTTTTATCATTTCAAAATGTTAATTATAGTAGTTATCAAATCAATTTTATCCAAAAATCACAAAACATTTTTACATTACAAATGACTTAAACATTAACTACGAATAATTTTAACCTAACACATATTATGTACGTATGCATACCTATGCAAATAAAAAAATCCCTGCACATAGCTGTAAAATACATATTAAATGGCAATTCTAATTTTTAGGAATCACATTTAGGAGTCACGATTATATCAATCAATCGTCCAGAAATATGTTTGAAAAGATGACGTGCACTCGAAGTTAAACCAAGCGTTTCGACCCAAATGACCCTAAAAAATATGTGTTTAGTAGCTTAAAACACAATATTTTATTTGAATCTTTACCTTTTTTCACTTGTTTATCAAGAGAAATTTGATCATCAACAATTTTTTAAAACCATATTGAGTTTAAGATTTACTTTTTATTTTCTACTCTTATGCTACTGTTTGCATTGCCTACTCATACTTACTCGCCTCGCCTTATTTCCCTTGGCGGATACACACAGGTAATAAGTGAAATACTAATATTAAAAGCCACGGGAAAAAAAGCTCCTCAATAGGAGTTACCACTATTTAATATCGTTCCAGATATTAAAAGGCTTCATTTCCAATGTTATCTCAAGACAAAACCGATAAAGAATCAATTAATAAACGGTTTTAACTGCGGTTGGTAAAGTTACGGAATTATTGCAAAGTTTTCCATCCTGTACCGTTTCCTTAATTTAGCCCACTTTGTGGTAATGATTCAGCTCATTCATTAGACCGACTATTATTACGTCAACTGACGTAGTGATGTGACTCAATTGTGTTGTAATATTTGTATTTTTGAAACCGAAATTTACGTGTGTCTTTTATTTAGAACATTATCTTTAGTGACTTGTTCAGCATCAATAGGAAAAGATGTTTCCGTGCTTGTCTGTCTGTTTATCTGCTCGCGACAAACTCAACAACTACTAAACGGATTTTCAAACGTTTTTTACACATAATACAAGCAAATAGTTGAGAAAAGCCAAAAATTATAAAATTTGTGAAACCTTTGCGAAGTTGGGATGAGTTACTAGTGTCAACTATAATATATGTAGATGAAATTTAAACAAATTATAATACTTTACGCACACATACAAAAATTAACGGCTTCAAAATGTTAAGTACAGTAGTTATAAAAACAAAACGGTCGTTTAGTATAAATATTAAAACATCTGTTCGCAATTAAGCTAGTAGCACATGTTTGTATTGAGCTAGACGTACTAAACCACAGTTTTTGAATCTCTACAATTCAGTAAATATTTTTTGACGAACTAGCTTCTGCCAGCAGCTTCGCTAGAATAAAAGTCGGCATTGATCGCAAGGGGACATACTCCCGGAAAAAGGTACTACTACAGAAATATTATAAGTAGAAGGCAAATGTAACTTAAAACATGCACATACTTTAACAATAAAGAATAAAAATACTATACAAGAAAAAGCTTTAACGCCTACATCGACGACAATACAAAAAGAAGAAAATAATACATTTACAAGTATAGAATATTGCTTCAGGGCGCTAGCATTCATGAAACACATACATATATAGGCTGATAAACAAGTTACCCTCCTTTGTGTCGTGTGTTAAATGTGGTGGTTTCCCATACATTTGACCTTGTCCTTTTTAGAGAACAAATGATGGCTGTTTACCGTAAAGAATGGAGTATTTAAATTTTTATTACATTTTCCATGAGTGAAATTTCCATGCCTTTTACTATTCTTTTATCGTTGTCACACTTCGTATATTTGTCGTCATTTTGTGACAACAGTGTCACGAATGAAGGCACGGTTTGCGTTGTGGTTGAGCGATTGGCTGCTGCGGATTCCCGCACCAAGCAAATATTAGTATGACCTACTGATAGTTGTGCCGTGTCTGTGTGACTTATGTATGTTAGTTTATTTGTTTGTGAACTCACCCGCGATACAGAAGTAAATCCTAGTGAGGCGCAATGTTTGTAAGATGTCTTGTATGGTTTACGTTGAAATTGCCTAGGGAGATTTGTTGCTTTTTTACGTGCTAGGAAAGACCAATCGTATATTAGTAGTATATTTTTTTTCCTTTGATTCAGTTTTTTGTAAGTTTGTAGTTCAAAATAGTATTTTTTCGACGGTCGGTCGGACGGTATGCAACGTGCAGACTTTTTTTAAAATAAAATCCTCAACTAAAATTTAAAGCTCTACGGCATATAACATGATCTCATCATCATTTCATCCAAAAGACTTCCACCGCTAGACGTAGGCTTTCCCCTAGTGTCACCACAATGGCAGGTACTGTGCATTTTGCATCCACCCGATACGCCTGATCTCCACTAGGATATCAGCCCACCTTGCAAGAGGCCTTCCTCTCTATGCTGCGCCTTCTGATACGTGTTTGCCACTCCATGCGATCTGTTCAGTTCAACATTTTACCTTACTCCACGACCTAACATCTACTAGTTCAAACTATAAGTATCATCTACTACAAAACACTCATTCATGCAATACAAGTCACATCGCAAACAGTTTGATTGTATGTTACAACAGACACGGCTCAAATCACGTTCTATTCAAATTCTCAACTTCCCTCATTCTCACCTATAACACACACATTTACATTCAAACATCCAACTGGTCCTTACTACGTAATCCCCCTTATTTCTGTTTCAAATTTCGTATGCGTGTGTTTTCTGTATGTATGCGTGAACAACGGTCGATGTAGGAAGTAAAGTCTACGTAGAATAATAGTACGATTGTGTGTGATGGGCGCGGCCGGTTCACACACTGCACAGGATCTGGGCTCTATTAGCTGCGCCGGCGACCACTCGGCTGTGAAGACTCGCCCTGATTCATAAAAATAATTCCTGTATCAATGACGTAAACATGTGGTGGAGGCGCCGGAAATATTCTTTTGGAGTTTAAAGTTTCCGATTGATGACTGGGAGATTCGTCATCGTTAAGTTTTGAGATGGAGCGTCTGATCAGTTTTCCTTGTTCTAGTAGTGATTTTGACATAGGTGAATAAAAAACTGAAGAAGATACATTTATTTAGAAAAACAGAAGGAAGAAAAGGTTGTGCTCGTTTTCTTCTACCAAAATTGTTCCAAAGGAACATGCTCCAGGGAATAAAAATCCATATGCTATTCCAGAATATGGACTATTCGTGTGCTAAATTTACAAATCTTTTTTAGCTGTTTAAAGGTGAAGGATTAACAAAATTTAGTCCGTAAAATATGTGTAATTATAAAAAATTATATAGTTGAAAGGGATTTTTTTGACTTAATATGACTATGTGAAGAGGTGGGGTGATATGCATGTTACTAAAAACATATTATTTTTTTACTAGTCATTACTGTCCCACTGCTGGGCAAAGGCCTCCCCCAAGTTCTTCCAAAATTTCTTCTCTTGCGCCATCTCTAACCAGTCCTCGTGGTAGGCGTTCAAATCATCTCGCCACCTCTTACTAGGCCGGCTTAGGGATACCAAAGCAAAAGTTGATGGACAGTGTGAGGAGTGAAAAGTAAGAAAAGGGAGTTAGTAATAACGTGACATTTGACAGGGCAGAATGGAAGAAAAAAACTGGTTGGGCCGACTTCAAATAAAATAGGACAAGGGAAGGAAGATGATGAGTGTGACTAACAAGACTATTCATTAGAAATGGTAATAATTGTCATGAAATAGTCCTAATAAAGAAAGATTTCTTTTTCATTTGAATAAAGAAGACTAAAGCTACAAAATCGTCATTTTAGTCTTCATCTTACTGCTATACCTAAGTAAATCTTACTAGGATATTGAATAATTTATGATTGGGCCTTAGCTCTGGTAATCCAAGTCAACAAGAACCGAGTCTTATTGAGGACAATCTTGATAATGGTAATTTTTGTAAGCCTTATGGCCTTTATTGAATCTTGATAATGTTTTGAACAGGATACTTGATTGCAATAGTGACAACAGAAAACCTATGACTAAATTTTCCTTCAACCGTAAAATTATTTAAATTCCTCTAAAGCTTAGGTCATAATTATTATATTTTGACACCTTCTTAGTATAGTTTTTTTTATATTCCTCATAGTTTTTATTATGATATGGTGTTTATTATTTTAGCATATACGAGTATTATGTATTTAATGACTATGAGTAACCTACTCTTACATTGTTTACTTACTGTGCACATCTACCACAATGTAGAAAAAGTATTTTTGAAACAAAGGTTGACTGGCAAAATTGCTATCCTTACTGTAAATAAAGATTATATCACACTAATTATGAAAATTCTAAAGGCGAAAGTTTGCGAGTGTCAGTCCACGGATGCATAGCTACATAGACGCATAGTTTTTTATGTAAGCTGTAAGCAAGCATACACTAAGCATAATATTATATGCTTCTTTAATTCGCGTCTATGTAGCTACGCATTCGTGGACATTTTTATAAATCAAGTCTAGGTAATCCTTACTAATATTATAAAAGTGAAAGTGAGTTTGTTTGTTGGTTTGTTACGTCTTCACGCCTAAATGGCGAAACCGATTTTGATGAAACTTGGTACACGGATAGACCATGTCCTGGAATAGAATATAAGGTACTTTTCATCCCAAAAGTATGTTCCCTTGGGATCATTCTGCTATCACGTGAGCGAGGCCGCTGGGATCAGCTAGTCTTATATTAACAGTTAAGAGGTACACCTACTTTTCCCCTTATACAATACTTTGATGATATCAAAGTATTGTATCAAAAGCCTACTCAGACCAAAGTGATATTTTGACGTGTCAATTCAGCTCAATTTATACAATTTGCACAGGTGATGTACTCAAGAATAAAATTTGCAACGCCCGGTCTGTTTTCGCATGCTGATCGTTTTTTTATTTGTAATTATTCAAATATTTAAGTATATGTGTGATTCATTGACACACCTGTAACACTGTATCGAATTCTCGTTTCACCGAACAAGATATTATATTCTGCTTATTTTCGTACCTGACAGTGAGCCAATTCGATTTCACGGACCAACCGCTGCGAATAGCAACACTGGTGGGCTGATTTACCATTCCAAATCATATTTTGCTCGCACTGTCGCACTATTCCGGCTAAGGTGTGCCTTATTGATTAATAGTCAGCAGGTTTAGTTATTGTGATCATCGTTGTCATTATTGTCATGTTCTTACTTCTATACCAAATGATTTGGGCAGTATGAATTCTTCTCCTCAACATCGCTGTCAGTTGCCATTTCAGTATACTTTACTTTATTTCCAGCTATATCATATATTCCATAACATTCATCGTATACAGTCTTAATGTACTTCATCTATACTTATAATAAATCTGTAGAGAGGTCAATTCTGTACATGAAATATATTTCCAAAATAACTATCAGGGGGTGATTAGTGATCGATACTGATGCCAAAAATGCAAACAGTACAATTTTTGTCTGTCTGTCTGTCTGTCTGTCTGTATGTTCTTTATAGAAACAAAAACTACTCGATGGATTTTAACGAAACTTGGTACAATCATTCTTCATACTCCTGGGCAGGTGAAGGGAAATGTTGGGGAAACGGGAGAAATTACTCGACGGAATAAGCAACAGGATCCGCGTACGAAGTCGCTGGCAGAAGCTAGTTATACATAAAATAGCATAATCAGTTTTATAATATTCACACCCAGTCTTCTCTCTAGGAGAGGGAATGGGCCGTAATCCACTAAGCTGACCCAGTGCGGGTTGGTAGGTGTCATGTCTTCGAATTTTCTAGAATATGCCGATTTCTTCACAATAAACTTTTCTTTACTTGTTTTAGAGCAGTAGGTAATCGAAATGATTAAACAAATTACATAACGTAAAACACTTGATTGAGTTTGAACCCACGACGTACATATTGTCAGTCGAATTGAAACTATTACCATAGGGCAAACACTGTTCACTCTCATTATACAATCCGACTAATATTATAAATGCGAAAGTTTGTATGTATGGATGGATGTATGGTTGTTGTTACTCTTTCACGCAAAAACTACTGAACGGATCTCGATGAAACTTGGTCCTATCCTGGGATTATGTACGTGGGTGAAGCCGCGGGCAAAAGCTAGTCTGTTATAAATATCAGAGAACTGCTAAAAAAGTCGTCAACTTAGCTCATTTTGCTACTGCTATCAGCCATATCCCTATTTCTATAAATCCGTGGTCTGACGTCACTTTTATAAGGTCAACGTCGCCCATTAAGGGCGTCTTGTCAAAACAAACCAACTTTAAGTATTGGACCACAAAAGGTTCTTTATTCAGCGATATCTCATAACAAATTATATTTACGTTTGGTTTATCTGCGTCCTTTACTTTTTTGATAAAAGGATAGTATGATGATGTAGGTGTTATCCATATGTTTATAGAAAGGTGTGAGAGGGTTACAAATGCTTTAAACAGATCTGAGAAGAAAAAGGGTTTTTATCAATCAAATTGGGAAAAATACAACCTTTGTTAAAATCTTTGAAACCCTTTTACTGTAACGGGAGAAAATTAAAAGTTTCAATTAATTTTATTGGACTCTCAAAAAATTCATTACTTCATGCTTAATTTTTTTACTTGCTAGTAATTTTGATGATGTTACACCCGTAGACGAAGAATGGACTGAATATCATGTCTTTTCTGTAAAAAATCTCAGCGTGAAATTTTAGGTGGGGTTTTTACACATTAGCACTGCATTACTCACAAAAATGAGAACAAGACAAATCTGATCTGATGTCAATACACGTCTCTATTCTATAGGTCGCATAAAGAAGTTGACACTGCAAGCTTGTGGCGTAGCATAGTCAGAATTCTATGATAGATATTATCAGTAACATATCTATACGATTGCTTTGTACATTTTTTACCTTAACTTCATATTAGGAATAGAATAGCAGGAACAGAACATATGCAAGTATGTATATGAGTATAATAAGTTGATACATTAGGGATTCCGTTATTTTCGATCTGGTTAGGTTTGAGTAAATAATTAAAAGAAATGAAATAATATAAATAATTAAATTAAAGTAAATAATTAAAAGAAATGAAAAACTAAAAACACAACAATATCATTATTCGAAAACAAAAAAGAAATAAATTCTGCAATCAATTAATTCATTCATTCTTCAATTTATACCAATCCATTCTCTCTGTCCAAGAGAGCATGGACAGAGAGAGAATCTTTTCCACCGTAGCAACAATGTAACAAGACAAAAACACACGTAACATCAAAGTCCGCCGTTATGACAAACACAAAAAGCATACAGATAGTTACAAGGTCCCGTTGCGTTTACCCAAAGCGTCCTAAATACATAAAGTGATGGTAATGAACACTTGCTAGTCTCAGCTGATAAATGGTCGGTACACTTTCTCTGCAATTATTCTGTGCGCGTTAATTCAATATTTGTTTAGCACCGTTCTCGCTTTGGCCCACATCCTGAGACTACTCCTGATATTGTTACGCTGGATGTCGATGCCCGATTTTTGTTGGTCACCGACTCATATTAAAAAGAATTATTTGTAAATCCTGTGACCGATGTACTTCTTCTCACCGTTTCGACAATTTTGTTTTTGATAGGCTCTCACGTTTTACCACTATTAAATCTAATAGTAAACGATAATGTCATCGTACCTTGAACTAACATATTCACCCTTGACCTACATAACCCCAGATTGTTAAAACCAGGAAACACAGTCTCCGGCAGAGAATTCTAATCTTTAGCTGTGTAGCACATTTTTTTTAATGTGTTTGGATATCGTTCTGTGCGTATGGAGTGGGATGCCTACCATGTACTGATGGTGCATCACCGGACGTCTAATTGTCCGATGATGGAACGGCTTTGGTGAAATTTATTCCCATAATGATTGTGTTTCCTTTAACGTTTCATATACTATCTGAATCTTCTTTGAATCCTGTATATTCATTTTCAGCTGATTTTATCAGATCACAAGAAGGCGTCCATCTGCGCTCTTTCCAATCGTTCCCATAATTTATATTCAACTTATTTTATTGAAAAGATAACCTCACATTGTTAAATTGAACAAATGAAATATGTGCGATAACGGACGATCGCATTCCTAACTTGTATGGCCTTGCTCGGGAATCGTAAAGATATGTACGACTTGTAGATAACGATGATATAATTGAGTTTGTTTACAGACTTGCATATATACACTTTCTCTTGTAAGTCATTACACGTACGCTCGTAGGTCATTCTAAATTAAAGGGGTGCTCGCGTTTCTTCACCGTTATTGTTTTTTTTGGGGGAAATTCATTATTTTCTTATTTATTGACTCTTTCAGAATATTCGCTTACCATCAGGTGAGATGGTGTTCAAACGCGAGCCTATCAATAATAAAAAAAAAAAACATTTTTATTCACTACATATAACAGAACATAGAATAAATTAAATAGTTCAGCGAACGTTAACATTTTTATTTTATAATTTTCAACGCATTTTTTCCTTTGGTTACCCTCTTGTTTTATTTAAATATGTTTTGTATATATATGTAGAATCATTTGTTACTTTTTATATCATTACAGTGATTAAAAACTCCACACAATTTATTAACATTTCCATCCTTAGTATTTCATATGATTTCTTACTTTTTTTTTCCTTACGAGTAGTGTCATTGGTTTCACCCATGCATCGTGTTGCACTGGTTTTATTCCCATTTATTTTTCTAGCTGTTTTTATACCAAGTAGAGTAGAATAACATTGATGTGTACAATATTATTCAATGTATTTATTCAAGTGGAAATTAATACAATGGAAAATAAATAATAAAGTGTTACCTACTATGTGTTCGCTGTAGGTATGTAGTTTATGTTGTACAGATTGTTATACCTACTATGAGGAAAAAATTGACTTATTTCTGCGGATTTATTCAGCCATCTAAGATATTACCTAGATGATTTGAAAATATAATGTCGTTGTTTTCGGAAATTTAGTCTTAGATATTCTAGGTGAGTCTCTTTGTTATTTGCCTAGTAAGGCAGCATAGTTAGCACAGTGATTGAGTGATTGGCTGCTGCACTGCGGGTTCGAATCCCGCACGGTTCACAAATATTTCTATGGCCTACTGATAGTGGTTCCAAGTCGAGTGTTTTGGGAGTTTACATGTTTATGAACGCACTTATAACACAGGAGTAATTCATAATGTGGAGTAAAGTTTAAAAAAAAAATGTGGTATCCTAGTATAAATTGGGTTCAATTCCCAAATTACTGTAACCTGATTGACCTTTCCTAGTTAAATGTCCAATAAGATATTGTTCATCGAAAACTTGTGACAATGGACTTCCAAATGGTATGGGTGTTAACAGAAATACTTTTGATCGATAGCACGGCTGAACTTTGACACCATTTGAGGTTTCTTAGTTATATAAATAAATATCGTTGCTTGGCAGTGAAAACCTTTTAAGAACTTATTAAAAAAATCACGGGAGGAAGAAAAAATAAATAAATAGTTGACATAAAGGAAGATAACACAGTATATACTGATTAAGGAGTTGCCTACTACGCTACAGTAATCTTTAAACAAGAAAAATCTGTCTTCGGAAAAAGCGAGTTTTTCAATCCGATAGGTACATGTATAATATTTATTAGAAGATTGTTTTACATGGTTTTCATTGGCGAGAGACGAAATTGAAATTCTATTAAAGAACTCACACCCTTTTTTTAGATGAAGTTTACAAATTTTTATACTTACGGCTAGTGAAAATGCATGATATGAGTATACATGTACATGGATGGAGAGGGAAAGAGAGGCTAGAGAAAAGATGGATGGATTGTGTTCGGACTTAGGAGTGATATAAAAGAAAAGAGAATTAGTGATAGTGTGACGGTTGACAGGATAGAACAGAATGGAAGAAAAAAAAGTGTTGAGCAGACTCCAAATAATAAAGAGCAAGGGCAAAAAAAGATGATGGTGAGGGGTGTACATGAGCAACGAGAGAATCCAACACCGTATCTTCATAGAAACTGAACTATTTTCTTTAAGCCATTTTTTTGTTTACTCTTATTATATTTTATAAGTAAATGCTGCTTTCAGACTCAACATTTGATATATTTGATTGTGATTTCCAGAGACAGTCATGATTGCACCGACCTTCAAGGCGCGCTCGACCTCCCCAGGTACTTACAGTCCCCGGCGACTAACGCACCTGATCCTGCCAGTTTATAATACCCTGGTGTCGTTCATATGCTTTGATTATTTTATTTAAAGGATACAGAAAGTAAGCAATAAAGAAAAAATATTTAAAAACAATTTTTACATAAAATATTTTATATTAAGCATGTATTTTTTCTTTTAAATTAATCATAAAGTAAAAGAGAGAAAAATACTGAATACGCCGAGTATACCTGTACCAAAAGGGTTACTTCAGGATTTGTTAAACATTTAGCTAGATTAATCATCAAATCAGCCGAAAGACATCCACTGTTGGACATAGGGCCTCCCCCAAGCGTTGTAGCTAGATTATTTAACAAATCCAAACTTAAGTTAAAGAAAAAAATATTTAATAGGTAAAGATAGTAAAAAAAACTTCCTAATGACAGCCATTAGACGATTTCAATAAAACTCTGCGAACTACTAATAGTGCAAATATTTTTTTCTTTTGCAAAATAACTAAAGTTTATAGCGATATCGGCTCTGTATAAATAAGCTCTATAGCTCCGAGCTTAAGTACTAAGAAGTTGGAGTATTAAACTCGAGTTTATGAACTTCGTAGTCGGTTTAGTGAACGGGAAAGCCACAAATTAAGAAATTAATATGCTGGTTGGAAAACAGTTGCACAACGTTCAATTATAATTTAACTAGAAATTTAAAGAATTGTACAGTCAAATGATTACATTTTTTTTTTCGATGCGACATCATTCTCTTACCTAGATGTTAATAAAACCGTAGGGGCCCAGCAGGGTCGTAGCCTATTGGGGCCATAGGTTCGCTTCTGAATGGAAAACTCAGGGGGTCTGGAATGCAAGACAACGATGGAACACAGGAAGTAGGTTTTAGTCAATAAAAGTCTGACACTCCCACTCGCTGCGATGGGATGATTTCCCACCTAAAAAAAAAAAACACAAATCCTTTTGCTCTAAGTAAAGCCAGAGAAAGTGTCTGGCTTACTGACTAACCCACCTGTCCTTCAGTTGCTATGGTGTTCTACGGTCGCGGTAACTCTTTCAAACAATGCCGCAGCCCTACCAGCCCTGGTAGACTGAAATAAAACGACGAGTCAATTCTGTTTAACACCTATAGGTAGTTCATAGTTTTGACGATAAGGATGTACAAGGAATTAAAAAAAAACTACTACCTGTAGTAGTATTTTTAGAACTGCTACTAAAGAACTACTTATCTAAGGTTAAACAGACTGGTACAATGATGTCAAGCATACAAGTAAAGTCTCGCAGACAAAAATGAAAATTGACTTAATATAAAAATTATAAACAGACAAAAGCTTCACATTTCAACAAACATGCTTACACCATTTATTTTTTCATCAGTCACACGGAATTATCCTGTTATAAAAATAAATCCGGCAAAAATAAAATTATGAAAATGTTGACAACAACATAAAATATGAAAATGTTCAGTCACGGCTTTGCTTTCTCTATAATACTTGGTAAAACTGGATTCTATAAAATCAAAGCTCATGTGGAAATTGCTTTTTTCAATTTCTGCTGAATGTATGTTCATGTTATTAAATATAATAATTGGTTACAAAACATCTGAAACAGGTTTATGAATTTCTTTTTTGTGGATATGAAATATGTTATAAGAAAGTTAGAAAAAAAAATCAAAGCATATGAATATTTTGGCACATATTAAATTTGTGTTTTTTTCACCAAAGTATATTAAAGTCATAAGCGTGGTAAATTAATTTTCGTACCTAGCTTATGATAAAAATTACTAGAATATCTGGATTTCGTTTGGCAGCGTTTTTGGTATTGTTTGAATTTATTTTAACAGAGTATGTTGCTGTTTCTTTACGTTGTTTGTTTGTTTGTTTTTTTTTTTAATATAACGACAATGTTTACCAAGTAAAATTGTGAAGTTGATGAACTTTGTTACTGTATATCTATGATCAAACTTACGTTAATAATGTGTTCAATTTCAAAAAGTGCTCATTTCACTAAGTTTGATCACGAATATAAGTATAAAGCGGGGACTACATTAGCCACGTGTGCCACGCCTGATTTGCACGTAAAGTTGCGTCGCGTGGCGTGGATCTAATGGCCACGTGGCCCACGTGTGCCCAATGTAATTCTACCTTAAGTCCGTTTCACATATTACTTTGTTGACATTGTCTGAAAACTCAACAAGATTCGACAGCACTTACCATTGTATTTGATGTACTTAATCATGTTATACTAATTTGATGTTGGAATGCCGTGTGCGGTGTGCCTTAACTAAATATATTTGGTTTGATGTGTTTTTTTAAATTAACTATTTGATGTTGTATTCTTTTTCTTTTTTTGTTTTGTGTATTATTTACCACTCCATATACATATATCACATTAATTCATGAATCCCCAAGCGACACCCGGTGGCCGCGCATCTATTGTCTTACTATTGTGTCTCTAATTGACGGTATCTGAAGGGTTAATATTATAAAGGTGTAAGTTATGTATTTTTATGAACATATATTTGTTACTCCTTCACGCTCATATTTGCCTCACAGGCCATATCTCAGAATAATACATGGATAGTTTTTATTCCGGGAGTATGTCTCCTTGAGATGATGATGTAGCTTCTATCAGCAGCCACAGCAACATAGAATGAGTAATTCTCCCATTATAGCCTATGTAATAACCTAAGTTTCAAACTCTCTTAGTATTAAATTTCAACCAGATTTAATCAGCTGTTTGCGTGTGAAAGATTAAGAAAGACACATATATACTTACAAACTTTTATAAGATTAATATGATTACAATACTCCACAATCTACAAAATTTTCTACGAAACAAAATTTATAAAAAAATAAGTAATCCCAAAGAATATACAAAGTCCTTGAAAGGATAACGTAAACGCTGATCCATATGAAAACGTTTATAAGAAAAGTTCTTTTACGAGTGTCGACAATCATATCCGAAATAACCATAAAAAGAGGGGAAAACCGTAAAACGGGCATTAGTCCCTTCATGGTTCCGCTGACGACGCAGAATTTCGGACAGGCGGATAGAAATGTTATATCTGACCACGATTTGCATAACGTTGTCATCCTTATTATTAAAGTAGTAGGGCCTTTTATGCCAGTCATGTTTAGTGGCGCATAAGATTTTTGGATTATGATATTTGTTTAAATGATATTACTATTTGGATAAGTGATCACGGAATTAATCTAGCTATTCTTTTTTGTTAGGGATTTTGTCTTTCAAAATGACAGCTTATC